>FR997734.1:18426755-19796064 GCA_905475445.1 Ochropleura plecta
TATAAAAATAATTATAAAATATTATAATTACAACATCACAGCGAACTAGAAAAAAATACAATATCAAATACTATTCAAGATTGTTTTATTTCATTTCAAATTCAAAGCATTTTTTCAATTAGACCATTATAGACACTTTTGAATCTCATGAAAACAAAAAAGATGCTGCTACAGTCTCAGTCACAAGACATACTAACTTGTGAAAGTACCTACTGTAGTTGTCCATTCCAAAGCGATCTCTATGGAGAAGAATGGGCAAGAATATCTACTTCATATCTACTATTAAGATTAGATTAAATGAGCATTACCTTTCCCTCAATTGAATATTTATGATATTATATTTACATATCTGTTTATATATTTTAGTGTTATGTATTTATACAGGTATATTAATTTATTATACTGATATGTGTAGTTATATTTAAGTTAAGACATTCATATTTTAGTTGCTATTCTCTTCCTGTTCTCACACACTACTGTCTACGTTTCTTTTCTTCACATTTCCTCTCGCAGGCCTGCTGGTAGAAAATTCTTTTGAATAAGCTGTGCCTTTGTACTTCCTGTTTTTTATGATATTTCCTTGTTCTTTTCTCCTGTGTGTACATAAAAAAATAAGAAAAAAAAACATGTTCACGCTACAACCAGTCAGATAGAATCCATATCTTATCCCCATAATATCTTTCTTTATCTAGAGACTAATGGCTTAGCAACGAAAATAAACCAAGACCTAACCTTGGCTAAGTCCTAGAAAAAAGTAGTCGGAGAAGACAAATATGGGTGCCATAACTCATCAGGCCAAAATCCTGGCATCTCGCCAGCGATACTGGCAGAATGTAAATTCAATACTGTACGAATCGAAAGCACGTTCTAGACTGTATGGCGTTATTTAAATCCATTCGGACACTCATATCGGTTAAAGTACGCTTATATTGGTTGTATTCAATATTTGTATCTCCGTTTGAAGATGCTTTGCAATCTACTGGCAGTAAACATTTCAGATGGTCAGAATTTTTTATTTTACTCGTTGCGGCACTCTAGAAATTACTCCTGTATCGTGGGTGCATTTACAAACATATAAACTCACAAACACAAAAAGCCAGACCCAGAATAACTATCTGTGGGTTGCGGGTTGTTCGAAAGAGGTACCGCGGCCCCGGAACATAAAGGGCAATGGAAGAAACATGGGTGGGTTTTAGTCAGTACAAATCTGACACTCTCCCCCGCTCAGCCCAGAGGGCGAGGTTATTTGATGATTTCCCACCACATAAAAAAAGAAAAGAATAACTATCTGTAGGTTATACACATATTTGTTCCATGCGGGGATCGAACCCGCGACACGAGGCATGGCAGCCAATTGCTAAACTACTGCGCCAACCGTGCCATCAATAAATTCTGTCGTAACTCCTGTGTATCCTAATTTATCTAAAACTTAATGTCCCACTAACCGCGTTAAAAGCATTTACCTAGAAATAGAATACGTAGCGCTGGAGTCAAAACCCTAGCCACTCGTCTCACTATCCCTTTATAAACCTTACCCATAAAAATATTTCAAGTCATACTTCATATGGAGAGAGCGACTGTCGCAACCCCGTGCAGGGCACGCCACAATAGCGGCGGTAAGTCCCCTCTTTGAGGAGTGGCTGGAGAGGCGTCATGGCGTCCTCACCTACCGCCTGACGCAGGTCCTCACCGGACACGGAAGTTTCGGGAGGTTCCTGCACATCATCGGGCGGGAGGAAGCGCCCGGGTGTCACCATTGTGACGATCGCCCGGAGGACACGGTGGAGCACACAGTGGCGGTCTGCCCAGCTTGGGCGGAGCACCGCCGTGCCCTCGTGGAGGCGATCGGCGGCGGAGATCTCTCGCGTCCGGCCCTGGTTCAGGCCATGGTCCGGAGCGAGAGGGAATGGGAAGCGGTCACGACCTTCTGCGAAGCAGTAATGCTAGCAAAGGAGGTGGCCGGGCGTTTGAGGGAGAGAACATCTGCCCAACCCAGCCGCCGCGGGAGACGCCCAGGGCGCCGGGCGCCGCGAGACGACTTCCGGCCACCGTAGATGCGGGCCTGTGGACGGTGAGCAATGGGTAGCTCACCGTCCGTCCGTCGATTGACGACAGGCCGTGTCGACGGCGCGTTCGTGTTTCACGCGCGCCTCAAAGAGAGTCAGCAAAGCAGAGGGGCTTGCCAGAGCCTCCGCCTGCCGGGGTTGCGGGTTGTTCGAAAGAGATACCGCGGCCCCGGAACGTAAAGGGCAATAGAAGGAACATGGGTGGGTTTTAGTCAGCACAAGTCTGACATGCCCCCCCGCTCCACCCAGAGCGGGGGAAGTCATTGGATGATTTCCCACCCGAAAAAAAAAAAAAAAAAAAAAAAAAAGTCATACTTCATATTATTTCATTATTAAGTTAATTTTATATTCAGGTAATTTTCACACAATTGAATTTATTTTTATGTTAATATTATACTGTTACTAGCTTTTGATCGCGGCTTCGCTCGCGTTAAATTCGAGGTAACAAAGTTCCCCTTTCGTGATTTGCAGGTACCTGCCACCTGTAGTTTTTGTCCTAGCGCCTTATTCATTGTAATAGCAAAGCTTAGTTTTCCCTTTTCTTCCCTCATTACTCACTCTTTTTTAAAAAAATAGTCTATTTCCGTCTCCAGGGTCCCAACTATCTCTGTACCACAGTTCATCAAAATCCGTTTGACCATTAAGGCGTGAAGATGTAACAAACAAGCAAACTCACTTTCGCTTTTATAATATAAGTAAGGATCATTATTGGTAAACTTTTTGTTGTCACTATGGTGAATGCTGCGTACACCTGTAATAGGCATACACACCATCACTTTTGTATTATTACATAGTTCCTTGTAAGTTTTAGTATGTATTGCTATTGGTGTAACAAATCCTTATCCTTACTATATACTATCCTATCTATATCCTTATCCTTACTAATAATATAAAAGCGAAAGTGAGATTTTTTTTTACGTCTTCACGCCTAAATGGCTAAACAGATTTTGATGAATTTTGGTACAGAGATAGTTGGGACCCTGGAGACGGACTTAAACAATTTTTTTTAAGTGAGAATGAGGTAGAATAAGGGAAAACATAGCTTTGCTATTACAATAAATAAGGACAAAAATTACAGGTAGCAGGTACCTGCAAATCAGGAAAGGCGATCTGTGTTACCCTGAATTTAACATGAGCGAAGCGGGCAAAAGCTAGTAAACAAATAAATAAAACCTTATAAGTTTTTTTTTACCTTCAGAAACATTTACTCGTCGCTGTTTCTTAAGCGAAAACACGGTAGTAGTTGCGTACCAAACCAACACTCACTTATTCGAATGTGGGTTATGCATACAGTACGGTCCTTTATGCAGCGAATGGGGTTTTAATGGCGACAATACACGGGCTGGGAGAACGTTTGAAATAGCTTTATACATAGTGATTATGTGTTCGAGGTGTGTTCAAAAAGATAGGGATGCTGGAATATGTTGTTATTCAGTTATCTCCTTGACACAGCTCGTTCGTTCTAACTTATAACTGAGTTTTTGAATGTAGATAATTAAATATGTTTTTGTTTTATTAATTTTGTGATCCTTTTTGTCTTTTGGTCAATTCATTGCATTATATTTCGTTTATTTATTTCTTTAAATATTTTTACATATTTCTTATAAAAAAACAAACAAGAAAATGTAAAAATATAAAAAATAGTAGTCCACCAGCATCGGGAACAGGGTCCGAGCTATCGGTGGTCAGGGTTCTTGAGAGAGACCACCTAACAATACGCGTCGTGTCCAGAAGTACCATATATTTTATTATAATTTATTTCTGGGGTTGCGGGTTAATCGATTAAGATACCGTGGCCCCGGAACACTGAGGGCAACAGAAGGAAGGAGCAGTAAAAGGAGGAAGAGTCAGATGAGACCGTCTCGGACGAGCGGACCGTATCAACGGCGTGTTCGTGTCCCGAAAGAGATGTCAGAATAGTCAGACCTGCGAAAGAGATACCGCGGCCTTAGAACACCAAGGGCTAAAGAAGTGGACTTGGATGGGTTTTAGTCAGAAAAAGTCAATCCCTCCCAATCTGGGTGGAGCCCGCCCCCTGAAAAAAAGTTATCTCAAATAGACATCCCTAATTTAAAGAAATATCAACTTACGTATTCATTTCTCCAGATAAAAAACATAAAAAAACCTCAAAAAAGCCCGAACATCGAAATATCTAGAAATCTCCAATACAATCCAATTCTAATAAAAATCGTCGCCCATTTACAGATTCGCATAAAATCATGTTTTACGATGTCCCACTGCGCATATTCCGAATTTAATCCCTGAATTTATACCGGGCCTCTGAAGGAAGATATTTCTATGGGACACCCTGTATAGTTTATGTGTCCAATAGGAATCGTGATTGAAGTGGATGTTATCGGTACGATTCGGACGGACATAAGACTGGTAAAGAATTAGAGCGAGGGTGGTCCGACCAGTGTAGCATGAGAGAATTATTATATGTATTGCGTAGACAGATAAATCTAATCGAAAATTTCAGACAATAATTGCAAAGATTGGTCTGATCGGATGAGTATACTATTTGTTACGAGCTCAATATAATATACTAGCGGGCGCCCGCGGCTTCGCCCGCGTGATGACCGCAAAAAGTATTCTAGGTGTTATTCCAGACTTTAATCTACCTCTGTGGCAAATTTTATCAAGATCCGTTCGGCTATTTTAACGTGAAAGAGTAACAAACATCCATACATTCATTCAAACAAAAAATCGCATTTATAACTTAAAAATAATACTACTTGACGACACAGTTGGCGCTGTAGTTGAGCGATCGACTACTGAACTACTATATTTGTATGACCTACAGGTAGTTGTTCGAGGTCTGGCTGTTTGTGTATGTCAGTTTAAATGTTTGTAAACGCACCCACGGTACAGGAGAAATTCCTAGTGTGGGGCAACTTTCTATTTTAAAAAACATATGTTACGGTTTGCTTTTGTAAATGTAATTGTGATAATTCCGACACTTCCCGGTTTAACATAAGATTTCTGCATAGCTATTCACAAACAATTCAATTGTAACCGTAATCGACAATAGTCTATGTTCACTTAATCCAATCGTCAAACCGACAAAACAATATTCACAGAACCATGTGGAGTTTCTTTTTTAAAACAAAACAATACATTCCAAGGTATGTTTAACAGGGCACATTATACATAATAATAGTGGCATCCTTACTAATATTATAAAAGCGAAAGTGAGTTTGTTTGTTTATTTGTTTGTTACCTCTTCACGCTTTAATGGCTACACCGATTTTGATGAATTTTGATCCAGAGATAGTTGGGAACCAGGAGACGGACATAGCCTATTTTTTTTTAAGTGGGATCTGAGGGAGAAAAAGGGAAGAAAAGGGAAAACTTAGCGTTGCTATTACAAATCAACAAGGCGCAAGGGGAACTGTGTTACCCCGAATTTAACGCGAGCGAAGCCGCGGGAAAAAGCTAGAATAGATATATTTGGGAAAATTCAAAGTAATAAATATACTTATTACTAGCATTTGCCCGCGGATTCGCTCGCGTTAAAAATTCGGGGTAACACAGGAAAGGGGAATCTTTCCTGATTTGCAGGTACCTGCTACCTGTAGTTTTTGCCCTTGCGCCTTTTTATTGTATTAGAAATGCTAAGTTTTCCCTTTTCTTCCCTCTTTCTCCCTTATATCTCATTTTTTTTAATAACCTATGTCCGTCTCCAGGGTCCCAACTATATCTGTATCAAAATTCATCAAAATGTAACAAACAAACAAACAAACTCACTTTCGCTTTTATAATATTAGTAAGGATTTTTACTATGTATTGGTTTTTGTCGATGATTGACGTCTTCATATCGTAACACGGTTGTTCAGACATGTCAAAATTAGCCGGTTACGGATCTCTTAATAGCGCTTGAAAAACTTTTTCGATTATCCTCACTGTACGATTGCAATAGAGTGTTTCTGAATAGCTATGCACGTAGTTTAGTTTAGGTTGATGATATACATACATACATAAACTCACGATTATTTTACCTCATCCACGTTCATTTGTTGCGATTACTAGAAGTCTGACTTTTTTGAAGAAGCTAACCTTCACCTCGCTTACGGTCCTTCCAGCGTTACTACTCATTTTTACCTTTTTAACACCTTTTGTTGTAGATGGCCGTTGATGGCAACACAATCAATTCAATAAGTCAAAGCATTTCATTTTGTCTCCGATCAAACAGATTTTAAAGCAAAACCTGACCATATGTTTCAGAGCTCACTTAACTCACACCAACAAACCCTCAACCACTGAATACAAAATCAACGGCCCCTATAGTCCCGGAGATAATAACTACAATATTCTTCCTACCCTTGGTCAGTCCTGCCATATTTTAGCACAGAATCTGCCGTAAACAAAGAAAAAAGATTGCGTTTAAGCCCAATATACGGTACCTTGTAAATTGGTAGCGAAGGACGCCACGGCTTACCGTGTCATAATTTACACTTTTTCATTTTAATAAAGAAGCGAGCGGTGGATGAACGAAAAGTGGATGAGATTATCATTATCCTGGGCATGTTTTCAGGTAGGCAGATTAATGATATTATTTTTTAAATGTCAAATAATGGGAGAGCAACTTGTCATGTTTAAGCGTATTAAATTAAACGCGTTGCGTTTATTAGTATTGTATGCTTTAAATTAAGTGGATCGTTTAATAATTCTTAGTAGGAATTTGAACAAAATTTGGAACCACAGCTTCTCTTGACATTCTTTCTTTTCCTCTTTGAATTTTGGTGGTAATTTTATTTTAGGGTAATGACTGCAGCTCATTTGTTAAAGCATTTTAAAGAACGGAATAGAATATACTTTGTTGCACATCAAAAGTGAAACAAGAGTTTAAAAAAAAATGCTAATTCTATGGTTACAATGGTTTGTTAATACACATTGACTAGCTTTGACCTCTTGACTATTCACTGGTCTATAAAAAAAGATCGAAGAAGGATGAGGAAGATTTATGTACTATATTTCTAAGCAATGTTTTGATGCACAATAATTTGAAGATATTATAGTATTGTTTACAAAAACAAATATGCATGAAAAATGTCAGCTTATTCAGAAACTGGTCAAACTTAACTTCTAAAACAAGTGAAGCTAATAAAACGACGGTAGTTTGACGGCACAGTTTGCTGCAATACGTGTAATATTTTGACGACACGGTTTGCGCAGTGGTTGAGCGATCGACTGCTGCGCTGCGTGTCGCGGGTTCGATTCCCGCATTAAAAAAAATATTTGTTTGGCCTACAGATAGTTGTTCCGGGTCTGGCTGTTTGCGTATGTGATTTTAAATGTTTGTAAACGCACCCACGATACAGGAGAAATTCTTATTATGTTAAAGTTTCTTTTATTTATACCTTCTGACACCTTTAAAATACAAGTCCCGTCCCCTTGAATCGATCGCTCATAGCTTAACCGGGATACGCCTCAGGTGAAGCAGATGTCCAAAGTTTGCTACCCTTGTCAACTCAAAATGTCATGTTTATTTTTATTTTTCTCCTTTGATGATAAAAAAAAATGTTTTGTGATTATTCGGTGTTGGGGTGTGGGGTAGTATCAGGTGTTATGCGGGTATGTGGATTTTTGACGAAGATATTTAAATTGGTATATTTATGATAGACAGGACTACTCCGAACATGTGTGTATTTTTGTTACTCCTTCACGCTGAAACGGCTTAACGGATTTGCGTGAAATTTGGTATGAAAATAGATTATATTCTCGACTAGCTTTTGCCTGTGGCTTTGCTCGCGTTAAATTCAGGGTAAAACAGTTCCCCTTTCCTGATTTGCAGGTACCTGCTACCTGTAGTTTTTCGCTTTATTTATTGTAATAGCAAAGCTAAGTTTTCTCTTTTCTTCACATTTTCTCCCTCATTTCCCACTTTAAAAAAAATAACCTATGTCCGTCTGCAGGGACACCACGCTTATTTTAGTAACTGTGTAAAAATAAGTTAAAAGTTAAATTTGACTTACGTCTCGGTTTTGACGACACGATTGGCGCAGTGAGTGAGCGAATGACTGCTGCGCTGCTTGTCGCCGCTTTGATTCTCATACGGAACAGATATTTGAATGGATTGATAGTCGTTCCGGGTCTGGCTGTTTGTGTATGTGAGTTTAAATCTTTGTAAACGCACCCACGATACAGGAGAAAGTCCTAGTATGAGGCAACGTTTCTTTAAAAAAAAAACAGCATAAAATATGTTTAGTAAAGGGACGTCATTTTAAATCTAATATGGCATACTTCCAAACGTAGGTAGCGTCCTTGTAATTTTCATAAATGATAATGATAATAAATGATGTTTATTTTGCAAGTAGGTTTTTACAAATACTTTTGCACGACTTTTAAAAAAATTACTAGATGAGGCCGGTGTTTTGTACCCGAGTGCTCTGACAAGAAACAGCCAAAACAAACTCAAAGGTCATTGTCTCTTTTAAGGTCCAGACAAAAATCTTGATCAACTTATATGAGGACTATGCAGATTAGTGTCTAAAATGGTTTTTATAACAAAGCTCAACACAGATTGAGTGGACCAGTCCAGTCTGTGCAAGCATTTGTTAGTTATCGTGTAGCTCGACTCATAACACAAGGAGCTCAACGACACGACGAACAATACCAAAAAAGGGACATTTGTGTAGGTCGCTTATAGTACTGTACGAGGTTTATACATTCACCAATACTGGCTGATTGGCCATAACGTTCCAATTCTCAGGTCGTTTTAAATAAGAAAATTAGAAAAAAACATAAAAAAATTGAATAAGAAGTGTGACATGTAACTAAAAATATAATCACAAAAGGATATATGCGCATTTTATTAACGTATTTAATCTTTATAATTACTACTACATAGAGTTGTACTAATTAATAATGGTTAGGCTAATAATTGGACTCAAGCAGTGCATATTGACGAAGGAAATTAGCGCTATTGAATTAAGGCGCGGTAACAAGCTAATCTTTAGGTATTCGCGGAAGTGAGGCTAGCTGCATACTGGGCATGGTCTGACGAAGTACACGACAGTATTGCATCGAAAGAATAGAAATAAGGTCGAAAATATTTCGGTGTTTGATTTTTTTGAATATGATGTCCGCCAAAATGTAGTTCATTTTGCAGTTTTAATTGGATATAAAAAAATACAGTTCCGTGTTTGAAAAATTTTAGATATCTCTGTAGTCTATAACATTTCTTTTGTTATAGATATAAAAAATATGATGGTTGTCGCTGAAAAAATTGAGAATTTCGAGACGAAAAAAAATTTTTCGTGGTCTTTTTAAACATTTTTTTTTTCGTAGTACTAGACCACTTTTGTGAACTGATTTTGTTTCAGTCTTTACTTTATGTATTGAACTATACACGGTATTTTTTTTTTGGCTAGTGGCATGTACAGATACGGCTAACTTTGCGACGAAAATCTAGACGTTTTACGATGTGTTTGCTTTGTACAGCGCCTTAACTACGTCTCGTTCAGCACCGAAGGTTGAAAATTCCAAAGCACGGTCAATGTCTCTTAAGGTACAATCTCCACCGTCGATATCGTGATTTGTTGTTGTATCGACAAACTATAATTAGCTCTTCCAATCAACAACTAATTGGTCTCAGTATCTTAATTAGCTTGAAAGCTGTACATAATATTACGTCACGTCTGGTGGTATACCCGCCAGTTATGTTGAAGTCCTATGTATGCACTGCTGTTGCCATAATAGGGGTGAGCCGATTGCCATAATATGGATCAAGCCTATTTCCATAAGAGTAGGAGACACTATTGCCGATTTCTTAAAAGTTATATACTTTTAAGGTGTATCTCTAACATTAACTTTGTATCAGACAGCAAGTCTTGTTAACTTATCATTAAAAATGACATAGATACTATCAAACTGTCATTTCCTATTTAACGCTTTTTTTTCGAAGAGGAGGGGGGAGTGTCAGACTTTTACTGACTAAAAATCACCCATGTTCCTTCTTTAGCCTTTTATGTTCCAAGGCCGCAGTATCGCAATCAAACAACCCGCAGCCCCGGACACATAATACCTTAAAACTTTTTTAAAAAAGTCAACGAAACCAACAAAAGCCACCGACTTCCGGAAATAAAGTTATTTTCCACTTTTTAGTTTTTTTTTTGGAAGTCGGTTTTATTTTTTGCAAAAAAGTTTTTTATTTCAGAATTTTTAGTTATAGTATTATTAGAAGTTGGTTAAAAAAACTTCCCTCGATTTCGCCAAGATTCCATCATCAGATCCCGACTTGGTGACTATGGGAGCAATTTGGAAAGCATAGGCTTTAAATTTTTTTTTGTTGATTTTTCAATAACCGCTTGTCCGATTTCGATAAAATTTTCATGGGACCATTTGGGAAGTATAACCTTTCCAACAAAAAAAAAATTTTGAAATCGGTTGGCAAGCGACGGAGTTAAGCGCGAACAAACCTAAAAAAAAAAAAACATACAAACATCCGAATTGAGAACCTCCTCCTTTTTTAGAAGTCGGTTAAAAATTACATTTTATGTTGCATTAATGACAGCTGAGACCAACGGCTTGGCGAGCCTTACAAATCATGGAGAAAGTTCGGTATGTGTGTGTGTATTAGTCTGGGTTAAAAATGCCACCATCTCTTTTTATACTTCTAGAGCCAATGTTTTAAACAAGTCGTTTTTTTACATAATACATGTAATCTGCACATTATCTGTTAGTTCATCATCATCATTTTCCTGCCCTTGCCCCATTCTATTTGGTGTCGGCGCAACACGTTTTCTTCTTCCATTCTCCCCTATCAGACGTCACGGCATCATTTACTTTTTTTTTAAATTTAGTTAAGGTTTTTTTTTTATAATAAGTTAAATTAATAATCATGCATATCACTGGGTAAACATAACTACCAATAGAATAACCACACATTGCTTGTAAAAGCAATATCTTACATCCTCTTATATATATATATAGTATAGTAGTAGTTGTATAGTATATTAAATATACTATATAATATAATATTATAAAAGCGAAAGTGAGTTTGATTGTTTGTTTGTTACCTCTTCACGCTTTAATGGCTAAACCGATTTTGATGAATTTTGGTACAGAGTTAGTTGGGAACCAGGAGACGGACATAGGCTAATTAAAAAAAAAGTGGGATGTGAGGGAGAAAGAGGGAAGAAAAGGGAAAACTTAGCGTTGCTATTACAAATCAATAAGGCGCAAGGGGAACTGTGTTACCCCGAATTTAACGCGAGCGAAGCCGCGGGCAAAAGCTAGTCTTATATAATACTCACCGGGTCGAAATAACCACCAACAGAATAACCACACATTGTTTGTAAAAGCAATATCTTACATCTTCCCAATTAAATAGAAACACCACGAACAGTCCTGCCCACCCTCCTAAAGAAATCGCGTGATCATTAGTCGTAAGCTGACCATGACGCCACACGTTCGTTAAGCCAACTGACCTTTGCGTGTTAATAAATGTAATAATCTTTGATAAACCTACTCGGATACTGTAAATGAGCCCTCTTTTATGTACCTCGGAATATAGGGAGAAGTATTTGGGGGACATACACGTGGAAGGAATAGTTGATTTTTCTCTGATATTATGATGCTTATGCCTGAGGCATTGCCCGAAGTGAAGTCCAGTAATTGTATTCTACCGGAATAGGATAGTTTCCAGGATCAAAGTAATTACATTCTATTTTATTTTATAGTCCATCTTTTATATTATTTAAAAATAAGGGACACGTATTTTTTTATTTGTAAATTAGATCAAAAATGACAAAGATATAGCCCATTAAAGTTACGTGTGACGTCACTCGTTGTGAAAAAATGCAGCAACGCTTGACATTACACACCTTTGTCATTTTTAACTATTGTATGTTTTGGAAACTAGCCTATTAAAAGTATGTCATGTGTTTATTCACTATATACTGTTTAACAATTAAATTAACTAAACTAACAGACTATAAAGGGCTACAAAAAACTCGTCCTCAACACTGTCAGCTGGTAATGTACCTAAGTGACTGGCCGCGTTGCCACGTTGTATAGCCAGCATGAAAGAGTAACAATTATTTATACATCCTAACTTACTTTTGTATTAACAATATTAGTTATTGAATTGAATTGAATTTGAATTACATTTATACGGCTTGTCAATCAAGTGGTCTCAAGTGCAACGGTGAGCAAAGAGCGTGAGGACCCTGTATTTGTTTTAAAAAGATTTCGCTTTTTGGTAAATTATCTTTACGGTTTTTCACCGGTAATTTCTCATAAGTAACCAAGGAGTCTGGTTTGTGCCAGTTGGTGACCATAAACTTCATTATCTGCCTAACCTTTTCCCAACCATGTTGGGGTTTGCTTCCAGTATTATCAGATTTAGCTGAATAACAGTATTTTACATGGAGCGACTGCCCATTTGACCTACATAACCCAGTTGATAACTAGATACAACTGGTTTCCAGAATTTCGAGTCACTACCTGTAACGACTTTCAAATATCTACAAATAATAGCCGAGACCAACGGCTTTACGTGCTTTCCGAAGGTAGGAGGAAACTTAGTAAGTTATGGGTGGTTACCTCCTGTTGGAGTTGCGTTACTTGCCGGGGTTGCAGGTTATTCGAAGGAGATACTGCGGCCTCGGAACATAAAGGGCAATAGAAAAAATTGGTGGTCACCCATCCAAGTTCCTAGGCTGGCGCAGCTTAACTTTAAGATCGACCGGAGCGGCTGCTATTATTTAGTTGTGCTCCTATTGGAAAAATATTATGAGTGTCTTCTAATAACACCTTGGCCAAGAAAAATATTACTGTAATGTTATTTGTATTAGTATCTTTAATAAACCTACTGAGATACTGTTAATGAGCCTACTTTTATATTACATAATTATCATAATATATATATATTAGCAGAACTATTAGTAGAACTGAGGGACATACGTGATAAGACTAATTGAATTCTTTTATCAAAGCATTTTGTGTTGCTGTGCGAAGCCGTGAAAATCTCCATAAACAAACGAAAGGCTAATTAATCTTATGAAATTAGCACGTGTCAATATAGTATACTAGCTTTTGCCCGCTTTTGCCCGAGGCTTCGCTCGCGTTAAATTCGGTATAACACAGTACCCTTGCGCCTTATTGATTTGTAATAGCAACGCTAAGTTTTCCCTTTTCTTCCCTCGTTCTCCATCACATCTCGTTTAATATATATATAAAAAATAGCCTATGTCTGTCTCCTGGTTCCCAACTATCTCTGTACCAAAATTTATCAAATTTGGTTTAGCCATTAAAGCGTGAAGAGGTAACAAACAAACTCACTTTCGCATTTATAATATTAGTAAGCATATACTTAATGGTTCATTAAAGGGTTTTCTACCATTACCTATGAAAACGCACTCTTGATACAGAAGGAATTCCTAGTGTAGGGCAAGGTTTTTATAAAATAAAAACTAGCTTTTGCCCGCGGCTTCGCTCGCGTTAAATTCGGGGTAACACAGTTCCCCTTGCGCCTTATTGATTTGTAATAGCAACGCTAAGTTTTCCCTTTTCTTCCCTCTTTCTCCCTCACATCCCACTTTTTTAAAATAAAAATTAGCCTATGTCCGTCTCCTGGTTCCCAACTATCTCTGTACCAAAATTCATCAAAATCAGTGTAGCCATTAAAGCGTGAAGAGGTAACAAACAAACAAACAAACAAACTCACTTTCGCTTTTATAATATTACTAGCTTTCGCCCGCGGCTTCGCTCGCGTTAAATTCGGTGTAACACACCAAGCAGACCTGCAGTTTTTGCTCTTGCGCCTGATTGATTTGTAATAGCAACGCTAAGTTTTCCCTTTTCTTCCCTCTTTCTCCCTCATATCCCACTTTTTTTAAATAAAAATTAGCCTATGTCCGTCTCCTGGTTCCCAACTATCTCTGTACCAAAATTCATCAAAATCGGTTTAGCCATTAAAGCGTGAAGAGGTAACAAACAAACAAACAAATAAACAAACAAACAAACTCACTTTCGCTTTTATAATATTAGTAAGGATTAGTAAGGATAGTAAGGATTAAACCACGAGTGCCTAATACAACATAATAAAAAAAACAAATTTGTTGTATGGGAGCCCCCTTTTTTGCGGATGGGAAATCATCAAATAACTTCCCCCGCTCCGGGCGGACCGGGTTGAGTGTCAAACTTGTACTGAGTAAACAGCCCGCAACCTCGGCAGGCGGTGGCCCTGGCAGGCCCCTCAGCTTTGCTGACAACACCTTGAGGCGCGCGTGGAACACTAACGCGCCGTCGACACGGCCGGCAAAAGAAGGAACATGGGTGGGTTTTAGTAAGTAAAAGTCTGGCACGCTCCTCCACTCCGCCCGGAGCGGGGGAAGTTATTTGATGACTTCCCATCCGCGATTGCAATCAAAGCAATCTAATAAATACACAAACTAATTAACAAGCTTTCTTGGTCCTGTCAGAATACCAGCGCTGTGTTATTTTAAACCTAAAATATCGCAGCTTATGCTGAGGCAGGGACCTTTTTGGCCTCGCACAGACAATAACCTTGTCTGTACTATTTTATTTCATTTTTTATGGTTTTACTTGTTTTGTGCGAGTCCAAATAAAAGTTTTTCTTTCTTTCTTTTCTTTCTTTCTGTACCGGTACCTTATTAAAATGTTCTGATTACATCTCAAAACATTAAATACTAAATTACCTGTGTAATTTTTTACTCATGCCGTATTTACTACCTAAATAATTGACTAAATAAATTCTTAGATTAGAATCTCGACTTTTGAAAAACGATTTGCGAGATGTTATTACTCGGAATTAACATTATAATAATTTTCTCTTGATTGTAATTACAATTGACTTTAAAGTACATAGAAACTAAATTAGAAATAAATTGTACTAATTAGGTATTTATTTAGTTGTATTCGGGACTCGTGACTCATTCATTTTCTTTATAAAACCTTGCCCAACACTAGGAATTTCTCCTGTATCGTGGGTGCGTTTACAATTATTTAAACTCACATACACAAACAGCCAGACCCTAAACAACTATCTGCAAGTCATACAAATATTTGTTCCGTGTGGATCGAACCCGCGACACGCAGCGCAGCAGTCGATCGCTCAGCAACTGCGCCAACCCTGCCGTCGAATTATAACAGCCGTCCGTGTTGATCTTTAGGTTAAGCAGCCATGGTTTCGGGGTTGCGAATTCTTTGAAAGAGATAGCACGGCCCCGGAACAAAAACAAGGAACATGGGTGGGTTTTAGTCAGTAAAAGTCTGGCACTCCCCCCCGCTCTGCCCAGAGCGGGGGAAGTTATTTGTTGATTTCACATCCGCATAAAAAAGCAACCATGGATGATCTAGGTTTGGGAGCATCTGTTACATTCCGAGTTTCTTCCATGCTTCGGAAAGCAAGTCAATTGTAGATCTTTGACTGTCGTTGAGTAGTCAGTGTCCCAAAAGCCTGAAGCTAATAAAATATCATCATCTGCCTAGCCTTTTCTTAACATGTTGGGGTCGGCTTCCAGTCTTACTGGATGCAGCTGAATACCAGTATTTTACATGGAGCGACTGCCTATCTGACCTCCATTACCCAGTTAGTACCGGGTAATACGATACCCCTTGGTAAGACTGGTTGTCAGGCTTTCAGGATACTGACTATCTGTAACGACTGTCAAAGATACTGAGAAAGTATAAATAACAGCCGGGACAGTAGATCTTGCAACCACTAGACACTAGAGTTCCGTACAAACTTGCGATATAAACAGCCATATATTTTGACTGCGTAGATTTAGAAGGTAATTATTTTCACAACACAAAGGGAATACAGAGTTGAGTTTATCATTTTAGTTTCAACTTGCACCTCCACGCATTCACAAGATTTCGGGTTTTCACAGACAGACAGACGTACGGACAAAAAAGTGATCCAATAAGGGTCCAGTTTGTACTTTTTGAGGTATGGAATCCTGAAAAAACACAGTTTCAAACTACTTTTTCCTTCAGAGCCAACGTAACATCCCAGCCACCTCAATTCATCATTCACTCGAATCTCGTAAGTCTTTTGTCTCAGATGGCGATAACCCTCCGAATCTCGGAGCGAGCCCTGCAATCCCTTACATTCCCTACTCGGTCACCCCTCGTCATTTATTCGCATCATTTCGCAGACAACTCTTGAACAACACGCGGAAATGTCAGATATGTTTTGGCAGAATACAAGCCAAGTTTCTACACATTTTTGTGACATTTCAACGGAGAAAATTCTGAGACAAAGCGATGTAATGTTATCTACATGTGTAATCAAACTAACTGAAAAAGGACATCATCTATTACTAGTATTCTATTGCAATGGGAAGTTTGTTCTATCACTTCTTTTTCCCAGCTAAAACACTAGGAAGTGACAAAGAGCGTGCGTTTTGTGGGACAGTCTCTTGTAATTTGACGTTCAAAAAGTGCTGATTATCAGCCTAATTTCAATAAATGATTTTCGATTGAACAAATTTAATGACCTACGAACGTGTATTCGCGGAATTCAACAAAATGTTTGTTTTATTTATAATCTGACTAGCTTTCGCCCTCGGCTTTGCCCGCGTTAAATTCGGGATAAGACAGTTCCCCTTTCCTGATCAGGTACCTGCCATCTGCAGTTTATGCCCTAGCGCCTTATTTATTGTAATAGCAATGCTAAGATTTCCCTTTTCTTCCCTCTTTCTCCTTGATATCTCCTATGCACGTCTCCAAGGTCCCAACTATCTCTGTACCAAAATTCATCAAAATCGGTTTAGCCATTTAGGCGTGAAGAGGTAACAAACAAACAAATTCACTTTCGCTTTTATAATATTTTATATAATATATATATATATATATGGTAAGGATAGTAAGGATGACATTTCTTTCAGATTAATCTTGATGACATTTTTATTATATGTTATATAACTACATATATAACATTCGCTCGAAGTCGACAGTCAGCAAGTCTATGGAAGCACAAAATTACATTTTCATTTGTTTCTTGTATAGTGTTATAAAAGAAAATACATAGTCGATATTCGATAACAACTCTGCTCTCCTACGATCACACTTTTAAAGCCTAGATCATCGATAATTTGGGTACCTACATTCCTTGAAATGTGTGATACAAGAACTAACTTTAAACAATTTGGACAACATAACTTTGGGTCGAAACTGGGAGGTTTCGGAGAATTTTGATCCAATTCGTAAACACTAACGTTTAGCATGAACAATCGACACCAGGCGGTGTTAAGTCAATTTCCAAATTGAAGTTTGCATTGTCGCGTACGTTCAAGTAAAAAAATGTACTGAACACGAAAATATCATAAATAAGAAAACAACGTTTTATTTATTATTTTTATTTATAAGTACATTTTATTTTTTACTTTCTACATTTTTGAAAATTCCTTTACAAAAAAAATATACATTTATAAATGTAGCCCACCGGTATCGGGAACAGGGTCCAAGCTACCGGTGGTCAGGGCTCCAGAAAAAAGAATCTTTTTAATAATCTTATTTTAAGCGTGTTAACCAACGGCAGAGCAAAGGCCTTATTTCCTGTTTCTCAGACTATAACAACGTCTATTTACAAAAGATTAGTGTAATATTAGTGTTGCCATTTTAAATCTAAACAATCTCGCCTTAAATTATAACATAGTACTGATTGAGACGACATCATTGTATAACCTCTAGCCCAATAATATCATTGTATTATCTTCCTTTCTATTGTTTAGAGTTATTTTTTACTATATAGAAACAATAGGTTAAGAAAACCCCATCCGGGCAATAAAGGTATCATCAGGTACCTTTATCTTGGTTACTAATACTCATTTTAACCTGTTATCCAAATATGGTTACGATTACATAACCATATTTGGTTGTGGTCATGTAATCCTATATGGATAACAGGTTAAAAAACAGCAATACTCGATCCAATACTTCGATCGTTTCTCCGATAGTGACGTCACAAACAAACAATCTATAACTTGCGCATCTGGCGTGACGGCCTGCGCAGGTATAACAGTTCAAACTTTATGGCGGTTTGCAAAATCTGACATAAAGCTGCGCAGAACGCAACTTTAAAATAGAACACGCATCGTCTACGCAGACCGTCACTTGCAGCTAAATTCAGAGGCGCCATAAAGTTTGAACTTTAAATATATGTTATTGTCAATGTTAAAATGTCATCATCACCACCATCAGATGATGTTAATTTGGGAAAGTATCGTTTATTTAAAAACAAATAGTTCAGCAAGGGATGTAGGCAAAGTTAGTTTGAATTTAGTTAATTCGCATATTTTATTTAGAATTATGACGGATTAAAGTAGAAATTAGTCTCGGAAGTTGAGAGTTATATGAAAAAAAATACCTATCTTAATAAACTAATATAGACAATTTCATATCAACTTAGAACTCTACAAGTAAAATTGATTATCATTTATTACATGTTGCATCCAAACAAGGGATAAATAGGAAATTGTTTGTGTATGTCTGTTTGTTTGTCTGTCTTTCACGACAAAATGGAGCGACGAATTGACGAATTGATTTTTTAATTGGATATAGTTGAAGGGATGGAGAGTGACATAGGCTACTTTTTGTCTTATTCGAACCCTCCACTTCCCTAAAATGGGGAGTAGATGCGAGCAAAGCCGCGGGCAAAATCTAGTTGTATATATGAAAGAAAATATCGTCTTAAACACATAGAGAAAACGTGTATTCCAAAGTTGAAAATTGACAAGCTAAATTCTCTTGAGAAAGTTTTCACAGGAATGTTTGTAGATCAGTAGCATTTTTGGGACAGTCTTTGCTCTTCTAATTTAATTTCAGGTAGTTGTCTAGTCTCTAGTTAGCCTCCCTAACTACTATTTGTAGAAAGCATACATAAACTAGATGGGTTGTGGCAGCTCCCCACGACGTTCTGCAGTCTGCAGAATAGCTTCCTAAATTCATCATAATTATTCTGAAATTTGCTGTGCCTATGCACAGCAAATTTCAGAATAATTGACTGCTGCTTGTACGGAAATAAACTGCTGTCTTGTACGGATCAGAATGCTGAGCCATAAAAAGGATGAATGAAAGGCATTTGCACGTGTCTGAGATGAGCATAATAGGACGTGTGTTGTGTGCGTCATGCTATTTTGTTGTTTATAAATTCACTAGTTTTTGCCCGCGGCTTCGCTCGCGTTAAATTCGGGGTAACACAGTTCCCCTTGCGCCTTATTGATTTGTAATAGCAACGCTAAGTTTTCCCTTTTCTTCCCTCTTTCTCCCTCACATCCCACTTTAAAAAAATTAGGCTATATGCGTCTCCTGGTTCCCAAATATCTCTGTACCAAAATTCATCAAAATCGGTTTAGCCATTAAAGTGTGAAGAGGTAACAAACAAACAAACAAACTCACTTTCGCTTTTATAATATTAGTAAGGATATCACATTTTTTCGCAAAGTATACCGAATTAGTCTATACTTAAACAAAAACATAAGGACAGGTTAACAGGTTAACAAGTAAAGGTAACTGAAATAACCCAGTTGCTTGTATTTGCTAACCTGCTTAGTTGACAAAAACATAAGGACAGGTTAACAGGTTAACAAGTAAAGGTAACTGAAATAACCCAGTTGCTTGTATTTGCTAACCTGCTTAGTTGACAAAAAAAAACAAAACAAAAATGGCGACGGTAACTTCTAATGTGGCCAAAAGTTCCATTTTCAAATAAATTAAAAGTTCCTTATCGTTCATCATATTCTTCATCGTCGGCTGAATAATTGATTTGACGACCATGAAAGGCAAATCTTCTGTTCCCATATACTGGTGGGGCTCTTGGTGCTGGCAGGACAGGAATCACCAGCTTTCTATTATTCATGCTAGAAAAAGTGGGATCCAGGGGCAGTCGTAAATTTACTTCGTATATGTTCTGAAGGGGTGGTATCACGTGTCGAAGATTATCTTTGCTAACTGCTTCAGGGCGGATGATAGGTGTCGCCGTAGTGGAACTGGTTTGGGATCTCAGTTGTGGTTTGGCTATTTTGTGTGAATGTGATCTTGGGGCTGCTGAAAATTATTAAGACATCTTAAACGTTGCATACGGAGTTGCCTCACTAATTACTCAAGAGTTTATCTTTAATTAAGTACTTATTTATTCATTAAAAAACCAACTCTAATTAACGGTTATACACAACACAATCGAGTTATAGGTGAATAAGCATATTAAATAATATAATGAATGATTAATGAAATTGTACATAATTAGGATAAGTTAGTCTATAAGTCAATTTTTATCCGATATAATAATAATATAATATAATGTACTCTTTCGGCATACTCAAATGGACTCAGACTGAACTCGATGCCCTGGATAGGAGAGTCCGTACACTGCTGACTGGAAATCGGATGCATCACCCACGATCATCAGTGATGAGACTGTACATCCCACGGAAGTGTGGGGGTCGAGGCTTTTTAAACGCGAAGACCCTCCATAACCGAGAGGTGTGCAGTCTCAGGGAATATTTTTTAAAAACCGACGTGGGTATGCACCGAGATGTAGTCGCAGTGGACAAGGGACTCACCCCGCTGTCCATGGCTAAAGAGAATTGGCGCAAACCTGTAGTACTTACTACCGATGACCGCAAGGTAATATGGCAAGGTAAGGAGCTTCACGGGCGCTTCTACAAGGCTCTTCATGGGCCCGATGTAGATTTTCTGGCGTCCGTGTCCTGGCTACGATTCGGTGACCTATTTGGGGAAACTGAAGGTTTTGTCTGTGCGATTATGGACGAAGTTATGTTGACGAACAACTACCGGAAATATATAATGAAGGATGGGACGGTTGACGTGTGTCGGGCATGCCACCGTCCTGGTGAGTCCATCAGACATATTATTTCTGGTTGTTCTCGTCTAGCTAACAGCGAGTACTTGCATAGACACAACCAAGTGGCCAGGATTATTCATCAGCAACTTGCCTTGAAATATAATCTTGTTGAATCTGAGGTACCGTACTACAAGTATGTGCCCGACCCAGTTCTCGAGAAAGACCATGTTACGCTGTACTGGGATCGGTCTATCATTACTGACAGGACTATTGTCGCCAATAAACCTGACATAGTGGTGATAAACCGATCAGCGCGCCGCGTAATGATAATCGATGTTACCATCCCACATGACGAGAACCTCGTGAAAGCTGAGAAAGAAAAACAACTAAAATATCTTGACTTGGCACACGAGGTTGTTGACATGTGGAATGTGAACTCGGCTATTATTGTGCCGATTGTCGTAACGGCCAATGGCTTAATTGCCAAGAGCCTCGACGAACATCTGGCGAAGCTCTCCTTAGGTGGTTGGATCAAGGGCCTGATTCAGAAGGCAGTACTCCTCGATACGGCCCGCATTGTGAGGAGGTTCCTGTCTCTGGAGCCCTAACCACCGGTAGCTTGGACCCTGCTCCCGTTACCGGCGGAAACCTATTTTTATATTTTTAAATGTTTTTTTTAATTTTTTTTTTTTCTAAGAAATATTTAAAAATGTAAGTATAAGATGTAATGTAAATAAAGGAGATAATAATAATGTTTTTTGCTGTGCCCTACAGGGTCCACAATTGTGTCACCAATATTGTTTACTACCACCTATTCATGTACATTGTGGAATGCAATAAATGATCTGAATCTGAATCTGAAATAATTTCAGAAAATTAAATAAGACAGATAACAAATTATAATGATAGAAACTAAATTCGTGTCGTAAATGAATCGAGTCACGAGCTTGTCTAATAGAAAAAGCATTTTTAAAAAGATTTTAAAGACGCGAGGCGACAAGACATAATGCCTTGTCCATCCGCAGTAATACAGACAGACAGACCATTTTAAAAACGGGGCAGAAAAAGCAGCCAGAAGAACTGTCTTAGAAGACTATTCACAATAGACTAGTTTCCTATTTTTTTTTATTAGTCCGTCTTTTAGATTATTCAAAAATAAGGGACTCGTTTTTTTTATTATTTTGTAAATTTGACCGAGAAATACAAATATATAGCCCATCGAAGTTGCGTGAAACCTTTGCAACAAGTGGCGTCACGTGTAAACTTTAATGGGCTAAATCTTTGTTATTTTTAATCTAACTTATAAATAAAAAAATACGAGTCCCTTATTTTTGAATAATCTAAAAGACGGACTTAATAGAATGTTATTACTTTGACCCTGGAAATAACCCTATTAGTACACACATTTTGAAAATAATGTACAATCAGTACGTTGAAAGATCAAAAACTACTCGCGAGTGCACAAAAAGTCAGAAAAAATCACAAAAAAAATATAGAAACTCAACTTTAACATTCGCACTTATTGCTTTTGAAAGCGGGTATCAAAATTGGCATCATCCTTTGTAAAAAGGAGTTACGACGTTTATCAATTAAAGGCCTATTCAGACCTAAGCGGTATTCGCTACCATCTGCGTCAGAGAAAACCCAGTGGGTATGCGGTAATATTACTGTTCACACCAAAGCGGATTTCGCTATCCTTGTGGGTAGAATAATGCGCGGTTGCTATTCAGACCTATGCGGTATTCGCTACCGTCTGCGGCAGAGAAAACCCAGTGGGTTTGCACCTCTACCCACAGCGGCAGCGAATATCGCTCAGGTCGCTCTAGCCGCGGTACTTGATACTAAATAACTGAGCGAAACCCGCGCGGTATGTACACCTCTACCCACAGCGGCAGCGAATACCGCTTAGGTCTGAATAGGCCTTAATGGATGTAACCCGCGACTTCTTACGCTAAGGGTTTTCTTTCTAGGTTCGCGAATAGCTTAAAGTATTTGTTACAGTCAGAAGTTTTTAATTGCACTCAAATGTCTCCAGTATGAATACATTTTACGCCCTTAATGCAAAACAAAGTTGCGGGTAAAAGCTATAGCTAATATTAAAAAAAGCACCCAAATACAATTCTAAGTCTGGCATTTTTTTGTTTATTTATTAAAAAAAAAAAAACCATTTAGTTACTCGCAACAATTCAAATTCTCGTTTTAATTCTAACTCAATACCCTCACGCGTTCCTGCGATAAAGAGTATTGACAGACAAACGAACAGCAAAGTGATCTAAGGGTTAGTTTTTGAGTTTACAAAGACACAAACAGAAAGAGTAATGGGCTTTATAATGGGTGGGTTAGAACAGTATGGTTAGATTAAGAACCATCAAACAAAAGTCACTCAAAGACACTCCAGAGTAAAAAAAATACGGAACAGTTTTCTGTGCTTTGGGTGGGGCGGGTACGAGTGTCAGACTTTTACTGACTTAACCCCATCCATGTTCCTTCTTTCTCCTTTCTCTGACACTGAGCGGGGAAGTTATTTGATGACGAATGATCCGGAAAAAGAAAACAAAAAAATGCCTCAGGTCATTTTGAGTTTGGAGTCCGTTATGATTAACAAGGATTACTTAAAAAACATAGGTTGTACAATTACTCACGTGCCACATATTTGTGTTGAGTAGGGTGTTTGACAGCTTCCTTCATAGATCCCCAAGCTATTGAGAAGGCTCTCTGAAAGAATTACATAAATACAGTTTAACTAACACTAAATTATGGATAGTTTTGAAGCGCAATACTGCCTTGTTAAACGCTAAATCAGGATCTCATGGTAAATTTAGTTCCGGGAAAACTAATTATATAAATACTAGCTTTTGCCCGCGGCTTCACTCACGTTTAATTTGGGGTAACACAGTCCCCCTTTCTTGATTTACAGGTACCTGCTACCTGTCGTTTTTGCCCTAGCGCCTTATTTATTGTAATAGCAATGCTAAGTTTTCCCTTTTCTTCCCTCTTTTTCCTTCAAATCTCAATCTTTTTAAAAAAATATAGCCTAAATCTGTCT
Organism: Ochropleura plecta; assembly: GCA_905475445.1. NCBI lineage: Eukaryota > Metazoa > Arthropoda > Insecta > Lepidoptera > Noctuidae > Ochropleura > Ochropleura plecta. Next base: position 18,450,643 of record FR997734.1, read on the forward strand.
ACAGGGCCTCAACTATCTCTGTACAAAAATTCATCAAAATCGGTTTAGCCATTTAGGCGTGAAGACGTAACAAACAAACTCACTTTCACTTTTATAATATTAAGTAAGGATAGCTTGTTTTTCACTATAAGGAATGTTGATTGAGTGTTTTTGTTGGCTTTCTAATTAAGTAAAATATTAATTTAAAAAATACAATTATAATTAATTTAATTGCTGTTTTGCTAATCGCCATTTATATACGAATAAATACCTATATAAAGTATTTTTTTTATATTTTTAAATGTTTTTTTATAAGAAATATACAATGTATGGAAATGAATAAACGAAAAATAATATATAAATATTTATTTTAAATACAAGGTGCCATTAAAATCAACTTTACGATTTTTTTAAGAAACCACTTTTAATTTAACACGGCACGATATGTATATTGAAAACTCATCTCGTGTCTCGGGCTCAGTAACTCAAACTTTTTTGTAAACTTCACTTCTTGAAGTCGGTGATATTTTCTATGTCATTTATTATTTACCACCGACTTTTGGAAGTCGACAGTTTTTTTTTGCATAAAAGGTATTTCTCACAATTTTTTGTCGAATATTAATTTACCATTGTACAAAAAAGATATTAGTTAATCATTCACATAAGCATAGAAAATTTTATGTATAGTATATAAATAATACATAAACTAACCAAGCAGTATACATAAAATTATAATGAAACCTACTCGGGAGTTTCGGTTATAAAAGAACCATGAAATGGGCCCAAATTGACAGATAACGCGTAAAAAACATACAAAAAATACAGTCGAATTGAGAAACTGCTCATTTTAGTGTAAGTCGTATAATAATAGTTCTAATACGATGTACCCTCGACGGCAGGTCAATCTGTTCTAAACTATTATAACCTGATCTCTGTATTACAGATCGCACACCGTGGGGAGAGATCAGGTTAAAATGGTTTTGTATAGGTTGATGTGCCGTCGTGTGTACAAAACAGAACCGGTTGATAAGCGTGTAAAGACCGCAGAAACAATCATCCCGTCGTTCCCAGATTATATCAAACATACTATCCTACTTTTCTACTATATAATATTATAAATATACGAATGTTTGTGAGGATGTATGGATGTTTGTTACTCTTTCACGTCAATACGGCTGAACGGATCTTTATGAAATTTGGCACAGAGATAGACTATAGTCTGGAATAACACAGAGAATACTTATTTTTTGATCATCACGCGGGCGAAGCCACGGGTGCCAGTTAGTAATAAATATAACAGCTATCAAGCAAGATCCGGAAATTAACATCATTTCAGATAACAGTTAATTTAGACACTAACCACATGATTAAGAAAGAAGAATCAAGAACTAACAAGTGATCGGAAAAATGCTTTGCAATTTTTGTCTTCGAACAATGCAAGTTGAACTATTTAAAAAAAACTATTAAAAGTCGAACTACTTGTTAAAACTACATCCTGAACTGTTTTATGAAAAAATCGGTGTCAAAAAAGATAGAGAAGATAGTAGATATCCTTATCTTCATATAGATTTATGAAGATAAGGGTTTTTTTTTTGTTTCTTTCACAAACTTTTATCGAGCATTCATTTTCCATTGTTACTAAAATAAATTAGCAGATTATCCGTGTGGACAGGAGAAAAAATATGTATTATAGACGATAACTAATAAACTGCCATAAAATTGATATGGGACCACCTCGGTATACCTACCCTTTCAAACAAAAAATAAATAATCAGTGAAATACATAAAAATAACACAGTCAAACATAGAACCTCATCCTTTTTAGAAATCGGTTATTTTTTTTTTCTAGATACGCCTTGCAGGTGCTGCCCTGCAAGGCGTATATTCATAATTATCATTTATTGCAATCATGTAGTTGAGAAATTGTTACAAGTATAGTTTTTCATACAAAGGGCATCGCAATGTAAACAATTTAATTTAATTTTTAATTTTATAAATGCCTACAGTGCTACAGTGTCACAATAAAAAATAAAAAACTGCGCTTGAAACATTATTATTTATTTCTAACACCATGTATACTTTTACTGCCGTAAAACGAATAAGCCATAAATTCTTAATTCAAATAGAATTTGGAATTTATGGTTTACTAGCTTTTGCCCGCGGTTTCGCTCGCGTTAAATTCGGGATAACACAGTTCCCCTTGCGCCTTATTGATTTGTAATAGCAACGCTAAGTTTTCTCTTTTCTTCCCTCTTTCTCCCTCACATCCCACTTATTCTTAAAAAAAAAGCCTATGTCCGTTTCGTGGTTCCCAACTATCTCTGTACCAAAATTCATCAAAATCCGTGTAGCCATTAAAGCGTGAAGAGGTAACAAACAAACAAACTCACTTTCGCTTTTATAATATTAGTATAGATTAAATGTTAAATAAAATCTTGTAAAAACACATGTGACTTTTAAAAATTACAGAAACAAAATATTATATTTATGTTGTTTGTTTTTTTTTGTTAATTTAGCTGATCAAAATAATTTTAAACGATCAAAAACCATAAAGTAACTGACAATGTCTTAAAATGGCGTCAACTGGTAAAATGCCCAAAAGACTCTCGGTGCGGTGTTTCCATGTCGTATATGTATGCCTAGTTAGATGAGGATGATGTACGTAGCAATTTAGTAACTGTTCTAAAAACCGACTTTCAAAATAACACTTCAAAGATAGAAAACAAATTTAGTTTCGGTAGTCGGAGCCAAGAAAAAAAAAAATTAAAGTCGGCCCACAATATAAGGAGCATTATCAAAAAATATAGTCGAATTAAGAACCTCCACCTTTTTTCAAGTCGGTTACAAAAGTCTAGTATTTCGCTTTTTAATGTAGATTTAATTTAATAAAAATTATAATGGCAAAAAATAACTTACAGGAAGTTTATTGTGAAGGTTTAAAAAATACTCAATGAATGAATCTTGATTAACTTGACCATCAGAAATATAACACTCTAAAACTAAATATATTAAAAGATACGACCTCATTTCACTGTTCAACACCTATTACCACACACCAAATAATATACCACTACGTTTTTTTTGGGTTCCGTAGCCAATTGTCAAAACGGAACCGTTATTGATTCCCTCAGTTCGTCTGTCTGTCTGTATATTTCAACTAGCTTTTGCCCGCGGCTTCGATCGCGTTAAATTCGGGGTAGCTCAGTTCCCCTTTCTTGATTTGCAGGTACCTACTACCTGTAGTTTTTGCCCTTGCGCCTTATTGATTGTAATAGCAAAGCTAAGTTTTCCCTTTTCTTCCCTCTTTCTCCCTCATTTCTACTTTAAAAAATATAGCCTATGTCCGTCTCCAACCCAACTATCTCTGTACCAGAATTCATCATGAAAACGTAATAAACAAACAAACAAACTTACTTTCGCTTTTATAATATTAGTAAAGATTATTTTACTAAGATACTTTTTATTGGCACCAGAAAGTTGAAATTTCCAGAGTCTTTTATCTTTATGTACTGCTATACAAACAAGATGTAGAATTACGAAAAGAAATAGGGGTGTCGCTTCACACATAACTGCCAAAAAAAATATGGACGTGCCTAACGTCTTGGAAAGTCTATCGATAGCTCCCTTCTTTTCTTAAGTTAATGGTTAATGAGATAATTGCTAATCTTGTTGTTAATCTCTTTTCAAATACTAAGAACATTCTGACAAAAATTAGGTTTCTTAAACATAAAAACAATCTTTCAACGAACGGTGGTTTGACTTTTTCATTATATACTATGAAAAACTAAATACCAAAGAAAATATGGATGGATATTGTAAGGAATAATATGGAGGAGAAAGAAATAAATGATGCCGTGACGTCTGATAGCAGAGAATGGAAGAAGAAAACGTTTTGCACCGACCCCAAATAGAATGGGACAAGGGCAGGAAAATGATGATGACTATGAAAAACTAAAGCTGAGTCTGACATAAATGAACGTGAAAAGTATTGTTTTGTGCTACGGAACCCCATGTGCGAGCCCCACTCGCACATGGCTAGTTTTTAAACGAACAATGCCCATTGAACGCGGACATGAAACAAAATAAAGAAATACACTAAATAAGTTTTTAAGGCGTCGTCCTAACTGGCTTTTATCGTACGATGATACGATGACTGTCACAACAACAGAGTATGTGCGAGTAGAGGCATTGTTTCATTCACCATTTTCATCGCACGACGTGAACCCATTGAGCTATCTTATTTATCCTTGCCAGTTAGGACGACGCCTTATGCTGTTCTTTGTAATAATACAAGCGATTTTGTGTGAGCATATTTGTTTTCGATTGTAATTGCTAATTACAAAACATCACGCTCGTACTTTTCGACAGGTTGGGCAGACGTCTAATAATAGTACTCCAACATTTCCCCCGTAAATACATTTTAGTTTTTAATAATTATATTTTCCACTGAAAACCTTTCTCCTTAATCATACAACTACTATGAAAAAAAAATGGATTGTGAAGACGTAGTACAAGCAAATAATTATTTTCAATCATTATTTTCAATTATTATTTTCAATTATTATTTTCAATTATTATTTTCAATTATTATTTTCAATAATAATTTTCAATAATCATTTCCAATCATTATTTTCAATCATTATATTCAATCATTAGGTATTTTCAATCATTATTTTCAATCACTATTTTCAGTCATTATTTTCAATCATTATGTTCAATCATTATTTTCAATTATTATTTTCAATCATTATATTTTCATGTACTTTTATAAAAAAAAATATTTTCCAGCATCGGAAAAGAGGTCCGAGCTACCTTATTGAGTTTTTCGATTAGGAATTTTTCGGTAACAGCCACGGAGCCCAGCCACGGAGCCTCGATTTCTTTCCAATTGATAGCAATAAGCTCGCCTCCTATTACATGTTTCTTAAAATAACTGGCGCAATGGATGTACTATGAGATGCAGCTGTCCTTTCGGGGAAAGAGGCCGTGATGTTATATTCAAATATGATGTTATGTTTTCTTTCGAACGACCCGCAACCCCGGCAGGTGGAGGCCCTGGCAGGCCCTTCTGCTTTGCTGACATCTCTTTGAGGCGCGCGTGGAACACTAACGCTACGACGACCGACCTGTCGTCAATAGACGGACGGACGGTAAGCTAACTATTGCTCACCGTCCACAGGCCCGCATCTACGGTGGCCGGGTGTTGTCTCGTGGCGTCCGACGTCCGGGGCGTCACCCGCGGCGGCTGGGTTTATTTGTGGTTCTCTTCCTCAAACGCTCGGCCACCTCCTACGCTAGGATGACTGCTTCGCAGAAGGAGGTGACCGCTTCCCATTACCTCTCGCTCCGGACCATGGAGTGAACCAGTGCTCTGTCCAAGCTGGGCAGACCGCCACTGTGTACTCCACCGTGACCCTGTGACCTTTTGGGGTTGATTTGCAAAATCCCGTCTTAGTGAACACCTACGTCATAAAAAGATCCCATTCTACATTTGAGACTCATAGCACATAGCTTCTGAGGTAGATTAGCGTAGCATTGTTACAGAGTATCTTACTAGTAGTACGTACTATTCTTGTTAAAGTATTTGTTTTGATATTATCATTGTATCACATAACACCAAGCTTGTCGAAAGAAGTATGTGAATTAATAATAACAGTCGGGTATTGACCTGAGAGACTGTTGTTATTCCGGAGTTCATCTGTGGATGGGTGGCTACTCATTTTATACTGAGTTTCCATCGGGAAGCACGTTGAGCCGTTGTTCCCAAAGGGAAATCCTTTCTCATTGTACTTGAAATCTATGGTGTACGATCCGTTGTTGAGAGACCAGCATAAACTGGTTTTGTATAGGTTGATGTGTCGTCGTGTGTACATACCCCGATAAAACAATGTAAAAACACAAAAAATATGTAAATAACTTCTCTAAATACCTACTACGTTGGTATGAATTTTGATGGATAGAGAATGAGAAGAAGGCCAAAGAAAAGATGGATGGATTTTGTAAGGAAATATATGAAGGAAAATGGAATAAATAATGCCGTGACGTTTATGTTTCGGGCCGCGGTATCTCTTTCGAACAACCCGCAACCCCGGCAGGCCTCTCTGCTAAGGTGATTCCTTTATGGTACGTACGACGTATCAACGTTGCGTTCACACCGCGGCGCTTATATTTATTTGGTTTGTTAAGTTATAGACTAATAACAATGATGAATTTTATTTTTAACTGTCTTCAAAAAAGGAGGAGGTTCTATGTAGGATCATATTATTTTTATATACGTTCTCTGATAACTCCGCCAACAGTGCAGCGATTTTTATGATTATTTTTTGTTTGAGAGGCTTTTGAGGTGGACTCATGTCACTTTTTTACCCGACTGCGCACCGCAAAGGAGGGTAATTTTTAAAATACGTTTCCCTACACTAGGAATTTCTCCTGTATCGTGGGTGCGTTATAAACATTTAAACTCACATACACAAACAGTCAGACTCGAAACAAGTATCTGTAGGCCATACAAATATTTGTTCCGTGCGGGGATCGACCCCGCGACACGCAGCGCAGCAGTCGATCGCTCAGCCACTGCGCCAACCGTGCCGACTTTTATTTATGTTGCTTAGGTAGTGAATGTTGTCGTATTTTTTTTTTTTATAACACATACTTTTTCATCAATGTTTATATATGGATGATTGCCTAATATATTTTAGAAACAAAGAAGAAAGCATAGTAGATAAAAAAATGAGTTAGACTGATATCATCACATAATAACTAAAAAAAAAAAAATTAATAAAAAATATTTTTTGCAAAATAAAATAACCGAATTCCAAAAAAAAAAACCCGAAAAGTCAAAAATAATTTTACTTTCACTAGTCGGTTGCAAAAAAGTCAACAAAAAAAAACAAAAGTCACCGTCTTCCGGAAGTAAAGTTATTTTTAACTTTTTTTTAGTAGATAGATAGAATATTCTTTACTAGCTGGTGCCCGCGGCTTCGCTCGCGTTAAATTCGGTATAACACAGTACCTGCTACCTGCAGTTTTTGCCCTAGCGCCTTATTAGCAACGCGCAACGTTTTCCCTTTTCTTTCTCCCTCATATCCCATAATATCCCAAAATGAGCCTATGTCCGTCTCCTGGTTCCCAACTATCTCTGTACCAAAATTCATCAAAATCGGTTTAGCCATTAAAGCGTGAAGAGGTAACAAACAAACAAACTCACTTTCGCTTTTATAATATTAGTAAGGAAGTAAGGATTATGTACACCATACAAATGACAAGAATAACAATATAGGTACAACTTATAAATAGAGTCACACAATGGGCGGTCTTATCACTAAAAGCGATAAGGTTATTGGTTGGCGAATTGGTTATCACCTTCAAACCTTAAATGCAAATTTTAGCAAACTAAAAGTTAAACCTACTTAAAATGTAAACTTACTCCTATTTCTCTGGGTATTGCTGCAAAAAATTCCGCCAATGTTCCATAGACATAACTTTCGTCTATGAACCACACAAGAACAAGAGATATCACAAGAAAAGACCTCATTTCACTGTATAACCGCCATAGACACGCTCTGTTCGGCGACTAAATGAACAATGCCTATTGAATGGCTGAACCTGGCAAGATGAAACAATATTAGAAGTTTTATAGTCTTACTTAAGGGGCAGTTTACAAAATTTTGCTTACTTGATTTTATAGTTAGAACTTTTTCCGTTTTATTTTTTTAAATATTAATTTACTTTAAATTTTAATCTACAATTTAAAAATCTTTTTGATTCTGACTTAATAAATGTGCTACTATTTTTAATTAACCCGTCTTGAGCAAGTATGGTAAAGCAATGCTCGTGCCTTCTATGTATGTGAATAAGCAGTTGGACAGTAATTTATTATAATGGATTTATGTAATGAATATATATTTTTTATTAATCAAATCCCAACCGGCGACTGTTTTGTGATTTTTTTTTTGTAAGAGGTTCAGAATATCACATTGGTCACCAATTGTTTTGATGTCTATATGTATAAATGGCTTGATTTTTTTTTGTTTTTTCGTGTATCACTTTTTAACACTTTAGAGGGGCTCGTGGCTAAATAATAGCAGCCGCTCGGGTCGATCTTTAGGTTAAGCCGCGCTTGCCTAGGTTGGTCTGTGGATTGGTGACCACCCGTTACATACCGAGTTTCCTCCGGGCCTCGGAAAGCACGTTAAGCCGTTGGTCCCGGCTGTCATTTGTAGATCTTTGACAGTCGTTACAGGTAGTCAGTGTTCCGAAAGTCTGACAACCAGTCTTACCAAAGGGTATCGTATTACCCAGTATTAACTGGGTTGTGTAGGTCAGATAGGCAGTCGCTCCATGTAAAATACTGATATTCAGCTGCATCCGGTTAGACTGGAAGCCGACCCCAACATAGTTGGGAAAAGGCTAGGCAGATGATGACTTTTTAACACTTTAATTTAACAAGGACTCCTATTCAGAAAATGAACACCAAAAATAACCCTAAGAATTAAAACAATGCTCCCCTTAATATAAAAATAAACGGTTTTCACGTCTCTCTAACATCGATAAAATAAAAAATAGCTCATTTATTAAACCATAACTGAAAAAATATTTAATGTCCTACTTTGAAACCTATATAAAAGCAGTTTAAAACTATAAGTTACGTAAATCTGCGAAATCGGCAAAATGTCGCAAACAGCCTCTTAATATGTTTATCAGGTGTAAAAGTACCTATGCGGTTTCGTTTAAGGTTTCTTTGTTTTGACGTTGTTAAATCTCTGAAAGGTTTGACGTATAACTAATACTACAACACCCATGTATTAGGGGAGACCCTTTTACCATCAAACGGGAAACATCTTTATTTTATTTATTTATAACCAACTCATACTAACAGTAAACACCACTCATACAAGTCATTGGTCGTACATAAGACATGGGAACAAAGAAAATTAAATACAGTCAATACTTACTAATATTATAAAAGCGAAAGTAAGTTTGTTTGTCTGTTACGTCCTCACGCCTAAACGGCCAAACTGATTTTGATGAACTTTGGTATGGAGATAGTTGGGACCCTGGACACGGACATAGGCATAAAAAAGTGAGAGAAAGGGAAGAAAGAGGGAAGAAAAAGGGAGAGAAAGATATTTTTTTTTTCAATTATCACGCGGGCTAAAGTTGGCGTTAGTCCAAAGTAACTATATGCCACGTGGACGAAGTTGCGGGCAAAAGCTAGTAATATATAAAACAATAATATTAAAAAGAAATAGCAAAGTATAAAAACAGTATAATTAAATATAACAGTATATACAATTGACGGAGATAGTACTGGGAGTAGCAATGAACTCAAGGTAACGGGTAGCAGTATTCAGAAATCAGGAAATTCAGAAATCAAAACTCCATAACTGCTACTGGAAAATTCCTAATGAAGGAAACCTTAAAACATTGCCTAGCCAGGGAATTGAACTAAGAACCTCATACGTAGCTACAAAGCATAAGCGCTACTGCGCTTGCGACCACCTATATCAACAAAGCAATCTCTTTAGAGTTAATTAAACAATTATTATTATTTCTTTTAAAACGTTGCTTTAGACTAGGAATTTCTCCTGCATCGTGTAAGCTTTCATTTAAACTTATATACTCAAATAGCCAGACCCGGAACAATTAGGTTTAGGTTTAAAGAATTTATTCTCATAAGAACATTACATACGTTCGCTTACAATGAGATACAATAATCTTAATGATGAAGGAATATGACGGGCCTGTTGGTCTAGTGGTTAGTGGCCCTGACTGCTGAGCCGGAGGTCGTGGGTTCGATTCCCACCCAGGACAAACTTTGTGTGATGAACATGATTGTTTGTTCTGTGTCTGGGTGTGATTTATCTATAATATGTATGTATTTATAAATTATATAAGTATGTATATCAGTTGTCTGGTTACCATAACACAAGCTCTGCTTAGCTTGGGATCAGATAGCCGTGTGTGAGTTGTCCCAAGATATTTATTAATAAATGTTTTACCTTCGATGCGTGTTTGTAATTACGTGTAGGCAAAAGGAAGCATCCCTATTAGATAACTTTGTTGTTCGTTTATCTGTCTGTATGTCTGTCAAGACCCTTTATCTCAGGAACGCGTGAAGGTATCTAGTTGAATATTAAGCCATATACTCAAGTCTGTGGTTCCTTGGCATTGCGGCAAAAAATATTTTTATGTCTATTAAAATATATGTCGCAAGTTTGTACGGAACCCTTCCGAACTTGCTCGTTTTTTTTTTATGAACTTTTTAACCTCGTTTTTTTTCTTTCTTCTTAATGTGTAATTGTGTATATCCAGCCAGGGGCGTGACAAACTACACTAGCCGAAAGGCAAATAATTATAAAGAGTCGACGAGATTTTCCTAGACCAGCAAAAATACAAAATATTGATTACGTTTTCTAAAAAACGACAAACTAAAAACGTAATATTTGACAAGATCTAAAGGTATCCCTACCAGTTTTCCTTTTGTCTTTGCCGGAAAAAGGAAGCATTTTTTCATACCTATACTCTTATTTTTCTTCTAAATCGAGATGAGGAAAAAAGAACGAATAGCGCCAAAAATCCTTGATGTCACTGTGGCATTGTATCTGATTTTATTGCCAAGATATGCTACAAGGAAATATCATGGAAATACGACATTGAGATATCTGAATTATGGCAGAATAGATAAGTAAGGTTCATAATACACTCGTATTTTTTTGATTAAGTTTAACATATATGTATTGTCTTTGTGTATGTACAGACGCCTGCACATCAAGCTACTACAATCTGTCAGATTTCTTTGATAGATTTTCGACTTTATTTCTAAAGTATTAGGTTCAAGTTTCATTGGGAAAAATTGACAGTTTCGGGTAGCTTGACCTGCAGTGGCGTCTGTACATTATCTACAAACAGTAAATAGATGTAAAATTATAATTACAAATATTAATAGCCCTATCCGACTAATATTTATTATTTATATTATATTATTTATATTATATTTTTATGGGCAGGAGTACGATGATGATAATTTAAAAAAAAAACGCATTGCCTGTCACTAGGAATTTCTCTTTTATCATGGGTGCGTTTACAAACATTTAAACTCACATACACACACAGCCAGACCCGGAACAACTACATATAAGCCATGCAAATATTTGTTCCGTGCGGGGATCGAACCCATCTGAGCTGAGCAATCAGCAGCAAAGCAGATTGCTCAGCTACTGCGCCAACCGTGTCATCATGATTAGATGTTTAGCGGCCGAATTTTACATTCAATTTCATTTTTTTTTACATTTATTAACGTTACGTTTACACCCCAAACTGTATTATTGTACTGACTGCTCCGTTGGTCTCGTGACTCGCCAGCACGACTGCTGGGCATGGGGTCCTAGATTCGATTCTTAGGTCAGGCAAACAGTGCTTTTCGGGTTTTTCATTAAGATTTTTTCAAAAACAGCCTGGAGTTTGGAAGTTGGTGGTATGATACCCCCGCGCCTTGGAAAGCACGTTAAGCCGTTGATCTTGCGCCTGATCTCTCCGGTCGAATTGTCGTCCCATCGGACTATGAGAGTGAGAGAATAGAGAGTGTATCTGTGCCTGCGCACAAACGACATTTCTCCTGCGCCGATGGATAATCACAGGGTCGCTAATAATTAGAGTTGTGCTATTAAAAACACTTATAAAATACTAGCTTTTGCCCGCGGTTTTGCTAGCGTTTACTTCGGGGTAACACAGTTGCCCTTTCCTAATTTGCAGGTACCTGCTACCAGTAGTTTTTGCCCTGTGAAATAAAATCTCGGGAATCGAACCCAGAACTAGAGCACTGTGACTTTCGCTCGAGGCCGCAGTTTTAGATGTAAGTTGGGACAGGTGAACAAAAGAATAGTCACTACAGGTTTTGGTTACTTTATTAATTCCCAAGGGTGAACCCTTAAACAATGAAAATAAAACACTATAACACAATATGGCGGTCATTAAGACCTGGAGAAGTAGAAAACTAATACAATCCTTACTTCCTTACTAATATTATAAAAGCGAAAGTGAGTTTGTTTGTTTGTTTGTTTGTTTGTTTGTTTGTTACCTCTTCACGCTTTAATGGCTGAACCGATTTTGATGAATTTTGGTACAGAGATAATTGGGAACCAGGAGACGGACATAGGCTAATTTTTATTAAAAAAAAGTGGGATATGAGGGAGAACGAGGGAAGAAAAGGGAAAACTTAGCGTTGCTATTACAAATCAATCAGGCGCAAGAGCAAAAACTGCAGGTCTGCTTGGTGTGTTATACCGAATTTAACGCGAGCGAAGCCGCGGGCGAAAGCTAGTCTGAAATAATTTAAAACATAACCTTTTAACAGGGCTAAATACCAGAATAAAACAACATTTGTGGCTGCTAGCCGTGATCAAAATGTTATGAATGAGTCTAAAAATGATTGTTGAAGATAAAATGACAGAATAAAATTCGAAATATGAATATTTAAAAAAAATCAAAATCAATTTTGATACAAAAAAAAGAGGTTGAGGCAAAAAAGAAGGTGGAATACCCACTCTGCCAGTGATGCGGGCACTAAAACACTAAAGCATAATATTTCTATCTGTATACCATGGTGAAGCTAACCAACAAACAGAGAGCGTCTATAGAAATCCGTGCACATTCATAGTTTGGTCCTGAGAGCATGACGCAGCGGTTTGTGAGTTGGTAAGCCGGAGTGTCGCCGGAACTACTTGAGGTACGACTTCCGCTGAGTCACGCGGTTGAGGTACACTGAGTACTGTTCCTTTAAAAAAAAAAGATATTTAAAAAAAAAAAACAAAATTCATCTTAATCGGTATGGCCATTTAAGCGTGAAGACGTAACAAACAAACAAACTCACTTTCGCTTTTATAATATTAAGTAAAGATTATCTTTTAATTAACACTGACGTGTGTTTACATAGTAATTACTGTATATGTTAAGTTTATTTCTATAATTAAATAATGAGTATGACCAGACTATTTCTTTACTTTAAGTACCTACATACTAACATAGTTTTTAATGCTAATATAATCACTAACACAATGTGGGTCAAAGTAGTCTGTAATTTTTTTTTTATTATAATTTTATATGCGAGGACTTGTAATTGGCTTTTTGTTTTCTATGATTTATTTATTTTCTTAAGTTTTTATATAACCCGCAACGTTGTCCGCGTGGCATAGTTGATTTGGAAATCGAAAATAAAATATCTTTCTCTCTCCTTTTCTTCCCTTTTTCTCTCCCTTTTCTATTTTTAGCCTATGTCCGTCCCCAAAGTCCCAACTATCACTGTACCAAAAGTCATCAAAATCGGTCTAGCCATTTAGGCGTGAAGACGTAACAAACAAACAAACTCACTTTCGCTTTTATAATATTAAGTAAGGATAAGTCTTCCATAGAGAAATAAATAAAAACTACGCCTACAATATTCTCCATTATCAAAACCCACGCTTTTTTTCAATACCGAACTACATTATAACCAAACAAGTGTCATAAATCAAATAAAAATATCATAAACAACACCGTTCCCCGTTGCATTACCAACTTCAGAAAGTTGCCCTAACTAGTCGGGAGGTGACTCTCACTTCTGAAGCGCCCTCTGAAGTGAAAAGGCGATATTTCCCGCACTGCGAATGAATGAAAAACCCGCTACGGCTATGAGGCACTCTGACCGAATGTACCTTTGTAGGAAAAATCGAGAACAAGTTTTTTTTTGTGTTTCTTTTGCTCGAAAAATTATTACGATGAAATGAGATTTTTACTTTAGAAATGCATGTGGTTTGAAATAAGCTTAGACTTGGTGGACTTTGTGGTTTGAGGTCATTGTTTATTATAGTTACAACTTGTTTTGATTGAGGATTTGGAGTTGAAAATCTTAACAAACAGGGTTTATTAAAACACAGAAAAATGCAAATATTATCCTACTTATCAGACTAAGCCCTTACGCCTTTTTGTGCATGGGTCATCATCAAATAACTTCCCCTACTCTGGGTTGACCGGGGGGATTGTCAGACTTTTACTGACTAAAACTAATCATGTTCCTTCTATTGCCTTTTATGTTCCGGGGCCGCGGTACCTCTTTCAAACAACCTGCAACCCCGGTAGCGGCCCGTTTGTGTTATTTTTTGTTACAGATCCGATTTTCCCATGCAAATTGTATTAACTTTACTAATAATGTTAACACAGTGTCATTGTCTCAGTTACGCTATTATGCCTCATCAATTCCGTTAATAGATAATGATGTATTGCTTAACTTGACGCCTTTGTGGTTAGAACAATGATAAAAAATTAACATCATCATTTATGACTAGATCAATGTCATAGAAACCATAACAGTCTGTTTAATAACATTACCTATATTTATAATATAACTACAGGAAATCAATTATGTCTTTGTCATGAAATCGTACAATTTAAACATATAGGTATCCTCACTGAGTCGAGGCGTAGCTAGTAGTGCTATTGTCTAAGAATACAGCCTTGAGCGCAGCGACGACAACAGCCGAATCTTTATGAAACTTAACGCTGCGTCAGCGCCAAGCCCTACCCTGTATTCTTACAGAATAGCACGACAGAGTTGCGGGAGTATATGACCCGTCATTTACCTCCCCGTGCGGCGGTAAAAGTAACCTTGAGTCCAAGGCCAAGAGTCACCACTGTTGCTCAACTTGTTTCGGAGGTATGTCAAAATTTTGATTTTGTGTCAAGTCACGGGTGACAAAATTAAACTTGCAAGAAGTTTTTGTGCTAATAATTTACATAGATGAATCTCAGAAGAAGAGAAGTCCCAGAATAAATGAAATAATTAAAAAACAACACAGGTCAGCTGGAAGAAAATTCCAATGAAATAAGCAGAACCTTCTGCTCTTCTGTCTGAATGTAATGTCCTGTCAAGTATTTTGTGTGTGAAGCAGTCATGCTAGCAAAGAAGGTGGCCAGGCGCTTAAGAGAGCGAACTTCAAAGCAACCCAGTCGCCGCGGGAGACGCCCCGGGCGTCGTTCGCCGCAATACGACTCCCGGCCACCGTAGATGCGAGCCGAAGCCGGTGAGCAATAGGTAGCTCACTGTCCGTCCGTCTATTGACGTTAGTGCTTCACGCGCGCCTCAAAGAGATGTCAGCAAAGCAGAGAAGGCTGCATAAATGCTAAGAAATGCAGAAGTCTGCATAATCTGAAGTGTACATAAATAAATAAAAAAGAAAGGCGAATCGCGCCTCAAAAATGTTAAATTTTCTTTTTGTCCATTAAGTTACACGGCGGCAAACAACAGAAAGCTTGTATCAAGTTAATACAGGTTGGCGGGGTAGAAAATAAACTGGTGGCATCTCTTCGTTTGGAGTCCATAGCCTATTTTTCTGATGAGAAATCATAAAATAACTTCTAAACACAAAAGCATTTTTAAGAAAAAAATGTTTCCTTAAAGTGTGATTTTTTTTATTTCTGTAATAACTAGCTGGATGTCGTTTTGTCTTGGTATAGGCATGTAATGAGGAGGAACGAAGCGCATGTAACTAAAAGAGTGATAGATATGAATATTGATGGATGTACAGGGAGAGCAAGGCCAAAGAAAAGATATGAAGGTGAAAGAAGTGAAACAGAGTGGGTATTCCACCTCTGTTGCCTCAACCCTTTTCCTTCTGTATCAATCTCGATTTTAAAATGTTTGAATATTCATATTTCGAATTTCATTTTGTCATTTGCATCATCTTCAACAACCATGTTTTGGTCTTTACAATTTGATCACGGCTAGCAGCTACACCTGTTCTGAAAACTCCAATTTTTTAAAAGGCTGCTTCATTTATTTTTCAAATTAAACTTTGTTTTGTGCTTCCTTCAACAAGTTAAAATACTACTGTAATAAATGTATGCTGTAAAATAATATCTACCCTGTTAGAGGGTCCACCCTTGGGGCTGTAAATAAAGAAATAACAAACCTATAGTGGCTATTTTTACCCAACTGCAAAGGAAGAGGAGGAGGAAAAAATATGTTGTAAAGTAACTACCTAAAGAAATGGCGGTCAAACAATAAAACAATAGACAAACTTCAGTTTCATCAGAAAACACGAAACTAAACAAAGTGCCCGCCATTAATAAATTCCCAATAATTATTGCTGATAGAGGGGGGCATCTGTCGCACTACCAATTACGAACAAAGTCCGACTCCGTCCGAACAACAACATAGAAACGCTTTCAGACGCCTGAATATTTTAACAGAAGCCGTGGCGAAGACTGTCATTTTGTACTCTGCCTTGTTTGTACAAAACGTCCTGCACTATTTACTCTATTATTTGTGCAGGATGATTTTGTTTGTAATTTATTGTCTTTGTTTAATATACATAGGTATCACGAGGAACAAAATATATTTTTTTAAACATCATGTACAATAATGAGGACAATACTGAGGGACGATGTGGATCTGGAAAGGGAGCGCAGAGCATTGTCGGTCCGGGCGAACATGTTGGCTCGCAGGTTCTCTCGTTGTACTGTAGCAATTAAAATAGCTCTCTTTAAGGCATATTGCACGTCGCTGTACACGGGGGCCCTGTGGTTCAAATATACCCAAAGGGCTTGCAATGCTTTGCGTGTCCAATTTAATAATGCGTCCAGGGTTCTGTTACGACTGCCACGATTTTGCAGCGCATCGGGGATGTTTGCTGATGCACGCACAGATAGTTTTGACGCAGTATGGCGTAAAAGATCTGCCTCGTTGCTTTGTAGATTGCGTGGCAGTCGTAATAGTATCCTTCACTCAATTGCCGCTAGAGCAGACAGCCCGCTTGTGCATTCGCTGGTCGATAGAACCAGATCGCTGTTTACTATTAAGTACTAACATAGGCTAAGAATTTTGTTACTAACCAGTGTATTCCCTGTTGTCTTAATAATAAATAAATAAATAAAAATAATGGTACTGTAGAGGTTTTAATGTCATTAACCAAACCAGAATGTAGCCAGGTTTGCTACGACGACGTTGGAATACTTAGGTGGTTTTATAAAACAAGATGTTGATTGATGATTTCTAAACTAACAACTCACTAGTATGTCTGCTAGAAGTGCCTTAGAGTTTTATGATCGGTCAGTCAGTAAGTGAGTGACAAAATTAAGAAAACATTAACTAGTTATAATTCTTAAACCTCTGGTTCGACTTGAATGAAATTTGATATGTACCATTATTTTATCATTATTAGTTTATACAATGCCTGCTTGGTTACTAAAAGTTCAGGCTTCTAGTATTATCCACAACGAAGTAATAGGGGGTCGAAAATGGACTGAACTGTTTCGAGAAAAGCATGGTACGGCCTTGCCACTTTTTTGCTTGACTTGACGGGGGCACTGCCGTGACCCCAGATAATCTTTAAACTAAACCCGTTTTTGTGATGCTTTGTAAGGGTTATGTTTACTTTATTTTGATTGCTCGTCGTTATTGCGACTAATAAATATTTTTTTCTTTCTTTATTAAAAGTGAAGCGGGTATTTTAAAATCGAAGTATTTACATTATATTTACACCGCGCATGCTGTCCTCAGTGCTGACTAAACAAACCATATTAAATAAACTATCCAGCATAAATCTATCCCGTTTGCAATCAGGAAAAATCTAGTCCTAATGTAATAAATGTTATTTAAAGAAGAGACGTCAATCATGTTACCAATTAGAGTCCATTCGGACTTCTCTCGCAAACAACATGGAATTGCTTTCAGAATTTTTAATGTTTTATTATTTGCCGATAGGGTAGACTGAATAACAAACGCCCGTCATTTATTTGTCTACTAACATTAAAAGTCATTGTACTATAGTAAACACGGGACGGCATCTTTTTATTAATATCGACTCAACTTGCAGTAGCCAGTTACACCATCATACTAATATTATAAATGCGAATATTTGTGAGGATGGATGTATGGATGTCTGTTACACTTTCACGTCAAAACGACTGAACGGATCTTGATGAGATTTGGCACAGAGGTAGATTATGATGATGATATGGTCTAGAATAACACATAGGATACTTTATTTTTCGATATGACGCGGGCGAAGCCGCGGGCGTCTGCTAGTACTGTATAAAAGGTGTTACATAATAAAGGCAAGTCCTGTTTTTCTATAAATGGTATCTCGCAGTTCAACCAAGGAGGTTGTCGTCTGCTTAACCGGGCTAATCCTGTGGATGCCTTGAAATTAAGGCCTCCAGCCAGGGCAATAAACTTACAAACTAAGCGACTACACGCTAAGGGCACCGCTGTGGATTACGAGCCTCGGCTTAGGTCGTCGCTGGTGGAGGACAGTAAAGGGACAGGCTGGATCTGAGTGATATTATTTAGGAACTGGTTTGAACTCACTGGCTCAGCATCGCGGGCCAGTTCTAGCAAGAGACGGGTGGGGCGCAAAACCTGCCGCATAACTCCAATATTATAAAAGCGAAAGTGAGTTTGTTTGTTACATCTTCACACCTTAATGGCTAAACCGATTTTGATGAATTTTGGTACAAAGATAGCTGGGACCCTGGAGACAGACATTAGCATTTTTTTAAGAAGTGGGAAATGAGGGAGAAAGGGGGAAGAAAAGGGAAAACTTAACTTTGCTATTTATTTATTTAAGGACAACCAACAAAGTTACACCAACATACATGTTAAAACGCTCACATCTTTACAAAATGTAGTGTAGCCTTAATTAAAGGCTGCCACGGCATGCATTAAACATAGAGTAGGTACTACAGTTCCTCACAAATTAAATTAAATCAATTAATCTTATTTTATTCTGCGGTGTGCAAAACCACAACCATTAAAAAAGGAAAAACTACAAACATTAAATAATAAGTGTAAAGGTGAAAAAAAAAGTAAGCAAATTACAATCAATAAGGCGCAAGGGCAAAAACTACAGGTAGCAGGTACCTGCAAATCAGGAAAGGGGAACTGTGTTACCCCGAATTTAACGCGAGCGAAGTCGCGGGGGAAAACTAGTATTTATATATCGCACACCTATATCTGAACTTTCCCTCAGATGTCATTGCTTGCGGTAGCGTTGAAGGTCGGGTTACCTCGGTTAAATTTACCTTGTGATAAACGATATTGTATAAAGTCTGGTTCTTCCAACCTGACAGACAGATGTGTTGCTGGGGAGTTTGTTCCGCCACTTCTTCTTCCCAGCTAAAACACTAGGAAGTGGCGAGGGCAGGGCGTTTTTGTGGGAGTGTCTCTTGTAATTTGAAGTTCTTGAAGGCTTTTGATTTGAAGAATTAAAAAAAGATAATTTATTAGGAGACGAAAAAACATAATACTGTTTGTTTAAGAAGTTATGAACATTAAATTTATTTTAGATCAGAAATTGGTTGTAAAATATAACTGTGTGTGAATTTTATTATGTTAGATAATTGCTCATAATCACCGAGTATACGAATACCAGGGTGAGCGATATGCGTTTACTAAATTGACAGTAGAAAATCACACAAATTTGTTGCGTTATTGCGTTGCAAATCAATTTTTCTACCCACCTACCCTACCTACCTTACCCTACTTAACTCTTCTAGATTTATTACGCTTAGCAAGAAATTCAGAAATTCATTTTTATATTATAGAAGATGTATGCGGTGACCGCAAGTTCGATATCATATTTCAAACATAATAATTAGAATTTTATTAAATGCACTTTTGTCTAACCCTTTTTTTTCGGGTGGGAAATCATCAAATAACTTCCCCCGCTCTGGGCGGAGCGGGGGGGCGTGTCAGACTTTTACTGACTAAACCCCACCCATTTTCCTTCTGTTGCCCTTTATGTTCCGGGGCTGCGGTATCTCTTTCGAACAACCCGCAACCCCGGCAGGCGGAGGCCCTGGCAAGCCCCTCTGCTTTGCTGACATCTCTTTGAGGCGCGCGTGAAACACGAACGCGACGTTCACACGGCCTGTCGTCAATAGACGGACGGACTGTGAGCTGTGTCTAACCCTTCAGTTACACAAGCGTTATGTTTTGTTGTCCGACTGGTATGTAGTCCCCTTTTTTTGCAGGTTGGGAATTATCTAAAAACCTTCTTTCGCTCTGGGCGGAGCGAGAGGGGAGTGTCAGACTTTTACTGACTACACCCACCAAGTTCCTTCTTTTGCCGATGTTAACAACCAGCAAACCTAGCAGGATAAAGTATTAAAGACTTGGATAAAAAACGCAGGCACCATCATACCTTTAATTCAAACAGGTCAACCACACTACGGGCAGACAGTCAACGGCTATTTTTAACCCTCCCCCCGCTATTTGCGGTTTATATTGAGTTGGGGTTGAATCGATTATTTGATTGCGTCTTTGTAAATGACATGCCCATTGTGTTTTCCTGTTGTATTGAACACGTTGCGTGTAGATATGTGCATTAGTTATCGTATAATAGATATATCCTGTAACATTATAATATCGAAAGCCAGTAACACTTTTTTGCGTATGGGAAATCATCAAATAACTTCCCGTTACTTGTACCGTCTAAAACCCACCCATGTTCCTTCTTTTGCCCTTAATATTCCGGGGCCGCGGTATCACTTTCGAACAACAAGCAACCCCGGCAGGTTCCTCTGCTTTGCTGACATCTCTTTCTAGACAGGTCCACTCAAATCTGTATGGCGCTTTCTTAGGTGACCATTTCAAACACTAATCTGCATAGTCATGAGGACTATGCATATTAGTAGTAAGTTGACCAAGATTTTTGTGTGGTACTGAGAAAGACTATGGCTTCTGAGTTTGTTTCTGCTGTTTTTTCTCAGAGTTGTCGGGTACGAAACACAGTCCACGTCGCATCTAGTTTAACAAAAAGAACGTGCAAAAACGTACTTGCAAAATAAACATTATTTTATCATAAGAGTCCGTGTCTCATTAAATATTTACCGTCTTCCAAAACTAAAACGTCTTAATTTTGGAGTCGTGTCTACGTCAGTTGGATTTTTTGTGACTCTATAAAGTATATTTTTTATCATAAACTAATTATGATCTTTTCAAAGAAGCCTTCGCAGTCTCTTTGAATAATTAGTGAATAATTAGGTCTCCTATTAACAAAAACGAAAAAAACTTGTATCAAAACGAATTTGTTTCAAATATTTCTTTATCAAATAAATCAAGTCAAAAAATATCTTACTTAAACTCCGAAGAAGAAGCCAATTTACTTAAAGACGAAGGTCTAAAAAACAGCAATTACGCTAAGTGGCTCTTTCGGTCCAAGACTAAAGCCTTAATAAATTATTTTTCCATAGAACCTATTAAATACATTCGGCTTTCAATATTCCGGAATTAATCGCAGCTTATTTTAAAGGCACGAATATTCTAATTAAATGCTAGAGCGAGAGGGGAGGAGTGTGAGAGAGAGACTGAAACGTCAGCGACACCTGTCCTGTCTCTGATTTATTTGTTCAAAAGAATTTGGATTTTGAAAATGGAAACGGAGCGATGCTTGTACACACTAGAGAAGATTAACTATTAATCTTCATGTTTAGATAAAAATAAGATGTAGACTAAGTTGTTTTTGGATGAGTTTTGTACTTGACGCGACAAAATTAATGAATGGAACTAGGCCAAGTTCTATTCATTTATTTGGGTTGGAGGCCTGCGGATTTGTGAGGTATGTATTTAATCATTATCGATGGTGGTGGAGCTGTTTCTTACCTGTTTGTTTCTTGTTTAGTTTGTTTTTTCTAAGTTAGTTTTTAGACTTTATAATTAATAACTGTTATTTTTATTCTTTCTTTATAATATAAATGGGAAAGTGTATGTGTGTGTCTGTTTGTTTGTACTTCTTTCACAGCAAAACGGAGCGACAAATTGATTTTTAAGTGGAGATAGTTGAAAGGATGGAGGGTGAAATAGGCTACTTTTTGTCTCTTTCTAACCGTCCACTTCTCTAAAATTAAGGTAAAAAGATACGAAAAATTATTATTCAACGTTTTGTTTGTTTCTTTTTGCGACTTTAAACCAAAACAGCCATTATTATTCAAATAAATAGAGAAATAGCAGAACACTGTTTCGATTTCCTTGTAAATTGACTCAACGCGTAGCGGTCTAGTTATCTGCCACGAGGCTACGAGAGTGCTACTGACGTGGCTGTGACGTCATCACGCCCGCTACGCCGTAGCACAAGAACAATGGATGTTTACACTTCCCTATCTAAATTGTGTTGGTTCGACTATTCGCTTCTAGAATAATGTTACAAGGTATCCTTACTAATATTATAAAAGCGAAAGTGAGTTTGTTTGTTTGTTTGTTACGTCGTCACGCCTAAATGGCTAAACCGATTTAGATGAATTTTGGTACAGAGATAGTTGAGACCCTGGAGACGGACATAAGCTATTGTTTTTAAGTGAGAAATGTGGGAGAATGAGGGAAGAAAAGGGAAATCTTAGTTTTGCTGTTATAATAAATTTGGCGCAAGGGCAAAAACTAGAGGTAGCAGGTACTTGCAAATCAGGAAAAGGGAACTGTGTTACCCCGAATTTAACGCAAGCGAAGCTGCGGGCAAAAGCTAGTATTCTATATATCCTAATGAAAATTAAATTAAATGATTACAGACGCAATAACTGAATTTATATAATATGTATATATAATATGAGGGTTATGTGGTAAACGGAGCCAAAACCTGAAGCTATTAGAAGGCTCAGGAAAGATAAAATTTCTGGGAGGCCTTGTAGAACAGTCGACATAAGAGCAGGATGTTACTTAAAGGCGGCGGCGGAGGAGAAACATCTAGCACGTCAATAACGGCGCCTATAGACCCAGTCGGACACTTCACATCCGAAAACAAAACGTTAAGTTAATTAAGAGCTAATTTCGATTATCAGAGTTTTAACTATAAGATTTTTATCAGGCGTTAATCGTTTCTGACATTTATGATTTTCATTAACATGGTCAGTAAAAAAATAAAATTGGACACTGCGAGCTACGATACTGACTTTTTAAAATCTCAAAATTCCAGCGAATTTTCCTACAATTTTACACAAACAGAAACATTGCAATTTAAATAAAAGCTTTTTCAAAACTACAAATAATTTATCAAAATTGTTACAGTTCTTTTTTGCAATTTAAAGCCTAGCTACAAAGAGCAAAATACGTCATGGATGGATTTTATTTTCAATCCGAAAAAAAATGCCTCTTCAATTTTCTGTCCGAAAAAAAGCCTCACTAATTGCTCAAGTGTGTGCGCACACTTAGAAAGGTGGGTATAATTCACAAGTTGACAGTATCCTTTGACATGTCTGAGGGGATACACACTTAGGGGAGACTGGGGAAATAGGGGTCGCATTAAATAACGGTGTGGTGTGGCATCGATTATTTTTATGGTACACTTTTTATAGAGGGGAAAATAAATATACAAGGTGGGGAGCGAATATTATGAGTTGAAGTAAATATTTATGTATGTAAAAGAAAATTATGCTCAGGTAAACAAAAACAGGAGTATATTTACCACGTCCAATTATTTTTGCACTCCATATCATGGTCTCGACAGAGATACACCACCAGTATCGCCGAGTTTTATCAGTAGAATTTGAGTTCTATGTGTAAGCATTCAAAGCATTTTTTTCAATTTGGCTATAACAGGAGCTTTTGAACTAAAGAGCCTGCCACAGCCACCACCTGTCGGGGTTGCGGGTTGTTTGACAGAGATACCGTTGCCCTGGAACATAAAAGGCAAAAAAGGAACTTGGGTGGGTTTTAATCAGTATAACTCACGCCCAGAGCGGGGTAAATTATTTGATGATATCCCATTCGCAAAAAAAGCACTTTTGACTGTCAATAAATAAAACGATGAAGCTACAGTCCCAGTCACAAGGCATAATAACTTGTGAAAGTACTGTACTAGCAACTGCGAGCCCTGTGCACTTCTATTAGTAACGATTTTACTATACCTAAAACTGTTTGTGATTTCTGTAAATGTGCATGTTTTTGTAAGTAAGATGTTGAAGTTCTCTATAAATAAATAAATCAACTGGGCACCTTTATTTATTAATTTAAACTTCAGTAACAGTATACAGTCGGACTTTGCCTCAAGGCCTTTTCTCCCAATTCACTTTTGGGTTGAATAAGACAACATTGTGATAGGGAACATAAATAATAAAAAGTCTTTTTTTTACACTACGATTTTTACTGCATCGTGGGTGCGTTTACAAACATTTAAACTTACATACACAAACAACCAGACCCGGAACAACTATCTGTAGATCATGCAAATATTTGTTCCGTGCGGGGATCGAACCCGCGACACGCAGTGCGACAGTCGATCCCTCAGCCCCTGCACCAACCATGCCGTTGAAAAAAAGAAAAAAACAACTTGTTTGGACATCCACCCGACCTGGTAATTGAACTTAAGACCTCATGATCTGCAGTAGCACTAGTGATAAACGAATGTAAGTTTGGCTTGTGGATGATGAGCAATGGGTAGCTCACCGTCTAGCTCACCGTCCGTCTGTCTAGTGACAACAGGCCATGTCAACGGCGCGTTCCTGTTCCACGCGCGCCTCAAAGAGATGTCAGCAAAGTAGAGGGGCCTGCCAGGGCCACCGCCAGCCAGGGTTGCGGGTTGTTCGAAAGAGATACCGTGGCCCCGGAACACAAAAGCATGAAGAAGGAAGAGGGTGTTAGTTAGTACATTGACACTCCCATTCGATCCCAGAGCGGAAAAAGTCATTTGATATTTATTTGATTTCTCCTGCAAAAAAAACTTGAGAGGTGTCAAGTTACACCTGAATGGAACGAAGTTATTATGTACAAAAAACCTGCATACACTCAACAAAAATAATCGTCGCAACACCACACTGTTCATTGCGAAATAGAAAGATGAAACGAAAATAACTGGCTTGCTTTCTATGAGAGAGAGACAGAGAAACACGCGCACGCCGCACGGCTTACAACTAGGTATAGTAAAAAGTGTTGTTACAACTTTTGGTCTTAATTTTTTCCGTCTAGGCCCTGTCGCAACGTGGGATAAGGAACTTCGTTCTAAAACCGGCTAAGTGTGACTCAGACTCACTCACCGAAGGTTCCGTACAAAACTTGCGACATAAAAAGGCAATATCTAAACTATCATTAATGCTATCAAACTATAATATGGTAAGTTTTGTCACTTTAATCAATTTTAGAAGAAGAAACGTCGTTTGGCAGGAACGAAATGAATTTTGATGATTTCTATAGTAGTTTAGTTTGTGAAAACAGATTCTTTTTTAGGGTCCGTAGCCAACTAGGAACCCTTATAGTTTCGCCATGTCTGTCTGTCCGTCCGTCCGTCCGTCCTCGCTTAATCTCTGTGACCGTTAGCACTAGAAAGCTGAAATTTGGTACCAATATGTATATCAATCACGCCGACAAAGTGGTAAAATAAAAATTGGAAAAAAATGTTTTATTAGGGTAGCCACCCTATATGTAAAGTGGGAAGTGATTTTTTTTTTTTATTTTCAACCCTAACGTGTGATATATTGTTGGAAAGGTATTTAAAAATGAAAATGGGTTTACTAAAATAATTTTTTTATAATGTCTATAATTTCGGAAATAATCGCTCCAAAAGTAAAAAACAATGTGTCCCCCCCCCCCTCTAACATTTGAACCATAAGTTTAGAAAATATGAAAAAAATCTGAAAAGTAGAACTTTATAAGGACTTTCTAGGAAAATCATTTTGAACTTGATTGACACAACAGTTTTTGTACAAAAAAGTTGTACAAAATAATTTCCTCCTCCACCTTTAAACTCATAAGTGGGAACACTTATTGTGACGGACGGGAAACTACGGAACCCTACACTGAGCGTGGCCCGACACGCTCTTGGCCGGTTTTTTTTTTAGTAAACGTTGCACCACACTAGGAATTTCTCCTGTATCGTGGGTGCGTTTACAAACATTTAAACTACCATACAACAACAACCAGACCCGAAACAACTATCTGTAGGCCAAACAAATATTTGTTCCGTTCGGGTATCGAACCTGTGACACGCAGCAGTCGATCGCTCAGCCACTGCGCCAACCGTGTCGTCAAATCAACACCAACATCAGTGTGATTAACTAAAAGTAGGAAAGTAGAATAAAAAGAACACAATATTGTTTCTATAACATTTTTATAATCCAGACCCACCAAAACAGAACAAGGACCTCATAAAAGAAACACAAAGCCAATGAAATAAGTGGCCAACATCAACATTCTCATGATTATCTAATCAAGAAAATGTCAAGGCGATAAACTGACTGACCTTTAGCTCTATAACTTCATTAATACCAATAACAAAGACAACCACCGTTACTTGAACTTTGGAAATAAAACTATTGAATGAGAAAACGCGGTCAACGTATCCTGGTTTTGTCTAAATGAAGTACAGACGAATAAGGGCTTGGTGTACAGTTGAAAAAATTGTTTTTACATCCACAGTTCAAACGTAGTTTTGCTGCGTGAGACAAAGCAACATATTTTATTTTTTAATCAAGAGAGCCGCGCATTGTCCTTGTTACGTTCGGAAACGCTTAATAACCTAAAAGACTGAGACAGAGGTGGTTAATGGTGTCATGCTCACTTAAATGAAGTCTATGCTATATAATGAGGTCTATGCTAGTGCACATGGGCTTATATACAATGTCCAAAAAACCGAATATATGGTCTTTAGGGCCGTCGGTGGATGCCCCGAGTATTCACATCATATTACCCTAAATGGCTTGTGCATAAATCGTGTAACGAAGTTTAAATACCTGGGGCATTTAATTACCGAGGGTCTTGAAGATGATATGGATATTGAGAGGGAGCGCAGGGCTTTGGCGGTGAGAGGTAACATGTTGGCCCGCAGATTTGCCCGCTGTTCTGAACAGGTTAAAATAACATTATTTCAAGCTTATTGTCAAAGCTTTTATACGGGAAATCTGTGGGTCTGTCACACCAAAAGATCGTTGGAAGTCCTGCGTGTCCAATACAACAACATCTTCAGAATGATGTTGGGGTTGCCTCGCTTCTGTAGTGCATCGGGGATGTTTGCGCTGTACCGCACTGATGGCTTTCATGCAGTCATCCGCAAGAAAACTGTATCCCTGATCTGCAGAATGCGTGGCAGCTGCAACGGAATTCTTAAGACTGTTGCAGATAGGATGTCTTCTCCGCTATGGAGATGTCTTATCAAACGTGTAATTTAATGTTTTAAATGTAACCTTATTTGTAGTTTGATTATTATTAGAGCTATTTAATTTAATTTGACTCAAGATAATTTAATCTAATTTATATTAATCAAATTTAATTTAATTCAATTTAATTTATTTTAAACTAATCTAATTTATTTTGTCTAATCTAATTTAAATGAAATTTAATTTAATAAGTCTAATCTAATTTAATTTAATATAATTTATCTAATTTTAATTTAATGTAATCTAATTTAATTCAATTTAATTTAATCTAATTTAATCATATTTATTTAATTCATTTGTGATTTTATTTTTAATTGAGGTGCATATTTCATTTCATTTTGGTTTATTTTATTTTTGTTTTAATGTGTTTTTAATATGGATCCAGTTATCCGAAATAAATGAATTTTAATTTAATTTAATTTAATTTTAAATGTCTCGCTGATAGTGGCAGGTGTGTCGGGTCATTTAGCTCCCTTCAAAATGGTCGAGCTGAATGGGGCTGATCCATACGTCATGTTCGTGAACGGGCGCTGTCAGTTGGGACTGGTCATTTTTTAACAACCACGGTCATTTTTTAACTTATTTAGATTTTAAATTGAATTTTGCTTTTTATTTACTCTGGACGCTCTTACTGTGCACGTCTTTCTACATCGTTCTCACATATTTGTATAATCTCAACACGAATGATGTAAATACGATTTTGTAAAAATATTATAATTTAAAAGAGTGTCCATGGAGTTTCTTGCCCATTCTTCTCCATACAGATCAACGCTTTGGAATGGGTAACTACAGTACTTTCACAAGTTATTATGCCTTGTGACCGGGACTGTAGATTAATTTTGTTTCTTGACATTCAAAAGTGCCTGTAATGGTCTAATTGAAATAAATGATTTGATTGATTGATTGACTGTAAAATGGATACTTTTATGTAATTTATTGAAATTTAAAATTATTATTGTTTTTGAACGTAAATAATACTTGTTGCAGCTAATAAAACTGATATTCGTCATTTTAATTTAATATAATTATTTCTGACATTTCATGTTAATTTTTTAAAGGCACTAACCACACGAAAAAGAAGAAACATAGAATAAAAATTTAGCTTAAAAACATCATAATTATGATAATTATGATCGGTGTTTAACAAGAAATACACTCTGTTGCGTGATGATATCAGAGTAATATGTGTTCTCGCTGCTGAAGTGAAAAGTGCAAAATGCAAAAGTGCAAAAGAGCAAAATTATTTGCATCCCTCGTATTTGAATCCTTTGCCAATGCTTAATATTCGAATATAAAATCCTTCACTTGTTCGTGACTCAAAATCAGCAATCAAAGCAAAAATATAAAAAATAACTGTTGTACAAATAAATATTGTTACTTATAACCAGCCTTCAATGTTCCAACTGTTGGGACACAGACCACCTCTTTGTGAATGCACGCTAAAGCCACTTAAAGCACTTTTTGAATTTTTCAAGTGGGCGTGATGGCTCAATACGAAACTACGTGGAATAGCGAAATATACTCAAAGGAGTTTCGGGTCTGTTTTTAATGAAAACTAAAACTGAATCATTGGATTTTTGGAAAATACACAAAGGAATTTGAGAAAGAAATTTTTGCCAGACCTACTAGTTCCGGGTTTGAAAGAAGAACGGACGGACGGTTTATTTTTTTTTAAAGATTATTGCCCGTTCGTATCTTTGGAGTAACGTCCAAAGAACTCTACATTTTACTCACGGGTTGACCACTGAAAACCAGCACTGTGCGGTGTGCTCCCATAGCACAGTATCATGCTGAGTGGTAACCTACTTGTCGCAGTCAGGACCTGCAAGCTGATTGCGGCAAGTAGGTGCGTACACCGTAGATGCGGGCCTATGGACGGTGAGCAATGGGTAGTTCACCGTCCGTCCGTCTATTAATGACAGGCCGTGTCGACGGCGCGTTAGTGTTCCACGCGCGCCTCAAAGAGATGCCAGCAAAGCAGAGCGTCCTGCCGGGGCCACCGCCTGCCAGGGTTGCGAGTTGTTCGAAAGAGATACCGCGGCCCCGGAACGTAAAGGGCAATAGAAGAAACATGGGTGGGTTTTAGTCAGTACACGTCTGACACTGCCAAGAGCTGGAAAAGTTATTTGATGATTTCCCATCCGCAAAAAAAGGACCTGCAAACTATTTTTTTTTCGATATGTTTGATGCTTTGAATGTTCAATGTTTTTTTTTGTTACGTTGTGTTCTCTCTTTCATCTTTCTTTCCTTTCTATGGACACATTAATACCAAAAACTTTGTTTGACTGTACTTACATCCGCAAAGAAATAATCCAAGATTGGTCGTAAACCAAACAGGAGGAGGCTGTACAGTTAACGATGCTAAATAGGGGCTCAGATAAGACACGCGACACGTGTCGATAGTACGTCAATCTTGTGCGACAGATAACAGGATTACCGAGTCACGTCCGAGTGATTGACAGAGGAAGGGAGGCCAGGAGAATTTTAGGTCATCATTTTCTTGTATAGGATTTGTAGATTCAATTATTGACTTCATATTGACAGTCGATCGCTCAGCCATTACGCCAACCGTGCTGTCAACCTTACAATTTAAATTCCAAAACATATATTTTGAGCGAAGGCTCATTTATTTTTAGTTAACAAGCTGGACAGAACCAACAACCACTGATCCGTTTTAGCCTTAGATAGAAATAAACATAATTCATGAGAAGAGGTATTTGTCCAGCAGAGTTATGATTCAGTTATCAAATAAACAAAAAACCAACCGAATTAAAAAAAAAACTTGAGAGGTGTCTTGTGTGTGTTATTATGTACAAAAAACCTATATACACTCAACAAAAATAATCGTCGTGACACCACACTGTTCAATGCGAAATAGAAAGACGAAACGAAAATAACTGGCTTGCTTTCTATGAGAGAGAGACAGACAGAGAAACACGCGGACGCCGCACGGCTAACAACTATAGCAAAAAGTGTCGTTACAAATTTTGGTCTTATTTATTTCCGTCTTAAAAAAATTGAAATCGTCAGTCAGTGATTCATTTTTTTTTTGTCACGGACTTCCGGAAGAAAACTTGTTTTAAGAAAGTTTGGCTTACGATTGACTGGCTGAAAAAAACAGTCGAATTGTGAACCTCCTCCTTTTTTGAAGTCGTTTAAAAATCCCAACAACAATTCGACCTGACCAGTATTAAACTTAGGTTTCATATACTGCTGTTGCATTAGACAAGGCAGGTTTAAATATCGGACCTGCAATTTAGATATTCAATACTCTCCCAGCGGGTTTCATGGCCGTACTAGAGCAAGGATATCCGCTTGTAGCTATCACTGATCAGGCCTGATTGCGTATTACCATGTCGAGCTCACGGCTAATGTCTGCTCGTTATCGGCCCTCCAATGCATACCTACATGGATACATGTATCATTAATCTATACATATGTTTTTGGTACCATAGAACATGGAACCACAGCGACTGGAGAAAAAGGCTTTATTTTTATGATTATAAATGTCTTTTTAACTGCGTTTCACATTTTATCCGTCTTTTATCCCACGAAAACAGTCCCAGATGGTCCAGACCCATTACCGTCGGTCTGGACCCATGACAGACGTGTATCAGGTGGTTTTCAGAGTAGACAAAAACCGAAGAAACTATACAGGAATTATCTGAAGCATATAGCTAGAAAGGAGGTGACTCCTGAGATGATGAGATGATGATAAGAATGCCGTGTTGACGGCGCGTTCTTGTTCCATGCGCGCCTCAAAGAGATGTCAACAAAGCAGAGTCTTTTTTTTTTGGGTGGGAAATCATCGAATAACTTCCTCCGCTCTGGGCGGAGGGGCTTGCCAGAGCCACCGCCTGCCGGGGTTGTGGGTTGTTTGAAAGAGATATCGCACCTCCGGAACATAAAGGGCAAAAGAAGGGGTGGGTTTTCGTCAATAAAAGACTGACACTCCCTCTTGCTCTGTCCAGAGCGGTGGAAGTTATATAATAATTTCCCATCCGCAAAAAAGGGTTGACTAATCCTTACTAATATTATAAAAGCGAAAGTGGGTTTGTTAGTTACGTCTTTACGCCTAAATGGCAAAACCGATTTTGATGAATTTTGGTACAGTGATAGTTAAGACCCTAGAGACGGACACAGCCTTTTTATTTATTTTTTTTAAATTGAGAAATAAGGGAGAAAGAAAAGGGAAAACTTAGCTTACAATAAATAGGGCGCAAGGGCAAAAACTACAGGTAGCAGGTACTTGCAAATAAAGGGGAAATGTGTAACCCCTAATAACGCGAGCGAAGCCGCGAGCAAAAGCTAGTAATAAAATAAGTCAGAATGGGCCCTAGGTCACTGGTTACTTTGACTGGTTTAAATTAAAAGAATTGATACTATCTGTGGACGCGGCCACTGAGGCAAGTCCTTGGTCTGTGGCTCTAATGTACGCGTGTAAATTGACAGATATTAATCAAGGGTGCCATTGAAGCTTAATGTCTGATGTTGTGCCAGTTCTTGCCAGTCAAGCATATGTCTTGAGGTTGTCATTGACTCACATACACACACGCGCACTACACGCGTCTAGTCTTTACTCTAGAAATCATATACCGAGCGCAAAAAAGCAACGTAACTATATAGTTTGGAGTTCACTTACAACAACACTATGTTAACTGAACGCACGGAACAATTTTTTATGGCCTACAGATAATCAAATTTTTGGTTATTATTTCAAGATACTAATTTTCGTTCATTCATTTTATCACAAATTATGTATTTAAATTTTGAAATATTTCTTAATTAAAACATAGGAAAAAGAAAATTTAAAAATATAAAAAATGGCGACCCATCAGTATTGAGAACAAGGTCCAAGCTACTGGTGAAATTTTACTCAAATTCAAAGCATTTATTTCAATTAGACCATTACAGGCTCTTTTTAATCACAAGAAACAAAAAAAAATAAGCTACAGTCCCAGACACCATGCAAAATAACTTGTGAAAGTACTGTAGTTGTCCATTCTAAAGCGATGATCTCTATAGAGAAGAATGGGCAAGAAACTCCATGGACGCTCTTTTAGATCACAATAACTTTACAAGATCATGGTTACATAGAATGGTGTATTATTAGGAACTCCTTTGTCTAACCTTCTATCTACACACATCAAAAGTGTCTAAGGATCAAGCATTTTTATGCGGATTTCTTGAGATTGAGATGTGGCTTTGTAATAAATTTATGATTTTATAAATTTATATGGATCCTTTTTGGTGCATTTCATAATTTGAATCAAGAACTCTCAATCAAATTCGAGTAAAAGATGAAAATAAGCTGTCAATATTTTCCCTATAAAAACATACAACGCATTGAAGACATTATTAGTGCTACTGTTTCCCTACTACTGATTAAAACCAACGTTATTATGGAGCGGCGACGTCACTTAAGCAGGGAAGAAATGCTCAGAGCCGTGGGAATGATAGAAGCTGGTTCCCGGCAACGTACTGTAGCTTTAGCTCTGAATACAAGTCAGAGTGTTATCAGTCGACTTTGGACACGTTACCGAAGCACTGGTACCGTGGCTGAGCGCCATGGAGGACGGTATCGCTGCACCACACGGAGACAAGACCGATACATTCAAATCTTAACTCGAAGAGCTCCAACAATAACCGCCATGATGTTAGCCGTGAGGCTTCATCACTCTTCAGGGAACTTAATTAGCGACCAAACAGTCAGAAACCGCTTGCATGAAGTGAACCTTCATTCCCGAAGACCGCTACGGGTACCACCTATAGCAATGCACAATCGTAGGATTCAATATCAATGAGCTCTTGAACACAGAAATTGGGCAGAAGAACAATGGCGTTTCGTGTGCTTTTCTGATGAGTCTCGTTTTGGTATGAGACCGGATACAAGACGTATACGACACTGGAGAACCCCTGGACGCCAACAGCGATTAAAATCCTGCCAGGAAGTCCATCCTTATAGTGGTGGAACCATCATGGTATGGGCGGGTATTTGGATCGGCGGAAGAACTGAGTTGATTTGGATCAGAGGCAACCTCAACGCTCAAATTTATGCTGAGACGATTGTATCAGACGTCATCGTTCCTCTACAAGTGCAAATCGGTCCCTTATTTCAGTTAATGCATGATAATGCACGACCGCACACCGCAAGAGTTGTAAGACAGACTCTCGCCGCAGCTAACATCAATGTCCTGCCCTGGCCTGCTCAGTCGCCAGACTTGAACCCGATTGAGCATGCATGGGATATGCTACAGAGAAGAGCTCTGCCGAATATGGAGGGTATCCAGTCGCAAGAAGACCTTTTTTTGTTGTTGCAACGAACATGGGCGGCCATTCCACAGCGTGATTTGGATGAACTCATTTTGAGTATGCCAAACCGATGTTCTTGTGTTGTTAGTGTTCGCGGTAGAAACACGGATTATTAATTGTTTAAGTTACCCAATAAAATTTTAAAGAAAACTGTTATTTCAGTCTTTTTTTCGAACTTTAATGTTAGTGGTTCAAATGTCAAAAATCCCTTTATTAGGAAAATGGCAAATTTCTTTATTAATGCAAAGGTGACTTGGTTTATCGTTACTGTGACAAACGAAAACACTTTATTTGATGAATCCTTAAAGAAAATTTTAATTAATATCAATCAGGAGAAAAGTTATTGCAAAAATATATGTTGATCCCTAGATACTTTTGATGTGTGTATATATAATATCTATATATAATAATATATATCTATATAGAATCTAAAAGGTATGTTTGTTCCATACTGACGTTAGATTGTAAACACATGTCTGTTCAGGCGAACATGTTAATCTTTCTTTTGAGTGTGTTATGAGTCTTAAAACAAGAAAACCTTTTAGTAAAGCTTCGCCATTTTCTTAATATACTTAGTACTGTAAGATATGCGCTATATTACTACAATAAAATCACATAATTATAATACTTTGATAATTATATTTTTATTCTATACTAGGGGACCGTCTGATAGGGGAGAATGGAAGAAGAAAACGTGTTGCGCCGACCCCAAATAGAATGGGACAAGGGCAGGAAAATGATGACTAGCTTTTGCCCGCGTTTTTGTTCGCGTTAAATTCGGGGTAACACAGTTTCCTTTTCCTGATTTGCAGGTACCCGCTACCGGTAGTTTTTGCCCTTGCGCCTTATTGATTGTAATAGCAAAGCTAAGTTTTCCTTTTCTTCCCTCTTTCTCTCTTTCTTTCTCTATGTTCATGTTTTTTAAAAAACATTGAGAAATGAGGGAGAAATCTCTATACCAAAATTCATCAAAATGGGTTTAGCCATTTAGGCGTGAAGACGTAACAAACAAACAAACTCACTTTCACTTTTATAATATTAGTAAGGATTTTAAAGATACATGTCACACTTCCTACGCCATTTCCCAGTCTTCACTTTTCTCTAATTCTTTTTTTTAAAACGACCTGGGTTTGGAACGTCGTGGCCAACCAGCCAGCATTCGGCTTTCGTTAACGTATAAAACCTCTTACAGTACTTACACTGACTAATGTTCATGATAAGAACACAAAATGTATCCATATACGTTTAAATTAAAAAAAAAACCGACGAAAGCTGATTCGGATTCGTGCACCGAAGTTCTGTATAAACTTGCAACGCAAACAGCCATACGGAGAAGAACCAGCAAGAAACTCCATGGTTACACTATTAAAATCATTTGGTTTTACAATGTTGTTGTTACAGCGTTATTACTTAAGTATGAGAGAACAGCGTAGGCCCGACAATAAGTCATTACTTAATTTAATAAACGTAAAATAAGATAAAATGCTAGCAATCCAAGAATCTACAAGGTCAACAATGTCCACACAGAACAAAGAATTGGGCAAAAATAATCTATACAAAACATAGAAAAAAAAAACAGGTATTCAGTTGAATCTAATAAGACTGAAAACAAACAAAAACATAGTTGGAAAAAGGCTAAACAGATGATGATGGGTAAGTTGCTTAAAAGCTTATCGAAATTTTCATAGAATTAGTATTCATGGGTAGTTTGTGGGTTCGTACCCACATACTGTTTGTATTGGACGTCACAATATTGGTTTAATTTTAGGTCGGACACCGAGTTTTCGTATTACCGAATGGACCTTTTACGACATTGCTATTATTTTTAATTAAAGTTTTAATGGTCTTCTAAAAGCTCTTTTGTTATTACAAAATATTTTCATTACTTAACTGGTTTGAAACTAGAAAGATCTAGTAAAATAATAGCGTAAGGGAAACACGGCGTGTCGTTGGCACGTTCGGGCTCCACGCACGCCTCAAAGAGATGTCAGCAATGCAGAGGGGCCTGCCAGGGGCGTGCCAGGGGCCTTAGTCTGCTATTACAATGGTGTCAGAATGGTCGATCACTGATCGCATAATGGTTGATTTTGACAAGTTTAGTAAGTAGTAAATGTCAAAATCAACCATTATGCGACCAGTGATCGACCATTCTGACACTATTGTAATAGCAGACTAAGGCCCCTGGGCCACTGCCTGCTGGGGTTGCAGGTTGTTTGCAAGAGATACCGCGACCCCGGAACACAAAGGGCAAAAGAAGTAACATGTATGGGTTTTAGTTAGTAAAAGTCTGAAACTTTATTCTGCTCCACCTATAGCGGGAGAATTAATTTGATGACTTCCCATCCGAAAAAAAAGAAAAGGGGAATACCATAAATCAGCAAAATGTGCATGTTTTGTGCTTTGTGTTATTCTGTGTTAAGGGCCCGCGAAGTTTGTTTCAGTACTCCTTGGCCCATTTGATTGGTCGGGTCTATGTCGACTTGGCAGGTCCGAAATAGCAGCACTGTTTTTTTTTTTTGAACGTACCAATTTCAAAATATTTTTTTAAACCAAGCCCTTTAAAAAAGCTTTATTTCATGTTTGATGTAACTTACAATTACTTTTACAAGACATAATTTTATGGAAAAAACACGTTTGAAATCTAAGTAAGTGTAGCCGGCCGCTGCCGTGGCACCGGTCGCTATTAAAAAAAGATATTGTTTTTAGTAGGTTACCCGAAATTCAACTATTTAGATCAGGTTAAATTCTTCAAAAAAATATGGGTAGGTTAGGTTAGGTTAAAACTGTGACCTCCAGAAACGACTTGCATTAATAGAGAGATAAATTGCGTCGCTGTTGAGCCCTGTCGGCGAAGTGTCCTGTCGGCGAAGAGTCCCGTCGAAGTAAAGTCTTGTCGCTGTTCAGTCAGTCGGCGTAGTGTGTGTCGGCGTTTAGTACCCTCGTATTTTGCATGTACATTTATAAAAAAAAAAACAAACTTGTAACAAATGTTTAATCTATGGCCATATATCAAAATCAAACAAACAAACAAACACAAACCATCCTTACCACTAACTCGAAACTTAAAAGTAGATCGCCCATGGGTTTAATTAAAAACTTCCAACATCAACATTGATACAAATTAATCCCAGGATCCTAAACAAATGTTGGACATCAGTTTGCCAAGCAAAAGTTTTATACGCTCAGAAACCTTCTACAATAGTATGTCATTTATTTTTGTTCGTCCTTCGAGACAACAATTTGATTAGAAAGTGATTCAAAAAAAAGATTGAAATAAAAACAATAAGAAAATCGGCATCAGCCAGCATTAAAGATACTGGCAAAAGGATACTGTACATAGCCATTTGCGATTCCTAACAATATTGCTGGTACCAAGTGCAATCTTTTATTTTAATTAAATATTTAACTGGCAATTTTCGAATACTTGTCAAAAAAACTCGCCAAAAGCGACTCAGTTAGGCTCGCGCATTGAGGGTTCCATACAAAATTGCGACTGAAACAGCTACATATTCAGACTGCGTAGACTTAAAAGGTTGACTTCACAACACCACAACAAAGTGATTTAATAAGGGATCTGTGGTTTTCTTTTGGGGTACGTAACCCTAAAAATAAATAAACAAAGATTGCCTTAATTGCAAAATATAATTTCTTAAACAAAAATAATGCAGAAAAAACAGCAAAATTCGTTCCACTAGAATCCTTACTAATATTATAAAAGCGAAAGTGAGTTTGTTTGTTACCTCTTCACGCCTAAATGGCTTAACCGATTCTGATAAATTTTGGTACAGAGATAGTTGCGACCCTGGAGCCGGACAAGGTAATTTTTTTTTTAAATGAGAAATGAGGGAGAAAGAGGGAAGAAAAGGGAAAACTTAGCTTTGCTATTACAATCAATAAGGCGCAAGTGCAAAAACTACAGGTAGCAGGTACCTGCAAATCAAGAAAGGGAAACTGTGTTACTCCGAATTTAACGCGAGCGAAGCCAAAAGGCAAAAGCTAGTTTCTTATACAAAAATAATGCAGAAAAAACAGAAAAATTCGTGCCACTAAAATTTACCATATAAATCTAGTCACCACCCAAAACCGTCTACCAAAGGACTTGATGAA
Organism: Ochropleura plecta; assembly: GCA_905475445.1. Taxonomy (NCBI): domain Eukaryota; kingdom Metazoa; phylum Arthropoda; class Insecta; order Lepidoptera; family Noctuidae; genus Ochropleura; species Ochropleura plecta. The sequence goes on from FR997734.1 coordinate 18,488,152, forward strand.
CAATAGCAAACTACTTCGCTTTAATAAATTCCACTTTGAACAGAGAATCGAATCGTTCTTATGCCAGTGGTGACGCTGGGAGGACATTTGTCAACATTCCAACAATACTTTGAACAGGAGAATGCTTTCAAACGATATTGCTTTATTTATTGAGCTGTTGTAGTGAAAGACTAATAAATTTCAAGATGGTTTAAATTTCTATTGGACGCGTCGAATGGATTTAGTGTGCTAGTAGGTTTTATTAAAGGTTTTTAGCGAGATATTCGGATGATTCTGCTTATATTTTAAACAGAAAATATAAGAAAAGCGTTATTTTGTAACTTGAAGAATTTTTACGGTATAACTTACATATAATTACGCTTGTATTACCTGAAGGTTTAGTCAAACAAAAAAAAAATTGTTTGCTCCTATTACATGGGACTTACCCCATGTAATAGGGGCGAGCCTATTTACATCAACCGGGTACAAAACCAGACAGCTCAGAAATTCCCATTAACATTTTATCCGATCTAGGAATCGAACCCCGGAACTCATGCCAAGAAGTCGACCACTAAGAAGTACGAGGCAGTCAGGCAGTGGTATAACTAACTAGAAGTACACAATTAGGGTGTATATGTGTTATTCCAGACTATAACCTACCTTTGTGCCGTTTTGACGTGAAAGAGTAACAAACATCTATACATCTATTCATCCACTCTCTCAAACATTCAGATTTATAACGTTATAGGATTTATTATAATTGTAGTAGGATAATTTAAAAAAAAAAGTTACAATCACACAAGTACAAGCCTTAATTTTTACATCTTTATCTCTAGCTCGTTATTAGATCGAAGACCATCGTATGTAACAATTTCATAATTACTGACAATTAGACATAATTAAGAGAAACGAACTCCATCACCCAGAGCATTAACAGTTAAGTTAGTTTGGAGCGACGCAACACGATGCAACGTAATCCTACATACACATTACTATACCATGTCACATGACGTGTTGGGCCACTGTGCGGCGTCGCACCGAAAGCGGACTTGCGACGAGGCAAGGAGGTGCGAAAATAATTGCTGCAGTTCATCGTGTGTAGCTTTACCGACCGCTAAACCATAACTCATACTGTATATAATGTGTAATTGGATTGGTACAAAAATGCGTTGCTTTGTCTGTAAAAAAAAGTTTATTTTAATACACTTTTACATCGAGTTTTACATAAAAATTACAGTGTTTTAATATAATAAAAGAACAAACCTGTAAAGAAACCACATTTTAAGTCTGTACCACTTCTTTTCTTGTTTTACAAAAATAATTACAGTACTTTCACAAGTGCCTTGTGACCGGGACTGTAGATTCATTTTGTTTCTTGACATTCAAAAGTGCCTGTAATGATCTAATTGAAATAAATGATTTGATTTGATTTGATTTGAATTAATAGTTTTACTTCCTCACAATTTTATGAATATTCATGGTCTTCAACAGAGATAAAATAGAGCAGAGCTCTGTAACATAACTGACAGCGCGGGAGACGGACGAGACGAGACAAAATTTCTAGTATAGAGGAAGTACATTTTCTTTACATACATTTAAGCCATTTCCAAATTACAGAGTAGCTTAAAACAGACTCTAAAAGAGGAAGTTGACTTCTCTTAAGACAAAGTGAAGTAAATTTCTCAATGTACCATCAATTAAAAGTTGACGGCAGCGCGCTAAGATCTAAGACAGTTCGGCGTTATTATGCAGAATGCAAATGTCTACTCTTTTGACGAAGTGCTGCCAAAAGCGGTGCAGTTATAGGTAACTTGTCGAGACTGACTCCAACTCGGTCTAAGTTCAATAATTAAGTCTTTGTCATGCTCCTGTAACGTTTATAACTTTGTTTAGTATGGTGTTAAGTCTAAATGATGTCTATGATAGCAGTTGTTGGTAATTGCGCTTAAATGTGAGGGCGTTTAAGTTTATTTTACATTGAGTTAAAAAGATATTTTCACATTAATGACTTTCATGGACAACGATGCTTTAGAATAATGAAAATTCTTCAAAACTCGAAGCGTTTGTTGAACTTTTGTTTACAGTACATACTTGATAGGATTCTATTACAAACAAATTCACTCGTTTGGTACCTGAAAGAAAAGAAGATAAACTGTTCCAACCAAATACGATTTCCGAAATTCACACTTGCCCTTTATACCTACAGCACCAACCTATACAGAGAGGCCTGCCAGGGCTTCCACCTGCCGGGGTTGCTGGCTGTTCCAAAGAGATACCGCGGCCCTGGATCATAAAGGGCAAAAGAAGAAACATGGGTGGGTTTTAGTCAGTAAAAGTCAGACACTCTCCCGCGCTTTGCGCAGAGTGGGCGAAGTTATTTGAAGATCTCAACTCGCAAAAAAAATACAACCAACCTATGGATTATACAACCGTCATTCGTTAATAGAATATATTTTATTGCACACCAAAAAATTTAAACACAACTGTTTTAGGCAAATAGCTAATTTTATGGTTACAATGGCGGTCTTATCGCCGATAGCGATATCTTCCACACAGCCTTTGGATGGACTGTACGAATATAAAATACTAGCTCTTGCCCGCGGCTTCGCCCGCGTTAAATTCGGTAGCGCCTTATTGATTTGTAATAGCAACGCTAAGATTTCCCGTTTCTTCCCTCTTTCTACCTCATATCCCACTCTTTTTTAAAAAAAAATAGCCTATGTCCGTCTCCTGGTTCCCAACTATCTCTGTACCAAAAATCATCAAAATCGGTTTAGCCATTAAAGCGTGAAGAGGTAACAAACAAACAAACAAATAAACAAACAAACAAACTCACTTTCGCTTTTATAATATTAGTAAGGAAGTAAGGATAAGGATAACGGGGGGTAGTCAAAGGTGTACTGCTACTCAAACAAATTAAATAAACTTATTTATTGAAATATATAAATACATTTAATATGTGTTTTATAATATTATGTGGCAGACAAATAAGATTTTATTTGTATATAAGTTTCCTAGCATAGGGGACATTTTTCACAAAAAAAAAAAAATAAAAAAGAACTTTGACCTATGGAACATGTATTTATCTTATCTTTGGGCAATAAATTATTATTTGTTTCCCAATTGTATTTAATTACTACAAAAATGTCACAAAATCTAATAAATTTACTAAAACATGTACAACGCTTTATCTGAAACAAAGTGTTTACAGCCTCAGAGTGTATCTTCGGAGACATAGAAACGCTTTTATCTCGTAATCTGATACTATTCCTCCCCTCTCTGTATAATCTGTATATTATATCTACTTATAAGTAGTTAATTATTCTCTAAATTGAACCAGTAATGACTCTAAATTTCTAAGACCCTAAATACCTGAATTTATGTAAAGAATACGCATTTTTTTTATCATCATCATCTGCCTAGCCTTTTCCCAACTATGTTAGGGTCGGTTTCCAGTCTAGCCAGATGCAGCTGAATATCAGTATTTTACATGGCGCAACTGCCTATCTGACCTCCACAACCCAGTTAGTACTGGGTGATACAATACCCCTGTAAGACTAGTTGTCAGACTTTGAACACTGACTACCTGTAACGTTTGAAGCATTTATTTGCAGTTTGTTAGTCCTCAAATAACTTACCCCGCTCTGGGTGGAGCGGGGGGAGTGTCAGACTAGTACTGACTAAAACCTGCCCATATTCCTCTTATTAATCAATATTCACGCTGTTCTCTTGACACATTGAGGCTTGTCACATTAAATGCAAACGTTCTGAATACGATAGGCATTGACCCTTGGGTTTTAGGTCATTTTTTTTTATTTGACAGAAAGCATTTAATTGTAAGAATCGGATCAAAATATTCTTGCTTCAAATAAAAAAACAAATGTTAGTTTCTATAGTTCCTTTTTCAAAAATTAACACCATCAAAATAGCCTCCGTAATTCCGCCTAAACAATTTGCCGGCCAGTATCAAACACTTCGCACAAAGCCAGGTAAATAGACAGCGGGGATCCGACAATCCCGCGATCCCGGACCCCGGGATCACGGTCGCTAATTCAATTAGCGGGACGCGCGCCACTATTACGGGATTGTTACGTCACCGAGATTTATTTGCTTTAGCTACCTTCGAGCGGTGAAATGTTTCGTTTGTTAGGTAGGTAGGTAATGTGTTAGTGTGATTAACACGTGTTCCTGACAATATGAGTCTTTTTCAAAAATTCGACCTATTTGTAATTTTACGTATAGTTTATCTATAGCTCCGAAGGCCTTATATTATAAATACTTTTTAAATTCATTTATTTCAATGACGCCTCTGAGTAATAAAAAAAGCTATCATCCGTAAGTTATGAAAAAAAAAATATGATGCCATAAAATAAAATATCACCGAAACACGAAAATAATATTGACGAACTCACGGAACGCACCTTCCGTACTACAAAATTTAATTACTTTAAAACTGGTTCGTACCTTCATTAAAATGCATGGAAGATGAAACGGATACATCGGGATTCCGATCTGGTGATTGTGATCAGACACGTATCATCAAATAGAAGGACTGAGACAGAAGGTCAGGTTCATACAATAACGCATGGACAGGCGTCCTTGCGTGACCCGAAGCGCAGACCTTTTCTAGTATAATTGCACGTTGCTTATGTGCAGTTAAACCAGAAGAGGTTTGCGCTTCGGTTATTTAAATCTTCGGTAACACTTATGAAACATACTGTTAAGATAAAGGGGTACGATAGATCGAATAACATTTTTCATTACAGCATATGTACAACCGACAAGATTGGCAGAACAAAACAAATTTGCTCTAATATTCAATTAGATTTACAACCTTCTTCATATACGCAATAATCCAGTGATCGTAGTAGGTAAGTTAATATGGACATTTCGAGGGATTGTAACCAGGTCGTCGAACACCACGAGACGACTCCTGGTCTCCGTAGACGCGAGTCTGTGGGCGGCGAGCAAAGGGTAGCTCACAGTCCGTATAGTGATGACAGGCTTGTCAACGGTGACGCGCGCCTCAAAAAAATGTCAGCAAAGCAGAGGGGCCTGCCACGGCCACTGCCTGCCGGAGTCGTGGGTTATTCGGAACACAAAGGGCAAAAGATGGAACATGGGTGAGTTTTAGTCAGTTAAAGTCTGACACGCCCAGAGCAGGGAAAGTTATTTCATGATTTCTCATGGGTAAAACAAAGACCGGTCGGTAGTACTTTTATATGTTTCAGTTTTACGAAGCCAATCTTCTGTGCCCATATTTTCGGTGGCCGTATTGTAAAATCAATCACAGTTTGTTCTAGGATCTCAGTTCGTTAGAGCCGGTAATGAAATCGGACACAATACGTGCCTGGCACGGCTCTACCTATTGCCTACACAGAGTTGCCACACTCGGGAATAAAAGTCCCTTATTTTTTTTAAAATCGCACATTTTGGCTTTTGTTTTTATTATATCATTTTGACAATTAAAAATAAAACATAAATATAAAAACGCACGCACTCATCATCATTTGCCTAGCCTTTTCCCAACTATGTTGGGATCGGCTTCCAGTCTTACCGGATTCAGCTGAATACCAGTATTTTACATGGAGCGACTGCCTATCTGACGTCCACAACCCACTTATTAACTAGGTATTACAAATCTCCTTAGTAAGACTGGTTGTCAGACTTTCGAGCCACTGACTACCTGAAAAAGACCAGAACAACAGCTTAACGTGCTTTCCGAGACACGGACTAAACTCGGTATGTAATGGGTGGTCACCCATCCGCGGACCAACCTAAGCAAGCGTGGCTTAACCTCAAGATCGAACCGAGCGGCAGTTGTTATTTGGCCACGAGCTCTGTGAAAAACAAAACACAAACACTACGGAATCCTATCCCACTTATCCTATTGTCCTACTACCTATTATAAATGCGAAAGTTTGTGAGGATGAATGTATGGATGTTTGTGCCAAATTTCATCAAGATGAATGGATCTTGATGAAATTTGGCACAAAGGTGAATTATAGTCTGGAATAACACATAGGATATATTTATAATCACAACATGAATGATGTATCCATGATTTTGTAAAAATATTATGATTTAAAAGAGTGTCCATGGAGTTTCTTGCCCATTCTTCTCCATAGAGATCTACGCTTTGGAATGGGCAACTACAGTACTTTCACAAGTTATTATGTCTTGTGACTGGGACTGTAGCAGCATCATTTTTTTTTTGTTTTCATGACATTTAAAAGTGCCTGTAATGGTCTAATTGAATTAAATGATTTGATTTGATTGATTTGATTTGATTCTTTTTTATTCGATATCACGCGGTCTAAACCGCGGCTGCCAGCAAGTATAAAAGAATTTTTGACTTCTATAATCGAAAATGTAATTTGCCAAGCTTACTTTAAAAAATAAAATCCCGGTTTTTGAAGGACATATTTTAATGTAAAATATTGGGGTTCAGTTGAGAAACATGATTTTGATTCCAGGTTATTTTTCATTGCCAACATTATTGACCAGCGATTGTTTTTTAATCATCATATTCGTAAGAGTGCCTTGGTCTCGTTCTAGCTGAAAAACAAACAATATTTATACAGAAAACTACTTTTATATGAAAAATACAGATTTAAAATAATTTCTTGAATAACATATTTATTTGGAACGGTTGGCGCAGTGGCTGAGCGATCGGCTGTTGCGCTGCGTGTCGCGGGTTTGATCCCCGCACGGAACACTACTAAAATAACGAGGCTTATTTACATATTTGTAAAAATAATATTAAAAAATACATAAAATAAAAAATCTAATAACTTACTTGCCGTTCGGCCCTTGTAATCTGAAAAGATTTTATGAAAATAATTAATATTTAAAATTATTAAAAAAAAATAAACGCCATTACGCAAGACACAATCATAATGCCTTTTCATTTTGACAATTCAAAAAATAATGAAGAAAGAATGGAAATAACATAGCATCATTACTGTTGTGGAGTAGATGAATTTTACGAATGTTTAAAGCAATGTACTACAAAATTTCTTCAAAATATTTGGATAAAAAAAGACTTTTAAACTTACTCTATGTTTTTTTAATACTTACAATCGCAATAACATATCGCGAATATCATTTGTATCAATTTTTTTAGTAACACGATCATTCCTTGTTTTATCAACAAACGAATCTACTTCGTGAGTGCTGTCAACGTCAAATTCATCACCACCCAAAATATAAATACGACCATCATCATTGAACTTGTTCATATTCTCTTCACCTCTCAACGATTTCAGTTTGCTTAGCAACTGTTTAATGAATTGAATTCCTTTACTCTCCGACTTCTCAGGTTTCTCATGTTTTGGATCACGTAGCAACTTTAGTAAAGGATCGGGTTTTTGATTGTTTTTTTTATTTGAGTTCATATTATTTATTTCCAGTCCATTGTCACTGTCGCGGATTTCGAAGATCTCAATTTTAGTAGCCGATTGTACTTCTATTGTAATGATAAGCAGGGAAACTGAAAAAACAGAAATAAACGAATGTTATGTTTGTGGAATAAGCCATAACTAATGCTAAACAATTAAATTAGTCATATTTGTATATATTTTGTAAACGATATAGATGATAAAAAAAAAACATTTTAACAAAAAATATCCAACTTCCACTTCAACTTTACTTCCGGGAGTCGGTGGCGAAAGAGTCAACAAAACAAACAACAGCCACCACAAGTTTTTTTATTTCAGCATATTTAGTTATGGCATAATGATATCTTACACAATTTTTATGGAGTATTCTTTTTCCATTATTACTAAAAGATATAAGCAGATCATCCATATAGACATAAAATAAATAAAATGTAATATAGACGATAACTCATAAACTACCCAAGTAATATAGATTAAATTGATATAGGACTATCTCGGATACATACACTTTCAAACGAAAAAAAAATGAAAATCGATCCTCAGTTGGAGGACTTAACGGTGAATATACTATAAAAAATTGCAGTTAAACATAGAACCTATTCCTCTTTGGAAGTCGGTTAAAAATTTCAACATAAAAACATAAGTTTAACAAAGCCTTAGAGGCACTTGTTCTTCCCGTCATTGCGATATTTTTTTGTTCCAGATCTTCTGTCTCCTTCTATCTCCCTCTAGTTACGCAGACATACGGGGTCAAAGTTCCAACTTTTTCTTTTAAATCCAAGTTTTTAATGTTATCTATTCATAGCATCCATCAGCACAATAATTTAAGTGCGTAACCTTGAGTTGATAAAAACCGCGAGATACTTTGCTTGCTGTACAGAGCTGGATGTCGGGTTCGTGAATAATTGGTTTGAATGCGATAACAGGGGCGAAAAATTAGCTCACCGTCCGTCCGTCTATAAATTGACGATAGGCCGTGTCGACGGCGCGTTAGTGTTCCACGCGCGCCTCAAAGAGATAATAATATCAGCAACGCAGAGGGGCCTACCAGGGCCTCCGCCTGCAGTGGTTGCGGGTTATTCGAAAGAGATATCGCGGCCCGCGTAACCCTTGGGTCACGGGAAGTGTCAACCAAACGTTTTGAAATATCCTTAAAAAGGCTGTGAGCACAAGGACCCCACGGTCCCAGAGTTTCAACCACAGACCAAATACATGCTTAATTCTAAATATTGCATTTGAACCGTGGGGTTCCAGTGTTTCAACCCCAAATCCCAATTCATGCTTAATTTTAAATGTTGAATTTCTAAAATAATGTAAAAAAATATAAAACTTACATATCAAAAACAATATTTTCATTTTATGTTCTTGAAATCCTCAAAGGTTTCTAAGGGAACATTAGAAACAATAAAATACAGTTTTTTATGTTATTTTTACGAGTGAAACCCGCCGGTTATTATTTTATTCTATTGAATATCGGTAAATCGTAAAATTTGGAAGTTTCATTTATTTTATGGTATTTCGATTGTACTATGATGTTTTTATTTCAATTTTATATGGAACAGTAATTTTATGTTCTTTTTTAAGTATTGTTTCGGCTCCACGAGTAAGGTTATTTCAATGGAATAGGAATGTTCGTGTATTGTTGTTTAAAAAAAAAAACTGATTTTTTGAATGAACCAATAGGAATAAAATATTTATTTCTGAAATCGAACAACGCTGTGCGTGGGCAGATCCGTGAGTGTCGCTATTTGCAAAATAATACCTACTAGTTGGTAAAATAAGGTTTGTTTTATGAAAACCCCATTCTGGGCACAAACTTGCTATTGTACGCACGACGGCACATCAACCTATACAATCCATTTTAACCTGATCTCTCTCCACGGTGTGCGATCCGTAGTAGAGAGATCAGGTTATAATAGTTTAGAATAGGTTGATGTGCCGTCGAATGTACAACACACTTACATTATAAAGGCGAAAGTTTGTACGTATGTTTGTTACTCCTTCTTAAACGTCTGGACTGATTTCATACGAAAATAGCTTCTACATTTTTTTAGAGGGATCTGTCAGACACCAACTGACTAAAACTATGCGGTGTTTCTTTCTGGCGAGGGTGCGAGGACATAATTTCACACTACTATGAGGAGCTCGTGGCTAAATAATAGCAGCCGCTCGGGTCGATCTTTAGGTTAAGCCGCGCTTGCCTAGGTTGGTCTGTGGATGGGTGACCACCCGTTACATACCGAGTTTCCTCCGTGCCTCGGAAAGCACGTTAAGCCGTTGGTCCCGGCTGTCATTTGTAGATCTTTGACAGTCGTTACAGGTAGTCAGTGTTCCAAAAGTCTGACAACCAGTCTTACCAAGGGGTATCGTATTACCCAGTATTAACTGGTTGTGGAGGTCAGATAGGCAGTCGCTCCATGTAAAATACTGATATTCAGCTGCATCCGGTTAGACTGGAAGCCGACCCCAACATAGTTGGGAAAAGGCTAGGCAGATGATGACAATAACCTTAGCAAACAGTTTTTTGGAATGGGAAATCTACTTTCACCGCTCTGGGCGGAAGCAGGAGGGGGAGAGTGTCAGACTTTTACTGACTAAAAAACCTACTCATGCTCCTTCTTTTGCGATTTATGTCCCGGGGCCGCGATGTCTCTTTCGAACAACGCGCAACCCGGCAGGCGGTGGCCCTGGCAGGCCCTCTGCTTTGGTGACATCTCTTTGATGCGCGCGTGGAACACTAACGCGCCGTCGACACGGCTTGTCACTATACGGACGGACGGTCAGCTACCCATTGTTCACAGTCCACAGACCCTCATCTAAAGTGGCTGGGAGTCGTCTCGCGGCGCCCATGGCTGCTGGGTTTGGGTTGAGGTTCTAGCATTTACCCTGCATTCAAACGTAGGCTACTTTTTATTTTTATTTTGTTATTAAAAGGAACAGCAAACAGTTACATATAAACTTACTACTTGTCTAACAAATTACATTCTGGTTACAATGTAACCCATCCATAAGTAGACATAGATGTTTAAAAAGTTTAGCGCGGTGGCTGAGCGAACGACTGTTGCGCAGCGTGTCGCGAGATCGGTCCCGTATCCCGTACGAAATATATTTCTGACTGTTTGTGTACGTGAGTTTAAATGTTTGTAAACGAACCCACGATACAGGAGAAATTCCTAGTGTGAGGCAAAGATACAAAAAATAAAAGAATCAGGAACAGTGACACACCAGTACGTGCAGCAAATACTTAATTTTTTATTAGATGGTATAATACTGACTATCAGATACTAATAGCTAGCGCCCACGGCGTATCCCGCATGAGGATCGAAAAAAAAGTATGCTATGTGTTATTCCAGACTATAATCTACCTCTGTGCCAAATTTCATTAAGATCCGTTCAGCCGTCTTGACGTGAAAGACTAACAAACATCCATACATCCATCCATCCATCCTCGAAAACATTCCCATTTATAATATTAGTAGGAAGTAGGATTATAAACAAAATAAAATAACATAATTTTACAATATTCTATTAGTTAGTAGGTCTGGTTAAATTTAATAAGCTTTTAAATTAAGGCGCGGTAACGAGCTAATCTTTAGGAATTCGCGGAAGTGAGGCTAGCTGCATACTGGGCATGGTCTGACACAATACTCGACAGTATTGCATCGAAAGAATAGAAATAAGGTCGAAAATATTTCGGTGTTTGATTTTATTTGAATATCATGTCCGCCAAAATGTAGGTTATTTTGCAGTTTTAATTGAATATAAAAAAAAAACAGTTCCGTGTTTGAAAAATTTTAGATATCTCTTTAGTCTATAACATTTCCTTTGTTATAGATATAAAAAATATGATGGTTGTCGCTGAAAAAATTGAGAATTTCAAGACGAAAAAAATATTTTTTCGTGGTCTTTTTAAACTTTTTTTTTCGTAGTTCTAGACCACTTTTGTAAACAGATTTGGTTAACTCTTTACTTTATGTATTGAACTATACACGGTTTTTTTTGGCTAGTGGCATGTACAGATACGGCTAACTTTGCGACGAAAATCTAGACGTTTTACGAAGTGTTTGCTTTGTACAGCGCCTTAACTTACTCTGGTCTACGCCAGTGAAACCACGGGGCGCAGCTAGTAAGCTATGTTATTGCAATTTGTACGGTTTTTTTGTTTATAATAAAGAATAATATTGAATGTTGATGGAATGAATGTTGATGGACGGAAAGCGAGAGGAAGGCCAAAGAAAACATGGATGGATTGTGTAAGGAATGATATGAAGGAGAAAGGAGTAAATGATGCCGTAACATCTGATAGGGGGAACTGAAGCAGAAGACGTGTTGCGCTGATCCGAAACAGAATGGGACAAGGGCAGAAAAATGATGAATAAAGAATAATATTAGGTTATAAGTATGCAGCTGGTATAATCCATTTGTTATTTACCTCCTCAGGTAAATGAGGTTGCTCTGTAAATTAGATTAAATGTTTATTTAGACCATCTCTCTTAGAGTGAGTTGAAAAGAGATAAATAAACACGTATGACGTAAGGTAACAGATTCTAAAAGCAACGTCTCTTTATAAAATGAACAGTATTTTACAAAAACAAAAGAGTTATTTTTGAATAAAAAAATCGGAAAATGTTTACCTTCTCTGCCTTCGTTTGTGTTTCTTATTACTTTTTTTATAGGTTAGGTCTGGTAGTAGGCTACATGCCTCCGGTAGCCAAAGATTATGTTTTGTAGTATTGTTGTCTTTTTCTGGTCAAAGTCGCGGGCAATAGATATATATAATCATTTGAACTTAAAACAGAATCAAATCTTTACAAGACTATTTTCAAAATAATTTTCACCCAAACTCCCCAATGATTCGGATTTCCCCGATTTTGTGGAAAAAACTTGTAATCTGGCAACTTTGCTCTTTTACTATTTTATTGGCTTTTTTGTTGTTCGTCCCTTAGGGGTTTAGTAAGTTTAAAATGAACTTCGAATGTACTGGCAACTTTTTATTTGTAACTTTGGCAATAAAGAAATATCCATTTTGTGTACTTTTTGTAGTTTATCGAAACATTTTGAGTATCGTACAAATGAAAACAAAAATGTATATCAGAACACTATGCACGAATTTTTTAATTAATATAATAATATGGCAAAACACACAGTATGAATCTACGTGCAAACTAACAAACAAAACAAGAAATACCATAAATAATTGATGAAAAACTTTACCAACGCAAAACAATATATTAATAATAGAGATGCGACATTCTTGATAATTATTATTAACTAGGTACTTAGAAGCAATGAAATAAAATATAAAATGTATACATCGACTTCAAAGCAGAATCTTCATCAACATACAATTCAAGATCACACTCAATTATACTAAGTACATAATTTGATTTTTTCCTTTATTCCTTAAAAATCAGCGACGTAGTTCAATCGTATAATTAATTCTAGAGATATCGTGGCCCCGGAACATAAAGGGCAAAAAAAGAACATAGGTGGGTCTTAGTCAGTAAAAGTCTGACACTCCTCCCCGCTTCGCCCAGAGAGAGGGAAGATACTTGATGATATCACATTCTCAAAACAAAAATAAATTGTGTTTTTTTTTTTAAATATGTAAAAAAATGTGGGTTGAGTTAACGTTGACTTTTCACGAATCTTAATAGAGAATCTATTGCAAACCTTTTCACCACTATGAACACTCACAAAAACTTAACTCTCTGACGTCACACGTCTCATTTCACATCGACATATTCAGAGCAATAATTTTCACCGATTCTCTCGAAAAAATTGTCTGAAAACCTTCACTGAATTTTCAACTCTGACCTGCCAAACTTAAAATTGCTTTTAGTTTGGTAGATTCCATTTGCAGGGAACACAAACAACAGTCAACTGTCGGATCGAATACGCGTAATATGTAGGTAACAGTGATATAGATATGATATGAAGTAACGAACTGTGATGCCGCTGTGGAGCCATATCGGTGGCGAATGGCGATATATTTTTAAGATATGACGATGGTTTTCGTGAAGAAAATGTATTATGGCTGTTTGATTTTGTATCCAACATTGCTCGGCCACGCTCAAAAATAGTGTTTTTTTTTCAGTTACTTTTTCTTTTTCCAATGACCCAATCATTGAAAAAAGCCTAAGTAAATGAAAAAAAAAGTTAGTTCCAGTTAAGAGGTTTATTACAAGAAGTAGACGAGCATAAATATTGCTAAAATCATACTAAATCATTTACTTCGTTTGTTAATGAAAATCTGTCAACAAAACATTTTTTACTTTATTTTATTTTCCAAAAAGTATTTATTATTAACGAACATGTCAATAGCAATTTAAATAGAACGCGACTACGAGCTTAGCGTCTTCAGTACCGGCCATCATTTTTAGTATGGTGACAAAAAAGAGTAGCAAAAGACGGCAGGCACACAAAAAAAAACTTTAAACAAATATTTATAAATACATACGGAGCAAAAAAACGTGCAGATAACTAGCCATGCAAAACGCGACTTTAAGTGTCACATCTTCTAAGTATCATATCGAAGTTCTAGCGGCCGCAAGCACGACTGCTGAGCTTGAAGTCATCGCCTAGGTAAGGTAGTGTTATTGAGTTTTTCCATTAAATATTAATCCCCTGCAGCAATGGAGGCGATTTGTGTCCGTTTGTTGGTAAAAGACTCTAAAATAACTGGAGAAATCTGTTTGCACCATTAGATACACCTCCACCATATCCTTAGCGAAAAACATCACAAAATAATTGGATTACAAAAGAACGACCCGGAAAAAGATATTACTAATATCCGTCAACTAAGTTTCGTCCCAAAAAAGGGCGAAAAGCCAACTAAGAGCCTCACTATCACCTCTATAAGCCATCAATCACCCGCCAACCTCAAGGCCACACCCTCTATCCTTGCTGGCGCATCCCGACCCACCCTGTATCAATTAGGACAGAGTCGGTAAATAAGGCTTGATCCTGATTGTGCCAGCTTTGTTTTCCACACGTTCATCCTGCCATTGTTGGTCTTTTTTTAGGATTCCGTAGTCTAACAATAAGGTGTACGAATGGCATTCGCTTTAAAATGGTTTATTATTTGTAAAATGACTTTTGACAGGATTGACAGCCGACAAGCTTGTGTCAATATGTCAGTTTTGACTGTAATGTTTTTCTTTCTTTGTTTTGTTGCTGAGAAACTTAGTTTAGCCCTTAATCCTTACTAATATTATAAAAGCGAAAGTGAGTTTGTTTGTTACCTCTTCACGCTTTAATGGCTAAACCGATTTTGATGATGCTTGGTACAGAGATAGTTGGAAACCAGGAGACGGACATAGGCTATATTTTTTTTAAACTGGGATATGAGGGAGAAAGAGGGAAGAGAAGTAAGGGAAAACTTAGCGTTGCTATTACAAATCAATAAGGCGCTAGGGCAAAAACTGCAAGTAGCAGGTACGTGTTATACCGAATTTAACGCGAGCAAAGCCGCGGGCAAAAGCTAGTATTCTATAATATAAAAAAGAAAATTACTGACTTACTCATCATAAAATAACAGAAACTGTTTGCAGTCTAAAACTTTGCATGGGAGATCCTTTTAGGACGCAGATGCTCAATAAAAATGGATTTTGCAAAATTCAACTCCTAAGGGGGTGAAACTGGGTGGTAAAGTTTGTATAGGAAATCCATTGCCAGAAATTTTACAAAGGCATTGCTTTACGAAATAAATAGAAACTCAAACTTAAAAAAAAACTCAAACTCAAAGCATTTATTTCAATTAGACCATTACAGTTAGAGACAATTTTGAATGTCAAGAAATAAACATTTTTTTGGAGTTTACTCCTTAAGAATCGATTTTCATATACATATAAGGCGCCCGGTATGAGAAAAATGTGAGGTGTAAAATCTACTGATGAATGACCTCGTTTGACCTTAACGAGACGTACAGTTGAATATTACTTGATGGCGCTTTATGAAATTTGTCGTCCGTCAGTGATATTTTTAATTATTTATTATTTTTTTTGTACTTAAGGAGTAAACTCCAGTCGTGCGTCGGAGCTGAAACAAACACTTTTTTTTTTCGGGTGGGAAATCATCTAATGACTTCCCCCGCTCTGGGCGGAGCGGGGCATGTCAGACTTGTACTGACTAAAACCCACCCATGTTCCTTCTATTGCCCTTTACGTTCCGGAGCCGCGGCATCTCTTTCGAACAACCCGCAACCCCGGCAGGCGCAGGCTCTGGCAAGCCCCTCTGCTTTGCTGACATCTCTTTGAGGCGCGCGTGAAACACGCACACGCCGTCGACACGGCCTGTCATCAATCGACGGACGGACGGTGAGCTACCCATTACTCACCGTCCACAGGCCCGTATCTACGGTGGCCGGGAGTCGTCTCCCGGCGCCCGGGGCGTCTCCCGCGGCGGCTGGGTTGGTTCGAGGTTCTCTCCCTCAAACGCCCGGCCACCTCCTTTGCTAGCATTACTGCTTCGCAGAAGGTGGTGACCGCTTCCCATTCCCTCTCGCTCCGGACCATGGCCTGAACCAGGGCCAGACGCGAGAGATCGGCGCCGCCGATCGCCTCCACGAGGGGACGGCGGTGCTCCGCCCAAGCTGGGCAGACCGCCACTGTGTGCTCCACCGTGTCCTCCGGGCGAACGTCACTACGGTGACACCCGGGTGTTTCCTCCCGCCCAATTATGTGCAGGAACCTCCCGAAACTTCCGTGTCCGGTGAGGACCTGCGTCAGGCGGTAGGTGAGGACGCCATGACGCTTCTCCAGCCACTCCACAAAGAGGGGACTTACCGCCACTATTGTGGCGTGCGTGCCCGATATGTCTAGGCCTTAAGAACCTTTTATCGTTAATTTCACTGTTTTGTGTCTTCGTCGTTTAAGGCTAAGATTCTTTGTACTGAAATGCTGTGATTTAGCATGGTCATAAGTAGAAATGTAACGTCAGGCTTTTTTTTTTGGGGTCGGAAATCATCAAATAACTTCCCCCGCTCCGGAGTGTCAGACTTGTACTGACTAAAACCCACCCATGTTCCTTCCATTGCCCTTTATGATCCGGGGCCGCGGTATCTCTTTCGAACAACCCGCAACCCCGGGACAACCCGCAACCCCGGAACAACCCGCAACCCCGGATGTACCCGTGTGGAACGACAAGCTAGTGAAAGAAAAAACTAGACAGAAAAGCCATGAAATCCAGACACATTATTGCCAGTAGACATCAATGCTCACCAACAACGAAACCTTTCACTAACTGGTGGCTCGCACTTGACCAGTTTTTTTTTTTTATATTTTACACGGAACCAGTACGTTGGCGTTCGTAATGTGATTCTGCTAATGAAACCCAGCTTTCATTATGATCAGTGTTTTTTGAATAAAAGGTTTTTTTTTCGTTTGTTTGTTATCGGATACTGAACAACAGCGCTGGTAATTTCGATATCGTTCTGTTGGCGAGATTCGTGTTTCTCTTTTTTTTTTGTTAATGCAAATAGCACGTTTGTAATACGAGAACCAGTAGCTAGTTCTAATTTTCGAATACGAATAGAGCGTTCAATTTTGTCTTTTTTTTTATAAAAAAAGTAAACGTTGTCCCACACTAGGATTTTCTCTTGTATCGTGGGTGCGTTTACAAATATTTAATCTCAAATTCACAAATAACAGACCCGGAACAACTATCTGTAGGCCATACAAATATTTGTTCCGTGCGAGCATCGAACTTGCTACACGCAGCGCAGCAGTCGATCGCTCAGCCACTGCGCCAACCGTGTCGTCAAATTCTTTTACTGCAACAAACAATCTTGTGCCATTAGACTTTATCACGTAAGACACTTGAGTTACTGGACAGAACACAACACTAATGCTTGAGATATAGTATGTTCGATTCCCAGACTTACCTATGTAAAATGAAAACTTTTTTGACACCGACTTTCGGAAGTAAATAATATTTTCCTTTTTTTATTTTACCTTTTTAGTTATGGTATAATGAAACGTCCCACATTTTTTATCGAATATTTACTCTCCATGGTTACTAAAAGATTAGGAGATCATCTATGTAGAAATAGAAGAAAAAATATATACATATCATAGACGATAACTCATATACTACCTAAGCAATATAAATAAAATTGATATGGGACCACCTCGGAATTACGAAAATCGGTCCATTGTTAGCGGCGTAATCAGTGAACATACATTAAAAAACCAAATACGATGTAACATAGAACCTCCTCCTTTTTTTAAGTCAGTAAAAAATGCATGCAATGCCTAAAATATCAGTAGCGAAATGAACCTCCACTGTAACTACACTTATAGGCCTAACCTTTTGAAGTTAACAGATGTGAGGTGTTGACCATTTTCTTTTCAATTATTTTCAATTGATCAAGATCATGAATCCATTCTGCATTCAGTTAAACTGGAAGCTCATTATTTTCCATAGAGAACTACACTTCGGACTGTAGCAGCATCTTTTTTTGTTTTTAAGACATTTAAAAGTGCCTGTAATTGTCTAATTGAAATAAATCCTTTCAGTTTGCCGTCCCCAATATTCATATAGTTGAGAAAAGGCTACGGGAATGATGATGATAATTGATCCAGAACTTTCTAGAGCTATCAAATAGCTGACAGAAACCTTTCACTCTGCGCCAATGCGGCGATCGTTATCTATTACAATCAGCAATCAGGACCGTTCGCAACAGAGCATAGGTCTTGTCTATACACTACACGATGAACACAGAACAGTTGTAATAGAAGGTTAAGTACAGATTATGAAAAGTTAGTCTGGTGGTTTTGGCAGATTGGTAACAAATCCTTACTTTACCTTTTATTCCATCACTATTTCAAGTTTATTGACAACTACCAGATACTTTTGATGGCTCCATCTTAATGGCATATGAAGTTGAAAGTTAACTGTAATTCAAGTAAATTTTTATCTCAAAAAAAAATGGCACCTTTTAGGATCATTTTGTTGTACGTCTGTCTGTCTGTCAAGACTCTTTATCTCGGGAATGCGTGGAGATATCAAGTTAGCATTATACTCAAGTCTATGCTCTCTGGGTGTTGTAAAAAAATCAACCCTTTTACACAATCAAAAGATTTTTCGTTTATGTCGCAAGTTTGTACAGAACCCCCAGTGCGACTCACACAGGGTTTTTTTTTAATAACGAAGGAACCTTGGTTAAAAGGTTCGCCTTTTGTACTATTCTGCGTACTGAATGAACGGATACGTCGAATCGGTCAGAAAGGGGACGCTGTGTCCATTGACACACACAGAAGGACCTATCGGCACACATCTATACTGCGTTCATTTAGAACATTGTATGTCACAGGGTTTGAATTAAAATGGATTTATTTGAATATCAACGGATTGAGATGTTGACCCCTCATTTTATCGTTCGTCCAAAGGTTGGACCCTAATTTTTGGTACAATCTAGACTTATAACTTATTTAATTATATCCTAAACTAAAAAAATATTATATATTATATTACTAAGACTGTGTCTTCGTCACGCTTGCTTTTCCTGTGGGTTTGGGAGTACAGTCTTCGAGAGGCAATATAGGCCTCGTGAAATTTTGCCACTTCTGTGCCAGCCACATCTAGGTTTAAATCGAGATGATATAATACGTAATATTAAAATTAATTGATTTATATAAAACACAAAAAATTAGTCTGTGTTATATCCGTTATTGTTTTTTTTTTTATTAGTGATAGGCTCGCCATTAAACCATTCATTCGAGATGAGCCCAAATCAGTTTCATTATAAAGGCATCACGCAACGACACTAAGAAGCTGAGCAGGTAAAACCCCAGGGCATAGCAAGTCTAACATAAGTAAAAATAAAAAAGTTCTGTCTTATTCTCATTTTTTTTTGTTTGTATTATTTAGCAGTTGTGTACAGACGCCAGCACATCGAGCTACTACAATCTGTCAGATTTCTTTGATAGATTTTCGACTTTATTTCTAAAGTATAAGGTCCAAGGTTCCTTGGGAAAAATTGACAGTTTCGGGTAGCTTGACCTGCTGGCGTCTGTACAATAGCATATAAGTTCTAGCAGAACGAAGTATCCTACTACAGGCTATTTTTGCCTTAAGGGATGCTTCAAAAATTAGTTAAGCAGTGCAAAACTTGTAACACTAAATAAAGCATTTTGTATTTGTTAAAAAGATCTAATAGAAGAATTAACAATATTAAATAACAAGGTAGAAGAATGCTGCGGTAAACCCTACATTAACCCAGCACTGTAACTAAAGGTTACAAGCGCAATATAACTCCCTCAATAACGAACTATAAATCAATTTCCACGTTAATCGCGGGTTTAAACTTAGTTCCCGTTAGAACGATAGCGTCTTGACTGGAGTTCCGACAGCCGCTGAGCTTCCGGAAGCGTATTTATGAAAGACGCTGATCAAATGAGGCCGCACTGAGAAGGTTATAATTATAATAAGGTGATTGTTATAATGTCATAATAATATTAATATTTCGAACAACCCGCAACTTTGGTAGGCACTGTGGCCCTGGCAGGCTCCTCTGCTTTGCTAACATCTCTTTGTAGCACGCGTGGAAGACGAACGCGCCGTCAACATGGCCTATCGTCAGTTGACGGACGGACGGTGAACTACCAATTGCTTACCTTTCACAGATCTACGGTGGTCGGGAGTCGTCTCGCGGCACTCGACGTCTGTAACGTCTCTCGCAGTAGCTGGGTTGATTTGACGTTCTCTCTCTCAAACGTTATAGCCTGTGAAGCAAACCTACACCATCTCAGCGCCAATTGAAATAACATTCCAAAACACGCTTCCCTGTGAAACAGCAACGAAGTTCATCGTTATTTCGCAACAAACTGTTATTCGTTGTTTTAATGAAGTGAATTTAGCGAGAATTTGCTTGTTTTCCTAACAACCATTGTTTCACTTAACAAATAAAAGGCACGCTGTCTGCCTTTTTTTTATTATGCTACATTAACTGCAGTTGCTGTGGCATCTTCAAATTGTTTTGCAGATAGAATTCTGCATTGTGAGTTTATTTCAATTCCGTTTTGAAACTAGAAAGAAAATAGTCATATTGCGTGAAAATAGCTGTACCAATTTATTTTCTACTCTGTTTGGGAAATAACGTGAAAGAAATTAAGTTTCCAGTTGCTCTTGTGGCATAATCCTTACTAATATTATAAAAGCGAAAGGGAGTTTGTTTGTTACCTCTTCACGCTTTAATGGCTAAACCGATTTTGATGAATTTTAGTTGGGAACCAGGAGACGGACATACAGATACATATTTATTAAAAAAAAAGTGGGATG
Organism: Ochropleura plecta; assembly: GCA_905475445.1. Classification (NCBI taxonomy): domain Eukaryota; kingdom Metazoa; phylum Arthropoda; class Insecta; order Lepidoptera; family Noctuidae; genus Ochropleura; species Ochropleura plecta. The sequence continues at coordinate 18,508,812 of FR997734.1, forward strand.
TGAGGGAGAAAGAGGGAAGAAAAGGGAAACTTAGCGTTGCTATTACAAATCAATAAGGAACAAGGGGAGCTGTGTTACCCCGAATTTAACGCGAGCGAAGCCGCGGGCAAAATCTAGTATATTATAATTCCCCACCAGTATATTCCAAATAGTTAAATAGAAGTTGTTTCTAATGAAATGTAACAAAAACAACTCCCTTCATATCATAACTAAGGAGTGTTTGAAAATATAATTTTTCAGCCGTCTTTACTAAACATACATTAATAATCACACTGTTTTCACGAAGTGTTGGACAAAGTATACAAAACACCTACGTTTTACTAAGTAAGCTTATTTCGTATATTATAACATGGGTGAATAAATTGCCATAAACCAGACACGTATGTATTCTTTAATAGCATGGAAATCATCAAATAACATCTCTCTCTGTGCAGGGCGGGAGAGAGTGTCAGGTTTTTACTGACTAAAATCCATCCAGAAGGAACATGGCCTTTTTTCCCCTTTGTGTTCCGGGGCGTTTTTTTTTACGCATTGGAAATTATCAAATAAATTTAACAGGGGGGGAATGTCAGTGACTTATACTGACTAAAACCCATCCATGTTCCTTCTTTGCCCTTTATGTTCTGGGGTCGCAGTATCTCTTTCGAAAAGCCCGCAACCCCGGGATAACTCGCAACCCCAAAAGATACCGCAACACCTAATGTTCCAGGGCTGCGGTATCGTATTCTTTCAAAGAACTTTCAAACTCAGAAGGCAATTACCCTCAGCTAGAAACGTATATCTTGATCTAGATTTTCTCAATTAACTCTCTTATTTCTCAGAAGCAACTCAGAGCCTAATTCTGCGTGCTTCTAAGAAATTCCTGATTAGAACCCAGACATATGTCTACTTACGACCAAATTAATTAATTATAATACGAACGTGTGATCTCGAATCGACGTGGCAAAGACGGTTTAATTAAGAGAAATGCCACACCACACGATGCTGTGTTGCCGTCGTCGCACAACATTATAAATCATAATGGCATGGACACACGGTGATGTTGAATCAACATGCGGTTCTTTAACACGCGTGCATCAGATCAGGGGCCAGAAATACTTTGACGGCACGGTTGGCGCAGTGGCTGAGCGATCGACTACTGCGCTGCGTGTCGCGGGTTCGATTTCCGCACGGTACAAATATTTGTATGACCTACAGATAGGTTTTTCAGGTCTGGCCGTTGTGTATGTGAGTTTAAATGTTTGTAAACGCACCCATGATACAGGAGAAATTTCTAGTGTGGGGCAACGTTTTTTTAAAAGAACAAAAACTGGTGCTGAAGTGCTTAGTCGAAGCAGCCAGGGACCGCTATTCATTACTGTTTAAATATCGAAGGCATCCAAAAATCTGCGACGTAGCAGTGGCGTCATTGCGTTTACAGTTGAAATACATCAATACCCGTGAAGGCTTCACTCGATGTTGTAGTGTAGACAACGTGCATGTAAGATGTAATCAGAGCTCGGTTTGAGTGCACTGTTATCAGACCTCACTGGCTCTCACTGCACCGGTTAATTGTAAGGGGTGTGTGTAAGGGGCGAGTGAAGAGCGGGGTTAAGGTTGCTATCCGAAATTTGGTTTCAAGCCAAAGAAGAATTTGCCGGGGTCGCAGGTTGTTTGAAAGAGATATAATCGAATAGAATCCTTCCTAATATTATAAAATCGAAAGTGAGTTTGTTTGTTTGTTTGCAACCCTGTACCAAAATTCAATGAAATCGGTTTAGCCACTTAGGCGTGAAGACGTAACAAACAAATAAACTCACTTTCGTTTTTGCCCGCGGCTTCGCTCGCGTTAACTTCGGGGTCACACAGTAACCCTTTCCTGATTTGCAGGTACCTGCTACCTGTATTTTTTGCCCTTGCGCCTTATCTATTGTAATAGCAATGCTAAGTTTTCCGTTTTTTCTTTCTTTCTCCCTCATTTCTCACATTAAAAAAATAGCCTATGTCCGTCTCGTAACTATCTCTGTACCAAGAAAACGTAACAAACAAACTCACTTTCACTTTTATAATATTAGTAAGGATATTAAAGTCGTTGGCAAAAGTTAGTCAAACACAAACCGCAGTTTCTGACACCTTACACCAAAATCATAACCGTAGAGATAGAGTAACTGGGACACCTTCAATTGTCTTGCGGATCCGAGATCATAGATTGTAGCCGACACATACCACTGTTTGTGGGATTTATTAGTATAGAACTTCTATCTATGTATCGTAGAACTAGTATTGGCACTGTATGGTATATATTAGATGCAAACTTTGTCTTATTTGGGTGGTGGAGATAGTTATTTCAGAGCTTTGCCCCCCACTAGAAATGTCCCCTGTGTCGTGTGTTTACACAAACAGCCAGACACGACTTTTTTTTTATTAATGGCATCTCGCAGTTCAACCACGTAGGTTGTCGTCTGCTTAACCGGGCGAATCCTGTAGATGCCTTAAAAAATTAAGACCTCCAGCCAGGGTAATAGACCCGACTACTTATAGGACATACAAATATTTGTTCCGTCTGTATCGAACCTGCGGCACGCAGCGCTGCAGTCGATCGCTCAGCCACTTGCGCCAACCGTGTCGTCAATTATAAATAAGTTGGGAATTACATAAAACGGCGCCCACATTTTACCCGTTATATTTAAGTTCAATGCAATAGGGGTATCCCTATTGCCATGAGAAAGAGATGTCGGAAAAGCAGAGGGGCCTGCCTGGGCCACCGCCTGCCGAGGTTTCGGGTTGTTCGAAAGAGATACCGCGGCCCCGGAATATAAAGGACAATAATATATAAGGAACATGAGTGGGTTTCAGTCAGCACAAGTCTGGCACTCTCCCCCGCTCCGCCCAGAGCGGGGGAAGTTATTTGAGCAATTCCCATCCGCAAAATGAAAAAGAGGCGTCAGGCAAAGTGGTATTATAGCAATCGCTAGAGCGCTTCTTACAATAACATTATCGTTTTGTTTCATCGGTGTGGACACAACATTGCTGTTTCTTTGAAAAAAGGCGTACGGTCAACCAAAAGATAAGTACCTAACCAGGTTTGTCAGATATAGTTGTTTTTTTCTTAGAAACCAATGGACATCTTCAACTGAGATTTAATTTATTTAATGAACTTTTTGTTTTCAATCAAATAAATTTAACTTTATTTTAAAATATTCATAGACTTTTTAACAAATTTTTAACTGATTATGCCCATTAGGCCATTATGCCCAGTAACTTCTATCATTTCAACAATAAACATGTTATTCGCTCTATTTCATGCAACATAAAAATTACTGAAAACTACTGTAACTATCAAGTAAACCTAACCCTTACAAGACATAAAAATAATATCTAAAATCGCGAATAGTTCCGAAAAAATAAATGTCCCATTACTCTTTTAAAATGGGTCCAATTTCCCCGATACTACCCTTAAACACGCATGACTATTGCCTTGAGCATACCATTGTGAACTTTATTTTGTGTGCTTTAGGGTTTAATTTTGAGTGTATTAAAAGGAAATTAGAGAAAAAAATTGAAGTGTGCTAAGCGCAAATCGCGCCCAGCGGGAATTTGAGTAGAGTTATCAATCTTGGTTGGATGATGCGTAGATTTAAGCAAAACTGGATAAGAATTAAGTTAACAGTTTCGACAATATTTTTAGCAGCGTTGCTTTGTTTATGTTTAAAGGGTATTTTAATACACATTATTAGCATCACTTGTAATTATTTAAAAAAGTAATAAGTTAAATTTTACCCACTTTCCGGATCCTATTTGAGTTAATTTAACATACTTGTTTAGTTTAGAAGACTGTACATATGGCTAAGTCACGTTATACTAACAATGAAACATGTACAGACGCCTGCAGGTCAAGCTACCCGAAACTGTCAATTTTTCCCAATGAACCTTGAACCTTATACTTTAGAAATAAAGTCGAAAATCTATCAAAGAAATCTGACAGATTGTAGTAGCTTGATGTGCAGGCGTCTGTACATGATAAAGGTATCAAATGAAAGGGTTAGCTGAGAAAAATAATACTAGAATGTGTGTTTAATCGTTTTTTAAACTAACTACTAAGCCACTTTTAAACTAACTTGTAACCACGGAGCCACCATTGCTCCACTTACCATCAAAAACACACAAAAAAAATTACAAAAACTTTGAAATTATAGAAAAGCGTGAAAATAATTTCACAGTGAGGTATTTGCATGGCCCGATACTCTACCTAAATCAGGAAATCTTGATTTCAATTTCTTCTTTTATTTCTTTTCAGCAAAATAACCTAAATAAAGAAACAACCAAATACAATAAATACATTAAAACAATCTCCAAGCAATAAATTGCCAGTAATCTAAAATGAGGCGCCAATTTATCTCTGAAGCCCTATCCAGATCTTGTAATCCAAGTAAGATACCCGTTTCAACCTTTATTTATGTTTGGTCAACGGTTTTTGGAAAATGAAATAGATAAGGGGGCCCCTCTTCGTCGTTATCTGTTGCGTTCGACCCCGAGCTTAGGACCCTTTCGAGAAATGCGTTTCAAGTTGGAGTCAAATTATTTTTCGTTTTCAGAGGGTAGTTTTAAATTGGAGATGTTTTATTTAAGGGGTGTGTATTTCCGCTTGGATATGCATGCTTTCTTTGCCCTACCTACTTTTATGTATATAAGTAAATGTAGAAATTCCTTAACTAGACGGACGGACGGTGAGCTACCCATTGCTCAACGTTCTCAGACCCGCGTTCATGGTGGCCGGGAGTCGTCTCCCGATCTTGTGTCGCTAAATACAAATGAGCATGTACTAGATCCTTCCAGGGTTGTGGGTTTTTTGAAAGAGATAACGCGGCCTTGTAAAACAAAGAGCAAAAGAAAGAACATGAATAGGTTTAAATCAGTAAAAGTCTGACACTCCATTCCGCTCCACTCATAGCGGGAGAAGTTGTTTAATGTGTTGCCATCCGAAAAAAAGGGTTCGTTTTACACCATCTAAGTAAATATTGAGAAATTAAATTTTAAAAAATGTCCATATAAACTGCCCTTTCTTCTTAGAATCAGACATAGTATATATTAGACAATCTCTGTAAACAAAATTTATCAGAACGAAATTGTCTAAGTTCAAAAAGAAAACATCTCCACTCGCACTGAAATCGATCACAAGTTATCTCGATCTGAGATTTGGGATCCAATAAGACCTCTTTTTTCCAGCATTGGGCATTTATCTTCCGAAATGGGATCAATTTAGAACTCTGCTGAGTACTTTATGTGTATAGATAGCTATTATAGAGCCATTGTTGGGTTATTTTATGGGTAATTTTGGATATATTTCCAAGATTTATTTGATTCGTAAATGGATTCTGGGCAAGCTTGCCATTCATTGAAAGGAAAGCACTTATATTTTGATTGATATTCTGTATATATCTGTCATATTATGATTTATTTCTCAATTTGTGAAACAAGACGATATACCAACGAAGAGTCTAACACGAGCACGCGGTTTGAACTTACAGTAAATACGCCCAATTTGAAATAAAGAAGACAATAAAAAATTAAAAAAAAAATAACCTTTCCTCTCAATTGTAAATATTTATAATATTGTATTTACATACCTATCTGTTTATATATTTTTGTGTTATGTATGTATACAGGTAAATATTATTATGCTTATATGTGTACTTATATTTAGGTTAAGACATTCATATTTTACATGCTATTCTCTTCCTGTTCTCACACACTACTGTCTACGTTTCTTTCTTCATATTTTCTCTCGCAGGCCTGCTGGTAGATATTTCTTTAGAATCAAGCTGTGCCTTTGTATTCTGCTGCTGTTGTTTTTTTATGATATTTTCCTGTGTTTTCTCTTGTGTGTAAATAAATAAATACAAATACTGAATTTGAAATTTTTAAATTGACGGCACGGTTGGCGCAGCAGCCACTGAGCGAGCAATGGACTGCTGCGCTGCGAGTCGCAATGTCGATTCCCACACAGAATAAATATTTTGCTGTTTGTGTACCTATGTGAGTTTAAATGATTGTAAACGCACACACAATACAGGAAAAATTCCAAGTGGGGTAAAACAAAACAAAGCAAATATCGTAAAGCATATTTAGTTAAATTAATTGCAACAAGCACACTCACTATCTATAAATATGCACAAACTTTGAAAATATTTCAGGTAAAGCGTGTTTTTGAAATTTTATTCATACAATAAAACTTGACCGAAATGCTACAAGATAATAGTATTTTAAAAGTAAATACCTGTACATACAAATAAGCAGAATTATAAAACATTATCATCATCATCTGCCTAGGCTTTTCCCAACTATGTTGGGGTTGGCTTCAGTCTAACCGGATGCAGCTGAATATCAGTATTTTATATGGAGCGACTGCCTATCTAACCTCCACAACCCAGTTAGTAATGGGTAATACGATACCCCTTGGTAAGACTGGTTGTCAGACTTTCGGGACACTGACCTGTAACGACTGTCAAAGATCTACAAATGACAGCCGGGACCAACGGCTTAACGTGCTTTCCGAGGCACGGAGGAAACTCGGTATGTAACGGGTGGTCACCCATCCACAGACCAACCTAGGCAAGCGCGGCTTAACCTAAAGATCGACCCGAGCGGCTGCTATTATTTAGCCACGAGCTCCTCCGAATTATAATACATATAATTTAAAGATATAAGTATAAAAAACACATTTAAATAAATAAGTAAATAATTAGATATTAACACCTGAACTGGTTTTTAACCGACTTCTAAAAAAGGAGGAGGTTCTCAATTCGGATGTTTGTGTTTTTTTTTTTTTTTTAGGTTTGTTCGCGCTTAACTCCGTCGCTTGCCAACCGATTTCAAAATTTTCAAAATTTTTGTTGGAAAGGTTATACTTCCCAAATGGTCCCATGAAAATTTTATCGAAATCGGACAAGCGGTTATTGAAAAATCAACAAAAAAAAATTTAAAGCCTATGCTTTCCAAATTGCTCCCATAGTCACCAAGTCGGGATCTGATGATGGAATCTTGGCGAAATCGAGGGAAGTTTTTTTAACCGACTTCTAATAATACTATAACTAAAAATGCTGAAATAAAAAACTTTTTTGCAAAAAATAAAACCGACTTCCAAAAAAAAAACTAAAAAGTGGAAAATAACTTTATTTCCGGAAGTCGGTGGCTTTTGTTGGTTTCGTTGACTTTTTTGCCACCGACTTCCGGAAATAAAGTTATTTTCCACTTTTTAGTTTTTTTTTTGGAAGTCGGTTTTATTTTTTAATAAAATTTTACATTGAAAAACAACATCGATCTCCAAAAACAGAGCTTCCTCTCCTCTACACTTTTGCTGTGCCCTACAGGGTCCATAACGATCTAAATATTATAAAAACTACCACCTAAGTACACATTTTTTCTAAAAAAAAAACGTTGCCCCACACTAGGAATTTCTCCTGTATCGTGGGTGCGTTTACAAACATTTAAACTCACATAAAAAACAGCCAGACCCGGAACAACTATCTGTAGGTCATACAAATATTTGCTCCGTGCACGGATCGAACCCGCGACACGCCGCGCGGCAGTCGATCGTTCAGCCACTGCGCCAACCGTGTCGTTGTTTATGATAAAGCTATTGAGTATATGAATTGATGCCACTTACCCCTTAACTGCCTGGCTACAGTTTACTCATACAACATTTTAGAAGCAACTGCCAATCGCATTAAAATGTTTTTCATGTATTTGTACTATAGCTTTTAGCAGGATTATTGTATGCTTTTCAGTAGCTACTGTCCTGTGTTGTAGAGGTCTACAAATGGGTTGGAAAATTCTTTACTAATATTATAAAAGCGAAAGTGAGTTTGTTTGTTTGTTACAGAGATAGGTTAGACCCTGGAGACGGACATAGGCTATTTTTTTTTTTAAAAAGAAGAGAAATGAGGGAAGAAAAGGGAAAACTTAGCATTGCTATTACAATAAATAAGACGCAAGGGCAAAAACTACAAGTAGCGGGTGCTTGAAAATCAGGAATGGGAACTGTGTTACCCCGAATTTAACGCAACCGAAGCCGCGGGCAAAAGCTAGTTACTTATAAGTTCAGGTTTCCAATGTTCACAATCTTTTTTTGCGTCATCACATAGTGGAAAAAAGATATTCAGGTCATAGAGGAAGCTCTCTTTAACTTAGTCGCACGAAACGAACACAAATATTCGAACAACTCAATCTACATGCAATTCACTGTTCAGTTGATCGTACTAAACTGCTATTTTTGCTCCAATTTCGACTACCTTCAACTATAAATTACGTAGAGAACTTACAAAGAAACTGAAACTCTATCTTCAAACGGTTTAGGTTGGGTTTCAACTGAGGCGTGGAAAATGGAATTTCGGTAATGTGAAAACAAGAGAACCGCAACGGAAGCAAGTGAGAACTTCCTGAAACCATGATATCAGATAGAAACGTTGAATTATTTTAATTGTGTTAGCACAACAGAAAAAATACAGTAAACATATAAGTTTTAAGTACACACAGTACGTCAATTACTAGCATTTCGTCATTCGTCTAGTGATCGTATCTAAGTGCGACTGCTAAGCATTTAATTCTCATTTGGATTTCCCAGATTGGATTTTGTTGTAAGGTTTTTCCATCATAAATTTTTCAATACTGCTATGTCATCGGTCCGCAAAGAAGGACAGAGATTTTTTTGTTAATTGTGGATGGGAAGTCATCAAATAACTAGACTTTTACTGACTAAAACCCACCCATGTTCCTTTTTTAGTCCTTTATGATTCCTATGTTGTACATAAATTCTTTACATAATAACGTGTTACAGGTTTCACATAAAATGAAACTAATCCTACAAATTTTTTAAATGCGAATGTTTATGAGGATGGATAGATGGAGGGATATACTACATTAATAAATAATACATAAATATCTTGGGACAACTCACACACGGCTATCTGATCCCAAGCTAAGCAGAGCTTGTGTTATGGTAACCAGACAATTACTGATATACATACTTGTATAATTTATAAATACATACATATTATAGATAAATCACACCCATTCATATGTACATTCATACGGATGTAAGGATGTTTGTTACTCTTTCACGTGAAAACGGCTGAACAGATCTTGATGAAATTTGGCACAGAGGTAGACTATATTTTGGAAAAACACATAGGATACTTTTTTTTCTATACCACACGGGTGAAGCCGCAGGCGCCAGCCAGTTTTATATATAACGAAAAGCTTAATTGACAACAAACTAAAATAGATTTCATAAAGAGTGTCTAGTTGTTTTACTGGTTATCTCTGTACTGTGGTGGAGAATCATGCACGCCTTGTGGATAAAAGCAACGGAGTTCTGTGTCGGGCTGTTTTATTGTAATTAAGTACTTAATAATGTATTTTATAAGGCTGCTTTTAACGCGCATAAATTATAATGATTGGATTATAAACGCATGTGATCTTACAGATCTTTAAGTGTCATTACGTTATAAATGTATGTGAGCCTAAGAAAAAATTGAGTTTTGGTCAAATAACCAGTTTTTAACCAAAATTTTCGATTTTGAACCCCTAACCTGATTTCAGGTACATTGAACGCGGACTATAAAACAGGGATGAAGAGTGAGAACTATTGCAAGTATAAATTACAGAAACAAAATATTATTTGAAAAAAGACTACTTTTTGATGTTTTTATCTGAAAATATTCTTAGAAGCCGATTCATACAAAGATGGGCAAAGGCTAGGCAGACCACGCGCGTCTTTAAGCGATGTCAGCAGAATCTGCAAAAGAGATACCGCGGCCCCGGAACAAAAAGGGCAAAAGAAGGAACATCAGTGGGTTTTAGTTAATATAATTCTGACAGTTCTCCCCGCTCCGCCTAATGCGGGAATTTTTTTTTTATTTAATTCACATCCTTAAAAAAGGCAAGGCTGATGTTTATAGCAATGTGAGTGCAAAGAAATATTCAAATGTGAAAATGGCAAAAAATCATGTAGGGAGCTTGTTGATTTTTTTTTTAGTAACGTCAACAGAAATACATCATCTGTGAAAATTTCAACTGTCTAACTGTCACTGTTCATGAGATACAGTCTGATGACAGACGGTCGGATGGACGGAGAACGGTGTCTTTTTTTACCCTTTGGGTACAGAACCCTTAAAATATGTAAAAGAAGAAAAGTAAATAGAATCTACAAAAACATAAAGCAAATCATTAATTTAAAACGTAAAAATAAACATATACTAACAAGTTCACAGACAAAATAATTATGTAACACAAATATAGTGGTTCACATGAACAATTATTCTGGTTTTTAATGTAAGAAAAATAAATAAACGTTCATGAAACATTATTAGGAATATGTATGATTTCTGTTTAATTTTGTGAAAAAAACAAATGCGGCAACCTCCACTGGCATACTAGGTACATATTATTAAATTACTAGCTTTTGCCCACGGCTTTGCCCGCGTTAAATTCTTGGTGATATAGTTCCCCTTTGCTGATATATAGGTACCTGCTACCTGTTGTTTTTGCCCTTGTGCCTTATCGATTGTAATAGCAACGCTAAGTTTTCCCTCCCTCAATAATTCTCACTTTTTTTTAAAATAACCTATGTCTGGCTCCAGGGTCTCAACTATCTCTGTACCAAGCATCATCAAAATCTGTCCAGCCGTTAAGGCGTGAAGATGTTACAAACAAACAAACTCACTTTCGCTTTTATAATATTAGTAAGGATCACTTAAGAATTTCCAAAAGTTCCAGGAAAAAAACGTAATATTTTCCCTTCATTTCAATAACATACTCGAATATGAACCCGTAAAAATGTGACAAAACCAACGCTCCATAAACACGAGAGTTCTCAGAAAATATATAAAAAACATGTTTTCATAAATGGTAGTAACGTCTTCAATATTTGACGTCACCGTTCTTTTTTTAATGGGCCGTTTACACGGTTGAAGTTTCTCGCATCGAATATAGACTACAAAATTGTATTTAAAAATGCAACCGTCCGGTAGGGGCTTGCCAGAGCCTCCTTCTGCCGGGGTTGCGGGTTGTTCGAAAGAGATACCGCGGTCCCGGAACGTAAAGGGCAATAGTTGTTGGTTTCGTTGACTTTTTTGCCACCGACTTCCGGAAATAAAGTTATTTTCCACTTTTTAGTTTTTTTTTTTGGAAGTCGGTTTTATTTTTTGCAAAAAAGTTTTTTATTTCAGCATTTTTAGTTATAGTATTATGATATAATTCGCAAACACGGTTATTTTTAGCTTTTTAGTGCGTAGGTCCCGTCTTAAATACAAGCTTTAGTTCCACATCACGCTATAGTATTAAGGCGCTGTACAAAGCAAACACTTCGTAAAACGTCTAGATTTTCGTCGCAAAGTTAGCCGCATCTGTACATGCCACTAGCCAAAAAAATACCGTGATAGTTCAATACATAAAGTAAAGACTTAAACAAAACTAGTTTACAAAAAGTGGTCTAGTACTACGAAAAAAAAAAGTTTAAAAAGACCAAGAAAAAAATTTCGTCTCGAAATTCTCAAATTTTTCAGCGACAACTATCATATTTTTTATATCTATAACAAAGGAAATTGTTTAGACTAAAGATATATCTAAAATTTTTCAAACACGGAGCTGTATTTTTTTTATATTCAATTAAAACTGCAAAATGACCTACATTTTGGCGGACATGATCCTTACTATATATATAATATATTTATATATTATATATAATATTATAAAAGCGAAAGTGAGTTTGTTTGTTTGTTTGTTTGTTTGTTACCTCTTCACGCTTTAATGGCTTAACCGATCTTGATGAATTTTGGTACAGAGATAGTTGGGAACCAGGAGACGGACATAGGCTGATATTTTTTAAAAAAAAGTGGGATGTGAGGGAGAAAGAGGGAAGAAAAGGGAAAACTTAGCGTTGCTATTACAAATCAATAAGGCGCTAGGGGAACTGTGTTACCCCGAATTTAACGCGAGCGAAGCCGCGGGCAAAAGCTAGTATTCAAATAAAATCAAACACCGAAATATTTTCGACCTTATTTCTATTCTTTCGATGCAATACTGTCGTGTACTTGTGTCAGACCATGCCCAGTATGCAGCTAGCCTTACTTCCGCGAATACCTAAAGATTAGCTTGTTACCGCGCCTTAAATACTACCTATCTAAATTATGCTTTAGTTTAAAACCAATTCAGAAATCATATGCATCATCGCCTAGGGGATACAGCTGATACTTGATCTGATGATTATGTTTTTTAATGACTAGGTGAGGGGAGGGGCGGGTGTACGGGCACCCTGCTCCCACTCGCCTGCCTACCCTGACGAAACCCATACTTATACATGTGATTGCAGCAATCACGGCAGATTTGCTGTCATTTATTGAAGAGCTCCGTTGTATATCACTGAAGATCTATCACCAAATTAAAATACAATCACCTCAAAAAACTGCGATGACCTTCCAAATCATAGGGGCCGTTCAAGTATTACGTAAGCAGATTTATTACAATTATTTACCCCCCCATCCCCCTTGTCAGCAAAAGTAAGCAAAGCTCTTACCCCCTCCCCCCATGCTTACGTAAACATTTTCAATTACTGTATTGTTTTTTTTTAAATATTATAATAATTATAATTTTAAAAATAAGAAAATAGATTTAGGATAGAGATTAGATTTTATTAATACGGTATTCAACATAGAGTAAGGGACAAAAAAATTATAATCTTACAAACATAACAAACTTATTTAATTTTTAGTACACACATTAAATTCAAATTAACAGTCTTCAGTCCATGAAACCCGAATCCATGATTCTAAGTTTTCGATGACATTGGATTGCTTGGATTGCTGCTCAGTATTGTGAGTCTGCTCACTTTCATCCGATTTTGGAATGTCTACGTCGTTCTCATCGAGTCATTCAACATCATGGTGCTCTAAATTTTGAATAATGCACATCAGTTCATAGCACGACGAGCAGCGACTCTTACAGGTCTAACTTTCCTATCAGTGTGCGTGTTTACTTTTTTATGGATCTTCTCGATGCGATGTGATGATTTAGTGACATGACGTAATCATCATCTAGACTCCCCTACCCCCCATGTTATCCAAAATAAGCAAAGCAAAGACCCCCCCGCCCCCCCCATAGTGCTTACGTAATACTTAAACGGCCCCATAGTGCATAGCGTTTTTTTTGTTCATTTGTCTTCGACAACCTTTAAAATTATATCATCAACGTAGACGAAGTCAATCTAATACGCATTATTAAAGATAACTCAAAAACTACTGGCCGGATCTTGATATTTTTTTTATGGGAGCAAACGACAACCACCAGCTTTCGAATAAAAAAAGAACCATCAAAATCGGTTCAGCCAGACCAGAGTTATGAGGTAACAAACACAAAAAAAAAACATACAGTCGAATTGAGAACCTCCTCCTTTTTTGAAGTCGGTAAAAAGCATTCCTGTTAGACGGTTACTCATGGCTGTCATATCTCTGACAGTCGTTACCAATCCTCATTGAATTTTGACAAGCAGGCTTGACAAAGGGCATCGTATTATCCAGACAGATCCGTGTAAAAACACATTTATTTAAGTGAATCTATCTGGACTAAAAGTCCTCATCCCCAATAATAAGATGACAATTATGATATTTCCAGTCTAATAAAATTTCTGTCAATCTTTTAGTATTCGAGTTTATTTTTTTAAATAACGTTACCACATACTTGGAATTTCTCCTGTATCGTGGGTGCAGCCAGATTCGGAACAACTATCTGTAGGGCATACAAATATTTGAGATCGAACCCGTGACACGTAGTGCAGCAGTCAAAGCGCCAACCGCATCGTGTCGTGTTTTTGTTCCTTGCGCGCACACATATGAGCGAGTTTCTTGCCTGGCGAGTCTGGCCCGAAAATAAGTTTGTTTAAATGTTTTCTTTTTCTTATTTAAGAATTCACGGAAAACCCGCCAGGCGTATTTTCTCCCGTTTAATTTAGCTACACTTCGAGAAAATTACCTGGCGACCTCTTATCCAAGTCTTTATTCCTTGTCTTGAAGAATGAAAGTGAAAAAAGCCTAGCGAGTCTGGTCTACAAGTCTCGCAAGAATGGTTGCGGGTTGTTCGAAAGAGATACCGGGCCCCGGAACGTAAAGGGCAATAGAAGGAACATGGGTGAGTTTTAGTCAGTACAAGTTTGACACTCCATTCCGCTCCGCCCAGAGCGGGGGAAGTTATTTGATAATTTTCCAACCACAAAAATAAAGCACCTGACTTTTCAAGAATGTCCATGTTTTTACGAGACCTTTTCTACCTATTTCCACATCTGCAACCACACCGCCTCAGCCGCCCGACCGCGCATTTATTTGGAGCCTCAGACTGTATCACTTACGTCAGATTGAGTCGTCTCCCGCGCCACCAAGATATTGCTGACTGCCGTGTTTGATTGTGGCGGTTAGACTTAATGACTTACTGACTCTTTATATATTTTAGAAACAGCTTTATTCGTAAAAAATAATCTACAATTATTTGAAAAACTGTCAGCAGTCAGAAAAAATCCGACACGGAGTCAATATGTCAACAAACTTTGTCTTGTAAAATGCAAAACCGCACTTATGCAGAAGAGTTTTTTTGGTATCGCCCCACGCATTTATAATAAAGTACCTGATGTGATTAAAAACATGACTGTTATAAAATTTAAAAGGGCACTAATCCTAATTAAGAAATGCTACTACACGATTGATGACTTCCTTAATGATAAAAATGAATGAAAATGAAATCGATGTAAGACTGACATTTATTATTTTATTTTTCTGACATTTTTTTATTTACTTAACTTATATTTTTTTCTGATTGACATTTTTATTCATTTTATTTGACATTAGTAATTAAATATTTTTATGCTGTTTATTAGTTTGACATTTTTTGTTTTGCAACTGTAAAATTTATTTGAATCAATTTATTATATTTAATTTTAAATATGTGACTTGTTCTTTTAAATTTGGAAATTAATATTATTTGCATGCCCATAAGACGGTAGAATATGGAGAACCTATTAATACGAAAAGATCTATGTAAAAATTACCCATGTTTGCAATAAATGATTTGTATTGTATTGTATTGTAATGACTGGGGTGGTGAGATGCATTTGTTTTTTTTATTGTTTTGGCCTATTTAGTTATTTAGTTGTGATTTTAATGCCATTCTAGGGCGGGGGAAGGAAGCTAATTACGATGGGTGCAACCGGAGGATCCAAAAAAATGCAAATTTATTTTAATAAACTAATTTATTACTGTATTACAAAGTATTGAAATTACGACTAATTATACTAAAGTGTCAATTGGTCGATGTCAGATCCAAAAGTGCCGCTCCACGTTTTTATGTTTCTATGGAAAGGTTCGATTGACGTCAATTGGTCACGTTATGCTGAGCTTGCGTTTCGTGCCCGTAGGTGCCGTGTGCAATGTATATGCAGGTATGCCGATGCAGCGATCTATTAAGGTTGACCATGCGTAACACCTCCCCCCGTAGAACAGCGAGTATCGATGGACTTGTTCAAGATGGTCGCTGGTAGACATCCAGGGTCAATCCTTATTTGGCTTGGGTTGATAGTGCGTGGTGATGGGATTGCATAGACGACTTCAGGGTTGCTGTTGAAGTTTTCTGTGATTTCTCTGGATGCTTTTCTTATGCGTAGCCGACGATAGATTAGAGTGGCGATGAGTGCGCATGTACCGGATAGTGCGAGGTACATGGGTATAGTAGTGTGGTAAATGACGGGATCGGTGACGTCATCTAAATGTACAGGCAGTTGCGTCGCTATCTCGTTGCTAAGCGTGTGAAGTTTTTGTAGATTTGGCGAATTTAGGATGAGCTTCGGATAATTTTCAGGCCTCGACTCGTTGTATAGGGGCATCTCAATGATCTTCACGACATGTCCTTTGATGTGGTCGTCGGTGTTGGAGATAGTGAAGGCGGGTGTTCTCAGGTTACAGTTGAGGGGAATGATTGCCAAATAGCTGCCTCGTAGGGTCCGGTACTGTTCTTGACCGCAAGACATCTTCACTTTTGTTGGTACAGGAAAACTTAAGGTATAATGCTTGTCGTCCAGGGTTTCCAGGGCTTCGGTGGTGAGAGCTACGGGTGTCAGCTTGCAGCTGGGTTGAAGTTCTTGATGGACTATGAGATGCTGGATGCAATCTGGTTTGCTCTGGATTTGTAGGTTGGCTGTTGACTCACAGATATATATGGAGTTTACCTTCGGACATTCTGTCTCTATGTACCTAGAGTCTGAGCTAGAGAGTGCTACGAAAGGTGAGGGTGGTATAAGAGTTTCGTGGTTTCTGTTAGGAACAAGGGAAAGTTTATACAAATTATATGTGGAGGAAACAACTATCGGGACTTTTATAACTACTACTATCTGCTTATTAGAATAGAAGTAACCTAGTTTAATTATTTCATAAAAATGCCTAATTTCTACGTCAAGGATTTCGTCATTAGCATATAAAATCCTTAATTTACCTAACATATACTTAATTTCATCTAAATTAAATAAAGAGTACGGGGTACTCGACGCACGAATAAATGTTAGGGTGTTCTCTAAACTTCGTAATTCTTCATAAAGATCTTCTACATTATCTCCTAAGATTAACAGATGTTGGGCCAGATGGGCGTATTTAATTAAATCTGTATCCCTATTAGCGTTACTTTCCAAAATTAAGTTTAGTGCTTTACTCATCTTATCTTGATTTGAAATTATACTATCTATTATTTGAGAGCTACGTGAAATAAATTTACTATTTAAACTAACATGGTTATTAATTTCTAATTCTAATTTATGCTCATTATTACGTAAGGTGTTTATGGCGTTTTCGTATTTAAGTGCATCGGTGTAGTCTAAATTACCAGAAATTGATTTTATTACAGAACCCAAACCGTCGATAAGGCCTCTTTTACTACGAGTTGATTCAAACATACTAATTTTACTAGTAATTAAATTGATTTTACTATTGAGATGTTTCAGATGAGGGTCGAATAGGAATAAGGTTTTATTGTTAACTAAGGGACTTAATTCAGCCATCTGTGTTTTTACCACTTCAATTTGAAGATGGATATTCTCTAAATCTATATGACTTAGGAAAGAATGGAAATGGGAAACGATCTTTGCCGCTCCTAATTTGAAGGGAAGTAGTCCTGGTCCATTGTCAAGTGATTCAACTGTTATCTCTTGTCCTTGGGCCGGATGTAGGGTCATCAGCCATAGTATTATCCTGTAACAAAGTGGGATCTTTAGGACTTCGCTTAAGGCGAGATTTTGCTACTGGACCGCGTTTCTTCTTCGTATAGATGTGGATTGGAAGATCTGCGAGTACAGTATCTTGCGTATAACGCGGGGCTAACTTCTGTCGAGACGCCATGGGATTGCGTACAAAGATTTGCTGGTCAGGGGTATAGTCCTTCTCGGGTTCTCTGTCCCTGTTACGGGTTTCAGTCAGTTGTGTCCTGTCATGTAAGGATGTCTGGTTAATAAGGTCGTATACTTGACTCATTCGTTTCCTATGGTCTTGTGAGTACTGTTGCAGTAAGTGTTCAGATAGGTCAATATCTATTGGGTCTCGAGGGTCAAAGTGTCCAGTTATCAAGTCCAAGGGTCTACATTTTGTGAAGCTATGGATCGAACTATTGTACGCTAAGATGGCATAAGGCATAAGATTAACGACTGGTTCATTTCGTCTCTCTAATTTCAATAACCTAAGATGTTCTAAAATGGTAGAATGGAACCTTTCTACTATGCCATTGTCGTTAGGGGAATGCGCTAATATTTTATGGTGAATAATTTTATGAGTTCGGTTGAATTCTAAGAAAATCTGATTTGTGAATTCAGGGCCTCCGTCCGTGACAATAGTCAATGGGACCCCATGGTGGGTGCAAAATACAAGTAGAGCTTGTACTACACTTAAAGCGGTGCTATCTCTAAGGTGATAAGCTTGTGCATACTTAGAGAAAGCGTCTACAATGGTAAGGAATTTCTCTGTTTGAGCTGTGAACAGATCTAGATGGATAATTTCAAAAGGTTTACTAGGGGGTGGTACAATGTTAAATCTTTGCTTGATGGGGTGACGGTCGTACTTAGCCTGACCACAGATAGTACACTCATTTATGTACTTGGAGATGTGTTCTTTCATCTTAGGCCAGTAGAATTTAGAAGATAAGGCTAAGTAACATTCAGTGATACCGCGATGATTTGTTTTACCTTCGTGGTATTTCTTTATGATGTCTTGTTGACGCAGGTAGTCTTTAACATTCTCTAATTCAACTTTAGTTAGAACCATGTTCATTGAAGAGCTTTTGAAGTTGTCTTGAATTATGGGGATTATTTTATACATGGCAAGAGGAGGATGGATGATTAAACCGGTTTTGACTTTAGGGTTCACATATTCTTTAACTGCATTAATAACGTCGTTAGTCAGGTTAGACTCAGATAGTTGAATGGTAGTTCGGGTATGCGTTTCAAATGGCTTACTCACTGTCGGTCGTTTTTTAATATCGCCTACAAGTACAAAACAGATTTGTCTACTGAATTTATTTAAGGGTTCGTCTGATATTGGCACTTCTAGAATAGGGGCTTCGTTACTAGTGTGAACAGTTGCTGTGTCAGAGTTGTCGAGTATGTCAGGGTTGTTTGTAGGGGCTGTCAGTGTTTCAGAACCTACTGTTGAGTGAGGCTTTTCAGATACATTTACCGCTATAGACATAGCGTCCTCGTTGTTGATTTCAATGCGGGACAATGCGTCGGCGTTAGTGTTCTTTTTGCCTTGCTTGTATACTGTAGTAAAATTGTATTCACTCAACTTAAGTCTCCAACGTGTGAGTCTGGAGCCTGGTTCTTTAAGGCTCATAACCCATTGTAAGGGTTTATGGTCTGTAACTATCTTAAACTTTCTCCCAAACAAGTATGGACGAAAGTATTTAGTAGCCCAAACTATGGCTAATAACTCCTTCTCGATTACACTATAGTTAATCTCACTGGAGTTTAATGTCCTAGACGCGTATGCTAAGGGCTTATCTTGTCCTATAGGTCCTTGAGAAAGGACAGCTCCTATGGCAAAGTTAGATGCGTCAGTCGTAAGCACAAATTCCTTAGAAAAGTCAGGGTACTGCAGTATAGGGTCGTTAGTCAGTAGTAATTTGCACTTTTCAAAACAGTCGATGTAGTTAGGGTCATTGAAGGTGATCTTAGAACCTTTCTTGAGACATTGCGTCATGGGTTTCGTAATGCGCGCAAAGTCAGGAATAAATTTCCTATAGTATCCTAACAGGCCTAAAAAGCGTTTGATCTCGGTAGCTGTCTTAGGAATAGGGAATTTCTGGATGGCAATGATCTTATCGGGGTTAGGCTTAATACCGTCCTTACTTATTACGTGACCTAAGTATGAAGTTTCAAGCTTTAAAAATTCCGACTTATCCATCTGGATCTTAAAGTTTGATTCCCTTAATCTCTTGAATACTTTTTCTAAATTTACCATGTGTTCCTGTAAGGAAACACTAAAAACGACTATGTCATCGAGATATACGAGACATATGACATTTTGGAGGTCCCTGAGGACATTATCCATCACGCGTTGAAACGTGGATGGAGAATTTTTGAGACCCATGGGCATGCGTAAAAATTCAAAGTGCCCATGTTCTACATTGAAGGCCGTTTTGTGAATATCGGCTGGGTCCATTTCTACCTGGTAAAATCCACTTGCAAGGTCTAGAGTTGTGAAGTAATGACAGTTACCAAGTTTATCTAAGATGTCATTAATATTGGGGATTGGGTACTTGTCATCGAGGGTTTTCTCGTTGACTTTACGAAAATCAATGACTATGCGCCATTTAGTCTTTCCGGACGCATCAGATTTTTTTGGAACTACCCAGATGGGTGAGCTCCAGGCTGACTGCGAGGGACGGATTATCCCTTGGTCTAACATTTTGCTAATCTGATCCTGAACTTCCTGTCTGTGAACAAAGGGATATCTATAGGTCTTAGTATAGACAGGTAATTCGTCGGTGGTATGAATACTATGCTTTATCTTATTGGTGAAAGTTAGAGGTTCACCATCGATATAGAAAACGTCAGCATATTGTGCACAAAGAGATTCTAAGTTGGCTCGTTCTTCAGGATTCAGATGGTCAGTGCGTAGTTTTGATAATACCTCGGATACGCGATCGCTAGGCTGATAGATAGTCGCGCTTTGCTCGTTAAAAAGTTCCGCGGTAACTGGCCTGTCCATTGAGAAAACTACATCATGTTTAGTTGGATTAATTATTTCTATGATGCCACGGTTATTTTTAGCAGAAGTAACACAGTCGCGAATAGTGCAATTGGAAATAGTCTGCTCTGATATTATTACGTCACCATCATGAAGATTAATGGGGACTCTAGCTAATTTGGATGAATTAGCGGGTACTATGTCCTCGTAAAGATTACAATTACGTGAATCATACATTCGCAAGGGATTAGATGAATTACGTGTAACAAGAACCTTATTCTTTAAATCTATATTAGACTCTAACTTTTCTAGTAAGTCTAAGCCTATTAAGCCGTCAAAATAATTGTGGAACTTGTAAATGTATAGGGTAATGTCACAGGTTTCTTTAAATTCCGGGAAGCACGGTATAGTAATGGAATAATTATTACGAGTTGTCGCGTGGATGTTAGTGACTTCGAAAGGCTCATAATTACACTGGATATGATGATAAAATCTTTCTACAACGTTCGGGCTAATAAAAGATAGGTTCGCACCGGTATCTACTAATAGTTTAATGGGTGGATTAGCAATCTGAATGAATGGAAGTTGTCTCTGGGTTTGTAAGTTAATCTCTATTTTGGTTTGTCTGATTTCGGGGCTCTATGAAAATCCTGGCCTTCAGCAGACGTTCCTTGGGCAGATGTTCCTTCAGGCACATTCTGATGTTCCTCTACGTGCACAGGAACATAATCACTATGAGCTAGTGGCTCATACACAGGTTCGTAATTGTAAGGTACAGGGTAGAACTGGTCGTAATAGTCATTATAGGCATAGTCGGGGTATTCATAATAGTCGTAAAAGTCTACTTCGTTAACATTCATCTCACGAGTCTTAAAGTAGTTACTGGGAGGTGGATTCCCTTGTTGAGTCCAGTCATGTCCTGTCGAAGGTCTCGGCATAGGTTTAGGAACAAAGTGGCTTACACCACTCATGGGCTTAGGGCCATTATTAATGGGCGTGTAACTAGGCCTTTGCTGAGGCAATCGGAACACGTTGCTCTGGGGCCTATGGTTAGGCGGGGGTGCGCTTAACATTTGTTGGGTTCGCGTGGGACCGCGATTGAAAGGCACTTGGGGTCTCCAAGCTTGCATTGGCCTTGGCGGTTGTGGCTGATAAAAACTTTTGGAGGGACCGGGCTGATTAAACGGCGCTGAAAAAGTGACTGGCTGTGGAGTATGCAAATTAAATGGCTTAATCTGATACGTACTGGGATTAAATGAAGACGTAGACTGCACAGGTCTCCGCTCCGGCAAATGGTCATTACGCTGCTGTAAGTACATGGTGTTAATTTCCTCGTGCACAAACTCGAGAGCCTTTTCGATGGTGTCGGGTCGCATGCACCTAATACGCGAGCCTAAAGGTTCTTTTAGGCCACGAACGAATGCCTGTAGGGTTAATTTTTTATATAGTGCCCGTTTGGCCTCGATGGTAGTAGATGTGGACTCATGCAAGGTCACATACGTCATAATTGTACTAAATAACGGACGCACGCTTCTCTACGAACGAAAAAGTCTCTTAGTGTAAATAACCTTAAAAAGGCTCGTTCTTTTTTCCCGGAGAACCTGCGAGACGTATTATCTCAGTCGTCGAGGTAGTGTAGGTTTCCATGTGATTTAACCCGCTCCACATTTGCGTCGAGTGCAGAACACTGAATCAACGTTGGTAAAATAATATTTATGAATTTTTGCACATAAATGTTGCGGTTTTGAGTTGTTTACTTTGAAGAAACTTCCTTTGGGACTGTTTGGTCGCTGGTTTTTTTTTATATGCAATTTTTAGCAGTGTATTTTTTTTTGTTAGATAAAGTTTCTTCCTTAATGAGTTGGCAAAGAATCCTCAAGCAGACGTTTGCTAATTTTATAATTTGCGACGGCACGGTTGGCGGAGGGGCTGAGCGATGGGCTGGTACGCTGCGTGTCGTGGGTTTGATCCCCGCACGAAACAAATATTTGTATGACCTACAGATAGTTGTTTCGGGTCTGGCTGTTTGTGTATGTGAGTTTAAATGTTTGTAAACGCACCCTCTATACAGGAGAAATTCCTAGTGTAGTAGTAGAGTAGAGTAGTAGTAGTGGCATATTTAAAAAAAAGAAAAAATAACTAAGTAAGTTCAAATATACCTTCAGTTCCTTATTCTTATTATTGTAAGTTTTATTTCTAACATCATTTAAAAAAAATAATCAAGAAGCCACTAAAATAAAATTTCCACGCCTAGACGAGTCTTTAAGACCCACAAATTACGGCTATATTCAATCATTTAGCGGTACTGTATAATAAAATATGACCCCAATATGAATAAATAGGGACTAAGATTAATACAAGTTGGGTCCGTTTTGAAATGGAGCAAGCTATGCACGACATCTAACGTAAAATTGCGCTGAACACAGTTTTAGGTAGGCACTTAAAACCGTGTTAGGTGAAATTTTACCTAGTATAGGCATCCTGGGTCAATACCCGGGTAGACCACAAATTTGTATTAGGTTTTTCCATTAGTATTTTTTATTAGTAGTTTAGAGTTTGGAAATTGGCGGTAAGTTGTGTCTCGGAAAGTACATTAAGCCGTTGGTTCAGTGCCGGATCTGTCTTCGATCGTGTCGGATTGTCGCCGCATCTGGCTATGAGAGTGAGGGAACAGAGAGTGTACCTGTGGCTGCGCACACACTTTTGCACTTTAATATCTCCTGCGCAGATGGCTAGTCTCCGCTAAGATTGGCCGACGTGGCTGAAATCGGTATAATGGGTCAGGTCTTACTATATAATGTGCAGACCGTTACCCGCAGCTAGTTTCTGAACCGCTAAAAAGTTTGAACTGCTACCCTACCATGACATCATAAAGCAGAACTTATTCCACTGAGAGAAAAAGACAGAGCTATACAGGGTGTCTAGCACCATCTCTTTCTCACACAGGAATAAGAACTGCTATAAGATGTCATGGTAACCCTATTGAACTATACACGTGCATAGCTTGATCCAGTCCAAACTTGTATTAATCTTAGTTATTTTATGTATGAATGCATGGCTAGCGAACAAATGAACCGCACCATAGATTTTCTATGTAACAGTGAAAGCTTGCCTTTACATTCCTTTCACGATTAATTACTTGATTTCAGGGTTTTGTACCTCAAAAGGAAAAAAAGGACCCCTTTTCTTTTTTTTTTTTGGAGTGGGAAATCATCAAATAACTTCCCCCGCTCTGGGCAGACTTGTACTGACTAAAAGCCACCTATTTTAATTCTATTGCCCTTTACGTTCCGGGGCCGCGGTATGTCACCCATGTTCCTTCTACTGCTCTATAAGTTCCGGGGCCGCGGTACCTCTTCCGAACAACCCGCAACCCCGGCAGGTGGAGGCCCTGGCAGGCTCCTCTGCTTTGCTGACATCTCTTTGAGGCGCGCGTGAAACTAACGCGCCGTCGACACGGCCTGTCGCCAAAAGACGGACCGACGATGAGCTACTCATTGCTCATCGTCCACAGGCTCGCATCTATGGTGGCCGGGAGTCGTCTCGCGGCGCCCGTCGCCCGGGACAAAACGGATCACTTTGTAGCCCGTTTGTCTGTCAAGACCCTTTATCTCAGACTAACTAACGCGTGGCGGTATCGAGTTCTTGTGGCCCCTTTGTGCTGTGAAAAAATCAAACCTAGAGGGTTGATAATAGGCTGTCTATGTCACAACTTTATACGGAACCTTGGGTGCGTGACTCTGACTCGCTCTTAGCCGGTATTTTTCCCTTAAAAACAAGAAAACATTAACAATAACTCTATCCCAGTGGCGTATTAACAGTGTGCAATGCATTTTATTTAAAGCTCGGCTCGCGATGTTTCTGCGTGATTTAACCGCTGGGAGCCGTTTCCGCTTGAATTTATAATATTCCCCGTCACTTCCGGTTCGCGGCATGACGTATGTTGCTTCCGGTATTGTGTTTTATTGTTTTGTTGGCTTTGAGGGTTTTATAGGAAGAGATGACTAGAATATACAGTAGAGAATTAAATTTAGAATGTAAATTTGTTTGCCTGACTTGTAACCGTAGAGGCAAATCCAAATTTTAAAGCAAGTTAAGATTTATGTAGCTTTTAACATGATTTTTTTAATGTGTAGGTACAAAAATGTTTCAAAATAAGATTCGATTTAGTTTATCAATCTTCTCTTTTAATTAATCTTGTTACCAAACTTCTCCGAAACGGTTGGACCGATTTTTATGAAATAGGTGTGCATTTCGGGTACCAGTGCGGTGGGTGAAACCGCTGGGCACAGCTAGTCTTGTATTGTATAAAATTCTCGTGTCAAAGTTTTAGTTGCCATACTTCTTCGAAATGGCTTGACCGAATTTATGAAATTTTCTATGTGTATTCGGTAGGTGTGATAATTGGTCGTAATCTAGTTTTCAAACACCAAAATGATAAGGGTGGCCCTCCGGAAAAGGAGCTGAGCAGCGGGTGAAACCTGTTGGCTAGTTGCAAAGAAACAACTAGTATCTATATACAATGTGTCCGGTCACGGACTAGCGATATTCTATGTACATAAATAACAAACATTCTAGTACTTAAATTTACTGATTGAAAGTTTACAAAACTTTCGTTAATTTTTTCTTTTCGTTAGTTTTCTAATGTTACGAAAATGTAAGTTCATCATTTCTTAATTTAAACGATAGACAATATTGTTGCCCTCTGAATAAACCTATTCTTGTCTCAGTAAGACCAACACTTTGAGAAATATGATTATTTTTTGTACACGCAT
Source organism: Ochropleura plecta (assembly GCA_905475445.1). Classification (NCBI taxonomy): domain Eukaryota; kingdom Metazoa; phylum Arthropoda; class Insecta; order Lepidoptera; family Noctuidae; genus Ochropleura; species Ochropleura plecta. The sequence goes on from FR997734.1 coordinate 18,533,827, forward strand.
AGAGAATAATTATCTCAAAATGGCTGACAAAAACCGGGGAAGGGAATTTGACCCAAGTGTGTAGCGTAATAGTATATTATAACACTCGTTACAAGTATCTAGAAAATCGCTATTCCGTGACCGGACACATTGTATAATAGACATGCTTTTGTATGAAGCAATGAATATGCGCTGCTTCTTTGCAGTAAAAATTTTTGGCTTTATTTTTGATTTTTATTTCGACATTCTAATTTCAATTATTTATTCAAGATACTTTTATGTTTGTTCATATTTTAATTTCATAACACCAAAACCCGCAAGAAGCGTGGGCAGGGCGCTACCGACCTACATATTAATGGCATTTAGATCTCTCAAATTATCCCAAAATAGAAAACCAACCCTTTTATATTATTTACAGTTCTTTCCACTTTAACTCCACTTACTCCCACTTAAGATCCTCAACTAGTTCATATCGCCCCGTGACTCCTCACACATTCCTCCTCACTAAGATTTATTACCTCGAAGTCGTCCGTGTCCTGAATTTCAATCTACCCCCAGTGGACCGGCTGATTAAATTTTTCAGCATGAAATATATGCCTTATAATACAACACGAAGAGCTTCTGGAATGAAATTGAATGTGACCAGGGAAAATGTGGTTTGATTAAATATTTTTAAGGATATCTGGGTTTCTTGTAGTGAATTGGAGTTTGGCGTTTTTTCGTAAATTGTGAATGTATTTGTAGAAACTAGAAATTAAAGGTTGGAACCTGGTATTCAACCTTATTAATGTAAATTACTTTTGGACCGAAGTTCTCTATCGCGCGTTGCGAAAGGGGGCTAGACGGAAAAAATGAAGACCAAAAGTTGTAACGACACTTTTTGCTTAAGACCCAAAGTTGTAACGACACTTTATACTTAAGACCAAAAGTTGTGACAACACTTTTTGTTATAGTTGTAAGCCGTGCGGCGAACGCGTGTTTCTCTGTCTGTTTCTCTCTCTCTCTCACATAGAAAGCAAGTGAGTTATTTTCGTTTCGTCTTTCTATTTCGCATTGAACAGTGTGGTGTTGCGACGATTATTTTTGTTGAGTGTATACAGGTTTTTTGTAATAATAAATAATAACTTCGTTTCATCCGGGTGTCCCTTGGTACCTCTCAAGATTTTTTGCTCTCGTGATGTCTGACGACAGTGCAACTAGTGTGCTTGAAGTCTTTTTTTTTTCGGCTGGGAAATCATCAAATGACTTCCCCCGCTCTGGGCGGAGCGGGGGGGCATGTCAGACTTGTACTGACTAAAACCCACCCATGTTCCTTCTATTGCCCTTTACGTTCCGGAGCCGCGGTATCTCTTTCGAACAACCCGCAACCCCGGCAGGGTGCTTGAAGTCTTGGGATAAATTTCCATGTCTTGCGCATTGTTTCTTTTTTTTTGTGTGTGTCATTGTCAACTCGAAACCTTTACATTTTCCCGAGATAAAGGGTCTGGACAGACAGACGGACAGACAGACAGACAGACGGACGGACAACAAAGCGATTCTATTCCGTGATAAAAATAAATGAGAACACAAGTACGTCGAACTGGAAACAAAAATAATAAATTCGCCGTAGCTTTGAGTGCTTTACTGTTCAGCCACTCGCTGGAAGTACGCAGCGACATTTTAATGATGCAACTCTGTGGGCTAAGGGGCTTAGAATGTATAGAAGGTACTGGTGGCTATGGAATGAAATACATTGCTGAATTAATGAAATAATACAAGATTAGCTTCTGCCTTTTTTATCGTTTTTAGGGTTGCGTACCTCCAAAGGGAAAAGACGGAACCCTTATTGGGTAACTTTGTTGTCCGTCTGTATATCTGTCAAGATGTGTAATCTCGGGAACGCGTGAACGTACCGAGTCTAAAATAAAACCATATAATGTAAGTTTGAGGGTTGATTTTTTCACAGTAGGGCACCGCCTGCCGAGGTTGCCCCCGTGTGGCCCCGGAACATAAAAGGCAAAAGAAAGAACATGACATAAGTCAGTAAAAATCAAAAAGTAACATCCCCGGTCTGGGTGGAGCGGGGGGAAGTTACTTATTGATTTTCCATCTGCAAAAAAAAACCTAGTAACTTTTACCTACATCTGTTACCCAGTCTAGTGCAGTCGAAACTTTTACAAGTCTGTGCTCGCTCTCAATAGTCCTGCAAAACATTAGAGACTCTCCGCTCGACATACTCAAGTATCGACAAGTCCACATTTACCCCGGCCAGCGAGTACACGTTAAAGTAGTTATTTTACTTACTGATAATTTGCTGGATTTATTCTAAACCCTGACTAATATTCCTAGTGAACATTCTTAAAATTACTTTTCAAAGTCAAAGTCAAAGTCAAAGTTATTTATTTGTGAAACATAGGTACATGGTTTATGGTATAAAGAATTTTGTTGTCTCACTATGTTTTGCCTTGCAAGGCGTACAAATTAATTACAAGAAAAAGTTTCAAAACAAAATAGAAAAAAAAAACACATAGATCGGACAGTTTTATTTTATGTTTTATCCTCTAAAAACTCATTAATAGAGTAGTATGCCTTTTCCGCTAAGAATATTTTCAGATTAGATTTAAAATGCTTTGTTGTGGATATACTTTTTAACTTATTTGGTAGCTTATTAAAAATCTTAGGACACATGCCTAGACAACTCTTAGAGAAAAGCGCAGTATTATGTCTTTTCGACTTAAGTGTGCTTTGATGACGTCTAGTATTGAGTGTGTCAAATTTATTCAGATTGTCTTTAACAAATATTGCAATTTCGTAAATGTATAGAGATGGAAGCGTAAGTATTTTTAGGTTAACGAAATATGGTTTGCAGCTTTCGGTGACTTTTAACTTGCATATGGCTCGAAGACATTGTTTTTGGGCTTTAAATGCCATTTCTCTGTTGGTAGAGTTGCCCCAAAACATAATGCCGTAGCGAAGAGTTGTGGAGACATATGCATGATATGCAATGAGAACAGTATTACGGTTTGCAACTTTATTTAAATTGTGTAGAGCGTAGCAGAATTGATTGATTTTTTTAATCATAATGTCCATGTGTGTTTTCCATGTCATATTTTCATCTAGCCAGATTCCCAGAAATTTGGTTCGTTTGGTTTTAATAATCTTATTTTGGTTATAATTAATGTCAAGAATTGTAGGATTAGTTCTTTGTTTAAATGTCATTATTTGAGTTTTATTTAGATTAATCTGTAAATTGTTATTATTTAGCCATTGAATAATTAAACTTAAGCTACTGTTTATGTTATTTTCATAAGTGTCTGTATTTTTCCCAGAAAACACTACAGTACAGTCATCAGCAAATAGGGTCATAGGATGTGGTATGGTTTTCGGAAGATCGTTTATATAACATAAAAATAATAAAGGGCCAAGCACACTACCCTGTGGCACCCCATAATAAATTTGTCTCACTCTCGATTGATAATCAACTTCAGTTTTATTATGGACATTGACTGTTGTAATTCTAGTAACTTGTTTTCTGTCGGTGAGGTATGACTTTATTAAATTTAAAACATTGCCCCTAATGCCATATTTATATAGTTTTTCCAAAAGGATTTTGTGGTCAACAAAATCAAAAGCCTTAGTCATGTCCATAAACAGGGCTGTTACAGGAACTTTTTGGTCCATGTTTGTTACTATTTCATTTATCAATTCGTAAATGGCCATGTTTATGTTTTTACTTTTCCTAAAACCATATTGCTCCTTAGTTAAAATGAATTTTTTTTCAAGAAACTGATACAAACTGTTGTAAATGACCTTTTCAATTATTTTGGAGAATATTGAAAGAAGCGCAATGGGTCTGTAGTTTTGTATGTTGTGAGGATCATCTTTTTTATGCAGAGGTTTTATCACGGACAATTTTAAGTCTTCAGGAAAAACGCCATGTTCTATACAAAGGTTAGTAATAAAGCTAAAAACCGGAGAGATTTCAACAACTACGCTTTTTATTATTTTTGTTTCGATGTCATCATAGCCAGAGCTGTTCGTATTTTTTAGAGTCGTGATTATTTTATAAATGTCATATGGTACTGTGGGTGATAGGAATAATGAATTAATGTTGGAGTTATTTTCCGTTATTTTAAGGTCAGAAGGGTTTGTTTGATGAGTTTGGTCAATAAAATGATTATTAAATAGTTCTACTATGTCAGTTGGATTTGTTACATATTTATCGTCAATGAGGATTTTATAAGGACTGTTTTTTGGTAAGTTATTTTTTGTGGAGCTTATAACTTTCCATGTTGCTTTTATTTTATTTTCAGCGTTATTGATAAAATAGCTATTCTGCGATTTTTGCGTCAATTTGATAATTCTTTTTAAACGTTTAGAATAAGAATTATATATTTTTTTATTTACTGAATTAGGGTGCCGCCTTAAGGTCCAAAGCATCTCACGTTTACGTTTAGAGCATAATTTAATGCCCTTTGTAATCCATTTTTGTGGTTTCGTTGTAAAATTTTTGATTTTCTTTAAAGGAAAACAAAGATCATAAAATAATTTAAATAAATTATGAAATTCTTTAAAAGCATTGTTTGGATCTTTGCAGCTATAAACATTAATAAAACTAAGATTTTGGAGAGCATCTTTAAATTTGTTGATATTTTCCTGGCAAAAATCACGTTTAAAAGAGAACCAGTGTGAGATCGAGCAGGTCTTTTTGACGGGACATTTTATAATTTGAGCTGTATGATCAGAGACGGCTAAGTCCATAACCTCACATGCACTTCCTCTTACGTTGTGTATAATATTGTCGATACATGAACCGCTGTCTAGCCGGGTTGGTTCACGCACGCCTAATTTCATATTAAAGCCATGTAGGAGATTTTGAAATTGCATTGACATTTTTGTATTTTTTAAAATATCGATGTTAAAGTCACCGCAAATTAGCACCTTCTTTTTTGGATTGTGACACATTTTACTTAAGATTCCATCGAAATTATAGAAAAACGAAGTTAAAGAGTCGATATTATTCTTAGGAGATCTATAAACACATACTATAATTATTTGGTGTTCGACTAATTCAATTGCACATGATTCTAAGATACCGGAACTGCAATATTCTTTTATTTTAAGAATTTTATATGGATGTTTATTGTTTACTAAGATGCATGAGCCACCTCTACGAGAATTTCTCGCATAGAAGGTAGCGAGAGTATAATTTGGAATATATAGATTGCAATGGTCCTCTTCTGTCATGTTATGTTCTGTAATACAAAGTACATCCACATGTTTACCAAAGCTAGCAAGATCATGTAAATGTAAGCTTATTAAGTCCGATTTACTTATTAATCCGTTTGTATTTTGATGAATAACATGAATATAGTTATACAAGAAAAAAATTTTGATTGTTTACTGTTTCAAGCTTATCTGTACCTATTTCATGACTAACATTGTTTGTAGTATTAGAGTAGGAAATATTTTTATGAGAGTTCATGTCAATATCATATTTTACATTGCAGAAAATATTGTAGAAAATATTGTTCATACCAGTATTATTAATTACACCATTTAACATAGAGAACATTGTATAATCACATCTTAGATCGAAATTAGAGTCATACAGAAATGCATAGTTGTGAATTTGAATGTCGTTGTATAACAGATTATTAAACATTTCTACTCTTAAGTTGTACATATTGGAATAGTAGCTGCATTTATACGTAGGTAAACATATTATAATGTTGGTATTATTCAAAGCTGCAAGTGTATCACGTAAGTAGACAATTAGGTCGCGATAGTTCTTTGTTGTCCTAAAGTCATCTTCGCCGATGAGAATTATGCAGTAATCATCAGTAGTGAAATTTGAAATTTTATTGTCAATGTCTTTGACGAGATGCTTAATTCCACAGTATGGTTTAAGGTAGTGACATATATTATAGTTTGGGAATGTTCTTTCTGCTATCGATAAGATCTTGTTTGTCTTGTTAGAACTCAGAATACACAATTTATGTTTCTGATGTTGTTTGTTGTTAAATACCACCTTATTTGGTTTAACGGTGAGTGGTGGACTATCTTGCAATGTAGTAGGATGTTCAGTAGTCAAAGTATTTGAATAGTTTGGGGCTAATGTTGATGTAGAACTTTCCAACTTCTTGCTATATGACTGGGAATTTCGAATTGGAGTTGTTTGCATATTGTCCTTATTTGGCGTCCCAATGTCACTAATTAGTTTCTTAGTTACTTTTTTTACAAGTTTGTGTTTGTTGTTTAGGCATTCAATAGTTCTCTTCAACTCGGTGTTTTCACATGAGATATTATTTATTTCCTCATGAGCCGTTAATAACTCTGAGTTCAGTTGGTCAATTTTTTGTTTTAATAGCTTGACTTCGTCGTTTTCATCATCCGATATTGTGGGTAAACTGTGTGTGGTGCCATCTATGGACGAGTCATTTGAATGAATACATGGTTCTGCTATACTTTCGTTAAGTGATTGAGTACGGGTACGCGTCCGTCGGAGGGTTATATTCTCGAAGAAATTCATAATTACGCTTCGTTAGTTTTGTAGAAGCGAATTAATATAACACAAAAATAATTTCGGCTGGTGAGAATGGAACTGGCGACACGTTGAGTAGATCAAACCTGCTACACAAACCGCTCCACCAACGAGACTTCACAAATGATGTCGAAATCTTTGATCGCTGTACACGGATTGATATGTAACGCCCAGGCGACAACGGGGACAGTGGAGGTTAGCGCGGGAGGTATCGAGCGCTCTGCGGGTTGTCGTAGGTCAGGGATAAAGTTCGTTATCACACTTTTCGAATTTCGAGTTTTTTTCCACAGTTTTAATTTTGATATAACTTTATTTAACTTAATCCCACTACGATAAAAATTACACAGGTTTGTAGGTCACTTTACTGGCTTTAACTTAACAGTATATTATCGCCGCAATCACCACTTTTTACCACTAAACTTATATATATACAGAGGAGCAAAAATAACAACGTCTGACTTTCTCATTCGAGCAAATTATTTTTGCTCGAATGAGAAAAGAATGTTCACTAGAATCTTTTAAGAATGTTCACTAGGAATATTAGTCAGTATTTCACCATATTTCCCCCCTGGGTTCTGGGTTGTTAGAAAGAGATACCACAGCCTCGGAACATAAAGGGCAAAAGAAAGAACATGTGAACATGGTTTTAGTCAACAAAAGTTTGTAATACCCCCGTGATGACGTAATTTGATGATGTCCCGTACACAAATAGAACCACTATTTTCCAGTCCAGTGCAGTCTATCCCTCTCCAAGTCTATGCCCGGCCGCGTATTGCCATAATGTATACTAGCACAGACAGGGGTTGCTCTGTAATCGCACGCAATATGCTCTTGTAGCTAGAGAGCATACTGCATATCAGTACAGAGACAGACTGAAATAAAATACACTTTGCTCTAATTCGTGAGAGCAAAACACATACGAGTACAGACAATTTGGCTGCCGTAGTAGGCACCCCGACATGGACAGGTTAGGTTCGAAGGGGATGGCGGGGTCTGAAAGACCCCGCCATCGCTTGTTAGGTTACTTTAAACCTTGAATGCAGAGGTAGGAGCCCCGCGAAGCGGGGCTCCGTCGAGCCACTTTGATAGGTAGTAATCAGTGAGAGCTCGGGACTTGGGGCACCCCGACATGGACAGGTTAGGTTCGAAGGGGATGGCGGGGTCTGAAAGACCCCGCCATCCCCTTCGTGTTAGGTTACTTTAAACCTTGAATGCAGAGGTAGGAGCCCCGCGAAGCGGGGCTCCGTCGAGCCACTTTGATAGGTAGTAATCAGTGAGAGCACATTTTGCTTTAGACATATGCGAACAAACCGTATACTTATACAGACAGGTCTGTAGTCATACGTAGTTTGCTTTAAAAATATGCAAGCAAACTGTATACTTATACAGACTGGTCTGTAGTTATACGTAGTTTGCTTTAGAGTATTTGTTATTTTTAAGAGCACAAAGTGATCTAGTACAGACTATGGGTGTCTGTACTGATATACACAATGGCAATACGCTGCCCGGTCTCAAAAGGCCACAAGTCCTGCAGGACAGTAGGGGCTCTCCACACGAGCGACGCGCCATGCCGCGACATTTTAATGAAGCACCAGTGTAGCCCACTTGAGCCCTTTCATACTGCTAGCTTATACGCATGCCTGTCGTATGGTATCCTAGTAGCTGGTGAAAAAATATTATGTGGATTATGAAAGGCATTTTAAAATGTCCGCAAAAAGACAACGTAATGTTCTTTAAATATGCCTTTGTAGCTTTTCGGGAAATACAATTATTATCAAATGGTTGTCACATGTTGTTGGTCACCCATCCACAGACTGGTCTCGGCAATGATTTCTTATCCTTGGAGATGGACCCGTTCGGGATCAATTATTTAGTCACAATTTACTCTCCAATGTTGTTAGTGTAAGTGGTCTTAATTACTTTTGAAAATTTTAAAAACCCTATTTTTGATCAACGCCTTGTTCATACCAAAACATTGAATTTTTCAGTAAAAATATGTTACAACTTTGTATCTCTATAACATTTCTTATAAACAACTGTATCTTCTAGCATAAAAACTTGATTGTTGCTCACTACAATACAATACAGAATACATTTTAGTTACATTACGAGCAGTAACTATGTGAGCATTCACCGTTACGAATCAACATAGCTTCAAATGGAACTAAGTACATGCAGCGAAAGGAATACGTATACAGGTCAGGTGATGTATTAAACAAGTGGAGTCAATTATCCGTTGGTATTTTCTCGGTATATATACACCTGGCCCTTGGTATGCATGCTACTGCAGTATCTGATGCGGTCCGTAAGTTTGACACCCAGTGTACTTCGCTCCATAGCTCGTTGACAGGCTCCAATTGCGAATTGATGGACCAAAGTCATGCGTAATTACGCACCTACTACGTGTGTTACAAACTGACGGAACGGTATGATTTTTTGTGTCTTTCGACGCCAGTGTATGGGTTTTGAGGTGTGAGTACTGTGTTGGTAAATCATTTATACACACAGATTTGGGTATAGCCTGTATTGCGTTTATAGCGATACAATTCTTACGTTTGGTGTAGGATTTTCGGATAGTTCGGACTAACGGCAGTTTACTGTGTTATGGACTTACTTGAAAAACACGTCTCTTTTCATCGATTTTTGACCCACTTAAGAGTTTATGGTTGCCAAACTTGAAGTAAATTAAAACACACATTGCGTGTACATTGCTCTGGGGGTTTAAAAGTTATGTCACACGTGCAAATAAGGTGTACTCAAATTTTATATTATCATAAAGCGGATTAAATGTACCCATGTGCACAAAATATAGCTTTGTGACAACAAGACGTCTCGCTGCCAAACATAACCTTAGCGATTATTGCCCGCCATTTCGACAGCGCGTTAGTATTCCACGCGCGCCTCAAAAAGATGTCAGCAAAGCAGAGGGGCCTGCCAGGGCTACCACTTGCCAGGTTGCGAGTTGTTCGAAAGAGATACCGAAGCCCCGGAACATAAAGGGAAATAGAAGGAACATGGTTAGGTTTTAGTCAGTACAAGTCTGACACTCCTCCTGAAGGGAAAGTTATTTGATGATTTCTCATCCTCAAAAAAAAGCGAACATTGCCTTTGTAGTGCACAAATGTTTACATGCGTGCATAGCTAACTATTTTATCAGTTGTACTCGAGAGCTACTGACCCGGTGAAGACAAAGTACGTGCTGAGACGGTATTACGGAGATGTGAGCACTTCGTACACTCGTGTCTAAAATACTTTACACTCAGTTAAGTTCTGAAGAGTATTTTTCAAGACACGCTTTGCCTACAAATCATAAAAAAGTTATTCCAGTATGTTTAATTCTTTTAGTTAATTAAAAATACTGTGATAACTTCTAAGTATATTTATCTCGAACGTCACTGACTTCGTTGAAGGAAAATATCTTGAGAAATTCTGCATTTAAAAGATAAACTTGTAGCTGCCTGATTGAGGAATTGGCAGTTTCAAGCATCTTGTTTCTGAAGATGTTTTTTCTGTTTGTGAAAATAAGCAATAACAAAAATAAACCGACCACTCGCACACCGAAGGTTCCGTACAAACTTGCGACATAAACAACCATATCCTTTGACTGCATAGCTTTAGAGGGTTGATTTCTTCGCAGTACCAAAGGACTATAGAATTGAGTATATCGTTTTAATTTCAACTCGATACCTTCATGTTTTCTCGAGATAAAGGGTCTTGACAGACAGACGGGCAACAAAGTGATCCAATAAGTATTAAATACACAAAAAACAAATCATGATTTGAAATAAAAATATGTCTTCTTCCTCATCTGTATATGTTTGCCAAATATGTTGGGATCGGCTTCTAGTCTAACCAAATGCAGCAGGGGACCCGTGAACTTACTATAGTTTGTGCTTCTTTAACTGCTGTACCTATAAAACTATGTGAAATATAAAAATCATTGTACTCACGAAGGCATGTCAACGTATTCTAAACTATTATAACCTGATCTCTCTACTACGGATCGCACACCGTAGTAGAGAGATCAGGTTAAAATGTTTATGTATGGGTTGATGTGCCGTCGTGTGTCCAAAAATCTCTAGAAAAGTTTGACAAGGGACTGTTCTTAATTCGTTTTATTCAAAGTACTATCATTATCTGTCATTGTTTGGAGTATTCGAGTACCTTTTTTAAATTCATTTTTCTGCAAGAGTCGTTCAAAGATAAAACAAAGTATGAAGAAAAGAAAGCCGTTTGTTATGAACATAACCTACTTGTACTTATTTGAATTTTAAAATGTTGTCCCACACTAGAAAATTCTCCTGTGTCGTGACTCGTACGTTACGTTTACAGACATTTAAATTCATACACAAACAGCCAGACCCAGAACAATTATCTGTAGGTCATTCAAACATTTGTTCCGTGCGGGGATAGAACCCGCGATGTGTAGCGGAGCAGTCAAACGCTTAGCCACTGCGCTAAACGCGTCAACTTAATTCAAAGCAACGTTTTTTAGTTTACCAGTATATTATAATAAAAAAGCTTCAATCACATACAAGAAGATTCACTTAATTATGACCAGAAATCATGGAGATTACTCCATGATTTCTGGTCATAACTAAGTAACCTGAAAAAAATGCTGATCGCATACATAACCTCCTACTTTTTTGAAGTCGGCTAAACGCCTCCAATCTATGCCCTTATCTTTCTCCTCAACACAAGGCAGAGTTTTACCGCAAACATTTACCAAACAATGTTAATATTACACAGTGTCTAACGAGCAACAAAATACCAATAAGCGATGGTTCCTTAAAGTGAGATCGTTTATTTGCCTCATTACGAAACGACGAAGCCGACGCCCGACGCCCGACGCCGCGCCGCAACGATTTATTATTGTTTGCTTAATAAATTAATTTCTTCAATTCCGGGGGCTGGTACCAAAAGGACGAGTCAAGGATGTATAGAAAATAGATGGAACAAGAAAGAGGTTTAACATCTTTGTTTTGGTAGGATTGCTGATTGTTTTGAATGAACTCGCCATTTAAATTTGTATTATTACAAAGTTGTAAATAGGGTTAAATACTGCAGTCTGACTATTTTGGGGTTCGCTTCCAGTATTACGATTTTCAGCTGAATACTATTATTTGATACTAGCGGGGCCCGCGGCTCCGCCCGCGTGATAATCGAAAATAAAGTACCCTATGTGTTATTCTAAACTATAATCTACCTGTGTGCCATATTGCATCAAGATCCTTTGAGCCGTTTTGACGTGAAAGAGTAACAAACATCCATCCCCACAAAGATTCGCATTTATTATATTAGTAGAATATTATTTATAGAATGGATCAACTGCCTATCTTACCGCCATAATCCAGTTAATAATTGGACAATACGATACTCCTTGGTAAGACTGGTTGTCAAACGTTCGAGCAGATCTACTCATGTCAACCTTATTTTTTCATTAAACTTAATAGCACTGCTACTGACTTTGGAATATGGACAGGAACTTGGTGCACCGAAAACCTGGTCAGGTCAGTCAGCGTGCATGGCTTGGGTGCCGGAGGCCTAGGAATCGATTGCCGTGGGTATTTGAGGAGCCCTATTGTTAGGAGCTTACGGGTTTAAGAAGATTGCAAGAACCCAATGCAACCCGCTACTATGTCCGTCTCCAAGGTCCCAATTATCTCTGTACTAAAATTTATCCAAATCGGTTTGGCCATTTAGGCGTGAAGACGTAACAAACAAACTCACTTTCGCTTTTATAATATTATGGTAAGGATGTTAGTGGCCACGTCAGTTTAAAAACTTAAGCCAAACCATGTCTGGACCTTAAAAGAGACCATGACCTCTGAGTCTGTCTCGGCTGTTTCTTCTCAGAGTAGTCGGGTACGAAACACCGGCCATATATAGTTTTTTTTTTAAATTAAACGACGCGGAAAGGGTTCTAAAAACAAAATCAAAATATTTTTAGTTCACATAGGCCTACATGGGCACGTATACGTCGAGAAAAGATGCACGGTTCGGGTTGGTCGTTTCTTATGGAAAAGAACCGGCAAGAAACTCCATGGTTACTCTTTTGCTTTTACAATGTTGTTACAGCGTTAGGACTTAAATATGAGAGGACAGCGAAAGCCTGACGGTAACTCATTGCTTACTTAACAAAACATAAAATAAAATATTAACAAAAGCTAACTAGCATCTAAGAATCTACAAGGCCAATAATGTCCACTCATTCACAAAGCAAACCTACTTGCAAAATAAACATCATTTATCAGTATTGTTTATTAATAAGCGCATTCTAGTCTTCTCTACATCCGTGTAAAGAACGAACGCAACTTAATATTTGCATAATCTCTTTGATTTGCAAAATAATAAACCGGTAGAGTTTGTGCTTTTAATAATGTGCCTTAATATTGTGTATTAAAGGGTTTCTGTGAATAAGGAGCTAAATCGGCTGTTAAAGTAGAATTATGAACGCTTTTCTTAAAACTTGACTTTTGGAAGTTAAAGCTGGGAACAAAAAATAAACATTATGTTTTCCATTTTGTATTGATTTCTTAATGAGCTTCTTGAAATTGATGCGTGTATAAAAAATGAAAGGATAAAAAATGAGTATCTACATTAAAGGGAGGATGATAATTGAATGAAAACCCAAAACTTCTGGTCACAGTCCATGAAACAAAACAACTTTTGTAATATGTCTTTGGGAATTCAAAAATAATGTCTGCGTCTGTGAAAGTTTTTTTTGTTGCATATTTCAAGAAATCTTAAAGCAAAAGTCATTTATATTCATGGTCCGAGATACGGCTCGTGGTCTTGCATTCGTGTTATTATATAACACCTTGTATATCAAACACCCGTCTTTTGTTGGGTGGCAAATCATGAAATGACATCCCGCGTACTGGACGGAGGGAGTGTCAGACTTGTACTGACTAAAACCCATCCATGTTTTTTCTTTTGCTATTTGTGTACCTGGGTTGCGGTATCACTTCCTACCAACCCGCAACCCTGGCAGTCAGTGGCCCTCACAAGCCCCTCTACTGTATGTCACACCCCTTTTTTTGCGGATGGGAAATCATCAAATAACTTCCCCCGCCCTGAGCGGAGTGAGGGGAGTGTCAGACTTGTAGTGACTCAAACCCACCCATGTTCCTTCTATTGCCCTTCACGTTCCGGGGCCGCGGTATTTTTTTCGTACAACCCGAAGCCCTGGCAGGCGGTGACCCTGGCAGGCCCCTCTGCTTTGCTGACATCTCTTTGAGGCGCGCGTGGAACACTAACGTCATATTTGTGTACCTGGGCTGCGGTATCTGCTTCGAAACCCACACCCTCAGGAAGTGGCCCTGACCCCCCCTTGAAACCCCTCTGCTGTATATCACACCCCTACCAAACTCTTTTAGGAACATATTAAATCATGCAGTTTAACTCTACTCACAAAACCAACGCTACGTTTCCCTCATAAATGAAAACTAGCAGCAGCAATCCTTGCATCCAATATATCGAGTTAAAGCAGAATTTAGACCGTTTAGTTTAAATTCGCCGTGTTTGGAGAGCAGAACGTAATTTAGTAGAAAACTAGTAAAGCGCCAACTGGACGTAGCCGGAGCCGGTTGTGTTTTGTTTCACCTCATTTATGTCGATTTTGCGTAGATGTGATGCTGAATTGGGATGATTTATTATTTTCCTACTAATATTATAAATGCGAATGTTTGTGAGGATAATATACCGCACAACATACCGCAGTATTTTTATTTTTAGCTACGCTTACTGCTTCATAATTTATTTGCAACCATTTAATAAAGTTTTTCTTTGGGAGTGTATCTGTAATTCTTTTAAAAAATAAATATCTATCTTTATCTTTAACCGTAGATTTATAGTATTGTTACTCAGCAACATTATACAGAGTCTGCAGTAGTGTAACAAAACAGCCAGGCTGAAGAAACAGTTGGTAGCCATGTATGGATGCACCAGGAGAGATAGACAAAGACCGTCACACACTGGATGCCTGAGGAGGGACGGCGCCGTCAAGGTCGACCTCGGTGGAGGTGGCGTGACGCTTTGATCATGTTTGTAGGGCTTACATGGCCTGAGATTGCACAGGTTTGAGATATGTGGAAGGACAAAGGGGACAAGATACTTAAAGTAGGATAGTAAGAAAAAAATAACCTTTAAAAAATTACAATATGCAAAGTTAATCTCATCCCTCAAAACATTAACCAAGGCAGGCCGGCCACCGTAGATGCGGGCCTGTGGGCGGTGAGCAATGGGTAGCTCACCGTCCGTCCGTCTAAATTGACGACAGGCCATGTCGACGGCGCGTTCGTGTTTCACGCGCGCCTCAAAGAGAGTCAGCAAAGCAGAGGGGCTTGCCAGAGCCTCCGCCTGCCGGGGTCGCGGGTTGTTCGAAAGAGATACCGCGGCCTCGGAACGTAAAGGGCAATAGAAGGAACATGGGTGGGTTTTAGTCAGTACAAGTCTGACATGCCCCCCCGCTCCGCCCAGAGCGGGGGAAGTCATTGGATGATTTCCCACCCGAAAAAAAAAAAAAAAAAAAGGCAGCTAAAATTAAATGAAGAAAAGTGTTGCCGTCAACAGCCACTGTGAGGCAGTTGATGAGAGAAGTTAGGGGCAGGTTAAAGTGAGGAGCGAAGGGCGCGGGCGTCGAAAACGAACCAAACTGTAAAACAATCAAGACAGCGCGAACGCTCACGGCGTTTTACACGTAGCTATGGTGTGGGGCTCGGAAAACTGTAAGTTAAAAGTTCTATCCATAAACAAAAACAAACCCGGCAAGTGTGAGTCGGACAATGAGGGTTCGGTACACCACGAGAGACGCCCCGGGCGCCGCGACACGACTCCCGGTTACCGTAAATGCCGCCTGTGGACGGTGAGCAATGGGTACCTCACCGTCCGTCCGTCTATTGACGACAGGCCGTGTCGACGGCGCATTTTGTTTCACGCGCGCCGCAAAGAGATGTCAGCAAAGCAGAGGGGTTGCGGGTTGATTAAAAGAGATACCGCGGCCCCGGAACATAAAGGGCAGTAAAGTAGACCTCAATCTTGGAGTCAAGGATGAGACGAAGTAACCCTAAAGTCTATTAAATCGCAACTTGAATTTCCTTATTTTGTGTGTTTTTGTGTAACTGTGAATTAAATTAGATTATAAACAATTGTGATGAAGTTAAAGTATCATTGATTATTATTTTATTTCTAAATTGGAATAAACAGCTGTGTAATTTTTTTTAAAAAACGTTGCCCAACACTAGGTTTTTCTCATGTATCGTGGGTGCGTTTACAAACATTTAAACTCACATACACAAACAGCCAGACCCGGAACAACTATAGATCTGTAGGCCACACAAGCACACAGCGCAGCAGTTGATCGCACAGCCATTGCACCAACCGTGTAGTCATTATTTTCTGTATGCCCCTCTCGAATTAGCAATTATCCAAAACAAAACACCATCAAACCTCCTTTCTCGTAGCCCCACAACACGGCTGAACCACGCCGACAGCGCTCATATTAACTCCGGACAGGCAATAATGGCCGACAATTTGTTACCACGTTGTGTTGCAAAGAAACGAAGGAAAATTACGAGTTGCACCAAGCCTTAATTATATGTCGTTACTCACAAATGAAAGGGATCCTGCTAAAGCGGGGTGTTCATACGATAAAAAGTGTCTTTTTTTAGTGTATGGTTCTTTTCCCACATCGTCGCGACGGCTAGTGAAAATTCCGTTGTAACAGTTGATGATTTTACACTTAATATTATCTGAGGTCTAAAATTACCGCTTTAGCAGAATCATTGATACTAGCTGGCTCCCACGGCTCCGCCCGCGTGATGATCGAAAAAAAATTATCCTATGTGTTATTCTAGACTATAATCTACCTCTGTGCCAAATTTCATCAAGATCCGTTCAGCCGTTTTGACGTGAAAGAGTAACAAACATCCATCCTCACAAACATTCGCATTTATAATATTAGTAGGACGTTACCAATCGTAAAATGGACACAAAGTAACAATTTACAGTATTGGCTGAAACTGTGACCATTTTAAGAATTTTAACGTTATTCATAATATTTTCCTGTTATCTACGATTCTGTTACAGTGGCCATTTAAAACCCCTTGATAGCAGCTAAATAATAACAGTGTCAGTGATCAAGTTTAAGCAATGAATGGCTGTTTGTGTACGTGAATTTAAATGTTTGTAAATGCACCCACGATGCAGGCGAAATTTCTAGTGTGGGGCAACGTTTAAAAAAAATTAATGCCAACGTCGTTCCGGGACCCGGCGACGCGGTAGGCCCAGAAGGAGATAGCGTGACGAGCTAGACTTCCACGAAAAGGATTGGGCCACAACAGCCGACGACAGAAAAAAATGGGAGGAAGGAGGGGAGGGCTTTGCCCAGCAGTGGGACACATCTAGCTCATAATAATAATAAGGTCATTCCGTGGTTGGGTGACCATTTTTTAAATACTTAGTTTTGAGAGATATCATCGTGGTTGAGTTCTTAAAAAATCTGTTTTAACAGAGCAATCCCAAAACAGCAATAAATGACGTTTAATAATCTAAAACAACAAATAATGTGACGGGCCTGTTGGTCTAGTGGTTAGTGGCCCCGACTGTTGAGCCGGAGGTCGTGGGTTCGATTCCCACCCAGGACAAACTTTGTGTGATGAGCATGATTGTTTAGAACAAACAATCATGCTCATGCTCGTGTCTGGGTGTGATTTATCTATAATATGTATGTATTTATAAATTATATAAGTATGTATATCAGTTGTCTGGTTACCATAACACAAGCTCTGCTTAGCTTGGGATCAGATAGCCGTGTGTGAGTTGTCCCAAGATATTTATTTTATTATTATTTATTAATGTTACTCCACAATTATAACTCTGCCTAAACTAACTTTAACCAAAATATTGGACAAATAGCGATCCTAATTTAGTACCCTAAAACAATGGATTTATAGTCGTCTTTGTCCTTGCCAGCGAAATGACCTTCATTGTCCTGACTGGCGGTTTTTCAGCATGAATATTAAATATCCACTCGACCACCATTTTCGTTTCTAAAATAAATATGAATATTCTTTTGTACCTACTTAATGGATTGCCAACAGACAGAGCAGCCCTATGTAACGTTATTTTCATCTTTTGCATTGTCAACTTAGAAAGTTGAATAGTTTCAATGATGTAGTTCACCTGTTTTATTCATAAAATGATAAACTTTTCAATGGCTACAAAAGTGGAAGGTGTTGTCCTGCAGTGGGACAATATAAACTCATAATAAATAAAAATAATAAGTATAGTGACTTGGCTCACGAGGTTCTTGATATGTGGGATGTGGACTCAGCGATAATAGTGCCGATAATCGTTACAGCCAATGGCTTAATTGCCAAGAGCCCCGACACACCTCAGAAGGCGCTCGTTAGGCAGCTGGATCAAGGGTTTGATACAGAAAGTGGCACTTCTGAACACGGCTCGTATCGTTAGGAGGTTCCTCTCTCTGGAACCCTGACTGCCGGAAGCTTGGACCCTGTTCCCGATATCAGTGTGCTATTATTTTTATATATTTTTAAATGTTTTATTTAATATTGAATAAGAAATATATAAAATACCAGCTGTGCCCAACGGTTTCACCCGCTGCTCACTTAGGGGTATGAAAAATAGATGTTGGCCGATTCTCAGACCTACCCGATATGTATACAAAATTTCGTTGAAATCGGTCCAGCCGTTTCGGAGGAGTATGGTAACTAACACTGTGACACGAGAATTTTATATATTAGATGTACAAAAAAGAATAAACAAAATATTAATAAATATGGCTACATCGCATCACGCCTGTAATCCACGAAGAGTTACGCAGGCGTATCTTGTACATTCTCATGGTATAGGGAGCGAGCCAGTTGCCACAACACAGAAATCTGCTGCAGCTAATCAAAAGACCTAACAATATTTTACCTGATCTGGACTTAGCAAATCCGGGGCCTCCTTGCTCAGAAATAAAAATTACGACCAGAAGACCATCGAAGCCAAAGAAAGTCTTCCATCCTCAACCCAAACTCAGCCGCCTCGGGAGACGCCCTTGGCCTCGGGCGCCGCGAGCAGACTCCCAGCCAGTGAGGGCGGGCCTGTAGACAGTGAGAAATGGGTAGCTCACCGTCCGTCCGTCGATTGACGACAGGCCGTGTCGACGGCGCGCTAGTGTTCCACGCGCTCCTCAAAGAGATGTCAGCATCTATCAAATTAAGTAAACCATTCGGTCTTGTCTCTTAATACAGTACATCATTCCTCACACAATCTATCCATCGAAGAAGACCATGCAAATTCAAAAAAACGATGCTCAACACAAACTTTGTAAAATTGAATCTACTATATACATGTTCCAATAAAAACAATGTCTTCATACACACGATCTTCCCACTTCTTATTCAAAATCTTTTTCGTACCAAAACAGGACTTCACTTCATAAAATCAGGTGAACAATATAATATATGCTAAAAAGGGAAACAACGGAAAACCATTTTCCTAACACAATTTACACTTAACGTAGAGTTTTTTTTATTAAAACCCCAGGCGAGCCGTAAAGACAAGGGGGGTGAAGAAAATTTATTCATTTCGAGACATAATTCTGAGCATATTTTAATAAAAATGTTACTTGAGCACCGGTAGAGAGTTCGGAAATTTGAATTCTGGTGTTGCAATTCCTTATTTCATTTCGGCTGCCATCGTTTATGTTCGGGATGTGTGGACATTCCGGGATAGATTTAGAATTTTATGTGTTAGCTATTGGTTCACAGGGTGCTTAATTAGTTTTGAGTAAGTATTTTTTAATTAGTGACGTAATAAATTTGGTATTTTCCAAACTCAAATCCCATTATTCTATGGCTTCTTTAAATAATTTTTAATTTGTTTTTAGTGTTCCGTGCCTAAAAAAATAAAAAATACGGAACCTTTGTAGAATCACTTTGTTGCCTGTCTGTCTGTCTGTCAAGATCCTTTATCTCGAGAGCGCGTAAAGGTATCAAATTGAAATTAAAACCATATACCTAAGGTCCCGTAGAGCTGTAAAAACACAACTCTCCAAGTCTACCCAGTCAAATGATATGGCCGTTTATGTCGCAAGTTTGTACTAGCACTTGTTTAAATAATTTATTAATATTTAATATTCTTATCAAGGAAATTAATATTTACACTCAACAATTAAATGCAAAGAAAACATCAAGAACCTATTTATTTATTCACATTTCAAACATCAGCACTTTTGCCTCAATCGTGAATTAATCGTAATTAGGAATAAAGTGTATTAAGTAGTATAAATTAATTTTAAATGACATACCCAATATTTGTATACCTAGTAATGGTGAAACATGTTGAACTTTCCATAATTGTATAGGCTACTAGCTTTTGCCCGCGGCTTCGCTCGCGTTAAATTCGGGGTAACACAGTTCCCCTTGCGCCTTATTGATTTGTAATAGCTACGCTAAGTTTTCCCTTTTCTTCCCTCTTTCTCCCTCACATCCCACTTTTTTCAAAAAAAAAGCGTGAAGAGGTAACAAACAAACTCACTTTCGCTTTTATAATATATATATTATATATTATTATAGTAAGGATATCATCCTCAACACCATGTTTTTGATAAATAAATTACTTTGACTTTGAAAAAAAACCTCCTTAGTAATTAAGATTTAAAAAGTAAAAAGCACACAGCCTAAAAATATCACATCTCATTACAGTATATCAGGTTGCGGATAGCGGGAACATTAAAATGCAAAGAGTGACTTAACTCGATAGTATCTCGCAAGGAATAGGATAAATCTTAGCGAGCGTTTTATTTACTTACAGAAGGCACGAGAATGTTCTTTTCCGACTTTAATAAAAGGAGGAGGTTTTCAATTCGTCGGATTCTTTTTATGTTTTGTATGCTCACCGATTACTCAAAAACGCCTGGACTGATTTGCAAAATTATTTTTTTGTTTGATAGGGTATACTTGCCCCAGGTGGTCCTATGCCTATGTATTTATATTGCTTAGGTAGTTTTTGAGTTATCGTCTATAATACATTTTTCTCTATGTCTATATTATGGATGATCTGCTAATCTTTTAGTAACAACGGAAAATGAATACTCGATAAACAATATGTGACATTATACCATAATAAAAAATGCTGAAATCAAAAAACTTTTTTGTAAAAATTAAACTCAAAGTTGGTGGCAAAAAAAGACAACGAAACCAACAAAGGTCACCGACTTCCGGAAGTAAAGTTATTTACTACTTTTTTTTTTGGAAGTCGGTTTAAAATGTTATTTTTTTGTAGTTTACTTTATTTTTTTGAACGTTTGAATATCTTTCTAGATCGTTTGTCTATTTCACAATTTCATTTTTACCGAAAATCATTTATGGGGTTGAAAGGCAACAAAAAATTTGAAGGAAAGGTTTCACTTTATAGGTTTTGGCTCAATACGTTCAGGATTCACATTCACAAGCTGCCTTTTTTTTTAATGGGAAATCATCAAATAACTTTTTCCCCTCAGGGTAGAATAAAGGGAGAGTGTCAGACTTGTACTTATTAAAACCCACCCGTTTTCCTTCTTTTGCCTTTTATGTTCCGGGGCCACACTGCTTTATCCCTCCTATCCTACTCCTATACCTTTATATATCTAACCCTGTTTTTGCCGTACTCTAGGAATGTCCCCTGTATTGTGGGTGTGCTTTTTGTATAAATTTTTTTATATGTATTTTTTTTAAATGAGAAATGAGTGAGAAATATATTATATGCTATTACAATAAATTAGATGCACAAGCAAAAACTACAGGTAGCAGGTCTGCAGATCAGGAAAGGGGAACTATGTTACACCAAATTTAACCCGAGCGAAACCGTCGGCAAAAGCTGGTTTTATATAAGATTACAAATTCAATACATTATTTTAACAACATCCACGTTTATCAAAAGAAAGTTTCTTTATTAATTTCAAAGGAAAATCGGAACTGACTGGTCTAAAGTTTTCAGACAACAGTGTTTTCTTTTATTTTTTAATTTATAACCAAGAGTTCGTGTCCAAAACAATTGTTGACTCTTTTTGATGTTTGCTTTCAGTGATTTTAAAGAAGCTAAATCGTTTGCTTATTCTAATTTTTGTAATAAAAAAACTACAACGTCATTATCATGAACCACAAGATTGTGACCATGCGGCAAAATAAATACAGTAGTATTAGAGTTTTCTTTGTTTGTTTGATTTTAGGGTTGCGTACCTCAAAAAGGAAATACGGAACCCTTTGTTAATCACTTTGTTGTGCGTCTGTCTGTCTGCCAAGACTCTTTAACTCTGAAACCGAAAAGGTATCGAGTTAGAAAGTTGTAGTGGGGTTTTCCAGGGCGACTGCCTGCCGGGGTCGTGGGTTGTTCGAAAGAGATACCGCAACCCCAGAACCTAAGGGGCAAAAGAAGGAACATGGGTGGGTTTAAGTTAGTAAAAGTCTGACTCTCGCCCTTGCTCCGCTCGGAGCAAGGGAAGATACTAGATGATTTCCCATCCATGTCCCAAAAAAAAGGGCAATGCCAGGAATATTAATTGGTTACTTAGACATCACATGCAAAAACAGCCAAATACTACATTTAAATGTTTATATATTGTATCGAACAGTCAAGAACTCCATGGTTCCCTTGTCGATTCTAAACTTCTGAGACATTCTTCCAACGGTCATTACAGAGTGGGGGAAAGTGGATACTGTATAATATTCACATTATATCCCCCTTTACTGGCGTTTCTATCGGCTATCAGCCGTTGCTCAGCATCTTTGTGGGACTCCAAATGATGTCATTAATGTTTGATGCCCATTTTTACCCTCCCTCCCCTTTAGCGGGAGATAGTTTGTTGAATATGTGATGTTGTTATTGATTTTGGAACCAACATAATGTTGGTTTGTTTTTTTATAGTAGCAATGGTCCTAAGGCACAAACGCGTCACAGTTGAAAGTATATGAATTTACGCCTTTTTACAATGACCCGCTGACAGCAACTGTAAAACACAAAAAGCTATGGTCCTTATATACTTCTTGCACCTCGTTCACGTCCATACATCCCATTAATCCTACTAATATTATAAATGCGAAAGTTTTTGAGTATGTCCGGATGTTTGTTATCATTTCACGCAAAACATTTAAACGAGTTTCGATGAAACTTGGCACAAAAAATACCTGTATCTATTTTCATATTTCATGTTCATATCTTTATTGCATGGAGGAGCTCGTGGCTAAATAAAAAGTAGCCGCTCGGGTCGATCTTTAGGTTAAGCCGCGCTTGCCTAGGTTGGTCTGTGGATGGGTGACCACCCGTTACATACCGAGTTTCCTCCGTGCCTCAGAAAGCACGTTAAGCCGTTGGTCCCGGCTGTCATTTGTAGATCTTTGACAGTCGTTACAGGAAGTCAGTGTTCCGAAAGTCTGATAACCAGTCTTACCAAGGGGTATCGTATTACCCAGTATTAACTGGGTTGTGGAGGTCAGATAGGCAGTCGCTCCATGTAAAATACTGATATTCAGCTGCATCCGGTTAGACTGGAAGCCGACCCCAACATAGTTGGGAAAAGGCTAGGCAGATGATGATGATCTTTATTGCATACCATAATGTGTGAAGATCAAAAAATGGTCTTAAAGCTAAGGTACAATACGGACTCGTAGGGCACAGCAAAGAGTATAAAATAATTTTAAAATAAAATTAATCCATTAACCAAATAATTATTAAATTATACTTATTCTAGAAAATAAAACAAAAAAAATAATTAAAATACTTATTCTAATAAAATATTAACACTTAATCTCAATAATAATAACAAAAGATTTTATATTATAAATACGAATGTTTGTGAAGATGGATGGATGTATGGATGTTTGTTACTCTTTCACGTCAAAGCGGCTGAACGGACCTTGATTAATTTGGCACAGAGGTAGATTATAGTCTGGAATAACAAATAGGTTTTTTTTTCGATATTACGCGGGCGCCTGCTAGTTAACTCATATTCCATGGGTCAGTTACCAAACTCCATGAAGACAAAGCCGCGGACATAAGCTAGTCTACTCCACCGTCTAGTCTTACACCGGTTGCGAGTACCACGGACGTGACCTCTAACTACACCTGAAGATCATCACCACCAAGGTCGGTAAACATTCTCCTAGGACGCACCCCTCCCGGCGTTGCCACTCACTTCTTGAGGTTTCAAGACACGAATAACTTATGAGGCAGTATTTTAAGAGAAAACCTTATTTATATTAATTTTATTCCCATCTGGGGATGAAGAGGCATAGTTTATTCGATGCTTGTTCGTGCAAAATGTGGGTCCTTTGATATAGGTTGGTTACTCTGGGGACGAGGTTAGGATATCAATATTATTTTAATAAAAAAAAAAATGTTTAGTCTTTTAAGCTTTATAAACTACTAGCTGTGCCCCGGCATGCGTTGCAATGCAATTTTCTACCTACCTAGGGTAGGTAGGTAGAAAAAAATCTTTTAAGTTGGATCAAACTGCACACGGTGTGCAAATTTTATTTAAATCGGTTAAGTAGTTTAGGAGTCCATCGCGGACAAACAACGTGACACGTGATTTATATATATTAAGATATTTATTAATGACGAAAATAAACTAACTATATTCGTTATAAATTATTAAATAATCTAAAATAATAAAACTAACAAGCAACAAATTATAAAAGGGCATCAATAAACTCGTCCTTGGACCTGGACTGGCCGCGTTGGCACGTTGTATGGCAACAGTTGGCCTTTGGCCACCCGTTTTGTTTTGCGGATGGGAAATCTTCAAATAACTTCCCCCGCTCTGGGTGGAGCAGGGGGGGGAGTGTCAGACTTGTACTGACTAAAACCCAGCCATGTTCCTTCTATTGTCCTTTATGTTCCAGGGCTGCGGTTTCTCTTTCGAACAACCCGCGACCCCGGCAGTTAGTTTCCGAAAATGTGTAAAAGGTATTTTCGCAACTTGAGGTTCCCCGCAGCCGCAGCGGCAGCGGCAGCACAGCAGGATGCACTAAGTTTCTGATTTAATTAACTATTTAGTTTAGTCAGGCTGTATGTTTACCAACAAAATTTGGGTCTCGACCGTAATACGTATGTATTTGCAGAATTAAAAAAAACAAAATCAACAATATAATCTAGATAAGATGATAAATCTATACTAATATTATATTATATATTATATAATATAATATTATAAAGCTGAAGAGTTTGTTTGTTTGTTTGAACGCGCTAATCTCAGGGACTCCTGGTTGGAATTGGAAAATTCTTTTAGTGTTGGATAGTCCATTTCTTGAGGAAGGCTATAGGCTATATGACATCACGCTACGACCAACGGGTGCTGAGCAGCGAGGGTGAAACCGCGGGGAACAGCTAGTGTATTGATAAACTCATTCAAAAACCAGCGAAGTTTGAGTCGGACTCGTGCACCGAGACTACCGTACAAAGGGCCATATCTTTTGACTGCGTAGATTTAGAGGATTGATTTTCATAGCTCCGAGAGACCACAGGTTAGAGTACCTATACAACATTATTTTTAGTATATGTGAAACCTGAATATAGTTTGTTCAGAATAAGTAACGGAATTGATTCCAATCATTTTTACACCATGTTATATTTTTTCCCAAAAATATTTAAAAAAGTTTAAAATATGGACACCATGCGACACTAAGTACCTTTTCGCAAGCGCTACCCTACACTTGACCATTACGACAGTCCAAAGCCTGCCAGACAGTGTGATGGAAAATGTATCACCAGTTAATTACCTACAATACAAACTGAGACATTATTATTATCAATGAACGCAAGGCGCGCAGTGCGAAGACGCCGCCCCGCCGCCGCCATACGCCGTTGGTGACAGTGAATTTGTACGGATATCCAGGTAACATAACAAGCTTATAACTTTGTGGTTTTTCATGAAACAGTTTTGAAATTTTGTGCATAGATTCTTTATATAAAAATACTGGACAGGTGTTTCGGCTTTCGCATAAACTAAAAAATAAAATACTGTTGTATAGTTTTAATTTCAACTCGATAGCACATCGCTTTCCCGAGATAAAGGGTTTTGACAGATGACAGATGGACAACAAAGTGATCTTATAAGGGTATCATTATTGTTTCATTTTGAGATACGGAACCCTTATAATGAACTAGCTTTTGCCCGCGACTTCGTCCGCGTGGATTAATAGTTCCCGTTCCCGGGAGATTTCCGGGATGAAAACTATCCTATGTCCTTTCTCGGGTCCCAGACTATATCTGTACCAAATTTCATTGAAATCGGTTCAGTGGTTACAGACAAGTACTTTAAAAAAGTACAGACACAAACACAGATCACCGTTTTTCCGTCCGCGACGTAAAATTAAAACCCCCCCCCCCCCGTCTCTTTGCTAGAGCCAGCCCGCGACGCTCAGCCAGTAATTCAAAATCCCCCAAATAATGGAACTCAGATCCAGCCTGTCCCTTTGCTGTTTTTACCCAGCGACGACCTAAGCCGAGGCCTGTACCCCGCAGGGGGTGCCCTTAGCGTGCAGTCGCTTAGTATATAAGATTTTTGCCCCTGGCTGGAGGCCTTAACTTCAAGGCATCCACAGGG
Organism: Ochropleura plecta; assembly: GCA_905475445.1. Lineage (NCBI taxonomy): Eukaryota > Metazoa > Arthropoda > Insecta > Lepidoptera > Noctuidae > Ochropleura > Ochropleura plecta. Next base: position 18,559,926 of record FR997734.1, read on the forward strand.
ATCGACCGGTTAAGCAGTAAACGACCTCCTAGGTCGAACTGCGAGATGCCATTCAAAAAAAAAAAAAGGAACTCGTCACTCGCTACTTAGCAGGCACAGTGGTCGATAGCCCCGCAGTCACTACTGTTGTCTTAAGCTTGACCTGAGCGGAGGCCCCGTCGCCCTCAGGAACAGCCGAGCTAGGAGGTTAAGGGATAGGATAGCCCCGCAGTCCATCCCTAGGACCATTAATAGGTTTCGCATCAGTCTAACTTTGTTGCTAAAAATCTGTCAAGTGTTTGAGTGTTTGTAAATAAACCCTATCTGTCATCCAACGTTGGTTTCATTCCATCGCCACCTTACTGTACAAACTTAATTCCGCTTACAAGATTAAGTTTGTACAGTAAGTTAGTTTCTACTTGATGAAATGAAGATAAAATATATGTAAGTACGTAGTCAGCCTTTAAAAGAAAATTCATAAATTGAGATCCTCCACCTTTTGAGGCCGGTAAAAACTTTTCTTTTTGCTCAAGGCTACAATAAAATATACGAAGCAGAATAACTTAACTTATAATATGTTGCCAAAGAGATGAAGAACACCGCGACCCGTATTTAACAGACAAGAAATTTTGAAAGCTACTTGCTGATGCCGCGGCTTCGCCCACGTGTAGTTCGGTAAGTGATACATGGGATTGTACTTAAATGTGAAATAATTCTTAATAATATGTGTGTTTGTTTGTATATTTGTTTGTTACGTACTCACGACTCTAAACGGCCGGTCGGCTCGTTAGGAAATTGAGAAACGAGGTATATTTTCATTTTTGAAAGGGAATAAGCTTTATATTCTTCACGCTTATAGCTTAGGGGGGCGAGCAATATTTGCCGTCAGAATAACACGATCGTCATTTGTCTAGGCATTCAGTTCCAGTCACAAATCTGCTCTTCACTTTTAAAGGGCCATGAAATTAATTACAAATATATCTCTTGTCTCAAATTGACTTTGACTATAATAACATCTACTTCACCTTTAAAAGGCAGTATATAAGAACCATATTTACATTTAAATTAATCATACTTTTTTCATAAATACACCCAGAAAACCACAACTGACACTGACGAACACCGTGTAATATTGATTAAGAAAAGTCGTTCCGAATCATGCACTGTGTAGAACTGTGTCACCTGTTGTAAAACAGCGTCAGATAATTTTTCAATTAACAAAGTAAATATTTATTTATTCAGAAGCCAGAGACGGTGGGGTGTGGGAGTAATTTGAATGAAATTAATTTATTAAAAGCCATCTCGACGAGTGTGGCTCCAAATGAGATATCTTTTGTTTGCCTGTAGAGAATATAATAAAGAATTGTGAGGTGGTTTTCTGTGCGCTAAATGAAAATTGTGTTATTGGCCTTTTTTTTGTTTTTTTTTATTCGGGTGGGAAATCATCAAATAACTTCCCCCGCTCTGGGCGGAGCGGGGGGGCGTGTCAGACTTTTACTGACTAAAACCCACCAATGTTCCTTATGCTCTTTACGTTCCGCGGCCGCGGTATCTCTTTCGAACAACTCGCAACGTGATTTTGGCCTTGGTAAATGATAAATGATGTTTATTTTGCGAGTAGGTTTTCACAAACACTTTTACACGTCTTTTTTAAAAACTAGATGAGGCCGGTGTTTCGTACCCGACTACTCTGAGAAGAAACAGCCGAAACAAACTCAGAGGTCATAGTCTCTTTTAAGGTCCAGACAAAAAATCTTGGTCAACTTACGTGAGGACTGTGCAGATTAGTGTCTGAAACGGTTTTTTTAAGAAAGCAGATTGAGTGGACCTGTCCAGTCAGTGCAAGCATTTGTCAGTTATCGTGTAGCTCGACTCATAACCCAAAATAGTTAACACGAAAATTGTATACTTAAAGGAATTTAATATATCCTTGTAATGCAGTAAGAGAGCGTATGGGGTCTTGGAATTGATTTCCTGGTCAGACAAATTGTTATTAGGTTTTCACAAAATCTTTTTGGATAGTCAGATCAGCTTTACCCCACAATCAGAATAATTCATGTTGATAGTAACACCATGTTATAGACGGCATGGTTGGCGCAGTGGCTGGGGGATCGACTGCTGCGCTGCGTGTCGCGGGTTCGATTCCCGCACGGAACAAATATTCGTATGACCTGCAGATAGTTACTTCGGGTCTGGCTGTTTGTGTATGTGAGTTTATATGTTTGTAAACGCACCCACGGTACAGGAGTAATTCCTAGTGTGGGGCAACGTTTTATTTAAAAAAAAAATCGCTTTAATGGCTAAACCGATTTTGATGAATTTTGGTACAGAGATAGTTGGGAACTAGGAGACGGTCATAGGCTAATTTTTATTTAAAAAAAGTGGGATATGAGGGAGAACGAGGGAAGAAAAGGGAAAACTTAGCGTTGCTACTACAAATCAATCAGGCGCAAGAGCAAAAACTGCAGGTCTGCTTGGTGTGTTATACCGAATTTAACGCGAGCGAAGCCGCGGGCGAAAGCTAGTAATATGATAAAAGCGAAAGTGAGTTTGTTTGTTTGTTACGTCTTTACGCCTAAATGGCTAAACCGATTTTGATGAATTTTGGTACAGAAATAGTTTGGACCCTGGAGACAGACATAGGCTATTTAAAAAAAGAGTGAAAAATGAGGGAGAAAGAGGGAAGAAAAGGAAAACTTAGCATTGCTATTACAATAAATAAGGCGCTAGGGCAAAAACTACAGTTAGCAGGTACCTACAAATCAGGACAGGGGAACTGTGTTACCCCGAATTTAACGCGGGTGAAGCCGCGGGCAAAAGCTAGTATAATATAAATAAGATTTTTCACCTAACGAGCGTTCGAATCGTTGCAGCCTATTTGAACATTTAGTCTAGGCTGCTTGCAAATGTGTGGAGGCATTAGTCGTCGCACAACCAGCACATTCAATTCTTACCAATAATCTGTGCGAATCAAATCATCCGCTAAGTTAGGCACATCCATCCGACATCCACTGCGAAGCTAATTCCGGGAAGCTCTCTGTTCCTACAAAGTACATTTATTTGTTCAGCCACAAAATCAAGTAGAACTTCACACGTTTTACATAACACTTCCGAAGTTTGGTGCAAAATGGTGTTTAGGATATACGATTTGAATCAGTTTTGTAGTTCGTTTTTCGGAGGCTTAGCAGGGTCGACCTTAAAGTCAAACCGCGCTTGCATAGGTTGGACTATGGATGGGTGACCACCCGTTACATACCGAGTTTCTTCCGTGCCTCGGAAAGCACGTTAAGCTGTTGGTCCCGGCTGTAATTTGTAGATCTTAGACAGTCGTTACAGATGGTGTCCTGAAAATCTGTCAACCAGGATTACCAATGGGTATCACCGCAACTAAACGTCAGATAGGCAGTCGTTCCATGTAAAATACTGGTATTCAGCTGTATCTGGTTAGACTAGAAGCGGACCCCAAGGTAGTTGGGAAAGGCTAGGCAGATTATGAGTTCGTTTTTAAGATAATATTGATATACAAGTTGGAGAGACATCGACGCACTGCTAGACTGCTACATCACCACTTCATCAGTATTTATTTTTAAATCAGCTCATTTTGAGCATGTACGCATTACATTTCTGCAGAAACCAGATTTTGATATATTAGACTAGCTGGGGTCTGCGGCTACGCACACTTATCTTATAGTTATTCCAGACTATAATCTACCTCTGTGCCAAATTTCACAAAGATCCATTCAGCCGTTTTGACGTGAAAGAGTAACAAACATCCATACATCTCAAAAACATTCGCATTTATAATATTACTAGCTGGCGCCCCGCGGTTTTACCCGCTTGATGATAAAAAAGATACTTTTTTATGTGTTATTTCAGACTATAATTTACTAGTTTTTTCGTGAAAGAGGATCAAACAAACATCCATACTCACTAACATTCGCATTTATAATATTATAAGTAGAATAAGAACATTATTAGGTTGGGGGTGGGGGTACCCCCAGTGTTGACTTCCACGTAGTGACCCCTGGGCAACGTCGCGCCTGACCACCGTAACGGAGTGGCAGGCCGGCGGCTAACGAACACTGTGAATCGGAGCATCTCCACTGTACTTTTACAGACACAAAACAGCAATGTCTTCCATCATTTTAGGAGCAACGAAAAATAATGGCTTCGTTTCTAAAATTGAGACACACAGTTATTGCTGTGAAAAGTAAACTTATGCTTTATGACCTGATATTATTATTATGAATGTGTGCTCTCTGAAAATCTGGTGAAAATATTTGTGCTCTCATGAAATATATTGAACAAAGATGTTTAAATACACCCATATTCTGAAAGTTACGTTGTAATACCACCCAACCGCACATCAATTCAGCCAACTACTGAAAAAAAAAACAATAATTACTTTATTTACCCCACCTGTGAGAGTAACGACAGCCTAGACAAAGGGACTTCCGGCAACCTATACAATGAAACTAAAGTCAAGAATGTATGAGAAAAAGGAAAGAAGAAGCGAGAAGAATGAATGAGAAAAAGTTATAGTAGACACATGAAACATTGGACAAAGTTAAGATTCCTTTATTAACCACCTTCAAAAAAAGGAGGATGTTCTCAATTCGTCGGAATCTTTTCACCGATTTCTGAAACATGCCTGGACTGATTTTCAAAATTATTTGATAGGGTATACCTCCCAGGTGATCCTATATCAATATTATTTATATTACTTAGGTAGTTTATGAGTTATCGTCTATAATACATTTCTTTTTCTATATGTCTATATGGATGATCTGCTAATCTTTTAGTAACAATGGAAAATGAATACTCGATAAAAAATATGTGATATGTCATAATACCATAACTTAAAATGCTGGAATAAAAAACTTTTTTGTAAAAAATAAAAAAAACTAAATATAATATTTAAAAAGAACTTCCAATGAAAAGAAGTCGCAAAAAGAAAAACAAGACCTTGGGTTTGATCCAGCGTAATGTCGATTGACTATCCGATTCTCTACCAAACACTCTATTAGAACATTAGAATCGGGATTGAAATAACTGACCGTTTTGTGTAAACGACGTTAGACAAGCCACACCTCCGTGCCCGTCGGAGTGGGGAGCGTTATGTTTTTCTTCGTTACGGAATTTCTGGATTCGGTCCCCGCGCTCAAGGCCCGCGATAGAAGCTATGCAATACTTTAATAAAACCGTCTTCCAAAACAAAAAAGTGGAAAATAACTTTACTTTAGGAAGTCGGTGGCAAAAAGTCAACGAAACCAACAAAAGTCACATACAAGATATTAATTAAGTCGCTTGAGTCCAATTATGTTTGGCCGTAAGTATCGACGTACAAATATTTCCATAACATTGAAAGGTACTAAAAAAGAAAACACAAAATATGCACTTCTAAGTTTTTGTTTCTTTTAAACCTTATAAATTAGGTTTTTTTCTGTTATAATGTCAAAATTTAAAATAAGTGAAGGACTATAATATCAATCGAATACCGAATAATGACAAAGTTACAAGATGCATATCAAAATAAAAGATTTATTTCTATATAATTAACAAGACTGAGTTCAAAAGAATTGTATATGCCATCAGATAAATATCCGTCCATCTTACCTACTGAAAAAACCTTAATAGAAAATCTCAATTGCATTTAATGCAATCTAAGCGGTTGCGTTTACGCCATCTGAACCAACAAAGCAGTCCAAAACTAATTTACTTTTTCCTCCCTTTTAATTCCCAGCTAATCCAAAACGTGTCGTGATCGTCACGTATCGTACAAAAGCCTTGTGTTAATATCCTTTGGATTAAGTCAAAGTAATGAGGTGTAAAACCCTCTTGTTTAGTGAACTAGTTTCAGCTAGTATTATGGCGTTTATAGCCGTGCAGGTAGCCATAATGACCCTTAAATTGTAAACACTAAAGCCTAGATTAGCGTGTAGTTAATGGGTATTGGAAATGGTTTTAATGGGACATAAACAATGGAAAGTTTTGTAGCAGCTGGTAGTCTTAGGGGCTGCATCATACCTACGTATAAATATATTAATTCGCCTACATACCTACTACTAAGGCTTCTATGCATGGCCTGCAGAGAAATTTGACGACACGGTTGGCGCAGTGGCTGAGCGATCAACTGCTATGCTACGTGTCGCGGGCGACCCGCACGTAAAAAATATTTGTATGACCTGCAGATAGTTGTTTCGGGTCTGGTTGTTTGTGTATGTGAGTTTAAATGTTTGTAAACGCACCCACGATACAGGAGAAAGCCCTAGTGTGGGGCAACGTTTTAAATAAAAGAATACAAAAATAAATTGCAAACAAATGAAGCTACGGTCAGATACGATAACATTCATATCAAGCATAAATAAATGATGCAACGAATAAATTAAAAACAAATATATTTATTGACCTTGAATTTTCTTCTACACCCAAAAACCGATTAACCAATTTTATCACTTCAGAGGTTCCGAAAAAGGCGTTTGCACCCAACCATTCTTGAAACAAGATCAAAAGAAAGCATTAAACGCTGCATGGTTGGATGGATGTTAATTCAGTGGTGAGACGTTCATGACAAAGCACCTTTACGTCAATAAAGAACTTTATTGATCGATGGATAATACAGGTGGGAACAGTCATTTGGCGATGCTTTGAGTGACTGGTAAATAAGGAATAAAATTGCTTGTCTTAGCGTCTTCAAATTCTGTTGAATGATAAATTGTTTTCATTTTGTAGGAAAATTTTACAAACACTTTTCACGTAGTTTTTGTTTAAACTATGTAGGTGAGGCCGATGTTTCGTACCTGATTACGCTGAGAAGTTACAGTCGAAACAAACTCAAAGGTCATAGTCTCTTTAAGGTCCAGACATGATCTTGGCTTAAGTTTTTAAACCAACGTGGCCACTAACATTATTTATAACATTTGAAATTAAACATTTACTATGTTTTCTATCAATATTGTGGTCAACTCACAGTTTTTAATTTTCAAAATTAAAATCAGAAGTCATTAATTCAAATTAAGCTGATAACTATCATTTTTTGAGCGTCAAATTATAAGATCAGATCAGTCCCACAAAACGCCCGCTCTTCGCGTTCCTATAAATATCCGAGATGGTCTTTTGCAGAAACAACTACACATGTTTGAATAGACCTGTATTTGTTATTGCAAACGTTAGTCAATGAGTGTGGCTCGAGTCATAACTCAAGGAGTTTAAGACATTTTGCCGCGCCATGTACAGACGCCTGCACACCAAGCTACTACAATCTGTCAGATTTCTTTGATAGATTTTCGACTTTATTTCTAAAGTATTAGGTTCAAGGTTCATTGGGAAAAATTGACAGTTTCGGGTAGCTTGATGTGCAGGCGTCTGTACTACACTAGTTGTAAGCCTAACTTGTAACTATTTGTACATTACACGACAATAGCATAACTAGTTCAACGACACAACGACCAATAACACAATTCCTTCCTCGCCGACGAGGCCCGTCACGACATCCCGGTACTTGAACCACCCGTCGTTGTTAGAGCCAGCCCGCGTTGCTGAGCCAGTACAAACGAGTCCCTAAATAATATCACTCATATCCAGCCTTTACTGTCCTCCCCAGTGTCGCCCTAAGCCGAGGCAGAGTAACCTTTTTTTTTGGGCTGGGAAATCATCAAATAACTTCCCCCGCTCTGGGCGGAGCGGGGGGCGTGTCAGACTTTTACTGACTAAAACCCACCCATGTTCCTTCTGTTGCCCGTTACGTTCCGGGGCTGCGGTATCTCTTTCGAAAGGCAGAGTACCCTAAAGGGGTGCTCTTAGCATGTAGTCGCTTAAATTGTAAGTATTTTTGCTTTAATTTTAAGTCATCCACAGGAATGGCCTGGTTAAGCAGACGACAGCCTATTAGGTTGAACTGCGAGATGCCATCCTTACTTCCTTACTATATAATATTATAAAAGTGAAAGTGGGATTGTTTGTTTGTTACCTCTTCACGCTTTAATGGCTAAACCGATTTTGATGAATTTTGTTACAGAGATAGTTGGGAACCAGGAGACGGACATAGGCTATTTTTTTTTTTTAAAAAAAAGGTGGGATGTGAGGGAGAAAGAGGGAAGAAAAGGGAAAACTTAGCGTTGCTATTACAAATCAATAAGGCGCAAGGGGAACTGTGTTACCCTGAAATTAACGCGAGCGAAGCCGCGGGCAAAAGCTAGTTCATAATAAAAGAACAATAACAAAGAATGGACATTTGGGTAGCTCGCTTAAAATGCTTAAACTGTCAGACACTCTGTTGAAACAAGAGGGTCAAGATAATGTCAAGTATTTTCTTAGCTAGCATAGCTAATGCCTACATACCTAGTACATATAGTATATATATAGTAGTAGTATAGAACCTACATTTTTTTCTCACTAACGTTCTTTTTTTTTGTTAATTCTATATTTTGCGAATGGGATTTCATCAAATAACTTCCCCCAATCTAGGTGGAGCGGGGGAGTGTCGGATTTTTACTGACTACAACCCACCCATGTTACTTCTTTTGCTCTTTACGTTCCGTGGTCGGTATCTCTTTCGAACAACCCACAGCCTTGGCAGGCGATGATTTAGTCTCTAGATCGAGAGAGGAAATGCGATGGTATTAAAAAAAATTGCTTAATTCACGAGTCGGTCTCTTACCTGCATTTTCTAGCTTAAAAAACATAAATTGGTGTCTATCAAAGTTAAGAAAACTCCGCGTAAAAACTGTCTACAAAGTTTACAAATGTAAAAAACAAATCAGCCGCGCTCAAATTAAACTCCTCAAACAAAATAACCATTTTAGAATTCTGTTACTACTAAAATTGATTAATAACACATAACCTTGTTCTGCGGTTAAAAGCATTAAATAACAGCCGCATTAACTTTGTAGCGGGGTTCATAAAGTGCGCCTATATAATACAGCGGTAGTTAGCGAGGTAATGCACGTCCGGTTCAAACCGGAAGTGATGTAATTGAGCCAACATTGCTGAATAATTTCAATATAGAACGCTGTCTATGTGGTTGAGTTATGTAGATAGATGTAAGGTTCATTGTTGTTAGGTAAATACCATCTAAGCAAGTAATGATAATGCACAGCACTGTTTAATATAATGAAAATTCCTTTTGCAATAAATAAAAAATAATCCCATTAATTACATTTCCCTAAAATAGGCGAGAGAAAATGCAAAAAAAAATTTAATGTTTGTTCATTGATTGTGTGGTTTTATATTCTGACATTGTATTGATTGACATTTACATTGTCGTCTTGCGTTGATTTTATCACGTATTATCGTACTTTGTTACTATTGAAACTAGATCACAAACTATCGTTTACTAATATTAATATTCTGCTGTACTTATTGGACTTGCTCATTTATTAAACTGTTTGTATCATTTCTATTAATTTAAAAGGCAAAGCTAAAAATTTCAATCATCCTTACAGGATCGGAGAATGAAATCTACAGTCATGATCTCATTCCTGATGGATGCGAGCCAATCGACAATTAGTTTAAAGTACTACAGGAAAATGAACCTGGAATTCCGGAACCATTTCACACTATTTTACTATTATATCACTTACATTACACTACTATTCATTTCACTCTTGTAGTGAGCTTTGAGCGCAGCGACGACTCCAGACGACTCTCTATGAAACTTGACGCTGCAGCAGCGCTAAGCTCGACGCTGTTTTCTTGTAGAATAGCACGATAGCTGTTTGTATGATATCGGCCTTCCCTGTGCAATTAGTTCCTTTTTATGAATAGCCTAGTCTATTTACTAAATGGCGTCTGAATTGTCTTCCTCGTTTTGTTACACCAATAAAACTCTGAATGTTTCATCATTGCTATTCAAATTGTCAAGGCGCTATTTTTGTTGTCTATTTTTTATAGTTTCTCTCGCTTATTCACTGATCATAAATCATAAACTATTGTAACGCCCTGCATGTAAGCTTTAAAATGACGTACTGTACATCAATGTACATGAACATTTTTTTTTGTTAGGGCACAGCTCTATACCTATACATTCCGGCCGTGTCATTTAACCGTATAGTTCGGTACGGACCCCTTCGGGGGCTCGACATTCAAACCTCCGCTGGCTCGGTACTAGCCCCGAAAGGGGTCGAACATTTAAGTCATACGACCTCCTCATTATTTTTGTAAATATTTTATTTTCTGGGTAAAAAATAATATGGGTGTGCATTCATTAAGATAGTAGAATAAAAATCTCATATGTAAACGTCATTAGAAGTTCTTTAATTATTGAGCAAGTTTCTTAATTAAGTCTTATAAAATGCAAATGCGTAAATTACGATCATAGCCATTTTGATGGCAGTGTAGGTCGACGCTAAAAATCATAAAAAAAAATGGTTTTCGGACATATAAGCTCCACATTGTTAGGCCTGATTAACGTGTCCTTTTATTACGTGCAGAAATCATTCGTAACTGAACTTAAATTAGCAGTGGTAATGATACATTTTGAAATCTAAAGTCGAAGTTACGCGCCAATCGTGCTTGTTTACATTTTTCATTCCACATTATATCACACGGACGCGAATAGATTCTATAACAAATGAGACAAATATCATTGCAAATATTATAAATAACATGAACATGCCCAGATCTTATAGTAATTTGCAATAATAGGACCATTAACACGTAATATTCATAACCACTACTAAATTCACTTTCGAAAATGACGTCCATTTCTTTTTTTTTTATTTTGTGATGTGTAAATGCGATTATTTCAATCGATTATTTTCTTGTAAATCAATCAACTCGAATAATTAAATTAAGGAATATCAGAAATTGATAGATGAAAATAAGAATAATTTTGTAATACGTGTAAAATACTATAAATATTGATAATAATATTTTTTTGGCCACTAAAACCGACTCAACAACAAACAGTAGAATCTGATCTATGGCTAAATTCGCGCCAATTTTATTTTCAAATAAGGAGTGCGCTCGCTGTTCGAATTTATATTAAAATCTTTATTTGCTATTTTATTAATAATTTGGTTTTGTACCTACTATTTGAATGTGAATTGGAAATAGAAAAAAATAAGGTTGAATATAGAACGCCCTTATTATGATCTTGGTAGGCACAGTAAAAAAAATCAGCCAAGATAAATTATATTCGTTCGACAAAATTGTTTGTAGTATGGTTGGATTAGTTATTTGGAAAGCGTTTTCATTCTTTCCTAAAACATGGCTCGTAGGCCAAAGTGTTCTTGGAGTGGAAGCCTTGGGGTAAAAATGGCCTAGAGGGAGACCACAATTCAGATGGAAAAAAAAAACCCCGGTACACGACATCAAGAAAACTCCAGGTTCAAAATGGGTCCATTTTGTTACCTGGAGTTTTCTTGATGTCGTGTACCGGGGTTTCTTTTTGGGGTGGGAAATCATCAAATAACTTCCCCCGCTCTAGGCGAAGCATGGGGGAGTGTCAGACTTTTACTGACTAATGTCCACCGATCGATGTTCCTTCTTTTACTCGGGGCCGCGGTATATCTTTCGAACAACCCGCAATCCCGGCAGGACCCTACCGGGGTTGCGGGTCTGACACTCCCCCCGCTCCGCCCAGAGCGGGGGAAGTGAGGCGCCACGGCATCCTCACCTACCACCTGACGCAGATCCTTACCGGGCACGAAAGTTTCGGGACGTTCCTGCACATCATCGGGCGGGAGGAAACACCCAGGTTTCACCAATGTGACTATCGCCCGGAGGACACGTTGGAGCACACAGGCAATCTGCTCTTTTGAGCGGAGCACCGCTCTGTCCCAGAGGAGATGGTGATGTTTGAAGGAGAGAACCTCAAACCAAGCCAGCCACCGCGGGAGACGCTACAGGGGTCGGGCGCCGCGAGACGACAACGACTTTTTGTTAAAAGTTTAACAGGAACGGATATTTGATGATTTCCCGTCCAAGTGGCGCAAGACCGATATAAATGGTGGAATTTAAAGGAGGCCTCCTTTAAATTCCTAAAGAAGTTCCTGAGAAGTTTATGAGAAGGCCTCCTTTAAATTCCTAAAGAAGTCCTTAAATTCCAAAAAAGAGAGATACACTATTTAAAAATACTTTTTAGGGTTCCGTACCTCATAATAAATAACAGAACCCAAATATCAAATCTGTGGAAAAAAACAACCCTCCAAGTCTACGTAGAGAAAAGATATGACCATTTATGTCGTCAGTTTGTACGGAACCCTTGGTGCGTGAGTCCGACTCGATCGATCCGAGTCGTCTATTTTTAATAGGCTGAAGGTCTCCTTATACCTTTCTATTTTTTTTCCAACCAATACTTTTAAGTGTCAATATTTTAGAGCCCCGATGTGTACTTGTGTACGGAGTCCCTGTATGTCTAAAACAAGGCTTTACTGCGGAGGCATGGCTTTCTAGGTGCGGTACGGTATGGTTGTGCCGGCTGGGCTGCCTGACTGGCTACCTTCAGAATTAGCATGACCTACAAAATTGGCCGCCATTTTCATTTATCGTCATTCAAGAAAACAGCCAATATCTTTTACCGCGAAACCGTTTGACAGCAAATGTACCTCAAATCTGGGCGCTTAACAAAATAATTATAGCATAGTAAAAAAGCACGTGACAAAATGTCTTTCTTATATAATAGATATCATAGATACCACTATAATATCTATAGTTCAGACATCTATTTTTTTTAGTTCATTGCGGATCTGATCCCTGGATATAGTTATTTGGCCTAACAAACAATTGCTTATGCAGCTATTCATGTCAACTGCGCCCGAATATACACTAGTACTATCACTATTATACACTTTAGAGAAATGGGATGCGAAATAGTTGCAAATGACATTAATATTATCAGAGGTGTTTATACCATCTGTCATGGAACTGGGGAATTTACTGGTACCACCTCGTTTAATTTTTAAGTAACTCCAGAAATATTTAGGGTTTGAAATGATTTTTTCTTCTACATCAGCAATGTAAGTATTATAGCAAGTTGTAGCTAGATGGTCGCATCTTTTCCCAAGTAAATCCAATGCAATTTTGTCCAGAGGATTATTATACTTTTTAACTCGAAGTCGTAGGCGGTTCTTCTCGTTAAGTCTTTTGATGAGCTGTCTAGAGAACCAGTACGGATATTTAGTATCCTTAATTGGTACTTGTGGAACATGGGACTTAATTAACCCATACAATATGTCATAAAAATATTCAACCATCTCATCTATAGTCATGCAAGGATCAAGCTCTGATGACCAATCAATCTGTCCCAGTGCTGCATTTATTGCCGCGTAATCTGCCTTAAAATAGTTTAGCCTAGTTCTATTACTACAATTATGTGATTTTTTTAAACGGGTAAACAAGAGCTCACATAGTACAGGTGGATGGTGCACATCTATTTTAGAAAGTACATCTGCTGGTGCATTTACTACAACACAATCCAAGTTAGTTAGAACCAAGTCAAGAATTCTGTTGTTTTGATTATATAAATAATTACATTGTCTTAAGTTGTTAACCAAGACAAAATCCCAAAAAGTCTGTTCTAAGCCTGTGCAAGTATTTTGAGGAGCTCTTATCACGTCGCCACCCGTTCCAAGCCAGTTAATAGTTTTCATATTAAAGTCACCAACAATCAAGCATTCATTGGCATGTTCCAAGACGTTGTTAGTATTTTTAACAAAGTGTTCCAGTACTCTTGGCTGTAACGGCGACGGTAAATATACAGTACAAATATAAATAACTTTAGACTTTTTACCCTCTTTAATTGATAACTTGACCCAGAGATCATCGCATGAACTTTCAAATTTGATCACTCTCTGCGATTCAACTTTTGCAGATACAGCAATAAGAACACCGCCACCGTCAGTTTTATTATTCAAAATATTATTAGACCTGTCTCGCCTATAAATTACGTAGCGCCCATCCATGATCTCTGAGTCAAAGATACCATCCAGTAGCCAAGTTTCGGTAAACATTATAACATCGTATGAACAGCATGCAACTTTTTGATAGATGTCACTGAGCTTTGACCTAATACCCCTGACATTTTGATAATATATTTTTAACTGATCGAATTTAAAGAATTGACAATCTAATACCTTATTCTATACAATTTGTTGTTTATTGAAGTTTGTCCAACGAGCTGGCATCCCTTATATATTTATAGTCCGCACCATCAAATTTTCTTACAAAAATCTTACCGCCACGGACCCACACATATTTATAGCCCAAACTCTTTGCTTTAATCCTGGTCGCAGCATGAAGCGCCTTGTTTGTTGGTGATAAATGTTCGACTATATAGACATTTTCCTTTTTCCCGCCAATCCCAAGAACAGTGGTGTTGAGCTTCTCATCAGATGTTTTATTTTTATTAAATTTGATAGAAGCCGCCAGAAAGTGGTCGCGTACCCGAGGACTGCTGAATTGAACAACGATAGACTTCGGACGGTTACTAGTTGGGGTTTGCTTCGCAATTCTTGTAACATGATGTATGTTATTCTCAGTTATGTCGCCGGATATCACCTTACTAATATTCAATACAGTCGATACAAGATTTTCGTTGTTGTGTTCAGGCAGACATTGAATCTCCACATTCGTGGAGCGTGCTTGTTGTTCTATCTGAGTTAGCCTCACACTTAGGTCATTGACGGTAGTTTTGAGCTGCTCGTTTTCCTTTCTAAGATCATTGACGAATTTGGTGTTTACGGAAAACTCAGTCTTCATTTTCTCAAACGTTTCATTCATAAATTCCATTGATGTAGTTAGCCCTTCTAATTTAGCTGTAATCGCCTTCATTTGCGTGTTCACATAGTTCGCCAAAGTTTGGTTGAGGTGCCGCATAAGTTCGTCTATCTGGTTCTTCATGATACGAGAAACTTCACTTGACGTAACAGGAGCTTCATGGTTGGGGATTGTTACCGAAGACTCTTTCTTTCTGAACTAAAAAAAATAGATGTCTACAAAGGAGCTGGCCCTGATAATATACCTGCTTTGTTTTTAAATAAGCTGGCAGATGTACTATCACTTCCATTAAGTATTATATTTAATCATTCTGTGTTGCGGGGCCCTTTTCCAACCATCTGGAAAGAAACCAAAATAATGCCTGTATTTAAAAACGGAGATCAGGCCGATGTTAGCAATTATAGGCCCATTGCTATTCTATCTATCCTTGCAAAAGTATTTGAGGCCCTTATATGCCCTGTGCTAGCTAGACATTTATCACAGCTAATAATAGACAGCCAATATGGGTTTATGAAAGGAAAATCGACAGCTACCAATTTGGTGACCTATGTTGAAAGCCTTGTTGAAGCGGTCGATGCCCGTGTGCAGGTTGATGCTGTCTACACCGACTTCAGCAAGGCTTTTGACATGGTAGACCATGACTTACTCGTCAATAAGCTCAAAATGTATGGCATTTCGGACC
Source organism: Ochropleura plecta (assembly GCA_905475445.1). Taxonomy (NCBI): domain Eukaryota; kingdom Metazoa; phylum Arthropoda; class Insecta; order Lepidoptera; family Noctuidae; genus Ochropleura; species Ochropleura plecta. Next base: position 18,575,305 of record FR997734.1, read on the forward strand.
CCCTCTTAAGTTGGTTCCAATCATATTTGTCTGGACGGACTCTCAGGGTAGTGGCAAATGGCTGCTCTTCTGATTCATACATTGCAACGTCGGGAATACCTCAGGGATCTCATTTGGGTCCGCCGATGTTCACGCTTTTCATAAATGATATCTACAAATGCTTCCCGAATTCGAATATATTTCTATTCGCTGATGACCTCAAAGCCATAAAGTTTATATTTAATCCTAAAGACTCATTACTATTCCAAAGCGACTTGGATCGGCTGGCTAATTGGTGTAAGCACAACAAAATGTCTTTGAATGTAAAAAAGTGCCATCATATCAAATTCACAAAAAAACAGAATGTAATGCAGTCAGTTTACAGATTGAATGGTGAGCGGCTCGAGGAAGTCGAAACTATACGTGACCTAGGCGTCCAGTTTGACAAAAAGCTAAGTTTTGTCGAACACATTGATAAAGCCATATTAAAATCATCAAAGATGCTTGGCTTTGTTATGAGGGAATGCAAAAACTTTAAAAAACCCAACATTAAAAAAATTATGTACAACTCGCTAGTAAGAAGCCATCTCGAGTATTGCAGTGTAGTCTGGTCACCTAACTATAAAGTTCACATCAAGCGCATTGAACGGTTACAAAAGCGGTTCGTATGGCATCTTACATACACCAATAATATGGGCAATAAGCTCAAGTCGTATCAACAGCGACTTAAGTATTTTAAGATGGAGTCGTTGGAGAAACGTAGGAACATGCTGGATTTGGTTTTCCTTAAGAAGCTACTAACGGGCTCTCTAGATTGTCCCGATTTGCTCAGTAGGGTCTCATTCCATGTGCCACGTAGTCTGCCAAGAAGTTCGAATAGGAGACTTTTCTGCATGCCTAGATGTCATACCAACTTGAGGCATTACTGTCCACTGTCTAGAATGTATAGTACATACAAAGAGCACGAAGAGGTCATTGACCTCTTTAACTCATCAGTTCCAGCTGTTAAAAAAGCCGTGCTTGCTAGTTAAATTGTCATCCCTGTTTTAATTGTTTTATTATCAAATATTTGCTCATTCTTATATTATAAGCAACAAAATCATTTCTCATTTAATTTAAGTAATTCTATTCTAACTTAATTGTATTATTAAAATTTTATCTAATGTAATTTAAAATGTGTTCTTTATTGTAATTAAGTTTAGTAATTTATTTTAATTTAATCTAATTTATTGTAATCAATTTGACATTTAATAGTTGTTTTTAAAGTATTCATAGTATTGTTTTTTTTTCTCTAATATCTGTATAAACAGTAATTGTTTTAATAAATCAATTTATGTTATTATCCGCGCAAAATGTAGTGCATGCTGTGCTTTTCTATAAGTAATGAGGCGCTTAGACTTAAGTTGGCAATGTGTAAATTACAATGTAATAGCGTACTCATTGTTGAGAAGCCTAATATTAAATAAATAAATAAATAAATAAATAGTAGAATATTATGCCACCTCCATAGGTAAATTCCTCAATGGTCCCAAAACTTTTTTTTAAAGTTTACTCTATTACGATTATCGATTAGGTTGAATGCAACTTTTTAATCGTAATGATGAAACTTAGTTTTACGGTCAGCACTAAGAAATGTCATATTGCAACACAATTTGTAGTATTTTTTGTCGAGATTTGTATCGTGTTTTTTTATTAATTTATACGTAAAATGCCAAAAATAAGAATGCAGATGGAATGTCACTGTTTTTATTTTAGATTTCCGATGTTATTATCAAATGGTTATCTTGTGTATGTACATTATTTCCAGCGTTTTTAAAGTACCTAATTTTTGGAAGGGTGTAGTAATATGTATTTTACACACATTAAGCAATAGATTAACGCCGTTTTATCGACCTTATGAGGTTTTTGGAAATATAAACCTCAAAATTATCGTATGAAACAGCCGCTGTGATTTATTTTTAATAACAAAATTGAATGCTGTAAATTGATAAAAAATCTTGAATTTCATGACAATTCGCGTCACCCCGCCGATTCAGCTGATGTGTCATATGTCAAAATCCTGTCGTGCAGAGTGGTTAAAACTGCCTGATTTAGGACTCATACTATGAGACAGAAACCAAGTTTTGCATTCAAAATAGTACTTTAATTACGTTCCAGTGTTCCGTATATCGATCATGAATCTTTTGTTGCTATTTGTTTTTTTTATTTTTTATTTATAGTTGAGACAGAAGGATTAAGAACACGTTTGTTGCATTACGAGATCTATCAGATCTCTTGCAGGACTTTTGTATTGTGCGTTGAATATAATCGTGATGTTTCACTCCTTGCGGAAGGATCTAACGTGTAAAATTCTTTACTTACTGTACTTTTTTTTGGTATTTCAGTTTATTTAAATGTCATAATTGCTTGCGAACCAAGCAAAATATAAAGCAATAAGCTATCTTACAACCACAAAAACTTAAAATTTTTTTCATTGTTTTTTTGGAAGATATCAATTGTTTTCAAAAATGTATCTTTAGGAGACTTATAAGGTCTCAAACGCACCAAAGGGTAGGTTAGCTTCGAGATCTTTAAAGCCTCCAATGCACCAGATGAGAGTTCTTAAAAAAACGTGTTAAAGGATAGTAGGTAGATAATAGGTAGTTTGCGGTTTAACCTTACGCTCATGAGAAAAAAAATCAATCGTCTACCTAGCCCCGCGGTCGGCTTCTGAAATAACTGAATTTAGTTTCTCTTTAAAGGGGAAATCGCAAGTCACTTTCTTCTGCGGAGCACTTATGCTAGCGAAGGACGTGGCTGGACGTTTGAGGTCCTCAAACCAACTCAGTCACCGCGGGAGACGTCGCGGGCGTCGGGTGCCGCGAGATGAGTCCCGGGCACCGTAGATGCGGATCTGTGGACGGTGAGCAATGGGTAACTCACCGTCCGTCCGTCTAGTAACAACGCGCGCCACAAAGATATGTCCGCTAAGCAGAAGTACCCGCCAGGTCCACTGCCTGCCAGGGCTGCGGGTTGTTCAAAAGAGAAACCGCGGCCCCGGAACGCAAAGGCATAAGAAGAAACATTGATGGTGTTTAATCAGTAAAATTCTGGCGCTCCCTTCTGCTCCACCCGAGCGGGTGAAATTATTTGATGATTTCCCAGACATACGGACAACAAAGTGATCCAATAAGGGTTCGTTCTTCCTTTTGAGCTACGGAACCCTAAAAGGGAATCACCAAGGCTACAGGTAACTTTAGTTTATCCTCCATAAGGTCATTTATCCATATTCATACTAATATTATAATTGGGAAAGTGTATGTGTGTATTTTTGATAAACGGAATTGTATAGAATCTGGTTCTTCTAACCTGACAGACAGATGTGTTGCTGGGGAGTTTGTTCCGCCACTTCTTCTTCCCAGCTAAAACACTAGGAAGTGGCGAAGGGCAGGGCGTTTTTGTAGGACTGTCTCTTGTAATGTGACGTTCAAAATGTGCTGATTATCAGCCTAATTTGAATAAATGACTTTTGATTTTGATTTTTGATTCTTGGTTTGTTTGTCTGTCTTTCACAGCAAAACAGAGCGACGTGTTGACGTGATTTGTTAAGTGCAGGGATTTAAAAGAATGAAGAGAAACTTAGGCTACTCTTTGTTTCTTTCTAACCCCCCACTTCCCTAAAATGGTGGGTGGAAGTTTGTATGGAGCATTCTGCAATTTTTAAGGTAGAGAGCTATTATTGGTAGGTACAGCAAACTATTTGTCAATAACAAAAAGAAAACGTCATTCATCAATCATCATCTGTTTTTTTTAATCTGCCGCCAACCCCTTAAAAGAGGGGGCTTATTTGAATATATTTTCAAACCTACAACAAGCCATCGACCTCATAAAGGAATGTTTAAAGTATCCAAAAATAATCCGCACATCAAAGTATAATGTCACGGTAAAATCGCGCGTACGTCAAATTAAGCTTACAACAGAATTTAAGGTTCAGTAAAAATTTTACGTTTGTTGTCAGTCGCGCTAATAAAGTCCTCAAGCAGGCTTTAAGTTGTCGCTGAGTTTTAGTGTTTAAAGGTTGGCACACACGCTACTATGCGACAATTTTTACAGGTTATGTAGCCACAAAAAAGTACTTAAATAGAACTGCTACCCTACCATGACGTCTTAAAGCAGAACTTATTCCACTGAGAGAAAGAGACAGAGATATGCAGGGTGTCTAGCACCATCTCTTTCCCTCAGTGGAATAAGTTCTGCTTTAAGACGTCATGGTAGGCCTACTGGACTTGGTATCTAATCTCTCAGAATGGTAAACAACCGCTTGATCAAGAATATTGCTGAGGGACGAAACCAGAACCACCTAGAGACGAAAGCAGAACTAAAGAAAAGGATAGTTGGGAAAATACATAGGTATATATATTTTTTTTAAAGTTACCCCACACTAGGAATTTCTCCTGTATTGTGGAGGCATTTACAAAGATTTAAACACACATGCTCAAACACCCAGACCCGAAACAGCTATCTGTAGGCCATCAAAATATTTGTTCCGTGCAGGGATCGATCCCGCGAAACGTAATGCAACAGTCGATCGATCAACCACTGCGCCAATCAAGTGTGTGTGCAGATACAGGTGCATTCTCTGTTCCCTCACTCTCATAGTCCGATGGGACGGCAATCCGACACGACCGATAGCTTAACGTGCTTTCCGAGGCACGGAGGTATCTTACCGCCAACTTTCAAACTCCTACTGTGAAATATATTTGAATGTGTCATACATTGAAAAACTTAAGTATCACTCAAGGGCTGAAACTGGAAGCAGTCATGCTAGCGAAGGAGGTGACCGGGCGTTTGAGGGAGAGAACCTCAAACCAACCCAGCCGCCGCGGGAGACGCCCCGGACGTCGGACGCCGCGAGACGACTCCCGGCCACCGGAGATTCGGGCCTGTGGACGGTGAGCAATGGGTAGCTCACCGTCCGTCCGTCTATTGACGACAGGCCGTGTCGACGGCGCGTTAGTGTTTTACGCGCGCCTCAAAGAGATGTCAGCAAAGCAGAGGGGCCTGCCAGGGCCTCCGCCTGCCGGGGTTGCGGGTTATTCGAAAGAGATACCGCGGCCCCGGAATGTAAAGGGCAATAGAAGAAACATGGGTGGGTTTTAGTCAGTAAAAGTCTGACACTCCCCCCCGGTCCGCCCAGTGCGGGGAAGTTATTTGATGATTTCCTACCCCGAAAAAAAAAACACATAATATAAAGTAAATCACTCAAGGGCTGAAACTGAAAATCATTGTAAGGTATTGTATGTTGTTTAGTTTTGTTTTGTGCTTAATATCAATACACTTATATTTCTTATCATATTAAAATATTCGGTTACAACTCCAGAATATTCGTTTGCCAAAAGCAAAACTTATGTCCCATCATATTCTACACCAACTGCCAAATAACTACACAACACTTACACAAGATTGAAACGGACTCAAATTCTCCGAAACACATCCCAGACTGCAAGTTACAAACGACTTTGGCATCTCAAACGCAAAACTCTGCACATTCATATTTCCGTGCTTTAAATCGCAGCGTGAACAGGGCGCTTTACTCATCATGTTGTTTCGTTGCTACAACATAAACCGAGGCTTTATGGAGACCTGTTGATGTGACGTTTTTGCATATAATTATGTACGTACGCCGTGTCGCAATCGTTTAATGTTTGCTTTAATGTGTCTGTGTTTTGTTTATTTTAGATATTTGTGCGAATAAGGGTGGGATTATTTTGATTATTCGGTTTTATGGTATGTGAGAATTTATGTTTGAGCTTGCTCGAGTTTTATTTCTCTACATTGTGTCTTTCAAAGCTTATGACATCAAATCGTACCGACAAACGTGAATTTTTAGCCAACTTAAAAAAAAGGAGGTTCTATGTTATTTTTTTATGTATTTTCACCGTTTACTCCGCTAACTGTCGACAGATTTTCATCCTTCTTTTTTGTTTGCATACTAATACTCCAAAACTGGTCCCATCGTCACCAAGTCTAGATATAATGATGGAATTTGAGAAATCGAGGGCAACCCTCAAGTTTTTTAAGCACGTACAACGTGTCACATATAGTTTTTTTTAGGTTATTTAGGTTTGGTAGTCAACATCCTATACAAATGAGGTACCTAATGATAATTAATACAATGAAAAGAGTTATTCAATACAATGTCATAAATATTAAATTCGAAACAATTATTATAAATAAAAAGGCAAGTCGTCGTAAATATTCATTTAAAACTTCATTTGTTGAGAACAATAAGAATATAATAATTTATTTAGAAACTCTCCCAGAATAAAAAACTTTCATTTCTAAATCACCACGGAATGGCAACAAAACATTTTAAACTGCCGCCATTATTTTGAAACCAAACATTTTCTTTGAGTTATCACCAAACGTGGTGATGAAGGGAAATTATGATGTATCAAAAACAAACAACTGAACATCTAAACTTGTGAAGTTACTCGAACAAAACAACTGTCAGCAAGGCTACACTAAAAAGATATTAAGACTAGCACCTCAACCAAAATAAACCTTAACACGCACGACATAAGAGAATGTTGCCCGCATAAGAAGAGTGGAAAGTCTAACTCAATATTTCATAGCAATGTCGGATACGGGAAGTACTAATTGTTCGCGAATTCGAAATATTTATTCGTATGTGTTTTTCTTTGCTTCGGACTGGCATGGCAATAAAACACTCTTGTGTAATACTTAAAAAGAGGGATTAATACTGAACAAAATTTTAAGCGCGGTACAATGTATGGACAATAATAACTAAATAGCGCCTTAAAGATAAGATAATCAAGTATATTGACTTGGCTCGCGAGGTTGTTGACATGTGGGATGTGGACTCAGTGGTCATTGTGCCGATAGCCGTATTAGCCAATGGCTTAATTGCCAAGTGTTGGACTCATACAGTACCTCACTTTTAAATTCAACTAAATACTTTATTCCACTGACTTTCTGGTCACACTGACCAAATCAAATCAAAATATTTTTATTTCACATAGGCCTACATGGGCACTTATAAAACGTCGAGAAAAGATGCATGGTTTGGGTTGGTCATTTCCTATGGAGAAGAACCGGCAAGAAACTCCATGGTTACTCTTTTAAAATCATTTGGTTTTACAATGTTGTTGTTACAGTTGGTTATTACTTAAGTATGAGAGGACAGTGTAGGCCCGACAATAAGTCATTGCTTAATTTACAAAAAATAAAATAAGATAAAAAGTTAACACAGGAATCTACAAGGCCCACAAAGTCAACTCATTCACAAAGAATTCAAGGTTATGTTAGCTAAGAGTCGCAATTCTAGATCCAATAATTATGGCGAACTCCTAAAAATAGTAGACTAGTTATTTTTATGTATTCCTTTTTTTTTGGGGTGGGAATCATCAAATAACTTCCCCCGCTCTGGGCGGAGCGGGGGGGAGTGTCAGACTTTTACTGACTAAAACCCACCCATGTTCCTTCTATTGCCCTTTGCGTTCCGGGGCTGCGGTATCTCTTTCGAAGAACCCGCAACCCTGGCAGGCGGAGGCTCTGGCAAGCCCCTCTGTTATGCATTCCCTTGACATAGGTATCAAATGAAAGGGCTTTGCTGAGCATAATATGAAAAATAAAATAATAACACTATAAGCGACGTTTTTAGATTTTCTCTAACTGTAATATTTAATTACTTTACCAATAATGCACCTTACGTTTTCAGTGTTTCCATAAAAAAGTAATAACTTCAACAAAAGAAATAACATTGTCTTTGACTGTTGATCCCCAATAGAATCGAGTCATTGAAACAACTACTCGATTTCGACTCAAACTTTTCATAGTAAGGGCCAACAAGTCAAAGTTGTAAAGTTATAATTCTCTCGTAAATCCTTTAGGACATTAAATTTATAAGTTGGGTGGGGAGAGGGAAAGATAAGCGCAGCTGCATTTGTGATGAACTCGAATTAGTTCGGAACGCGAGACTCCGGCCGCCATGACAGTTAGAGACAGCCATTTGTATTGTTTTTTTTTTTAACTAATTGTGCCTAGCTGTTTCAGCCAGTGCGCAGCTTCTAAGTATCGTAGCGGGATGTGATAGATGCTAACAGTATGCTATTGGTGAAAAACCAACCAAGTGTGAGTCGGACTCGCGCATCGAAGGTTCCGTTCAAACTTGCGACATAAACGGTCATATTTTTTGATTGCGTAAACTTAGAGGGTTGATTTTTTCACAGCTTTATGTGACTACAGATTTCAGTATATTGTTTTCGAAGATACGAGTATTGATAAACAGACAGATGTACAACAAAGTGATCCTACAAGGGTTTCTTATTTCCTTCTGAGGTACGGAACCCTAAAAATGGTTAAAATGACAGCATGGGTACAGTATGTAACGCAAATAAATGAAAATAAATGTAAATAGTTGATCCTTTTTATGGATGAGTCGGGAGCGGGAGGAACTTTCTGAAGGGAGACTTTTTGGAAGGAACATGGGTGGTTTTCACTAAAACCCACCCATGTTCCTTCTTTTGCCGTTTATGTTCCGACACCGCGGCGTCTTTCCAACAACCCGCAACCCCGGTAAAAGTAGTTAATCATGCCGGATAAATAAATGAAGTAAGACTTGAAGATACCAGCAACAGCAATTTAGGAAAAATTGTTTGTAGAAATAAATATCTGCCTTGACTTTTCTGCAATTACAGTAAGATTGAATTCAATGTCATTTACCAGTTAATAGTTTTTTGTCAGTTATATTTTGTTTGTTCTTTATTAATTAAGATTTTGCTGAAACTGCACTTATCAAGTAAATTCTATGCTTTTTCAGCGGTTTCTTACCAATACCAACATCATACCTGACTATTCTAAAATCAGAAGGATAATAAATACTCCTTAATGAGAATCATTAATAATTCATATAAATCCACCACATACCCTTTAAACTTGGATTATAAAGGTTAGGCTTAACTCCTTAAGGAACTAGGCTCAGACAATAATGCCATATCTTTATGATACGCAGAAAGTTTCAGTGATAACGGAATTTTCAACTTTCAGAGTTGAAAGCGGTTTCTAAAGGTTCTGAAGTTGTTTGCCAATCAGTTCGGATGAAATAGCTTTCTTCAGTTTGATTTAATTGAAGAATAAAATTGAACTTATATTGTAGGATGGAAATTTTGATATGAGATTATAATAACCTAGCTTTTGCCTGCGGCTTCGATCGCGTTAAATTGGGGGTAACACAGTTCCCCTTTCCTGATTTGCAGGTACCTGTTACCTGTAGTTTTTGCCCTTGCCTATGTCCGTCTCCAGGGTCCCAACGATCTCTGTACCAAAATTCATTAAAATCGGTTTAGCCATTTAGGCGTGAAGACGTAACAAACAAACAAACTCACTTTCGCTTTTATAATATTAGTTAGGATTAAAAACATAGAATTTTCATACAATCGCCAGGGCCACTGCCTGCCAGCCTTGTGGGCATCATAGGGGATAAATCGTAGCCATAAGTAAATGTATGCTTTGTTATTGTGTATGTATTGTAAGTTTTGACATGTTATGAATACCTAGACCAAAGTATTCATGTTCTAACATTAGTTTGTAAGTGGTGTCTGTATTTATTAACAATAATGGATTTTACTGATCTGTCAAATAAATAAAATAACAATAATTTAGTCGGTAACAATCTGGCACTCCCTCGCGCTCCACCCAGAGCGGGAGATGTTAATTGATTCAACATGGAAGGTTACACATGGCGATTGCATGAATGTGTATCTTAGATTATCTACTTTAGTTTTATGTTTTCCTTTAAGATAAGTTTAAAGGTTGTCTGGAAGATATCGCTTTCAGAAGACCGCTACTGTAACCATAAAATTTGCAATTTCTGTAAAACAATTTTGTTGAATTTTTGGTGTGCAATAAAGTATATTCTATGCTATTCTATAAGTTGGTTGAAGTGTATTTTGTTGTGTTTTTTCGTTCATTTATTCTTTTATTTACATATAATTAAATTTTTAAATATTTCTTAAAAACAAAAAAAAAACATTTAAAAATATAAAATAGTAGCCCACCGGTATCGGGAACAGGGTCCAAGCTACCGGCGGTCAGGGCTCCAGAGAAAGGAACCTCCTAACAATGCGAGCCGTGTCCAGGAGTACCGCTTTCTGTATCAAGCCCTTGATCCAGCTGCCTAACGAGAGCCTCCTCAGGTATTGGTCGAGGCTCTTGGCAATTAAGCCATTGGCAGATACGACTATCGGCACAATGATCGCTGAGTCCACATCCCACATGTCGACAACCTCGCGAGCCAAGTCAATATACTTCATTTGCTTATCTTTCTCAGCTTTCACGAGGTTCTCATCATGCGGAACTGTTATGTCAACAATCATTGCGCGCCGCTCTGATCGATCCACCACCACTATATCAGGCTTGTTGGCAACAATAGTCCTGTCAGTGATGATGGATCGATCCCAGTACAATGTGATATTGCCATGTTCGAGAACTGGGTCGGGCTCATACCTGTAGTACGGCACTTCCGATTCCACAAGGCTGTATTTTAGAGCAAGTTGCTGATGGATAATCCTGGCTACAAGGTTGTGTCTATGCAAGTACTCTCCGTTAGCTAGACGTGAACAATCGGAGATAATGTGTCGAATTGATTCACCCGGATGGTGGCATGCCCGACATATGTCAACCGTGCCGTCCTTCACAATAAATCTCCGGTAGTTATTCGTCATCATAACTTCATCCATAATTGCACAGACAAAACCTTCAGTTTCTCCAAAGATATCCCCGGAACGTAGCCAGGCTACGGACGCTGATTGATCTACATCGGGTCCATGTAGGGCCCGGAAAAAGCGTCCGTGAAGCTCCTTACTCTGCCATACCTCCTTGCGGTCGTTGGTGTCAAGCACTACAGGTTTGCGCCAGTTCTCTTTAGCCAAGGAGAGCGGGGTGAGGCCTTTGTCCACTGCAACCACATCTCGATGCATTCCCACGTCTGTTTCTAGGAAATATTCCCTGAGACTGCATATCTCGCGATTGTGGAGAGTCTTGGCGTTTAAAAAGCCTCGACCTCCACAACTCCGCGGGATATACAGTCTCATAACCGAGGACCGTGGATGATGCATACGAAATGCCGTTAACAATGTACGGACCTTCCTATCCAGGGCGTCCAGTTCTGTTTGAGTCCATTTGAGTATGCCGAAAGAGTACATCAAAACCGGCATGACCCAACCGTTGAAAGCACGCACCTTGTTCCCGCCTGATAAAAGACTATTAAATACTTTTCTCAGGCGGCCAAAGAAGCGTTCCTTCAACGATTGTTTCATGTCAGCAACATTGATGCCCACCGCTTCCGACATCCCCAAATACTTGTAGGTTTCGGTTGCTGAGAGGGATCTAAGGTTTATGGAATCTGAGAGCTGGGTTCCCACAGATTCCACAATTTCCCCTCGCTTTACATGCATGACCGCACATTTGTCCACACCAAATTCCATCCTGATGGCGCTACTGAAAGTTTCAGTTACCTTCAGTAGCTCCATCAGCTGCAAATCGTTGGGGGCAAAGAGTTTCAGGTCATCCATGTAAAGAAGGTGAGATATAACCTGACCACCTCTCCTCAATCGATAGCCCAGACCTGAATTCTCCAGCAACGTGCTTAGAGGATTCAAGGCTAAGCAGAACCAAAGTGGACTCAAACTATCGCCCTGGAATATACCTCGCTCTATCCTTATCGGTTCACTATTTCTCTGAATCTGCCGACATCCTGGATAGCGAAGGACTGTACTCCATTGCCTCATACACGAGATCAGGAAGGTGCGCAGAGTTGCATCAATTTTATACAAATCTAGCACCCTCATGAGCCATGTATGTGGCACGGAGTCATAGGCCTTCTTATAGTCTATCCAACATGTCGACAGATGCCTTCGGGAACGGCGAACCTGTTGACTAATGGCCATATCAATGAGGAGCAGCTCCTTAGTACCACGGTACCCGTTCCTACATCCATTTTGAGAAGCAGACATGATAGAATTGTCATCAATGTGTTTAGTGATTTTAGCTCTCAAAATGGATGTAAGAACTTTATAAAGTGTCGGAAGACACGTAATTGGTCTGTAATTTTTGGGTTCCGCCGTACTACCCGATTTATGGAGCAGGTGGGTTATACCGGTTGTCAGAAACTTGGGAAGCGACCCTGACTCTAAGGCCGACTGGAATAGGGCCGCCAAACGAACGTGCGACCTCTGAATCCACTTTATCCAGAAGTTGTGCAGTCCGTCCGGCCCTGGAGATTTCCAATTAGGCAACGGACGGACCGCACAAGCTACATCTTGGGGGCTGATTGTTAAGGCCCCCATTTCTGGTATTGGATCGCATGCTCGCCCCAGTCCATTCACCTTCGGTATGACTGACAGGCATCGACCAGATGCTGCGCCAAAACAAACACATGGCGTCATCATCCGGTAGGTGCGTGTCAGACACACCTTGGTCCGGTCGCTCCCATGCTCTATACACCCACCGTTCATCGCTTTGGAATGTGCGATTCTGAGTGTACCGTTCTACCCGCCGCTTATACCTACGAATACGATTTGCCCATGCATACACTTTCTGTTTCAGGAAGTCGATGCGCTCTGCGATGCGGGACATATAGTCTGACGGACTTATATCAGTCCCTGCAAATGCCCGCTTCACAAAGCGCATCACTCGAGGTCGTGTGTTACCCTCCCTGAAACAGATTAGTTTGCCAATGAGTGCTCTGGCCGCACCAATACGTCGCTCAATCCTGCACTGCCAAAATGGTATAGCTGGTTTCGGTCGTGTAGCTCTGTCATCAGGAAATTTGACGTGAGCTACACGACACACCGCTACAGCCGCACAATACAGGATTGAGTGAGCATCAGTGAGGTTCTCGCAGTTGTCAAAATAGCTTGACAGCTGCGAATCCAGAGCAGCCACCAGCGCCCTATTTTTATTATGCATGGGCAAACGAGGTAAGCGTGGTCTAAGTTCGGGTGACATGTACCGATATTCTCGAATCGCACCCTCCAAAGTACTCCTCATTTCCTCACTGCACTGGGTACTTACATAGTAGCCATGTCATTACTTACCTCGTTAGCGCGATTAACTAGTTGGTGGGGCTGTGGTGGTACCACAGCCTGCGACGAAGAGGTAATGACTTGGCTACTCTGCATTTCAATTCGTAAGCGATCAAGTACGGTGTCATCCAACATACGATTACGTTGGATAACCCGCACCTGATCCGACAGTCGTTGCGCCGACACGTTGACAGCTGGCTCAAGCACCTGAAACAGAGAGAGCATCCGAACCCGGTACGCAGTCAGGTTGTTTCCCCCCTCTGTAGCCCCATAGTATGAGCGCATGACATTTTCGTTGATGGAATTAGTCCATCGCATGCGCTGCACACTTCCGCCGGGAGCTGGGACCCTATCAGAGGCCGGTGGGCCTCGAAGTCCTAAGCCGTCCGGCGGCCGGCGTCCTCCCCGTCGACGAGCAGGTGGTGGCGTCGTGATGGGGAAAAATACTCGTCGCTTGAGCTCGACGCAGCTGCCACGGCCGGTGTCACAGCGCTCACGACGAGGCTGGGTTCCGGCGGCGGCGAGGCGGAGCTGAGCGACGAGTCCGGAGGTGGAAGGCGTGCAACTTGGTGAGCCGCTGATCTTGTTATCATATTTTAAGCATCAAGCGTCGTTTGATCCGGTATTTTCATTTTTTTTTTTGACAGTTGACGTCTGTCTGCCATGGTCCATTTTATTTTAACAAAAACAGTTTTTAGCTATATTTTAACTTTTTACTCTTTACATTTAATTTCTATAGGATTCTTTTTCGTTATTTACTAAATATATGTATGATTGGAGGCCGAAAACTGGTTGTTTGATTTATTTTATTGAGGAAACAGATAACGACATGCATGACACTTGGGGTTGCCAGCATCTCATTATTATTATAACTGACTACTCTCATTCTCACTGTTTTGTATAGGCCTCCGCTATCTTATGTTATTCATTTGAATGATCTTTAGTCAATATTTCCTTACCACTAAATATAAGCGTATGGTTTCTCTGTGCCCGAATTAGGTAACCAATCCTTTCGTTAGCCCTTTGTTCTAGAGAATAAGGGATGTTGTCAAGTGAGTGGAAATAGCCAGTCACCTGTATAGATAACAATTTAATTACTATATTAGTGACAATAGGGTTTCAGGGATGTCATGTGGAGGAGGCCGGAAGTCTGAGGGAGAGCAGCTCAAACCAACCCAGCCACCGCGAGAGATGCAACGGGTTTTGGGCGCCGCGAATAGGTAGGCCTATTGCTCACCGTATTGCGGCGCCGTCCGTCCGTCTAGTTACGACAAACCGTGTCGACGGCGCGTTCGTGTTCCACACGCGCTGCAAAGAGATGTCAGCAAAGCAGAGGGGCTTGTCAGGGCCACCGCCTGCCGAGGTTGCGGGTTGGTCGAAAAAGACACCGCGGCCCTGGAACATAAAGAGCAAAACAAGGAACTTGGGTGGGTTTTAGTCAGTAAAAGTCTGACGGTCTCCCCCGCTCTGAGCGAGTTTTTTGAAGATTTCCCATCCGTTAAAAAAAGGCATGTCGTGTTAACTAAAAAGTAGGTGGTAGCAGTTGAAAAGACAGTTGTTGCATGTTTTAAAACTTTTGCAAAAAGATAATATTCTACCTCAAAAAAAAAAGTTCCAAATAACTTTACTTCCGGAAGTCGGCGACTTTTCTTTGTTTCATCATCTTTTTGATTAACTTCCGGAAGTGGAAAAAGAATTGCGTAAATCGGATTAGTAATCACGGACAAATTTTTGTAGGTTCGATAATCAATATAACTCACTTAACATAAACTAAATCAACCCAAATTCTACCTTACTTTTCATCAAATAATTATGATCTTGCCTGAAATAGTAGACCCGAGATTCACACGGAACCTGCCTATAAATGACAAGGTGTTGATATAATCTGAATAAGTTGAGTTGCCTGTAAGGTCGGCTGTTTATGTTTTATTTTTCTTACAATTAAATTGTTTTTACATTCAGTATAAATAAAGTATCTTAAAAGAAATAAAAAAAAATGCATCCATTTTATCTTGCCTTATCTAATTTGATTTTAGTTATTCATACAGAACAATAAATATATAAGAGCGCCATCTATTTGTTCTTTGTTTATTATTATTGACCGCGTCCTTTCTTTCTTACTTGTTAGTTTGCTGTATCGCCGCCCTTTAAGAATGGCGCTAAGGTACCGGAGAAATAGTGGGCGTGGCTAGAAATACCGAAACATCGCAGCTCACTAACGGTTGTCAGCGTCTTAACGTGCTTTCCGAGGCACAGAGGAAACTCGGTAAGAAACCGGTGGTCCATTCACAGACCAACCTAGGAAAACGCGGCATAACACAAAGATACACACGAGCATCTCCTTCGTTGGATGTTTATTTATATAAATGGTTCGACACAATCAAGAAGCTACAATCCCTAACATTAAGACCTAGCCTTACTCCACCATCAAACCAACAAAAACTAAATGAAGCTAATCGTCGGGAAACTTGTCCGGAGCAAAGAAAACATTACAACTACAGTTTCATAACTACCGTCCACCGGCGCCATTTTGTGCGCCATAAATTAACAATAGTTAACCCACTCTTTACAGAACAAATTAGCCAGTCTCGATAGTTGAGACTGCACTATATTGTGAAACTGTGGCTCTTGAGAGTGAGAGGCGGAGCGGGTGATTTTTTTATAAGTTTAAAACTAAATTGCTAAGTTATGGATTCAGGTTTATGTGGAGTCAGGGAATTGTTTGAATCTTATTCTACTGTTGGACAGAGATAGCGCTAACACTAACAATACTATGTCCTGGCTGCGCAGACTCTGAATTTATGACCGGTTTATGGCCCTGCCTAAACATGGATATACTATTCGATTAAGAACCTCTTTGCACAAACTTTTCGAGATGGCAGGCCAGACAGGCGATGCCAGTTATAAAAAAAAAACAGGCAAGAAAACCGCTATAAAAAGAAAACAAATTTTCCTTAACATAGACGTTCCCCAAAGAACTACCTGTCCAATTAAATGAAAAGAAAAAAAAACCCTGAAAATCGCGAAACTACATTTCTTTTATCTTCTCAAATCGCTGAAGCACTTGGTCTCGCCTCGCTTATCAAACACAGACCGCTTTATTTCTCGTCCAACGTAAACTTTCACGAGAATTTCATGATTTATTCGTTTGACTTGTTCTTTTATTGAAAAAAGGACTTCAGACGTTTTTCCGCGTCTCCCCCTTTGAATATTTTGATGTAATATAAATGATATAGCATTTTATAGAGGGTTGATATTGATTATTTCTTTTCACTCGGGGTCCGGAATAAAAAATGTGTTAGCTGTAAAGTAACAATGCCATGAAGTGTGTGGCATGACACTGTCATGCTGTGGTGCCTCTGCCGGGGTTGCGGGTTGTTCGGAAGAGATACCGCGGCATCGGAACATAAAGGGCAAAAGAACAAGGAACAAGGGTGGGTTTTAGTCAGTAAAAGGCTGACACTCCCCCCGAAGTGTGATGATTTCCCATCTGCAAAAACAAAAAATGCTGTGATGCCCCCCCTCTACGCCACAGCTCTCGACTCCCTTATATTTTCTTTATTTTATCTATCTGTACCAAAATTCATCAAAATCGGTTTAGCCATTTAGACGTGAAGAGGTAACAAACAAACAAACTCACTTTCGCTTTTATAATATTAGTAAGGATTATTAAGTAATTCAAGTAATGATGAATGGAACAAATTAAACATTTAAAAATTAACCTCTAAATCATAGTCCAAACCGCGGAGCAAAATCCGTTAATTCATGATTTCTTGTCGCTAGGGTCTCACCACAGCATGATATATGAGGGTCCAAACCCTTTTATTATCATTAATTAGTCTCCATACATCTGTCCCCTAGTTACTTATCAGTAACAAGAAACAAACCTCCAGGGTTCCTAAAAAACGAATTGATATCATCGTACAAATTGGTCATTAGGATTAATCTGAACTTATTTGATGAAATATGGAGTTGGGAGTAAAGGTCGGGGGAATTAAACCTTATAGTTTGTGAATAGGGTTTATGATCGAAAGTTTGCCGGTGCGGTCATATTGATGTTCAGGTCAAAAGTTAGATGAAGGTTGTTCGCTATTTGAAGTCCTAAGCTCATAAGATCATGAATTATTACAGAACAGAATCTCGTGACCAAATAATAAAAGCGGCATTTACCCTTAAAGGTTGAGTAGCAAGGGATGGGTGTTCATCCATAAAATAAAATAAATAATGTTATTGACACACATAAGTTAGGTTACATACAAGCATTGAAAGTAAGCGAAGTAGAAGTAGTCTTGAGCTAGGCACAGCCTGTATCTCGGAGGCACAATGACGCAGCACAACATAACACAGATAACTATTAACTGAGGGAATTACAATTAAAACTTATCCTTACTAATATTATAAAAGCGAAAGTGAGTTTGTTTGTTTGTTTGTTTGTTACCTCTTCACGCTTTAATGGCTAAACCGAATTTGATGAATTTTGGTACATATTTTTTATTTAAAAAAAGTGGGATATGAGGGAGAACGAGGGAAGAAAAGGGAAAACTTAGCGTTGCTATTACAAATCCATCAGGCGCAAGAGCAAAAATTGCAGGTCTGCTTGGTGTGTTATACCGAATTTAACGCGAGCGAAGCCGCGGGCGAAAGCTAGTTCAGAAATAAAAGTTTAAAAGGGAGTAAAGTAAAAAAGAATGTGAAACTAGTTAAACATAATAATATTAATAACAACAATTAGAATTAAAATATTTATTACTAGCTTTTGTCCGCGGCTTCGCTCGCGTTAAATTCGGGGTAACACAGTTCGACTTTCCTGATTTGCAGGTACCTGCTACCTGTAATTTTTGCCCTTGCGCCTTATTAATTGTAATAGCAAAGCTAAGTTTTTCCTTTTCTTCCCTCTTTTCCCTAATTTCCCACTTTTAAAAAATGCCTTTGTCCGTCTCTAGGGTCCCAACTATCTCTGTACCATAATTCATTAAAATCGGTTAAGCCAAGACGTAACAAACAAACTCACTTTCGCTTTTATAATATTAGTAGGGATAATATAAATGCACCTGAGAGGATGCCATGCACTAATGAACACATCATGGGACATGATGGTATCATTGTGAAAGAGTTTTGATTAAAAATACATGGAAACGGCGGGCCTGTTGGTCTAGTGGTTAGTGGCCCTGACTACTGAGCCGGAGGTCGTGGGTTCGATTCCCACCCAGGACAAACTTTGTGTGATGAGCATGATTGTTGGTTCTGTGTCTGAGTGTGATTTATCTATAATATGTATGTATTTATAAATTATATAAGTATGTATATCAGTTGTCTGGTTACCATAACACAAGCTCTGCTTAGCTTGGGATCAGATAGCCGTGTGTGAGTTGTCCCAAGATATTTATTTATTTATTTATGGAAAGCACGATAAGCCGTTGGATTAATAGAAGATCTTTGACAGTCAATGTTACCCGAGTCAGAAGCCCGAAAGTCTGACAACTACTGTCATATAACTGGGTTGTGGAGGTCGACGCCAATATAGTTAGGTGGGCAATGGGTATCTCACCGTCCGTCCATCTAGTTACGACCGGCCATGTCGACGGCACGTTCGTGTTGCACGCTCGCCTCAAAGAGATGTCAGCAAAGCAGAGGGGCCTGCTAGGGCTACCACCTGCCGGGGTTGTGGGTTGATTGAAAGAGATACCGCGGCCCCAGAACTTATAGGAAAAAAGAAGGAACATGAGTTTAAGTCAGTAAAAGCCTGAATTTCCTTCCCTCTCCGCCCAAAGCGGGGGAAGGTTTTTGATGATTTCCCACCCCTAGAAAAAACAAGTAAAGCAGATAATGATGTCATCAAAACATAGTTTGTGGATATAAAGAATACTGTATTAAATATTGACGTCATGATATTAAATTTTAGTAGGTATTCACCATACACACGAAAATACCGGGAAATTGCAATTTGAGAGAAATGTTCGGAGCGTAGTAATAAACTCGTAATTACTGCGGCATTTCCTTTGAGTTCATTACCGTGACCACGTAACTGCGAATTTCGTCATTTGAGAAACATATTATTAAAGTGAACGCAACTGTACAATAATTACTTTGACAAATATTTTTTTGTGTATGAATTTGATATGAATAGTACTCTAAGGAAGTGGTGGTAAATCGTTATTAAAAGAACATAAAATGCTTTAAGATTATGTATTATGCCAAAGAGCTGACCTTTTTTTTGGCCTAAGAATTAGTATTGCCATCAACACAGTAATGCTGCCAACGTTCTGGGCAGTTTTTCTGCTGACAGCAATGCAAACGAATTATTTGACGCCCTGCATTTTATTATAGTTTACTAGCTTTTGCCCGCGGCTTCGCTCGCGTTAAATCCACAGTTGTAACACCCTGTTCCACCCAAGTTCCCCTTTCCTGATTTGCAAGTGTTTTTCGTTGGTAACAAAGCGTGTGTGGCCGATTTTTTTTTTATTTTTTTTTTAAATCTTGCTATTACAATCTGTCTCGGAGACATTCAGCAATACGCATTGGACCTGTACCTCACATACCATACATCATTACGATGTATGGTATGTGAGGTACAGGTCCAGTGGCATGCCCTATTAAATAGTGTTTTAAATTAAATCTTGAGGAGTTCTCTTCTTTAGTCTCCTAGTACTTGGAAGTATGTCGTCCATAAGGTGGTGTGTCAATATGTTAGGGTGCAGTTGCAGTCTGTCTTTATATTTTATGACTCTCTCCTTAATTTCTTCTTTTACGGTTTTGTTTTGCTCTCGGTGAAGTCTTTCGTTAGTGACATACCATGGTGCGTCTACTATCAGCCTTAGCATTTTTGATTGAAACCTTTGTAGAATTTCTAGGTTGGAGTTGGCAGCTGTGCCCCATAGCTGTATTCCGTATGTCCATATTGGCTTTATTATACTCTTATATAACAAAAGTTTATTTTCCATTGAGAGCTGGCTATTTCTATTCATCAACCAATACATTTTACGCGCTTGTTGTCCCATTGCTAGGCGTTTAGTAAAAATGTGCTTTCCCCATGTTAGGCGTCGGTCTAGATACATTCCGAGATATTTTGCTTCGTCAGATTGTGGAAGATGGACGGCATTCAGGGTAACTGGGGGACAAGTCTGTCGTCGGGTTGTAAATGTTACCTGAAGTGATTTTGTTTCATTAGCTTTGATGCGCCAGTCTTTTAGCCATGTTGTGATCTTATCCAGGCTGTTCTGTAGTTTGAGAAAAGCTTGAATTGGTGAGTCATCTGATGCCATGATAGCTGTGTCATCAGCAAAAGTGCCCATAACAACATCGTCAGATATCGGCAAGTCCGCGGTGTAAAGAAGATACAGAGTAGGTCACATTACACTACCCTGCGGCACTCCAGCTTGAATTTCTTTAAGTTCTCTATTTGCTTCACCGTGGCTGACGAAGAAGTTTCTGCCAAGTAGGTAAGATCTTATTAGACTATAAAAGTTGGTAGGCAATGTCTTTTTAATTTTGTACAGAAGTCCATCGTGCCAGACTCTGTCAAAAGCTTGTGATATGTCAAGGAAGGAAGCTGTGCAGTATTCTTTCTGTTCAAATGATTTTGCTATACCATTAACGAGTCTATGAATTTGCTCGATTGTACCGTGCTTTGCCCTGAATCCAAACTGGTGATCGGGTATTAGGTTGTTTTCCTCGATAATTGGATTTAACCTTACGAGGATCAATGTCTCCATTACTTTAGACGCAATTGGGAGTAGGCTAATTGGCCGATAGGATTTGGCATCTTCTGGACTTTTGCCTGGTTTTGGGATCATAATGATTTTAGCTACTTTCCATTGTGGAGGTACATATTCCTTTCGAAGGATAGCATTTTATAATTGCGTCAAGAATGTTATGCCCTGCTCTGGTAGCTCTTTTAGAATGGTTGATATAATTAGATCGTATTCAGGGGCTTTTCCTACATTCAGTTTTCTAATTGCAGATTTGATTTCTGCTTTGCTAAGTTTCTGAATGGGCAACTCTAGTTGGTGCGTCTGGTTCAGCAGTTCTACAACCATTTCCGCCTTTGTAGAGCCAATATTGGGGTTTGGTTGGAAGACTTCTTGCAGATGTTCCATGAATACATTGGCTTTCTCCACATCATTCCTAGCCCATGAATTATCTGCTTTGACCAGAGGTGGTTGGTAAGTTATTGGGCGTTTGAGGCCTTTTGTCGCTTTCCACAATGAGTAGTCAGTAGAAGGTTTGGCGTCCAGATTTTGCAGGTATGTTGCGATATTCTGGTTTCTATCATCGCTCAATAGTTGCTTGAGTTGTGCGGCTAGTCTATTGAATGTTGTTTTGTCCCCTGGGTACCGATTGGTTTGCCATCTCTTTCTAGCTTTACGCTTTTCATCTAGTAGCTTTCTGATAGATGGTGAGCTTTGGAGTCGTTCTCGATTTATGGGCTTTGGTGGAGGCGTGGCTTCCCATGCAGCTTGTTGGACTGTGTTGTTAAAATGTTCAACTGCGCTTATAATATCGTCATCCTTTTGTAATGGCATTTTGACAACAAGAGATTTAGTTATTAACTCGCGAAAGTATTCCCAGTTAGTTCTACGGGTATGTAGTCGGCAAGGTCTTTCTTTTTGCAGAATTCTTCGACTCAATAATACTTCCACAGGAGAATGGTCAGAGGACAGGTCAGTACTAGAGTTGCAACTGAAGTCGGTGTTGCTAATACCTTTGATGACGCAAAAGTCAATGAGATCTGGCTTCCTATTTCGATCAGTGGGCCAGTATGTTGGTTCTCCTGTTGAGATAACGCCCAGTTGGAGTTTATTTATCGCTAGGATTAGCTGTCGGCCTTTTGAATTTATAGTCCGAGAACCCCAGAATGTGTGCTTGGCATTAAAGTCACCGCCAGACACAAACCGCTGTCCCAAGGTTTTAAGATATTTTTCGTATTCCTCTTGCTTTATGACATGCTTGGGAGGGCTATATATAGCTGATACTGTGACATGTCCCAACCAGTCCTCTATCACAATGTTTGTAGCCTGAATTTTTTCAGAACAATAGTTGTGAGCTAAGTGATGTCTTATGTTGTTCTTAATCAGAACTGCACTTCCTCCGTGGCCTTTTCCGTCAGGGTGCGTGGTGTGATAGAATTTGTATCCTGGTATGTTAAAATAGCTTTTACTTGTAAAATGCGTTTCCGAGATTAACATAATGTCAATGTTGTTTAATGTCATATATTTATTAACCTCGAGGGTATGTTGTGACAGCCCATTGACGTTCCAGAGCACCATTTTTATGGAGTCCAGTGTGCAGTTAATTTGGTCGTGAGATTCAGGATTAGGTTAGTGATTGCTATTAATTGTTCCATCATTTGTCTCATCGTTATCATTAATTCTTTTATGTCAGAGTTCTGGTCACTGTTAGTTTTAAAAAGCGAAAAAAATAATATAAAATTTCATCCCCTCTTTTAAGGGGTTGGGGGCAGATTTACAAAAAAAAATATGCACGATGTTATTGTTAGTGCCACATAGTCTGCATACCAATTTTAAGCTTCCTACTATGAATATTGCGGCATGCTCCATAAAAACTTCCACCCCCTATTTTAGGGAAGTGGGAGGGTAGAAAGAGACAAAAAGTAGTCTATGTCCGTCTCCAAGTCTCAACTATCCCTGTACCATCAAAATCGGTTTTGCCTTTTAGGCGTGAAGACGTAACAAATAAAAACACTCGCTTTCGCTTATAATATTAGTAAGGATATGTCTATTTGTAGTTTAAAAATAAATGTATTATATTTCAATTATATTTCACCAATACATGTAGGAGGAGAGGGCGAATAAAAATTGTTTTTAGCACAATCTTGGTCTAATAAAGAAAAATCTTTTTCCTTTAGTAGATGAATTATTCAGCCATTTTGAAACGAACTAAATGACCCGACACACCCGCCACCATCAGCGAGACAGTTAAGTGAGCATGACAATCTCTCAACCACCAGGGCATTGTCGAGTCAATGAAAGTACATGGTATCGAAAATAGTAGCGAAAAAGTATAAACATTAGTATGATATATATAAATAATCAAATTTAGCGAAAATAGAAGCAGTAAACACATACTATACAACGAAATAATTTAGCAGTTCTTAAAAACGGTAAAATAACTTAAAATGAGAAATAAATCGCACATAATGTGGCTCTCCAGCCCTAAAATACGTAATGAAGATAAAAAAGTCAGATTTGAGTTGAAGGTTTGAGTTGAGTTGTTGAGGGACACTTGGAAAGGCAAGAGTGGTTTTTAGTCGGTTCGAGTCCGACATTACCTCGACTGTCTCACAACCTGTGTGGCAGGCGAGGTATCAGTGGGGATTTCCCACTCCAGCCACAAAAAAAAAGTACATGGTACTCAACTATCATTGGTTAGTCAGAGGTCGAAGAAATCCGAGATAAGCCAGACCACAATGTTGTTGCCTATCAAATAATAGCGCGATATCCCTCATTGGTAACAGAATTCGATACATACCACATAACGCTATTTATATAGGTACACAAAAGTCATCTCAAATAACTTACACGGCTTCGTCTAGACATGAAGACGCCTACAGATTCATTGAAGTACCACAAACAAATATATAATTGACTACGTTGTAGTCAGACCACCTGTGAATCCAATAATGTTAGAGGAGGAATGAATTCTGTGAAGTGCGAGTCTGACTCACGCACCGAGGGTTTTTTTTTGCGGATGGGAAATCATTAAATAAATTCCCCGCTCAGCGTAGCGAGACGTAGTGTCAAAGTTTTACAAACCACCAATGTTCCTTCTATTGCCCTTTACATTCCGGAGCCGCAGTGTCTTTTTCGAACAACCCGTAACCCCAGCTGGCAGTGGCCTTGGCAGGCCCCTCTGCTTTGCTGACATCTCTTTGAGGCGGGCATGGAGCACAAACGTGAGACGGACGGACCGTAAGCTACCCTTTGCTCACCGTCTACAGGCCTGCATCAACGGTGGCCGGGAGTCGTCTCACGGCCCCCGACTGCCTGTCGTCACTTGACGGACGGACCGTAGGCTACCCTTTGCTTAACGTCATCACCACAGGCCCGCATCTACGGTGGCTGGAAGACGACACCCGGCCACCGTAGATGCGGGCTTCCAGTTGCAAGGTTCCGCAAAACCTTGTGACATAACGTCCATAAAATTTTCGTGACAAACTCTAAAGTAATAAATACTTAATCATCAAAACGCTTGCACAGAAGAATATTCATCTTTGTGCAAAGATTTAAAAATTCTAATTGTTTACACGAGTACAAGCTACGTAATTAGCGTTACATTTATGTAACACGATGTAATTACTGTTATTCGTAGAATTTACAGAGAACGCTACGCTGCCTTCGTAAGCCAAAGAGCAGTATCCCAAAATAATAAAAATGTGTTTTGTTTTTGCATCTGACAGACACTTATCAAAATAACAGAATATCTAAAACACGCTAGCACAAACCATATCTAATTTTGTACTGAATAAGTGAAGTTTTTATTTAAACATCAGTCTAGTTAGTGGCTGAGCAATTAACTGCTGCGCCGCGTGGCGCGATTTCGATCCTCGCACGGAACAAATGTTTGTATGACTTACATGTTTCGGCTCTGGCTGTTTAAATGTTTGTAAACGCACCCACGATACAGGAGAAAATCCTAGATTGGGGCAAAGTTAAAAAAAGACTATGTTGGAGTCAGCTTCTAATCTAACTAGACACAGCTTTACCAATATTTTTAATGGAGCAACAGGATACTGACTTTAAGACTTCTGATCACTACCACATGTTCTATTTTCTTAAAACATACATTTCTATAGTTACCACTGTCTGGCTCACGGCGGTAAAACGCAATTATTCCCAACTCCGAAAATTCTAGAACACGTAAGACTATTAAATACATAATTAAACACATTAATCACACGAGAAGTCTTGACATTCGTCGTTAAAATTACGAAACGATGTCTCTAGAAACAGATTACAAATTATATCAAAACCTAACACTGTTCGTAGATAAACTACAGCTATATTTCAAAGAGAAGTCGCGGTTCTTGGGTTAAGTTTCAACCCTCACCCTTCGGATTGGGGGTTTAAGTGGAGGGTGGAAGCGATTGTATCAAACATGATTTCTTTGGGAAATAATGCTCCTTGCTACGTTAGTCATAAGTTCGACTGATGAGCCGGAGACTGTGATTAATCACTATAACGTGAAAAATTGTGTCATGTTTTTCTATTATGCAATTTCTCAGTTTGGTCAAGATTTGTGCGTAATTTATGTGCGTGTTTGGGTCGCTCAGAAAGTTTCTGTTAGACATTATTAAAATATGGGATTATTATGTTAATTCAACATTTATATCGCTTAAGGAAAATAGTTTTTAAAATACATTTATACGTTATTCTTTTATTTGGCAACCTTTGAAGGAGTTGCAATATCTTTGGCAGTTTTTTTTTAAGAAACTTCAAACTAGCTGTAGATTAAATTCATTATTATTACAAAGTAGTTCTTTATGCCGTATATGCAATTTTTAACATTATTTTTAACTTTTTAAATTATTTTTAAAGAATAAAAACTTATTTTCCTAAAAATATTATTAATGTAGCAACATAATCTTAAACGTTATATTGGTATATTTACAGCCTACAATTTTTGTACATGTATATAAGGTATCTAATGATTGAAAAATCGGCTCTTTTATAATTAATATAATTTGTATGCTTATTAGGTTGATACTACCTTCACTTTTTTTAACTACATATTTTACACAATTGATTCATACAAATAAAACCTTCCTTTCTTTTTTTTTTTAATATTCCAATTCAAGCTCGCTCTCACACCTCACTTGGGCCACTCGCAACCACCGTTTGAGGCCTATTTCGCAGCAATGTTTGTCAGGTCCCGATTAAACAGGCCTCGAGGACATTTCTTTACACTTACACACACAAATAGACAAAACACACAAATTTGTTAAGGACCACCACATCTTTAAGCCACAACAGACCTGCTGCGATAGGTGATCTTACTATTTTACAAATACTGCATTGCGTTTTGATGACTCGCTGTGTTTCAGGGCACAAACAAAATGGCGCCGGTGTTTAGTGTCAGTTTTGTTTTAGTATCGAGTTTCTGAAAATTATGATTTCGATTTTGCTTTTATAATAATAGTACGGATTAATAATCCTATTTCTTGGCTTTCTTCCCATAACATACACCACCTACAATGTTACGAAACCTGTATCTCAGATGAGTGTAGTTCAACGTTTGATCAAATTTCACGTTTAACTGAGGATTCTTTGTGCGACGTCAAGTATTGGCGTCGCACAAAGAATCAAGTTTCAAGACTTGACGTTGGTTGGCGTTCATTACGAACAATACTTTGATGTTGGACCGTTTCCATTCCAATTATTCAAACTGTAATTGGAGGAAATTAACTGCTTGTAATTCGCGTTGTAGTTAATGTAGCTATTTTGTTGTTGAATGTGCCGTCAATTTAATGAATTGAATTTAAACTTTTTATTACACTGACATTATTTGACGACACGGTTGGCGCAGTGGCTGAGCGATCGACTGCTGTGCTGCGCGTCGCAGGTTCGATCCCCGCACGGGACAAATATTTGGATTGACTACAGATAGTTGTTTCGGGTCTGGCTTTTGGTGTATGTGATTTTAAATGTTTGTTAACGCATCGACGATACAGGAGTAATTCCTAGTGAGGGGCAACGTTTTTTAAAAGACAAAAAATTCTATTTAATGGCAATATTCGCATTTACTGTGTACTAGCTTTTCCCGTGGCTTTGTCTGTATGAAGTTCAGAAACTATGCCTTGGAAACAACCTTGTGGAATAAAAGTCTTGTGTGATATTTCCAGCAGTTTCCTAAAGACCATTAGGGTAATAAACTTACTGAAACTGTGACACACTGGTTCCAGGCCAAAAATATAATTTGTAATATTAGATACGTTTTTACAAACATAGTTTTGATATCATCACCATTTTCCTGCCCTTGTTCCATTCTGTTTGGGGTCGGTGCAATACGTTTTCTTCTTCCATTCTCCCCTATCAGACGTCACGGCATCATTTACTCCTTCCTCCTTCATATCATTCCTTACACAATCCATCCATCTTTCCTTTGGCCTTCCTCTCGCTCTCTGTCCTTTAACATTCAGATCCATCACTCTTTTAGTCACATGTGCTTCGTACAAACATAGTTTTGATATCATTACTTACAATTCATGGATGCTTATCCAAAATAAATGCTGATATCATTACATTATAAGTAGAATATTATGATACAAAGAGGTGATTTCAATATTTATTGGATTCAGGGAATCGCTTAAAATGTAGTTAAGCAATGCTTAGAATTATTTCAAAGCTCAATCATAATTTATGAAATCAAAAACTAGCATCCAATCTTGTATGAGAATTGAAAAGTAATCAGTTTAAAGTGATTAGTATTTCTTTTAAGTAGAAATGCATCGTGTGTGTCAAATTCGTAAACACCTAACTTACCTTTTTGTGCGGATGGGCAATCTGCAAATAACTTCCCCCGCTCTGGGCGGAGACTTTTACTGACTAAAACCTACCCATGTTTCTTCTATTACCCTTATGTTCCGGAGCCTGCTGACATCTCTTTGAAGCGCGCGTGGAACACGAACGCACCGTTGAAACGGCCTATTATCACTAGACAGACGGACGGTGACCTACCCATTGCTCAGTGTCTACAGACCCGCATCTTCGGTGGCCAGGGGTCGTCTCGCGGCGCCTGACACCCAGACCGACTCTCGCGGCGACGAGCATGACCTACCCGTACAAACTGCCTCGCTATGCTCATGATAACTGATTCATATGCCTTTGTATTGTATAACGGGCTGGTGTCCGCAACTCCACGTCTGAGGCGCGTATTTTGCGTATGGGACTCATATGCCTGTGAAACGGAGTGTGGCTGTGGTTGCTAATGAGTTAACATTTTAAGGGTCTTTGACACGCCCTAGATTCCGCGGCCCTAGGTGATGTATTCGTTATGAATGTTACGTGGGACCCTAAAGGACTTCGTCAATATAAAGATGGCAATGAAAAAGTGTTAATAGTTATTCATGCGCAACAGAGCAAGTCAGCTAACAATTTCTGGTTGAGTAACAACAGCGGCTTCTTTTCTTCATAAAAATATCTCCCTCTAAAATTCTCAAAATTAATATCCAGGATAAATTTAAATGTCAACTGATCCCGTAATCCTGTCAAAACATATGACGATATTTGGAACGTTCTCGATCCAATTCTAGGCTCATTTACCTACATTTTAATATTACATCAAGCTCGTGAACCCTTAGGGATGGACCCAAAACGTTTTTGTGGTCAAGACCACGACACAGATGGGTATCATACCGATTTTAGGGGTAAATTAAATCTTTACTGGCCCAGTTATAGGTACAACTTGGTTTAATGTAGTCAGGGACCTTTTTGGGGAAGGTTAGGTGGAACTAATAAAGATTTTCTAGTCATTTATGGTGCAAATTGAAATTAAACTGACCGAAAGTGGGTTGTTTTATAACAATTTATGTTTATTTAATTTTTGGAGTTTAGGGATTTGGAATCATCAAATAAGTCGAGCGGATGGTAGTGTCAGATTTTTCCTGACCCGTCCATTTTTCTTCTTTTGCCTTTTGTGTTCCGGGACAGCGGTATTTATTAGGAAAATAAGATACGTTGTTTCAACGGTGGCTACTAAAACGAACTATTGTATTTTAGAGTCGTTCATTCATTTAGATTAACAGATGACTGACTTTGATGAATGACTTTTACATACTTTTACAGATTATAATAAATAGATATTAGTTTAGAGTTTACACACTTAGTACACAAGTAGTGCTGGTTTTATTTGATGTTTTAAACTATTAATTTTAACAGTATTACTTTCGAACAACCCGCAACCCCGGAATTTTCGGGGATGGCAACACACCTGCAATACAGTTCAGCACATACTCAATGGTGTTAACTACTTGAAAGCCGTGAGATGGTTTGACATTCGTTACAAACAATACTAGTACATACCTAATTTTTGGCCCAATCCCCCGTCATACAAAGAAAACATGCAGCTCTTGGTATCAGCATGTGATGAAAGGGGATGAAACACATGTGACTAAAAAAGTGGTAAAGATAAGATAGATTGAAGAGAGGCAGAGAGCAAAGACCAAAGAAAAAATGGATGGATTTGGGCGAGGAATGATTTGAAGAAAAAAGAAGTACATGATTCACAGAGTAGAATTAAAGAAAAACAACGTGTTGCGCAAACCCCACATAACATGGCCCAAGGGGAGAAAGATGTCGTGCGGTCCATGGCCTTTTACGGGGCCCCGGTATGGGCGCGTTCTTTAGGGCGGCGCGCCGCCCACTACCTAAACGCGCCCCAAAAGGTGGTAGCCATAAGGCTGATCCGGGGCTACCGCACGATCTCCGGCGAGGCAGCAAGCCTCCTTGCCGGACTGCCACCATGGGATCTGGAGGCGATAGTCCTCGCGCGCCTGTTTGAGTGGTGCGCGGAGGCACTACACCGGGGGGAAAACCTGCTGCCGCGGCAAGTTGCCGCTCGGCGGGCAGACCTCCGGTGCGATCTCATGGTGGCATGGAGGGAGCGACTGTCGCAACCCCGTACAGGGCACGCCACAATAGTGGCGGTAAGTCCCCTCTTTGAGGAGTGGCTGGAGAGGCGTCATGGCGTCCTCACCTACCGCCTGACGCAGGTCCTCACCGGACACGGAAGTTTCGGGAGGTTCCTGCACATCATCGGGCGGAAGGAAGCGCCCGGGTGTCACCATTGTGACGATCGCCCGGAGGACACGGTGGAGCACACAGTGGCGATCTGCCCAGCGTGGGCGGAGCACCGCCATGCCCTCGTAGAGGCGATCGGCGGCGGCGATCTCTCGCGTCCGGCCCTGGTTCAGGCCATGGTCCGGAGCGAGAGGGAATGGAAAGCGGTCACCACCTTCTGCAAAGCAGTAATGCTAGCAAAAGAGGTGGCCGGGCGTATGAGGGAGAGAACATCTGCCCAACCCAGCCGCCGCGGGAGACGCCCCGGGCGCCGGGCGCCGCGAGACGACTCCCGGCCACCGTAGATGCGGGCCTGTGGACGGTGAGCAATGGATAGTTCACCGTCCGTCCGTCGATTGACGACAGGCCGTGTCGACGGCGCGTTCGTGTTTCACGCGCGCCTCAAAGAGAGTCAGCAAAGCAGAGGGGCTTGCCAGAGCCTCCGCCTGCCGGGGTTGAGGGTTGTTCGAAAGAGATACCGCGGCCTCGGAACGTAAAGGGCAATAGAAGGAACATGGGTGGGTTTTAGTCAGTACAAGTCTGACATGCCCCCCCGCTCCGCCTAGAGCGGGGGAAGTCATTGGATGATTTCCCAACCGAAAAAAAAGGGGGAGAAAGATGATGGTACAAAGAAAATATGACCATTAGTTATGATGGATTGGCGATTCCAGACTTATGTTATTGCACGTATCCAGGCGTCTCCACTTAGTCTTAATTGCAATGTGATTTTTTTCAACCCTAGAATGGCATTCAAATCCCAACTAAATAACTAAATAGGCTATAACAATAAAAAAAAAACAAAACAAAATGCATCTTACCACCCCAGTCATTAAGTCTAACCGCCACAATCAAACACGGCAGTCAGCAATATCTTGGTGGCGCGGGAGACGACTCAATCTGACGTAAGTGATACAGTCTGGGGCTCCAAATAAATGCGCGGTCGGGCGGCTGAGGCGGTGTGGTTGCAGATGTGGAAATAGGTAGAAAAGGTCTCGTAAAGACATGGACATTTTTGAAAAGACAGGTCCATTTTTGAAAAGACAGGTCCATTTTTGAAAAGACAGGTCCATTTTTTTGCGGTTGGGAAGTCATCAAATAACTTCTCCCGCTCTGGATGGAGCGGGGGAGAATGTCAGACTTGTACTGACTAAAATCCACCCATGTTCCTTCTATTGCCCTTTACGTTCCGGGGCCGCGGTATCTCTTTCGAACAACCCGCAACCCTGGAAGTCAGGTCCCTTAATTCATTTTTCCTAAGTTGTCAAGTTATAAAAACGCAGGGTAAAGTGACACTTACTTGCATGTGTCACTTTACTACACGGTAATGAATGAACTAAATAATTGAACTTAACTAAGTACTTTGCAACGAGCTGCACTCTCAAGCAATATGAGTCACGAGACCACGGTCACCGAGATGAGACTAATTGCCACACGAAACAAGTGAAACACGCGCGTGTCGCTTGACACAAGCAGCAACGCCAGAAGCCGTGGACCGGGTGTTTAGCGGGCCATAAACAATAGGTAATGAATGACGGTTTTAAAGGTTCAGTTTTAAAATGTTTATTAAAAACTAAGTTCCTTAAACGACATTTACATACGCCACTTGCAGTTGCGTATGTAAATGTCGTCTGGTGATCGTTGATCGGCGGTGGCCATCTCTCACGTCTGGCCCTGGATCAGTCCATTGACTGGAGCAAGAGGAAATGGGAAGTAGTCAGGAGGCGGCCGGACGTTTGAGGGATGTCGCGTGCCATGAGATGACTCCCGGCCACTGTAGATGCGGGTATGTGGAGGGTAAGTAATGGGTAGCTCACCGTCCGTCCGTCTAGTGACGTCGCCAGGGCCGCAGTATCACTTTTGAACAACTTGCAGCCTCGGTACTGCACTTGCTGAACTTATCGTCTATCATTTTTATAATTCTGAACAAGACCTGTGAATTATAGTGTCACAGACAAAGCTTACATTGTTTGAAGTTTATAAACCTTTCGAAAATTAAAAATTCGAACTACTTCTAAATCCCAATGACGTCAATTCAACTGTGTTTCTCATCTGCGAACACAGACGGTATTCTGTAATCTATGAAGGGGGAAAGCTGTATTGATAAATTGAGCAATCGACTGGGACGAAGATGGGGGCACTGCAGGCGACATAATAATTTCCACGGCCCGCCGGGAAGATGAGAAATTCAATCTCTGACTATTCAGGCGTATTTCGATTTTTTCGGTTCCTATTCCGCATCGATGTTTTAATTATCGTTCAGGGTTTTTAGTATCTGTGAGCGGCAGTCTGGACTAACTGGTATTTTTCATGGTTTAATAAGCGATGAAATCGATTGAGGGTAAGTATTTAAATTAAATATTTAAATTAAAATAAAAAATTAAATTTGGGGTAACACAGTTCCTCTTTCCTGATTTACAGGTACCTGCTACCTGTAGTTTTTGCTTGTGCCTTATTTACTGTAATAGCAATGCTAAGTTTCCCTCTTTCTCCCTCATATATAAATCTTCTTTTTTTAAATATACTCTTTGTCCGTCTCCAGGGTCCCAACTATCTCTGTACCAAAATTCATTAAAATCAGTATAGCCATTTAAGAAGCGTGAAGCCGTAACAAACAAACAAACTCACTTTCGCTTTTATAGTAAGGATTTAACTATAAACGATAACATCGACCCTGTAATCCTTTATGGCTTTGGCAGTACCGACCCTCAAACGTCACCAGTAATATTTAGGCCTTGTGTAAAAAATATTGATGATAAATATATAATAAATGGGAATAGGCAGACGACTGAGTTTAGGATGGAGAAATCCAGGAACAACTTTATACCTCATGCACTTACCCGGCCGCTGTAGATGCAGGCCTATGGACGGTGAGCAAGTCTAGTAAGTCGTTACTACAGTCGTGTTGACGGTGCGTTCGTGTTCCACGCGTGCCTCAAAGAGATGGCAGCAAAGCAAAGGGGCCTGCCAGGGACACAGCCTGCCGGGGTTGCGTGTAAAGAGATACCGCGGCCCCAGAAGGTAAAAAAAGGAACATGGTTTTAATAAAAGTCTGACACTCCCCCCAGTCAGTTATGCGATGATTTCCCATACGCAAAAAATAGACCTCATGCCTCATTGTACAAAAAAGTATTAATATTATGTGCTCGGTAGACTGACCTAACATGTTTTCTTTTTAGAACAATAACATTGTTAGACCGGGAGTGAGGTTTTCATTGCTGCGTGATAGACATGATCTCATCCTGGCTTTGATTTGAAGAAGTTATTGTTCTTCGAGGTCTTCAACTCCGTGGTTCAATTAATGGTCAAGACCGGGAGTCAGGATTTTATTGTATTAGAACATTCTACAAAATCTTGTTAATAAAAATGAAATTTCTCTTTCGTCTTTTTTTACAAGTCAAGTGTTTTCCATTTTATGCGTGTTTCAAATGTTTGTTAGTATTTTTTTCCTACGTCTGTTTTTTATTTAGCTTTTACTAAACCTGAAATTAAAACAAAACATCAAGCATTGACAAAATAGAATATCAGCACCGTGACGTGACTGCCGGTTGCATCACCATGCTGAGATAGAGGCCTTTTGGCCTCGCACATGACTAATTTAATAAATTGTCTTTTCTATATTGTTTTTTTTTTTAATTTTAGTTCTTTTTAAATTAACTTTATTTTACTGTCTTGTCTAATAAACAGTTTTTCTTTCTTTATTCTTTCTAAATAAAAAGTTTAAGCCATTTAGTATTCAAACCACTATATTTACTCTCCAACTCAAATGTTTACAAAAAGAATTGCTCACTTAACGAGTACCTTGACCTTGTATCTCACATAATCCACAAACAAACAAAACAAAAATAAAGTTACAAAATTACATGCAACAAAAGAAACCTCCAGCGGAGCGCTTTAAACCGGTTCCATCCAGTTTTATCTGGTAAATTGCAGTTAGCACTCGACATGACTAGACAACATCTAACTGAGACAATGCAAATGTACTGTGAAATTGGAAATTTTAAATTGATTGCGACGAAGGGAAACTTGCAAGAAAATTAGCTTTGTTTGTGAGAATTGCCAAGATAAGAAAGTTTGTTTAATGTGTTTATTTTACGGGTTATTTATTTTAATTGAAGATAAATTTCCTACAGGATAAATAAATAAATAATAGCATCAAATTACTTGTTCCACTGCTGGGCGAAAGCCTCTTGTCTTATAGAGAAGGAACGAGCATAGAACACCACGCTTGTACAAGACAGGTCAAACGAATTCTTTAAAAAAAAAAATGAAAAAACTTTTTTTTTACTTTGAAAAACACTTTGCCCACACTGGTGGTCTTATTATAGGTGAGTTAACAAACATTTGAATTCACATACACAAACAGCTAGACCCACAACAACTATCTGTAGGGTATACAAATATATTTTCCGTGCGGGGATCGAAACCGCGACACGCAGCGCAGCAGTCGATCTATCAGCCACTACACCAACCGTGCCGTGAAAACTAAAAATCATTCAAATGTTGAATCAAGACCTCCCTTATAATCTTTCCCCTACTACTGACTCTTTTTCATGTGAAAATTCATCGCAATACATGACAGATGAGCCAGATTCGACACGTAGTCAGTGCCAGAATACGAGAGAAAACGCTTCGTATAGATTTAGTGGAAAAGATTTTTTTTTTAAATGTTGCCCCACACTTGGAATTTCTCCTGTATCGTGGGTGCGTTTACAAACATTTAAACTCACATACACAAACAACCAGTCCCGAAACAACTACCTATAGGTCATACAAATATTTGTTCCGTGCGGGGATCGAACGCGGGACACGCAGCGCAGCAGTCGATCGCTCAGCCACTGCACCAACCGTGCTGTTGGCCCGCAATGTTCAAAAATATCCTTAAAAAGCCTTTTTTGCAAGAACAAAAAATGCTTTTTTGTTGATTCTTGCTTTACTATCTTACTATTTTTGGTCTAGTGGTTGAAAGTGCTACTGCTGAGCATGAGGTTTTGGCTTCGATTCCCAGATCGAGCAAAAAGATTTTGCGTTATTCCATTAAGAACATCTCAGTAGTAGAAATCCAGACCCCATGTCTGGAATTCTGTCCGATTGATGTCTCACCCCTTATTAACGGAATATTTCTGGTGAAATTTAACTTATATTAGGTATACCTTACCACCCCTACCCATGATTGTATAAAAAACCACTATTTTAGAGTTGATCAATAAAACCTATGAAAACCGTATCCATTTCCATACGCATACAAAAAATATGAGAAAAATGTCGAACTTTAAAATGAAACGCCATAAATTAAAAAAAAGAACACTGTCCTATTCTGACAATCGTAACAGTATAGGTAAAGTTTTAATGAAAAGAAAACAAATGAATAATAATGTCCTTTAGTGTTATTTATTTCCAACTTGGAACTAAAACTTATCTGCTCAAATACTTGGTACTCCACATTTTCATATGCTATTGAAATCTATAGATATCTGTGCCTAACCGTACGTGGATCATGCCTATAGATGATACTTTTATTGGCGCAGGATGGCCTCCAGCAGAAATGGATATCACAAACTAGATCAGTTCCTTCATATAACCAGAATTGGGCCGGAATATATAAGTTCGCCGTTAGATGTGGTAACAATAGCATCTCGTTCATGAAGAGTCAAATAAAAAATAAAAATCTGTCATCTGATGACAGCTGTCAGACAAGAAAGGGTCAATAATCAGGCTTCTTTGGTAGTTCCTAGTAACTACGCAACAAACAAACGGCGCCACTGACTATAACGTCATCTACGCAAATATCATATAGATAAATTATCAAATTTCCTCTTTGTATTATTAGTGCAGATAATCTCAAAAACTGCTGGACTGATTCCAATAAATCCCTTGCCTTTAGAAAGCTATATTATCACTGAGTAACATCAAGCTATTACCAACGGGAGCGGGGCAGTAGCGGGTGAAACCGCGCAGGACAGCTAGTGTTAATAATAAATAAACATTTACTAGCTGTTGCCCACGACTTCGTTTGCGTGGAATTGTTTAAAACGTATCTTCTGTGCTATTCCAGACTATACTCTGTGCTAAATTGCAAACAGATGCGTTCAGCCGTTCTAGCGTGATTGAGAAGCGAACATCCGTCCATTCTATCTTTCGCATTTACATACGAAATTACAACCGAATTGACTACAACCGTCTTTTTTTTTAAGTCGGTTAAAAAATTGTCTGAAACAAAAATAAGCTGCTAGGTTCCAGCTTTGATGCATTCTTTCAAACAATTGTTTCACACAATAAATTCCACTTCCTACCAAAAAAAAACAGCCGCGCATTGTACTATCTATGTTCCAACGAAAAAAAAACATTTAAATAATACCCACTAGTCCGGTTCCCTCATAAATCGCCGGCGTTCACCCAGTTTTAACCGGAGATTACCGAGTGCTTTGCGGCTTTCAACCGGACAATATTTTCAGCCGGCTTCTTTGTAGGCTTGTGGCCGAACGGTTTCAACCGGGCATGAACCGCCTTTGTTTACTTACGATTCCGTGGCTTGCATGGATTGTTATTTTTAACTGTATAATAGATTTTGTATTTGTTTTATCGAAATTAAAAAGGGTAGTTTCCAGGGTCAAAGTTATTACATATATTTAGTCCGTCTTTTAGATTATTCAAAAATAAGGGAAAATACGTGTGACGTCACTCGTTGCGAAAAAATGCAGCAACGCGTGACGTCACACGTAACTTTAATGGGCTATAACTTTGTCATTTTTATTCGAATTTACAAATAAAAAAACCGGCCAAGAGCGTGTCAGGCCACGCTCAGTGTAGGGTTCCGTAGTTTCCCGTCCGTCACAATAAGTGTTCTTTACCACGGTAGGTCATGAAAGCACGGAAAATCTTAACATCGACTTTTAAAAAAATGACGTCATTACGCAACGCCATCTATCGAACCATTTATGAACTGGTTTTTACCTTAACATTTTGATGGTGTTAAAAAAATGAATTTTAGTTTTGTTCTAAATTGCCTTAGCATGTTCTTAATAGAAGTTTTATGTAGTTATAAGATACCGCCAATGCTAGGGAAAGACCAACCGAACAATTCGGTAATACCCGATCCAATGTAATAAGTACCTACAGCGCCATCTCTCGGGGAATTGGGTTACTAATTAATACAAAGACGTTTAAGAAGTTTTCGGTGGTAATTTTGGATTGCGAGAACCGATTTCAATAATTCTTTTTTTGTTTGAAAAAAGATACGTTCAGGATAATAAAATATGTAAACGAAGTTAAAAAAAATGCTTGCATATACGACTATACTACAAACTTAGTCCAGAAATTATTTTGTACAACTTTTTGTCTTTTTTGTACAAAAACTGTTGTGTCAATCAAGTTCAAAATAATTTTCCTAGAAAGTCCTTATAAAGTTCTACTTTTCAGATTTTTTTCATATTTTCTAAACCTATGGTTCAAAAGTTAGAGGGGGGGGGACACATTGTTTTTTACTTTTGGAGCGATTATTTCCAAAATTATTGACATTATCAAAAAATGATTTTAGTAAACCCCTATTTATTTTTAAGTACCTTTCCAACAATATATCACACGTTAGGGTTGAAATTAAAAAAAAAATCACTTCCCACTTTACATATAGGGTGGCTACCCTAATAAAACATTTTTTTCCAATTTTTATTTTACCACTTTGTCGGCGTGATTGATATACATATTGGTACCAAATTTCAGCTTTCTAGTGCTAACGGTCACAGAGATTAAGCGAGGACGGACGGACGGACGGACAGACAGACATGGCGAAACTATAAGGGTTCCTAGTTGACTACGGAACCCTAAAAATTAAGTGTCCCTTATTTTTGAATAAGCGATAAGTTTTTTTTGGAGTCTAGCCTATTAAAGGGGACAGGATATTTTTAAATATTGTTACAGTTGTCGAACTTAAGCTTAGGTAAGTCCGGAAAAATATAAATAAGTCATCTAGAAAAAATACCGCTCCTTATTGCGATGTCCGTCGCGGGTTGGATTCCTGCACCGAACAAATTTGTATAGCCCTCAAGTAGTTCTTCCGGGTCTGGTTGATTGTTTATTTTTTTAAACGTACTCACGATACCGGAGAAATTCCTGTTGAGTCCTAGCTGGGGGCAAAGGATAATTGATATGATAAATGGGTCTGCCCATGTAATTGAAGTAAATAAACAGATTTTACAGCTGTATCTTCAGTAAAGTATGGGTGGTTTTTGAATGTTATTGTCAAAAGTGAGCTGATGGTAAACATTTTGTAAAATACAGCATAACAACAAACGTATGCGGGAAATGTTTCGAAAAATCAAAATGGCGCTCTGTGTACCGACTATGGCCAGGCTACAAAACAACCATTCTATCTATGTTTTATTTTCTTTAATCTTAATTGAACTGATAGGCACTGAAACTACTGCAATGCATAAAAAAAACATAATTTCTAATTCAATTGGAACATACTAATATATAATTTTCGTCACCTACAACATTAAATTATGTTGATTTCAGTCGGATTTGTATTCTACTGTAAAATTAGGATACTGGCACGGATCTTGAGCGCTCGGCGGAAGGGTGGGGATCGCTTTGCGCATCGTACACATATGGCAAATAAAACGCACGCCCGTTGATTATTTATTTTTTCTAAGTTACCTACGTAATTTCTTACTGGTTCTATGGTTGAAAGAAAGATTAAATAATGATTCATTCAATTGAGAAATGGAAATTGAGATCAAAGAAGTAGGTAATTAACAAGTATTTCTAAATTAAAATTATAACTTAGTTCTTGTAGTTTGTCGAAAATTACTAAAAAAAACTACTACGTATTTTTTTGTTAGCATTTTTGACTTAGAATTTTATTTGTTGTAGATAAAAACTTTATCTATTGAATATAGTACATTTCGATACAAGTACAAATAAAATAATTGAATGAAAAATAGTTTTGCTAATTACAAATTGACATTATTTTTTTTCCCCGTTTTGCTTTCGATAAATATCACCTTTGATTATAATTCCAACGGTATATTTATTAAAAAATCACATAAAATATTTGAATAACATAATTTAAAAATGTTATCTATTAAATTGGCCGGAATTGTACTCGTCGTCGTGAGGTACATGCAGCAGGAAAAGAACGAATCCCGAGTGACGTCTATGACGCGATGCGCTACGGGCCAATCACTGCACTTTCCCCGCCCCCGCGCCTCATTTCATACCACCAAAGGGACCCAATAACTCACTTCTGCGCAAGTGAAGGTCAGCGCTCAAGATCCGTGCCGGTAACTGTAATAACAATGATAGTTATCTTAAAGCGTAATTTGTCAGAATATTAGAAACAATAACTCAGAATTTAATAATTCTTAATAATATTACATTCATTCGTAACTTTCAGGTATCTACGTGCCATTTATTTTGCTTTTTATCAGCCAAATTCAATTTAATTTAAAAAATTAAATGATTATAAAAAGAAAATAATTTATTCAAGTAAATATTTCGTAAATTGTGTAGAGTTAAATTTTGACACCTCTTCAAAAAAGACTTCACAAAAAATTTCAGAGCCAGCTGTTAATTTGTCCCGAAGTGTACATAAAAATTAAACCAACAACAAAATGACGTTGACATCGTTTTTAACCAACCATTGAATTTGTTTGTTATTTAAAGTCCAAGCAATTACTAGAGCTGCCATTCCACAGGGTTTCCATTCAGAAGAAAAATTAAACGAATCCATTGGAATCCAATCGGACGTGCGCAATGAACATGGAAATAGATGGAAAAGAATTTTCCTATTAAACTTAAGCTTTTAAATAAATTCGAGTGCAAAATGTGATCAGCTTCCTTTAACGGTTGGAAAAGTGTGCAGGAATGGACAATATGTTCTCGAGTACTGCAGTTTCACATTATTGTTTTAAGCTTGCCTTGTTTTACACGGCGAAAGACGGGTGTACTATTAGGCATACTTCTACCTACCCCTTCGCGGATTACAGGCGTGATGCTATTTCAAGTTTTTTATTGAAAAAAAAATTGATGTGTCGATTAAGTCACGCAAGGCTGGAATGGAATGTTAAACTTGTCCCCCACGTGCATTTTAGATAAGATTATCGCAGGTTGCTACAAAAATGTAACCTAGATGCTGTTTATCTACTTTTCCTAAATATGTTGGTGCCCAGAGTTGAGTTTTGCATTTTCACTAGAGTCTATCAGTTCCTTTAGTGAACATACAACAGAACACGCTGGACAAGATATTTAGTATCTCATCGTTTGTGGAACAAGGAACATGGGTGGGTTTAGTCAGTACACATCTGACACTTCCCCCCGCTCAATTTCCCATCTACAAAAAAAAGACCAGGGTCATCAATGAATATCCAGCTGAACAGGTTTTCCTTGGTACAGCCAAACCCTGGGTCCGACTTGTTCATAACCTCTGACAATACAACTTCAACTCTTCATTAATGGCTTTTGTACAGACGCCTGCACATCAAGCTACTACAATCGTCTTTATTTCTAAAGTATTAGGTTCAAGGTTCATTAGGAAAAATTGACAGTTTCGGGTAGCTTGATGTGCAGGCGTCTGTACAATACAACTTACGATACCAATTACTGCGTCAAAAGTCAAACAATCGTGTGTCACTTGTTTCTTTTGTGTTTACTGTCACGTGACTTGTGGCAACATCTTTCATTTGTTTTTACTGCTGTCACTAAGTCACTACCATGTAGGTCGTGGTCAACCCGCCAGGCAACATGCACCAGTTAAAATACTCATCTTCACGTTTTGTCACAATTAACGTTTCTGTAACTTTTTTGTTGGGTTCTGTACGCAAAATACTCGTGTGGACGGGTTATTGCAAACACCAGCCCGTTATAAAATACTGTTAATTTTAGCCTGCGTCGTCCCACAGTTGGGGAAGGACACTGCGTCTGACTTTCCAGTTATTCTAATTCATAGTCAACTAGCTTTTGCCCGCGGCTTCGCTCGCGTTAAATTCTGGGTAACACGGTTCCCCTTTCCTGATTTGCAGGTACCTGCTACCTGTAGTTTCTTTAAAGTTTTTTTTTTTTGCTGGCAACACTGGCAGCCGGTCGTCAAAATTATCGTGTTAGATTAAAAATTGTAAATTAATGTTTTTACGTGTATAATAAGGCATATGTGTTATTAATTTTGTATAATATCGTCTTAAATAATAAAGACCCGTGTTTGTGAGGTGTTACGCTGCAAGAACCATGTAAAAAACAGTAATCTAGTGCCAGCTGTCAACCAACGGACGGATTTGAATTCTCCACCTCACCTGGGAAGTGTTTTTCTTTATTTTTTCTTTATTGTATGCCTATTTTAAACATCCCAAAATAGTAAACATTCTACTTATTACCCGTTAGCCATCACACCGCTCGTACTCGCGAGCTACGTCCTAAAAACCTGTTGTATCTGAGAGAATGTTTAAATGTAATGTTATAAAATCATCTAGATCCCATTATAATCTTTAAATTGATTGCTGGAAATAGCTCTTATATGTTTACTTCGGGATAAGTACCTGTTTATGATTCTAACATTAGACTTTAAACCATTAATCATAAAAATTAGTAGTACCTCCACCTATGATCTCCCTTTTGTAAACTTACCTACATTTCTTAACTTTTTAGTCCTTTTACATTACCCTTGTACTAAGTAACTTAAGCTTACAGTTATTAGTCGTTCTATTTACTTATTTTCCAGATTTCATCCCTTTCTCTTATTCCTTTCACACACTTAGCTGTCTCTTCTCTAATTCCAGGGTGCCTGTGGGGTTATCTTGTCAACATGTTGACCCGCAGAGCTGCATCCTTAGAGGAAAAACTGAGGGCTACATTGAAGGAGTTAGAATCAAGTAAAACCACAGTCAATCAGATGTTGAAAGAAAGAGAAGAAAGTGAGGTGGAAATAGTATTAGTCGTAAAAAAGAACACTGAGCTTAAAAACCAGTTGTCTGAACTACATGAGCAGCATATGGACATACTTGACCAACAACAACACCTCCGTCAACTTGTTGCCAACTTCCAACAATGTAGTGACACTTATGATCAGGCATTGAGGCGCATCTCTGAACTGGAAGCAGAACTAAGTAGTGCCCAAAACTCAATTGCACACTTGGAATCCCTTAGAGCCCGTGAAGAGTCTGCGAACACCTACAGTCTTTATGATGAGTTGGTTGGTAGCCGGTCTGAATCTGTATGCGTTGAACCAATTGTAACCATAGACCTAACTGATGAAACTATCACTAAGAATAATATATTCAATAGCCATAATAAGATTAAAAAGTTCATTAAAATTAATAAACAAATTCAAAAACTTCAAAAATTATTAAAACACCAAAAAGTAAATAAACTAAACACACAACTAAGGCAAAGAA
Organism: Ochropleura plecta; assembly: GCA_905475445.1. NCBI lineage: Eukaryota > Metazoa > Arthropoda > Insecta > Lepidoptera > Noctuidae > Ochropleura > Ochropleura plecta. The sequence goes on from FR997734.1 coordinate 18,617,542, forward strand.
AACTTAATTTAATTAAAGATTTAAAGGAGAGTGATAGTGAATTACAATTATGTAGGACAATGTATGAAACTGACATTCAAAACCTTCAGGATGAGCTGTTTGTTAAGGAATATGCCCTAAGGGACATTTTTAGTAAATATGAGGCTTCTCAACAAGACCTGAGCAAGCGCATGCAGGAGGCCAATGAGCTGGTTGACCTGGTCACGTACAATGCAGAGAGATATGAGTCTCTGACTAATAATCTTTCTTGTAGCTGTGCCTGCTCACGGACACCACAGCCTTTGCTGGATACACCCACACCTTTAGTGTGTCAGCCCTGTGTTGGTAAAGATAAAAATAATTGTACAAATACAACATATTTATTTTCTGACAAGTTTGGTCAAGGTTTTGGGACTTTATTTAATCAATGTTCTCACCAATAAGTTATAAATAATTGTTTACCCGGTGCCAGTGTTAGCCAAATAATTAGCAATATTAGATCAACTACCATAAATCCCAATTCTACTGTTATATTATTATATGGGAATAGTTTAAATGTAGGAAAAAAGGATGTAGTTGAATGTGTCCACTTGATGTTACATCTCAATGAATCAATTAATTGTAAATTCATTTTCTGTGCCTTGCCTTATTCTCAATATTTGTCTGTTGATCAGAATAGGCACTTATACGATATTAATTTGCTTATTTATAATAGGACATGTCGTCACAGCGACGCTATTTTATTTTTTGACTGTAATCAATTTATCTCTGATTACAGACTCACTAGTTCTACTATGTTTTTACCACCTAGTTGTAAGCGACATATTGCTAATCTTTTAGCATACAATATACACAGCGACAGCCCCACCTTTGTTGCACCAACAATACCTGTTAGTAATGATACACCATGTACTTTAAACTGTTAGGTGCGACAAAGGGTAGACCGCATATGTTGAATGTTGTGCATCAAAATATGCAGGGATTGTCCGGCAAGGAATTAGAGTTAAGTTTGTTCTTAGAGAACTATGATGTTCAGGTATTATGCCTAACTGAACATTGGTTGAAGGAACATGAAGTAGTGTTTATCAATGATGAATTCTATACAGTACAGAGTGCATTTGTTAGAAGAAATGCTATTCACGGAGGATCTTTAGTTCTTGTGTCAAATAAGTTAAAATGTAAACAACGTTTAGATTTAGTAAATCTTTCCATTGAGCGCACTGTTGAGTTGTCTTGTGTTGAACTGGACCGATACATTATAATTTGTGTTTATAGACCCCCTTCTGGTGATTTTACTTGTTTTGAGTCTGTAATGGAGGATTCACTTAATAAGTTAAAAGCAAGTAATAAAAATATAATTTTATGTGGAGATTTCAATGTTAATATTTTAGATGTTACTCCACTAAGTATTAGGCTTCTTAACCTGTTTAGATCTTTTAATCTAGTTAATTTGTTTTTTGAACCAACTAGAATCACGGCATCGTCATCGACTTGTCTTGATAACATGTTTAGTGATTGTGATGCTGAAAATAAATTAGTGTTAAATGATTTGTCATCAGATCACTGTGGATTAATAGCCAGCTTTCCTATGCCATTATGTAAAAAGTCTCGCAAAATAGAGTGCAGGCCGTATACAGCTAGTCGTTGCAATAAGTTTAAGAATAATATAGCTCTTAAAGTTACACCGTCATTAGTAGAACACGGGAGTCCTAATGAAATCTATGAAGCCCTTTTTAATGTTGTGCAAAATGAGTACCAATCTATTTTTAAGAGTAAAACTATTAACTTTAGTGGACCTTCCGTTGGCTTCAACCAATGGGCTACGCCAGGAATTTATAAAAGTCGAGCTAGATTATATGAGTTGTATGGTCTGAAACGATACAGGTTTGATACTACTTTTCTAGAGTATGTTAAAAAATATTCAAAATTATTTAAAAAGATTTGTGTCATTGCAAAGTCTAAATTTTTAAGCGATACTATTAAAAATTCTAATAATAAAGTAAAAGCCACTTGGAAAATTATAAACAATGAAACGGGTAAATCGGTTCAGCGAGAACATCAAGTTGAAATAATGGTTGATAACAAATTAGTTAACAAAGCAGCGGAGATAGCAGAGGCATTTAATATTTTTTTTGCAAGTATACCAATAACTACGACTCGCTCCTTAAATTCATCCCCGTCTAAAGCTCAAAATCTTTTGCAAACTAGCGTGCCTAAATGCGATCACGTATTTAGTTTTGATCATGTAACACCTCGTGATGTAGTTAATGTTTTTAATTCTCTTAAGTCGAAAAACACAGGTGATTATTGGGGCATTTCGATTAAACTTTTGAGTAATATTATCGACATTGTCGCCCCTCATCTAGCTATTACTTTTAATAAATGCGTTGATTTAGGTACTTTCCCTGACCTTATGAAGAGCAGTAAAGTGATCCCTCTTTTTAAATCTGGCAATAAAAATGATATGGGTAACTTCAGGCCAATTTCTATTTTACCTGCCTTTAGTAAGATTTTTGAAAAGTTAATACTCAAGCAGTTGTTGAGACATTTTAATTTAAACAACCTTCTTCACAATGATCAATATGGCTTTACAAAAGGTCGTTCGACAACAGATGCGGGTGTTGCTTTGTTAAAGCACATATTTAATGCGTGGGAGAACGCTCAAAATGCAATCGGTATTTTCTGCGATCTCTCTAAAGCTTTTGATTGCGTTCACCATGACACGCTTTTACGGAAACTACGTCATTACGGTGTTCAAAATGAAGCCTTAAATTTAATAGGCTCATACTTACAAAACAGATTCCAATGTGTAGATGTTAATGGCGCGAAATCTTCTGGGCTACCTGTTCAGCTAGGAGTACCTCAAGGCTCGATACTGGGTCCATTTTTATTCTTGGTTTATATTAACGACCTACCATATCATTTAAAGGGTATTTGTGACGTTGTACTGTTTGCTGATGATACGTCTCTTGTTTTTAAAGTAGATAGAAATAGACAAGATTTTAACAATGTAAACAGCGCGCTATCAATGGTCACGGATTGGTTCACGTCAAATAACCTTGTTCTTAATGCAAATAAAACTAAATGTATTAAATTCGCTCTACCCAATGTTAGAAATCTTGGTCCCAACATTGTCCTTGGCAATGAGAAGCTTAAAACTGTAGACTCAGCAGTGTTCCTGGGTATAACAGTAGATTCAAAATTACAATGGGGTCCACACATATCAAGCCTAGCGGGAAGGCTAAGTTCGGCCGCATACGCCGTCAGAAAAGTTAGACAATACACTGACGTTGACACGGCACGATTGGTCTATTTTAGTTATTTCCATAGCGTCATGTCCTATGGTATTCTGCTGTGGGGCAAAGCCGCTGATATCCAGAATGTATTTGTTCTGCAGAAGCGAGCGGTTCGTGCAATTTACCAGCTAGGTGCCCGGGTTTCTCTGAGAGATTTTTTTAAAGAGATTGGTATTCTCACTGTGGCTTCTCAATTCATCTTGGCCAACATTTTATATATTAGGCAAAATATCCATCTATATAGTAAAAACAGTGATATTCACAACATTAACACTAGAAATAAGCATAAACTACGTGCTCCCTTCCACCGGCTTCATAAGGTTCATAATTCATTTGTAGGGCTTGGTATAACTTTTTATAACAAGCTACCTGCTTCTTTTCTAGATTTGCCATTTAATGCATTTAAAGCTAAAGTAAAATCTAACCTTTGTTTAAAAGCTTACTATTCCATTAACGACTATTTAGATGATAAGCATAGTTGGTCATGGGCGTAGCCACACTGGGGCAAGCTGGGGCGTTTGCCCCACCCTGGGTGTGAAGTAAAAGGTGCCTAATTAAAAAAAAAAACTTATTAATCTTACAACAGTGAAAAGTGTGTGGGGCAAGGCTATGACGGGTGCTCCACAATGTCGGGAAAAGATGGTGGCGTTCAAAAACTACTACGAGAAAAATATAAAATAGCCCTATTTTTCCACTGCGCCAGCCACAAATAAAATTTAGTGGTTAATGATTTAAATCAAATGGCCGCTATACATAATGCGATCGGCTATATAAAAGAAATACTTAATAACATTCTTCCGAGAATCGGCTCAACGCCGTAAGCTCGTGCCACACATCAGCTCTGCGAAACGCGTTGGTCGCAAAAATATAAGTGCATTAGGATTTTTAAAGAAAATTATATTAAAATGATCACGGCTCTTATGACGCTTTCGCAAAAAAAAACAACAGTGCAACAAGGAAGGCGGCTTATCAGCTATACTGCGCTGCTATCAATTATGAATTTATTGTATCTGTTTGCCTCATTGCGAAATATTCGGCACTGCTTCAACCAATTGTAAATGTCTTACAATCCAAAAGCATTGACTTGCTCTAGTGTGCGAATCATATTAAAAGAATCGTTGATACTTTAAAAAAACACAGAGAAAATGTCAACAAACACAGTGGCAATTTCATAGCTGAAGCTCAAGAGATCGCTGATGCTCTAGAGATTGATTTGTCAATGCCGCGTATCGCAAAGAGACAGACACACCGTCCAAATCCTCCAGCAGAAAGTCCTACCCAATTTTGGAAACGATCACTGATTATTCCCTACCTAGACTCGCTGATTATGTCATTAGAAGATCGTTTCGCGGAGAGTAACTTACATATATTGTTTGATAACATTGCACCCATGTCATGTTGCAAATGACCTGCGACGAGATTTTGAAAAAAAACAGAAGTTTTCTGTAAGTTTTACGAATTAAATGATACTTTCCCAAGCGAGACTGAAATGTGGTATAAATTGTGGGAAGAAAAAATACGGAAATTAATGCATTGAAGGAGATGGAAGTGGCAGATCTGATCAAGATTTCGGAAAAGCCAGCTTTTTATCCCAGCGACCATTTTTATCCAACCTGTACCTACAATAGAGCGATCATTCACATTACGGCGGTTCAAAACATGGCATCGCTCAACCATGAGCGAAAATCGTCTAAGCGGCCTGTGTGCTAAGTGTGCACAGAACGAGGATCGCGGAATCAAAAAATAAATTTATAGAAGAAGTGCTAAATAGGTTCTGCCAGAACCCACGCCGGCTTCTCTTAAAGTAATATTACTTATAAAGATAGTTAAAACTTAAATTTATAAACACCGACTACTGTACCTGAAAATAGAAACCTCTAAATTTACAGATTAACAAATTGGCATAGGTGCAGAGCCCAAACGGCTCAAGTTACAAAAAAAATACCGGGGGGGGGGATAGGTTGACAGCTGCCCCACCCTGAGCCCAAGGCTGGCTACGCCCATGTAGTTGGTCACTGTGTTGAACTCAAGACGATTATTTTTATTTTTTTTCTCCTTCATGTTTTTTCGCCAAATTAGCTTATTGATACGTTACATGTCTTCGTCATGTAATTTTATATTTTACTTTTTTTTGTTTATATACTTGTTTCATTTTGTGTGTTTTTACTTATTGGCATGTGGTTAACTAGTGACCTCGAGCATTGACTGAATATAATTATTTATATTTATCTTTTTATGCTTAGCTTATTTCTTTTGCACTATGGTCCTAGTTTATCACCTGTGACTTCTTCACTGCACGTGTAAGCGGGCACACCCTTTAGACTGGTGAATTTATTATTTAGACTTGGGTATGTAATTTTATATTTTACTTTTTTTTGTTTATATACTTGTTTCATTTTGTGTGTTTTTACTTATTGGCATGTGGTTAACTAGTGACCTCGAGCATTGACTGAATATAATTATTTATATTTATCTTTTTATGCTTAGCTTATTTCTTTTGCACTATGGTCCTAGTTTATCACCTGTGACTTCTTCACTGCACGTGTAAGCGGGCACACCCTTTAGACTGGTGAATTTATTATTTAGACTTGGGTATTTTTTTTGTTTTTACATATAATTGGTGTTTGCTAGCTGACAAGTGACAATGAATGAATAATTTCTTATTTTTTTATAATTTTTTGTCATAATATAAATTGTATAAAATCTGGTTCTTCTAACCTGACAGACAGATGTGTTGCTGGGGAGTTTGTTCCGCCACTTCTTCTTTCCAGCTAAAACACTAGGAAGTGGCGAAGGGCAGGGCGTTTTTGTGGGACTGTCTCTTGTAATGTGACGTTCAAAAAGTGCTGATTATCAGCCTAATTTGAATAAATGACTTTTGACTTTGACTTTGAAAGAAAAATAGCCTATGTCCGTCTACAAGGTTCCAACTATCTCTGTACCAAAATTCATCAAAATCGGTTTAGCCATTTAGGCGTGAAGAGGTAACAAACTCACTTTCGCTATTATAATATTATTAAGGATGTGGACCACTGGTCTTTTTTTTGTTTAGCACATCCTTCCATATGCTCCAAGATGTGCCGCGACGACTGACAACGACCTGCGACTAAAAAGTGGCACAGTTTGAGCTCAATTTTTCGCATTGGAAATCACCACAAAATAAGTCTTCCACCATTGAAGTGTCAGACTTGTACTGTCTAATTTAAAACCCACCCATATTCCGTCTTTTTTGCGTTTTCTGTTTCAGGGCCGCGACGTCTCTTTCGAACTAACTCGCAGACTCGCCAGTTTGAGCTCTAACCGATAGTATTTATTCATGTACTCATGTCTAACGGCTCTGTATACACTAGCGCACATATGCGCTCATCAATTATTACAGACACTTAATGCTCTCAGGCCGACGGGCGCCCTATAAATAATGGACGGTGCGACGAACCACCTGACGCTTTTAAACGTCATAAAAACGTAGTTTCAGCTGATGCATTGTTTTTTACACGGCGCTTATTAAAAAGTCTGTTGTTTATTTATTGAAAAGATTTTCCTATTTGTTTTTATTGATTGGGACGTCGCATAGCATCGTTGATCTTAGTGTCTTTTTTGTGAGTGGGAAATCAACAAATAACTTCCCCAGCTCTAGGCGGAGCGGGGGGGAGTGTCAGACTTGTACTGACTAAAACCTACCCATGTTCCTTCTATTGCCCTTTACGTTCCGGGGCCGCGGTATCTCTTTCGAACAACCCGCAACCTCGGCAGGCGGTGGCCCTGGCAGGTCCCTCTGTTTTTCTGGCATCTCTTTGAAGCGCGCGGGGAACACTAACGCGCCCTCGACACGGCCTGTCGTCAATAGACGGACGGACGGTGAGCTATCCATTGCTCACCGTCCACAGGCCCGCATCTACGGTGGCTGGGAGTCGACTCGCGGCGCCCGACGTCCGGGGCGTCTCCCGCGGCGGCTGGGTTGGTTTGAGATTCTCTCCCTCAAACGCCCGACTACCTCCTTCGCTAGCATGACTGCTTCGCAGAAGGAGGTGCCCGCTTCCCATTCCCTCTGAGCACGAGGTCTTGGGTTATGTGATTGAGGGTGAAAGTGAAAGCTGTCGATAAGGTATGTTCAACATTTTTATAACAATACTACCCGTGTCTAGCGGTTTCACCTGCTGCTCAGGCCACCCTTATCACTTAGGAGAATAAAAAATAGATGATAGAGATGTTGGCCGATTTTCAGATCTACCCGATATGCACACAAAATTTCTCACAAATCAGTCTAGCGGGTTCGGAAAAGCTTGGTAACAAACACTATGACACGAGAAATTCTATGTACCTATTTGATAAACAAGGATAGCTCAGAAATTGCAGAATTATTTTTAAAAGGTACATTCTAAATTATTATTATTATTTACTAGCTTTTGCCCGCGGCTTCGCTCGCGTTAAATTCGGTAGCGCCTTATTGATTTGTAATAGCAACGCTAAGTTTTCCCGTTTCTTCCCTTTTTCTCCCTCATATCCCACTCTTTTTAAAAAAATAATAGCTTATGTCCGTCTCCTGGGTCCCAACTATCTCTGTACCAAAATTCATCAAAACCGGTTTAGCCATTAAAGCGTGAAGAGGTAACAAACAAACTCACTTTCGCTTTTATAATATTAAGTAAGGATTAGTCAGATCAGTATAATCCATTATTGTTAGTAAAGACAAACACCACTTACAAACTAATGTTAGAACATATAATACTTTGGTCAATATGTACTAATATGTACTATTATCGTTGAAGTTTTTTTTATGAAATACAGCACTTTGAATACTGACATTTCTAATTTAGGTTTTAAGGGATTAATTAAATAAAATAATTGATTATTTTATTAAGAGAGATGAGTTATAAAAGACCTAACTTCGACTCGATCATTGATTTCGACAAGACTGGATCTACCAAGATCTTCTCCAAAAACCAGATTAGAACGATGTTGTTCAGAGTTCAATTACCTACTAAATTAAACAATCCAATTGAATAAATTGGTCACGATTTTAGACAACAAAATTGGACGTAACCACACACGCTAACCACATACTTACATCCCTCTTAGCTTCGGCCATCTTATCTTTCCATCCCAAAGGATTCCGAACCCGACTCAACCCGGTTCAAATTCTCGACCCTCATTCAAAGCCCCGATTATTTTCCGAGGTGCACAATAACAATATGAACTAACAACCGGCCAGTTTCTAAACATCAAACTGTGATTTTATAAACAAACTAATTTTGAAACCGTTAAGGGTAGACGGAAGATTTTTAACTGCGGAAGCGATATAAGCGATGTAGATAAATACTCAGACACCCTGTAATAGTTTTTGCTTTTTGTTTGAAAAAACGTTACAGTACCCACACTAGAATTTTTTCCTGTATCCTGGGCGAGTTTACAAAAATTTAAACTTTCATACTGCCAGACCCGCCACAACTACCTGTAGGTTATACAAATATTTGTTCCGTGCGAGGATGGAACCTATGACACGCAGCGAAGCAGTCGATTGCTCAGCCACTGCGCCAACCGTGCCGTCAAACATAAGTATTAGTATTACAATGTACTCGGTTATGCACATACATAAACTCACGCATTTTACGGAGGAGGCAGAAGCCGCAGATCCCCACCTGCTACAATCCTTGAACACTATAATCGAAACTTCTGCTCTCTTCTTCTTCTTGCTCTTCTTGTTTATAGTTATTCTGTGCCTTTTTAAACAGTCTCTATTTGATATCCTTTGTAATCGTCATTTGATACAGTTGCAAGCCATCTATTTTAACAAACAAAAATAACCTCTACAAAAGTAGGTAACTCGTCTACTCCAGGCTTAATTAAATTGTTTACGTTCCCAAGTATTCGGGAATTGAGTTAAAAGTGTTATTAGTTGACAATCTCGTTTTAATTACTTTGTAAGTCGATTTCGTTGGGCTGTCGGGTGATAACGACTGTTTGTCTTGTCGTGATAAGTCCTCAATTACTTGGTCCTATCGAGCTAGTTTTAAGATTGGCTTTGAGCCGCTAATCCTTTGAGTTTGTACTGAAAACAAGTTGAGGAATTGAGAAACTTAGAGCATAAAACAGAACTTAAAATTAGAAGCTGACTAAACTGAAGTAGGGGAGGGATAATGTTTAGTTGAAATGAGCCTTTAGTCAGAATATACAATGTGTCCGGTCACAGACTAGATTATATTCTATGTACTTATATAACAAACATTCTAGTACTCAAATTTATTGAGTTAAAAAAACTACCATTTTTTTCACAAAAAAGTTTACAAAAGTTTCGTTGATTTGCAATTTTGTTGGACTTTAATTTTGTTTTCTGAAGTTACGAAAATGTAAGCTCATCAATTCTTAATTTAAACAATAGACAATATTATTATTGTTCCCCTCTGAATAAATCTATTTCCGTCTCAGTAAGACCAACACTTTGAGAGATATGATTATTTTTTGTACACGCATAGAGAATTTCTCAAAACGGCTGCCAAAAAGCGGGGAAGTGAATTAGACCCAAGTGTGTTGCGTAATAGTATACTACTCTGTCAAGAAAGTACCGGGAAAAGATCAATAATACACAAAATGTCTGTTATTCATCCAAATTTATTTTATCACCTTCAAAGTATGCTCCTTTAGAAACGATACACTTGCGCCAACGAATAATCCATTCATCAAAATTTTTTTTAAACGCTGCTTCCGGAATAGAGTTCTTTTCTCGCCGCGAATTCTCCTTTATGTTTTCTATCGATTGAAAACGGGTGCCACGAAGTGGTAATTTGAGTATAGGAAAAAGAAAAAAGTCAGCAGGAGCCATATCTGGTGAATATGGTGGTTGCTGGATGGTATTTGTTGAGTGTTTGGTCAAAAATTCGTTCACAATGATAGCCTTGTGCGAAGGCGCATTGTCGTGGTGCATAATCCAAGAATTTTCTTTCCACAAATCTGGCCTTTTTCGTCGAATTTGCTCTCTTAAACGCCGCATAACGCTCAAATAATATTCTTTATTCACCGTTAGACCTTCCGGTAAGAATTCAGAGTGCACAACACCGCGATAGTCAAAGAAAACAGTCAACATGACTTTGACTTTTGATCGACTTTGGCGTGGTTTTTTCGGTTTCGGTTCAGTTGGAAGGCGCCACTCCGAAGCTTGTTGACTAGTTTGCATGTCAAACTCGTAAACCCACGTCTCGTCACCAGTAACAATGCGTTTCATGAATGTTGGGTCCGAACTGACTCGTTCTAGCATGTCCTCAGCGACTTTCATGCGATTGAGTTTTTGGAGAAAATTCAGATCTTTTGGGACTAGCCGAGCAGCAACATGTTTCATACCCAAATGATTAGTTACAATGGTACGGATCGACTCGTGAGATACAGAAAGTTCGGCGGCTATCTCTCTCAGAGTTGAATGGGGATTTTCAGTCACTATTTTCTTCACTTTTGCGATGTTAACTTCAGTTGCAGACGTTGACGGCCTACCAGAGCGAGGCAAATCTTCCATCACATCTCGACCGCTTTTGAACGCTTTGAACCACTCATAAGCACGAGTTTTTGATAAAGTCGATTCACCGTAAGCCTTCTGTAACATTTTCAGTGACTCCGAACACGAAATTCCATTGGCGATGCAAAATTTAAGACAAACTCTTTGTTCGATATTTTTCTCCATTATGAAATTCGCAATACACACTATATATGATATTACTAAAACCAGCACTGTATTTAATATAAATAACAGATGCAACTCAAACTCCGCGCCAAAATGGAAAACAGTTGTGCCAATCTAACAACTACAAAAAAAACAAAAAAAATAATTTGGAACCATAAACAAATCATCCATTCCCGATACTTTTTTGACTGAAAAATCAAACTCCACTAGTAAGTACCAACAAACAAAAAGCCCAATATATTAAAACAATATCGACATGTATAATTACTACACGCGTATACGACGCAATGACAAACTACGTACACTAGCTAGTAAGACTCATCTTATGCATGAAAATATCTTTTGTATGGCTACACGCATTTTTAATAATATTCCGGTACCTATCAAAACAATTACAAAATTAAAAAAAAATCTCCATGATCTGTTAGTAGATAAGTGCTATTACTCTGTAAGAGACTTCTTGTTGGACAAATCGCTGCTCCAATAATTCCCCTGTCATGATGTGTTCAGTAGCCTGTTTGTACCCTATACCTACCTTAATTCGTTTTTGTTTGGTTTTATCTTTTAGTTTTTTGTTTTGTGAAATATTAAATTTTTTTTTTTAATCATTTACGTACCTATATACACGACTATTGTATGCCCAAAGGGCGGGACATAGCTGATCTATTTAATTATTTAAGACCTGTATTACAAACCTATGATCCACAATAAAGATATTGAAATTGAAAACACTCTTTACATAAGTATCTAGAATATCGCTAGTCCATGACCGGACACATTGTATATATTATGTACATCTGATATTTCCGTATCAGGTGTACATAATAAAGAGTATTCTATCTATCTATCTATCTACACCCAAATTCCTATCTATTTCCCAAAGCGGAAAAATCGTTAGCGACACATAAATAAACAATTCAATTGTATCCTGACAGGTCAATCTCGCATCAATTCAACTTGCGTATTCCACCATCTTTTATTTACGAAATAAAGCCTCACATTATAAGAAAACAGAATCAAGACCGTTGTCTCCTTAAACTGTGTTCAGGGTTGACCCTTTCCAATTCTGGGGACGGCTAGAGAATTTGTTTAGTTCCGTTTTTTCGATTTCTAATACCAATTCGAAAATGATGATGAAATTGACTCTTTTTAAGATTATTAAAAAAAAACAAACATAGCCCCACATTAGGAATTTCTCCTGTATCGTGGGTGCGTTTACAAACATTTTATATGTTGATGATGAGATGATGAAATTGACTCTTTTTATTATTATTTAAAAAAAAAACATAGCCCCACATTAGGAATTTCTCTTGTATCGTGGGTGCGTTTACAAACATATAAACTCACATACACAAACAGCCAGACCCGATACAACTATCTGCAGGTCATACAAATATTTGTTCCGTGCGGGAATCGAACCCGCAACACTCAGCGCAGCAGACGAACCCTCAGCCACTGCGCCAACCATGCCGTCCAATAATAACATTGATAACAACAACTGAAAACATTTTTAATTGAAAAAGTGTGTTAGAGTCGTAGAAGAAGCCTTCTGTTATATCTGCCTGTGTTATAATGTTTCAACTAACAGGTTAACAAATGCTTATGTTTTTAAGATTTTTTCCAATTTAAAAATTACAATAAAGCTTTGCGCAAGCCAAGGATCGAACCAAAGAACCTCCCATCCATTAGTTGCAATGCAACACAAGATCAAAGATGCAGTTTCATAAGGCTTTTTTTACGGATCCTTCTTTTGCTCTTTAGTTTCCGGGGCCGCGATATCTCGTTCGAACAACCCGCAACCCCGACAGCCGGTGGCCCCGGCAAGCCCTTCATTTCATAAGGCTCAAGTGGACTTGTGACCTACTGGAAAATACACTGCAAAAAACAAAAACAGTTTATCAATTAATGTGCGAGATAGCTCCTCCCACTTGTGCCAAGTTCCATGATGTGTTCTGTTTGGAAAGACAGTGTAATTGTACGTTTTTTTTTGCAGATGGTAAATCTTCAAATAACTTTCCCGCCCTGGGGGGAGTGGGTGTAGTGTCAGACTTTTACTGAATAAACAATACAATACAATACAATCCACCCACTTATATTCCTTCTTTCCCTTTATATTCCGGGGCCACGGTATCTCTTTCGAACAACCTGCAACCCCGGCAGGCGGCAGCCCTGGCAGGCCCCTCTGCTTTGCTGACATCTCTTTCAGACGCGCGTGGAAGACGAACGTGCCGTCAACACGGCCTGTCGTCATTAAAAGGGCGGACGGTGAGCTACCCATTGCTCACTGTCCAGTTCCGCACCCGCATCTACGGTGGCCGGAAGTCGTTCCGCGGGGTGCGACGCCCGGAGTGTAATTAGACACTGGATTTACCTCTAAAATAAAAAGGAGTTGACTTACTCCATTTGAGTCTACATCACCAACCCTACTACTCCAAGTTTTTGTTCGAACACTAATGCTATCCAATAAGGTTCTGTATCGTCTGATTTGTTCTTGCCATATTTTTTCAGTAACGTCAGAGTGAGAGATGATAAATGATCGTGTTCGAACCATCTGAGGGACAGATGCTTCAAATTTAATGACGAAATGAAGCTGGCGGTGCAATTCATGGCAATGTGGCGGTACTGATACAGTTTGCAAGAGTGTGGTGACATGATACAAATATTTTTATTTGTGGGTTAGATATAGATGTTGTTAGTATTCATGAAAGCTATGTCTAGGCCATGACCGAAGTACAAATATTTGGTAAAATCATGCTGATTAAAAAAAATCATGAAATAGTATAAAATGAAGAAATAAACAAGAAAAAAAAACTAAAATTAGTATCACAATATTTCAATAATTATAATTCCAATTGTCAACATAAAAAAAAAGAAACCATTATGTATAAAAATAATAAATTCTATTGCCAATTTTAAAGAAAAAAAAGTAGTTTCTAAGTTTGAAACGCTCTGCTACCTACATAGGAGTTATTCAAGGATCGCAGAGGGGGGTGGGCAGTATTTAAGGAGTAAGACCAAATTCATTTCAAGAGACCGCCGAAAACAGCGCTGTTACAGTGCTGTAGTGCGCCTGTGTGCCTAGTGTTTTGACGGGCCAAGGAGTGCCACCGTAAAGGGGCGAAGCCCCGGAACCGACTGACGCGCCTCCTGGCGGGGGCGCTGCGAATTCCAACACGAGCCATCTCAAAAGTCGAGAGATTGGGGTCGCGCCACTAGTCTAACTTTAAGTCTCTTGTGGTCTGGGTGTCAACACACCATCTGGAAACTTTTATGAAGGAGGTATTTTGTCCGGGTGTCGTGTATCGGTGTTTTCGCGGAAGACTTCATGACACCTCGTCGTCGAATTTTGAGAACGCGTGGTCTGTCGTCCTTCGGAGCTGTGAAAATTCAACCCTTTAAACCTACGCAGTTAAACTATATAGCCGTTTATGTAAAAAATCTGTACGGAACCCTGGCCTCGGTGTGCGAGTCGCACTTGGCTGGTTTTTTTGGTGATGCTCTACTCTCGTAAACATCCACATTCGTATTCTAATCTTTCCTCAGCCCGTTTTCCGTGTGTTATTCAAAATAGGGCTTGAATCAATATTCCATCAATATAGGAAGTTGCAAAAAGCCTGGCTCTTTTGACTCCAACAATTGCTAAATAAATCGGTCCTTTAAAACTTCTTTAAAATGGAGATCAGGTTTTTTTTAAATATTCACTCAAAAGGCTACAACGGCCTTATTTCCAAATTACAGCGTTTGTTACAAGTAGAAATAAGAACTAGTAAAACATTGGAGGAACCTCCAATCACTTATAACATGAATAGTGACCATAACTGAAAAACGATTTGTTTCGCTGTGTCGGAATAATTCGCCATTTTGTTTTTATTTACATCAATCGTAGCAATACGTTAAGTTATTGATACAAACTTTTTTGTACAAGTTTATTTTAATATTCTGGCTTTCATTTTGCAAAACATTTTATCGAGGGATTTTATTTTACTAGTAATAGTTACCAATAAGGTTACTATATTTACGCCGTTTCACTAGTAACTTAGCTTGTTTAAGTTATTTTAGTTTATGATTTTGTTAAGGAATACATATATTTGATAGAAAACAACAGTCCATCAAATAAGAAAAAAATAACTATGTCCGAGGAGCTTTGTTACTTACTAACCGACTTCAAAAAGGAGGAGGTTCTATGTTCACCAATTACTCCGCCAACTGTGGACCGATTTTCATTTTTTTTTCAAAAGAGTGGTCCCATATCAATTTTATTTCTATTACTTTGTTGCTTTACAAGTTATCGCTTATAATATGATCTGCTTATACAACATTAGTTTTACTTTATGCGAAACCCGAAACACGTGTCTAGTATTTTTATCTGAAGAATCTATGTACAAAATTTCAGAACTTTATCATGAAAAATCAGAAAGTTATACGCTTGTTATTTTACCTGGTTGTCCGTACAAAACCACGGTCACCGCGCGGCACAAATGGCACCGCACATGTGTACTGTCTCTTTGACCTGCCTTGACCTTGTTGCGCGCCGTGTGATTTCGTATACCTACTAAGTGTCCAACTCGATTAATATTTTTGGGACAAAATATAACATGGTGTAAAAACTATTCGAATCGATTCAGTTACTTATTATGAAGAAACTATATTCAGGTTTCGCATATACTAAAAATAATGTTGTATATTTTAATGAAAAATGAATACTAGATAAAATTGTGTTAGATAACATCATAAAAACTATTTTGCAAAAAAAAAAGTGTTAAATAACTTTACTTTTTGTTGACCGTATCTGTTTCTCTCACTACACAAATCTAACTTATAGTTGAAACTTGCGAACTCGCCTTTATCCGGTAATCGTATTAGTTGTTGGTTCACATCTTGAGTTCTCATAACAACACAATATTATGATGTTAAACAACATACTATAGGTAGTCGATAACGAAAGTAGAAAGTGGCAAGTTTTTAGAAATTACATCTTACAAATATTATAAACGTGAAAGTTTGTATGTTTGTTACTCTTTCACGTCAAAACGGCTGAACGGATGAAATTTAGGTAGATTAGAATCTGGAATTACACATAGGATACTTTTTTCTTGAATAACACGCGGGCCAAGCCGCGGGCGCCAGGTAGTGAGACATAATATCATGCTCATCAAGAAGTGTAGGCAGGGGTGTTTACTACGACTCCCGGCTACCGTAGATGCGGGTCTATGGACGATGAGCCAAGGGTAGCTCACCGTCCGTACGTCTAGTGACGATAAGCCGTTTCGTCACTGGACGGACTGAATTTGATGTCTGCTATCAGTTTACAGCTACTTTCCAAGATTATATAAAACTAGCTTTTCCGCTGGCTTCGCTTGGCTAAATTCGGGGTAACACAGTTCCCCTTTACCTGTTACCTGTAGTTTTTTCCCTTGCGCCTTATTTATTGCAATAGCAATGCTAAGTTTTCCCTTTTCTTCCCTCATATCTCAATCTTTTAAAAAAAAAATTGCCAATATCCGTATCCAGGGTCCCAAATATCTAAAGTAACAAAATTCATCAAAATCAGTTTAGCCATTAAGGCGTGAAGACGAAACAAACAAACTTACTTTCGCTTTTATAATATTAGTAAGGATTAAAAAAGGTTAGGAAGTCGGTAATTATTTGTAAAGCATAACAATCATAAAGTTACTACAGAAAATTCTGCACTTAATGACTGTACTAAACAAGTCACGCTAAAATATACTAGTTCCCATAAACTGCAATAACGTTCCACAATTTAGTTATCGATAACGGCTGATTTACTCCAACTCTTGGGGAGGTTATGGCAACTCCCATGAAATGACTATGGGTGCTGCCCGCAATTTAGTGCGAAATTTTCGACATTTCCCTTAATGGTTGTGATCCAGTCAATCGCGAAGCTTTGGGAAGGCGTAAAACGAACATACTTAGAGTAAATGGCGGTAAATAAAGCATTGGTTTATAGAAAACTAGCATCCGCCCGCGATTTTGTCCGCGTGGCATAGTACTTTGGGCTAACGCTAACTTTAAGCCGCCTGATGATCGAAAGAAAAATATCCGTCTCTCCCCTTTTCTTCCCTCTTGCTCCCCCTTTTCTCACTTTTTTAGCCTTTGTCCGTCTCCAGGGTCCCAACTATCTCTGTACCAAAATTCATCAAAATCGGTTTGGCCATTTAGGCGTTAAGACATAACAAACAAACAAAATCACTTTCCTTCCCCCTTTTCTCACTTGTTTTAGCCTTTGTCCGTCTCCAGGGTCCCAACTATCTCTGAACCAAAATTTATCCAAATTAGTTTGGCCATTTAGCCGTGAAGACTTAACAAACAAACACACTTTCATTTTTATAATATTAGCAAGGATGTTAGGCTTTGTAGACTGCATTCTGAAGCATTTGTTAGAACACAATGATGATACATTACGGATTTGTGGGCGGTCAAAGTCTGTCGTCCGTCTCAAAGAGAATTAGTCCGTCTAGTACGACAGACCTAGGGCATCGAAACCCGATTTCAGTCCCCTTGTAAATTGTTTTTTTTCGGGTTTTTCTAGAGGACTAAAACTAGGTTTCGATGCCCTAGATAGGCAGTGTCAACTGTCAACGGCGCGTTCGTGTTCCACGTGTGCTTTAAAAGCAACAGACGAGCCCGGTTACTTAATCTCTTTTGCTGACTGTACATCCTTACTAATATTATAAAAGCGAAAGTGAGTTTGTTTGTTTGTTTGTTACCTCTTCACGCTTTAATGGCTAAACCGATTTTGATGAATTTTGGTACAGAGATAGTTGGGAACCAGGAGACGGACATAGGCTATTTTTTTTAAAAAGAGTGGGATATAGGGGAGAAAGAGGGAAGAAACGGGAAAACTTAGCGTTGCTATTACAAATCAATAAGGCGCTACCGAAATTAACGCGAGCGAAGCCGCGGGTTCATCATAAAAAAGCCGGCTTAGAGTGAGTCAGACTCGTGCATCGAAGGTTCCGTACATATTTGCGATATAAACGGTCATATCTTTTGAATGCGTAGACTTAAAACGTTGATTCTTTTTTTTTATAAAAAAAAACGTTGTCCCACACTAGGATTACTCCTGTATCGTGGGTGCGTTTACACATACACAAACAGCCAGACCCGGAACAACTATCTGTAGGCAAATCAAAGGGACCACAGACTTGAGTATACGGTTTAATTTCAACTCGATACCTTGACACGTTCCCGAGATAAAGGGTCGTGACAGGGAGACAGACGGACGACAAAATCTATAAAGGTTCAGTTTATTGTGTACGAAACCCTAAAAAAGATTCTAATCAAATATTTAACGTCCACTTTTTTATAAAGTCGGTTGTACAAGGTTGCAGTTGTGTGCACATATAAACTTAATAAATGTTGATAAATATTAACAACCAACATTATTTTTCTAACTCCCAAACATAAATATCACTTGAAATAAACCGCCCAATCTTCCTTTAGCTTAGTCAGAACTTCAACAACATCAAACATACTTTAACTTAAAGCCAAAAGTCTCCTGCATGATCAAGAGTCACGTACATCTATTGACTCAAAGTTTTCAATGTACAGACGCCAGCAGGTCAAGGTACCCGAAACTGTCAATTTTTCCCAATGAACCTTGAACCTAATACTTTAGAAATAAAGTCGAAAATCTATCAAAGAAATCTGACAGATTGTAGTAGCTTGATGTGCAGGCGTCTGTACGAACTCAGTGTCATTGCTATAGAACTTACTGCAACTGTTTGGTGTATTTTGGAGATACTCATATTGATATTTATAATACTGTGAGTTTTTTTTTTAAACGTGGCCCCTCTCTATGCATTTCTCTTGTATCGTGGGTGCATTAACAAACATTTAAATTCACATACACAAATAGCCAGACCCGGAACAACTACTTGTAAGCCATTAAATATCTGTTCCGTGCGGGGATCGAACCCGCAACAAGCAGTGCGGCAGTCGATCGCTCAGCCACTGCACCAACCGTGTCGTGACTATAAGGATATTATCGTTAGCTTACGACTTTAAAGCTGTGGAACTCACTACCCTTCTTTTTTTGCGGACGGGAAATCATTAAATAACTTTCCCCGCTCTGGGCGGAACGGGGGGGGATGTCAGACTTGTACTGGCTGTGAACCCACCCATGTTCCTTCTTTTGCCCTTTATGTTCCGGTGCCGCGGTATCGCTTTCGAACAACCCGCAACCCAGGCAGGCGGTGGCCCTGGCAGGCCCCGCTGCTTTGGTATTAAAAGAGCTGAAGGCAAAATAACTTTGTGTTTTTAGTGTTTTTTGGAAGTTTATTTTTTATTAGTATTTTTTTTATTTCTGGCTTTATTAGTTTTGGTATGATGTTATCTCACACAATTTCTTATCGAGTATTAATTTTTCATTGCTTTAATGAGATATTAGCATATCGTCTATATAAGTACAATAGAAAAAAATAAGTATTATAGAAGATAACTCACAAACTAGTCAAGCAATATAGGTGAAAATTGGTATTGGTATGACCCACAATCGACGGGAAAAACGCGTAACAAACATACAAAAAAAATACAGGACCTCCTCCTTTTATTGAAGTCGGTTAAAACACATAATTACAATCTTTAGTACACAAAAAATGGTACCAAACTGTGTGAAGTCCTTGACTCCTACGCTGGGCGAAACTTATTGTTTTAAATTACTAGTGACCTTTTCTTCTACCTACACCAAAGAAATAACAATATATACAGCTCATGACGTCTTATATATATTATATACAAGCTTTTGCCCGCGGCTTCGCTCGCGTTAAATTCGGTATAACACAGTACCTACTACCTGCAGTTTTTGCTTTTCTTCCCTCTTTCTCCCTCAAATGCCACTTTAAAAAAATAGTTGTTAATTTGTCCGTCTCCCTGGTTCCCTGTCTCTGTACCAGAATTCATCAAAATCGGTTTAGCCATTAAAGCGTGAAGAGGTAACAAACAAACAAACTCACTTTCGCTTTTATAATATTAGTGAGAATATTAGTAAGGATTTTCTCAGTGGAACACAATCTCAAACCACTGACCCCACATTTTCTTAGATTTACTATTGGGTTTAATCTGAAAACTTCTCCGGTTGACGTGGTTTACTTTCATGTTTGATTAACATACAATGTTTACGTGCTATATTGCGTTTCGTGACAAATGTTGCTATGTTGTTGATAAGTAACGTTACGGTAGAATTAAGTATTATTAATAAAAGGAAATAATGTTTATTGAAAATAAAATAAATTACAGAATACTACCTACCCTGCCTACCCTACCTACCCTGCCTACCCTACCTACCCTGCCTCCCTACCCTACCCTATTAATAGAGATTAATTTAGATAAATATAAAGATATAGTGTTAAGCCAACAACATTATCTACACTTTCTACAGCCATGTTAACCCATGCAACCGTTGTTGACCTGGTTCATTAGACTTCCTAGCAGGCACGTTGGAAGGTGATGCTAAACCACACAGCAATTAATCTCCTTCAGGTAAACTAATGAGTTTCGCCTGAGGGAGAGATAATGCCGCTGATTTGCTTCCCAACCTGTGTTTGTTTTAACCTGGATTAACAAAAGACGATCGCAAAAAAACTTTGGTTTTGCAACGGTTTATGCTAGCTCTTGCCCTTTACCTTCGCTTGCGTTAATTTAGAATGTGAGAATAATTCGGGTAGTAATACTCTACTTGTAATTTTACATATAATTCAATAGAGCTAAACGTAATTTTCATTGTGAAATCTTATAACTCGATTGACGATTTTCTTAATGATGATTTATTAAATGATTGACATTATTTCTCTCGCAGCTCTGCTGGAAGAAATTTCTTATGAAATAAGCTGTACCTTTCTGCTATTCTGTCTTAATGTTATGTCCTGTCATGTATTTTGTGTGTGCATAAATGATAAATAAAATACTCCTAATCTCAATTACTACCCAAACCTGGATTGCGGGATGTTCAAAAGAGATACCACTACTCATCATCTGCCTAGCCTTTTCCCAACTATGTTGGGGTCGGCTTCCAATCTAATCGGATGCAGCTGAATATCAGTATTTTACATGGAGCGACTGCCTATCTGACCTCCACAACCCAGTTAATACTGGGTAATACGATACCCCTTGGTAAGACTGGTTGTCAGACTTTTGGAACACTGACTACCTGTAACGACTGATGTCAAAGATCTACAAATGACAGCCGGGACCAACGGCTTAACGTGCTTTCCGAGGCACGGAGGAAACTCGGTATGTAACGGGTGGTCACCCATCCACAGACCAACCTAGGCAAGCGCGGCTTAACCTAAAGATCGACCCGAGCTTCTGCTATTATTTAGCCACGAGAGTAAGAGATACCATTACTCCGGAACATAAAGGGCAAAAGAAGGAACATGGATGTTCTAGTCAGTAAAAATCTGACCCTCTTCCCCGTGCCGCCCAGATTGGGACAAGTTATTTAATAAACGCTAAAAAAAGTTACTACACAATCACTTAACAAGTGCAACATACCTTTTTTTTTTTTGTTGTCGACGTGGAAATCCTCATGGATGTCCCCCGTCCTGGGGAGGACGGAGAGGTCTGTCAGACTCTACTGACTAAAACCACACCGGTGTTCCTTCTCACACTTGCGTCAGGGGGCAGCGGGAACAAGTGTGACTTCCGCATACCTGTGTAAACATTTACGTCTACGAAGCTGCGCAGACGCGGGCATTACCGTAAGTAACAAAAGGCCACAACTTCTCTCATTTCACGATCATGTCGTGAAAATCCGAAGAAACTTTTTATCCGTTATTTCCAAGCTTTTGTACGATTAAGATGTAAACTTTTAGCGGGAATACATGTACAATATGATTCTTGTATGGTTATGAAAAGAGTGGCTCTCCATGACCATACATGAATCTTATATTATTTGTTTATTCATTATTATACATTTTTTTATTAAAAAAAAATAAAACAAAAAAAAAGTGTGTGTGTCAGCTCCGACGCAGGACTGGAGTTTACTCCTTAAGTACAAAAAAAAAACACTGACGGACGACAAATTTCATAAAGCGCCATCTAGTAATATTCAACTGTACGTCTGGGTGCGTGTGCACCAAAAACGTAACGAGGTCATTCATCAGTTGATTTTACACCTCACATTTTTCCCATACCGGGCGCCTTATATATGAAAATCGATTCTTAAGGAGTAAACTCCAAAAAAATACAAAAACCGGCTAAGAGCAAGTTTCGTACAAATTTGCGACATAAACAGCCATATCTTTTAACTTAGAGATTGTTTCAACTCGATACTTTCTTACATACACTCATTACCAATCACCTGCTGTGGGTCATGGGTGAGGATTGGAACAGTCCAATCCAAATGCATTGGCTCAAAGTCCACCGGAGTTCAAATCGAAAATAGGTATTGTTTGTTTGTTTAATGTCATATTCAATTTAATTCTGTATTCAGAATGGTGATATTTTTTTTTATGTATTTTATAAGTAGGTATTTTAATTTTAATTTGTGTTTTTGTATTGGGTTTGATGCCTTTAGAATAAATAAATAAATAATAATAATTACATAATCGTAATGTAATTTTGCATGGAGATAGATTTCAACCTGAAAAAGGGAATCCTTACTAATATTATAAAATAAATATCTTGGGACAACTCACACACGGCTATGTGATCCCAAGCTAAGCAGAGCTTGTGTTATGGTAACCAGACAACTGATATACATACTTATATAATTTATAAATAGGTACATACATATTATAGATAAATCACACCCAGACACAGAACAAACAATCATGCTCATCACACAAAGTTTGTCCTGGGTGGGAATCGAACCCACGACCTCCGGCTCAGCAGTCAGGGCCACTAACCACTAGACCAACAGGCCCGTCAAAAAGCAAGTGCCTTTTTTGTTAGTTACGTCTTCACGGCTAAATAGCTAATCCGATTTTGAAGAATTT
Source organism: Ochropleura plecta (assembly GCA_905475445.1). Classification (NCBI taxonomy): domain Eukaryota; kingdom Metazoa; phylum Arthropoda; class Insecta; order Lepidoptera; family Noctuidae; genus Ochropleura; species Ochropleura plecta. Next base: position 18,640,443 of record FR997734.1, read on the forward strand.
TTGTACAAAGATAGTTGTATACGGATATTAGCAAATTTTAAAAAAAAGTGAGAAAAGGGGGGAAAGAGGGATGAAAAGGGGAGAGAAAGATACTTTTTTTTCGATCAGTACGCAGGTTATTTAAAGTTAGCGTAAGCCCAAAGTAACTATGCCACGCGGACGAAGTCGAAAGCAAGTAGGCTATATATTATCACGATAATCACTAATGGAGCTCTGGGGCTGAGCAATATTACATTATGGTCATATTTTTCAACTGTTATACCACTTTCTTTTTGTGGTTAGGAAATCATCAAATAACTTCCCCCGCTCTTGGCAGAGCGGGGGGAGTGTCAGACTTGTACTGTAAAATCCACCCAAGATCCTTCTATGGCTCTTTATATTCAGGGGCCGCGGTATCTCTTTTGAACAACCCGCAACCCCGACACTGTTAGACAACTGACGGGCATAAGGCAATGCAAATCACAAACCTAACACGCACAAAGTCGCGGGTGACAGCTAGTTTTATGTATATGTTAAGGCTTTTCAGTAATTGTTACAAATATCCTACTAATATTATAAATGCGAATGTTTCTGAGGATGGAAGGATGGGTGTATGAATAAATGAATGGATGTATGGATGTTTGTTACTCTTTCATGTCAAAACGGCTGAACGGATCTTCATGAAATTTGGCACAGAGGTAGATTATGGTCTGGAATTACACATAGGATACGATTACGATATGACGCGGGCGAAGCCGCGGGCGCCAGCTAATAATACTCATATTTTTCTTCCTCCTACCTCCAAATTAGGTTAAAGAAGCTCATCGCTACCACCCATCCCTTCCACCACAAAACAACGAATGTTTGCACAAATATTTGCCTTAAACTGATGGAAACGGTTCCCAACTTTCCATTGTCTACTTTTCCATTATATCGTACAAGTTTACACACGAAAAGCCTCCTGTACCGTTGGCTCCAATGTTGGCTACCAATATTTGCATTCGGTAAGACAACACCCCATGTATTGTACGTACATTATATTAATTAATGCAAATAAGTCTTGTTAGAGTAATGGATTGTATAATATAAACATTTATATTGTAGCACTCAGGAATATCAAATACATTAATGTTCATCTGTTTGGAATAGAACATTCTAGGCGTGTCTAGGTTCGTGAATTATGTTAGGAACTGTCTTTGCATTTTAAATGAAGAAGAATCACGATTCCAGACTTGTTTAGTTATTAGATTATGTCGTGTTGAATTATGAGTCTATTTTGTAACGGAATTGTACAGGGAATATAATAAACTAGCTTTTGCCTGCGGCTTGCTCGCGTTTAATTCGGGGTAACACAGTTCCCCTTTCCTGATTTACCTGCTACTTGTAGTTTTAGCCCTTGTGCCTTATTAATTGTAACAGCAATGCTACGTTTTCCCTTTTCTTCCCTCTTTCTCCCTCATATCTCAATTTATTTTAAAAAAGCCTATGACCGTCTCCAGGGTCCCAACTATCTCTGTACCAAAATTCATCAAAATAGGACTAAAACACTCCCAGGTTCCTTCCATTGCTCTTTACGTTCCGGGGCCACGGTATCTCTTTCAAACAACCCGCAGCCCCGGCAGGCGGAGGCCCTGGCAGGTCCCTCTGCTTTGCTGACATCTCTTTGAGGCGCGCGTGAAACACTACCGCGCCGTCGACACGGCCTGTCGTCAATAGACGGACGGACGGTGAGCTACCCATTGCTCACCGTCCACAGACCCGCATCTACGGTGGCCGGGAGTCGTCTCGTGGCGCCCGACGCCCGGCCCGACGTACTTCAAACGTCCGGCCACCTCCCACGCTAGCATAACTGCTTTGAAGAAGGAGGTGACCGCTTCCCATTCCTTTTCGCTTCACTGTACCGTCCCTCATAATATATTTCCAGGAGTTGTAAGCTCCCTTTATCGTTTTTACCTAAAACAAAATATATTTCTGAAACAACATCAATAAATGTTTAATGTGTTGTTTGACTTATCGGGAACAAGTTGTATTTTCTACTTGTTTTTGTCAAAACTTGTACAATATTGATGTAGGTAAACGCGGGGCCAGTCATTGTTGTTGTTATGACTAGAATACATATTTTTAACTGAAATTTTGGTTTTGGAAGCAAACACATTTGTAAGTAATAAATCCTTACTTAATATTATAAAAGCGAGAGTGAGTTTGTTTGTTTGTTACGTCTTCACGCCTAAATGACTAAACCGATTTTGATGAATTTTAGTTACAGAGATAGTTGGGACCCTGGAGACGGACATAGCCTATTTTTTTAAAAAAAGATTGAGAAATGAGGGAGGAAAAGGGATAACTTAAGGGACAACTTAGCTTTGCTATCTAACTACGACTAACTGTGCCGTTAACTGTGTAATTTTGTTTGACTTCCGACTTTCGTTATTCCATTTTTTTTCGATTCTTCGACCCGAAATAAAAAATCTTCCACTCATTTTATGACAATATTTTTTTCATATTAGAAGAGTTTTACGACTACGCGGTTAGCGAAGTGGCTCGATCCCCGGACGGAACAAATATTGTTTGAATAAGATAGTTGTTCTGGGTCTGGCTGTTTATGTATGTGATTTTAATCCCATGTTTGTACATGCAACCGCGATACAAGAGAAATTCCAAGTATGAAGCAACGTTCTTTTTTAAAAAAATCAAATACATTAAAGTTTCTTAAGAAATTTTCCCGGTATCTCTAGCGACTCCTATTTCCCCTGGATACCTAACGAATCACTCCGAAGGTTTTTAATATTTAAAACGAGATATCTAAATTCCACTTTTGACTTGGCTTCTTTAGTATATACTTAAACGTTATATATGTCGGCGCTGAGAAGACAAACACAGCTGCAACGGCGCACGTGCGTCGTGCACGTGCGCAATGTGACATCATCGTACCACTCCATGAGTCAGGCGAGGTGGGGGACGAGTAATATAAGGCGGCGCGCTAGCGGGCACAAGTCAGTTTTACCGAAGCAGTCGCAGTGTCAACACCTCGGAATTGTGATGCGGATCACACCTGAGTCATAAATACAATTTATTGTGAAAGTTTATTAGTGAAACGATTAGTTGATTGTAATTTTGTATTAATAAATCAGTTATCAACAATATACTGAGGTTTTTGATACAACATGTCCGAGAATCGGTCAAGGTCCTGCCCGGATGACCTCATGAGGCCACTTGCCTTCACCAAGTCCTGGCTCCAGCCGAAATCAGAAGCGGGATGGACCTCGGAGCTTCCTCGGCTCCGAGTGCTCACATGGAGGAGGGTACCGGTGCCTTTGGCGACAACCGGGCCCCTGTCTGGAGACGGGTCATTGATGGTGACAAGGACGGGGATGCTGTGGGGGCCATGATTGGCTGCGTCAACGATGAGTTCCTTAGATTGCGTTTGTTGTCTGGTTAATGTTCCTCAGTTCCCGAATTGGTTTCGGTGGCGGCTGCAGTCGAACAACGAGAGCTTCGACGGGATGAAACCCCTGCAAAGCGACCGGGATTGAGAAGCATTGGAGACGGTCATATGCTTTGTTTTGGGTGTAGGAAGCAGGACATCTTCTTTTTCTTCATGTGGACTCCGCTTCTTGGAGGGGGGTCCGGTTTCCACACCTAGTCCTTGCAATGGACCATTGTGCGTATGCCATGCACCTGATGGCCGCTACTCTACGCATACTCTAGCCAGCCCACCTCCTTCCAGAAGCAGATGGGTTCTTGAGGGCGTCCGCAAGTGACCCTAGTATATCCAGTGTCACTTTCCGGATTTCAGTGATTCCTGTACATTCGAAAAGGTGTGTTCCTTCAGCCAGCTGCGTATCTGGCTGAAAAGGATGGGTTCAATTGGCTCCGGTCCTAGTGCTGGAGAGATGGACGCCCGTCTGACGAGTTCATTCGCTGCGTCGTTGCCTAGGGAGCCACTGTGTCCTTTGATCCATTGTAAGGTTAATGTATTGCGGTTGTGTGCGGTCATTCGTTCTAGTAGGTTGTGGCATTCGTATATTAGAGCTGTGTTGAAGCAGCTATTGTTTAGGGACTGAAGAACAGAGGCACTGTCGGAGAGTATTCGGTTGTTGGTGTCCGCGACTCCTCTGGCCTCGATGGCTACGACGGCCTGAATAATGCCCATACATTCAGCCTGGTAGACTGTGTTGAGCGTTCCGAGTGGTTTAGAAATTTTAATGTTTAGGTCGTAGGAGAAGACCCCAACCCTTGTTCCCGTTCTGGTTTTCGAGCCATCTGTATTATATTCTCAGTTTGTTTGATCCCGTGTATTCTCATGGTTCCTCCGTGAGCTGTATGTCGTAATGTTTTTGGAGGCAATGTATCTTGGTGATCTTATCGGTCGGTGCTGCTTACAGAGATTGCCTTTAGACGGCTCCTGCTTTGATTTTGGTGTGCTTTATCCTGGAGTCATTACTCAGTGTGCCAGAGACTTCTAGTCTGAAGCCGCAAGAGCCGCTTCCTCCTGTACCGTGAGATGTAGGGGCGAGAGCCCTAGCATTGTTTGTAGGGCTGCTGTTCGTGCGGTTTCCCATGCTACTGGTGATCGCTACACGGGCAAGGCGTTGCAGTTTTTCTAGGTCTTTTTGGGTCGTGCTCAGTTCTGTTCTGGGCCATCATCATCAGCCGTATGTTATTATGGGTCTGATGACTGTGGGGTACAGCCTGTGCATAATTTTGGGGCTTATACCCCAATTCCTGCCGAGTAGTCTTTTGTACTGCTATAGGGATATGCTAGCTTTGGTGGTGATATAGTCAGTGTGTTGCCCAATTTAGTTGTTTGTCCAGATAAACGACCAGGTACTTGGTTTCAGTTGCTAGGCTTAGCGTGGTGCCGAAGAAAATCGGCAGCTGTAGTGTTGTCAGTTTCCTCTTCTAGTAAAAAGGACTAGTTCGGTTTTGGAGGGGTTTACGGTTAGCTCGTATTCTTCGTACCATTTTTCCATTATTCTTAGGGCTTGGCGCATCAGGTAGCGATGTCGTCGGCGTAGCCTATGGTGTAAAAGCCTTCGGCGTTTAGGCATCGGATTAGGCTATCCGCTATTAGGTTCCATAGTAGGGGCGAGAGGACGCCCCCTAGAGGGCAGCCCTTCGCTACAATGGCTCTTGTGGTCTCATTTATTGTGACTAAGCCAGGACATGTACGGGCACATTGTGGCAGGGGCGGTGGGAGGACGCGGTCGGGCGGTCGGGCGGTCTTGGGCCGTTGGTTCCAGCGAGTCCTTGAGCCGCGCAGAGCGTCCGGAGCCCGGGGGTAATTGCTGTGGCGGGACTGGACATGTTGAGTCGTCCTGCTTCGGGAGGATGGCAGATGAGGCTGAGAGGGTTAATTTGGCCGAGGAGCGGGAGGAGGTATTAACGCCAGTAGCTTTGCAGCATTCTGTGATGGTGGTACAGCAAGTCAGTAATGCCAGCGGTACGCTGATGAATTCTGGTGAGTCGTATCCATTTTTACGATTCTGGTGCCGAATGCTCTCTCATCAAAGATTATGTTAAAATTATGTTGACAGCTGTAAAGACTAGTCGTGACGGCTCTTGGCAGGAACCATTGGGAGAGGTTCAGTTGGCCATTTACTCCACTATTAATAGGGTGACTGAATCTGGCCCTTTTGAGTTAATGATCGTAGGGTAGCACGTCCTCTTGGCGTAGTGACCGTTGATAATGACGTGACTGACGTTAATTTAGATGAGATGAGAGGGCATGCGACACAGAATTTTACAAAAAAAAAAAAAAAATGCTAATTACGATAAAGACGATTTCATAAAAATAAGGTTCACGTTTCTAAATTAGTTGTTAATGATTATTTTAATTAAATTGAGGGAAAAGACTCCAACAAAATTAGTTCCTAAATTCAAAGGCCCATTCGAGATCATTGAAGTGTTAGACGGGGATAGATACCGACTAAAGGCGCTTGACTCTAAGCAAATATACAAATACCTTCATGATCGTGTGAGGGAGATCCCCGATCACAAAGTTTCTCGAGAATTAGATTTGAGTATGCGTTGCTTATGAACTATGATAAAAAGTAATAAAATTGTTAGATACTTTGTTTTGTAACTTGTTGATCGGATTTCTTTTCAATGAATTATGTGGAGCAGGGAGTACTGTGACAGGGCATAGTAAAACCATTAAAGTTGATAACTATACCCAGATACCTTTTGTTTTTATTGGCAGGAAAGCCGAGCTAGATTACTCTTTGAGCATATTTTGTCCACAGGAACTACATCCGAGGACGGGTGCTAGTCAGGGATGGCCGTGTCGTGGATTGATGGCACAATGCAAACAGCGCCATCTAAGAATTCGTCTTCGCGCGCGCGCTTGGACACGCTCGTAGAAGGGGTGCAGCTAACTAGTAACTAGCGGAACAACCGAGTGTAGACAGACTACACCGTCCAACTCTGTCAGTCTTGGCAGTCTTATTGCTAACTTCGACTCAACTTCTGGAGGAAAGTCTACAGTAGTAAAGGTAAAAAACTTCATTACTCCATAACTGTTCTAAAAGTATTGCATAACTTGTTCATAATATAACTTAAGGACAGTTGCCTCCTTATTTTTGCAATATATATTGGACGTAAGTTGAGGACAGGGGCCTCCTTACTTTGCGATATGTATTAAACGTAAGTTGAGGACAGGGGCCTCCTTACTTTGTGATATATACTGGACGTAAGTTGAGGACAGGGGCCTCCTTATGGTTGCAGTATGTGTGTTGAGCGTAAGTTGAGGACAGGGGCCTCCTTACTTTGTGGTATATACTGGACGTAAGTTGAGGACAGGGGCCTCCTTATGGTTGCAGTATGTGTGTTGAGTGTAAGTTGAGGACAGGGGCCTCCTTACTTTGTGGTGTATACTGGACGTAAGTTGAGGACAGGGGCCTCCTTATGTTTGCAAGTATGTGTGTTGAGTGTAAGTTGAGGACAGGGGCCTCCTTACTTTGTGGTATGTACTGGACGTAAGTTGAGGACAGGGGCCTCCTTATGTTTGCAAGTATGCTTTATCCGTAAGTTGAGGACAGGGGCCTCCTTACTTCCCAATGTGTATCGTATGTGAGATGAGGACGGGAGCCTCCTTACGTTTGTAATGTGTGACATAGTTGAACCTTGATATTCTGCGCAGTTTTTCTTTGTTTAAGGTCGAGGGCGACCTTTGTGCAGAATGGCCGTGTCGGCGCTGAGAAGACAAACACAGCTGCAACGGCGCACGTGCGTCGTGCACGTGCGCAATGTGACATCATCGTACCACTCCATGAGTCAGGCGAGGTGGGGGACGAGTAATATAAGGCGGCGCGCTAGCGGGCACAAGTCAGTTTTACCGAAGCAGTCGCAGTGTCAACACCTCGGAATTGTGATGCGGATCACACCTGAGTCATAAATACAATTTATTGTGAAAGTTTATTAGTGAAACGATTAGTTGATTGTAATTTTGTATTAATAAATCAGTTATCAACAATATACTGAGGTTTTTGATACAACATGTCCGAGAATCGGTCAAGGTCCTGCCCGGATGACCTCATGAGGCCACTTGCCTTCACCAAGTCCTGGCTCCAGCCGAAATATATTTAACTAAATCTTATACATAAAAAAATTAAATATCCTAAGTATTATACTAACAATTAGTATAAAAATTCATCTTCAACGCTGTCAACTGGTAACGCCCCAAGAGACTTGTGGTGTTACCACGTTGTATGGAAAAAAGTTTCTGACGAAGGTAAAACCAGCCCTTTCACGGGAAGAGTCAACTAAGCGTTTCAAAATTTCCTTTTGAAAATGGCTGTGAGCACAAGGACTGTATGGTTCTAGAGTTCCAGAGACCCATTTGTATGTTTTTTTTTTTGTGAATATCGGGTACGTCTGAGAAACGGCCATGATCTATTTTCATAACCCATAAGGGTGGCTTACTCCAGAAAAGAAGCTGAATAACGGGTGAAACCGCTGCGCACAACTAGTATATAAATATACTCGTAAGATAAGCAGACAATTCTTATTAAAGTACTTGGGCAGTCCAAACCCAAAGTCCTTTAAAGCTTTTGCAACGATCATCTCGCTTGGGAAATAAACGTTATGATACTTCTGCAAATGAATCGTTTCTTTTTATTATAAAAAATAAGTGAATGCTTTGCCTTAACGCGGAGCTCGTGGCTAAATAAATAGTAGCCGCTCGGGTCGATCTTTAGGTTAAGCCGCGCTTGCCTAAGTTGGTCTGTGGATGGGTGACCACCCGTTACATACCGAGTTTCCCCCGTGCCTCGGAAAGCACGTTAAGCCGTTGGTCCCGGCTGTCATTTGTAGATCTTTGACAGTCGTTACAGGTAGTCAGTGTTCCGAAAGACTGACAACCAGTCTTACCAAGGGGTATCGTATTACCCAGTATTAACTGGGTTGTGGAGGTCAGATAGGCAGTCGCTCCATGTAAAATACTGATATTCAGCTGCATCCGGTTAGACTGGAAGCCGACCCCAACATAGTTGGGAAACGGCTAGGCAGATGATGATGCTTTGCCTTAACGCAAGGAGGTAAAAGGTTTTTTTAAACTCCAGAGTAAGCTTTCTTTACAGATCGGAAATCATCAAATAGCTTTCCCCGCTTTTGGCGGAGCGGAGGGAAGTGTCAGACTTGTATTGACAAAAACCCATATACACACATCAAAAGTATCTAGGGATCAACATATATTTTTGCAATAACTTTTCTCCTGATTGATATTAATTAAAATTTTCTTTAAGGATTCATCAAATAAAGTGTTTTCGTTTGTCACAGTAACGATAAACCAAGTCACCTTTGCATTAATAAAGAAATTTGCCATTTTCCTAATAAAGGGATTTTTGACATTTGAACCACTAACATTAAAGTTCGAAAAAAAGACTGAAATAACAGTTTTCTTTAAAATTTTATTGGGTAACTTAAACAATTAATAATCCGTGTTTCTACCGCGAACACTAACAACACAAGAACATCGGTTTGGCATACTCAAAATGAGTTCATCCAAATCACGCTGTGGAATGGCCGCCCATGTTCGTTGCAACACCAAAAAAATGTCTTCTTGCGACTGGATACCCTCCATATTCGGCAGAGCTCTTCTCTGTAGCATATCCCATGCATGCTCAATCGGGTTCAAGTCTGGCGACTGAGCAGGCCAGGGCAGGACATTGATGTTAGCTGCGGCGAGAGTCTGTCTTACAACTCTTGCGGTGTGCGGTCGTGCATTATCATGCATTAACTGAAATAAGGGACCGATTTGCACTTGTAGAGGAACGATGACGTCTGATACAATCGTCTCAGCATAAATTTGAGCGTTGAGGTTGCCTCTGATCCAAATCAACTCAGTTCTTCCGCCGATCCAAATACCCGCCCATACCATGATGGTTCCACCACTATAAGGATGGACTTCCTGGCAGGATTTTAATCGCTGTTGGCGTCCAGGGGTTCTCCAGTGTCGTATACGTCTTGTATCCGGTCTCATACCAAAACGAGACTCATCAGAAAAGCACACGAAACGCCATTGTTCTTCTGCCCAATTTCTGTGTTCAAGAGCCCATTGATATCGAATCCTACGATTGTGCATTGCTATAGGTGGTACCCGTAGCGGTCTTCGGGAATGAAGGTTCACTTCATGCAAGCGGTTTCTGACTGTTTGGTCGCTAATTAAGTTCCCTGAAGAGTGATGAAGCCTCACGGCTAACATCATGGCGGTTATTGTTGGAGCTCTTCGAGTTAAGATTTGAATGTATCGGTCTTGTCTCCGTGTGGTGCAGCGATACCGTCCTCCATGGCGCTCAGCCACGGTACCAGTGCTTCGGTAACGTGTCCAAAGTCGACTGATAACACTCTGACTTGTATTCAGAGCTAAAGCTACAGTACGTTGCCGGGAACCAGCTTCTATCATTCCCACGGCTCTGAGCATTTCTTCCCTGCTTAAATGACGTCGCCGCTCCATAATAACGTTGGTTTTAATCAGTAGTAGGGAAACAGTAGCACTAATAATGTCTTCAATGCGTTGTATGTTTTTATAGGGAAAATATTGACAGCTTATTTTCATCTTTTACTCGAATTTGATTGAGAGTTCCTGATTCAAATTATGAAATGCACCAAAAAGGATCCATATAAATTTATAAAATCATAAATTTATTACAAAGCCACATCTCAATCTCAAGAAATCCGCATAAAAATGCTTGATCCCTAGACACTTTTGATGTGTGTATGTTCCTTCTATTGCCCATTATGTTCCAGGGCCGCGATATCTCTTTCGAACAACCCGCAAACCCGGCAGGCGGTGGCCCTGGCAAGCCTCTCTGCTTTGCTGCTATCTCTTTGAGGTGCGCGTTGAGCACTAACGCGCCGTCGACACAGCCTGTCATCACTGAATTGGTGGACGGTGATCTACCCATTGCTCACCGTCCACAGACCCGCATCTACGGAAGTCGTGTCGCGGCGCCCGACACCCGGAGAGTCTCTCGCGGCGGCTGGTTTGAGGTTCAAGAGTACGCTTTCAGATATGGGTCAAGATTGAGGTGTAGCGTGTGGGTGTCAAATACAAGAATTGGTTTGTATGAAAAAACATTAGCAAGCACGTAAAGTCGTACATTCCGGCTGTCATCCTTTAATATTATAAAAGCGAAAGTGAGAGTGTCTTCACGCCTAAATAGCTACACCGATTTTGATGAATTTTGGTACAGAGATGGTTGGGACCCTGGAGACGGAGATAAGCTTTTTTGACGTGATAACGTCTTTAAAATCGTTTTAGTCGGGTGACATGTTCAGAAACTTGTGTCACACCAAAACCTCACAAGCGACATTTCATAAAGATGGTAGCGCCATCTGTTACTTGGCTCGAAAAAAAAACTTTAAATTAGTACTTAATTTCATTTTAGATGTCACTACTGGTGATAACTTATATCACCAATAAGACGTTATCACGTAAACATCTCGATCGTAAACCTACTTTACAAACAACCAATTTTTTTTGAAGAAATGAGGAAGAAAGACGAAAGAAAATGGAAAACTTAGCGTTGCTATTACAATAAATAAGGCGCAAGGGCAAAAAGTACAGGTAGCAGGTACCTGCAAATCGAGAAAGGGGAACTGTGTTACCCAAAATTTAACGCGAGTGAAGCTGCGGGCAAAAGCTAGTTTGTAACGTCTGTCAAATGTCTTTTTGACAGACGTACAGGTAAAATCAGTGGCCCAGTTTAACAACCATTCTTACCAAGGGGTACCGTATTACTCTGTACTAACTGGGTTGTGGAGGTCAGATTATTCATAATATTGACTAGAAACTTAATGTAAGAATAAAACTGAAGTGAAGTAAATGCAACAGATGACAAAGTTCAAGATATGATTCTCGGCTAATGTAATCTTACGTAGTGGAGACAGCTCACTCTCTTTCAAAACGCCCATAATATTGCCACTAGTGGGAAATAAGGAAGCGCAACTAAGGAATCCAGTTTCTTAACTATGGAAACATTAAGGATTCCTCAATCTACTAAGCTAGAAAAGATTTACACACATAATCCCAACGTTTCAACTACAAAAACACTACTCCCATACAATAATACTTCCCGTCCAATCATCATCAATTCACAATTTACGCGAAAATTACCATACAATGCGGGTCACACCTGTCGAGTAACACAAGCCGACGAAATAAGCCGTCAATAAAGCACACACATAATATGATTCCCACCTAGATGACAGATCTGTTACACAACTCCATTTTGGCAAAAATGAAAGGCATAGATTTACGAAATGAGGGAAGGTTGACTTTTGTCGCTTTGGTATGATCAAATCGATCATATTGTTATTTTGTAGCTTATAATAACACTTGACCAAACATGTAGTTTGTGACGCTTTGTTGGTTTATGTGGTGAAAGAAAGACACCGACGCTTAATCGATTACCACGAATTCAATTTATTATTCTGGACCACATAGAAACGGTCATTAATTTTTTTTGTTGTAGGGGCTGGCCCGCTTTTGTAGTGCCTCTGGTATGTTTATGGAGGCCAGGGTGGCTTCCATACCATTGTGCGCAAACAGCTAGGCGTCGTAAGGCAGAGTCCGGGGTAGCACTAACAGCATCCTTCAGGTCATTTCAGACAAACAGGACTCCAATATTATAAGAAAATTTATTCTTGCTCATGTAATATAAATTTTATTTTATTTTTATAATAATAATTATGGTCACATAGTCTGATTTTTTTTTATTATTATTTAAAAACAATCAGCTGGTCTATACATTTTTTAGAGTTCCGTAAATAAAAAGCAGAACCTTTATAGGATCAATTCGTTGTCCGTCTATCTCGACGGTTCCTACGTACATAAGGTTAAGTCAAAAACCGACCGTTTAACAGGAGAGCGTAATTTGTGTTCAACACGCCCTAGTAATAATTCTATGAGCAATCCTTACTAATATTATAAAAGCGAAAGTGAGTTTGTTTGTTTGTTTGTTTGTTTGTTACCTCTTCACGCTTTAATGGCTACACCGATTTTAATGAATTTTGGTACAGAGATAGTTGGGAACCAGGAGACGGACATAGGCTAACTTTTATTTTAAAAAAGTGGGATGTGGGGGAGAAAGAGGGAAGAAAAGGGAAAACTTAGCGTTGCTATTACAAATCAATAAGGCGCAAGAGGAACTGTGTTACCCCGACTTTAACGCGAGCGAAGCCGCGGGCAAAAGCTAGTAATAAATATTTTCTTTCTACAATATTTTAACAGTTTTAAGAGCTTTATAATGCTATTTACACAAAAGTATTTTATTTTTTTACGTTTTCTTGCAAAAACTGATAGATGACCGTTTCTACGACACTAATTCTTGTTCTCATAGACGATTTCTAAAACAAGGTAAACAAAGTAAATAAAAATAAAAATCGTATATCAGCATGTGAGATTATTTATGCACAAATAATCTAAAGCCAATGGTACAATAAAAAAGAATGCCATTTTCGACATGTCTCTATACAGGTGTCCCGAAACTCAACAAAAAAAAACCATGTTACTTGGTTAAGTGGTAAAAGGAATACTTTGATAATGTTTGAAAATCTACACTTTTGATCACATATTTAGGTACTGTGATCACAAACTCAATTTTGCAGTGCCTTTTTTTTAACGTTATCCCTAATAACTATGTCATTGATTGCGGTCACAAATGCAATAGTAATTATTGTCAGTTTAGTAAAAAAAAATAAGTTTTATTAAGTCATGCTTCAAAAACATTTTATCAGATAACTTTGACAAATCATCTTTAAAAAAAAAATGCACTTTATAGGCAAAGTTTTTTTACCAGAACTAGTATAACCTAGCCTATCGCCCCGTGCCCGCTTGACGTTGAGTTTCGGGACAACCTGTATACGTAGGGACCGTCGATCTGTCTGTCTGTCAAGATCAGTCTGTCAAGTCCGGCCAAATTTTTTTTATTGCGTAGACTTATAGGGTTAATTTGTATAGCTCCAAGAGGCCCTAGATTTGAGTACAAAGTTTTAATTATAACTCGATACCTCCAAAAATCCTTACTAATATTATAAAAGCGAAAGTGAGTTTGTTACCTCTTCACGCTTTAATGGCTAAACCGATTTTGATGAATTTTGGTACAGAGATAGTTGGGAACTAGGAGACGGACAAGGGCTATTTTTTTTAAAGTGGGATGTGAGGGAGAAAGAGGGAAGGAAAGGGAAAACTTGGCGTTGCTATTACAAATCAATAAGGCGCAGGGGGAACTGTGTTACCCCGAATTTAACGCGAGCGAAGCCGCGGGCAAAAGCTAGTTATCCTATAAATAAGGGTTCCGTTTTTTTCCTTTTGAGGTACGTAACCCTGAAAATAACTTATTCTAGTTAGTAGTGTTCGTTTATTATAGGTAGTACATGAAGCCCCATTACGATTGACAAAAATAGAAAACAATTATTCAATGAAAATTGTCGAGGTTTCAACAGTATTAAAACCTCGCATCATACCCTCTGTCATTGCCAGACACATCACATATTCACATCGCATTTTTTTTTATAATCGGAAATGAATGGCAACGCAGCGGCCAGTGGGTCTCGTTGCATGAATAAATGAGATGGCCAGTGATTGTGCCTGAATTATTCAGTAGGGTACTCTTTTTTCTCCCACCGTCGAAATACTCATTCGCTATTCAATATTGTAATCTTCCACTGCTGAATTTAATATAGACTGTACCGCGCTTGATTCTGAATTCGTCTCTAAAAAATAGGGACGATTTTTTTTTCTTTTTTTTTTGGGTCTTAAGTCCTTTTTCATGTTGCGGTGGGATTTGAACGATTCTTTTTTTGTCCGTTCTGAGTGGTTTGTTATGAACTGTGTATTATTTAGGAGATATTAATAGAATGGTACAATCTTTTATTCATATTTCCTTTATGTACTACTACATATTTTGTTAGTAGAATACATTCTACGAGTAATTCGAATGAAAGAAAGAATACACATTTATTTAGCAGTTTTTACGGCAGAACATATTAAATAAAAACCGAAAATACACTATTGTTACAAATTAAAACAATCTTCACAAGTTTTTATGATTGAATCAACCGATTCTCAAATCGTAGCTAGTCAAATAGGCCTCACAAAAAGTGCTACACGCTACGGGGCTACGCGCTACGCCGCTACGAGATCGCTACGCCATAACAAATTATGAAGACAAAGTTTAAATGCATTCAGGGGCTCTGTAATTCCCACTTCGCTACTACCATATATGTACATTGTACATGCATAAATACACGTTGTTTACATAGATACAAACAGTTCGATACATCGTTACGAGGCTTAGTCGCGTTACTAATTGAATTCTATGATTTATGGATCGTGTTCCACCTCTATTGGCATTATAGAGATGTGCAATAATATATGGAGCGACTCTATGTGTTTGTTGAGTTTAATATATCAGTTTAAAATATAGATCACTTCATCTATGTAATTATAAAAGCGAAAATCACTGACTGTCTCATCACGAAATTTCAGAAACTACAAGTGGACGTAGGTGCTCACTAGGACGGTATTTATCAAAAGTCAACTCCTAAAGGAGTAAAACAATGTGGCATTTTTTTATGGAAGACACGATTCCTTGGCCAAATGGACTAGAAATTTGTTTTGGCATTCTTTCACAAAACTCACATTCACACAACTACACATCTATATATATTCGCACACGCGTACACACACACACTGACACACACACACACACACACTGACACACACACACTGACACACACACACACACACACACACTGACACACACACAAACACATACATGCACACACACGCACACACATATCTATAAGCATGTTCTCTTCCTAATTTTTGTTAGACTAGGATTCTAAAGTTATCTTCAATTTTTTTTTATTATTGTGTTAATTATCACGCTATACAAAATAGGGAGGAGCGAAGTCTTCTACTACAGGCATTTTTTGTCTTAAAGAAAGTTCCAAACACAACTATGTAAACGAATAATTTGACACATTTTTTTATGTAACATATCGCTACGACACTAACGAGCGGAGCAGCGGTTACAGCTAGTGATTGTATATGTCTTTAATTCGAGGTTTTTTGTTTAATAAGGTATTTCAGATTACTATAACATAACTCTTAATTTGAAAGAAAGAAAAAACATTAATTTGGCCCATGCCACAAGTGCACACAAAATGAGATAAAAACTTAAAACTAAACGATAATAATAAATACGTAATTGTGTGTCTCACGGCTGCGCCAAATAGGCCCAGTTCAGCAAACTGCCGAGCAGCTAGTGCCCGACGCTGGTTTTCAACTGGACCTTAACCGCACCTCTAACTATATCGTTCTCACATATTTGTATAATCTCAACATGAATGATGTAACCATGATCTTGTATTATGATTTTAAAGAGTGCCCATGGAGTTTCTTGTCCATTCTTCTCTATTGAGATCAACGGTTTGGAATGGGCAACTACAGTACTTTCACAAGTTATTTGCATTTTGTCAGGGGATGTAGCTTGATTTTTTTGTTTCTTGACTTTCCAAAGTGCACAGGCGCTTTGAATAATGTGATGGTCTAATTGATATAAATGCTTTGAGTTTGAGTTTATTATCACGCCTAAAATCTCTGGAGGATTAAGGTTCTGAATGTTGTTGGGAGAGGAAGGCCAAAGAAAAGATGGATGGATTCTGTAAGGACTGATATGAAGGAGAAAGGAGTAAATGATGCCGTGACGTCTGATAGGGGAGAAAGGAAGAAGAAAACGTGTTGCGCCGACCCCAAATAATATGGGACAAGGGTAGGAAAATGATGATGATTCTCCGGAGTGTTAGGCTAGGTTGTACTTAAAAGTACGCCAAAATTACGCAAGTTTCGTATTTAAGTCCCATGTAATAAGAGCCTAGCCATATTACCATCAACCGGGTACAAATTCAATTTGTGTCTGCTACCAAAAATGTTCTGACGGATTCCCAGGTCGATAAACTTACTACTAGGTATTTTTAATAGTAATTTGGCCGACGGGAATCGAGTTCAAGACCTCAAGCTCTGTAGGCACAATTGCGAGTTTGTTGAGTGGGAGGAAGAACCAACAGCATTTTGAGGGTGTTTGCTGAAAGGCTTGTTGGGCCTACCTTGGGTAGGTTTATCAAGCTGCATGTCTCACTACTAACATAGGTTTTAATGATAAAATAATCACTAACACAATGTGGGCCAATGTATCTAGTCTGTGAATAACAGATTTTATTGATTACTTGGACGCTCTAAATGTGCTCGTTTTTCTACATCGTTCTCACATTATGTATAATCTCAACATGAATGATGTAACCATGATTTTATAAAATATTATGATTTAAAAGAGTGTCCATGGAGTTTCTTGCCCATTCTTCTCCATAGAGATCGACGCTTTGGAATGGGCAACTACAGTACTTTCATAAGTTATTATGTCTTGTGACTGGGACTGTAGCAGCATCATTTTTTTGTTCTTGTTTTTATGACATTCAAAAGTGCCTGTAATGGTCTAATTGAAATAAATACTTTGAGTTTGAGTTGAGTTTTACTAGCTTTTGCCCACGGCTTCGCTCGCGCTAAATTCGGGGTAACACAGTTCCCCTTTTCTGATTTGCAGGTACCTGCTACCTGTAGTTTTTGCCCTTGCGCCTTTTTATTGTAATAGCAAAGCTAAGGTTTCCCTTTTCTTCCCTCTTTCTCACTCATTTGTCACTTAAAAAAAAAATATTAGCCTTTGTCCGTCTTCAGGGTCCCAACTATCTCTATACCAAAATTCATATCGGTTCAGCCATTTAGGCGTGAAGACGTTACAAAAAAACAAACAAACTCACTTTCTCTTTTATAATATTATTAAGGATTGTATGACGTGCACACAGACTGCGTATATTGTGGTACGTGTTCAACCGCTCGAAGTCGTAAGATGCAATACCTGTCATAGACTAATTCCCGACTCATAGACAAAGCTAGAATGTCTCATGTCTCTGTAATTAAACCAATACCCATATCCTGCTTCCTGGAACATAGCAACGCTGTTTGACGACAGAAATACAATCATAATGTTTGTTGTTAAGCGTCATGGTTGGCGCATTGGGTGAGCGATCGACTGCTGTTGTGTCGCGGGTTCGAACCCTTCACGGAACAAATATTTGTATGGCCTACAAATAGTTGTTCCCGGTCTGGCTAGTTGTGTATGTGAGTTTAAATGTTTGTGACCCACGATACAGGAGAAATTCCTATAGAAGGCTTTTTTTTTTAATATATAAATAAGGATGGTATTTAAAAGTACTTCAATTTATTCCCATTTCGTTTACCTAATTTTGCCTGTGTTGCACTAAATATACTGAATGTGCACCAAAATATGTTAATTAAAATATGTCATAACGAGCATCAGCGCACTACAATAAAAAAGTGTTTTTTGGTTGGGAAATCATTAAATAACCTTTCGCAAGGGTTTTTGACTTTAGGAGTGTTAGACTTTTACTGGCTAAAGCCCATCCATTTTGCTTCTTTTACCCTTTGCGTTCCGGGGTGAACATCCAGTGGACATGGGTTAGACTGGAAGCTGACCCCAACATAGTTGGGAAAAGGCTAAGTAGATGATTCTATAGTGTATCAACCTCACCCTCATTTCAATATCCTCAATATTCCTTTTGTTAATTTTATACATATATTTTTTAAGTGTAAACTTGTAATTGGCCTTCGTCTTCATATTGTATCTGACTATTTAACTATATTAGCTGTAAGTTTTCTTAAAATAAATAAAATAAAATATCTAAAATAATATTACAGACTGACATAAAAAGTGACTTAATTATACTTTGTGTAGGTTGTGGTTTAGCTCTTACATTTTAAGTACACACACCACTCTCACAAAACACTTAGCGAATACATCAAGCGACTTCCTTCACCAACAAAGGCGGACCCTTGCAGCGCTTGACCGCTTTCTATCGCTTCCTGTCGCTGCCCGTAAATCAGCTTACGTTCACCATTCATCGCTTTTTGCTGGAAGGAATGTGTGTCACGTTTCATTTGTTTTTCTATTAGGGTTGACAAGCTTATATGTGGACCATATTCTGGTTTGTTGGTGAGGTTTAATTTTGTATTGTTGGGAATGAAATGTACTAGATAAGACTTACGGGGTATTCACCGTGAACTCTTAATTCTCAATAACGGCAGCCCTTTTCATCAATCCAATGATTACCCCACATTCGTTAGTTTTTTTTTTTTGAGTTATCCTTACTAATATTATAAAAGCGAAAGTGAGTTTATTTGTTTGTTTGTTACGTCTTCACGCCTAAATAGCTAAACCGATTTTGATAAATTTTGGTACAGATACAGTCCTCCAGGATCCCACCTGGAGCCGGACATAGGCAAACTTTTCTTTAAAAAAAGTGAGAAATGAGGGAGAAAGAGGGAAGAAAAGGGAAAACTTAGGTTTGCTATTACAATAAATAAGGCGCTAGGGCAAAAACTAACTGTGTTACCCTGTATTAAACGCGAGCGAAGGCAAAACCTAGTATGGTTATAATTTCAACTCGATACTCGCGCGTTCCCGAGATGAAGGATCTTGACAGACAGACAGACGGACAATTAAGGGATCCTATAAGGGATCCGTTTTCTCTTTTAAGGAACGGAACTCCTATATCATTGTATTGACGCGTGACGTAGTTTGAAACAGTCCGAGTCGTTCGTTCCTAGAGCGTCGCGGAATGGAGGGGTGACATCTAAAGGTGCTCCCTCACCGGGAGCATTCACGTGTATTGTAACATTATAGATTCGACTTTGAGCATTACATTACAATAATACCTCCCTGACTAACGAACATTTGAGTGTAATGTAACATGTAGATTCGACTTTGAGCATTACATTACAATAATACCTCCCTGACTAACGAGCATTTGCGTGTAATGTAACATATTGATTCGACTTTGAGCATTTCAGATGTCAGACGAAGCGGTCGTTATGCTGAGTGCGGCAATATTAACCTAAAAAAATAAATTCATTCAAATTAAAGTTAAATTCATTGATGTTACAAGTTGTATCAAGATATTACACATTGTATCATTACAAGGTGCGCATTGTAATGCTCGGTTCTCCTCCTTCACTGATGTAATGCTCAAATCTGTAACGTTACATTACACGCGAATGCTCTCGGTGAGGGAGCACCTTATGTCAAAAACTACGTCATGTATCAGTTACAATTGTACAAGTAGTATGTTTGTAACTATGGCACGGTTGGCGCAGTGGCTGAGCGATTGACCGCTGCGCTACGTGTCGCGGGTTCGATTACCGCACGGAACAAATATTTGTATGGCCTACAGGTAGTTGTTTCGGGTCTGGCTGTTTGTGTATGTGAATTTAAATGTTTGTAAACACACCCACGATACAGCAGAAATTCCTAGATTGGGACAAAGTTAAAAAAAAAACTACGTTGGAATCAGCTTCTAGTCTAACTAGACCCAGCTTTACAAATATTTTAATGGAGCAACAGGATACTAGACTTTAAGACTTGGGTCAATGTTTTCTTTAAAAAAAAAAACTAACAAATCATGTCTGCCTGCACAACGCGCATAGCCCTACAATAGAATCCAGTGGCCTATTTCCTACGACTGCCATCCCTTCAGTATAAAACTCGTTAGTTTTTCTTCTCAATAACCTCTTAGAAATTGCAAACTTATACGTTTTCCTTCCTGCGCATAAATCACACAGCTCTCTATTCATCGCTTTTTGCTTCAGAGAACGAAAAATCTGAATGAGGTTTTTCAAGACGGACTGTGGTGAATGAAATCAGTTCTTTTTAGGGTTTCGTATAGCAAAATGAAAAAAACGGAACCCTTATTAAATCACTGTGTTGTCCGTCTGTCTGTTTCTCTGTCTGTCTGTCTGTCAAGATCCTTTATCTCAGGAACGCGTGAAGGTGTCAAGTTGTAATTAAAACCCTCAAATCTGTGGTCCGTTTGTGCTGTGAAAAAATCAAGCCTCTGTCTACGCAGTCAAAAGATATCGCTGTTTAGTGTTTATGTCGCAAGTTTTGACAAAACGGTTGGAGCAGTAGCTGAGCGATTGGCTACCGCGCTACGTGTCGCGGGTTCGGTCCCCGCCCGGAACAGATATTTGTATGGCCTACAGATAGTTGTTCCGGGTCTGGCTGTTTGTGTATGTGAGTTTAAATGATTGTAAACGCACCCAAGATAAAGGGGAAATTCCTAGTGTGGGCAATATTTGTACGGAACCCTTGGGCGGGAGTCTGACTCGCTCGGGGCAGTTTTTTTTATATTTGGGTACTTTTTAAAGCGTTACAAAGGCGCTATTCTTGTTACGGGTGCTGTAAGAGTGATATTATTACTTAGTATTCGTATTTCAGTGTTTGATTGATAGCAGGGGACTTTTTCCTCGAAGGACATTGCTCTGCGTCCATACATTGTTGGCCCTGGAGCCAAGAGTATCGGATAATTATGTATTGTATTCTCTATCATTAGTAGACTCCTAGAAGATCTTGTTTTTATAGCGGACTAGCTGCAAAAAAGAAATATTTCAAAAAAAGTATCAGATTTTGAGGTTATAATCTAACCATAATGATTTTTCATAGCTCTTCTGTAATTTTTAAGAAACTGAAAAGTATTATCATAATACCTACCTAGGTAATTAGGTACCTATGCAGTTATTTTTCTAACGTCAAAGTGGATGCAAGTGCAAAATTAAATTGCATAAAATAATTAACATAGGTAGGTACCTGAATTACTTTCATTCATTCGCATTCGTTTTGGAATGAGATGAGTAGAAACAGCGTACCTACGCCTGAACGGTGGGCATAGGATACCAGCTTTACCAATTAAACCTACAGTCCTACAATCACAAGAAAAGAACACAGGAAAAGCACAGCACAGGAACTGTAACTCTGCCAAAGTGACAATGACGACGTTCACGGCAAAACTAGGGATGTAATACGAATACCATTAATCGATTTTTTCGATTAAGTTTTACTGTGGTCTTAAATTATTACAAACTGTCTGTTACATCAACTTTTGTCATATAAACATTACAAGTAGGTATGACAATGGTTTATTTTACATATAACAACACTCTTCTATACTTGTAATAATAAATATAATAACATCTGTACTTACCTAGTTTGCAATATAATTTTTTCTAAATAAAACATTAGGTAATTGTGATTTGTTTAGTAAAAACAAGTTTTTTTTTTTACTACAAGTATTGTTTAATGTACCCCAAAAGAGGGGTTATTTTTGTATTAATTGTCGTAAATAATGAATTAGATGTTTGAATGATTGTATAGAAATAAAGAGGTTTTGATTACTGTATAACCTATTAATGTACTACCTATTTAAATTGGAGTATGACTGCATTCATAAAGTATTCTTATTAGGTTTTTAAAAATACACTTTAAAAAAAACAATCTATCGATTATAATTGATTGGATTGGACATCGGGATACTTCACTTTCGACACGACATGACATTAGGCGAAGATGGCGATCTAATGTTATTAGTCGCGTTAAATTCTATTAAAAGTACATTTTGGAATACAGCTAGTCCGTGATACAGAAGTATTTGCAACTTATATAATAAAATAAGCGATTAATTATCGTATATTCTGATACTCTTTATTGCACAAAGCCATTTTGGACATTGTCCTTTGCTCGGCTACTATTCCCGAACTTCACACGGTCGAAATCGTGAGCATAAGCTAGTATCCAATATATTATAGAGGGATTGTATTAAGCACAAATATTTGGACGCTTAGAAAATGGGGCGACCAGACAATGTGACCCGCCTCATAATAATTGGTACACATACGCTACTTGATGTATTTCATAACTTTTGAACCTTTGAAGACTCTTTTGGAGTCATTTAATAGAAGTGACGTTCTTTTTTTTGCAGATGGGAATTCAAAAAATATCAATATTCCTTCTATTGCCCTTATTGTTCCGGAGCCGCGGTATCTCTTTCGAATAACCCGCAACCCCTTTCCCACCCGTAACCCCGGGAGGCAGTGGCCCTGGCAGGCCCCTCTGCTTTGCTGACATCTCTTAGAGGCGCGCGTGGAACACTAACGCGCCGTCGACACGGCCTGCCGTCATTAGACGGACGGACGGTCTACACATTGCTCACCGTCCACAGATTCCCACGATTACCACCGCTTCACAATTAGTCGCATCACGATTTAGTGATGCGCCGTTCCCAAATTCCCTTTTCCGGAAATATTTCGAGTGGAAAAGTTCCAGGGAATATTCCAGCATTCCCGGGAACGTTCCCACATAGTGGGAAATGGACATTTAAATTGTTTAATTTGTAATACAATATTTTTCGTTGTTATATTTTCATAAAAAAGAAATATTTTATATTTGAATTAATATTTAACTACTAATAATACAAGAACATATATATACAGGTAATAATAAATTCGTTACTTATCGCTAGGCTGTTCCCAAGCCATAAATAACGTATTTATTTTAAAACGGTAAGATAAGATATGATCATATGACATTATTGCGAACAATATTTACAAGCTATTGTAATGATGGTAAAAGGGTTTCAGTACTTGCTATTGTAATAATTGTATTGTCTTTAGAAGTGCACGTGCGTCGGCTTCACTTTGTATCCCTTCCCCAGATTTTTTATTTGTTTTGTTTTTTCTTTCTCACACATTTGCTTTTGCAAAAAAAAAATTAATTAATTAATAAAAATTTTATCAGTTCCCGCTACTTCTGCAGCTGTAGAAAGATCCTTTTCAACATTTTCAAATATGCATACGAAGAAGCGAAATCGTTTAAAGGCAAACACAGCAGGGAAGCTAACATTCATATCACACAATTGGAAGCTAATTAACAAACCCACCCAACAATATCAAAGACCACTGTCAGATCATAATTTATCTTCAGTATCAAATTCTGCCTCGGAAGACGAATTTTCCGAAGTAGCAATAGATGAAACGGACAACTCAGAGCTTATTTTTAATAACCCTGGCACTTCCAGGGCTAGATTAGATTTGGATTCCGATGATTCCAATATTATGAATTGTTCAACAGAAATATTTGATCTAAATAAGCCAGGCCCCTCCAATATTAGTACAAGTGCAGCAAAAAAAAGAATAATAAGAAATTTATTTAGTTCCGATTCAGATTCTGATGACTAATTTTGCGTAGTCTCCGTCAAACAAACTGATTTCTACTATACTATACTGTATGGATTATTATTATTATTATACTGTATGGATACTGATAACTGTGGAATTGATATATTTTTAGGTATCTGTAAAACACTACAATAAAAATCTGTATGTTTTTAATCATTTCATTGTATTGTGTAATCACAAAAGACTGATTTGTATTTTGTTTAAACTAATTAAAATTGTTAATCTATAAGACAGGCTATTTATATACTCGTAAATACTTTATATAGGTACATTTAATCATAAGCCATGATTATTAATATTATTAAAAAAAATGTGGAATATTACTACCACATTAAACTGTGTGATGATTCGTTTTTAAGTTCTGTTATCATATCTGAAAGAAGAAAATGATGTGCCATTTAAAAAAAGTGTAAAATTATATAAATCAAAGTTTTTTTAAATTAAAATAATGAATAAATACTTTGTTTTAATTCAAATAATTTCTTACTAAAAACCTTGGAACGTGCCCATCGATCCCGGGAGCAAAGGAATATTCCCAGGGAATATAGGGATATTCCCAGGGAATATGGGAATATTCCCAGAGATTATCGGGAAAGTTCTCAAAGCAACGACTTAATTGAATTATGCCTATGTATAAAGGTGTACTTGCTTTTGCACATAGCGCAAAAGTTATTTACAAAAATATATACAACTATTTAAGTCAATATTCCCAGTCGTTCCCAACGTGCCCGGGAGCGTTCCTGGGAATTAGGGAACGTAGGAAACGATCCCGGGAACGGCCCAACACTCACGATAACTCGTGAGTCGTGATATTCTCAACACCTTTCATTTGTTTTTACCATAGTCTTGCCTTATCTATCGAAAGATGCGTTTAGCTTAGAGCCAACGGATCAGTTAAATAAAAGACAATCAGTAAAATAAGGCACTCATTTGTTTATAAACCACTTTGGTAATCACCCGACCAAACTAAATAATGATTGGGTTTGGCAACTAAAAGGCTTTTTATTAGATAAATTTAATTAAATTATCAATTAAATAAAGCCAATTTCATTGATATTAAATACACATTCTTGTGTTTAATTTAAATTTAAATTTTATCACCTGTAAAATATTTGTTAGTTACATATAAAATATTTTTTTAAAACGTTATATTTAAAGAATATAACTTCACTTCTCTATTAAAAACATGAAATAAACAAATTGGCTATATAACGAGCCATAAATTTCCGGATTTCGATTAAACATTCCATTCGCGCCATGTCTTGAAGGCCGGCAGCGTCCGGCGCCGGGTGACACCGTTAAACCGGCCGTTTTATGTCCACGGCCCGGCTGTATCACTCCACTCTTAAATACATCGATGTTACCTTAACTTTTCAATTGGAGAACTATTCCGAACAGTAAAAAGTTCAAAATTAAATGGCACTGACTGAATTTCGATTAGGGCGGACTACTTTCTTGTGACCCATGGTTATGTCAAGAAAACCCAACATCAATTTTATTATACAATCTTTAATTCGGGTAAACAAAAATGCACCTAAGTATATATATAATAAGACGCCTGTATAGAGAAGGACTGTAGGCTTCTTCTTCTTGCCCCCCCCCCAACTCCTATTCAGCTCATTCAGGATGAGCTGGATAGGAGGTATAATAAGACGCCTGTATAGAGAAGGACTGTAGGCTTCTTCTTCTTCCCCCTCCCACCTCCTATTCAGCTCATTCAGGATGAGCTGGATAGGAGGTGACACTTATCAGGATTTAAACAAAGGTTATATTGAAGCTGTCTGGTGTGATACAAAATGAGTTTCATTGACACGTAAAGATGAAGAAGATAGTTATATTAATCTTGCAAGTTATCTAGCATTACTAGTTTTACTTTATGCAAATCCCAAAAAACGTGTCTAGTATTTTATATAAAGAATCTATGTACAAAATCCCTCCGACCAGGTGGGATGACGATCTAAGAAAGACTGCAGGCAGATGCTGGATGCGGCAAGCTGAAGACAGGGCGCTATGGCGCTCATTAGGGGAGGGCTATGTCCAGCAGTAGACTAATATAGCCTGATGATGATGATGATGAGACAAAATTTCAGAAATGTATCATGAAAAGTTACATTAAACTTGTTATTTTACCTAATTATTGTCTATACAAAAAACATGGTCATCAGGCAGCACAAATGCGCCGCGCGCGTATAGTGTCGCTTTGACATGGCGTGTGTAGCCTACTTGCAAAAATTTTTTGGGACAAAATATAACACGCTGTAATAATGATTGGTATCGATTTTGTTACTTATTAACAAACTATATTTAGGTTACGCATATTATACTAAAAATAATGATGTTTATTCCCACCATATCAACTCAAATCACCTCGAAGCATTTATTTCAATTTGACCATTACAGGCACTTTTGAATGTCATGAAAACAAAAAAGATGCTGCTACAGTCCCAGTCACAAGACATAATGACTTGTGACAGTACTGTAGTTGCCCATTCCAAAGCGTAGATCTCTATGGAGAAGAATGGGCAAGAAACTCTATGGACATTCTTTTAAATCATAATATTTTTACAAAATCATGGATACATCATTCAAGTTGAGATTATACATAGATGTGAGAACGATGTAGAAAACGACCACATTAAGAGCGTCCAGAGTAAAAGCAAAAACAAGAGTTGAATAGATGAATGAATTAATTAAAACAATAAATGACCAGTCACGACTGACAGCACCGTATCAGTTAATCAACTGTAAAAACCATTATATCCAGAATAAGTCTTCAAAACTGCATGGCTATAAAAGAACATGGGTTTACTACCAACGATACGTTACAGGTGCGAGCTACGGTCCGTTCCCGGCGGATTACTAGACGTTTTACAGCTGGTACTTGAACTGCGAAACACGTATTTATTTGTTCAATGCTTTTGTGACCTAAAAGCTGGCCACTATATTACTACAGCAGCACAGGTACCTACATGAAAGTTTAGCTTATAAATCATTATCTGGCGCCCGCGGTTTCTCCCGCGCGATATCGAAAAAAAAAGTATCGTATGTGTGTTCCAGACTATAATCTACCTCTGACTGTGATCCGTTCAGCCGTTTTGACGTGAAAAAGTAACAAACATCCTCACAAACATTCACATTTATAATATTAGTAGGACATAATATAAGCACTGCATTTTCCTGCCGTCTGTCTATTGACGACAGGACGTGTCGACGGCGCGTTAGTGTTCCACGCGCGCATCAAAGAGATGTTAGCAAAGCAGAGAGGCTTGCCAGGGCCACCGCCTGCCGGGGTTGCGGGTTGTTCGAAAGAGATACCGCGGCCCCGGAACGTAAAGGGCAGTAGAAGGAACATGGGTGGGTTTTAGTCAGTAAAAGTTTGTTACTCCCCCCCGCTCCGCCCAGCGGGGGAAGTTATTTTACAAGCTAATCCCGATCTGAGACTGTGTTGTTTGTCACAATGCGTTTCAGTCTGGACACTTTCTTTCTTCTCAATCATCATCTGCCTTGCCTTTTTTCCAACTCTGTTGGTGTCGGCTCCCAGTCTAACCAGCTGTCTACCTGTATTTTACATGCATATCTGATCTCTAGAAACCAATTAGTTACCCCTTGATGAGACTGACTACCTGTAACAATTCATCAATCTATCTACGGAAAACCTAGGCAGCGCGAGTTAATCTAAAAATCGACTCGTACGGCTGTTGCAGAGTGGCAAAACAAATGTTTCAGTTACATGAGTAAGTTATTTATACAAATATTGGTCATACGAATTCAGAAAATGATGGGATAAACAAAACTGTATTATTGCCTATTATCACACTTGGAAAAGCGGTCAAGTGTGAGATATTCCGGAGGATTCCGTACAAAACTTGCGTCAAAAACGGCCATATCTTTTAGCTGCGTAACCTAAGAGGGTTGCTGCAGATGCAAAGGACCACTGACTTGAGTATGCGGTTTTAATTTCAAATCGATACTTCCATGTATTTCCGATATAAAGGGTATTAACAGACGGACAACAAAGTGATTCTATAAGGTTACCCTAAAACAATGAAAATCTACCAGCATTTAGCAGCATATTATTAACGTCAAATATAATGACATAGAAAAAGTAACCGTCCCCACATTGCTAATTAAGTTCGTTATTAGATGCTTACCTATTTCAGCACCCCTCAATGTTCTGTTCGTCTCCTGAATTAAACATAGCGTTATGTCATAACTATTAGTATACTATCTCATTACCTGTTTAATAAGGGAAGCTGCTGATTAAAGCATATTGCTACGGAATATTGGGACAGGTTAGGTTATAATATTAAAGCACTACCTTATGCCTGCGGCGTTGCCCGCGTTGCCCGAAGTTTAGTATTTGTTTCACGGTATGGTTTTACTGGGACTAGAAGTGTCCTATGTGTAGTATAGTAGATGTTCGGATCGATCATTAGGTTAAGCCGCGCTTGTCTATGTTTGGTTGTGGATGGGTGATCACCCATTACATACCAAGTTTCCTTCGTGCCTCGGAGCGCACGTTAACACGTACGTTGCATTACAAGATCTATCAGATCTCTTGCAGGACTTTAATTTACAGACTATAATTTATTTATAATTTACAATGAATTGTGAACTATTTTGTACGCTGAAAATGGCAAAATATGTTGAACCAACAATTTTAAACTCGTTCCATCCATGTGTGCATATCCTATGTATCATGTTACACATGTTTATGCAAATAAAAGAATCATTAAATACATACATACATAGGGAAAAGGCTAAACAGATCATGTTAATGATAAATGTAACTTACCTAACAAAACATTCAACTGGAACATTTAAACCGAAATTATGGAGACAAATGTACTTCCTCTGCTCCAAAAACCCATTTTATTACATCAGATAAAACCACCCACTTGAATTTTAACAAATGGTCGACAAACAATAAATATTTGTCAACCATTACCGCTGTTGTTAGCGTTATTACAAGTAAGACACATGATCTATATGTAACTGAAACATAGCAACGCGAAAATGCCGTCCAAATAGTTCAGCGCAAATTTAACAAATGGGATTGGCCGCGGGTTGCATCGCAATGCGGAGTTTGGGCCAAGTTATACGAGGAAAATATTGTAAATTTTTAAAAATAATATCTTAGGCCGAAAATGTGTCACACAGGTAGGTATCCTACTTCCGACATTATATACCTATCCTTACTAATATTATAATAAAAGCGAAAGTGAGTTTGTTTGTTACGTCTTCACTCCTAAATGGCGCAGCCGATTTTGATGAATTTTGGGACCCTGGAGACGGACATATGGTACGTTTTGTCTATTTCTGACCTCTCACTTCCTTTAAATTGGGGGTGGAAGTTTGTATGGAGCGTTCCGCAGTTTCAAGTTAGGAAGCTAAAAATTGGTATGCGGACTATTTGTCACTAAAAAAAACACCGTGCATCATTTTCTTTTGGAAATCTGCCCCCAACCCCTTAAGGATATTTAGTATAGTGGGGGAGAAAGAGGGAAGAAAAGGGGAGACAAAGAATTTTTTTCGATCATCACGCGGGTTAAAGTTAGCGTTAGCTCAAAGTAACTTTGCCCCGCGGACGAAGTCGCGGGCGGAAGCTAGTATAAAATAAAATAAACAAACAACTAACCCCATCAACGCTTGTTTCCATTCAATTCAATGGTAGGCAAAAAATACCTTATTATTATGAATTCAATATGAATAATTTCAACCGGACAAAATACTCTTGGGAAAAATCTCCAAACATCATCAACCGGCATTCTACAGAAAACCAAACATCTTAAGGCGACATTAACTGCGTCTAACCTTGACAGTAGTCAGCCATACACTGCCGCCCGTCGCCCGCCAGAGCCCCGCTTCAACGCGCACCAAGATTATTCTAAAAAACAACCCACCTTGATTTATCAAACACAATACAAATAAAAGCCGTATACTAAAATATGGGTCTTTAAATTGTCTTTTATATGATTAAAGTTTCATGTAAATACGCCCCATAGTTTTTGCGTGATTATCGTTTTTTTGTCCACGTTAGACAATACTTTACAAATTAATTGCACTATGTTATTAAAATATAATTTCACATTTTCACATATCAAATTATGAATAAAATTGTCTAGTATAACATATATTTTTTTCAAAGAAATAAGACTACAAGTTTAGACGTGATGTTCAATATAAAATCATTAAAAGTCGTTTATCTGCGCCTTAAGGCATCTTAAAAACTCTTCCATCCATACACAGGACCATACAACAAAAGAAAATCTCCAAACATCATCAACTAGAATTCTGCAGAAAACTAAACATCTTAAGGCATCTTTAAAACTCTTCCGTCCATACACAGGACCATACAACAAAAGTCCGCGGCTTTTCACGCACATTCAACAATTCAAGTGATTTATACAAGCAGTAAACTAAGCCGGGGTGCCGTTGTACCCCAGTGTAACTGTGGCGACGAGCCATATTACACACCACTCTTGAGCTTT
Organism: Ochropleura plecta; assembly: GCA_905475445.1. Taxonomy (NCBI): domain Eukaryota; kingdom Metazoa; phylum Arthropoda; class Insecta; order Lepidoptera; family Noctuidae; genus Ochropleura; species Ochropleura plecta. The sequence goes on from FR997734.1 coordinate 18,670,560, forward strand.
AACCCCTTTGGTTTTATTATTTACTAGCTTTTGCCCGCGGCTTTGCTCGCGTTAAATTCGGTATAACACAGTACCTGCTACCTGCAGTTTAAGCCCTTGCGCCTTATTGATTTGTAATAGCAACGCTAACTTTTCCCTTTTCTTCCCTCGTTCTCCCTCACATCCCATTTTTTTTAAATAGCTTATGTCCGTCTCCTGGTTCCCAACTATCTCTGTACCAAAATTCATCAAAATCGGTTTAGCCATTCAGGCGTGAAGACGTAACAAACAAACAAACTCACTTTCGCTTTTCAAACTCAAACTCAAACTCAAAACCATTTATTTCAATTAGACCATAACAGGCACTTTTGAATGTCAAGAAACAAAACTAATCTACAGTCCCGGTCACAAAGCATAATAACTTGTGAAAGTACTGTAGTTGCCCATTCCAAAGCGTTGATCTCTATGGAGAAGAATGGGCAAGAAACTCCATGGACACTCTTTTAAATTATAATTTTTTTACAAAATTGTATTTACATCATTCATGTTGAGATTATACAAATATGTGAGAACGATGTAGAAAGACGTGCACACTAAGAGCGTCCAGAGCAAATAAAAAGCAAAATTTAATCCCAAATACAGCGCCCGTTCACGAACATGACGTATGGATCTTTTATAATATTAGTAAAGATTTTATATAAGAGGTTGCTGTGTTACACTTGGTCACTGTTGTGTCTTCATTGAGCTGGGGTGTATTTTAACTGACTTCAAAAAAATTAACTGCATTAAAACTGTAAACTTCAAAATAATGTACAGACGCCAGCAGGTCAAGCTACCCGAAACTGTCAATTTTTCCCAATGAACCTTGAACCGAATACTTTAGAAATAAAGTCAAAAATCTAACAAAGAAATCTGACAGATTGTAGTAGCTTGATGTGCAGGCGTCTGTACACGCGACAACCAATCAAGCTATAAACAAGTTCGAGTCGGATTCTAGCACCAAGGGTTCCGTACAAACTTGCATACTTGATTATGCACTGATTTTTGACTGACATTACTGACATAATTCTGCGTATGCCACTTCAATAATTGATAAGAAATAAGTAACTAGTAGCTTCAATACTTGAAACACTTCAAAAACTTGCGCTTCAGGTAGAAATACTATAAAAACTCACTGCAGTGCAGTCATATTTCTCATCTAAAGAAGCAGCAATTTTTCATTTGAAATTTGAAACAAATGCTAGCTGTGTAAAGCAATCCATAAATTCGACGACTTTATCCATCGGGGATGTAACTCAGTGGTAGAGTGTCTGCTTCGCATGCTGAAAGTCCTGGGTTCAAATCCCAGCATCTCCAACACGTTCTTTTTGCATTTTGATAGCAAGGAAGGACTTTTTTATTTATTTTTCGATTAATTGAGTTAAATCGGTTACATTTTAAGATAAAGATAAAGATAAAGATAATTTTATTTGTTCAAAACATGAGTATACACAACACATGGCATGCAAGATGTTACATCAATAATATGAGACAGTCATGTTTTGCCTGAATGGCGTACAAATATTGGATGTAGGACGCTGGACAGCATCAATTAATTTTAAAATTGTCCATTTATACACATTTATCAATAGTTCAATTTAGAGCATAATTTGAAATTAGACAGGTACCTACAATAAAATAATGTCATAAGCTCGAATCTTAATAACACAACAAAGAATAAAAAATCAAATGTCAAATCAGGTATTAATAAAAATTAGGATGTCAATTACTAGTCAAATTAAATTGTCGGTTAGGAATTCGTCAGTGCTATAGTAGACTTTCTCTAGCAAAAGGCTTTTTAATGTATGTTTTAATTTTTCCGTACTATATATTTTCTTGCATATTATTTTGTATCTAAGGGTTGGAATGAATTTATTTTGATTAGATTAAAATTACACGTGCATTCTTTAGTTTCGTGTATTGTTTTGTTAAAACCTTTAAAAATAACCTTTTATAATAAATTGTTTATAAAAACTCGCACTAGGCCTTCACGTATAAAATGTCTCCGAAACAAACAAGTACTCACATTAATCTTTCAATCCCATTTTCGCCTCGCCTGTACTTCCAACAAACACATTCAACATCTGTAGCAAAGCTTTCAACAATACGTCTAAACTCCCATCAGAATTGTTTTCAAAAATACATTCGTGAACAAAATGAAAACTGACAAACTTTGCGCTTAAGCATTTTCAAGTTGCCTGTACGAGTGTACCCGCCGGTTGTATTGTGTGAAGATAAATTGTAACGGGATTTTCACTTTTGTGTGTTCACAAGACAAATTACAGGTAAAGAAGTTTGGTATTGTCGGAAAAAATAAAAAGAACGGTTAAAATATTGATTTGACTTGCAAAGCACAAAACAGCAAAATTAAACAAAACAACCAAAAAATAAAAATCCTACTATTATTATAACAGCGAAAGTTTTTGAGGATCTTTGTTGCTCTTTCACGCAAAAACTACTGAATATAAATTTTGATGAAACTTTACAATAATATAGCTAACAAATTAGAATTATACATAGGCTACAAATTCATAAAGATGTATTGTATATTCTATCACCACGCGAGTAAAACCGCGGGAGGCAGCTAGGAAGACATAAACTAACACTACTCACTTTTTTCTTTTAATGTTAATTAATAACCTGTTCTATCCTTCTGCTGGATAACAGTCTACCTACCCCATTTCTTTCCAACTTTCTCGGTGCCTGCCCCTGTGACGACGACCGTCTTCCAGAAGCCACTGTGTGACGACACACACACGAACTAATTACACATGTCACAGGCTGCGGCCATTTTGTACATCTTATTATACGGTCAGTTTAGTTTGGCTGTTAATTTCTCTAAACTACTTCTTTTTTTAAACATTGCCCCACACTAGTAATTTCTCCTGTACCGTGGGTCATCATACCGTCTCATACACAAACAGCCAGACCAGAAACAACTACTTGTAGGCCATACAAATGTTTGTTCCGTGCGAGAATCAAAACCGCGACACGCAGCGCAGCAGCCGATCGCTCAGCCACTGCGCCAACTGTGCCATCAATCTTCTTTAGTCTAGTGTTCACAAGCGCTGGCACTGAGCATGATATCCTAAGGTTAATTCTCAGGTCAAGCAGTGTTAGTATGGTTTGGTACCAGTAGACTGGTTAAGTACTCACTCACTTATTTATACGGGTTGTGCCTACTGTGTTGTGTGTCTTGTACGGGTTGGACTTGTGCGAGCTACCGCAGCCCCGGTACACAAAGGGGTAAGAAGAAACATAGATGGGTTTCAGTCAGTACAAGTCTGACAGTAGTGTCAGACTTCCCCTCCACCCACAGCGGAGCGATCATTTGATGATTTTCCATCCGAAAAAACAGAAGGCTAGGTACAAGTATATTAATATTACCCGCATAATAATAATAACTCATTTAAATCATATGTATTTATTCATAAAATCAAATTAAACTTTAAAAATAAATTAAAAAGAAGTAAAATAATCAAAAATAATAGATTAATGTTAGAATAGGAATTAAATTAACATAATAAACATTCCCACAATAAATTACAAGAATTAGACATACACAATAAACAAGTATGACTCCGACTGGATTGGTGTACAGTAAGAACACCTATTTTTTTTATCATCCAATATTTAGCTTTCCCCGCTTTTGCCAAAACGGGGGACAGTCAGATTATTACTGACTAAAAACCCATAAAATGTTCTTTTTGTTGCACTTTGTATTCCAGGGCCGCGGTATCTCTTTCGAACAACCCGCAACCCCGACATAGGAACACCTCTGCAAAGCACTTCGACAATTTACACTCGCGATGATTAAATAAGCAAATACAAGCACTAAACCTTACAAGGTCGAAAACTTATTTTAAAATGCACCTCACTACTCTCAAGAATAAATTACCCAAAATAACACGAGTAAAGTAATTTTCTTTCATTTTAAAATTCAGCAACACTAGTTTTCGTTGCATATTCAATTGATATACGGTGGAGGTGCAATTTTCTAGAATTACTCGCTTTCGTAAGATCTACAGAATGCCATCAGTGGAAAACGGAGCGAGAGAGTAGCACTTTGAATATTTCAAATATTTTAGGATATAGTACAACTTTACTTTTAAGTATAAATTATCAATAGAGCACTAATATAGCTGTTGGTCATCATTTTCCTGCCCTTGTCCCATTCTATTTGGGGACGACGCAACACGTTTTCTTCTTCCATTCTCCTCTGTCAGACGTCACGGCATCATTTACTACTTTCTCCTTCATATCATTCCTTACACAATCCATCCATCTTTTTGTTGGCCTTCCTCTCCCTCTCCGTCCATCAACATTCATATCAGCTATCACTCTTTTAGTCACATGCGCTTCATTCTTTCTCATTACATGTCCATACAAAGACAAACGACTCCCTTTCATTTTTTCTGTAACAGGCGTAACTTTCAAACTTCCTCTTATTGTATACTCATTCCTTTAGCCATTCTTGTCACTCGAAACATCCATCTCAACATTCATATCTCCGCTACGTACTATCGTATTACATCCATCTCTTTTACAGCCCAGCATTCTGGCCCACACAATACGACAGGTCTAATCACGGACAAATATATCTTTTGGTACCAGCATTTTAAACCTAGTTATAGAGTATAGCAGTAAATCACCTAGTGGTGACCGTCGTATTGCCAAGTCAGAGGGGCGGAGATCGAACCCAATTGACCTCTTATGTTTAACAGACTATAAAAAAGAAGGTACTCAATTCGTCGGAATATTTTTTTTTGTATTTCTACCGATTACTCAAAGACAAAGAGAAAAAAACTCAACGAAACCAACAAAATTCATCGACTTCCGGACACCTCTTTTCTAACCATATCATCCTATACACAATCCATCCATAATGAAGATCTTTGGACTTATGGTCCAAAAATATTGCTAACCTAGTCTAATTCATACTTCAAGAAACTAGTGGAACAGGCAAGCTCATATCGCAAGAATCCATTCTTGAAATAGCGATATTGTGCTTGCAAACAATTGGATGCGCAATTCTAGAATTTGTTTACACTGATGTGAATGCTTGAACCTTTAATTTTGCTTAACATTCTCATGTTGAATATAAGAGAATGGGTATTGGTTTAGCAGCTGATAATTTTGTATTGGTGGTAATGAGTAAATGATGCCGTGACATCTAACGGTAGAAGAAAACGTTGACTCTCGTCACCAAATGGGACAAGGGCAGGATGATGGTGATTTGTATTGGTGGGCCTTTTTTAGAAGCAATGATTATAGGCTATATTCTGCTGAGTCCTTTAAACGATTATCATTATTATTAAATCTGACTGATTATTATTGAATCTGATCGGTAGGAGTCATTAAAAAAAACCTTTACCATTCAATCAGTGCAGGCTAAACTACCTATCAACCAAGATCACAAACATTGAACCGGTCCGACACATCACCTATGTCGCCTTGCATCGTAAAATGAACAGCATAAAAAGGTAGCAGCAGACGAATCCGTCGGCGTCGCGTTAAACTTGCAGCACAATCACTGACGACTGTAATATTCATGACGTGCCTTGATGTAGGAGGTTGTGTGGATGGGCCTTTATAGTGGAAAAAATATTATGATTTGTGAGGTATTAACTTCGTAGGGAATTTTGTTTTGTAGGCTTACATTTCGGTGATGTGGGGTTTATTTATTTAGTTTTAATAGACATAATTATTATGTGTATTTATTTATGCATTTTTAGGGTTCCGTAGTCAACTAGGAACCCTTATAGTTTCGCCATGTCTGTCTGTCCGTCCGTCCGTCCGTCCGTCCGTCCGTCCTCGCTTAATCTCTGTGACAGTTAGCACTAGAAAGCTGAAATTTGGTACCAATATGTATATCAATCACGCCGACAAAGTGGTAAAATAAAAATTGGAAATAAATGTTTTATTAGGGTAGCCACCCTATATGTAAAGTGGGATGTGTTTTTTTTTTTTTAATTTCAACCCTAACGTGTGATATATTGTTGGAAAGGTATTTAAAAATGAATAGGGGTTTACTAAAATCATTTTTTGATAATGTCTATAATTTCGGAAATAATCGCTCCAAAAGTAAAAAACAATGTCCCCCCCCCCCCCTCTAACTTTTGAACCATAAGTTTAGAAAATATGAAAAAAATCTGAAAAGTAGAACTTTATAAGGACTTTCTAGGAAAATCATTTTGAACTTGATTGACACAACAGTTTTTGTACAAAAACTGTTGGAGCGCCTACCGCGGAACGTGCAACATTGCACGCTCCTCCACCTTTAAACTCATAAGTGGGAACACTTATTGTGACGGACGGGAAACTACGGAACCCTACACTGAGCGTGGCCCGACACGCTCTTGGCCGGTTTTTTATATTTGAGCTAGCTGCGCCCGCGGGTCACTCGCGTGGTGAGACAATCCTACTGTATAATATCATAAATGCGAATGTTTGTGTAGTGGATAGATGGATGGATGCATGGATGTTTGTTACTCTTTCACGTAAAAACGGCTGAACGGATCTTGATGAAATTTAGTACAGAGATAGATTATAATCTGGAATAACACACAGGATACTTTTTTTTCGATATCACGCGGGTGAAGCCGCGGGTGCCAGCTAGTAAAGTATATTCTATTCTATCCTATCGGGGTGTAATCAATTACATTGGTAAAGGAAAACTATAAGGCAAAAACGTACATATAGTCAAGCTACACGATAACAGAAATTCTTCTACTGACTGGACAGGTAACATAAATCTGTGTGGTCCTATCTTAAACAGACCATCTCAGACACCAATCTGCATAGTCCTCATGTAGGTTGACCAAAATTTTTGTCTGGACCTTAAAAGAGACTTGACCTCTGAGTATATTTCGGCTGTTTCTTCTCAGAGTAGTCGGGAACGAAACACAAGCCTCATCTACATAGTTCAAAAAAACGTGTACTTCCAAGATAAACATCATTTATCTTACCCACCTACGTGTATAATTGTGACAAATACAAAAAAGTGTAATCTAAATAAGTTTTATAAACAGAATCTGCTACCCTTTTTTTTTTTTTTTTTCGAGTGGGAAATCATCCAATGACTTCCTCCGCTCTGGGTGGAGCGGGGGGGCATGTCAGACTTGTACTGACTAAAACCCACCCATGTTCCTTCTATTGCCCTTTACGTTCCGGGGCCGCGGTATCTCTTCCGAACAACCCGCAACCCCGGCAGGCGGAGGCTCTGGCAAGCCCCTCTGCTTTGCTGACTCTCTTTGAGGCACGCGTGAAACACGAACGCGCCGTCGACACGGCCTGTCGTCAATCGACGGACGGACGTTGAGCTACCCATTGCTCACCGTCCACAGGCCCGCATCTACGGTGGCCGGAAGTCGTCTCGCGGCGCCCGGCGCCCTGGGCGTCTCCCGCGGCGGCTGGGTTGGGCAGATGTTCTCTCCCTCAAACGCCCGGCCACCTCCTTTGCTAGCATTAATGCTTCGCAGAAGGTGGTGACCGCTTCCCATTCCCTCTCGCTCCGGACCATGGCCTGAACCAGGGCCGGACGCGAGAGATCGCCGCCGCCGATCGCCTCTACGAGGGCACGGCGGTGCTCCGCCCACGCTGGGCAGATCGCCACTGTGTGCTCCACCGTGTCCTCAGGGCGATCGTCACAATGGTGACACCCGGGCGCTTCCTCCCGCCCGATGATGTGCAGGAACCTCCCGAAACTTCCGTGTCCGGTGAGGACCTGCGTCAGGCGGTAGGTGAGGACACCATGACGCCTCTCCAGCCACTCCTCAAAGAGGGGACTTACCGCCACTATTGTGGCGTGCCCTGAATCTGCTACCCTACCATGACGTTTTAAAGCAGAACTTATTCCACTGAGGGAAAGAGACAGAGCTATACAGGGTGTCTAGCACCATCTCTTTCCCTCAGTGGAATAAGTTCTGCTTTAAGACGTCATGGTAGGCCAACAGGAACAACACTATTAAGGAGGCTTCGAAAAAGAGAGTTTTCGAGTCTATAAGAAGCACAAAATCCATTTGTTAACACAGTTTAGAGAGCATCAACGAAATAAAGAAAGCAAAAGGATTTATTTTACTCGCACAGAACAAAACTCCTATACATAATTTTAAAAAAGAAAAAATAAAACAAAAGAAGAAATTTAAAAAAGGAGACATAGATACATGAAATAAATGAGCCCTGTACGAGGCCAAGAAGATCCCTATCTCAGCATGGTACTGTAACATTTAATAAAAAATACAGCGCTGGTAATCTAATAAATAAGGCACAAGCAAAAGATGATACAGTCAGGCACACTCAAATAAATATAACCAAACCAGCTTTTGCCCACGGCTTTGCTCGCGTTAAATTCGGGGTAACACAGTTCCCCTTGCGCCTTATTGTTTTGTAATAGCAACGCTAAGTTTTCCCTTTTCTTCCCTCCTTCGACCTCACATCCCACTTTTTTTTTAAAACCTAGCCTATGTCCGTCTCCTGGTTCCCAACTATCTCTGTACCAAAATTTATCAAAATCGGTTTAGCCATTAAAGCGTGAAGAGGTAACAAACAAACAAACAAACTCACTTTCGCTTTTATAATATTAGTAAGGATTAATTGTAGAACTGCAGATTGTCAATAATATACAAAAAGCCAGCTTGAAACGAAAATGCAAAAAAAAAACTACACACTAAAACATTCAACCTCATTGCCTCGACACGAAAAATGCACCATTCAACAGAGAGCCCTAACACAGTTCCAACGCTCCCTTTTCTCCTCTCAACTCTTTATGAGCAAAGGGGGGAAGCGGGTCAACCGCCCCCGGTCTTTGATGTGGGCTTTCGGGTCAGTCATGAATGCGATGTGTTCGAGATTTTTTGTAGCACACCCTGTACCTGTGGGAATCAAATAGATTGCGTTAGGGGCGCTTCACACTTGTTCGAAACGAAATATTCAATTCGATATTTATTGAATAATAAAGCAAGGTACGTGATATATTTATGACCGTTGACGAAGCAAAAAATGTATGCAAAGTAGCAAAGCAGGTGGCGTGGATAAAGACGTAAGTTTATGCATTTACCCCAAACCGATCGGCAATCTCCGTTCGGCAGCTTCCGTCGTTAGATCTTTGAAATTTGACCAATAACTTATGACCAATTTCAGGCTTTTTTTCTGGAACGTTTAACATATACTGATAACATCACGCCTGAAATCCTCAGAGGATTTGACAAAGGTGTACCCAATATTACACCCACATTTCGTAGTAGGGCAAGCCCATTGCCATCAGTCGGGCAGAAATCCAGGCTACAAATAAAAAATCCTGATGGAAAGCCGGGAACCGGATCCGGTAAACATGCCCGTACGTAAACGTACCTCATGCTCAGACTAACAAGGCGATCCAATGTTTAACAACCTATAAATTTACCGATGATATATATCAGGTAACTATAGATGTTACCGCCCGGTTGTGCCGAATTGTGCCGACCCGAATAAGTGTGCCGTACCTCTTAGAAAGTCATTGCTTATTAATATCTCTGTGAACATTTTTCTTTTTAATTGGTGTCCAGGGAGACGTTTAGGTAGGCCATTGTGGGGGAATTGAGTTTTTTATTTTGTTGTGTTTGTTGGCTGCCTCTTTGTTTGGTAGGTTGTATGTATAGTTGTTGTATATATACAGGTGGCTTTGATTTCCAGGTCGGAAACGAAAAGCAAAACATATTTTTCGAAATTTTCAGTGGCAATTTTATAAGTTTTTTTTTTTTTAATATTACCCCGCACTAGGAATGTCTCCTATATCGTGGGGGTGTTAACAAACATTTAAATTGACTTACAAAAACAGCCAGACCCAAAACAACTACCTGTTGGTCATACAAATATTTGTTCCGTGCGGGGATCGAACCTACTGCTAATGTCTGTAAATGGGTTTAGCCTCATTCCCCTATCATATGGAACTAAAAACTGCGCCAAATAAGCCCAGTTCAGCAAACTGCCGGGCAACTAATGTCCTAATGAATATAAAGTTTCCCGGATCCAGTTAATCTACAGTGGCACATACCAGCCACATTGATCACTAAACTGCGTGCGATTTTGTAAGGAATCCCATTTCATCTAAAATCTTCATCTTACATCGAACGATGACTGAAGGCAAAATCTCGGAATTTCATATGGAAATGTGAACGGCTAAACGGATCTTGATTAAATTTGGCACAGAGGTAGACTTTAGTCTGAAATAACACATAGGATAGTTTTTTTTCGATCATCGTGCGGGCGAAGCCGCGGGTGCCAGCTAGTAATTATATAAAGTTAAAAGACCGTAACAAGACAACAACTACTTGAACTTAATTCTGAGACGAATCTACCAATTTAGCATTGTACTCTCCCGCAATTTGGACAATCAATTGAAATGTGAGCAAACAATTTCTTCCATCTCAAACTTCATTCGACGGATTTTAGGCACTCCTCAAAAACATGTAAGAGCACCCTTCAAACCATACCTTCACGGAATGTATTTCAGCTAGGCTACACATTACAGTTCTGTCCCGTTGTTTATTTAGCCCGTAAAACTCCAAGCCAAGCTTCAGGTTTTGCTCTCTCGAGAATGTTCTAGAATTCTCGAGATTTCTCGAGCTATGTGGAAAGTAATGAAGGAGTATTTCTAAGGCTTTTCATTTCATACTGCACTTCGCCATTTATTGTTTTTAAGACTCCGTCGTTTTCTTTTGTTTGGTTTCGCTATTTAAGTTTAAATTGCAGTTAAGGGTAATGGGAGTTTGTTTGTGGTGACAATTAAATGATATCGTTGAAATGTGAATTCGAATATGATAACAAATCCTTACCAATATTATAAGAGCAAAAGTGAGGTTGTTTGTTTATTTGTTAGAAATGAGGGAGAAATAGGGAAAACTTAGCATTGCTATTACATTAAATAAGGCGCAAGGGCAAAAACTACTGGTAGCAGGCAAATCAGGAAAGGGGAACTGTGTTACCTCGAATTTTGAATGCCCGAAGCCGCGGGCAAAATCTAGTCCTTATCCTTATCCTTACTTCCTTACTAATATTATAAAAGCGAAAGTGAGTTTGTTTGTTTGTTTGTTACCTCTTCACGCTTTAATGGCTAAACCGATTTTGATGAGTTTTGGTACAGAGATAGTTGGGAACCAGGAGACGGACATAGGCTATGTTTTTAAAAAAAAGAGGGGGATATGAGGGAGAACGAGGGACGAAACGGGAAAACTTAGCGTTGCTATTACAAATCGATAAGGCACTACCGAATTTAACGCGAGCGAAGCCGCGGACAAAAGCTAGTACTAAATAAAAATGAATAATTTTCCCTTTTTTAATTTTTTCGTACTTTAGTGGTACCCCTATTGAATCACTTAGTTGTCCACCTGTCTGTCTGTCAAGACCCTTTATCTTGGGAACGCGTGAAAGTATCGAGTTAAAGTTAAAACCATTTACTCAACTGTTGGTCCCTTTGTACTGTGAAATCAACCGTTTAAGTCTACGCAGCCAAATATAAATTATGGCCGTTTATTTCGTGAGTCTAACTTACACTTGGCCAGTTCTCTTATAACATAACATGACACCTGTGATCCCCAAAGGTGTAGTGATCGCAAGCATGACTGCCGAGCATAAGGTCCTCATTTCAATTCGGGTAGAACAAACTTCTAGTGGGTTTTATCATCAAGAATTTTTCAATAGCTACGGAGTCTGGATTTGTGGTGATAGGTCGTGTCCCTTTGAATGATGCTGCAATTAAAAGTAGTGCAGTTATGAGACAGATGAGGAAAAAAAGGCCACTACAGGTTTGATATGTCTTTATTTACAGCCCCAAGGGTCCCTTTAAGGGACCCTTTAACAGGGTGGCTATTATTTTACAGCATACATTTATTACAGCAATATTTTAATTTTTTTAAGCACATTCAAGGTTTAGTTTGAAGAAATAAAGCTTAGAAGTTTAATGCTGAAGTAAGCACATTCAAGGATTAGTTTAAAAAAAGCAAGTTTAAAAAAATAGGATATTTCAGAATAGGTGTAGCTGCTAGCCGTGATCAAATAGTAATGACCAAAAAATGTTTGTTGAAGATGACGCAAATGACAATAAAAATTGAAAAATGAATATTCATAAATTTTAAAATTCCAATATCGATATTGATCCAGATAAGGATTAAGGCAACAGAGGGGGTGGTATACCCCTTCTGTTACAGCTTGGTTCATAATTATAATAGGCCTCTTTTACATGGGACTCAACCACAAATGTTGAAATGTAGGTGTACTATTAAGTGAAACGTAGTCTCCTCGAGGATAACACGCGTGATATAATGACATGTTACTTACCAGGGGGCCAATTCTCGATTTTAGCCATTTATCTCGAGTTCGAGATTCAAAGTCTATCTCTATGTCTATCAAAAATATCTCTATTTCTACCAAAAAATGTCGAAATGAGCAGAATTCCGTATTCTCAGTCAAAATAGAAATAAATTTCACGAAAATGTCGAGTCGAGTGAAGATAATGATACCATTAGGAAGAATCGCACGTTCCATTTTAAGTAACTATAAGTGAATATATGATTTTGTTTTAAAACGCTGACCAAACTTAATTCTTTATGTAAAACGAAACGTTTAGTCTAAAAATAATCAGCTTGACAGTTGAAGAATTTTCAGTTCCTTCAAAACTTTTGAAAATTGTTTTATAATGAAGAGTTGAAGTTGAAGTTTTGTTTACAACATGGAAGGGAAAAAATACCCCAGTGCTCAACAAAAACATTTACTTTAAAATTTCTTTATTTTAAAATAAAAATATCTAAGTTATACAAAAGTTCAATTATAATAAAATCAGTTATAATATTTGTGCACTCATTAATAGTTTTTTGCACTCTAAAAATGCCATTTGTACACCAAAGCATAGAAAGAATTTGGTGCACACTTAGTCATTTAAGTATTTTTGGTGGGTTAGTTTGGTAAACAGTTAAATACATGCTTTTAATAAAATTATTAAGCAAATAATAATTTACCTTCGTTTTCAGGTCTATTTTCGTAGTATCCTGAATTATAGGAGCCACGAGATCTATTAAAATCCTTATTAAATTTTTATTTAATCTGAAGTTTTTAATTATTTCTGTTTCGCTCAAGTCATAACTATCGACGACGGCGGGATAAATGCGCTGTTGTCGCCGTGAATTAGCCTGTTGCTCGCTATTTTCCAACAACTCCAAGATGAAGATGCTAATAAACTCGTCCATTTTTCAGGGGTTTCAAGTCCAATCGTGGATACACAAATTACAGAGTCCGTTATTGTACGCGAAGGTCGTCGTTTCCAGAAAACACACAATGCACAAATCACAGAGCAAATCGAATATCCATTAAGAGAAGCCAAGTCGTAGTTTATTTAAAAATCAAAGAAAACACAATGTAACGCATTAACAATCTAACAAAAATTCAACAAACTCACTCAGAAATAACATATCTCTACAATCGACATGACATCTCTACTGCTCAGAAGCACTCGACTTGAACTCGAACGTCAACCTTCGACAAATGTCGAATTCGAGATCCCCAGAATAGCAACTTTTAAAATTTGTCGAAAAAATTACGTCATTAGACATTTTTGTCGAGTTCGACACCATCTCTAAAATCGAGAATTGGCCCCCAGGTCCTTCCTGATAAACAATTACCAACAAGGAAAACAATCACTAATTAAATCATCATCATCTGCCTAGCCTTTTCCCAACTATGTTGGGGTCGGCTACCAGTCTAACCGGATGCAGTTGAATATCAGTATTTTATGTGAAGCGACTGCCTATCTGACCTCTACAACCCAGTTAGTACTGGGTAATGCGATACCCCTTGGTAAGACTGGTTGTCAGACTTTCGGAACACTGACTATCTGTAACGACTGTCAAAGACCTACAAATGACAGCCGGGACCAACGGCTTAACGTGTAAACTCGGTATGTAACGGGTGGTCACCCATCCACAGACCAACCTAGGCAAGCGCAGCTTAACCTAAAACAATCACTAATTAAATAATCAACAAATTAACAAAGCGTCCTCACTCGAATACTCTAACACAGTTATAAGTACGTGTGTAACTCAAGTTCTTAAACTTTGCATGAAATACGAGGATCTTCAGGGAAAGTAGAATTATAATGAATTAAATTAATATGTCTCTTGTAAGCGCTTACTTACTCGTAAGGTAAGGTACTCACGCGCGTAAGTTTTCACTTAAGTTACATGTTGAATTTGCTTGCGATATCTACGTGATGCGATAAACGTTTGTAAGGTTTGCAGAACAAATATGTGTTTGTCTTGGTGTTGATTTAAGATAGTGTTCTATTGATTAGGTAAAAGTATACTAAGACACAACACAACATCACGCCTATAATATCCGCAGTGTTAGGCAGATGTGTACCTTAAAATTAGAATATTTTTATTTCACATGGGCCTACATGGGCACTTATAAAACGAGAAAAGGTGCACGGTTCGGGTTGGTCGTTTCCTATGGAGAATTAACCGGCAAGAAACTCCATGGTTATCTTTTTCAAATCATTTGGTTTAACAATGTTGCATAGGCCCGATTATAATATCGAATAGCAGAATCCCATTTCGGCAGTCCTATGTTCTGGCGGCGCGTTTTTTGTCATCATCATCATCTGCCTAGCCTTTTCTCAACTATGTTGGGGTCGGCTTCCAGTCTAACCGGATGCAGCAGCATTTTACATGGAGCGACTGCCTATCTGACCTCCACATCCCAGTTAATACTGGGTAATACGAAACCCCTTGGTAAGACTGGTTGTCAGACTGGTTGTTTTTTGTCATCAATCGAGCACAAATCTACACTTCATGTCTGTTACTGACAATTCTTAATGGAAAAAACCGAGAACACTTTGAATGACCAGGGTATTGAACGCAGGACTTCATACTCAGCATTGTGCTTGTGATTTGTAGACCAGTGTGGCAGGCAGTTTAGTGCAGTAATACTAAGAATACACTCAAAATCATCATCATCTGCCAACTTCGGCTCCAACTTCGGCTTTTAGTCTAACCGGATGCAGCTGAATATTAGCATTTTACATGGAGTGGCTGCCTATCTGACCTTCACAACCCAAATGTCTAAGATCTATAAATGCCAGGACCAACAGCTTTAAGTGTTTTCCGAGGCACGGAATAAACTCGGCATGTTTGGGTGGTCATCCATCCGCGGCTAACCTAGGCGAGCGTGGTTTAACCTAAAGATCGACCCGAACGGCAGTTTTTATATTGCCATGAAGCTAGTACCATCAAACGGGAATAAATAGGTACTGAGTCCAAGCTGCTTCTGAGATGTAACCTGATCTTACATTGTGCCCATCTTGGGAATCAAACCCAAGACAACTTGTCACGATCAGCAACTGATACAAATATGCAACATGCTGAATGAGAAACCACTTATTACTATTTAATAATCCTTACTAATATTATAAAAGCGAAAGTGAGTTTGTTTGTTTGTTACCTCTTCACGCTTTAATGGCTAAACCGAGTTTGATGAATTTTGGTACAGAGATAGTTGGGAACCAGGAGACGGATATAGGTTATTTTTTTTTTTAAAAGAGTGGGATATGAGGGAGAAAGAGGGAAGAAACGGGAAAACTTAGCGTTGCTATTACAAATCAATAAGGCGCTACCGAACTTAACGCGAGCGAAGCCGCGGGCAAAAGCTAGTCCAATAATATTATTAATAACAATCTACTTCTATACGCTATTACAACAAAATCCCTATTAATCAAAACCAAATTACAGAAGTCAGGTGACAATATATTATTTAATTAATTTCATAACCCTCGTTAATCTTTTTGTGTGACCGTACCGACGCGTGTTCAAACCATTTATTTGCGTATTTGATGGCAGAACATATTTTCAATTAAAGCCGGGATCTAATTAAATCGTGAAAGGAGGCTGTTTTCGACTTGTGAAACTTCTACGTGTTGTAACATATGATGAGACCAACGTATCCTGACCTTCCCTACAGCTCACAGTCAACGAAATTAAGGCAGAGAAGGGGTAAATTCGTGAGAACCCCGAGGTCAGGATACCTGGCCTTATCACGATTTGGTGAGAATACAAACGATCCCACTTAAAAGTTTTATGGGTTCCGTATAAATTCCATTAACGTTTTACGGTTTTACATTTTAAACAGATGTTTTGAAGAGAATTCGCGGTGAAATCACGTTTCGTTCTAACTAAGCCTTTGTCATTTTTTGGCCAAAGAATTAGCATTGCCATTCAACGTGGTAGTGCTGCAAGACTTCAGGGCACGTTTCCAGATAACAACGATGTGGTGCACTGCCAGTACTTTAACAGCTGAAAAACCTGTTTTTAAACAGTTCGATTGTATATAGATAGCAGTTTATTTGGGTCAGAGCCCATTCGTCCCCTAAGATTCGCACCCTGTGCCCACTCGTCCCCTGGAACTTTTGAGGGGCCCATTCGTCCCCTGAAGAATATTTATTTTTATTCATTCTTCTAATATAAGTACATGTATATGTGTATACTGCAACTTGGTAGTCCTGGTACAGTCGCGCAGAAAAGGGTAAAATAAAAAAATATAGTAATTCGGTAGATAATTATCATGTTTATTTCAAATAAGATTAAGTTTAATAAAAATGCTTCTAGGCTCTAGGCATTAAGTCAGTCTTCAAAATAATTAATCACCTTTGGTTTCTTGTACATTTGTAAATATTTAGCAAAATATATGATAACTATAATATCTTTATGCAGTAAAATAAAACTGTGTAACTATTTAAATAAAATCCCAGTAATTATTTAGGAGTAAATAATTTAGTTTTGACTTTTTAGTCAAAATTTGACTGTAGTATTCCACCATAAAGTGAATTACCATCAATAATAATACTAATCATATTCCAGGATTCAAATGAAATAACTCAATTCAATTATGTTAAAAATATTATTATTATAATATTAACAGTAGGTATTGTTTATTTCGTTAGGCGAACTTCATTTAATAAAAGACCAAAGACACATTGAACAGTCTCGTATTCGCAGTCACTTTCAAGAACCAATATAAATAATAATAATAATAATAAATATCTTGGGACAACTCACACACGGCTATCTGATCCCAAGCTAAGCAGAGCTTGTGTTATGGTAACCAGACAACTGATATACATACTTATATAATTTATAAATACATACATATTATAGATAAATCACACCCAGACACAGAACAAACAATCATGCTCATCACACAAAGTTTGTCCTGGGTGGGAATCGAACCCACGACCTCCGGCTCAGCAGTCAGGGCCACTAACCACTAGACCAACAGGCCCGTCGAATTATGTCACCGAGGCAGCAAAACAAAATAGATAAGGTGTTTTGTTTGTATGTTATGACCTTATGACATACAAACAAAACACCTTATCTATTTTGTAACCCGTTTTTTTAACAAGCCATTCGTAGAGAGACAAATATTACATCGTAAGCCTATCGACAGGTTATATTATTATCATGACGGATTATCATTCATCATGGGTCCACCCTTTATAGCAGAACTTTTTATGTCATAATTTTATTTTGCATAACAACGGATAGCATAAACTTCATTTCGCAGAAAATTGTTTGGCAGACACTCATTTATCATACATTCAAAACTCATAGTTTTGTAAGTCAGAATCATCTCTAGACATAAATTTCATATGCATAATATTTAAAAAGTAGAAACATCATATCGCAGAAAGTTCACAGGCAGAATCGTCTTTTAGCATATTTTTCATATCGATAATCATTAAATGGCAGAATTGTCATATCGCAGAAAGTTTATAGTTAGAATCATCTTTGTCATTATTTGATGTCATTTATTTAATTATATTTTTTAAAATAATGTCATTAATTTGAATTATTATTTAATTTAATTTGAAATAATGTCATTTAATTCAATAAGTAATTATCATAATCTAAATAGTTCAGTTCCGGGTAACCTACTAAAAACAATCCCTTTTTTCTATTAATGCAAGTCGTTTCTTTGATAGAAAATTTGTTGTTTGTAATGCAAGTCGTTTCTGGCGTACAAGGTCACAGTTTTAACCTAACCTAACCTACCCATTTTTTGTTTAGGAATTTACCTAGTCTAAATAGTTGAAATTCGGGTAACCTACTAAAAACAATATCTTTTTTTTCTATATAAGTAATTCCCAAGATTCTTATTTTTGCCTTAAGAGTTTTTGGAAATAATTGTAACTCACTGTATCGGTTCACGCCAAAATATTGGAAACTCACAATAAATAACAACCATGGTAAATATCCCGTTTTTTTTACCCTTAAAAAGAAATGTTAATGACCATGTCAGTGTAAAGACTTACATGCCTATTAAAGTATTCTTAATGAAATTCGGCCATCTGCATAGTATGCCAAGTGAAAGTATACCAAATAATCATCGCTCTAAATGAACATTATGCCATACGATATTATGCGAAATTTGAACTCTGCCAATCGTAATTATACTAAATGTAATGGGTCCACCCTTTATAGCAGAACTTTTTATGTCATAATTTTATTTTGCATAACAACGGATGGCATAAACTTCACTTCGCAGAAAATTGTTTAGCAGACACTCATTTATCATACAGTCTAAACTCATAATTTTGTAAGTCAGAATCATCTCTAGGCATAAACTTAATATCCATAATATTTAAAAAGTAGAAACATCATATCGCAGAAAGTTCACAGTCAGAATCGTCTTTTGGCATATATTTTATATCGATAATCATTAAACATCAGCATTGTCATATCGCAGAAAGTTTATAGTTAGGATCATCTTTGTCATTATAAGTTGTCATTTATTTTAATTAATTATTTCTTTAAAATAATGTTATTTATTTTAGTTATTATTTAATTGAATTTGAAATAATGTCATTGAATTCAATAAGTAATTATCCTAATCTAACTAGTTCAGTTCCGGGTAACCTACTTTAAACAATCTCTTTTTTCTATTAATGCAAGTCGTTTCTGGCACTCGCCGGCCGCTGCCGCGGCACCGCTCGCTTCGCTCGCTCGGCTCGTGCGTAGGAGGTCGCAGTTTTAACCTAACCTAACCTAGCCATTACTGCCGTGTGCATAGTATGCCAAGTGAAATTATACCAAATAATATATTATGCGAAATTTGAACTCTGCCAATCGTAATTATACTAAAAGTAATTCTGCCATCTTAAAAGTATGCCATTGTTAATTCGAAGTTTTAAACATTATGCCAAACGATAATTATACCAAATAAGTTTTATGCCTTTAAAATGTTCGTTTAAAGAAAATTATGCTAAGTGTGTTATGCCAAAAAAAATTCGTAGCATCAAGATTCTGCCAGATAGAGGGAACCCAAATGTAATTGTGCCATCTTAAAAGTATGCCATTGTAAATTCGAAGTTTTAAACATTATGCCAAACGATAATTATATCAAATATTTTTTCTGCCTTTAAAATGTTCGTTTAAAGAAAATTATGCGAAGTGTGTTATGCCAAATAAATTTCGGAGCATCAAGATTCTGCCAGATAGAGGGAACCCATTCATCATAGCTCTTTTTTCAATGATCTGTTATGATTTATTAAATTAATTCCGTTAATAAACTGTTCACAAGTGTACTATGTTAACCGTTTCTTATGTAAAATATAGCTAATTTTATCTCAGGGGACCAATAGGCACCTGAATAGGTGCCGAATCTTTAACTTATATTGTATATATATTAGAGGGGACGAATGGGTACCTTAAAAATAATATTTTTATTAAAGTATTAATTGGTCCCCTACCAGGAGACCAATGGGCACCTATATAGGGGCCGAATCCACAACTTTTATGCTGGGGGACGAATTTTAGGGGACGAATGGGCTCTGACCCGTTTATTTTATACCAGCATTTGCACGTAGCTTTTCTTGCGTAGATGTCAAAATTTAACCCAAGAGAACATAGTACCAGCAATTAAAAGTTAGTCCAGGTTACTATTTGGATGAGAAATTCAGCAAACTACTCCTCTGTGGCTTTTCATGGGCATTTTTTATGCTGGTTGACAATTATTCTTCTAGTTTCGCAACAGAAATGGAGACAAGACGGAACCTTGATGGACTCCAGTACCATGATGGTGTCATAAAGTCTCCCACTTAATTACCGACAATAATTATTCTGTTTTGTTTGTTTTGATGAATAAACTAATTACTATTACTATTATTGTATCTAAATTATACAAAAAGACTCTCACGATATCAGCAGCAACAGCACAAAATGGCTGCGAGATGTTCGAAAGAGACACCGCGACCTCGGAACACAAAAGAAGAAACATAGATGGGTTTAGTTGGTATTCCCTTTTGCTCCGCCCAGACCGGAAGAAGCCATTAGATGATTTCATCATCATCATTTTCCAGCCCTTGTCCCATTCTATTTGGGGTCGACGCAACACGTTTTCTTCTTCCATTCTCCCCTGTCAGACATCACAGCATCATTTACTCCTTTCTCCTTCATATCATTCCTTACACAATCCATCCATCATTAGATGAAGAAAAAAAACATTGAGACATTGTTGAGACATTTTGTATTGGGTTGATTGACACTCTTCGTCATCAGATATTAACTTCCGTCAGGTGATTGTCCAGTAAAGAAATTCCACAGCAATGAACTGTTTACTTAGACGAATCAGTCATTGTAGTGTGTCACTGGAACCGCTCTTATTTTATAAATAATCAAAGTTGTTGTTAGTCTCAAGTCGTAGTCTGCAGACAGTTAGAGATTTGTTCCCGGTGGAAATGGACGGAAAGATTTTGTTCACATTATTGTTTTTAGTGCTTTTACCTGTTTTTATTGTGAGTAAAATGATTTTGTTAGTTTATTCATTACTGATGTTAGATTATGGTGTCATTTAGATACGATGTAGTTATATTTGCCTTGTTTTTACCGAAAGTTACAAAATAACTAGCGGTTTCACCCGGTACTCAGCTTCTTTTCTGGAGAAGTCCAACCTTATCACTTATGATTATGACCGATTCTCTGAGCTACCGAACATATTATAAAATTTCATAAAAACCGGTCAAGCAGTTTCGGAGGAGTATGGCAAGTAAAACTAATTGTATATTTAAGACTACAAATGCTTCAAATTAGTGTAAGTTTAGATACTCGATTCTTAGTTTTTAAAATACCACATATTGAAGCTTTCAACAATGACTCGCGAGCGTACATGACATAGCACTTAATCCACAGTTGACGTCAACTATAGCATTTACAACATATTTTATACCGGGGTCCGCAGATTTACGAACATAAGTCAAACTTATGTTGTTTCGTATTAACTGAAATTATCATTTTTTGCAGCTTGAAAAGGTGCGCATTACAGTTCAAATTGTAATGACCGACTGTGACTTACGTGCTTTTGTCGGTCGATGTATTAAATCAAATTGGTGTTTATATAATAAATAACAAAAAAACTCGGCTAATGTAAATCGGACTGCCACACTGAGGATTTCGTTCAAACTTGCAACATAAACGGCCATTTGACGACACGGTTGGCGTAATGGTTGAGCGATTGACTGCCGCGCTGCGTGTCGCGGGTTCGATCCCCGCTCGAAACAAATATATGTATATTATATACGTTTTTTTTAAAACGTTGCCCCACACAAGGAATTTCTTCTGTATCGTGGGTGCCTTTACAAACATTTAAATTCACATACACAAACAGCCAGATTTGTATGACCTACAGGTAGTTGTTCCGGGTCTTGCTAATTGTGTATGTGAGTTTAAATGTTTGTAAACAAACCCACGATACAGGAAAATATCCTAGTGTGGGCGTCGTTTAATAAAAAAGAAAGAAACATATCTTTTAACTGCGTAAACTTAGAGGGTTGATTTTGTTTTCACAGATCTAAGAGGCTACAGACTTGAATGATATAGTTTGTATATCAACTCGATATCATGGTTTTAATTTCAACTCTCTTACTCGATACCTACATGCGTTTTAAATAAATGGTCTTGACAGACAGACAGACATACGAACAACAAAGTTATCCAATAGGCATCGTTTATTCCTTTTGAAGAACTGACAGCTATTAACACATTTTTGACTCATGCGGTTTATATCTGCATCTCTTGGAACAAGAGCCATTTTTAACACCAAATTAGGAAATTATGAATAGTTTTTGTGGTATAGTCTGTGCACAGTCATTGCTCTACCCCTATTGCAAACTCGAAAGGAAAATATAGGAAGAGAGGTTAAGTAATACAGAAAACTGACTGTCCTTAGTGTTTTACAGAACAGTACAGCAATATGGTTGCAATTTCAAACAGTTGTGAATATAGTATATTGAAATAACAAGGACAAGAAAAGACGAAATGTAAAATTGTAATTAATAATTAAATGAGTTAATTAAATGTAATTAACTCGTTTCAAAGTATTTAATTTTTTATTGATTTGAATATTTTTAATGTTGTTAATATTTTTTTGTACGTTTTTAATGATTCATGACCATGGGTATTTTGCCAGAAATAAAACACATTAACTTTACCTAATATTAAAGTTGTGTGCGTTATTCTACGATAAAATCATTCTGTGATTAGGTATAATTATCTTAGTGCTCATTATACTAAAACTCTTTACAGTCAGCATGGGTAAGAGATGAAAGAAGAGACACGAGAGCCAACGACAACCATACTCCACGTAGAACGGTTCACTACCACACGAAGAGGCATATGTTGCCAGAATCAGAGCCCAAGAGAAGAGCCACCACGGCACGAACTAGAGAGATAAGGAAAAAGGTAAAGGTATTATAAAAAACTAGCTTTTGCCCGCGGCTTCGCTCGCGTTAAATTCGGTATAACACAGTACCTGCTACCTACATTTTTTCCCCTTGCGCCTTATTGATTTGTAATAGCAACGCTAAGTTTTCCCTTTTCTTCCCTCGTTCTCCCTCATATCCCACTTTAAAAAAGACCTATGTCTGTCTCCTGGTTCCTAACTATCTCTGTACCAAAATTCATCAAAATAGGTTTAGCCATTAAAGCGTGAAGAGGAAATAATAAACAAACTCACTTCCACTTTTATAATATTAGTAAGGATATAAAAAATACCCTGGAACTGATAATGGGTCGACCCACTGGTACCACGGGTAAATGGAGAAAACTATCGTTTAGTTTTGTAGTTGAGTTTATTTATAAGCAGTGAATACCTCAATGTATTTGATAGTGTAGTGTTGGTAGGCCTACCTGAGATGGATCGGTACTTTTGAAGGTCATGCGCATCCACTGTGCGACGAGTCAATTATTATTATTATGAATTCATTTATTTCAGGAAATTTTCCCATAAACAATAAAAAATGGGAAAATTACATTATACATACAATAAGATTACACCATACTTTTTTTTTTTATTTTGCATTAATAAGTAAAATGCATACAATTAAAGTGTCTTAAAATATTAAAAAATTGTTTCAACATCTTGGAGTCATTTTTTTTTACGTCAAAAGGTCGTTTATTCAAATAATCGCAATCCTAATTAAACAGTTCTAAATATTGTCTTCTTCTTCTCCTTCTTAATTTTTTGACCAGTCAATGGTTGAGAGATGAGTCCCTCAACCACTGGCAATTTCACAATATTCTCACTGAACCATAAACTTTATTTCAGCCGTCAGGTCATCTAACACCTCTTCAAGAAGATGACATAGACAACGACGAAGTGGTCTCCGTTGCCATCGGCCCTCCACCAATCAGACCAAAGTATGACAAAGTGCACTGGAAACATCCTCCTAAACCAGTCAACCAAAACGTATCAAACACCACGGCTACCAACATCGTCAAAGATGTCTTTATACAACTCGGAAGAGAATTCCTATCAAGACAAGTAAGTGAAGACTTTATCTTCGGACAATACATTGGAAATGCAATGAAAAACTTGACAGCAGAAACGAAACTTAAAATGCAACATGAAGTATTAGAACTAGTACTCAAGTATCAGAAAATTAATAGAGGTGAGTTTGTCAAACCAGACGAGAAGAATACTAATTCGATGATAACGCTGAAGGATATCAAATTTGAAAGCAAAAAGTCTAGTTCTAACAACGAGACGGAGGAGGCTTGGCCAGATTTTTCAAATCTTGCTAAGATTGTAGGTTAATTTTTATCTGTAGAAATCCTTGATTTATGTTAATATAAATTGTTTATTTTAAAATGTGTATTATTTAATATTATCCGGATTATTTTCATCCCAAACAATCTTGTATTTTCTAGTTTTTTTAACAGGTACAGAGAATATCTTATTTTTATTCTTACCACAGCTTTTATAAATCAAACAAATATTTATTTAGCATCTACAGTAAAAAAAAACCATTGACATATGACGTTTGGTACCCTTTCACAATGTTGTCGTATTTTACCCAAAGGTTGACTGGTAGAGAATGCCTTATGGCATTAAGTCCGTCTATGTACCACTATACTACAATGAAGTTTAAATAAATATGTCGTAAAAACATCAAATTAAATGGCCCTAAACTCTACAAATTTAATATTCAACTACGATTTTTAATCTCAAAATATACATCCTAAAATCCTTTTCAATAACTGGTTTCCATGAAACCTCGTTTATTATAATAATCCTGGCTGTCTTGACAAAGGTCGAAGGTCGAAAATTTTGCGTATTCCCTAACAGTCGTAATCTGACCGCAGTGTTCGACTTTCACCCGGGAGACTGGTCTTAATCTCGGATTAAAGAAACAACGGCGATATGCCATAAGTACTTATGTATGGGATCATAACTATAGATAGAATACTGTGCTCATGAGTTTAAGAATAGATTAGATGATGTTGAACCGATATATTAATTTAAGTAAAAAAAAAAAACCGGCCAAGTACGAGTCGGAGTCGCGCACCGGTTCCGTACAAACTTGCGACACAAACGGCTATATATTTTGACTGCGTAGACTTACAAGGGTAGTTTTTACAGCTTCAAGCGACCATAGACTTGGGTATATTGTTTTAATTTGAACTCCTTACATCCACATGTCTTTTTTCATCCTGCCTATAAACCATCACGCTATCATTTCCTTCATTTTAGGGTTCCGTACTTCAAAAAAAAAAACGGGACCCTTATTGGATAACTTTCTGTTAAGCCCCTTTTCCTTGCGAACGCGCGGATGTATCGAGGTAAAATTAAAACTAAATACTCACATTTGTAATCCGCTAGAGCTGTAAAAAAATGAACTCTCTAAATCTACACAGTCCGTAGATATGGCCGTTTATGTCGCAAGTTTGTACGGAACATCCGCACTTGGCCGTTTTTTTTTTCATATAATTTCTTACAAAATCCATCCATCGTTTCCTTGGTCTTCCTTTCCCTCTAAGTCAAGAAACTTAAGATAAGACTCCTCTACGACAAGAGATTTGATAAGATACTGTGATTGGTAAGAACTAATCAAAGTATCTCATTCATCATTGTTAATTAAGATACCACTTGAGGGAGGACTGAGACAGCTCCGACACAAGTACTATTGTAACTTACTGGGGCTGCCTCAATTTATGTATGAAACAATGCTTCTTCTTCTTCTTAGCCGGTACGCTCTTGACAGAGCGGTCGTGATCACTATGAACTTGTAGTATTATTGGAGGGGGCAGATGTGATGCGCTTCACGATGTTTCGCCATTGCTGCCTGCTAGAGGTCATCCTGCTGCACTCGTTTAGTGAACCTCCAACGGCTGACTTGATCTGGTCAGTCCATCGCGTGGGTGACCTTCCGCGCGGTCTAGTACCTTCCACCTTTCCTTGGACGATAAGGCGTTCTATGGACAGGTTGTCACGCCGAGAAACATGTCCGAAGAATGTTAGGATGCGAGATTGTACTGTCGAAAATAGACACTGCCTGATACCGAGTTCTTGAAGTATCGAGACGTTCGTGCGAAACTCGGTCCACGAAACCCCAAGCATTCTTCTCCAGCACCACATTTCCAAAGCGTCCACTTTCTGCCTTTCCACATCTCGCAAAGTCCACGTTTCAGCCGCGTATAGAAATATGGGGAATATAAGTGTCCTCACAAGTCTGGTCTTTGTGGCTTTAGTAATGTTTCTATTCCTCCATATTTTCCGCATCCTGTCCATCGCTGTTCTTGTGAAACAATGCTTAAGATAACATAAATACATTTGTATTTGCAGTATCTTACCAAATCTATGATAAAACTGTCAGTAACAAGGACCGATCTTGAATTCCATTCAATATTTCTTTCTCATTTCCAGTAATGTCACGTCTCTCCTTTTTCTAAAATCCTCAACCTCACCTTGCTCGTTGCCAGTGCGTACCAATGAAAATATACCTAACTAGTGTAATCGCATTACCTCTAATAGGATTATAGCGACCGAGTAGTGAACGAAATGTTCTATAGCCGCCATTTTGATTCTATACTTGGGATTTTATTCTTTTGTTTCGCGTCGCTTTGTTTAGAGATTTCGTTGAATCCAGCTTGTGGTTTGTGTCGTCGTATTTTCAAGAGATTTTCCCAAAGCTTGTTAAGTGTGTTATACATTTTTAAGTACTTGATTAGAATTTTGGTCATAAGGGATTTTGTGTACATTGTTAAAATTTCTACTGGATAAGGACCGTATTTTTGGAGTATGGCACAAAATTATTCTTCATCCAATTTTTAAGATTTATTAGTTTGAAAGCGGGCGGTGGAATGAGGCGAATGCCGTGTTTTTTTTTTTTTAAGTATGAATATGGAGTATAAAGTTGCTGAAAGGCTAAGTATAAGAAGGAAGACCAAAGACATGACGGATGGACTACATAAGGCATTCTTCATCGGGCCTGTGGACGGTGAGCAATGGGTAGCTCACCGTCCGTCCGTCTATTGACGAAAGGCCGTGTCGACGGCGAGTTCGTGTTTCACGCGCGCCTCAAAGAGATGTCAGCAAAGCAGAACCGGGGTTGCGGGTTGTTCGAAAGAGATACCGCGGCCCCGGAACGTAAAGGGCCATAGAAGGAACATGGGTGGGTTTTAGTCAGTAAAAGTCTGACACGCCCCCCCGCTCCGCCCAGAGCGGGGGAAGTTATTTGATGGTTTCCCACCCAAAAAAAAGACATTCTTCATATTGACTAGACTAGCTGCATACTAGTATTTTACATGGAGCATTATGTCTATCTGACCTCTACAACTAAATCAGTACGGGGTACCTAATAATATTCCTTGGTAAGACTGGTTGTAGGATTTTTGGGCCACTGACTATCTATAGCCACTGTTAAAGATCGACAAATTTGACGACACGGTTGGCGCAGTGGCTGAGCGATCGACTGGTGCGCTGCGTGTCGCGGGTTCGATCCCCGCACGGAACATATATTTGTATGACCTACAGGTAGTTGTTTCGGGTCTAGCTGTTTACGTATGTGAGTTTAAATGTTTCTAAACGCACCCACGATACAGAAGAAATTCCTAGTGTGGGGCAACATTTTTTTATAAAAAAAAAATGACAGCCCAACGGCTTAACGTGCTTTCCGAAGCATGGAGGAGTTAGGGCACGCCACAATAGCGGCGGTAAGTCCCCTCTTTGAGGAGTGGCTGGAGAGGCGTCATGGCGTCCTCACCTACCGCCTGACGCAGGTCCTCACCGGACACGGAAGTTTCGGGAGGTTCCTGCACATAATCGGGCGGGAGGAAACGCCCGGGTGTCACCATTGTGACGATCACCCGGAGGACACGGTGGAGCACACAGTGGCGGTCTGCCCAGCTTGGGCGGAGCACCGCCGTGCCCTCGTGGAGGCGATCGGCGGCGGCGATCTCTCGCGTCCGGCCCTGGTTCAGGCCATGGTCCGGAGCGAGAGGGAATGGGAAGCGGTCACCACCTTCTGCGAAGCAGTAATGCTAGCGAAGGAGGTGGCCGGGCGTTTGAGGGAGAGAACATCTGCTCAACCCAGCCGCCGCGGGAGACGCCCAGGGCGCCGGGCGCCGCGAGACGACTTCCGGCCACCGTAGATGCGGGCCTGTGGACGGTGAGCAATGGGTAGCTCACCGTCCGTCCGTCGATTGACGACAGGCCGTGTCGACGGCGCGTTCGTGTTTCACGCGCGCCTCAAAGAGAGTCAGCAAAACAGAGGGGCTTGCCAGAGCCTCCGCCTGCCGGGGTTGCGGGTTGTTCGAAAGAGATACCGCGGCCTCGGAACGCAAAGGGCAATAGAAGGAACATGGGTGGGTTTTAGTCAGTACAAGTCTGACATGCCCCCCCGCTCCGCCCAGAGCGGGGGAAGTCATTGGATGATTTCCCACCCGAAAAAAAAAAAAAAAAAAAAAAAAAGCATGGAGGAGTTTCAATATGTTATGATGAATAATCACTCATCCATGGACCAACCGTGACAAGTGCTGCTTAACCTTCAAGATCGATCTATGCGCCTGTTATTATTTGTTACGAGCAATTTTATGGCTTGATACCCATAAAATTGTATACTATATAAAACCCATGAAAGAGTTTGCTGGAAAGATCCGTTAGGTAATCATTTTTATACACATTTCTTAAAAAACTAAAATAAAACAAAAAACATTTTAAAATACAAAAACAAGTAGCCCATCGGTATCAGGAACCGATACAATAGCTTGGACCCTGCAAGCTACAGGGATCCAGAGAAATCCTGACAATACGAGCCGTCTCTAAGAGTACCACTTTCTGTATTTAGCCCTTGATCCGGCTGTCTAACGAGAGACTCCTCAGGTATTGGTCGAGGCTCTTGGCAATTAAGCCATTGGCTGTACGACTATCGGCACAATGATCGCTGATTCCACATCCCACATGTCGACAACCTCATTAGCCAAGTCAATATACTTGATAAAAATATTATTAGGAAAATAACGACACGACTCTAAAAATAATATAGTTCCTTTTGGTAGCCACCGTTGAAACAACGTGTCTTATTTTCCTAATAAACATTTTATTATTTTCAACTTTTTGTATGTGGCTACAAGCCTTTTTTTTATTAACTTACCAAATTCTTGCTCACTAGCGGTTCAATGAAGCACTCCTACAGTCAGTGCCCTGTATTATCTGACCAATCCAGACTACCAGAGCAAAAGGGTATAAATACAGGAAAAAAAAACAAAAAACAGAGCACTGCCTTCGACTTATTCCAACATTACATTAGAAGAAAATATTCCTATTGATGTTATCTTCAAAGTATATATTTTCTTTATATTTTTTATTGGACAGGATACTGACCCCCATTGGCCTTGACAACCCCCTTTGGGCACAAAGCCAAAGGGGTGTTTAACAGCCCGTGCTACGGATGAGAGAGAATCTAGTGGGTGTATTTCGTAAAATATTATTTTATTTGTATTGCTTGTACATTCTAGTGTTAGGTCATAATGTGTACGCAATTAGTGATACCTGCTTTTGTTTTTCTTATTAGAGCTATCGAATCTCGACATCATGTTTGCACATATTTTTACTTATGAGATTTTTTTTCTTATTAGGTCTCCACATTATTGGTGCTGTCCATTTGTTGGACAATTTTATTTATTTAACGGTTTATAGTCACACAGAATATAGTGAAGAAGACAGGAACAAAAATAGATACAAAGGTTATGCTTATTTCGAAAGAAATAATATTTTCCAACAATTCTTTACTACAAATTTTGAAAGGAAAAATAAATCTTATAGTGTAGGACGCCGCTGACCTAATTTTTTTTATCGACTGCCAGTTTTATTAACGATAACACTAAGTATGATATCAATATTAGAAATTCTAAAACCTAGTCTATGACATCCACAACATATACACAGCAAAATTTAATCAAAGAAACAACCAGAGACGTACTCACATCTAAACAATTTGATTTAAGCGAACACAGGAACACTAAATTCAGTCCATCACGACGGATGTTTATGTAATTACCACCTCTAACATTTATGCAGGTACAGTGAACTACCTCGAGTGCTTGGTACTCTAACTAATGGCCAACCGTACTGGCCTGTTATTTTAAATTGCTCAGCACCAAGAGACAGTCGCGAAAATTGCTCCAAAAGCGAAAATTGTATCTGTACTACGTTCAGATTTTTGTTTCCGAAAATGGGAATAAATTTGGTGTATTTTGAAACTTTCATGTAGCACATAAGATTCAGTTTACCTTACAACGACTTTTTATGATCACTACTAGCTATTTAATCTAAATATATGTATTACGAATAAATACCTATTTCGCTAAATCACGGCATCACTCGTGAATGGCTGAATCAATTTCGCTAATTAATTTTTTGTTGTGTTTGACATTGTCAGATGTTTTTTTATGAAAGAAAAATAGTTAGGTTGGGTAGGAGGGTAGGAAGTTAGTTAAGGTTTATTACATCTATTATTTATCATCTGCTTAGCCTAGGTTGGGTTTTCAGTCTAACCTGATGCCGCTGAATAACAGTACAATAACAGTTAATATTAATACGATACCCTTGGTAAGACTGGTTTTCAGTCTTTCGAGCCGCTCATTGCCTATTAGTACTTATGTAACGGGTGGACACCCATCCACGGCCTAACAAAGTCAAGCGTAGCTTAACCTAAAAATCCGGCCATGTTTGAGGGTTCCGTTCAAACTTGCGACATAAACAGTCATATCTTAGGACTGCGTAGATTTTTAGATTTAGGTTGATTTTTCACAGCTTCAAGACACTACAGACTTAAGTATATAATGGTTTTAATTTTAATTCAATACCTCCACGCGTTCCCGAGGTTTTGACATATGTCAAAAAAAAGAATAGAACATTTCGCACGCACGGCCATTTTTTTTTCTTATGAAGTAACAACAGAACCTTCAAAATCGATCCAAGCGGCTGGTATTCCGGGGTTGCGGGTTGTTTGAAAGAGATACCGCGGCCCCGGAACGTAAAGGGCAATAGAAGGAACATGGGTGGGTTTTGGTCAGTAAAAGTCTAACACTCCCCCCATTCCGCCCAGAGCGGGGGAAGTTATTTGATGATTTCCCACCCCAAAGAAAAAAAAAGCGGCTGGTATTCAACTGAAAACAAAAATTTGAATTTACTTTAGTTCCTTGTTTCAAAATGTAGTGCTTAAATTTTCGGTGCTGATGAATTTTTCGCGCCAACGGATACTACAGACGCTTTATGCGGTGGAGATATGAAAATTTGAATTAAAATAATTCAGATGCATTCCTTTTTGGTGCTTTCTGAGTTTTACAGCAGCTGCATTTTCGAGTGTAATAAGTTTTTTGTTTGTAAAATGGTTTTAGTGTGGTTTGGACGGACTCTTTTTAATGTTCCAACAATTATAGATTTCCAGCGACAATACTCTTATCATGAGCCATTACTTCATTCATCAGCCAGTATTTCATGGAATATTGCTTCCTTTCATCTCATTAATTAAAATATTTTGTCTTCTTTAAAAAAGGGGCAAAAGCAATTAACAGTAAATAAGTCATAAGTCATTTATTTCAAAACAATATACCTTCACTATGTTGAAAATAAAATTAAAAATGACATAAAATTATGAAATGTCAAAGATTAACATTAAATTACAAAAATAAGATGTCAAACATAAAAATTAAAAAAATATAGCCATACATAAGACAAAGATATCCATAAGATGTCAAAAGTTATCATACATATAGGATGTCAAAGATTAAATTAATAATAATTACTAACAGAATTTAAACAAAGGTAAATAAAAGAGTGAACAATATAATTATCACCAAGTATAGATGAAGGGGTATAACAATAAACTCTACCTAACGTCCAACGCTGGACTGGATGTATGTTTGTAATAAATTCTAATATCTGTTCTATAATATTGATTCGTGTTCGAATTGAATTACGTCTCTCGTATTCTATACATCATTCGATGACAATACCATCCGCATACCATTTTATCAAAACATTTTTTGACGGCACGGTTGGCGCAGTGGCTGAGCGATTGACTGCTGCGCTACGTGTTGCGGGTTCGATCCCCGCACGGAACAAATATTTGTATGGCCTAAACTACAGGTAGTTGTTTCGGGTCTGGCTGTGTGTGAATTCAAATGTTTGTAAACACACCCACGACACAGGAGAAATTCCTAGTGTGGGGCAACGTTTTTTTCTAAAAAGAAAGAAAGAAAAACTAAAAAAAGAGCTCATATCATCACGACTGTATTTTTTTAATTTATTTAGTTCACCAATAATTGTATACGCTGGTATAAACAAACTAATCTAACTCGGAGGTAAAGTCTGCATGCACACAAAACGTTGTCGTAGTTTACAAAAAGAAAAAAAAAAGTATATAATAAAGTTCTACGGAACAAGGCTTAACAGATAAATTAAACTAATTATAAACAAAATCAAAAAGAGATCAAGACAAACAGATTCAAACATTAAAATAATAAACAAAAAATTATCCTCGAAGAGTATTAAGCAGAGCTGTACTTAATAGTAGTTACAGTTTCGAAATTTATGGATACGTCCCATGTAATATATTGCCATCAAATGGGCACAAATCCAGAGCTCCTACTGAGAAATTGAGACTACCACTTGACTGCCCGACCTAGAAATCAAACTTTTTACTTCATGCGTTCAGTCACGTTTACGGCCGCTGCACCGTAGAGACTTTTTTTTTAATTCACTTTCACGATTCCTTCATTTAGGTGAGCTTGTAGTGAGCTTAAGAACTTGAGTCTCCCTAAAAACATGTCCCTCTTAGAAAGCCTGACAAATCACCGACCCTTTCAGGTCATGAATCACCTTTTTTTAATTTATTAATTGATGAAGGACCAACCAAAGGTCCTTCGATCCGGATACTATTCAAACAATGGATTCGAACTAATCCATTAAACTTAGCAGTTTGGTCCCAGTTTCTTTGAAATACAAATATAAGGATAATTATATCCGTGAACTTTTGGAGGCGTAACCCAAAAGTCTGATAAATAAATAATGAAGAGAAAGTAGGAAAGTTGGGGGTCGAAGATAAATAGATAGTGAGGGGTATTAAACATAAACTGTAACTCTAACGAGGCATGTTGATCCTTCTCATTGATTTGAACCTGGGAGAAAGTTTGGCGGGCTACCTTCGCACCGTATTCGTTTTTCTTTTAGATTTTAGAGAGTATTAACAGTTCGGTAGATTGTTATAATATTGCACAGCTTTTTTTTTTTTTTTTTTTTTTCGGGTGGGAAATCATCCAATGACTTCCCCCGCTCTGGGTGGAGCGGGGGGGCATGTCAGACTTGTACTGACTAAAACCCACCCATGTTCCTTCTATTGCCCTTTACGTTCCGGGGCCGCGGTATCTCTTTCGAACAACCCGCAACCCCGGCAGGCAGAGGCTCTGGCAAGCCCCTCTGCTTTGCTGACTCTCTTTGAGGCGCGCGTGAAACACGAACGCGCCGTCGACACGGCCTGTCGTCAATCGACGGACGGACGGTGAGCTACCCATTGCTCACCGTCCACAGGCCCGCATCTACGGTGGCCGGAAGTCGTCTCGCGGCGCCCGGCGCCCTGGGCGTCTCCTGCGGCGGCTGGGTTGGGCAGATGTTCTCTCCCTCAATCGCCCGGCCACCTCCTTTGCTAGCATTACTGCTTCGCAGAAGGTGGTGACCGCTTCCCATTCCCTCTCGCTCCGGACCATGGCCTGAACCAGGGCCGGACGCGAGAGATCGCCGCCGCCGATCGCCTCCACGAGGGCACGGCGGTGCTCCGCCCAAGCTGGGCAGACCGCCACTGTGTGCTCCACCGTGTCCTCCGGGCGATCGTCACAATGGTGACACCCGGGCGCTTCCTCCCGCCCGATGATGTGCAGGAACCTCCCGAAACTATATTGCACAGCTTGAGTTAATATTCGTATTATCCTTACTATTAATTTTTTAATATTATAAAAGCGAAAGTGAGTTTGTTTGTTACGTCTTCACGCCTCAATGGCTAAACTGATGTTGATGAATTTTGGTACAGAGATAGTTGGGACCCTATAGACGGATATAGGCTAACTTTATACGCATATCTCCCTTTTTTTAAAAAAAGGGAGATATGCGGGAGATAGAGGGAAGAAAAGGGAAAACTTAGCATTGTTATTACAATATATAAGATGCTAGGGCAAAAACTACAAGTAGCAGGTACCTGCAAATCAGGAAAAGGGAACTGTGCTACCCCGAATTT
This sequence comes from Ochropleura plecta, assembly GCA_905475445.1. Classification (NCBI taxonomy): domain Eukaryota; kingdom Metazoa; phylum Arthropoda; class Insecta; order Lepidoptera; family Noctuidae; genus Ochropleura; species Ochropleura plecta. The sequence continues at coordinate 18,704,662 of FR997734.1, forward strand.
AACGCGAGTGAAACCGCGGGCAAAAGCTAGTAAAAAATAAAAAATCCCTAAATTGATGTCTAGCAAAAGCACATGAGATTGGAGATCGGCGAAAACCAATCCATTCTGTGGATCTAAAATGTCCGCTTAAACAGAATTATTATCCTACTTAATAATTATTATAATCCTGTCCTTTTATTTCCTACCTATAGTAAAATGCGAATGTTTGTGAGGATGGATGGATGTATGGTTGCTTGTTACTCTTTCACGTTAAAACGGCTTACCATAGTCTGGAATAACACATAGGATACCTTTTAACGAAATCACGCGGGCGAAGCCGCGGGCGCCAGCTAGTTCATATTATAATCCTACTAGCTTTTGCCCGCGGCTTCGCTTGCGTTAGAATCGGTATAACACACTACCTGCTACCTGCAGTTTTTGCCCTAGCGCCTTATTGATTTGTAAGAGCAACGCTAAGTTTTCCCTTTTCTTCCCTCGTTCTCCCTCATATCCCACTTTTTTCAAATAAAAATTATCCTATATCCGTCTCCTGGTTCCCAACTATCTCTGTACCAAAATTCATCAAAATCGGTTTAGCCATTAAAGCGTGAAGAGGTAACAAACAAACAAACTCACTTTCGCTTTTATAATATGAGTATAGTAAGGATTATTATTCTGCAAAGTGGACATTTTAGACTGATAGGAAATTTGGTAAGTCTTCTATGTCTTGGTAAGTTCATTTGCTTAGGCTGGTGGTATATAGCCTTAGGAAAGGTCAACACAATAAAGGATGAGTTTAATAGAGGCACACAAGATCCTACAAGCTGTCGTTTTGCATGCTCGTCAATTTCAAGGAAGTAATACGGTTGGCGCATGGGCTAAGCGTTTGACCTTTGCGCTACGTGTTGCGCGTTCGATGCCCGCATGGAACAAATATTTGTATGGACTATTATTGTTCCTGGTCTGGATGTTTGTGTATGTGAGTTTAAATGTTTGTTAGCGCACCCATTATACAGGAGAAATACATAGGGAGGGGCAAAGTTAAAAAATATAAATGCTACTGATTCTCAAAACGGATGGGTATTTTTTATCTTCTCATTATTTTATTGAAACAGGAAAGTGCCAAATCACACGCAGTCTGTCTGATGTTTGCCTTATAACACAAACACGTTGTGCTTTCATACACACAAACAATTACATGTTTATCTGATGAAATTATTCCCTAAACTACGGCAGTGCTTGTAATACTGTCAGACAGGGGGGGGACAGTTGCCTACATCAAGCTTGGCGATAAATGAAGCAGCGCTATCTATATTTTAGAGGGATGAAACGTATGTTTTGTTTTATCTAGTCAGCAATAGATGTCTCTGTATCAACCTAAAAACAACATTTTTAAACTAATTTAATGTTAGTTTAAATATATTCAACTCTTCATATAATTAATTAATTATGTTGATGTATATAATATCTTAAAATAATTTAATATTACGGAAATAATAGCAACACTGCCCTAATATTCGCTTGTCTCAACATCTGATTTTAATGTCAATGACAAACGTAAAATGGTCGCCATTGCCTGCGCACACGCTTGATATTTGCATTTAGCCAGTATTTCCCCGTACCGAAATTTGTTCTTACTTTCTTGATGTGAATATTTGATTTCCTAAATATTGGTATTTGTATAAAACATATTCCGCAAGAAAATTTGAACAAAATAGTTCGGTACTGGGAAATACAAGGCTCTTAGAAATAATCTAATTTTAATTACATTAGTGTGTATAGGGATGTAGGTAAACGTGTGCGTGTGTGAGTGTGTGATTGATCGGTAGTTCTAGCTCAGAAATGGAGATGGCGCTTCAAACATGTCATGGCTAAAATTCACGAGAGAGGGCACTCTTTTCCTTTTATATTATAGTACTCTGTGCTGTCAGATTTAAACTACTGAAATAAGCAGCGTATATTATTATTTAACAGGAACAGCTACCCTACCATGACGTCTTAAAGCAGAACTTATTCCACTGAGGGAAAGAGACAGAGCTATACAGGGGGTCTAACACTATCTCTTTCTCACACAGGAATAAGAACTGCTATAAGATGTCATGGTAACCCTACTGTAATTATATTTAAATAGTGTCTTTTATGCCTACTTCCTGTGACGACAGGCCGTGTAGACGCCCCGTTAGTGTTCCACGCGCGCCTCAAAGAGATCAGCACAGCAGAGGGGCCTGACAGGGCCACCGCCTGCCAGGATTGCGGGTTGTTCGAAAGAGACACTGTAGCCCCGGAACATAAAGGGCAACAGAAGGAACATGGGTGGGTTTCAGTCAGTACAAGTCTGACACTCCCCCTGCTCCGCCCAGAGCGGGAGAAGTTATTTGATGATTTCCTATTTGCAAAAAAAAATGCCCACTTCCTGAATTTTGACGGAGATGCAAAACTGCACCCTGTATGACAAATTAAAAAGCAATCTTCATGAAACTAAAAAAAAAAACGGAAACCTAACTAAACGGAATAATATAAACAGGTTGCTTGGCGGAACAGACAGAAAGCAAAAGGACAGACAGAATCACAAGAAAAACTAGTTATTCGTTTGTGGGCACATAAAGCAATATGGCGCCGCGTCCATTACCCGATTAGGGTTCTGTCGGCCACGAGCTTTTAGCACTTTGAATGCAACAAAGGAACTCTGATTTCGTTATTGTCAGTATTGTGTTCGTTGGATTTATTTTGTATTGTTGGGTGGTTATTGCGGTGACAACCTTCGTTGTGTCTTAGAATACAAATTCTTTGGAAATTCTGTTTGCAGTTTGGCTTCTAAAAGTTTTTTTTTTTTTATTTATGTAACAGCTCCTGGCTTTTTTGTTTTTGTAGCCTGCTCTGCCCCGCTCCTGTGCAATGGCCTCCCATGACTTCTTCCACCTCTCACGAAACCGCGCGTTTTCCTTTCAGTTCTGATGGAACTTATCTAGTTCGTCCTACCATCTCCTTCGTAGCCTGCCGCGACCTCGCCTCGCTGTGTCAGCACCAGTTTTCTACCATTAAAGTTTTCTATTATTACTCAATTGGGGAATTTCTGAACGATAAGGATTTGAACTGATAATGTGACTTAACTTGATTATAGTCTAGTAGCAGTAGTACATTTGTGAACTTTTTAAAGAAAATAACATAACATGATATCACGCCTGCAATTCCCGAGGGGTAAGGCTAGGTTACTTTTACCCACTTCAATTTGAAAAAGTTCTTCAAACAAAATTCAAAAATTCAAAACCATTTATTTCAATTAGACCATTACAGGCACTTTTGAATGTAAAGAAACAAAACTAATCTACAGTCCCGGTCACAAGGCATAATAACTTGTGAAAGTACTGTAGTTGCCCATTCCAAAGCGTTGATCTCTATGGAGAAGAATGGGCAAGAAACTCCATGGACACTCTTTTAAATTATAATATTTTTACAAAATTGTATTTACATCATTCATGTTGAGATTATACAAATATGTGAGAACGATGTAGAAAGACGTGCACAGTAAGAGCGTCCAGAGTAAATAAAAAGCAAAATTAAATTTTAAATCTAAATAAGTTAAAAATGAACCGTGTCTTAATTTGTCTGATCGTTTTTTTTTTTATATTTAGTCAGACTATTACTGACTAAAACCCACCTATGTTCCTTCTTTTGCTCTTTATGTTCCAACAACAACATGCAACCCCATCAGGCGGTGGCCCTGACAGGCCCCTCTGCTTTCATACTACCACGAACTTAAGGAGCAATACTTTTTGAGGAACTTATATCTATTTGGTCACCGAAAACAATGTTTGATCTATGGGGACGGATACAAGCTGGTCGTAATTACGGGTCTAAGTGTACGTGAGACCGGTTTTAGGGAAGGAGGCTCTAATTAGGGCCGTTCCAAAACTTTTATAATTGGACTCTTAGCCTGACCTCTCGACTGTTAAGTTAAGGGCACACTGTCTGAAGGAAAATTCATAGGAGAACGATCCGTCGACACGTCTGAATTTCAAAGGATCGTATTTAAAATCTCTAGTGCACGAGTACTTGAAATTTTGAATTGAAGCTTTTGAAATTAAGAGGTGTCGTGTCGCATTTTATATTTCCAGCTTTGATTGTCTGTCGTTAAGACTTAATTTCAAACGCAAGACGATCGTACATTTTTTTTTATTTACGAAATTTTTGCTGACTGGCTATTCAATGACATTCGTAAAGTCAGTGGCCTGTATTGTCTGAGTATTCTTGGAAAGCAAAAGAGTATTGTGCAAATTTTTTTTTTAGTCGTCAAAATTAATTACACATTTTAGTCATCATACAACATTCATTCAAGTTTTTGAAACCCACCTTTAACTGAGTTTGCTGAGATTTTGACAGTCAAAGAAAAAGATCCTTTTCCATTTGAAGACCGATATCTCGGCGAGTAGTGGACGTATCAAGGTGAATAGAAAAAGAAATTGAAGCTAAATGAACAAAATATCCGATCCTTATAGTGGTTAAGCAAACAATTAAGAAAAAAGTTTTTTTTTTTTGTTGCTGGTTTTTCAAAGATTACTCAAATCCGCGGAGGTCAAAAAAAATCTAATCCAAGTTTCCAAAGTTCTAATCCAAAAACCAGACACTTGGAGCTACAATTTCCTTTTTTTCCCGTACAAACATTTCTGTCGAAGTTAAAGCTTGTTGAAAATTTCCCAAAAATTTAGTTATTTTTTATCCCTTAATTTTTTCCAGTAGTGTATGTTAGTCAACACCCATCACAATACGAATCCAGTTGTATTGGATAGGGCTATCTGCAAGAGACACAACCATCTGCAGGATACTGTTGCAACTGCCTCGCACAAGTTGCAACAAGGAAGCTACTTTCTTTCTTATAACTGCATGAAAGCTATCTGTTCGCGCCTTCGCAAACATTCCGACTACACTACAATATCGAGGCAGCCGCATCAGCATCCTGAAGATATTCTTTTATTGGACACGCAGAGCAGTAGTAGAATGGATAAAGTAAGAAATGAGGATATTAGAGTAAGTTTGAAAGATGCGCCTGTTACAGAAAAATTGAAAGGGAGTCGTTTGTCCTGGTATGGACATGTAATGAGGAGGGACGAAGCACATGTGACTAAAAGAGTGATGGATTTGAATGTTGATGGACGGAGAGCGAAAGGAGGCCAAAGAAAACATGGATGGATTGTGTAAGGAATGATATGAAGGAGAAAGAAGTAAATGATGCCGTGACGTCTGATAGGGGAGAATGGAAGAAGAAAACGTGTTGCGCCGACCCCAAATAAAATGGGCAGAAAAATGATGATGATGATGCAGAGCCGTAAAGTAAAGTTTACCCACAGACTGCTCGAGTATAAAGATTGGCGATAGGCCAATAGGTTTAGGATTTGACTGCACCTAGCATTATTTTACCATCTACCCGCATTCTCCAGTCATCCCGAGATCATGGCATTTACAACAGAGTCGAAATATCTTGAGCTCATAACAAATGGAAATCACGGAAGATATCCCGAAAGTGACATTTTAAATGGTGCTATAAACCGCGAAAGCTTAAAATAAAGATTAATCATTTTTGTTTTCCAGAAGGCTAAAGTTATTATAACTCCTTACATTTTAAAGTGCCCCAATTCCAAGTGTGTCCCAAGCCTAACTTAGAAATCCATTCTAATTAATCATGATTTATTAAAATTAATTCGCTCAATAAAGGTAATTAAGTCAAAGGAAATTAGAAGACGGAGGGTAGTCATCACGGTGATCCTCTAGGGGGGTAATCAGAGAGCCGGATTTATTTATTACAGTAGATGATTGATTTGTTGCCATTTTAAGTTTACTTTGTGGTTTTGCTTTGGACAATATGGTTTTATTTGAATATTTTCCCTTCCCCGACGTCGAAGTGTCAGACTTTTACGGACTGAAACCAACTTATGTTCCTTTTTTTCCCTTTATGTTCCGAGGCCACGGTATCTCTTTTAAACAACCCGCAAACCCAGTGGGTGGAGCGGGGGGAGTGTCAGACTTTTACGGACTGAAACCAACTTATGTTCCTTTGTTTGCCCTTTATGTTGGAGCCTGCCAGTACCACAGTAGGCGGTGGTACTGGCAGGCTCCTCTGCTATGCTGACATTTCTTTGAGAAACGAGTGGAACACGACCGCGCCATCGACGTGGCCTTTTGTCACTGGACGGACGGATGGTGAGCTACCCATTACTCACCGTCCACAGTCCCGCATCTGCGGTGGCCAGAAGTCAATACATCATCATCATCGTCAATCCGCAGCCCGACTTCCCCACTGTTGGGTTTAGGCCTTGTCCAAAGCTCCACATTCTCACTGCCGGGGTTACGGGTTCAAAAACATACCGCAGCCCCGGATTACAAAGGATATAAGAAGGAACATGAGTGGGTTTATAAACAAAAAAAAGGGCAGAAAGATAATGATCTAATAGTTTTTATCAATCCCTATATTACTTTTAACTGTGCAAAAACATAGATTTTTAAATTAATCAAATCAAAATATTTTTGTTACACATTACATAGGGCATGGGCACTTATAAAACGTCGAGAAAAAGTGCACGGTTAGGGTTGGTCGTTTCCTATGGAGAAGAACCGGCAAGGAAATCAATGGTTACTCTTTTAAAATCATGTTGTTGTGTTTCTGTTGTGTTGTACGTTTCCCAGAAAATAAAACTCAGACAAAAAATAATTATGCTTAGTGGGTACTTAAGTTTCTTTTAACTATTAATCTCTCAAAATAACATTTTAACTAACAATCACTCAAAACTTACCCCTTACCCTGAATATAAAAACAAAGCAAAAAGCATTACCACATCAAATCCAATGTTATACCTACAGACGAGAATTTGATTTTACTACATAAAGAGAAGCTTACCATAAGGCTTGGGGCATAATTACGCTCCCGGCGGACTATAAAATTGTGCCTAAAAGCAAATAGTAATAAAAAGAAAGAAAATTATCGTTTACACAGAAAGGTTCGCGGGGCATGAGGTTGAGGCGCGGTGCCACTGTTAGCGGGTTCTAAAATACATTTTTTTAAAAAAGCTTTCAATAATAGGTGTGAGGTATTTTATTTTTCGTATCTTCTCTGTTTGAGAATAGGCCTTTGTCCAGCAGTGAGGCTGTAGTAGACTAGTATTGTCATTTTTATCTTTTCAAGAAACCCTTTTAATCGATAGTCAAACTGTTATTTTGCATGCACCCCATTAACCCGTTGCACGATTGTTTACAAAAATGTAGGGTAACAATGTATGTAAACTTTGCACCCGTCTGCACACTTTGTCGCGCAAAGGTTTAATATGGGTATTATGGTCATTTATTTAAAGATAGTAATGGTAATTTTTAACAGTCTTCAAAAAAAACAGGGTTAAATATTTGTTACTCGATTTCTCCCGTGATGTCCCATATCAATTTTATTTATATTGCTTTTGCATTTTACTAGTTACTAGCTGGCGCCCGCGGCTTCGCCCGCGTCATATTGAGAGAAAAGTATTCTATGTGTTTTTCCAAACTATAATCTACCTCTGTGCCAAATTTCATTAAGACCCGTTCAGCCGTTTTTACGTGAAAGACTAACAAACATGTTTCATCCTTACAAACATTCGCATATGTAATATTTAAGTTATCTTCTATAATACATATTCAATGTTTAACATTTTTGTTTCAAAATAAATCATTTTATCATCGACATTCATATACGTAGTCCATTCTCGCCGGTTCCAAGCATCCCCATTAATTTTAGATTCCGGTTACCAGCGACCACTGACACCACACCCAAGTTACGCTCAGCTAAAAACAACATCACTTAACCGTGTTATGTACTCGCCAAATTAATTTCTACCTCTAAAGATGTTACCCACCTTTGCAATAAGGAAGCGATATCGTAGGAAGGATTGTTCGTCAATTTTTGTGAATATTTTTCTGGTAGAAATACGTACTATAAAATATTATAAAAGCGAAATTGAGTTTGTTTGTTTGTTACGTCTTCACGCATTTTTGATGATTTTGGTACAGAGATAGATGAGACCCTGGAGACGGACATAGGCTATTTTTTTTTAAGTGAGAAAGAGGGAAGAAAAGGAAAACTTAGCTTTGCTATTACAATAAAATAAGGTAAAAGGGCAAAAACTACAGGTAGCTGGTACCTGCAAATCGTACCGAATTTAACGCGAGCGAAGCCGAGGGCAAAAGCTAGTTTGGAATAAAACTATGTTATGGCTGGATGTAGTCCTGCCACAAATCAAAATCAAAATATGTTTATTTCACATAGACATGGGCACTTATTAAACGACGAGAAAAGGTGCTCGGTTCGGGTTGATCGTTTCCTATGGAGAGGAACCGGCAAGAAACTCAAAGGATACTCTTGTATACCCAATGGGCCAACTCGATAACTCATCTCTTATGATTAACTCAGTTCAATAGCGACTGCCTTGCTGGAGTAGTGGTCACAAGCGCAACTGCTAAGCATAAGGTCCTGGCTTCGATTACGAGCAAAATTTTATTGTTTTTTTTTATAACAGGAATTTCTCTGTAGCATTTTTTTTTGGTTGGTAAATCATCAAATAACATAATCCCCCGTTCTGGGCGGAGCGGGAGGAAATCTCAAGCTTATACTAACTTTTTTTTTTAATCCTATGTCGTGCAATCAGTCCTTTGACTATGAGCAGAGGTGTTGTTACAGATTGAATGGCATGCAGAGTCAGTTCCCCACTGGGATTGACTCTTTGTAATTGGTAGCTCATTGTAGGCAGTCCAGGTTCAGGATTTTACGCCTTTTCAAGCGATTCAGAGTGTCAGGCACAGTAAGCTGCACTGCTAGTGGATTCGAATGGTGTTGAAGACGGTTTTTGTATGCCTTTGCATAGGCTCTTATTTCGTCTTTTACTGTACTCAACTTTAGGTGGTGATGAACTTCTGAGTTCTTTATGAACCATGGACTATTTGCTATTTGTTTTAGTATCGAGTCTTCAGCTCTTTGGATGATTCTTATGTTGGAGTCACAAGTGGAACCCCACAGCTGAATACCATATAACCCTAGGTTTTAGGACAGCTCCATAGATCAGGAGTTTGTTGTTCAGAGACAGCTTGCTGTTTCTACCGAGTAGCCAGTACAGCCCTCGATATCGAATGTTAAGCGAGTCTCTCTTGGCTCTAATGTGGTCTCCCAAGTAAGTCTTCGGTCGAGGTGCATTCCCAGGTACTTAACGCAGTTATGATGCGGCAGCTGTTGATCGCAGAGGTAAACTGGTAGACAGTTATCTCGCCTTAGAGTAAATGTTATGTGGACTGACTTGGATGCGCTGGCTCTGATCCTCCATTTTTGCATCCAATGCTTTTACTAACTAAAACATTCTTTAGATCTTTGTGTTCCAGGGTCGCGGTATTTCTTTTGAACAACTCGCAATCCCGGCAGTAGTAGTAGCCATGGAATTTGTACCGCAGTTTGCTGTTGTTTGTGTGCAGTAACGCGTGCGACCACTTAACAAATGAGGCAGTCCACAAAGACTTCGGTAAATAGGATGTGGTTCTGTACATTTTGGCAGGACTAGATACTTACTATGTACTACTATTCAGTAATGAGTTTCAGTGACGTTCTACATTTTTTCCTCTATCGACTTTATTTCCTCTTTCTAGGACGCAAAGCGCTAATTTATACCCAAGTACAGTAAAATACGTTATTTAGACGTCAGCTAAGCAGAGAAGCCTACCAGGGCCACCGCTTACAGGGATTGCGGGTTGTTCGAAAGAGATACCGCGGCCCCGGAACATAAAGAGCAAAAGAGGGAACATGGGTGGGTCTTAGCCAGCAAAACTTTGACACCCCCCCCCCCGCCCGATTTCCCATCCTAAAAAAAAGGGGCCTTTGATGACCTTGTGTAGCTCGAGTTCATCATCAGTTGTGATGTGATAAGTACAAGACTAGCCGATGGCCGACACCAGGATGTTTCAAGTGAAATTTTGCCGATTACGGTGATTGTGCGAGTCCTTAAAAGCACATCCACTGCAAAGCATAGTCCTCACTATAACATTATCAACATATATATGCTAATCGAACATTAGTTACTCCTCTCTCCAAGCGACCAACACAATAGATCACAATCAAATTCGCCACCATAATTAGAGATACTGCTATTTGATTTTCAAACTAAAATCGCTCTCCGATTCCCGCTGTGCCGCTATCAAATTGCAATTGAACAGTGAAAAGCCTACAATACGTCACCATCGACAGCTCATTCTCAATAGTCAGGAAATAATGGCTCTGCAACATCAAACATTCACAATTCAATCTAAAACCAACCCTAAGTCCCTTAAAATAAGATGGCATACGATCGCACTGAAAAAATTGTTTAGTGACATGAAGTGTCCAGTTTAAAATGATCTGTACCCAAATGTGTTCGGAGTTTAAGTGCAGGTCGAGTAGAAATGGATGTTGGTAGCAACACATCACACGTCAGCGGAATCGCAACGCTCGACGAGAACAAAGTGCATGTAGTTTAAGCGGGTGTACAATAGCGCCATCTATATTGGCCGGTGCGAACCCTCGTCCCCGATCCAAAATGGCGGCCGTGACGAGTTGTCGAGGCCTCGACATATTGTGACAGTGAGAATTTCATAGAGTAGTTAGAGGCAGAGGTGACTGAAGACTAATTGAATATTAATTACTCAGATCAGAGTTGTCGTTTTTGGATAAAATAAAAATTATAATTGGAAACCCACATGTAATGTGACATCACATATACGAACAAAGGTAACGAAACAAAGTTACTAAACATAAGTACGAAAGTCAATGCTAGCACGAGTGGGCTCGTCCTATTATATAATTATCCTATTGTATTTTACCTAATTGTTTGCAACAAGCACAAACAGTATCCAGAAGACTAAAAAATAGAGCTTACTGATGACAGAAGTACCTAAAATTTTTTTAACCTTCCACTGTCACCCGCATTCTCTGGTCATACCGCGACCATAGCCTCAAAATAAGTGGAAATCACAAAAGATATTAGTATGCATCAGTTGTAGTACAGTATGTGTATGTAGGTACATACAGTATGTATCAGAACTTCGAACACACAACCACTCACCTCTTTTTCTTTTCTTTTTGCGCATGGGTAATCAACAAATAACTTCCCGCTCTGAGCGGAGCGGGGAGGAGTACCAAACTTTTAATGATTATCATTAATCATGTTCCTTCTTTTGCGCTTTATGTTCCGGGGCCGCAGTATCTCTTTTGAACAACCCGTAACTCAGGCAGGCGTCAATCCTTTATTTCAGACGAAAAGTCCATAGGCAAAGCATAATTGTTAGTTGCAAGACTTTTGTTTATAACTAAAGTTAGTATTTTAAAATCGTTACTAATATTATAAACGCGAAAGTGAGTTTATTTGTTTGTTTGTTACGTCTTCACACCTAAATGGCTAAACTGATTTTGATGAATTTTGGTACAGAGATAGTTGGGACCCTGGAGACGGACATAGACTATTTTTTTTTTAAATATTGAGATTTGAGGGAGAAGGAGGGAAGAAAAGGGAAAACTTAGCATTGCTATTACAATAAATTAGGCGCAAGGGCAAAAACTACAGGTAGCAAGCACCTGTAAATTAGGAAAGGGGAACTGTGTTACCCCGAATTTAACCCACAAACACACACTGAATAGGGGTCTATTCAGTAGGCCCATCGGCCTCGACCGTTGCGAAACACATGGAGATAGTAAGCAGAACGGTGTCGGTTCTCTCGCCGTATCGTGCGCCTCTGTGTCCCACTACTCTGTAAACCGCTCATCGGTACAAAATAAAACACCGGAAATAGCACTGTGTCAGTATTTGATCTAAAGATCGATAAAAGGAACTTTTCTGCATTGTTTTCCCCTACAAACGGAATCAGTTAAAGAACCTAACTTTTAAGCATAACAGGTTTTAGTTAATTAAGGTATGGACAGAGATCAAGGACACTTTCCACATTGCTTCGCATTATAGCATTATATGCCCATACCAATATTACCTATTTCCTCCCAACTTTTCAGTTATTGCTACCACATTCAGACTTCGTCTTATGAAATTATTTCTTTATTCAATCATTTACGTTCTCACCAAGTCCCATTCAAGAGCTAAGAACCAATTAAATCATGGTTTTAGTTTTAAATTTATTTATTTATTTAAAAGAATATACACTTGTATTATAAAATCTTAACACTAATATTAAAAACAAACTTGTGAACAATAACTTAAAAATGAATATATAGGTATATTTACAAATTTCATTAGGTTTATCATTGAAGATATCCAGATCTATGTGCCGAGTGAGCAAAGAGTTGAGCAGTGTGACAGCTCGAACTGTGGATAAATAAATGATGTTTATTTTGCAAGTAGGTTTTCACAAACACTTTTACACGTCTTTTTTTAAAAACTAGTTGAGGCCGGTGTTTTGTACCTGACTATTCTGAAAAGAAACAGCCGAAACAAACTCAGAGGTCATAGCCTCTTTTAAGGTCCAGACAAAAAAGGTTAACTTACATGAGGACTATGCAGATTAGTGTCTGAAATGGTCTTTTTAAGAAAGCACCACAGAGATTGAGTGGACCTGTCCAGTCAGTGCAAGCATTTGTCAGTTATTGTGTAGCTCGACTTACATTACATTATTACATTACCTATACTCGAATACATTATTTTTATCAAACTCCTAAGTAAAAACAGTACCTCCTCAGAACTTTTACTCTAGGGAATAAAGAGATAATCCTAGTTTAACAAAATTAACGAAAACAGGAAAAAAACGAAAAGTTATTACAAAATACACTCTAGGGCTTTCAAACTTTCTCCATATTTTTTTACTACTATTGTACTTTTTCTTGAAACTTTCTGAAACACTTTCTACTTGGCCTTAGAGACAACTTGATAATTATGGCGGCCATCTTTTTGCGTCTTAAAATTTTTTGAGACACTTGAGTAACATTCATGATCGCTTAATTAAGTATTTTCAGCAAAATAAATGGTGACACATTTTCATTTATTTACCTATGCTTGCTATGTTGGAGTCGTCGTCCAGTCCAACCGGATGAAGTTGAGTAGCAGTATTTAACATGATGCAACTGCCTATCTGACCTCCACAACCCAGTTAGAATTAGGTAATACGGTACCCAGTAAGACTGGTTATCAGACTTTCGAGCCACTGATTATCTGTAACGACATCTCTTAAATAAATATTCATAATATTAAGAACCTTTGTTAGTATAGTGGACACAGGCGCGACTTTTGAGAACAAGGTCTTTTTTTTGCGAATAGGATATCAAATCACTTCCCCCGTTCTGGGCGGAGCGGGAGGGAGTGTCAGACTTGTACTGACTAAAACCCAGCCATGTTCCTTCTATTGCCCTTTACGTTCCGGGGCCGCGGTATCTCTTTCGAACAACCCGCAACCCCGGCAGGCGGAGGCTCTGGCAAGCCCCTCTGCTTTGCTGACATCTCTTTGAGGCGCGCGTGAAACACGAACGCGCCGTCGACACGGCCTGTCATCAATAGACGGACGGACGGTGAGCTACCCATTGCTCACCGTCCACAGGCCCGCATCTACGATGGCCGGGAGTCGGCTCGCGGCGCCCGGCGCCTGGGGCGTCTCCCGCGGCGGCTGGGTTGGTTTGAGGTTCTCTCCCTCAAACGCCCGGCCTCCTCCTTCACTAGCATGACTGCTTCGCAGAAGGAGGTGACCGCTTCCCATTCCCTCTCGCTCCGGACCATGGACTGAACCAGGGCCGGACGCGAGAGATCGCCGCCGCCGATCGCCCCTACGAGGGCACGGCGGTGCTCCGCCCAAGCTGGGCAGACCGCTACTGTGTGCTCCACCGTGTCCTCCGGGCGATCGTCACAATGGTGACACCCGGGCGTTTCCTCCCGCCCGATTATGCGCAGGAACCTCCCGAAACTTCCGTATCCAGTGAGGACCTGTGTCATGACCGGCCCCTCTGCTTTGAACAAGGAGGACAAGGTCTTAGGTTCCGGATCTACAAAGAAAATTTCACAGTGGCAGCTACCGTGTCTGGATTTGTACTTGGTTCATGGCAATAAGCTAGGCTAGGTGGGTGTACTAAGAGAGAGGGCTACTTTGCTTACACCTTCAGCAATAACAGGCGTTATGCTATGTTGTTTTGGAGCGGATAATCATCAAATAACTTGTCCAGAAGTTAATCTATGGGCAGAACGGAATCGAGTGTCACACTTTTACCGACTAACACCCACCCATGTTCTTCCTTTTGGCCTTTATGTTCCCCGGCACGGTATGTCTTTCGAACAACCCGCAACCCTGGCAGGCGGTGGCCCTGGCAGGCCCCTCTGCTTTGTTGACATGTCTTTAAGGCGTGCGTGGAACTCGAACGTGCCGTTCACACGGCCTGTCGTCACTAGATGGATGGACAGTGAGCTACGCATTGCTCACTATCCACAGACCCTGAGCGTCTCCCAGGGCAGCTGGTGTGGTTCGAGGTTCATGGTCAAAACCTTGGCCAGACTTTTAATACTTTAGAATCTAACCTCTCACTGGTTCAGAAATCCTTACTTCCTTACAATATTTATAGATATATACATACAATATTATAAAAGCGAAAGTGAGTTTGTTTATTTGTTTGTTATCTCTTCACGCTTTAATGGCTACACCGACTTTGATGAATTTTGGTACAAAGATAGTTGGGAACTAGGAGACGGACATATATATATATATATATTTTTTAAAGTGGGATGTGAGTGTGAAAGGGGGAAGAAAAGGGAAAACTTAGCGTTGCTATTACAAATCAATAAGGCGCAAGGGGTACTGTGTTACCCCGAATTTAACGCGAGCGAAGCCGCGGGCAAAAGCTAGTCTTAACATATTACTAAATACTCTCCAAAGCCTTTACTAACCGCTCCAACGTCAAAGTCATTAAACCTACATAGGCAGACTAACCTATATACAACCTTAGGGTAGTCTGTGCTATATATAGGATGATATTAGTTCGGTATGACTATAGTATGGTTCGGTATACGGTCGAGTACAAACGCTGTATATTGCCCCTGTGTAAACACACTGAGAGAAAGGCGGGCGACAATATCCTGATATTTTCAATTCCCTCTTATATTTATTGAGTTTTTAAAGAGTGTGGTGGATTGCTAGGCGAGCTGTGGTGTTTTCGTCTTATTGGTGTATTGGGAGATTCAAAACGAAATGAACTTAAATAAGTTTCTTGACAACGACTTAACACTGAGCTGCTTGTTCTAACTATTTCATGTATGAGTCGCAATCAGGTACACTATATTTATCCTTTACCGCAGCAGTGATAACTATACTATGCTTTCATGAATCCAAAAAACAGAGGTGTGAATCTTGGCTTTAAACTCGAGACCTAGGACTCAGTCCAACGGTCACCATGTTGATACCTAACATCTACCTACATAAGTCATCTTCTAAGAAATCACTTCCTTTCTTAACTTACCATCTCTCACATTCGAAATTCTCATATTCTTTCATCTTCAAAGCTGCTTAAGACCATTAAAAATATCTAAAGACATACAAAAAGTATCATTATCAGTTTCCACAACAGAACTTGAGCCTCCTTCGAACATTCTCTTCGAGCTAAGGTAATCTGACACTCATTAAAAGTTCCCTGAAGATCTGAACACTCACGAATTACTGTTCCATTGCTTGCTTTGCTCGTAGGTTTTGGATGCACGCCAACGGAACGCGGCGATCACAACGATGTGATGCTCATCATTTTACGTTTAGGGATGGGATGAAGGGATGGATATCGATACTTGATAGGTGTTCCTGGTTGTGTTTTTAAAGGTTTAATACGCTTTTAGCTGTACTTATAACACAACATTGTGACTTTGTGAGGTTATAAACAAATATATAACATAATTATAAACATATTTAAACTAAATTGTGAACTTGTGATAAATGATGTTCATTTTGCTAGTAGGTTAACTGTTAGATTTTTTTTTAATCTACATGAGGCTATTATTAGTTACGCGCCTTCTATGAGAAGAAACAGCCGAAACAAACTGAGAGGTCACTCTCGGTCAACTTACATGAGAACTATGCAGATTTGTGTTTGAAATGGTCTTTTTAAGAAAGCACCACACAGATTTGAGTAATGAATGAATAAATTAAATGTATTGTATCTTATTAGTAATGCAATACCTATAAGATCTCTACAGGCTGAGCGACCAAGCCTATTGCAACAGCCATTTTACTAACAATTCCATCGACAATAGAACGCACATCACTACCCTTGTAGTGATGGCCTCGTCACGTGAAGAGCTCTCTACCGGATCGGATGGAACGTTGTTATGTTAAAACCAACGTCAACGGTGCACACTGAAGATCTATGATTAATAATATTATCTACTAGAATAGATAATATTTTGTCCAGTTAAACGAGATTTTTGTCCCAGCCATCATTTTTAGAGCTTTGACAGTCGTTATAGTCAGTGGCCAACAAATCTGACAACCAGTCTTACCAATGGGTAACATGTTAGCCAGTACTAACTGGGTTGTGGATGTCAAATAGGTAGGGTAAACAATTAAGTAAAGTATGAAAACATCTATGTACAAATTACCAATGTTTGCAAAGAATAAATGAATTGAATTGAATTGAATTGAAAGTATGTAAAATACTGGTATTCAGATGCATACGGTTAGACTGGAAACCGACTTCAACATATTACTGAAAAAGCTAGGCAGATGATCTATTTTGTTAATAAATAATTAAGGGTGGTTGGTTGGATATCATTTTTTATGAGCGCACGGTTGGCGCAGTGGCTGAACAATCGACTTCTACGCTGCGTGTCGCGGGTGCGATCCCCGCACGGAACAAGTATTTACCTTAGATGTTTCGGGTCTGGCTGTTTGTGTATGTCAGTTTAAATGTTTGTAAACGCACCAACGATACAGGAGAAATCCTAGTGTGGGGCAACGTTTTTTTTTTAAAAAAGCGGCTGAAAGGATCTTGATGAAATTTGGCACAGAGGTATATTATAGTCTGGAATATCACATAGGAGACTTTTTTTTCGATATCTTTCCCATCCTCTATCTATTTTATTATTATATTATTATTTATATTTAGCCATGAGATCTTTATATAGCACACATAAATAAACTCACCTAAGAAGAGTATTATTATATACCACATATTATATAGTACCACAAACCACAATCCTTATTAAAATTATAAAAGCGAAAGTGAGTTTGTTTGTTTGTTACATCTTCACGTCTAAATGGCAGAGCCGATTTTGATGAATTTTGGTACAGAGATAGTTGGGGTCCTGGAGACGGAAATAAGCGATTTTTTTTAAAGTGATAAATAAGGGAGAAAGATGGAAGAAAAGGGAAAACTTAGCATTGCTATTACAATCAGAAAACCTGCAAATCAGAAAAGGGGAACAGTGTTGCCCCGAATTTAACGCGAGTAAAGCCGCGGGTAAAAGCTAGTCATTACTTAAGATAGTACCACAAACCACAATTATTCTAAAAGTTCCTGTTTACATAAATAATTCAACAGTTTCATACGACCTGTCAACTTGACCGGTTTATTGGTTTTTAATTATTTAATCTTATTAAAATAATTTCAAATCATGTTGATCGTAGCAGCTCTGTTATACGGGTATGTACATTATCTACTTTTAATTAAGGTTTAAAATAATTCATTACACTAAACTTTTGTACTGTTGCTTATTGACGGTTTAACGGTTAAGAGGAATTTGTGGCTAAATAATAGCAGCCGCTCGGGTCGATATTTAGGTTACGCTGCGCTTGCCCTAGGCAATTGGTCTGGGGATGGGTGACAACCTTTAAATACCGAGTTTCTCCGTCCCTTGAAAAGCACGTTAAGCTGTTATTCCCAGCTGTCATTTGTAGATCTTTGACAGTCATAACAGATAGTCAGTGTCCCGAAAGTCTGACAACCAGTCTTACCATGGTGTATCGTATTACCCAGTTCTAACTGGGTTGTGGAGATCAAATAGACAGTCGCTCCATGTATAATACTGGTATTCAGCTACATCTGGTTAGACTGGAAGCCAGCCCGAACAAAGCAATCAAGACTTTGTAACTCAAAATAGTACAGGAGGCGCAATTTAGCAGAAATTTTCTCTGAACTAAGCACGCGCGTATTTCGTATTAACACGATGGAAAAACCGGCAAAGAGTGAGTCAGACTGGCGCACCGAAGGTTCCGTACAAACTTGCGACATTTAACGAACATATCTTTTGACTGCGTAAACATAGACTCATAAACTACTTTAGCAATATAAATAAAATTGATATGGGACCACCTGGGAAGTATACCCTATCAAAAAAAGACTTTTGCAAATCAATCCAGGCATCTTTTAGTAATCGGTGAACATACATAAAAAAAAGGATTTCGATGAATTGAGAACCTCCTCCTTTTTTGAAGTCGGTTAAAAATACACAATTCATGTACTGATCAACGAATGACAGCCGTCATCGTTTAATGTTACCATACGAGGCGCCTACTATAATTATGATAGTTACAAAACTTTCTCAAAGTGATGCGTTTATTTTCGGAAGGGAAATTTAATAAATATTCATGTAACTTTCCTCCGCTCTGGACCGAACGGTAGGGAGAAACGCATCGGAGGTTTCCCATCAGGAAAAAAAGGGGCACTGGATACGAATATATATCCAGTACTTTCTGTCTGTAGCGGGTGCTGTGTACGCGAATTGTTTAAGCGGTTTGCTCAAACATAAATTTTGACAAGCTATTATAATAAAAAATATGTATACTAGGTTTTGCCCGCGGCTTCGCTCGCGTTAAATTCTGGGTAACACAGTACCCATTTCTCTCTTCTACCTGTAGTTTTTGCCCTTGCGCCTTATTTATTGTAATAGCAAAGCTAAGTTTTCCCTTTTCATCCCCCTTTCTCCCTAATTTGTCACTTTAAAAAAATAACCTATGTCCGCCTCCAGGGTCTCAACTATCTCTGTCCCCAAATTCATCAAAATCGGTTTAGCCATTTAGACGTGAAGACGTAACAACCAAACAAACAAAGTAGTAGTAAGGATACCCCGCAGTTCTTTGACCTATTTCAATAATCCATTTTCTAACGTCAGTCCAGCAAGGACCATTGTATAAACACGCGAATGTCCTTTCACTTCTCCTTAAGTAGTTCACAGTCTAGGTCATTTATCTCAGTCGCAATTTATATGGACATTACAGCTTGTTAACTCAGATAAGGACTCAGCGATTGGTCGACGTTTGAATATAAATAGCTGTGATACGCCTGAGAATGAGACGGCTATTTATTGAAGTAAGAATTCTAATGAGGAAGGTGTCATATTTAATTATTTTGTCCTGTTTTTCTTAAATGGCTGTAAGTGCTATTGGGTTTTCGAACAGGATATCATTCGTAGTAGCCCGGAATCTGTGTTTAATTTGTGACTGGAATTGAATAGGCTCATATATCCTATAACATGGCACTTTAACATTATCTGTATAAAGTCGAATTTGGTACACTTCTGCCTTATCCTTCGAGAATTAAAGGCGAGATGTGTTTTGTGTATTTCTATCCAACTGTATTTTTAACCGACTTGAAAAAAAGGTGGGGTTTCTCAATTCGTCGGTTTTTTTTATCTATCTTCACCGATTACTCAAAGACGCCTGGACCGATTCGCAAAATTCTTTATTTGTTTGATAGGATATACTTTCCAGGTGCTCCCATATCAATTTTATTTACGGGCCTGTTGGTCTAGTGGTTAGTGGCCCTGACTGCTAAGCCGGAGGTCGTGGGTTCGATTCCCACTCAGGACAAACTTTGTGTGATGAGCATGATTGTTTGGTCTGTGTCTGGGTGTGATTTATCTATAATATGTATGTATTTATAAATTATATAAGTATGTATCAGTTGTCTGGTTACCATAACACAAGCTCTGCTTAGCTTGGGATCAGATAGCTGTGTGTGAGTTGTCCCATGATATTTATTTATTTAAATTATTTATTTATATTGCTTACGTAGTTTAAGAGTTATCGTCTAATACATATTTTTTTCTATTTGTCTATTATGGATGTCTGCTGATCTTTAAGTAACAAAGGAAAAGGAATACTCGATAAAAAAAATATATGATATATTATTATACCATTACTAAAAATGCTGAAATAAAAAACTTTTTGTGAAAAAAAACTGACTTCCAAAATAAAAAGCGGAAAATAACTTTACTTTCGGTAGGCGGTGGCAAAAAAGTCAAAGAAACCAACAAAAGTCACGGTGGTTGGATTGATTGGTCGACACGATGAGAAAAGTACAAAACAATGACCACCTTTTCAGTACATCATTCTGAACCCCCATTCTGAATCCCCATTCTGAATCCCCAATCTGAACCTTTATTCTGAACCCCCATTCTGAAACCCCATTCTAAACTCCCATTCTGAACCCCAATCTGAAACTCAATTCTGAACCCGCCATATGTAAATTATACTGCCAAACAAAAGGTATGTTAGGTATTTGATGGATTTAAAATTCTTACAACTAAGAACTAGAATACACTAGTTTTAGTGTTAAAAAAACACATGTATTTAAGTTGGTGTGTGAAGCATGAAGAATTTGAAGATGCACAAGCGTTATAAACATTTTATTGCAAAACATAAATATTCTAGTATCAGGATTTTGAAATAAAAAACGATAGCAGTTAATTAACTTAAGTAAATATATAAACTGTGCAAACTATAATATGCTTTAATTTTTAATCCACATATAGGCACATGTTTGTTCAACATTTTAGTTTTTTTTTATCGGCAGAAGATGAAACAAGTACAAGCTTTACTTATCCGCCTTTCAAAATCACTACGTCATTAAAAGCCGTTTTAAAATAAAAACGTCACAAATCTTTATTTACGTAGACGAACTTACCCAACGAATTCACAACAAGGAAAAACGGTAAAGTCAGTGTTTTTTCGTCACCACAACAGATAACACAGACTAGCAGTGACTAACTAACAAATAATTCTCTACTACATATAAACTGTTTCCTACAATATCTTCTTACATTTATATTTATGAGGTCGCGCTACACAGTGTTCTTATGTCATTGGCTTCAACGACAGTTTACCCACAATAATTGTTTTTGTTTCTCCATAGACAACGTGAAAATGTTATTTTTTTATTTATTTTTAACGTGTTTTGGTTTCATAAGTGCATCTTTGGAGAGATATGGACCGCTGAGCATCGCTTTGAGAATGGTTAAATGTGAGTACTTATTGTGTTTTATTTTAGAAAGTGAAGATTGAATATTAAGGCATGAGAGTGTGACTCTTAAATAAATGAACGTAATAGACAAAAGGCCAAGGTCATTGCCGGAACATTAAGGGTCAAATAAGGATTTAGCCAGAAAGAGTCTGACTTAATAATAGCAGCCGCTTGGGTCAATCTTTAGGTTAAGCCGCGCTTGCTAGGTTGGTCACTGGATGGGTGACCTTCCGTAACAAACCGAGTTTCCGAAGGAGGTTAAGCTATTGGTCCCGGTTGTCATTTGTACATATTTCACAGCCGTTATAGATGTAACCAGAAAGTCTGACAACCAGTCTGATAGCCGTTATAGATAGATAGTCAATAACCCGAAAGTCTGACGATCGGTTTTACCAAGGAGTAACCAGCTACCCAGTAATTAACTGGACTGTGGACGTCATATAGACAGTTGCTTCATGTAAAATACTGGAATTCTGTTAAATCCGGTAAGACTGGAAGCCGACCCACCGTGATTGGGAAAAGGCTAGGCAGAGGATATGAAGTCTGCCCAGTTATTCAATGATTTCCCATCCAAAGAAAAAGGTTATTGAATTATGATGTCTAAAACAAAATGCTATTAATAGTTTAATAGGACCTTACCTGGTTTGAAACAAAGTTGATAACGGTGTAATTAATTTAACAGCTGTTTTATAATGAAGTGTGTGTACTTAATAGTTACATCACGTGTTTGTGTAATAACAAACACATAATCGCTTTGTTTACTTTCACATCTTGCTGTACGTAAAATTATCAATTGAGGTCTCAGTGGTGATTTATATCACCAGGTTTGTTGAATATTGGTGTTCCGAAATGCATGTTTATTTTAATCCTTACTAATATTATAAAAAACGAAAGTGAGTTTGTTTGTTACGTCTTCACGCCTAAATGGCCTAACCGATTTTGATGAATTTTGGTACAGAGATAGTTGGGACTCTGGAGACCAACATAGGCTAAAAAAGAAGAGAAAGAGGGAAGAAATGAGTAGAGAAAGATTTTTTTTTCGATCATCACGCGGGTTAAAGTTAGCATTAGCCCAAAGTACCTTTGCGGGTTGTTCGAAAGAGATACCGCGGCCCCGGAACGTAAAGGGCAATAGAAGGAACATGGGTGGGTTTTAGTCAGTAAAAGTCTGACACGCCCCCGGTCCGCGCAGAGTGGGGGAAGTTATTTGATGATTTCCCACCCAAAAAAAAAACCCAAAGTACCTATGCCACGCGGACGAAGTCGCGGGCGGTAGCTAGTACACTATATGGTCATAGGGTTGCCCACTTTTACACTGAACTCAAACAGGGCTGTTTATTTTACATCCCTGATATTTTTCATGTGAAATACATGTGTGATGACGTGATATAATATTACACATCTGCTCTGAGCTTTAGGGGATTCCCTAAGGGTTATGCAGATGTTTATACCCTTATCGTGTGCTAGCTGACAGTTCTTATGTGTCAATTATTCAATGGATTCTTAATTTAACCTTGAAAAAAATTAAATTGTATAAACTCTGGTTTGTCTTACCTGACAGTGGTGTTGCTGGGGAGTTTGTTCCGCCACTTCTTCGTCCCAACTTGAAACATTAGGAAGTGGCGATGAGCGGGCGTTTTGTGGGACTGTCTCTTGTAATGTTGACATTAGAAAAGTGCTGATTCAGCCTTTTTCTTTTACGGATGGGCAATCATCAAATAACATCCCTCACTCCAGGTGGAGCGAGGGGGAAGTGATAAACTTGTACTGACTAAAACCCACCCATGTTTCTTTTTTTGCCCTGGGGCCGTGGTATCTCCTTCGATCAAAAAATCAAAATCAAAAGTCATTTATTCAAACTAGGCTGATAATCAGCACTTTTTGAACGTCACATTACAAGAGACAGTCCCACAAAAATGCCCTGACCTTCGCCACTTCCTAGTGTTTTAGCTGGGAAGAAGAAGTGGCGGAACAAACTCCCCAGCAGCACATCTGTCTGTCAGATAAGAAGAACCAGATTTTATCAACCATCAAGATAAACCCCCAACCCCGGCAGGTAGTGGCCTTGACAGGCCCCTCCGCCCCGCCGACATATCTTTGAGGCGCGTGTGCAACACTAACGCGCCGGCGACATGGCCTGATTATCAGCAGTATTTGAATAAATAATGTTCAATTTCGATTTTAATTTTGATATTTATATTTCATGACTGTACATCCGGTATATGTATCATGTGTACTCTTATTTTGGACAGATACATTATCTTGTATCTATCCTATCTAATCTTACTGTGATCTCAATACGCAATAAACGCGTGAAATCATGGCTGGCGTTTTCCCAAACTGTTGATAAAGATAATTCTTGAAGAAAGATAATAAATGTTGAAGATCTTCTAGTATAGCTGCATGCATTATTTACATAGAGCGACCGTCTATTATTTTTTGCCCCACACTACGATTTCTTCTGTATCGTGACTGCGTTTACAGCAGTCAATCGCTCAGCCACTGCGGCAATTGTGCCAACAAACAAAGATATACAAATGGCAGACCAGATTGTTGTCGTTATTTAGTTAAGAATCCCTAACACGAGTCTTAACCGTTCATTGAAAATGCTATTTTGTTTTCATTACATGGTAAGCGTTATAGATGAGGACAAAGATTTGTTTTCGTGGTTTTGCGTATTTTTCTAATATTAGTATTTTATTTTCGTTACAGGTGAACACAGCAGAGATCTGGACCTGGATGTCAGCGGTCTCGACGTGTACTTCTACGATTTTCAAAATGGCATCGCTGAAACCTTCCCCATCAATGAAGCAGCCCAAAGAATACTGGCTATCAAGGACCTGGACAAAATGAGGAAGTTCTTCATGTTTGTAGGTGGCTTCAAGTCACAAATCAACAAGAATACGGAAGAACGAGTAAGGCAGGCATTCTCAACCTTCCCGAACAGCTACCTCATCATCATCGACCATTCAGCCTACACCAACGACAGGCAAGGCAGAAAAAAAAGCTACGAACGATCAGTCAAATACGTCTACTATATCGGAAAGCAGTTGGCCCAAATGTTGATCGGCCTCCACGAAGGTGGAATTTCATCCAAAAGTATACACTGCATTGGCCACAGTTTGGGCAGCCAAATGTTGGCGCATGTTGGCGAGAAGTTTATCGAAGTGACTGGAGAGAAAATTTCAAGAATAACAGCTTTAGATCCCGCTGGACCTTGTTTCTCCAACAGTTTGATTCAGGAGCAGATCAGGTCTGGAGTTGCAGAGTACGTGGAAGTATACCACTGTAATGCTGGTGGATTAGGCACTACCAGTGTCTTGGGTGACGTCGATTTCTTCGTGAATAAAGGAGAGTCTCAACCGAAATGTGGAACAGCTCTGATCCCAGGGATTATTGACTCTTCATTTTCTGCCAAATGTAACCACAAGACGTGTGTCAAAATGTGGACAGAGTCTGTGGCGCATCCGGAAGGGTACACGGCGTTCAAATGTGATAAATACAAGGAGTTCAAGGGTGGGATGTGTTCTCTGAACGATAGGACTATTGCGGGTTTCTGGAACCCTGGTAACGCGACCGGTGTTTATTACTTTTCTACTGTAGGTTATGATTTTAGTTAATTATTTTTATAAAAAAAATTGTAAGATATTCGTTGGTGCTATTAATGTTTAGTCTTTCTAAGCCCTGCTGCTGTTGTTTTGGACGGAACAGAGAGCCTGCCACCGCTTCTAATAGCAGTTCAATGCGGAAAAGAGATGGAGCTATACAGGACTTCTACATCCATCTCTTTTCCACATAAAAAATTGAAATAATAGCATGGCATGCAGTCGACAGTACCAGGAACTGTGTTTAAGTTTTTTCAGATTTTTGGGTTCTGTATATCAAAAGGTAAAAAAACGGTACCCTTAAAGAAGCACTTTGATGTCCGTCTGTCTGTCTGTCAAGACCGTTTATATTAGGAAAGCATAGAGGTATCGAGTTGAAATTAAAACCATATACTCAAGTCCGTGGTCCTTTGTGCTGTGAAAAAATCAACCCTCTAAGTCTACGTAGTCAAAAGTTATGACCGTTTATGTTGCAAGTTTGTGCGGAACCACGGCACGCGAAACTGACACGCTCTTAGCCGGTTTTTTCGACTTCGCTCTTGGTCATGCTTGTAAGAAATGTACATTAAAACAACTGCAATGCTAATTAAAATATTGTTTGTGTAATTTCACACAGTCTTAATGCCATAATAGTTCTTAAGAATGTCTAACTGTCTACTTATAATAGATAAATATTATTTATTGTTAATTAAAAATGCAAAGATTAAAAATGCTAGTGCTTCGTGATAATAAAGATATTTACTAGTCTATTTTTAATTTATTTCTAACTAGCTTCCGCCCGCGACTTCGTCCCCGTGGCATAGTTACATTCATTTCTTTGCTCCTTCTCCCCCTCAACTCCCTTTAAAAAAATAGTGGCCTAGTATTTTGCCGTAGTGATATTAAATATCAAAATGGTGGTCGGTCAATTGGATGGTTACATAAAAAAACGATAAACAATAAGCCAAGGATTACTTTTACATATTCTACAACACTTGTGCTGTCAAGGATATTATGTACGTACTTGTTTTATAACACTTGTGTTGTAAAATAAGTACAATAAAACCCTTGTGTTATCATTTGACCGCGATTTTCAAGCTCATGAATCATTTGCCCATTCTCCTGCAATCCCATCTAGAATCATCCCAGTGGTAGTAAAATGTATAAAATACAAATAAAACAATAGAAATCTGTTTCGCGACGTAACATCTGTTTCTCAAAGACGTTGCAGTAGTCACGGGAGACCGCGGCTATGGTTAAGCCCATTCACACGCGCTGTTGCAAAACGCTGCGTTCTTTTTTCTAATATTTTTTTATCTTCAAATATGGTTTTCTGTCATTGTTTTGGTTCCATGGGCGTTTGTTTGTGGAAAACACTAGTTTTAACTGGGAAAAAGAAGTAGCAGAACAAACTCCCCAGCAACACAACTGTCTAGTAGGTTTAAAGAATCAGATTTTATACAGTAAAGTCCAAGGACACAAATTATAATTATTAAAAACTATTATTCATTGAATTGACACATATGCGCTAGCACACATCAATATACCAAAATAAAGGTAGGTTATTTTGCTAGAATATTTTCACAATCCTTATTTGGGAAAATACTCAAAGACATAAAAAATATCTAAATTAGGTAAAGCCTCCAAGCATAATAGGAGAACCCACGTACATGTACAATTTGGAATACAAACATATAAGACCAACGCAGTATAAAAGAAACAATCCAAGTTCTATTAAAATAATAATAATCACACAACCAAAGTAAGCCAGTCCTCTAGTCACCACAAGCATCACCCGTTCACGAGCATAACGCAAAGATCAGCTATTGCCCCCGTCGCCATCATTTAGAGGAGGAAGCATCCTGACCTCGCACTACCGCAAGCATTGACATCTAAGGGAGCATGACGAACCTGGTACCGGTTGCCCAGGTAGAAATAATATCATGATCAATTGCCGAGGTCACTAGTTAAGCACATTTCAAGACAACTCGTAAAAAACACACAATGAAGTTCAACACTGCTTTATTTTTTCAACTGTATACACTACTTTGTTCCTATTTTTTTTTTTATAAAACGTTGCCCCACACTAGGAATTTCTCCTGTATCGTGGGTGCGTTTACAAACATTTAAACACACATACACAAACAGCCAGACCCGGAACAACTATCTGTAGGCCGTACAAATATTAAATCCGTGCGGGGATCGAACCCACGACACGCAGCACAGCAGTTGTTCGCTCAGCCACTGCGCCAACCGTATCGTCTAATAATCGTTAATCGTAACCAATAACCGTTTTCACTGGTAGGTGACGCCTAAATTAATGCCGTTCTATTGGATATTCAACACTTTGCTTATTGCTGCATTTATTTGGACGAACAAGATAAGGATAAACATTCTACAATAAGGTAGCTATGTCTGTTTCTATAAAACAATCTGACATGGGCCAGTTACAATGAACACAACACACATACATTAAAATATCAATGGCATAATTACAATACAAATACATATCGGAAACAAAAGCCCGCAAAGCATTACAATGGGTAGTGTCAGACCACGACTAGATAACGCCTGATATATTTAAACGTGCAATTTCATTTGAATTGAGTGTTGTCTCTTAAATTCATTATTACATCTGTTTTGACTTAATCTGTATCGTATGTGGGTCAGTGCGGTGTTACTGTTTCCAGATCTATGACACCCAAAGCGATCACCACTTTTTTGGTGGAATAAAAATGGTTATGGAAAATGATCTGGTAACTTCTCCCGCTCTGGGCGGAACATGGGTGGGTTTTAGTCAGTACAAGTCTGACACTCCCCCCCCCCTCTTTGCCCAGAGTAGGAGAAGTTATTTGATGAATTCCCACCCCAAAAAAAAGACTTTATCTGAGTAAAACCCATCGATGTTCTTTCTTTTGCCTTTAGTATTCTGGGGTCGCGGTATCTCTTTCGAACAACCAGCAACTCCGGCAGGCAGTTTCACACCGACACAGGCCGACACGGCCTGTTGCCACTAGACGGACGGTGAGCTACCCATTGCTTTATCGTCCACAGACTAGAAGCGATCACCAGTTGAAGCATATCTACTCGAAGTGAGCTGATAAATTCATACAAATTAAGAACATTTTTTTCTTCTGTTTGGAGTGGGTAAAAATAACTACATCACTAAAGCCGCTTTTTTTGTGTGGATTCTTCAAATCTACCGTACCGACATTATCTGCCGTATTTTTAACAAAGACGCAGGGAACATAAGGGACAAAAAAGGGACATGGATGGGTTTTAGTCAGTAAAAGTCTGACACTCCCCCCACTCCGCCCAGAGTAGGAGAAGTTATTTGATGATTTCCAATCCGAAAAATAAAAAACTTGAGAGGTGTCAAGGGACACCCGGATGGAACGAACTTATTATTTATTATGTGCAAAAAACCTGTTTACACTCAACAAAAATAATCGTCGCGACACCACACTGTTCAATGCGAAATAGAAAAACGAAACCAAAATAACTGGCTTGCTTTCTATGAGACAGAGAGAGAGAGAGAGAGAGAGAGACAGAGAAACACGCGCACGCCGCACGGCTTACAACATTAGCAAAAAGTGTCGTTAAACCTTTTACTATTATTTTTTTCCGTCGAGCCCCCTTTCGCAACCAGCGATAAGAAACTTCGTTCCAAAAACCATAGCATCTGTGTGAAGCTGCTCTAATATGCACTTAGCGCCTAGACACGACAGCTACACACTATTCTTAAAGGAAAAGCTTTTGTTTTAAAAAATGACATTATTTCTCTTTTGCACCAGAGAACGGACAGATTGCACTCCGTATGACGGTGGCAAGAATATTCCATGAAGTTTTTTTATAATAGTTTTTGCTGCAGTTTTGTCCGTTGGGAAACGATAAATCGGTGGTTAAAAGAATTTTACTAGTGTCCAGAAAGTTCTCTGTAAATTGATTTTGAGAACAAAACAGCTGTTCAACAAAACAAAAAACAAACTTTACTAACACTTAGTAATCCAATCAAAAACAGAAAAAGGACTAGTAAATACAACGTTTAAGGGACCACGCGCACTACGTGGTCACGACCCGACTTTTGGCTGCAGAAACACCGGCTTGAAGAAGGTTTGTTCGCACGACCCGACCCGTTATGTTCGAGATGACGACTGGTCCGGCTAATATTTGTGGGCATGAGTTACGTAGTACGCGTAGTCCCATAAACGTTAAATTCAGAATAGAAAACTTGGCCGTCATCACCAACACCAAGTGTCACCTAAATCGGTTTCTAATTAGGTGTTGCCTATCGTTAGTGAAAGCACAGTCACATTTACAGTATTTTCCTAAATATTTCAGTTTGTCCGGGAATATAAATAACATTTTAATGTTGGAAATTAACCCACATGCATTAAACTTCCTTAAAACTTGACCTCTTCATTGATAAACCAAGATGTTTTTTCCCTATTCTAAATTGTTCAAATCAAATCAAATCAAATCAAAATATTTTTATTTTACATAGGCCTACATGGGCACTTATAAAACGTCGAGAAAAGATGCACGGTTCGGGTTGGTCGTTTCCTATGGAGAAGAACCGGCAAGAAACTCCATGGTTACTCTTTTAAAATCATTTAGTTTTACAATGTTGTTGTTGTTACAGCGTTAGCACTTAAGTATGAGAGGACAGCGTAGGCCCGACAATAAGTCATTGCTTACTTTACAAAAAGTAAAATAAAATAATACGTTAACAAAAGTTAACAAGCGTCTAAGAATCTACAAGGCCAACCATGTCCACTCATTCATAACTAATAGGTAGAAAAGAATCTATACAAAAGTAAAAAAAATATTGCAAAAACAAAATAATGACTAAAAGACGAGTCACACAGATGTTGCTATCAGTACTGTAACTATTCAGAACAAGGGTGATATAAATATGTGATTTGACAACTATTGCAAAAAAAAAAAAACAAAATGATTAAAGAGATCACACAAATAAATAAGATTGAGAATAGTTAGAGACATCCACAAATTTGTGCTGATTATAGCTACCAGGGAAGCCGCATGCGCAGAAGGAACTATAGCCAAACTTCTTTATCTTCAACGTAGTCCTTGATTTTGTAATATGCGTTTTTAATAAGGACACGTTTTATGTAGTTTTTAAACTTTCCATCTGTCAGTTCTATAACTGATTTTGGCAACTTGTTATAAAAGCGTATACTGTTTATTAGAAATGACTTGCTAGTTTTTGTTAATCTAAATTTAGGAATTACAATTTCGTGTTTACTGCGTGTATTAATATTGTGGTAGTCGCTCCTAATTTTGAAAAGCCCCCGATTTTTACGGACATACAATAAACATTCTAAGATATAAAGTGAGGGCAGAGTCAGTATATCGATCTCTTTAAATTTTTCTCTGAGGGACTCGCGAGGACCCATTTTATAGATCGCGCGGACTGCCCTCTTTTGTAATATAAAAACTGAATCGACGTCTGCTGCTGATCCCCACAGGAGAACGCCATAGGACATAATACTGTGAAAGTAAGCATAGTATACTAACCTAGCTGTATCTACATCAGTTAACTGCCTTATTTTCCTTACTGCATATGCAGCTGAGCTGAGCCTACCCGAAAGAGTTCTTATGTGCGCGCCCCATTGCAGTTTAGAATCAATAGTCATCCCCAAGAATACAGTTTCTGCTATAACATCAAGATTTTTGCCGTCAAGATTTAAATTTAGATCACGTTGTGGTACATTTGGTAAGGCAAACTTTAGACATTTGGTTTTGTTCGCATTCAGTAAGAGATTGTTAGCTGCGAACCATTTCGATAGAACGGTTAGACTTTTGTTAACATTATCAACATCCGGATTTTTTCTATTTATTTTAAAAATTAGCGAAGTGTCGTCAGCAAATAAAATTATATCCGATAGTTTGGCCATCATATAAGGAAGATCATTTATATAAACAAGAAACAGGAAGGGACCGAGAATAGAACCTTGGGGCACGCCCATCTTGACTAGAGACCCAGAGGACGTCGCCCCATTAACATTTACTTTTTGCTGCCTGTTTGATAAATGGGTGAATATCAACAAGTCCATATTTTTGTCAATTTTGGTGGCAAATTTTTTTCTTAACTTTTTGTGAAACTATTGACCTAGGACAAAAATAGAAGGTTCAAGCTTTAGGAATCTTCATGAGGTCCGAAAATATCTTGGTAACTTTTTGAGATATTTGAGTTCAAAGATTAGTGTAGCCACCAAAATTGAAAATTGTCCACCAAAATTGAAAGTTGACCACCAAAATTGATATTGGTCCACCAAAATTGAAAGTGCTTAAAACAATACATTAAAAATCAGTTTTTGTCACAAACTTAAATCTCACTAATAAAGCTCAATGACCAAAAAACTCCATCAGTTAATAAAACTCAGTCTTGTTATAATAATATTTCGTTTATTCAGTTAAATACATTTTAATATTTTTTTTAAATATTTCTAAATAAAAACAGAAAATAAAAAAGAAACATTTAAAAATACAAAAAATAGTAGCCCACCGGTATCGGGAACAGGGTCGAAGCTACCGGTGGTTAGAGTTCCAGAGACAGGAACCTCCTCACAATACAAGCCGTATCGAGGTGAACTGCCTTCAGAATCAGGCCCTTGATCCAACCGCCTAAGGAGAGCTTCGACAGATGTTCGTCGAGGCTCTTGGCAATCAAGCCATTTGCCGTTACGACAATCGGCACAATGATAGCCGAGTTCACATTCCACATGTCAACAACCTCGTGTGCCAAGTCGAGATATTTTAGTTGTTTTTCTTTCTCAGCTTTCACGAGGTTCTCGTCATGCGGGGTGATTACATCTTATCACCACTATGTCAGGCTTATTGGCAACAATAGTCCTGTTAGTAATGATATACCAATCCCAGTACAGCGTGACATGGTCTTTCTCGAGAACTGGGACGGGCACATATGTAGTACGGTACCTCAGATTCCACAAGATTATATTTCAAGGCAAGTTGCTGATGAAAAATCCTAGCTACTTGGTTGTGCCTATGCAAGTACTCGCCGTTAGCTAGACGAGAACAACCAGAAATAATATGTCCGATGGACTCACTCGGATGGGTGACATGGTGGCATGCCCGACACACATCAACCATCCCATCCTTCATAATATATTTCCGGTAGTTGTTCGTCAACATAACTTCGTCCATAATCGCACAGACAAAATCTACAGTTTCCCCAAAAAGGTCGCTGAATCGTAGCCAGGATACGGATGCTAGAAAATTTACATCGGGCCCATGAAGAGCCCGGTAAAAGCGCCCGTGAAGCTCCTTGCCTTGCCATACTTTCTTGCGGTCATCGGTTGTAAGTACCACAATATTTATTATTTATCTGATGAACTCGTAATGAGAACTATGAGGGTAGACTTAAAAAAAAACTTTTTATTTTGAACAAAATTTTCTGCCATACTACAAAATTTTTCTCAGCAAAACTAGGAAACTAAAACATAATAAACTCTAAAATAAAACATGATTAAATAACAATATTAAACCGTAAAATATATAAAGAAAAGATATTATAGTTTTTAAACATGAACCTTGTCTCGTCTTTATTACAAAAAAAATGTAATATTAAAATAATTAATACTTAAATAAGT
Organism: Ochropleura plecta; assembly: GCA_905475445.1. NCBI lineage: Eukaryota > Metazoa > Arthropoda > Insecta > Lepidoptera > Noctuidae > Ochropleura > Ochropleura plecta. The sequence goes on from FR997734.1 coordinate 18,737,091, forward strand.
ATTTATAATTGTACACGTAATTGCATAGGGATCGATCCATCATCACTGACAGGACTATTGAAGCAAATAAACCTGATGTGGTGGTGGATCGATCAGAGCGGCGCGCAATGATTGTTGACATAACGGTCCCACATGACGAGAACCTTGTGGAAGCCGAAAAAGATGTTGCGGGTTGTTCGAAAGAGATACCGCGGCCCCGGAACGTAAAGGGCAATAGAAGGAACATAGGTGGGTTTTAGTCAGTACAAGTCTGACATGCCCCCCCCGCTCCGCCCAGAGCGGGGGAAGTCATTGGATGATTTCCCACCTGAAAAAAAAAAAAGCCGAAAAAGATAAACAAATCAAGTATATTGACTTGGCTCACGAGGTTGTCGACATGTGGGACGTGGACTCAGCGATCATTGTGCCGATAGTCGTTACAGCCAATGGCTTAATTGCCAAGAGCCTCGACCAACACCTGAGAAGGCTCTCGTTAGGCAGCTGGATCAAGGGCTTGATACAGAAAGCGGTACTCCTGGACAGGGCTCGTATTGGTAGGAGGTTCCTTTCTCTGGAGCCTTGACTGCCGGTAGCTTGGACTCTGTTCCCGATACCGGTGGGCTACTATTTTTATATGTTTTTGATAAGAAATATACAAAAATATAAAAAAATATGTATACAAATAAATAAACGATAATAATACTAATTATAATACGGTTTTAATGTACCTACTCTTTCGGCATACTTAAATGGACTCGAACTGAACTTGATGCCCTGGATAGGAGAGTCCATACACTGCTAAACGCAAACCGGATGCATCACCTAAGATCATCGGTAATCAGGCTGTACATCCCTCGGAAGTGCGGGGGTCGAGGCCTATTTAACGCGAAGACCTTCCATAACCGAGAGGTGTGCAGTCTCAGTAGCCATTGCCAGTCGACCTTAGAGTAGTGCAGAAAAATAGCATGGCATGTGCACTTTAATAAATAGAACAAACAGAACAGAAACAAATAGAATAGTAACGTATACATATAAATGAACAATGTGTAGTGAAAAACTGTCTTTATATGTACAAATAATATATAAACAGTACATAATTAAATTTTGGTGGCTTATTTTCAATTTTGGTGGTGAAAATCGCCACCAAAGCCACCAAAATTGAACCACCAAAATTGAAACCAGGCATAAAAAAAATCTTAAAAAATACAGTTATTAAGATACAAAAGAATAAATATCACTGATAAATAAGTTACCCAAATCACTACCTACAATACGTAGCTTATTATTAAAACACTAAAAAATCACCAGCAAATCGATCCACCAAAATTGACAAATTCTTGTCCCCTGTTCGACCCAAGATGAATACTTCGTTTTTGGCGAGCAATTACAGCACTAAGCACAGACCTGTTACGCGCCACTTCCCGCGCACGACTGAGAAATACAGAACATAAAAAGCGATTGATCGCACACGCACGAATCTTCATGATAATGTAAATTGAAAAAGTGCTACCAAAATTATGATTTTTGCTAGGACAAACTTGAATCGAGTATCCTGTGCTTTTAACATCAATTTTATAATATGATTTAGATGTTTTTAGATAGTGTGTCATATGCATTTACCAATGAAATAATTTGTTTTTTACTTCACTTTAAATTGTTCCTTTGGTAAATACATTTATATCAAAAAATGGAGCTAGGACAAGCCACCAAACTTGAATTTTAAAGTTATTTATTTTTCCTAGCCTCCATAGGAAAGCCTATTTAAAAAAAAATTGTGGCCCTAAGTGGAATAAGTTAAGTAGTTCACTAGAAAAAAAATTAAGAAACATCCCATCATTTTACACCATGATTCTCAACGTGGACACGTAAAATTAGCGCCTGGGATATTCACCCAAATATGATAAAACAAGATCAGCAGCTCGTCCACGAATTCCGTAGTGGTGTAATTTACAGAGCAGTGTGTTGTGGTCGACGCAGTCGAACGCTTTTGAGAGATCACAGAAAATGCCAATGGCATCCTGGGACTGCTCCCAGGATTCCAAAATGTGACTGATGAGTTTTACTCCCGCGTCCGTTGTCGACCTGCCCTTCGTGAAGCCAAACTGTTGACTATGCAGAATCCCGTTTAAGTTAAAGTGTGACAGCATCTGGTCCAGCATGATTTTTTCATAGATTTTACTTAATGCTGGAAGCACAGATATAGGTCTATAGTTAGAGGGATCACTCTTGCAACCCGATTTGAAAATTGGTACTACTTTACTATATTTCATTAAGTCAGGAAACTTGCCGCTATCCAAACACTGATTGAATATGCCTGTTAAGACAGGAGCAATTGAGTCAATAATATTAGCAAGAACCTTGACGGATATCCCCCATAAGTCTTCAGTATTTTTTATGTTTAGACTTTTAAATGCATTTTTAATTGTAGCAATACATATTGGATTAAAATTAAAGTTAGGTATATCCTTAGTAAAGTTTTCCTTAAGAAGAGTTTCGGCTAATTTAGAGGAAGAGGGGAGAGATTTCGTAACCTCTAACGGAATGTTAGTAAAGAAATTTTCTAGTGTCTCAGCGACTTCTAGCTTATCAGAAATGGTTTTATTATCTATTTTCAAGGACCATTCATTCTGATCTCGTTGTGTCTTTCCAGTTTCTCTGTTTATAACCTGCCAAACAGTTTTTATTTTATTATTAGAAACACTAATTTTATTACTTATTACTTGAGACTTTGCTTGAGCGCAGACTCTTTTGAATATTTTTGAATAGTTCCTAACATAAGCGTGAAAAGATTGGTCCAAAGTCAAAGATTTTTCGTGATATAAATTATATAAAATATCTCTGCTTTTTCTTATTCCCGCGGTGGCCCATTCACTAAATTTCGACTTAGATTTTACTTCAACATTTTTTACAGGACACGTTTTATTGAATTCTTGGCAGACTGTAGAAAATAATGTGCCATAGTTTATATTGGGGTCTTCTGAATCAAAGCTAGCATTAGAAAGATTGCTAAGAACATTATTATTAAAAGACTCTAATTTATTTTTATTAAGACGTCTTAATTGTTTTAACTAAGTCTAACTTTTTGTCTAAATCAAAAGATACAAGTTGACCCATGTGATCTGACCTAACACCACTAATCAAAAACGAATCTTTTACTTTACAGTTGGTGTATATATTATCTATGCAAGAAGCGCTAGTAGCTGTCATTCTAGTCGCTTCATTAAATAAATATTTTAAATTGAATGATTTAAACAATGAGATAAGCTTACATTTTTCTGGTGAATTAACTAACAGATCAATATTTAAGTCACCACAAACAAAAACTATTTTATTTTCTCTAAAAAGTTTACTTAAAATTTCTTCCATAGTGATTAAGAACAATGACAGGTTTGATGCAGGTGGTCTATAGACACATAAGAAAGTATGACCTTCAACCTCCGCACATGCTACCTCACATAAGCGATCAACAGAGTGGGCGGTAATATCTTTCCTTTCCTTATAACTGAGACAGCTATTACAAAGTATCAGGGTACCGCCACCCACTGTGGATCTATTGTACGCACTGGCAACTGAAAAATTATTAACATTAAATAGCATCCTATCGGGTTTTAACCAGGTTTCACAAAAACATAAAATATCCATGTGGTATTTATCTACTAACATTTCCACGTCTAAAATTTTGCCGGAGAAGCGATTTATATTCTGATGATAAAGTAAAATACTATTTTTAGGCTTCTCTTTTGTCGGCTCTAATAGTTTAAAGAATCTACAACAGTTTCATTTGAAAAATTTGACAATACTGTCTCATCACTTAACCTAGTCTCAGTTAAACCATCAATAACAGCGTGTATATTATAAGCTAATAAAGAAGCTAATAAATGTTGACTTTTTTTGGGAATATACATGTACTCCCGAATCAAAACAATATCTCTAACAAAACTGTTAGTATCAAAAAAGAATAAACGGTCACTATGACGACATGATAACATATGCATCAGGTTATTTAAACTAGAAATATAATTGTTTTCTTGCTGAAGTAGATTGTCAGAATATGGCAATGCGCATAATATTAATTTGCCTAATCTTAACTTAAGTAGGGTGTCAACACCATTAACTAAGTCCCTTTTAGATATACTAAGACCATTTCCAATTAGAATTACTACAGTGGTCTCCTCATTAAAATGTGTGTGTTTAATTTTATGAACAATCTGATTAAAGTGCAGGTTGTGGTGACAATGATTTACTACTGGTTGTTGGGAACGGTTATTTAATAATGATCCAAAACCAGTTCCTAATCTATCGGTATACATTAAGACATTACTTTGAGTGGGTTGCAAGGTTTCTAGGGTATGGTTAGAAATGGGTAGGGCATCAGGAACAACATCCTGTGACATGAGAGCTGGAGGAGCGGCAGCACAACTACAGGTGAGGTTGTTTGTCAGTGACTCATACCTCTCTGCGCTGTACTTCACCAGGTCCACCAACTCACAGGCCTCCTGCATACGCTCACTCAACATCTGTTGACTACATTCATACTTGTTCGATTTTACAATCCATGCTGATTCATATGACATTGTTATTTAGTAAAATTGTTTTCAGACGTGGTAAACTGGTGCCCTCAATACGACAAAATAACAAGTCAAGTAAATAAAGAAAATTATTGTTGCATTATAAAGATAGCAACGGCTTAGTAAATGTTGATTGTTTCAACACTGATTTTTCCTTGAAGAGTCTGTAGTAGGTCAGCAAGTCAAGTGCGCATCAAGGGACGACATTTTGCCAACTGTTACTATGCTGTAAGCAACGCGTTACTCAGCCCGTGCGGGGCGTTCTACGCGCGCCTCAAGTGATGTCAGCAAAGCAGAAGGGTCTGCCAGGTCCGCCAGGGACCCCGCGGCCCCGAAACACAAAGGTCAAAAGAAGGAACATGCATAGGTTTTAGTCAGTAAAAGTCTGACAGACCCCCTCGGTTCGGAGGAAGTTATTTGATGATTTCTCGTCCACAAAAAAGGTCGGTGTGCAAAATCGTAATATTTTTCTTCAACCGTATCGTTGGTATGTGGTTAGTTTATGCTAATTTCTCAACTCCGGAGTTATCATAGATTTCCCGTATTATGAGAGATCTGTATAAAATACTAGCTGTGCCCAGCAGTTTAACCCGCTGCTCAGCTCCTTTTCTGGAAAGGGGTTTGAAAGATAGATAGTAGCTGATTCTCGGACTTACTGAATATGCATAAAAAAACATAAGATTTTGTCGAGCACTCCTCGTCGGAGGAGTGTAGAAACGAAGATTGACAAAAGAATTTTATATATTAGATAAAGAGCAAAAGAAGGAACATGGGTTTTTGCCCTTTATGTTCCGGGGCCGCGGTACCTCTTTCGGAAAACCCGCAACCCGCCGCTAAGTCCCTTGTTTTAACAAAAATAAGTACTAAATCAAGGACAAGTAGGCTGTACGCTTACTCAAGGGTCATGGTCCTCTGTCAAACAGTTTTAAATTACATACAATTAGTACCTTGCAGGAAGTACATAATAATATCCTCCCCACTGAATTGCGGTCACGGCGGCGGTGGCTTGAATCAACATAGACAAGCCAAGTACATTTGTACCATAGAGATAGTATACTTACACCCGCATCTAAATCGTTTCAAAGTACCTTTAAGGAAAGGCTCTCTTTCTTACTACTACCTAGACCATACTTAGTAACCATCTAGTTACGGAGATATTGGGAGTCTTAGAAAACTTCGAAAATTCTTTTTATCTTAAAAAAGAAACGTTGCCCAACACTAGGAATTTCTCCTGTATCGTACAAACATTTAAATTCACATACACAAACAGCCAGACCCAGAATAACAATCTGTAGGCCATACAAATATTTGTTTTGTGCGGAGATCAAACCCGCGATACGCAGCGCAGCAGTCCATCGCTCAGCCACTGCGCCAACCGTGTTGTAATCCATGCTTTGTTAATGCCAATGTTATAAGTTTACTTTAAATACCTCACCGACCCCGGTACTACTCAATGCATTCATCAGCATAATGTTTGTGTGCACAACTGTGCGCCTTGTCTTGTTTTGTTTTATAAGTGTCCATGTAGGCCTATCCTACTTCCTACTAATTCTACTAATAATATAAATGCGAATTTTTGTGAGGATCGCTATCGATAGATCGAGCTATACGATACCCAAATAAAGTAATTTCCAAGCAAATAAAAAAAAAAGGAGTCCATTCCATCAGTATATTAACTTTTTGAATCCTTCACATAAACACTAACTTCAGAAAGACTCTGAAAATACAAAGTGCGCTCCCAAGTCGAAACTATTTCAATTGAGTGAACACTATAGTTTAACACACAAACCAGGCCACAAATATTCTAGTTGATTCAATATTAGTAGGTACATGCGTAGGAGTAGAGACGCAACTATCTGCACCATTTAATGAAATAACTGAAAACCGTCTGGTGGTCGAGTTTGGGAATCCAAGTATTATATGAGAGAAGCGGGTGGGTGAGTGTTTTTTTTTTTTTGCAGTTGGGAAATCATCAAATAACTTCCCCCGATATGGGTGGAGCGGGGAGGATTGTCAGACTTGTACTGACTAAAACCCTGGGTGGGTTTTCTATTGCCATTTACGCTTCGGGGCCGTGGTATCTCTTTCGAACAACCCGCAACCCCGGCAGGCGGTGGCCCTGGCAGGCGGTGGCCCTGGCAGGCCCCTCTGCTTTGCTGACATCTCTTTGAGGCACGTAGAACACTAAGGTGCGTCGCCCACACGACCAACAGTCGAGGTGCAATTGAGGCGCAGGCACATAATAGGCACGCAGCAACGAGATTGTCTTTACAAATGTCGTGTGAGCGACGCGCCTAATGCGCCCGCGCCTCGACTGTGCCTCGACTGTTGGTCGTGTGGGCGACGCCTCTAACGTCGACACGGCATGTCGTCAATAGACGGTGGGACGGTGTTAAAATAAAGTGGCACGTGGTACAGTACAGACAAGAAGAAAACAGTTGGCTTGGTTAGACTCTCGTTGTCTCACTCTCATTAGGAACAACTCTGCCTAACTCTTGTGTTGGTTACAGGCGTGATTTTATGCTCTTATATGTAGTGAGACGTCATTTCTGTCACTCATACATGTTTGACAATCTCTTTTAAAAACTGATGGCAAAACAAGATAGTACAACAGACGGGCATGTTTTTAATTTTAGATACTTTTAGGGGTCCGTACCTCATTAGGAAGAAGCGGAACCCTTATAGGACAACTTTGTTGTCCATCTGTCTGTCTGTAAAGACCCTTTTTTATCGGGAGCACGTAGAGGTATCGAGCTGAAATTAAAACCATATACTCAAATCTCCTTGGAGCTATGAAATAAACCCTCTTAGTCTTCGCAATTTAAAGATATGATCATTTATGTCGCAAGTTTGTACGGAACCGCCGTTTTTTTTAATTTATATGTGTTTACTCTTGACCTCAGCTAAAACACTAGGAAGTGGCGAAGGGCAGGGCGTTTTTGTGGGACTGTCTCTTGTAAATTGTTACGTTCAAAAAGTGCTGATTATTTGAATAAATGACTTTTGATTTTGATTTTGACCTCAATCATCTCAAAAAGGACAGGAATGAGGTTCTGGGTGGGGTCCTAAATATACTTAACGAAGATCTTCTACTTTAAGTACCACTCTACCTAAATCTTGATATTACAGGCGCTGCGTTGTTAAAATAACCTTTTAAAGGACCTACTTCTATCATCAAATATTTGCAGTCAATCAAACGAATAAAACCACGTTAATATCGTAATTAAACTCACTTATTATTATATTGTTTATTTGTTTGTTACGTCTTCACGCCTAAATGGCTAAACCGATTTTGATGCATTTTGGTACAGAGATAGTTGGGACCCTGGAGACGGACAGGGTATTTTTTTTTAAAAAAAGATTGAGATATGAGGGAGAAAAAGGGAAGAAAAGGGAAAACTTAGCATTGCTATAACAATAAATAAGGCGCAAGCGCAAATCCTACAGGTAGCAAGTACCTGTAAATCAGGAAGGGGAACTGTGTTACCCCGAATTTAACAGTTGGTTATTACATAAAAGAGCTCTATATTCAGAGCAAATATCTAATAACGAATTCGCATTTTTCTATAGAAAACCTCCTTTCATTATTCTTCGCGATACCCACAAAACGTTTAATGGTTCGACCATAATAAAGGTTGTTTAATTACTTTTTTTCTAAGAGCACTCTATTTGTTGTTTTAATAGGCATTTCTTTCATTAGCGGAGATGAAAATATATTTTTATGGCAGACCTTCTCGCTTGCTAACACCCCGTTGTTCTGCTCGTTATTAAACATCCAAGGCTTTTCTTTAGTCGTAAATAAATTAACTTTAGAAAAATATTTAAATACACATTTACCGGTCGTCTCTCTTGGTGAAAGCAAAATACTTTTATTCACATAGTCTTCATAAATGGCAATACTTTGTATTGTATAACGGGCTGGTGTCCGCAACTCCACGTCTGAGGCGCGTATTTTGCGTAAGGGTGGGAATATTATTCGATCCACCCCAGCTCCACGAGAAACGTCAGCAGCGCCTTGGTGTTGCTGACGATCTCGCGAAGAGTACCTGGGTTACCGAAGTACTTTGCCCTGTATGGGGCAACCTCTGGGCAGTGCAGAAGCACGTGAGCTGCTGTTTCGTCTACCTCCATGCAGGCTCGGCACAGTGGGCTGTCTGTGACTCCTAAGACAAAGAGGTGTTTATTAAAAGAGCCGTGGCCAGTAATGGCTGCTGTAATTGTGCGCAGCTGTGGTTTTGTCATCCGAAGCGCCTGTTTAGTAAAGCGGCCGTCGATACTAGGAAGAGCTTCCTTGGCCTGCCTGCACTCACCGTGGTCCCGCCACAGTTTGTGGTGTTGTGTTTTGGTGCGTTTCTTTACTAGTGTACGTAGGTACCCAAATGGTAGTGGCACGATAGGTGCGGGGCCCACTGGTACCATGCTCGATCCCCTTCTAGCAAGTTCGTCCGCAGCGTCGTTGCCTCGGGAGTCGCTGTGTCCTTTGATCCATTGGATGGTTATTTTGTTGAGATTACCAACCTTATTTAGGCGCTGGTGACACTCATGTATTAGCCCACAATTGACTGTTTGGCTGTTTAGTGCTTGCAGTACAGCCATGCTGTCCGAAAGTATGCGAATAGAGTGGCCCTCAACCTTCCTTGCTATGATGGCTGAAGCGGCTAGGGAGATGCACATGCATTCTGCCTGAAACACCGTGTTGTGGACCCCCAGAGGTACGGCTATGTGGATGTTGAGGTCCTCTGAGAAGACTCCGGCTCCCGTGCCAGTACCTGTTTTGGATCCGTCTGTGAAGATTCTTACCTCTGCGGGGCATAGCCCTTCGCAACGGTGGTCTTCATGGAGCTGGATTTTGTATTTCTTATCGAATACGAATTGTTTAGGTATCCGATCGTTTATAGCTTTGGCTATTGGGAACTCGTTGTAGAACTCCTCCAGTGCCTTGGTATGCTGTGTATATTTCTTACCCCATAGATGAAGTGTTTTGAGACGTAATGCCGCCGTCGTTGCCTCCTGCTGAATGAACAGGTGGAGCGGTGGGAGTTCTAGCATGGCTTCAAGGGCTGCAGTCGGAGTAGTCCTCATGCAGCCAGTGATCGCCGTGCAGGCAAGCCTCTGCATACGTTGAAGTTTGGCTGAGGCTGTCACCAATTTGGTGCGGGGCCACCATACCACGGCCCCGTACGTGACCATAGGTCGGATTACCGCGCAGTAAAGCCAGAGGATGATTTTGGGAGACAGCCCCCACCTCTTACCTATCATCCCTCTGCACTGCCAAAAGGTGATACAGGCTCTGTTTAGTTTATTGTCTAAGTGACTGCTCCAGTTCAACTTACTATCCAGGATGACGCCTAGGTATTTCACCTCGCTGGCTAATTGGAGTTCAGTATCGAATAGTTTGGGTAGGCGGTAAGGTCCTAGTGTTCGCTTTTGGGTGAACATGACCAGTTCAGTTTTATTAGGGTTTACAGCAAAAATCTTGATGTTATAGCAGAAACTGTATTCTTGGGGATGACTATTGATTCTAAACTGCAATGGGGCGCGCACATAAGAACTCTTTCGGGTAGGCTCAGCTCAGCTGCATATGCAGTAAGGAAAATAAGGCAGTTAACTGATGTAGATACAGCTAGGTTAGTATACTATGCTTACTTTCACAGTATTATGTCCTATGGCGTTCTCCTGTGGGGATCAGCAGCAGACGTCGATTCAGTTTTTATATTACAAAAGAGGGCAGTCCGCGCGATCTATAAAATGGGTCCTCGCGAGTCCCTCAGAGAAAAATTTAAAGAGATCGATATACTGACTCTGCCCTCACTTTATATCTTAGAATGTTTATTGTATGTCCGTAAAAATCGGGGGCTTTTCAAAATTAGGAGCGACTACCACAATATTAATACACGCAGTAAACACGAAATTGTAATTCCTAAATTTAGATTAACAAAAACTAGCAAGTCATTTCTAATAAACAGTATACGCTTTTATAACAAGTTGCCAAAATCAGTTATAGAACTGACAGATGGAAAGTTTAAAAACTACATAAAACGTGTCCTTATTAAAAACGCATTTTACAAAATCAAGGACTACGTTGAAGATAAAGAAATTTGGCTATAGTTCCTTCTGCGCATGCGGCTTCCCTGGTAGCTATAATCAGCACAAATTTGTGGATGTCTCTAACTATTCTCAATCTTATTTATTTGTGTGATCTCTTTAATCATTTTGTTTTTTTTCTTTTTGCAATAGTTGTCAAATCACATATTTATATCACCCTTGTTCTGAATAGTTACAGTACTGATAGCAACATCTGTGTGACTCGTCTTTTAGTTATTATTTTGTTTTTGCAATATATTTTTATTTATTTTTTTACTTTTGTATAGATTCTTTTCTACCTATTAGTTGTGAATGAGTGGACATGGTTGGCCTTGTAGATTCTTAGACGCTTGTTAACTTTTGTTAACGTATTATTTTATTTTACTTTTTGTAAAGTAAGCAATGACTTATTGTCGGGCCTACGCTGTCCTCTCATACTTAAGTGCTAACGCTGTAACAACAACAACATTGTAAAACTAAATGATTTTAAAAGAGTAACCATGGAGTTTCTTGCCGGTTCTTCTCCATAGGAAACGACCAACCCGAACCGTGCATCTTTTCTCGACGTTTTATAAGTGCCCATGTAGGCCTATGTAAAATAAAAATATTTTGATTTGATTGATTTGATTTGAAATCATTTATTTGATGCAACAAAAGACACAATACAAGAATTAAAATAAAAAAGCGTGTGTGTGTCAGCTCCGACGCACGACTGGAGTTTACTCCTTAGGTACAAAAAAATAATAATAAAAAATATCATAAAAAAAAATAATAATAAATAATTAAAAATATCACTGACGGACGACAAATTTCATAAAGCGCCATCTAGTAATAATCAACTGTACGACAAACACCATAGGTGCGGTTGCACCAAAGAGGCACCAAAAACGTAACGAGGTCATTCATCAGTAGATTTTACACCTCACATTTTTCTCCTACCGGGCGCCTTATATATGAAAATCGATTCTTAAGGAGTAAACTCCAAAAAAAAATCACAGAAAAAAAATGTTACACATTAAAAAAAAAAGTAAGGTAGACTGAGTTAAATCGACCCATAGGCATTTAGACACAACACAATACATATATTAATGTATGGATGTTTGTTACTCTTTCACGTTAAAACGACGGAACGGATCTTAACGAAATTTGGGACAGAGGTAGAATATAGTCTGAATTAACATATATGATACTATTTTTTTCGATATCACGCGGGTGAAGCCGCGGGCGCCAGATAGTGTTATGATATTTCAAATCAATCCGGCCAAGGAATCGTTTTACCATTCATTTCTTTTAAAAACTTTTCCCACACTCCTGTATTGTGCACAGACATTAAAACTCACATACACCAACAGCCAGACCCGAAACAACTATCTGTAGGCCATATAAACTAGCTGCGCCCAGCGATTTCACCCGCTGCTCACCTTTTTTTCTGGAGACCCCTCTCCATATGAAAAACATAATATGTTGGCCGATTCTCAGACGTACCTGATATGCACACAAAATTAATTACATACAAATCGGTCCAGCCGTTTAGAAGGAGTTTGGTGACAAATATCACGACACGAGAACTTTTTACATTAGGTTTCCCAGTCCACAACCTTTACTAAGACTTGCAGCTGACTGTATTTATCCAGTAGGTATGGTTTAAGGACTAATGGAGCCGCTTCTATTTTACTATGTATAATATTAGATTTTGCCCGCGGCTTCGTTGGCGTTAAATTTGGGGTACACAGTTCCCCTTTCCTGATTTGCAGGTACCTGCTACCTGTAGCTTTTGCCCTTGCGCCTTATTTATTGTAATAGCAATGCTAAGTTTTCCCTCTTTCTACCTCATTTCTCTTTTTTATTTAAGTTAGCCTATTTCCGTCTCCTGGACCCAACTATCTCTGTACCAAAATTCATCAAAATCGGTTTAGCCATTGAGGCGTGAAGACGTAACAAACAAACTTACTTTCGCTTTTATAATATTAGTAAGGATAAGGATTATATGGTTTTATTTCTTGAGATAGATACTGATGGCCAATGGTACCATTGCCGATACGAGTTTTCATCATAGCACGCCAACCATTTCAAAAACTAACAATAGATGACTATTTTACTGAATATAATTTCAACCTTAATAAGATAATAACAAAGTCAAGAATTATTTTACTCAAAGCAAAAATACATTTTCATACTTACAAACAAAATTATCAATTTTAATAACACGGTACGGTCTTAATTACAGAAACGGTGTTATGAAAACAATATTTCTGCTTAATAGTCTGTTAAATTTGAATTATATCCGACATTTTAAGGGTGTTTCGTAATAAATAATGCTTAATGTCTTTACACCGAGATATTTTGTGAATGTAAGGTTCTGTTGGCAAATTGACCCATTCCAAGTTTACAATGTATGAGAAAATATAGGTCTTATGTGATAGGGAATTGAAACAGCGAAGGTGTAATGAGAATAACGGTTTAACTTTCGTATATTCCAACTAGTACATTTTATGAAAGAGCTAAATAATAGCAGCCGCTCGGGTCTATCTTTTGGTAAAGCTGCGCTTGGCTGTGGATGGGTGACCACCCGTTACATACCGAGTTTCCTCCGTGTCTCAGAAAGCACGTTAAGCAGTTGGTCCCGGCTGTCATCTGTAGATCTCTGACAGTCGTTACAGGTAGTCAGTGTTCCGAAAGACTGGCAACCAGTCTTACCTAGGAGTATCGTAGTACCCTGTACTCACTGGGTTGTGGAGGTCAGATAAGCAGTCGCTCCATGTAAAATACTGATATTCAGCTGTATCCGGTAAGACAAGAAGCCTAGCCTAACATAGTTGGGAGAAGGCTAGGCCGATGATGATATCCTCCCAATATCCTTACTATTCCTTACTTCCTTACTAATATTATAAAAGCGAAAGTGAGTTTGTTTGTTTGTTCGTTTGTTACCTCTTCACGCTTTAATGGCTAAACCGATTTTGATGAATTTTGGTACAGAGATAGTTGGGGACCAGGAGACGGACATAGGCTAACTTTTTTGAAAAAAAAGTGGGATGTGAGGGAGAAAGAGGGAAAAAAAGGGAAAACTTAGCGTTGCTATTACAAATCAATAAGGCGCAAGGAGAACTGTGATACCCCGAATTTAACGCGAGCGAAGCCGCGGGCAAAAGCTAGTTAGGTATAAATGCGAATGTTTGTGAGGATGGATGGATGTATGGATGTTTGTTACTCTTTCACGTCAAAACGGCTAAACGGATCTTGATGAAATTTGTCACCGACGAAGATTATAGTCTGGATGGATCATAGGATATTTTTTTTCGATATCACGCGGGCAAAGCCGCGGGCACCAGCCAGTTTTATGAAAAAGCAAGATAGTGCAAGGAACTACATTTTATAAATGCTTGATTTTAAACCTGTTACAAAAGGCATTTCGTAACATGACTGAATTTCAGTAAAGAGCGAAATGAAAATTTTGTTATATTTTATTTAACAAATGCTTATTAAATGTAGAGAAAATATTTATGGTGTCGTTGGATTTTTGCCGCTTTTTCTCCATAGGAAACGACTAACTTTTCCTATGGAGAAGAACTTGACGCCATGGTTTGCGCAGTGGCTATTGTATTGAATTGTATAACGGGCTGGTGTCCGCAACTCCACGTCTGAGGCGCGTATTTTGCGTATGGGTGGGAATATTATTCGATCCACCCCAGCTCCGCGAAAAACGTCAGCAGCGCCTTGGTGTTGCTGACGATCTCGCGAAGAGTACCTGGGTTACCGAAGTACTTTGCCCTGTATGGGGCAACCTCTGGGCAGTGCAGAAGCACGTGGGCTGCTGTTTCGTCTACCTCCATGCAGGCTCGGCACAGTGGGCTGTCTCGCAGTGGCTAAGCGTTTGACTGCTGCGCTACGTGTTGCGGGTTCGAACCCCGCGCGGAACAAATATTTGTATGACCTACAGGCTTTGGGTCCGGGTCCGGGTCTTTCTGTTTGTGTATGTGAGTTTAAATGTTTGGAAACGCACTCAAAATACAGGAGAAATTACTAGTGTGGGGTAACATTTTTTTTAAACTTAACTGTCAATAAACTTCATTTGCACTTTCGCTTCACTTACCTACTCTTCGTCAATGTTAGCCATGTTCGTTCATTAAATTTTATTCCGGATATGTTAATTCGGAATAATAATTAGTTATTCCGGAAGCATATCGCCTCTCATAATTATACTAGCCTACCCTGCTGTATGTTGTGGTATGTGCCAAATAAACCTATTTTCTTTCTTTCTTTCTTTTTATATACATCCTTTTCAATATTATAAAAGCAAAAGTGAGTTTGTTTGTTTGTTACCTCTTCACGCTTTAATGGCTACACCGATTTTAATGAATTTTGGTACAGATAGTTGGGAACCAGGAGACGGACATAGGCTAATTTTTATTTAAAAATAGTGGGATGTGAGGGAGAAAGAGGGAAGACAAGAGAAAACTTAGCGTTGCTATTACAAATCAATAAGGCGCAAGGGGAACTGTGTTACCCCGAATTTAACGCAAGCGAACCCGCGGGCAAAAGCTAGTATACAATAAAACTTACCAAAGAGGCACGTACTAACCCATTGAACAACTTCCACTGAATAATGTAAACTAAACTCCAAGATACCGCACAATTCCTCCAGGTATATTTAAAAGACATTTACCGTTGCCCCAAAAGCCTTTGAAAAACGATGCCACGTCGTCATAACCCCTTACCAGCAACCATTACGGTTGCTGGCGGGTTGCCAAGCACACGTATGCGCGGTTTTACCAACCAGGTTTATTATTCAACTTGTTTCATAAAATATTAGCGCAAGATTTAGAATTTAAGTGGCGTTTTCTTTATGAGGGAATGGTAGACTAATGGGTGTTTTACATGTACACGATGGCTGATGATGGTTAGGTTTTTTTTTTAAATATTGTGTGAAAGGCAAGGATGTACAAGTTTGCATAGATTGGGGGTTGAGTATAGGTGACCAGTAAAAGCGACAAAACATAAAGTTTGTAAAAAATCACGTTTTTTATTGAAATCTTTTCACTTGATACCTGTAAGTTGGCAATGTATAATAACTAAACAAAAAATAACTCTCCTAAGCGAATTTTGCATGACGTCATTTAGCTAACCATACATGTCATCTATACTGAACACTTATTATGATAAAAAACGGCACTATTGGAAACTGTAATGTGGGTCATTTTTTTTGCATATTTACATTTAAATCTAATAAAAGCGTGTTAAAAAGGATTGTAGTAGGCGACGCTCTGCGGTTTCTCTCTTTCTGTTTCTGCTGAAATACCACCTTTTGCACTACTTGTTCTCATATGGCTCGACCAAATTTATTTCTGAACTTTAAAAGTGACTGCGACTTCCCCATTTTAACCGGAGACTAGACGATTTTAAACCTTAATGAGCATAAAACTAAAGTTTGAATCAGTGGTTTGCTGGTACCCCGAAATACAAAGGGCTAAAGAAGGTACATGGATGAAAGTCTGATACTTCCTCCGCCCAGAACGGGTAGCTATTTAATCATTTCCCAACAATAAAAAAAGAAGGTGCGGTGCTTTTATAACCGGTAAAGATACCCAATAATTATTTCCCCTGCCAAAGCACACAGGGGAACTTTGAGTCAAGTCGGGGAAGCTAAACTGTGAGTGCAGGTTCGAATCAGGCCACGTCCCGTTTTAAGCTGCATTACGTGATCGTGCCAGACTGTTGCTCGAACTGATATTATGTGTTTGCTGTCTTCGTTGTGGTCTGAGGAACAAGCAGATAGCGATTTTTGTATATTAACCTCTCAAGGACCGCCATTATTTACGTCAACTATCCGTAAAGCACCGCAGGGCGGGCTCTTATCGTAAGCGTAATCTGATTTTAAGACTTATCTTTACTACAAATACAGTTTTAAATCGGTCGGGGTTTGGTGGGACAAATTTGTGCCAGCGGGGCTCAACGGTTATACTTTACACAGCGAAAAGGGACCACAGACTTGAGTATATGGTTTTAATTTCAACTTGATACTGAGATAAAGGGTCTTGACAGACAGACAGACAAACAGACGGACAACAAACAATTGTGCTTAATAAATCCGACTCTGTTGGACCATATGTTTACGGGAATAAGGTCTATTATCTCATTGATGATTTGAAGAAAACACTCAAATACGTCTTTACTTAATGTTTTTTTTTTTGTACAGACGCCTGCACATCAAGCTACTACAATCTGTCAGATTTCTTTGATAGATTTTCGACTTTATTTCTAAAGTATTAGGTTCAAGGTTCATTGGGAAAAATTGACAGTTTCGGGTAACTTGACTAAATTTCCCTTACGCGACGTCCTGCGTGGGCGGTTCAAAGCGAACGCGAGTTTGAAGCGGTGACACGCGAATTCAATGCGATGCGGTGCGACGCGGCGGCTATGTCCTACGTGCACGCGAATCGTCTCGCACAGCCGCCACTGACGACGCCGCCGTTCAGTGGGCACTATGCATTTGTTATGGACGGACGGAAACAAATATTATTGGAAAATTCGTTTCTGTATCAAATACTCAAGAAGTATGTACGGCGGAGAAGTGGGACTAATAAAATAAATAAATAAATAAGCCTTTATTCAGACCACAATTAACAATAATACATAGTTTACTTAATCTAACAACTCTGACGAGTTGGTGACACCAACAACCTGGTCTGTTTGCCCAACTTTGGCAAAGGCCTCCTCCATTTCTCTCCATTCTGCTCTATTTTGAGCTCTCCTAGTCCATATTTTTCCTGCTACGCTTTTAATTTCGTCCTCCCATCTTCGATACTGTCTACCTCGATTTCTTTTCTTATTCCTAGGGTACCAAAATATTATGTTTTTATTCCACTTTTCGATGCCTCTGACTATGTGGCCGGACCATTTCCACTTTAGTTTCCTTATTCGTATTGTAACATTCTCAATTTTCGTGCGTTTTCGGATAGTGGTGTTTCTTATTCTGTCAGATTTTCTTATGTTTAGCATGCTTCTTTGCATCGCTGTCTGACATGTTTCCAGTTTTCTATATAGCGCTTTGGTAAGGGCCCAAGTCTGGCAGCGATATGTCAGGACTGGAAGTATACAGGTGTTATACAGTTTTGTTTTGACGTACGTCTTAATTTCTGAGTTCTTCATGATCTCCTTGAACCCCCAGTAGCGTTTCCATGCATTTCCGATTCTTGTGTCTATTTCTTTTGACATTGTATCAGTGATCGAGATTTGTTGGCCCAAATAAGTGTATTCTTTCACAAATTCTACTGGTTCGCCATTTAGAAAAATAGTGTCTTCCAGTGCGTTTGTCATGGCTTTGGTTTTGGAACTGTTCATCGTCAGACCTACCTTGCGGCTTTCTCTATCCAGGTCAATGATCATGCTTTGTAATTGATCTTTAGTCGTTGCCAGCAATATTATGTCATCAGCGAACCGTAGATGTGAAAGATTTTCGCCGTTTATGTTAAGTCCATATTGGTCCCATTCCAACCTCCGAAAGATTTCTTCCAGTACAGCTGTGAATAATTTAGGTGATAGTGGGTCTCCCTGGCGTACTCCTCTGTTTATATTTATTTGTTTTCCCCGTGAGACTAATATTGTATACTTAATAAATAAATGTGTTGTACTTAATTGTAGTCCCAGTTAATTTGGCCAAATCCTCCCATTCACGGTACGATAATAACCGGTTGTGATAATTTTTATTCCTTTCATCCCAAAATATAGGACGTCCTTGGATAGCATTTATAAAACTTCCAATTTCTGACATCATTAAAAAAAACACGACGACACCGCATCCAGTTCGCGCGAAAATATCAAGCCAACTGATCCGCGACGTCCTGCGTGAGCGATCTAGACGCGAACGCGAAGCGGCGCGGCGCGGCGCGAAAACAACAAACGGTCGAAACCCATTGAAGTGGCCTACGTGACCAAACGCACTTGGGATGCGGTGCGGAGCGGCGCGAAATGAAGCGAACGCGATCAGTTATAGTTAACCCTAAAAATTGTAGTGTCTATTTGTATTATGAAATTACACTTTTTACTGTGAGTGTATAAATTTATTTCGGTACTTTTAAAAAAATTAAACCTTTTTTTAAATTTCTGTCTGGCTGTTCCGGCTAATCTTCGAAACGGCTGGATTAATTTTGACGGGACTTTTACTGGCAAATAGCTGATGTTGATTATATTAAAGAAAGACTTACGTTACTCTTGTCCTAAAAAAGGCGTCGGTTTCCGAGAAAAAGAAAAGCAATAATATTGTTAACAAAATCTGATCCAATAGGGAAGTAATAGCAAGCTGAAGTGTGATGGAAATATTTAATTGCAATGCCTACACAGGCAACTAAATTCTAAGAACCTACCCATTGTTAACATCTAAATTCAGTACACTTGGTTCGCAATAAAGAATTTGACTTTGACTTTTATTTAGCCAAGAACTCCTGTTGCTCAGCTACCAACCAAACACAATTATTTGTCAAACTTTCCTCACCAACCCTCCGATCGCTTGCTCCTTAAACCACCTCGAAGAAATATGAGCTAGGTATAATGCCGTCAGAAAGCTCTTTAGACACTGACTTAGAGATTTTAGAGACAACGTGATGCTAATTCTTATAAAGAGCGACAACGTGATAGCTTTCAGGTTTAATTGATGAAACGTTAAGTGTGACTGGACTTTATTGTATACCGATTAAGCGCTTTTTTGTTGTAGACTTCTAGAGTTCGTAACTGTACCGTAATATGTGTATAAACCGTAAACGGTTTATAAATAATAAACCGTTTACGGTATCTAGTAAAGGCGATTGTTGAGAGGCCCGGTTGGCGCAGGGGCTGAGTGATTGACTGCTTTGCTGCGTATCGCGGGTTCGATCCCCGCACGGAACAAATATTTTTATGACCAGAAGTAATTTCAATTTCATGGTCTAAGACATCATACGAGAGGTTATGCGTTTACATCCTGTTTTATCCTGTCGAGGTTGCGGGTTGTTCGAAAGAGATACCGCAGCCCGGAACGTAAAGGATAATAGAAGGAACATGGGTGGGTTTTAGTCAGTACAAGTCTGACACTCCCCCTCGCTCCGCCCAGAGCAAGGAAAGTTATTAGATGATTTCCCATCCGCAAAAAAATCCTGTATAATAGATGTACTGATTTTATCAAGGACTAACAACAATAAATCAAGCGAGTATTTTTTTATTTTAGGTACGGTTACCGAATAATAGTAGTTTAAATTGAAGAAGCAAATATACTGCACCGATGTCAAATGAATTGGAAAAAGGCCCAGAGAATGCTGATGAACATGTTGTTTGCAGTGTCTTAGGCCGGCCATACACTCACTACCCAAGCTGTCGACTGCTCTCGCGCAGTTACCTCCGCCCGCGCTCTTCATTCCAAATCGCGGGCACCTCTCGCCATGAGATTGCAATTACAATATGTCAGGCAGTTGTATCAATGACAGCTTCAAGCAGTTGACTTTGACTGCACGACTACTGCGTCTGTATTGATCACTGGCTTACTGCTCAAGCTGTCCGTGTATGGCCAGCTTTAGTGTGGTTGATGCATATTTCTTCTCCGATTGAAAAGATGCCACTTTCGTCAAACTTTGTGTTGTTTTTGAAACGGTAACAAAACCAAAATGATTCAAAAATGGAATACTGTAGTAGATTGATCCATAGTCATCTTCTTACCCTTGTCCCATTCTATTTGGGGTCGCCACAGCACATTTTCTACTTCCATTCTCCCATGTCAGACATCACGGCATCATTTACTCCTTTCTCCTTCATACATGTTCACGGGAATAAGGTCTATATCTGATTGATGATTTTGAAGAAAACTCTCAAAAACGTCTTTACTCAAAGGCTATTTAATTTGTACAAAATTTGCCTTACACCTGCGATACTAACAAATAGTGGACTGTATGATTGTGATTTGAATTCATGTGTGCTGTATGCCTGTATGCGTGAAAGATCACTTATAATAATATAGAATGAACCTAATCTATTTAGACATCCATTCCTTACACAATTTATCCATCTTTTCTTTGGCCTTCCTCTCTCTCTCATCCATCAACATTCATATATATCACTCTTTCAGTCACATGCGTTTCGTACATCCTAATGTAAACGCTAATAGGCTATTCATAGCTAATTAAAGTTGCTGTGTGAATACCTTTTTGGGACGTAATGGTTGAAAACATGATATTAATCCATTTAACATTTTAAACTAATTAAAATTTATGTTCGGTAGAATCGGTATTAACAAAGCTAATTACTTTTCTGATAGTCATTATTATAATTTGAAACCAATATTTTGTAATAATGATCACATTATACACATTTATACATATAAAGCTATAAAGACAGCAGTTTATGAGTCATTTTCAAAATATGAACTGTGCTTTTTTAACAATCATTTATGATTGTTGAAAAAGTACAGTTCAAATCAAATAACATCAAACCTATGTCCTCTTTGGTGCGCTCCTGCCGGGGTTGCAGGTTGTTTGAAAGAGATGCCACGCCCCTGAAACATAAAGGGCAAAAGAAGGAACATGGGTGGGATTTAATCAGTACAACGCTACGCCAAGAGCGGGGGAAGTTTGAAGATACAGAAAATTTGAAGATGCGCAAAAAAAACCGAGGAGCGCTAATTATTTGAAAGTCCTATTTAAAAGAGGATGAGCTACATTTCTTCCTTGCTATGAACCGATCCATCGATCTATCCCAAATGCTATATGGAGCCATTTTGAATATGCCCCACCACTTGTTCTGCTCATCCTTCACAACCACTTGCACCTATCAGGATTTAAATAAAACAAATGCTAGCGCTGTGCAGGTGGCTACATACTGATCTAACACAATATGAGTTTCACCGATACGAAAAGAAGAAGTAGAACAAGCCTGTTCAGTAATCAGTACTTCAAACTTTCACCGAGCAGAGGGGCCTGCCAGGGCCACCGCCTGCCGGTGTTGTGGGTTCTTAGATAGAGATACAGTGGCCCCTGAACATAAAGGGCAAAAGAAGGAATATTTTTAAGCTATTGCATAGCTTCTATCGCGGGCCTTGAGCGCGGGGACCGAATCTAGAAATTCCGTAACGAAAAAAAACCTGACGCTCCCCACTCCGACGGGCACGGAGGTGTGGCTTGAAGGCCGTGCATTGTCTAACGTCGTTTACACAATACGGCCAGTTATTTCAATCTCGATTCTAATGTTCAAATAGCGTGTTTGGTAGAGAATCGGATAATCAATCGACATTACGCTGGATCAAACCCAAGGTCTTGTTTTTCTTTTTGCGACTTCTTTTCATTGGAAGTACTTTTTAAATATTATATTTAGGTTTGTATTTTTTTATTTATTGTCTAAGTTGATAAAAAAATGATTCTTTTTGCGACTTCTTTTCATTGGAAGTACTTTTTAAATATTTTATTTAGATTGTTTTTTCTTCTTAAAAGATTTTTACTGTAATTTCCTTGTACTTGAACTCTGGGTATCGTTCCCATGTTCCATCACAAACACATCGTTATAAAAATGCGAATACACTAGTTACATAACATGAAGCCTGTAATCGCCGACAGTTTAGGCAGAGGTATACCCTATGGGTGTGCACCCACATTTTTCGCCAGTTATGATTTAAGTCCTATGTTATAGGGGGCGAGCCTTGACATCAAACGGGTACAGATCTAGACACCGTGACTGTTGCTGGAAAACCCCAATCATAATCCTACTATAATCCTTACTAATATTATAAATGCGAATCTTTGTGAGGAAGGACAGATGGATGTACGGATGTTTGGTTCTCTTTCACGTCAAAAATGCTGAACGGATCTTGATGAAATTTGGCACAGAGGTAGATTATAGTCTGGAATAACACATAGGTTTGTTTTCGAAATCACGCGGGTGAATACGTGGGCTCCAGCTTGTCAATCATAATTTGCCAGACCCGAGAATCGAAGTCAGGATGTCTTGCTCTGCAGCAGTGCTTCCGTCCACTAGACCAACATTGCAGTACACTAGTTAATGAACGCAATAACAGACAGTTCACAACAGAACTAAATACAGTTTCATTAACACCATTAGGCCAAACGATGGGAGATTCCGTTAATGATCGCTAATTAACTTAATTTGGTCATTACGTTTTTGGGGATTTTCGCACGAGTGAGCGATGAATGTGTTTGTTGATGTAGTTTTAGGTAGGTATAGTATTTTTTTTGGGTGCGTTTACAAACATTGAAATTCACATACACAAACATCCAGACCCGGAACAACTATCTGTAGGCCATACAAGTATTTGTTCAGGGTGGGAATCGAACCCACGACACGCAGCGCAGCAGTCGATCGGTCAGCCACTGCGCCAACCGTGTCGTCAAAACTTAATTTGATCATTACGTTTTTGGGGATTTTCGAACGAGTGAGCGATGAATGTGTTTGTTTATGTTGTTTTAGGTAGGTATAATACTATACCTACCAGGTACTACTACTATACTACCTACTAAAACAGGTTGTATGTATACACATACAACCTGTTTTTAGGGTTCCGCGTTTCAAAAGGAAAAACCGGAACCCTTATAGGATCACTTTGTAGCCCGTCTGTCTTTCTGGCAGTGGCAGGCCCTTTCTTACAACCCGCCTACCCAGCAGGCAGTGGCAAGCCCTTTCTTACAACCCGCCTACCAAGCAGGCAGTGGCAGGCCCTTTCTTACAACCCGCCTACCAAGCAGGCAGTGGCAGGCCCTTTCTTACAACCCGCCTACCCAACAGGCAGTGGCAGGCCCTTTCTTACAACCCGCCTACCAAGCAGGCAGTGGCAGGCCCTTTCTTACAACCCGCCTACCCAGCAGGCAGTGGCAGGCCCCTCTGCTTTGCTCACATCACTTTGAGGCGCGCGTGGAACACGAACGTGCCGTCAACAAAAGTTATATTGTTAATTCTATTTATATTGTTAATTCTATTAATTGAAAGTATGTATGTTGTTTTTAGTCATTAAGGGCTGATTTTTCAATAGTCAGATAACTTTTATCGGAGGAATAAAAATAGCGGTTTGACATATTTTCTGTAGGTAAGCTGTCAAACCGCCATTTTTATTCCTCAGATAAAAGTTATCTCACTATTGAAAAATCAGCCCTTAGTAATGAATGTTAGTTCCAATATAAACCATTTGTTGGTTTAATGTCAACTACGTATATGAATAAATAAAGAAATAAAAAAAACACTAAAACCATTTTGTCAGGGACGTGTGGAGGAATAAAGTTGAAATTAAAACAGTATACTCAAATCTATGGTCCCTTGGGGTGAGAAAATAACACTGTAAGTCTACGCATAAGATATGGCCGTTTATGTCGCAAGTTAAGGAAGGGGTTGAATTTTGCAAAATCCTGTCTTTGTGAGCACCTACGTCCTAAAAGGATCCCTCATGCAAAATTGAAGATGCATTAAACTTCTGGTTTCTGAGATTTCAGTGGTTTTCTCTTTCCTAAAACCTTACTAATATCATAAAAGTGAAAGTGAGTTTGTTTGTTTGTTACATCTCCACGCCTTAATGGCCAAACCATTTTGATGAATTTTGGTATATGTATATATATATAGCTGGGACCCAGGAGACGGAGATAGGCTAATTAAAAAAAAAAAGTGAGAAAAGGAGGAGAAAGAGCGAAGAAAAGGGGAGCGAAAGATATTTTTTGTTCGATCATCACGTGGGTTAAAGTTAGCGTTAGCCTAAAGTAACTATGCCACGCGGACGAAGTCGCGGGCAGAAGCTAGTATGTGAATAAAGTATACATTTGGACGTAGGGTTGTTTTAACTATGACGAGAAAATATTTTTACAACAATAACAGGTACAACATCTCTCATACTTAACATTAATAACTCATTAGTTGCCCTAAGAGAACATAATTAAACTACCCGCAACGTACATATTTACCGGCCCGGGTAAGCTCACCTACGTACCAAGTAATTACCGGTTAGGCAAAATAAATAGCCGAACCAAGCCGGGTTTAAAATCAAACACAAAGATAAACTACATACGGCCAGTCATTATCCGGTTCTCATTACCGGACCGGTCCGGGTAATGATACCGGACCGAACCGCAGAACGATTAGAGGTTTCGAGCCCTTGTTTATTGCTAAACATTCTGGCTGGATAATTAGATTTTTATTTCTTCGGTTTTTAATTTTAATTAAGTTGGTCCTAATGACTTTGGTTTGTGGTCGAGTGTTTTGTTGTTGTTTCTGGTAAATTTGCGTTATGTTTCACCATCTTCTATGATTTTGGCTTAATTTTACCACAAAATCAAATTCAGTTAAGTTGTTTTAAAGATATAATTTTTGGATTAGTTTAGGGACAGACTAATTGCAGGTTTGCTGAATTCGAGGATGACAGTATTGAGTGAGTGAGCGTGAGAGTACTTGATCGGGAAAGAGAAAGCATTGAATGTCAACAAAAGGATAAAGTTACAGTCTCAGTCACAAGGTACAGGAAATTGTGACAGTACTATAGTTTCCCATTCCCAAGTATAGATCTCTATGAAAAAGAATGGACAAGAAACTTTATAAACACTTTAGAAATCATAATGTGTTAACATGATCATCGTTACATCGTTTTTTGTTGAGATTAATAAATAAAATAAAATAAATATCTTGGGACAACTCACACACGGCTATCTGATCCCAAGCTAAGCAGAGCTTGTGTTATGGTAACCAGACAACTGATATACATACTTATATAATTTATAAATACATACATATTATAGATAAACCACACCCAGACACAGAACAAACAATCATGCTCATCACACAAAGATTAAACATAATATATAGACAAGAAAAGAAAGAAAGAAAATTGCGTTTATTGAGCATTTGCGTTTGCCCTGTGTGAGTAAAATAAATACTTTTTCGTAATTTCTTTTTACACCTTGTATCACTTAACACAGATTACAAGGCAGTCTGCCAATCCTGCCATTTCAGGTTCTCGTTAGCAACTGCAGCCAAATCAGCTCAAGCCGGGACTGAATCACATTACCGTGTTTGCAAAGCTTGGGCTAAAGGATTAACTGATTCGCTCAGTTGTCTGACAATCGGATCGACTGATGAATGATAGTTAAGCGAACATAGGGACTTTCTATCAGTGATAACGCCTGGTTACTTTAGCAAGTGAAACAATATAGTTTTTAGTCAATATAGTGAAACAATATGTTTACCAAAACAATATAATACACTATATTGTTTTGGTAAACATAAATGTCAAATTATATTGAAACTGTCATTTACGGGATATCGTCTATGGTTTGTTATTATCGTGAGCTCCCGATATTTTGATCTAGATGATGATAACTTTTACAACAATGGAGTTACAACTACGCACAGTATCAACCACCATATGCTCCGTTTTAACACACTAATTAAGCACGGGTTACTTTTCTAAAAAAGCAACAATCTACGGTGGATTTAATTCAGTAACCGTTGTGTGAAAAACTCGCGTCGGTTGCCGCAGAAAATATCCGAGGGGTGAGCGCAAGCGGCAGGACAAGCAAAAGGCAAAATATGAAAGATTACAGGTTTATTTGGCACTTGCCACAAATACACACGACATTTTAGAAAAAACTTATATCTTTAATCTAAACACTACAAAGAAAATAATAAGGAAAGGAACAGTTTATTTGTCAGAATGTAGTACTTAAAAAAGATGTTACAGTTATTACAGACTCATATATTCTACCATTTCTGGTGTACAAATATTTGCATGTATCTAAATTCAATTATAAATTTTACATTTTTCCTGTTGATTGCGATGCGGACGAATTTTTTGACGCCTTGTAATTTACCATTTTTTACTTGTACATATTTTATTATCGTTTATTCAATTTTTTAACATATTATTTATGTTTTTACATATTTCTTAAATAAAATAAAAAAAAACATATAAAAATACATATTTTTATTATTAGTTTGTGTCTATTTATAGTAAATAGTAATCCTTACTAATATTATAAAAGCGAAAGTGAGTTTGTTTGTTTGTTACGTCTTCACGCCGAAATGGCCAAACCGATTGTGATGAATTTTAGTACAGAGATAATTGGGACCCTGGAGACGGACATAGGCTAAAAAGAGGGAAGAAAAGGGGAGAGAAAGAATTTTTTTTTCGATCATCGCGCGGGGGTAAAGTTAGCGTTAGCCCAAAGTAACTATGCCACGCGGACGAAGTCGCGGTTGGATGCTAGTTTAATATATATCCTTATACAATATTAAATATAATTTTATTTCATAAATTATATTTATTTTTCATTGATGTACTCAATTGTAGCAGAATAGCATTTACTTAACAATAATTCGAACGCTTTTTTACCAATGCTCTCAAAAAAAATCCAAACCATTGTTACTTTTGGTTGCTCTTTCACCTTCTGAATTATTTTTGCAAGGGTTGGGGTGAAAAAACAGCGAAGCGGTAAATTGAGCGCGCCAGCTCAGTCGCTGAGCAGAGCATGCGCTTGGCTGAGTGTGGGCCAACGCACTAATAACGTTATGCTAGGATCTGCGGAGAAAATAAAATGATGTGAGGATTGAGCAGAGTGATACAACCCTTGCCTTTATTGTCTGCAAAAGACCTTGACGAGAATTTAGGACGTGAATTAAATAGAACTGTTTTGTTCATTTACTTTCTTTACCGACTTCTAAAAAACTAGTTTTCAATCCGGTTTTTTTTTAATGCTTCGCAGCTCATAAAATCATAACTTTGTGATTACTTGTCCGATTTACGTGATTCGTGAGGCGGCGCGTGCTGCCCCATATAAATCGTATTTACCACCCTTGAGTAGTTTATCATCATCTGCCTAGCCTTTTCCCAACTATGTTGGGGTCGGCTTCCAGTCTAACCGGATGCAGCTGAATATCAGTAATTTTACATGGAGCGACTGCCTATCTGACCTCCACAACCAGTTAATACTGGGTAATACGATACCCCTTGGTAAGACTGGTTGTCAGACTTTTGGAACACTGACTACCTGTAACGACTGTCAAAGATCTACAAATGACAGCCGGGACCAACGACTTAACGTGCTTTCCGACGCACGGAGGAAACTCGGTATGTAACGGGTGGTCACCCATCTACAGACCAACCTAGGCAAGCGCGGCTTAACCTAAAGATCGACCCGAGCGGCTGCTATTATTTAGCCACGAGCTCCTAGAGTAGTTTATGAGTTATATTATTTTTATTAATTGTTTTTTTTTCAGTCATTAATCCATAAAAATATTACAATGTTAAATTAAATGATTACATCACAATACAAAATTATCCTCTTTAATACAAATTGCACACACTGTACACTGTGTACTGTGTTTGTAACTTATGTAAAACGACTTTCTTCTACTACTATGTGAAATAACATTTCTTCCAGAATTCGATGAATCAAATAAGATGAACTGAAGTAAGTATATTTATTTTCCACTTTTACGTGTTTATTTTTTCTGTCAGTTAGTATAGGTTTTTTTTTAACAAAGCCTCGATTTATAACTTAACTAGCTTTTGCCCAGGGCTCGCTCGCGTTAAATTCGGGGTAACACAGTTCCCCTTGCGCTTTATCGATTTGTAATAGCAACGCTAAGTTTTCCATTTTTTTTCCCTCTTTCTCCCTCAGATCCCACTTTTTTAAAAAAAAATAGCCTATGTCCGTCTCCTGGTTTCCAACTACCTCTGTACCAAAATTCATCAAAATCGGTTTAACCATTAAAGCGTGAAGAGGTAACAAACAAACAAACAAACTCACTTTCGCTTTTATAATATTAGTAAGGATTAGGTGCCTACTTTATTACCACTGATGTTTTTTTATGGGATGGGAAATCATCAAATAACTTCTCCCACTCTGGGCGAAGCGGGAGGGAGTGTCAGACTTGTACTGACTAAAACCTATTAATGTCTCTTCTTTTACTTTTTGCGTTTCGGGGCCGCGGTATCTCGTTTGAACAACCCGTAAGTCCAGCAGAATAACCCTCAACTCTAGCAGGCGTGTGCACCCTGCAAAAGACTCAACACCCTTTATCTCGGGAACCCTTAGAAGTACCGAGTTGAAAATAAAACCATATATTCAACTCTGTGTTCCATTTGTGCTGTGAAAAAATCACAGCACAAATGGAACTCGCGTGTACATTATTTTGAAGTTTCATTATTTTTCGTTTTAAGTCTAAGTTGTGATTATAAAAGACAGTAAAAAGGTTGAAAAGGTAAAAGGTCCATCCAAAGGTTGTCTTGAAAAGATCGCTTTTAGCGATAAGACCGCCCATTGTGTCACCCTATTTATAAGTTGTTTAATGTTATTCTTGTTATTTGTATGGTGTTCATAATAAAGAATATTCTATCTATCTATCTAAAATTAATCGGCTCTTATTAAAACAGAACTATAATAAAGTATATGCTCTTGAACACCATGGTCACATATATGTGACAAGCACGTGCGTACTGTGAAAAAATCAACCCTCTAAGTCTATGCAGTCAAATAGTCGGCTGGCTGTTTAGTTTATGTCGCAAGTTTGTACGGTACCCACGATGCACGAGTTTGTCTCGCTCTTGGACGGTTTTTTCGGATAGCAAATCACCAACTTCTGCTCTGGGAGGAGCGGAAGGGAGAGTCAGTGACTAAAATCCATCCATGCGCTTTCTCTGCCCTTTGTGTTCTGGCGCAGCAGACAGCATGCTCGTGCACCCCTGCAAAAGATTCTTCTTGGACCCTAGAAGATGCAACGTGAAGGGCAGGTTAATGTGACAGGCATAGAATAGGAAGACACTTGAATTGGCGGCCCTCTGCTTTGCTGACATCTCTTTGAGGCCGGGAGTCTTCTCGCGGTTCGCGGCTAGGACGGTTTGAAAATTACCACTAGGTTGGAATATTACGTTTTGAATCTCATCGAAAATGAGGTTAGAATGAAAAAAGGTTACTACAATAAAAAATAGACAAAAAAAATATTGTAATGTTAACTTTTTATACACTGGTTTTCAATAGAAAACTTAACAATAGCCGTCTTTACCTACAGCGATTCTGAGAGAATTTATAAAACCATTGTCAACGCTTTATATTAAAAAGAAAAGCTATTTAAGTCAGACCTTTATTGTATCTTTTTATGAGCTCGATAAAGTCATATTACAAACGAACTAAACAAGGGCAAAATAAACCTTTATAGTGAACAAAACCGTACCATGACCAAAACAAAATCTTTATTTACGAACTATAGTCGCTTAAATACAGCCAATATATTACAAAATATACAAAAGGGTGCATCAAAATTACAGTACACCATTTTGATTAATGTAGTATTATATTCACACAATGTCTATCAATGTATGTGTTCATTATAGGTCTGACAATCGCGTTCAATGTTGTCTATTATACTCGATAATATGGACGAGCTTTCATCGTGTTATTATTGTAACACTAGCAACCCGCCCCGGCTTCGCACGAGTGCATTGTAGATACAAACCTTCCACTTGAATCACTCTATCTATTGCTGAAAACTTCATGAAAATCCGTTGAGGAGTTTAAAAGATCTAAGCGCACAGACAGCGTTTTATAATATGTAAACATAAGCAAAAATAAATCCGAAATATTTTTTATTTATTTATGCACACACAAAATACTTTTTTTTGCGGATGGGAAATCATCAAATAACTTCCTCTTTGCTCTGGGCGGACCAGGGGGTAGTGTCAGGCTTGTACTGACTAAAACCCACCCAAGTTCCTTCTATTACCCTTTATTTTCCGGGTCCGCGGTATCTCTTTCGAACAACCTCCAACCCCGTCAGGCGGTAGCAATGGTAGGCCCCTATGCTTTGCTGACTTCTCTTTGAGGCGCGCGTGGAACACTAACGCACCGTCGACAGGGCCAGTCGTCAATAGACGGACGGACGGTGAGCTACCCATTGCTCACCGTTCACAGGCCCGCAAAAACACAAAATACTTGACAGGAGAAGAGCAAAAATGTACTGCTTATTTATTTATTTCTTCCAGCAGACCTGTAGGCCTACCATGACGTCTTAAAGCAGAACTTATTCCACTGAGGGAAAGAAATGGTGCTAGACACCCTGTTTAGCTCTGTCTCTTTCCCTCAGTGGAATAAGTTCTGCTTTAAGACGTCATGGTAGGGTAGCTGTATACCTTACAATTGATAGTAAAAGCGTTATTTTATACCTAGATTTTATTGAGACATTGAAAGTATATAAGGTTACTTGAATCACGGGTGCAAAGCCAATCGTTGCATAGATTAGGCAGTCAGCAGTAGACTATTCCAGTTTTTCACTTGACTTGAGCAAATAGAATATACAGTCTGTGAATTCTTCGCAATATTATCTTAAATATACTAGTTCCAGATTCGAATCTCAAAAGAAATTTCTTAAGGAAAACTACACACGACTTTTGACGACACGGTTGGTGCAGTGGCTGAGCGATCGACTGCTGCGCTGCGTGTCGCGGGTTCGATTCCCGCACGGAACAAATATTTGTATGACCTGCAGATAGTTGTTTCGGGTCTGGGTGTTTGAGTATGTGAGTTTAAATGTTTGTAAACGCACCCACGATACAGGAGAAATTCCTAGTGTGGGGATTTTTTAAAAAAAAAAAATCATTATAACTGCCCAATCGAGGTTCCAAGCTAAACAGTTGTACTTGCCAACGATGCAGTCAATACCTGAAAAATTTCTACATAAAAAATCCAATAAAAAAAAAGCATAATTTATGTTAGCATTATCATTTCTCCTCTTTTTCTCTTTTTTATTACCTTATTAATTACATTTTTATATATTACTTTAAAAAAACATGAAAAAACATTTAGGTAAAAAAATTGATTGGTGATTAGGTCTCCAGAGACAGGAACCTCCTCACAATGCAGGCCGTTTATTAGTATTATCATTAATAATGCATTCATTAATAACGCAAGGAAGTAAAGGAAAAATATCATTTGACAAAAGCTCATTACCAGAAGCCATCATTAGTACAGACTCATTATGTAAGACTGTAACACAAAACTAGATGTAGGAATGTATTTGGGTAAAGCTGTGCACATATAGGGAAGGCAACCTTATTTTTGGGCATTTTGATTAACATTTTAGACGCGGAATTTAAAACTTCAAGACATCATTCACATCATTTATCCTTGATGGTACGGTTGGCGCCGCGGCTGAGCGATTGACTGCTGTGTTGCGTGACTCGGCTTCGATCTCCGCACAGAACAAATATTTGCATGGCCTAGTTTATATATATAGATAGTTTTTCCGCATCTGGCTGTTTGTGTGTGTATGTTTTAATGTTTGTAAACGCAACCACAATACATTTAAAAAAACTTATAGCGGAGCAACGTTACTTAAAAAAAACATTTTTTTTGTCGGTACATTGTTAACGGCATTTCGTATGCATCACCCACGTTCTTCGGTTATGAGACTGTATATCCCGCGGAGTTGCGGAGGTCGAGGCTTTTTAAACGCCAAGACTCTCCACAACCGCGAGATATGCAGTCTCAGGGAATATTTCCTAGAAACCGACGTGGGAATGCATCGGGATGTGGTTGCAGTGGACAAAGGCTTCACCCCGCTCTCCTTGGCTAAAGAGAACTGGCGCAAACCTGTAGTGCTTGACACTAACGACCGCAGGGAGGTATGGCAGAGTAAGGAGCTTCACGGACGCTTTTTCCGGGCCCTACATGGACCCGATGTAGATCAACCAGCGTCCGTAGCCTGGCTACGTTCCGGGGATCTCTTTGGAGAAACTGAAGGTTTTATCTGTGCAATTATGGATGAAGTTATGATGACGAATAACTACCGGAGATTTATTGTGAAGGACGGCACGGTTGACATATGTCGGGCATGCCACCGTCCGGGTGAATCAATTGGACACATTATCTCCGGTTGTTCTCGTCTAGCTAACGGAGAGTACTTGCATAGACACAACCTTGTAGCCAGGATTATTCATCAGCAACTTGCTCTAAAATATAGCCTTGTGGAATCGGAAGTGCCGTACTACAGGTATGAGCCCGACCCAGTTCTCGAACATGGCAATATCACATTGTACTGGGATCGATCCATCATCACTGACAGGACTATTGTTGCCAACAAGCCTGATATAGTGGTGGTGGATCGATCAGAGCGGCGCGCAATGATTGTTGACATAACAGTCCCGCATGATGAGAACCTCGTGAAAGCCGAGAAAGATAAGCAAATCAAGTATATTGA
The DNA here is from genome assembly GCA_905475445.1 of Ochropleura plecta. NCBI lineage: Eukaryota > Metazoa > Arthropoda > Insecta > Lepidoptera > Noctuidae > Ochropleura > Ochropleura plecta. The sequence continues at coordinate 18,769,913 of FR997734.1, forward strand.
CTTGGCTCGCGAGGTTGTCGACATGTGGGATGTGGAATCAGCGATCATTGTGCCGATAGTCGTATCTGCCAATGGCTTAATTGCCAAGAGCCTCGACCAACACCTGAGGAGGCTCTCGTTAGGCAGCTGGATCAAGGGCTTGATACAGAAAGCGGTACTCCTGGACACGGCTCGTATTGTTAGGAGGTTCCTTTCTCTGGAGCCCTGACCGCCGGTAGCTTGGACCCTGTTCCCGATACCGGTGGGCTACTATTTTTACATTTTTAAATGATTTTTATTTTTTGTTTTTAAGAAATTTTTAAAAATTTAATTATATGTATAGAAAACAATAAATGGACGAAAATAATAATAAAAAATACGTGTGGGTGGCACTTGGGGACTGCCGCGGTAAAGCTATTGCATAGCATTTTTTATCAACTTATGCAATAAATAAAAACAATCTAAATAAAATATTTAAAAAGTACTTCCAATGAAAAGAAGTCGCAAAAAGAAACATTTTTTTTTATCAACTTAGACAATAAATAAAAAAAACTAAATATAATATTTAAAAAGTACTTCCAATGAAAAGAAGTCGCAAAAAGAAAAACAAGACCTTAGGTTTGATCCAGCGTAATGTCGATTGACTATCCGATTCTCTACCAAACACGCTATTAGAACATTAGAATCGGGATTGAAATAACTGACCGTTTTGTGTAAACGACGTTAGACAATGCACGGCCTTCAAGCCACACTTCCGTGCCCGTCGGAGTGGGGAGCGTCAGGTTTTTTTTCGTTACGGAATTTCTGGATTCGGTCCCCGCGCTCAAGGCCCGCGATAGAAGCTATGCAATAGCTTAAAAAGAAATGTAAAAATTATAAAAAATAAATAAACAAAGTAAATATTAATGTCAAAGTGTATAAAATAAAGGAATAGACAATAAATAAATGAAACAAAGGAAATCAGATGTCAGCAAAGCAGAGGGGCCTGCCAGGGCCTCCGCCTGCCAGGGTTGCGGGTTGTTCGAAAGAGATACCGCGGCCGCGGAACGTAAAGGGCAATAGAAGGAACATGGGTGGGTTTTAGTCAGTAAAAGTCTGACACTCTGACACAGAGCGGGGGAAGTTATTTGATGATTTGCCCCCCCAAGAAAAAACAAGGGTTCCGTTTTTCTTTTTGTCGCGCAAGCTACATGCTCAAACGACAACATGTAAGAATCCAAATGAAAACATTTGCTTACATCTTGCGGCGCGGCGGTACTCACCCAAAAGAAACAAATGAACGCGTGTTTCTGTTGTTCGAACGAAATAAGTCGCGTCTGGTTATCCCATCAGTAAGACGAGCCAAAATAAACACAGCCTTAGTTGCAACCTCGCCCGTTAAGGAAGACAGCACATAAATTGTAGCGCACATGCATTACTGCTAATGTGTTCTAGAAAATAATTGAGTGCCTTGCATCGACTTTGTGCTAAGTTGGTGCAAGGAACGTTGCTTGGAACACATATTGTGTTTCCGTTACAGCATGAGTTTATGACGTAATAAAACCATTTTAATACTGTCCCACGGCTGGTCAAAGGCCTGTTCTCATATAGGGAACGCTTGAGTATTGATCACCACGATTGCTCATGGCAGATTGGAGATTTTAGTCTTACCTATATTAATCCTTACTAATATCAAAAAGTGAGAGTGAGTTTGTTTATTTGTTACGTCTTCACGCCTAAATGGCTATACTGATTTTGATGAATTTTGGTACAGAGATAGTTGAGGCTCTGGAGACGGACAAAGGCTATTTTTTTTTTCTTTAAAAAGTGAGAAAGAGGAAAGAAAGAGAGAAATATATTTTATTTTTCGATCATCTCGCAGGTTAAAGTTAACGTTAGCCCAAAGTAACTATGCCACGCGGACGAAGTCGCGGGCGGGAACTAGTTAATCATAATTCCAGGTGATTTGTGGGCTAATAAAGTAGGAATATAGAGCCTACAAGCAGTAAGACTTTCTGCGGCGGACACGAAGAAAATGATAAACTGGGCAGATTTCTTCAAGACTGGAAGGAGGATTGAATGAAGGGAGGCCTTGTCCAGGAGTGGGACAGAGCAAGCGGGAATTAATAATAAGTCCAGATTTCTTAATAAGATGAAGATGTCAAGTTAAACTAAGAAAGCATATAATTATGAATTGTACCATTCACATCCGTACAACAACCTCTGCCATGAAATACGAGGCTAAATACTGGACGCAGTAAAAGGAAAGAGGAAAAAAAACGGAAAGTCTGACGAGAAACCAATACATTTGGATTTTTTTATTTTAAAGCAGTTTTATAATTTTACGCTTCTCACATTCCAATCAAGGATTCGAACAAAGCATTCCAACAACTTTTTTAAACAAAAAAAAAACAGTGAGGAAAAAAACAGAACAGAATCGCAGCTAAATCGGAACTTTCGTCGCAGTTTAAATGGGAAATAGTATTTTTACGAAGTTTCGACACTGGTAACCGAGCAGTGGAATTGTATCAACTCGTACGAGCTCACTCCGTGGTTTGCGGTCGGGCAGACCCCTACTCTTTGTTTTAGTAAGGACAATATTATTGCCCGTGTCGGAAAACCAAACGGTGGTATTTCAGAGGGTGACCCGTAGGATATTATGGTGGTGATAACTTTCTTAGGAGAACATTGAGAGAATTGGCTTCTTGCGATAAGCTGTATTTTGGGGTTAATTTTATAAATGTGAATATTCTACCAGCCTTTTGGGTACTTTTAGAGATGAGGACGAATTTTTGTAGGACCTGTAATTATTTTCTCATTTTGATACTTGGTTATTATTAAAGATCTATTTATATTATTATGTAAGATCTATTTGTAGGTTTTAAAAAATAAGTAACAAAAAAATATTCTGTTTTTTTTTATTGAAATTGCTCTTTAGCCTTTTCAACAGTTAAATTGGTTTTTGCTCCTATAGACCAGGGTCGATAATTTTTAAAACCAAAAAAAATAATAGTAGGATGAAACCCATTAGAAAAGGAGGGGAATATTATAAAAAATGAAAAGAAAAATAAATTACGGGCGATCTGAGGTCGGGAAGGGGGGCTACATACATACCTACTATTTGTGTTGGTTCTGAAAATTGGCTCCAATATTGAAGAAGAAACCTACGAAGAAGTTAATGGTTCAGAAGAAATTGTGGATGAAGAACCAACGCATAACGGTATGTATGTAGTAAGACCCAGACCCGCCTAGCCCCTTCCCCACTTCTATCCATGAAATACCTTTTGATGGGCTACAATTTTTCGTAGGTCACTCAGGTATATAATTTATCTTAAAATAGTTATAAACAGGCATCTAAGCACATAATTTAAAGAAGATTCGACAACTTTCTCCAGATATTGTAGATGTCTTATTAAGGATTCGATAGGACTTTTAGTTTTGCCGGAAATCGAGAAAAACCGTTTTTTACCCTTAAATCCCCCCCCCCCCCCGCATCCCCTTCTCGACCTCAGATCGCCTGTAATTTATTTTTCCTTTCAATTTTATAATATTCCCCTCCTTTTCTAATGGGTTTCATCCTACTATTATTTTTTTTCACTTTGTATTATTTTTAAAGGCTTCTACCCTGGTCTACTAGAAGTATTTGTAACTGAGGTTTTAAAATTATAGGATTATTCAAAGATTTATATATAGCCATACAAAGAGAGATTCAAAACATTTTGCACACGCTATCAACATTCTTAAGTATCTAGATTTATTTTATCTATAACAACTATTATTGACAAATAGACAAAACTATTATTAAAAATATGTACAAGTAAAATAACTAATAATAGTAAGTGGTAAAATAATAACAGGGCATCAAATAATTCGTTCGCATTGCTGTCAACAGGTAAAAGTACCCAGAAGGCTGGCGGCATGACCGCGTTGGATAGCAATGGTCTTTGGCCAAAAAAAGCCCAGCCCTCTGGTCAACTGCATAGCGATTTCTCGAAATACTACGTGGGCACTCGGACCCCATGGCTCTAGTATTTCAACCCCAAACGGCTCAAACACATAACTACCATTCAAATTGTGATATTTTCGCCGTTTAAGGTTTTAGGGCCGGCTAGCCGTATAGTGCGTAGCTGCCTTAGGCTCTTAAGTTAGGTATTATAACGTTCTTCAAATTCTGTGCACCAACTGAAGAAACACCATCTGACAAACGGCTTCATTCTTATTTATTTGTCATAATGAATACAAGTCAAGTAGGATCTCCTATCTCAATTAGTCCAGTTTAATCCTGGAACGTGATTATCCAATGAGTCTTAATAGTACCTACGAATTATTTCTCGGTACAGTTCAAGTGAGCTACAACTCACGTAATTGAACGGCTAAATGTTTATTTTTTCAAGTGAAAACTGAGTTGAAAATGTGTTGTTCAAGGCTTAAAAATGTTTTCGTATTGTTGACAATGCTTTTGATATAGAATTGCCTTTTGGTTGACAGAATTTTGAAGATAAAACTCTTCAAAACTCTCTCAAAAAACATGCTGCTAAAAAGCAGTATCTTTTTTTTTGCTGATGTCAAATCATCAAATAACTTCCCCCGCTCTGGCCGGAGCGGGGGGGAGTGTCAGACTTGTACTGACTAAAACCCACCCATGTTCGTTATTTTGCCCTTAATGTTCCGGGGCCGCGATATCTCTTTCGAACAACCCGGAAGTCCGGCAGGCGGTGGCCCTGACAGGCCCTGGCAGGTCCCTCTGCTTTGCAGCATCTGAAATTGGAACAGAACAGAACTTCGAAAAAATAAGAGTCGAAGTATAATAGAATCTCAGTTATAAATCTGCTTCATCATCATCACCAATCTACAGCTATTCACTGCTAGCCATAGGCTTCCTCAATTGCACGCTAACCCTTCTTTTTTGTAACGGTGCCCCACACTAGGAATTTCTCCTGTATCGTGGGTGCATTTACAAAAATTTTAACTCACATACACAATCTACCAGACATGGTACAACTATCTGTAGGTCATACAAATATTTGTTCCGTGCGGGGATCCAACCTGCGACAGGAAGCGCAGCAGTCAAACGCATAGCCACTGCGCCAACCGTATCGTCAATCTAATATATAAAATACTTGTGTCGCGGTATTTGTAAACAAATTCCTTCGAAACAGCGGGACCGATTTGTATAAATTTTTTTTGCATATTGGGTAGGTCTGAGAATCGGCCGACATCTGTTTTTCATACCCTAAGTGATAAGGGGAACCTGCGACCTAAAAAGCGGGGGAAACCGCATGGCGCAGCTAGTTATATACAATGTGTCCGGTCATGGACTAGCGATATTCTAGATACTTATGTAACGAGTGTATATTACGATACACACTTGGGTCTAATTATTCACTTCCCCGCTTTTTGGCAGCCATTTTGAGATATTCTCTATGCGTGTACAAAAAAAAATCATATCTCTTAAAGTGTTGGTCTTATTGAGACGACAATAGATTTCTTCAGAGGGCAACAATATTGTCTATTGTTAAAATTAAGTAATAATGAGCTTACATTTTCGTAACTTTAGAAAACAAAATGAAAGTCCAAAAAATATGCAAATCAACGAAAGTTTTGTAAACTATTTTGTGAAAAAAAATTGCTAGTTTTTTGTAAATCTGTTTTGAGTACTAGAATGTTTGATATATAAGTACATAGAATATGGCTAGTCCGTGACCGGACACATTGTATAGTATTATGCACCTCCACTAACGAACTTAAAAAAACTGCTACTTAACTCACCCAGTCCAACTACTATCGTCCATTCTCCACAACCACCAAAAAAGCCATTCAATACCACCCAAACTAATATCCTGGCCCTTTTTAAGACCGAGGTACTAACTCCTACATTTGTAACTACCAACAATAGAATAGATATAGGTACTTCTTGCCTTTCAGCACATAATTCTTCGGAAACAATCCAATTTCTTCGCAAATGTCTCCAAAAAACAAATAGGGCTCTCGGATATTTTTCACGGGGGACATTACGCACCCCATACAAATATATCTGGCTCACACCATGAGAACCTCGTGAGTTATGGTGCCCATCATTTCTTCTTATTTCAAATGTCTTTATGGATACGTATAAATTGAATGTTATATGTCAAACTTGTGTCGAGGGTGCGAAGGTAGGATGTTTCTGGTCGTTTTTCTTTTTTGAAGCGTTACAAAACTAGATTAGTTTTTTTTTTTTTAATTGAGGCCCTTTTTTGAATGGGAGAGTCAGATTTTTACTGACTAAGACGCACCAATGCTCCTTCTTATGCCCTTTATGTTCCGAGGCCGCGATATCTCTTTCGAACAACCCGCAACCCCGGCAGGGCTTTAATATTGCAGATTGTGTGCATATTTTTTTTATTTTGTGTGCCATAAAGAATAATAATTAGAAAAAATGGAGTCTGTCTATGTATTTGATTGATGGCTTTAAGTTCACCCCTAATCACACGAAACTTTAACATAATCATAACGGGCGCAATGTAGGTGGTACACACGACGACACATCAACCTATACAAAACCAGTTTATGCTGCTCTCTCAACAACGGATCGTACACCATAGATTTCGAGTACAGTGAGAGATCCGCATAAACTGGTTTTGTATAGGTTGATCTGTCGTCGTGTGTACTATTAGATGTACCGCTGTACCTCCTTTGGAGACTACACGCGTGATGTTAATTATGTTCATGTAATGTATGAAAAACATTTCGATATATATGTTACGGGCAACGTGATTAATTTATCACTTTGACCGGCCATTATTAATAATGCCCGACGGCCCGTCGGGTATAGTATCGGGCAGTATAAATAATTCCCTACTTGTAACCGGGCAATGCGATAAATTGGACGGCAGCCGTGCCTTGCAACATGCGAAGGGGCTCATACATGCGGGAGGATTGCCGCGTGCGAACGCAGCGACGTATTAGTTCGCAGTAATACTTCGGAACGATAAGTTAGGTTAGGTTAGGTTTGATTTTTCTATCCCGCAGCAGACGCACTGGGCGTTGGCAGAGGGCGGACAGCTCCCTCTTCCAGCCCCCATAAATGGATCCAGTGGAGGCGGATTCGGGGACATCCGTATGGTCGTTGGTCGACCCCCATCATCATATTAGACCCGAGACGGCGGCGCGATGTGTTCCACGCGCGCCTGTCAGAAGTAGCGGGGGGAGTCTGACACCTCACTCGCCCCTCTCGAGACAAGGTCCGCACAGGTCAAGCGGGCCACACTAGTCCGGGGCAGCGGAAGTCGCACTTGTTCCCGCTGCCTCCTGACACAAGTGTGAGAAGGAACTCCGGTGTGGTCTTAGTCAGTAGAGTCTGACAGACGCCCCCGTCCTCAAGGACGGGGGACATCCATGAGGATTTCCAGATCGACAACAATAGTTTATTCTTTATAGTTAACTAAGAATAAACTATTGAACACACAATTTCATGAAAATTTTGTAAATTTAATTTAATAATAATAAACACTACATTCACCTATTTTATTACTTTGCCCAAGATAGGGTGGGCATTATTCATAATGGCCGGGAATTGAGACGGGCATTCTAAATACAGACCGGCCATTATTAATAGTGCCCGGACTTATCAAACTGCCCGTAACATAATATACACATAGTCATGGTAAAGATTTCCTCACAAAACCTACAACATATGCGTTAGTATCTCACTAAACAATCATTCTCATTGTTACAGTGTACTTCCCCGGTCGCGTAGAAACTATTTAATTCTTTAAGGTAAACGAATTTTTCCTGTGTTTTCTTTAAATATCTGCATAACGTTGTTCTTAACCTGCCTGCTATGCAAAACTTTAAGGAAAAAATCTACGAGGAAAATGGTCGAACAGGCGATGTAATTTTGCGGTATCTAAATACAGTTGCGAGCAATAACATTTATACACTTCCCAATATTCAAAAGTGATTTCTTCCTAATAAGTACTGTTTGAATGTCAAGCTCCAGTTGTGATGCCGGGGTTGCGGGTTGTTCGAAAGAGATATCGCGGCCCCGGAACGAATGGGCAATAGAAGGAACATGGGTGGGTATTAGTAAGTACCTACAAGTCTGGCACTCCCCCCTTAAATGATGATTTCCCACCCCAAAAAAAAAAGCTCCAGTTGTGATGCTGGTGGTCTCGACTAAATGAAACTTCCTTTTCAATATGAAGACTGTGGATTACAAATAAAAAGGCCGATGTATGCGCACGCTAAGTGACGGCGAGCGGGTCTCCCTCGGTATGGTCGAGGGCCTGTGCGATATTCGGATACATATTTACCTACCTTAAGTTGAGATTTTAGCTATTATGGAAAGCACGTTTCTATGCAAAAATCCCGCAATTCGGGAAAATCAATGAAAGTGACTCTGTGAGATATTGATATAAACTTAATTTGATACAAATGGCAGTTGCCCTATTACAGCGTAACACCGCACGCTTAGAAATATAGTGACCTAATCCAAAATATTGTATATTTGACTTCCATTCATCAAATGGATGAAATTAAATGTTATGTCATTAAATGTTGAATTTAGGTATTTTTTTTTAAAGAAAGTCAAAAATATAAAATTTTGGATTAGGTCACTATATTTATAAGCATCCGACATCGTTACTTTCCCTACTTTTATTGTGTGTCAGTGATTTTTGATAATATTTTTAACAAATGTCTAGTCTACTCGGTTCCCTGAGGTTTAATACCTCAGGGAACATAAGTAAAGTAAATCTACATACATCCGATTAGTAAACCCGTGATTTTATTTTTAGTAAAAATTCTTTTCAACCACTTCCAAACTTTTAACACAAAAATTAACTTTAGGTAAATATGTACTCGATTATCCCATCTTTACTTATTACAAAGAAGAAATTCACTTTTGAATTTAGGTGAGTGCATTTATGTTTTTGCTTTTGACTGTACCTACCTATATATTTGCGGCTCTATAGACGAATTTAATCACACGACTGTACACGTCATGTACCTGTTATATGATAACAGAAATAAATCAAAAATGTTTATTTGCTAGAATATGGTACATAAGACATGGCGGGCAAAATGTCCAATTCCATTCACTTAATGTGAACAGTTTCTATCGACTTATTTTTAACCGACTTCAAAAAAGGAGGAGGTTCTCAATTCGACTGTATTTTTTTTTTTTTTTTTATTTTTTTTTTTTGTGTTTGTTACCTCATAACTCTGGTCTGGGTGAACCGATTTTGATGATTCTTTTTTTATTCGAAAGCTGGTGGTTGTCGTTTGGTCCCATAAAAAAAATATCAAGACCCGGCCAGTAGTTTTTGAGTTATCTTTATTAATGCGTATTAGATTGACTTCGTCTACGTAGATGATATAATTTTAGAGGTTGTCGAAGACAAATGAACAAAAAACGCTATGAACTATGATTTGGAAGGTCATCGCAGTTTTTTGAGGTGATTGTATTTTAATTTGGTGATAGATCTTCAGTGATATACAACAACGGAACTCTTCAATAAATGACAGCAAATCTGCCGTGATTGCTGCAATCACATGTATAAGTATGGGTTTCGCCAGGGTAGGCAGGCCAGTGGGAGCAGGGTGCCCGTCCCCCCCCCCCCCCCCTCACCTAGTCATTAAGAAACATAATCATCAGATCATGTTTAGTATCAGCTGTATCCCCTAGGCGATGATGCATATGATTTCTGAATTGGTTTTAAACTAAAGCATAATTTAGATAGTATTTAATACTATAGCGTGATGTGGAATTAAAGCTTGTATTTAAGATGGGACCTACGCACTAAAAAGCTAAAAATAACCGTGTTTGCGAATTATATCATAATACTATAACTAAACCCAAAAGGTGGTAGCCATTAGGCTGATCCGGGGCTACCGCACGATCTCCGGCGAGGCAGTGAGCCTCCTTGCCGGATTGCCACCGTGGGATCTGGAGGCGATAGTGCTCGCGCGCCTGTTTGAGTGGCGCGCGGAAGCACTACGCCGGGGGGAAACTCCGCTGCCGCGGCAAATTGCCGCTCAGCGGACAGACCGGTGCGATCTCATGGTGGCATGGAGAGAGCGACTGTCGCAACCCCGTGCAGGGCACGCCACAATAGTGGCGGTAAGTCCCCTCTTTGAGGAGTGGCTGGAGAGGCGTCATGGCGTCCTCACCTACCGCCTGACGCAGGTCCTCACCGGACACGGAAGTTTCGGGAGGTTCCTGCACATAATCGGGCGGGAGGAAACGCCCGGGTGTCACCATTGTGACGATCGCCCGGAGGACACGGTGGAGCACAGAGTGGCGGTCTGCCCCAAGCGGGGCGGAGCACCGCCGTGCCCTCGTGGAGGCGATCGGCGGCGGCGATCTCTCGCGTCTGGCCCTGGTTCAGGCCATGGTCCGGAGCGAGAGGGAATGGAAAGCGGTCATCTCCTTCTGCGAAGCAGTAATATGCTAGCAAAGGAGGTGGCCGGGCGTTTGAGGGAGAGAACATCTAGCCAACCCAGCCGCCGCGGGAGACGCCCCGGGCGCCGGGCGCCGCGAGACGACTCCCGGCCACCGTAGATGCGGGCCTGTGGACGGCGAGCAATGGGTAGCTCACCGTCCGTCCGTCGATTGACGACAGGCCGTGCCGACGGCGCGTTCGTGTTTCACTCAAAGAGATGTTAGCAAAGCAAAGGGGCTTGCCAGAGCCTCCGCCTGCCGGGGTTGCGGGTTGTTCGAAAGAGATACCGCGGCCCCGGAACGTAAAGGGCAATAGAAGGAACATGGGTGGGTTTTAGTCAGTAAAAGTCTGACATGCCCCTCCGCTCCGCCCAGAGCGGGGGAAGTCATTAGATGATTTCCCACCCGAAAAAAAAAATACTAAAACTAAAAATGCTGAAATAAAAAACTTTTTTGCAAAAAATAAAACCGACTTCCAAAAAACTAAAAAGTGGAAAATAACTTTATTTCCGGAAGTCGGTGGCAAAAAAGGCAACGAAACCAACAAAAGCCACCGACTTCCGGAAATAAAGTTATTTTCCACTTTTTAGTTTTTTGGAAGTCGGTTTTATTTTTTGCAAAAAAGTTTTATAAATACAAATGAATGCATTATGAACATGGAAACAATAGCAAACGGATACAATTTTTTCGAATAACAGTCACAAGTTGCCTTTGTCAATAAGTCATGAGAAACGATGTAATTGTTTGTTTGTTTGTATTAAGTAATGGAACAGTCTACCTACCTACTGTTCAAATTGAAACAGTCTGACGACTGACATTAGGTTCGTTTTCGCTAAGCAATCGTGATGGTGTTGCAGACACGGAAGAGTTTTTCAAGGAAGAGATGTCTTAGGTCCTATCGGATGGTCCAAGCTAGACTTCCCAAAGAAATGATAGTGTGAAGTAGCTCTTGGCTAAATAAAAACACACAGACACATTTGACAGCACGGTTAGCGCAGTGGCTCGATCATCTGCTGCGCTGCGGGTCGCTGGTTATATTTCCACGTGGAACAAATATTTGTATGCACGACGTTGTGCCCAGTGCTAACTGGGTTATGGAGGTCAATAAGGCAATCTCTTCATGTAAAATACTGCTCAATTTACATCCGGCCGATCACACCCTTTCGAAATATGTAATTATGAAAATCGGTCCACAGTTGGCGGAGTAATCGGTGAACATACAAAAAAAAGGTCGAACATACAACCTCCTCCTCTTTTGAAGTCGGTTGAAAAGCTAGGTAAGTGACGATGATCCTTACTAATATTATAAAAGCGAAAGTGAGTTTGTTTGTTACGTCTTCACGCATAAATGGCTAAACCGATTTTGATGAATTTTGGTACAGAGATAGTTTAGACCCTGGAGACGGACATAGGCTAATTTAAAAAAAAAAGTGAGATATGAAAGAGAGAAGAAAAGGGAAAACTTAGCTTTGCTTTTACAACAAATAAGGCGCAAGGGCAAAAACTACAGGTAGTAGGTACCTGGTCTGCAAATCAGGAAAGGGGAACTATGTTACCCCGAATTTAACGCGAGTGAAGCTGCGAGCAAAAGATAGTAAATAATAATCGCTCTGGAATGCCATAAAGGAACTGACGGTGGCGGCGAGATTTCACGAGATTGTTGAATGCGATTATTAGGACGCCACGAATTTAGTTAGATCACTCCCGCCCCGTCTCTAGACTCTGTACGAGTGTACGTGGTCTGAGTGTCAAATGTGAAGCCAAACCAAAAAATGTGTGAAAAACCATGGTTTTGTACCTGAGTATTACGTTAACCGTGGTTTCCTAGCGGTTTACATTCCTAATTATTACTCAATTAAGTTATTAGACAAACTAGTTCAATTATTTATGTGGTTTTTATTCAATAAAATAATTTCTTTTATTATCTATCAAAATTAATAATCTAGATTGTAATTATCATCTTTCAACATTAAAAAACACTTCAAAAACATAAATTGTTCATGTTATAGCTAGCAACACATTTTTTTCTAAATAAATTAGACAAGGAAATCGTTTTTTAAAATATCACAATGTTAAAATCTCATTGTCTTAGTACCTATCTCAGTTTGATTGAACAGTAAATTGCCCTGACTATACATAATGAAATGACTTATTTCGAAGTAAACAGTAGCTAACCAATTAGGCATAGTTCCAAACAAAACATTGGACATTACAACAGGACAATACGAACGCTTTTGTATACAATTCCAATCAATTCATGCATCAAACAACAATTGTGGTATTCCTCCATTGACTATTCTATTCCATACATTTCCGTCGACACATAAAACACACCTGTAGCATTTCCAGGGTTATTATAACCAGCTATTGTCACCTCATTGGCAGCACATCTACCTTCAGCATAACGATCATATGAATCACAGGCCCACGCCAAGAATCCGTTCTGTAGATGTACAGACATAGAATAATATCTTACGCAGGCTTTGTGACTACATTTAGCTGCATCACTTTCCCCTTTAGCTGGTATTATTCCTTCATGGCAAGAAGGCTGTTTATTTCCTTTTTTGTTGAAAAAGAAGTCAATATCAGCCAGTATTGATGTAGTACCCAAACCTCCAGCATTGCAGTGATACACTTCAACGTACTGAGCAACTCCTTTCCTGATCTGATCATCAATCAAACTGTTGGAGAAGCAAGGTCCTGCTGGATCTAAGCCCGTGATTCTCCAGATCTTTTCATTCGTGGCTTCGGTGTATGTAGTTCCTGTGTATCCTAGCATTTGGCTGCCCAAACTGTGGCCTATGCAATGGATTTTGTTGGAGGGGAAACCTTTTGCGTGTATGCCAGCCAGGAAGTTCCCTAATGCTCTTCCTATGTAGAAAGCATGTTTGACTGAGCGCTCGTAACTGGCGATTTTTCCTCCTTTGCTTGACGTGTAGATTGAATGATCTACTATTATCAGGTATATGTTTGGTATAGTACTAAAAGCCTGTCGGAGCAGATCTTCTGTATTCTTATTAATATGTGACTTATATCCTGGGACGAAAAACACTAATTTTCTGGTAATGTCTAAATTGTAGGCTGCAGTGATGCCTTCAACGGCGCTGTCGATAGGAAAAGTCAGGTTGAAGTTATTCTGGAAGTCGTAGAAGAAGATTTGCGTTTCACTGATGCCGATGTCCAGGGTTTTGTCGTGTTCACCTGAAAGATAAAACGTGATAATTAATGATGGATGTTTTGACAAGACATTTAAAGAAGGATGTCAGCTCGCACTCATTAAAGAAACTAAATTGGTAAATGAGGATCTTCAATTGCCCATTAGATAGCAATTGAAGATCCCCATTTACCAATTTACTATCGTTGTTTTGCTGATCAATTCAAAAGCTAACTTTAAGTGATTTGGAGATTTCCGTGACCAGCTAAGCAGGTAATTAGAAGGTTCACAGGAACACGAAAACCGGCCAAGTGCGAGTTCATCGAGGGTTCCGTACAAACTTGCGACATAAAAGGCCATATTTTTTGACTGCATAGACTTAGACTAGCTTGCTTTTCCACAGCTTGATTATATGGTAATTTCATCTGGATATCTCCCCGCGTTCCCTAAATAAAGGGCCTTGACAGACAGACAGACGGATATCATAAAGAGGTTCTGTTTTTAACCCCCGACGCTAAAACGACGGGGTGTTATAAGTTTGACGTGTCTGTGTGTGTAAATGTGTATGTGTCTGTCTGTGGCATCGTAGCTGCCAAACGGATGATCCGATTTGAATGCGGTTTTTTTTGTTTGAAAGGTATATCAGTCGAGAGTGTTCTTAGCTATGTTTGGTGGAAATCGGTTCAGGTCTTCAAGGTCATCAGGTCGTTTGTTAGGTGTGATAGGAATGTTCCACGCTCAGTTTACTTGCGAGCATATGTAGGATCTGACATTTGAAACATTGATGTCTTCTGGAACCACTGAGCTGGTCTGCTGTTAGGGCTCGAAGATAGGAGACGTAACCCTGGACTGCCTTTTAGTAAACCCATCGAGTTTGGGCTCGTTGAATTTGTCTTAACTAGTTCTCTTTATGTTTCTAATTGACGAGGACCTGATGCTGGAAATCTGGAACCTCTGAGCTGGTCTGGTGATAGGGCTCGAAGGTAGGAAATGTAAACCTGGACTGCCTTTTAGTAAACCCATCGAGTTTGGGCTCGTTGAATTTGTCTGGACTAGTTCTCTTCATATTTCTAATTGATGAGGACCTGATGCTGGAAATGGGATGTGGCGGATGAAACCCTGGAATGCCGGAATGAAACGGATAAACCGATTTATATCTTTGCTGAAAATCTAGAATGACCAAAATTTAAAAATAAAACACAAAATTACCCTTAAATGGCAAGAAACATAAAATAAATTAAATGTAAGAATGAAAAATTAAGGAGCTCCTTTAAAAAGCATAAAATAAAAATTAAATTAAAAATTTAAAAACACCCCCGACCCAAAAAAAGTACGCAATTATTATGACAAAAGGTTAAAAATGCTAAACCCTATAAAAAGCAAAAAAAAAACTTTTAACACTACGTAAGTACCAACTAAAGCATGTCAGACTATCTACTCGGGACTTTGTGCCACCTTTATGTCGGAGGCATAACCGCTAATTTTGAACTGCAAATGGTTATCTTGGCCTGCTGTTGACCGTACGTATGAAATTTTTGATTAAATTTTGTCGTGTCGGGGGACCGCTTTTTACCTTCAAAAATACTTACCTAAATCAAATGATCAATCACAAAATTCGTATTTTAAAACTAAATATGTACACAACTACACCAAATGATACAACAACACTGGACAAAAAAATAAAACAGACGAATAGTATGACTCACAAGATTTACTTGTAAAGAAAGAAGAAGATAAGTAAACAAAATAATATTTAAATTACAACGAAAATGTTAACGTAAGTAACGAATTCAAAAAAAACTTTATACTCTATCTAAATAAATGATAAACAATAATTTGATCTTAGGAACGACTCAAAAAATTTGTATGAAAAATGACAATGGGATTGAGGACTTCTTAATGTGAGCTTCTAACGTTAGGCTAATAAATTAGAGCGGTCCCCCGACACGACAAAATTTAATCAAAAATTTCATACGTACGGTCAACAGCAGGCCAAGATAACCATTTGCAGTTCAAAATTAGCGGTTATGCCTCCGACATAAAGGTGGCACAAAGTCCCGAGTAGATAGTCTGACATGCTTTAGTTGGTACTTACGTAGTGTTAAAAGTTTTTTTTTTGCTTTTTATAGGGTTTAGCATTTTTAACCTTTTGTCATAATAATTGCGTACTTTTTTTGGGTCGGGGGTGTTTTTAAATTTTTTATGGTTCTTATCATATATATGGTGCTTATTGGATCACTTTTTTGGCCGACTACTAATATAATCAAGCTGTGAAAACTTCAACCCTTTAAGTCTACGGAACGGAATCAAAAGATATGGGTGACTAGCTTTTGCCCGCGGCTTGGCTCGCGTTAAATTCGGGGTAACACTGTTCCCCCTTCCTGATTTGCAGGTACCTGCTACCTGCAGTTTTGCCTTTGCGCCTGATTTATTGTAATAGCAAAGCTAAGTTTTCCATTTTCTTCCATCTTTCTCCTAGCCTATGTCCGTCTCCAGAGTTTCAACTATCTCTGTACCAAAATTTATCAAAATCGGTTTAGCCATTTAGGCATGACGGGGTAACAAACAAACTCACTTTCGCTTTTATACATATAATATTAGTAAGGAAGTAAGGATAATGTCGAGCCTGACTCGCTTTTGGTCGGTTTTTCCCTTTTGAGGTACATAACCCTAAAAATGATCGCAATGATGGAGAAAACACGTGCTTTTCGGCTTCATTAAAAACAATATTTATACCTTTGTTGTGTTTATACCTAAACATCTGCAGTATTATGACTTTACGACAGCCATAATTGAGACAGGTTGATAGTTCATGCATCATGTGCCATACATTACCTACTTATGTTATTTTCTTTGATTATTTAAATTATACCCATCTTGCTTAGCTATCACACAATCATTCGTCACTCATCGCTCAGGCTTTTTTCCCGTGGGGTAAGCAGAAACCACAAAATACTACGATCGTGGGGGTCTACTATCACTCAGATACAGCCTGTCCCTTTGCTGTCCTCACCCAGCGACGCGCTAAGCCGAGGTTCGTACCCCACAGAGGGTGCCCTTAGCGTGTAGACGCTTAGTTTTCAAGTTTTTGCCCTGGCTGCCTGGAGCGGAGCGGGGAGGGGGGTATCAGACTTTTACTGACTAAAACCCAACCGCGGTATCTCTTTCGAACAACCAGCAACCCTGGCGGTGGCCATGGCAGGCCACTCTGCTTTGCTGACATCTCTTTGAAGGGCGCATGAAACACGACTGCGCCGACGACACAGGCACTGGCCAACTATGGCACACCCAAAAGGCGTCATGTCAGACCTTGTAGTAGAATGAGCTGGACAAAACCAGTGGGCCACATTAACCTAGAATAGAAACAACTGGAAGTCATGGCGGGATGCCTTTGGAAGGATCCCATCAGTGGAATTACGTAGGCTAACCGTACACAGGCGAAGCCTTAGGCAAAAGCTACCATGAAGATAATTTCATTTGTTTAATAAATAATGTTTCTTTCAAAAAGAAAGCTTAATCTAGCTACAAATACGCATATTTGTTACCGGGGCCAAATATTAAATAGCTGGACGCGAAGACATTTTGTTTTAATAAAATATTAAATCACGTACTACATAAAGTTTCATAAGAACATTATATGAATACCAACATGCTTTAATTTAAGCTCAGGAATTTTTAATACTTCAATATAATGTTTTAGTAGGCATATAAGTAATGAATCAGTGGTTGGCATCTTGACTAACGCAGGTTTGATTTTCGGATAGTGTATTTGTTATTTTACCTCACAGTTAATACAAAAGTTATCTTCATTTTCGTTTAGATAAGAATTAGGTGTTTTAATACTGTTTCCGGAGCATTTAATGAGGGTTTTATCGTAAGGAAACCAGCATCCTTACTTAAGAAATATTTCTTGAAGGCATGTAAAACTAATGTCCTTTTTTTGGTATTGTTCGTCGTGTCGTTGAGCTCCTTGGGTTATGAGTCGAGCTACACGATAACTGACAAATGCTTGCACTGACTGGTTTTTACGAAAGCACCACACAGATTGAGTGGACCTGTTCCACTCAATCTGTGTGGTGCTTTCGTAAAAAGACCATTTCAGACACTAATCTGCATAGTCCTCATGTAAGTTGACCAAGATTTTTTGTCTGGACCTTAAACTCAAACTCACTCAAACTCAAATTATTTATTTCAATTAGACCATTACAGGCACTTTTGAATGTCATAAAAACAAGAACAAAAAAAATGATGCTGCTACAGTCCCAGTCACAAGACATAATAACTTGTGAAAGTACTGTAGTTGCCCATTCCAAAGCGTAGATCTCTATGGAGAAGAATGGGCAAGAAACTCCATGGACACTCTTTTAAATCATAATGTTTTACAAAATCATGGATACATCATTCATGTTGAGATTATACATAATGTGAGAACGATGTAGCACATTTAGAGCGTCCAGAGTAAAAGCAATAATTAGCACGAGTTTAATAGATGAATTAAAACAAACCGTGGTAGCTAAGAGATGACCAGTCCCAACTGACAGCGCCCGTTCACGAACATGACGTATGGATCAGCCCCATTCAGCTCGACCATTTTGAAGGGAGCTAAATGACCCGACACACCCGCCACCATCAGCGAGACATTTAAGTGAGCATGACAATCTCTCAACCACCAGGGCAACCGTCGAGTCAATAAAATTACATAGAACTCACACATGGGCATTACAATTATACAATATTAGGAAATTGAGTCTATACAATGCAAATATAGTCTTACAATCTTCTTCAGCTGCCACAATAACTTCAGATGCTGATTAATGATTACTTAGTTTGCCCCTATGGTTGTGGAGCAGGACCGGCATTGAGCCAAGCATTTATATCATTAATGTAATCCCCCAACTTATAGTATGCTTGCCTACATAGTGTGCGTTTAATACACGATTTAAACTTCGATTCATTCAGTTGTAGGATGTGTGGAGGTATTTTATTGTAACATTTTAAACAGTACCCCATAAAAGAGGAGTCAGCTTTAGCCAGCCTGAAACCTGGCTGAACCAGTTGATCCCTATTTCTAGTATTATAGTGATGTCTGTCACTTCTTTTACTAAATAGATGCAGATTTTTCCTAACGTACATGATGTTTTCATAGATGTATTGACAAGGTACTGTCATGATGTTAATTTTTTTAAATAGTTCTCTTAGAGAATCGCGCCTACGTAGATTATACATGGCTCTGATGGCTCTTGTCTGCAGAATAAATATAGACTCAATGTCTGCAGCCCGTCCCCAAAGTAAAATACCGTATGACATTATACTATGAAAATAACTAAAATAGACTAATCGCGCGGTATCTACATCAGTAAATTGACGGATTTTTCTTACGGCATATGCTGCTGAACTCAAACGTCCTGCAAGAGATGTTAAATGAGGACCCCATTGTAGCCTCGAGTCGAGTGTGATGCCTAAGAAAACAGTTTTATTGACAAATTCTAGTTTCTCTTGATTTAATACTATGTCACAATCACTACTTTTGACGTTTGGTAGAGCGAATCTTATGCATTTCGTTTTTTTTCCATTCAATACTAAGTTATTAGCAGTAAACCAATTATGGACCTGCAATAGGGCGTTATTTAGGTCGTCAAGATTCGTGGTACGTCTATTTACCTTAAATATTAAAGAAGTGTCGTCAGCAAACAACACCATTTGTGGTTGATTTTCAAATAAATGGGGTAGATCATTAATATATACTAAAAAGAGGAAAGGGCCCAATATAGAACCTTGTGGTACACCCATTTTAACTTTTAAACCCATTGAATTAACGCCATTAATTTGAACTTGTTGTTGTCTATCATTTAAATACGATTTTACTAAACTGAGCGCAAGTTTATCTAAACCGTAATGCTCAAGTTTTAAAAGCAGGGTTTCATGATTAACGCAATCAAATGCCTTCGTAAGGTCACAGAAGATTCCTATTGCATCTTGTGCCTCTTCCCACGCAGTAAATATGTGTTTCATTAAGGTGACACCGGCGTCAGTCGTACAACGTCCTTTGGTGAAACCATACTGCTTTTCATGTAAGATTTGATTGGTGTTAAAATGGTTGAGCAATTGATTTAGCATTATCTTTTCAAACACCTTGCTGAGAACTGGCAAAACGGATACGGGCCTATAGTTGTTAGTGTCTTTACTGACTACTTTACTTAAAAGAGACTATGACCTCGTGAGTTTGTTTCGGCTGTTTCTTCTCAGAGTAGTCGGGTACGAAACACCGGCCTCATCTAGTTTTAAAAAAGACGTGTAAAGGTGTTTGGGAAACCTACTTGCAAAATAAATATCATTTAAGACAGAGGTCCATGGACGGCATAAAAACTCTGATACCAGGTTTCTATAAAACAGGTTTTAATTTTTTACTTTTTATGCAGAAGCCTTAAATAACATTTTCCTTTTAGGCATGCTATGACATGGTGCCGTATTACAAATTAATTTAAAGTATTTCAAATCCGTACCTGAAGATGTTAATTCCGTACTTACGTAATTATAAGCATCATCAATTAATCAAAATAAACAAATAATGCATTTTACACATTCTATAATGTGGCAACACTACATCAAGACTTTACAAACAAAAAAGGATAATCCCCGTGATTTATTTTTTTCTTTGTTAAATATTGTAAAAAAATGTTCTAAAATGTACAGAATAGAGTTCACTGTATCTAGTAGGCACTTGTTCGGAAGGAAGAATAATGCGTTTTAAAAAAAAAAAAAAAGTTACCCCACACTAGGGATTTTCCTGTTTCGTGGGTGCGTTTACAAATATTTAAACTCACATACACAAACAACCAGACCCGAAACAACTATCTGCAGGAAATATTTGTTCCGTGCGGGAATCGAACCCGCTACACGCTGCGCAGCAGTCGATCGCTCAGCCGCTGCGCCAACCGTGCCGTTTAATAAAAATAACAATACTTCCCTGAATTGTCCGTATATTAAGTGCAGGTAAAAACGTCAGCTGATGTTTGTAGGTTACCGGTAACGATGTATTACCGAAAAACGTTATGGATTATCGGGAAAACAATAATCCTGGGTATTTACACATTTACAATCCGATTGCACAAATAATTACACTATATTATAACTTATTTACTAATTAAATTTAATTTTAAAATACGGAGCCAAAATTTTACATATTGCGTAATTAATTACGTGACTGACATTTACGTTACTTCGGAAGCCCTAGCCGTACCTACCTATTCAATGCAAGGTTATTCAATCAATGCTAACTAGAAATTGCCAGCAGTTACAGTAAAAACAGGCATAAACAAACATGGTATTAATGTTTGTTCCTCAAACAAGAAATCACTAACAAGGAAAAATGGTTTCTAAACACTGCGAATACAGGTGATTCATACAATAATTAAATTAACTTATAACACCGTTAATTAGACTAATACAAAACCAATTGACAACTAACAACCTCAAATTGGTCAGTATTGACAAACGGGACCTTGAACTAAGAAAATAAATATCCATACAGCGAATTACATCAATGAAACTGAACGCGATAGCGAATCGCGATTGACTTTGTGACTAACTGTGTTCCAGAGCTATCGCCGTCATTTCATTAAAATATAGAACTTGATTGTGTATCTTCTACATTTAAGGGCAGCAGCTCTTAATGTTTGTAGTTTAAATATACGATCACGGTCTATTTTTTTTCGTAGTGTCCTTTACCAAAAAATGACGTCACTTACATGTAATCCAGTCCGAATATAGAAGAGCTTTAAACGCCCCACCGTACCCACATACGAACACCGCACTTAAAATAAAACAAAATAAATAAGAATTCATTGTTGATAACCTTCTGACACGTCCGTCACGGTCAGTGTACGGGCGACAAATGACACACGTGGGACTCGCCAGTATAGATCATGCGCGCGCGCTGTATACAGAAGGAAAACAATAACAATTTGATTATAGGTACTTTAATGATCTGGTTCATCAGTTATGTCTTTGTATAGGGGAATGGGAAAACACGTAATGTTGTATCTACGAGTTTTCATATGTCTGATAGAAAATTACGATCAGTTATCGTTGAGATGAGTCAATAATGTATGAGCAATATTGGTTGTATTTGGGTAGATCACCTATTTGGGTGTAGGAAGGTCAGCAAAATAAACTGACAACTGATATTTTTATGTGGACATTGTGATCACATGAGACGCATTTATAATTAACTAGCTTCCGCCCGGGACTTCGTCCGCGTGGCATAGTTACTTTGGGCTAACTTAACGCGTGATGGTCGAAAAAAATATATATTTCTCTCCCCTTTTTTCCCTCTTCCCCCCTTTTCTCACTTTTTTAGGAAAAAAAATAGACTATGTCTTCAGGGTAACAACCATCTTTGTACCAAAATCATCAAAATCGGTTTGGCCATTTAGGCGTAACAAACAAACAAACTCACTTTCGCCTTTATTTTATTAGTAAGGATTTGCGATTGACATCACACAAAATTACATACCGCCTGTTTTGGTGGAAAAGGTACGATCCATAACTTGCTGCCGTTTGTTCCTAACTTCCATCTGGAAGTTGAAACAAACGGCAGCAAGCTAAGCTAAGCTATCTAACTTAGATACATTTTTCGTGGTGACGATGATTCTCTTAGTATTAAATAGCTTTAAACAGAATTCTTCCATGACTTCCATCTCAATAGCGTGAAGTTGCACAAGGAGCAGGTCTGTAGCGAAACCTTTTCAAAGTAGTTCTTCGTGGATTGTAAGTAGAAGTTTGTGGTGTCCGGTTGTGGTAGCCCTGCCAGTATTCATGGTCCTGCAGAAACATTGTGTTAGCAAATATGGAACGAATCTAATGCCAGGTCCAGATTCAAAACCCAAAAAACTTCTATTGTCAATCTTGATATTTAAGACTCCAGATTGTGTGTTCAATTGTGTTTATAATAATAATAAATTCTGCATCTCCTACCACCATTCCTAACTTTTACTATCTACGCTATGGAATGGGCATTACGATAGTTTCACAAGTTATTATGCCTTGTGACTTCATCTTTTTGTTTTTGACATTCAAGTGTCTGTAAAGGTCTAATTGAAATAAATGCTTTGAGTTTGAGCAAATTCGTTAGAAGAAACTTTAGAACGGAAAGTGAAACTTGTATAATTCCTATTAACCGTGATCTTGGCTGAACATAAAGGCGGAACATTCCCGCAGAAGTGGTGAATTAACTTACCTTAACTCACCACGAAGTTTTTAATTGAGTCGAGTCGATCTTCAGTATTAAGGTGCAGTTTCACAGGCGGTTATCAAGAGTTTTTGTCCACGACAGTTGACAAAGGAAGACGATCTAATTCGTTTGATAACACTTAAAATTGTAATTAGGTACATGTTTTGTTATTATTGCCTCCAATTGCTCCTTTTATTATTTAATACCTTATGGGCATAAGGTATTAAATAGCGGCGGTTCCCGCGTTAAGTTTGGAGCCTACTTATTGTCTCACAGGATCGTTCTGCTGGGATTAAAAGTAGCCTATGTATCAACAGCGTATAGGTCTAATAATTCGTTGGTGTGCCCACAATCCGTCAAGTCAACAATAGCTACGAATTCTACTACTATGGATGCTGGCTTCGAAAGTGTTAATGCAGGTTATAAACTATCTGTCTGCCAAATTTTCGTCAATTTCCAGGCGGCACCTACATACACAATATTTTTGCAATTTGCACTGCTTTTTTTTCATTTTATTTTTTTTTTGAGGTCGGAAATCATCCTATGACTTCCCCCGCTCTGGGCGGAGCGGGAGGGCATGTCAGACTTGTACTGACTAAAACCCACCTATGTTCCTTCTATTGCCCT
The DNA here is from genome assembly GCA_905475445.1 of Ochropleura plecta. Classification (NCBI taxonomy): domain Eukaryota; kingdom Metazoa; phylum Arthropoda; class Insecta; order Lepidoptera; family Noctuidae; genus Ochropleura; species Ochropleura plecta. The sequence goes on from FR997734.1 coordinate 18,793,307, forward strand.
TTACGTTCCGGGACCGCGGTATCTCTTTCGAACAACCCGCAACCCCGGCAGGCGGAGGCCCTGGCAAGCCCCTCTGCTTTGCTGACTCTCTTTGAGGCGCGCGTGAAACACGAACGCGCCGTCGACACGGCCTGTCGTCATTAGACGGACAGACGGTGAGCTGCCCATTGCTCACCGTCCACAGGCCCGCATCTACGGTGGCCGGAAATCGTCTCGCGGCGCCCGGCGCCCTGGGCGTCTCCCGCGGCGGCTGGGTAAATGATAAATGATGTTTATTTTGCAAGTAGGTTTTCACAAACACTTTTACACGTCTTTTTTTTAAAACTAGATGAGGCCGGTGTTTCGTACCCGACTACTCTGAGAAGAAACAGCCGAAACAAACTCAGAGGTCATAGTCTCTTTTAAAGTCCAGACAAAAAATCTTGGTCAACTTACATGAGGACTATGCAGATTAGTGTCTGAAGTGGTCTTTTTAAGAAAGCACCACACAGATTGAGTAGACCTGTCCAGTCAGTGCAAGCATTTGTCAGTTATCGTGTAGCTCGACTCATAGCCCAAGGAGCTCAACGAAACGACGAACAATTCCAAAAAAAGGACTTTGGTGAAGGTCCCTAATAGTACTCAACTGCCAGACAATCGTCAAAAACAAACAAAGTAAATAAAAATCATGATCCACATGGTCCTCACATTCACAATAAACAACTACAGACTAGAAAATATGTACAAAATAAATTAATGAGATCATAATGATCTCATAAAATGTCATAATAAAAAAAAAATGTAAAATTAAGTAAAAAACAATAAAATATAAAACAAAGTAAATATCAATGTCAAATCATTAAATGTCAGTGTATAGAATAAACAATAAATAATTGAAACAAAGGAAAATTTTGACACTCACTGAGTAAATTAAATTGGAGCAGCTTAATCCCAAGCCTTTTTATCTTCAAGGTAATAATTAATATTATAGTAAGCTTTAAGAGCTAACTTACGTTTTACAAAAACTTTAAATTTATTGAGGCTTAGTGTTTGAACGTCGTTTGGGAGTTTGTTATAAAAACGTATACATTGGCATGTGTGGGTTGGCCTGATGTTCTCTCCCTAAAACGCCCGGCCACCTCCTTTGCTAGCATTACTGCTTCGCAGAAGGTGGTGACCGCTTCCCATTCCCTCTCGCTCCGGACCATGGCCTGAACCAGGGCCGGACGCGAGAGATCGCCGCCGCCGATCGCCTCCACGAGGGCACGGCGGCAAGCTGGGCAGACCGCCACTGTGTGCTCCACCGTGTCCTCCGGGCGATCGTCACAATTGTGACGCCGGGGCGTTTCCTCCCGCCGGATTATGTGCAGGAACCTCCCGAAACTTCCGTGTCCGGTGAGGTCCTGCGTCAGGCGGTAGGTGAGGACGCCATGACGCCTCTCCAGCCACTCCTCAAAGAGGGGACTTACCGCCACTATTGTGGCTTGCCCTAATTTGCACTGCTGGAATATAATTTTTGTGCATTGGACCAAGCGTTTAAAGTTCAACACACTGTTAAAGTGTTTCGTTTTTTTTTACGTATGGGAAATCATCAATTACATCCCCCGCTTTGGATGGAACGGGGGGGAGTCTTAGACTTTTACTAACTAAAACCCGTAAAGTCCACGGTATCTCTTTCGAACAACCCGCAAACCCGAAGGTATTCGTTTAAGTGTTGCTAAGGTTAGTAAAAACGAGCAATAGTGTAGATCTTTCACCTGTAGATAACTCTATACTTACTAATAAACAAAAAAACTCTTTGTAAGCAAGGTTCGAACAGCTTCCCACTGTTAAATCCGTATCATAATTCCTTGCAAAAAACAACGTCTTAAGCCAAGGTCTCTCTCAGAAATCCCATTTCTTGCGCCTATGACAGCCCCAAGTTATCTGATGGGCGAACTAATTGTCCATGAGATTCATCGTAATATCCCGCAAAGATAATGTCCTACGCTTTATTTCCTGCAGCGGACATGATGGGTAATGACCCTCGCTTTCGCGAACTTTTTTCTGTTATGAATGTCCGGTGTCAGTATAGTTCGTACGAGCGATTTTTAGATCGAAAGTGTGCTTCTTTTTCTTCTTCTTTGACAACACGGTTGGCGCAGGGATCCAATCCACACAGTGGTAGGGTAAAGGCACCAGTGAATGAACACTTAAGCAATTTGCGAACTTTAAAAAATATTTACTGTGGGTTATCAGTAATGAAAGCGGCCGAAATTTGTTTTACAGTGTTAAGAATATATTCAAAAATCATTTTTAGGTACGTTTTACAACATAACATTCACAGTTTTATTATAATAAGCAGTAAATCGGAAAATACCCCAAAACTCCAGTGAATGAACGGCGTTTTCTAGTAAATGAACGAAATGAAACCAGTGAATGAACAAAATTCTTCGTTTATTAATTACACTATTACAGTCTTATTATTGCAATAGATGCGGTGAAAAAATCAACATTTCTTTAAAAATCTTCAATGTCTTAATAGAAAAATAAAAATAAAATCTTCTCAAAACAATACTCTCTAAATCTTACCTTAATTTTACAAACATTCATAGACCTCTCAGGCACGTTAAAGTCTTTTATTACAAAGTAAAAACAATATTTAGCTTATACCTAATTAACTAGGTAACTAAAAACTTCTTGGTCATGTATTGTTTACAAATTTAAACTTTAATCAGTTTTCAATTTAAATGATCAGGTACAAACTAACTTCACCGAAGTACTGAAACTTTGCGTAATTATCAAGTAATCATACCTAACTAAAATCACAATAAGTGAGCCGAAATATAAGCTAATCACAGTCTTAATTCGTTTAACTTTATTGACGTTAGGATTCCTTAGACATCCTTTTGATTATTTTACTTATTCTAAATCTCTAAATGTTACATTATTAAAAGAGATGGATTGATCTCTTTAGATTTAGAATAAGTAAAATAATCAAAAGGATGTCTGGAATAAGCAGGCTCTCTTAATACACGTTCTATGTCTTCAAAATCTACTTCAGACACATCAGGTACATTTGGTTTTACGAAACTAACAATGTTATCACATACCGCTTTTTTCCTTAGAAAATCTATCTTACATTTCTTTTCTTGATCGTTTACCATAAGGGCTTTGCCTACATAGTGACGTGTTCTTTTATCAGTTTTGAATTTGTAACATATTTTCCGTGAAGATCCTTAGTTGACACTGGTAAGTCATTCATTCCAATTTCATCATTTTGTTTATCTTAATATACCGGACTATGTGTTTGTGTTTCTCAGTTTTGTTCTGTTCTTTGCGTTTTTGTGAAAGCTTTTCTTCTCTATCCTTCTATTTGTTTTCTTTTTTTTCCAGTTTTCTTCGTTTTTCATTTTCTTTTGCCTCTAATTTCCTTTTTTTTAATTGATTTTGTCTTCTTCTTTTGATCTCTTTTCTTCTTGTATCTTTTCTACATACGCTTTGTATCGTTGGCCTGTTAATCTAAACGGCATGGGATTAGTTTTTTTACTTTGGCTGCTTTTTTTCCGAAGCGATTTTTGGATACCCCAGAAAGCTGTCGATTTTATTTGAGTTAACAACTGGCTGAATATCGTCCTCCGTGATTGTACACACATTCATATCACTATTGTTTTCAATTACTTTCAATAAATAATATAGGAGTAGAAGATGTAGAAGGTCCATCGCTTAGAAACAATTCTGTTCTAATGTCTAACAATGTACCAGCTTGTGGAGTATCATACGATGGAAGAGGAATTACGGTTGGTGGATTCAATTCACTATTAATTATAAACTCTAACTATTTCGGTGGTTTCATTTAGATTTTCCGTATAGTCCTATTTTTCCTATTATTAGTGGTCATAAAACAACAGTATCGAAAACTTCTTCTGGGTGCATTGGATAACCTAATTTAGCTTTATTTATAATCCAGTCAGAAATCTTAGCTTTTTCATCTACAGTAAGCTCGGACTGAGGGCCCATGTTTCTTTGCAAAGGTACCTTGTTTGTGATTTTATTATGTAAAGTCGATTTTGGTATCTTGTACACATTGCTTGCATTAGTTCTCCATTAGCAATTGACTTAAGAGCTGCTTCAAGTGCTTGTTGACTGTTTGGAACCTATTGTACTTCTTTTTGTGATCCATGGTAATCTAAATGGACAAAAGAAAAATGAACAATTTTAAACGATTGCAATATTATTTTACTACCTGTAGGTAAGTAGGTAGGTAGAAATACCAAATTTCTTGAGAAATCTGTCTTAAAATATGAAGTGTTCATTCACTGGATTTTATGAACCAGTAAATGAACATACCTGTCCCAATACTGGCCAAAAGATCGGAAATCTATTTAAGAAATAGCTCCCAAAACATGAACCTCATAGCATTAGCGTAAGTTATGTTTTTCAACCAAAACGTGATTTTTACGATTACCCAGTGAATGAACACCCGTTCATTCACTGGAATTTAAACGATTTTTTGATCCAATGCTGAGACACTTAATAATTTAATATAACTGACAAAAATCGCAAATAAATGGATTTGAAACACAATATTAAACTGTTATCCTACGATATTAAACAAATAACCCATCAAAAATACCGTTATTTACATTACAATGTCAAATCAAAAAAGATTCCACTTACCTCAGTCCTAAACTCTAGCCCGAACAAATAAAAATTTCACTATCGACTTAAACTTTAACCACTCGCCATTTTAGAATTAATTATGACTTTAAACGTGAACGTGACCACATAAATGGGAAATAGAGTTGAATTATGAAAAAAAATACTACACATGGTAGAAACGTTCAGATTTCTTGTTTTTTGGATAAAACTGCGTTTTGTTCATTCACTGGGGGGTGTTCATTCACTGGAGCACTTACCCTAGTTATGAGAATTTAATCTCTAGTCCGACTAGCAATTAAATTCTCATAACTATCTGTGTGGATTGGATCCCTTCCGTGAAGTGAAACTGGACAATATATATATATATATATATAGGTATATATACGTAGGTATGTATACTATGATTAGTTTTGCCTCCAAAATCCAGATGGAGCTCGTGTTCAAACAGGATTGCCTTATAAAGCCTGAAGAGGGCTCTCTTTACCCGATATATTATTATACTCCGGTCTACGCTATTTAAGTGTTTATGTTGCAAGTTTATACTTGTTCCATACATTTTAAAGTTTTTAGGTTTGAAATTAAATCATATACCTACCTACTAAAGTCAGTGGCCCTTTGGAGCTGAAAAAATCAACCCTCTTAGTCTACGCAATCAAAAGATATGGCTGTTTAAGTGTTTATGTTGCAAGTTTATACGGAACCTTCGGTGCGCGAGTAATACTTTCATTGATCTTAAAACTCTAATAAAAAACGATGCCGCTCAAGGTAAATTAGAAATCTATTGATAAAAGCCTACATTCTTATTTACTGACTCTCTTTTGGCCGGTTTTATTTTTGGGTTGTACAGACTTAAGCCCATCTATGTTCTTTCTTTTGCCCTTTGTGTTCCGTGGCCGGTTTGCATGGCTAGAGATCTCACAGGCTAGATATATGTTGAAGGAGAAAGGGGAGGCGTTTGCCCAGGAATGTGACATAACGCAGGCTGGTCAAAAAATGTCAAGCAGTCCCCATGGGCGGTATTATAAACTTGACACTAGGTTAGGCATTGTTTTCATTACCTATCATATTGCATTGTTTCCATCTTTTAGAATTTATTTTAGAGCTTAAAAAAACCGCCATTTTGGATTTTCAACTCACTGCAAAAGGACGCCATGTTAAAATATCACCGCTGCGAATAAGGACTCGGTAATGTCACCACGGAAAAAATGTGGTGATAATGGTAGTGTTTTTTTAAAGGCTTTTTCAATACACTTCCTCGAAAGCAGGCTCTTAAATACACTACGATAAAGTTCAACATGCTATGTATTTGACCAGCATAATTTTTAGGTAGGTACCTACTCATTTATCGCAACGAGGTCTTTAATTTTTATGATTTCACCACGGATAACAAGAAACAGCAATATTTTTTAAAGGCAAATGATGCTAATGTTATTAATGCCTATTATTAAAAAAAAAGATATTGTGTCTTACAAAAGAATATCCCAAATAAACATGATTGACATTTATTGAGTTCTAAATTCAAAAACAGAATTTCTTATTTTTAATAACAGGCTGTTTATCAGTGTCATACCTTTTTTTTCTTTCTTCTTTGGCAACTGACAGTGTCATAGGTACCTGTTTCTCCTTCAGTGTAAAACAATAATTTGTTAGTGATTATGAGTGATAATGACAAAAGTACTTTTTGTTGTTATTTAATTTCTCCGTATGAGTTTCCTCACTTAGATAATTGTTCCGGGTCTGGCTGTTGGTGTATGTGAGTTTAAATGTTTGTAAACGCACCCACGATACAGGAGAAATTCCTAGTCGGGACAGTTTAAAAAAAAAACTTTAAAATCAAAATGTAACGTACCTATCGCAGCTGTTAGCGCCAAAAGGGTTAGTTAATAGCCTAAATAACCATTCATCAACAACAAAAAATGCTTCTTAGAAAACCCAAATAACTTTGCCCTACCTGTAGATAGAACCTAGGATCCAACATCTTGTGCATTGTTGGCGATCGCTATATTGACTATAAACTTCTTTTGTTTAGAGAATCAGGAATGTAGTCATGAATTTCGTTGTTTTCAGTTATAAGGAAAAAGATCTATTAAATTAAACACTTTATACATATTTCAGTAACTACACATTTATTTCAGTACCTTCACATTTATTTCAATTAATTTGCATCACCACAAAAGAATTTGTTTTTAAAAATTATTTATCTGATCTGATTGTAGCCACACAACGTTATATATTTACAAGCAATGGCTATGCAAAAGATTATTTACAATTATGTAAGTAACTGACACCAATTAATTAACTTGACACAAAATAAATGAACTAATAATTCCGAAATACAGTTTATCAAAATCTGTGTTACAAAAATAGGCCTAAAAAGTTGGTTAATTTTAAACACATTATTTTTTTAATTTTTAATAAAAATACATTTAAAAATATAAAAAATCCCAATATAAAAAGCCCACTGGTATCGGGAACAGTCTATATCCCACATGTCGATAAACTCGCGAGTCAAGTCAATATACTTGATTTGCTTTTACGAGGTTCTCGTCATGCGGAACCGTTATGTCAATAATAATTGCGCGCTGCTCTAATGTGATATTGTCATTTTCGTGAACTGGGTCGGGCACATATTTATAGTACGGAGTTTTCGATCCCGGAGGTTGTATTTTACATCTATTATTAACGTTCTCATACTTAAATCATTAAAAAATGTATACCAATTTCGGTATTACCAGTTCTCACATTGGTTTAAGCTTAATGCTTAAAGGTTGCGATAAAATGTCGCGAAGTATTGTATGTATATTCTTTCAAAATATTCTAGGAACTTTCAGCTTACATTCTACATAATTAAAGACAGTTTAAACAGAGTCAAACAAGAACAGTTATTCAAACTTAAAAACAATTTTTCCTCTAAATATATTTTATAGAGATGTATAGATATTTTTTACACACTTTCGTTTATCTTTGGTTTTTATAATACCCTAAAATTATAAATACAAATACTTAACAGAAAGAAAATGCTATCCACCTTTGTACAATTCTCTACATCATCATCTGCCAAGCCTTTTCCCATCTATGTTGGTTAGAGTCGGTTTCCAATCTATCCGGTTAGACTGCAGCTGACTGAAGCAGCTGAATACTGTGTGTAATGGAGTGACTGCCTATCTGGCCTCCAGAAACCAGTTACTACCTACTGGGTAATACGTGAGTTTTAGTAAGACTGGTCAGCAGTATTCGGGTCACTGTCTATTCTCTTCTGACTTTTCAGCTTTCAGTTTTGACCGACATTTTTTCATTCTACTTGGTGCATCCCAGCGAAACCTACTTTTAGTTATATTCTTGACATAATTATGTAGACCTCACTTTTTAAACGTTGAAAACTCAACGTTTTATTAATATAAATGCCAAAATCACTTATTATAAATGTCAACGTCACTTAGTATAAATGCCAAAGTCACTTATTATAAATGCCAAAGTCACTTATTATAAATGTCAACGTCACTTATTACAAATGTCGAGTTCACTTATTATAAATCTCAACATCAGTTAGTATAAATGTCGACGTCACTTATTACAAATGTTGACGACACTTAGTGTAAATTTCAAAGTGATTTAGTAAATAACGACGTCAGTTAGTATAAATGTCGATATCACTTAGTGTAAATGTTGACGTCACTTAGAAGACATGGCTATTCACTCAGGATCAGAAGCAATAGGTTTGATACTGGCTTCGCAAACAGTTCTTGAACGAGCTTTTTTGATCAATCCAGTTAGCTTAGATAACAGTGGATCAATATTAGTCATGATCCATTCTTCTGTACTCCTCTCTCCCGTTATTTCTTGTAGGTAATTAATCATGTTGGCTCTTATCATTTGCAGTTCTGTCAGCGAGCTGAAAAGTGTACAAAATAGCTTAATGATTTAATAACATACAAAGGTTATACAAACATGAGATAGCATAGATGGAAAGTAGTACATATTGTTGCAAGTGGGTAAAGTTCACGTCATAAAGCCGAGAGTTCATTGGCAGATGCTGTCGTTTATCAACCGTCGTCGTTCGTGTTTAAGCATTTGAAGCTTTACGTCGTCGGTCCCAAAGAGTACTATAATGTTGCTTGTCACTCACTGTTCAGCGTTTCCCGCGATGCCCGCAACGTGGCCTGGTATTGTGTACTGTCGTGACATCTGCCAATGATTCAACCAGGTGTTCACTCTGAAATATATAGGTAGCAAAAGTTAGTACGATCTGAACAAAAAAAAACTTCAAGATTCTCCCAAGCGGCTGCCATAATTATTATCACTAACTTATTATAAAACTTTCATAGACAGGGTTAGAGTTTTAAACACTCCAGTTTAGAGAAAGAAATATGGCAAGTAAAAGGAAACAAGTAATCTGTATGGACGTATTCAGTCAAACCGATCAAATAAAAAAAAAAAAATATCTTGGGACAACTCACACACATAAGTTTCATGTTTAAATGTTCCTTTAGATTAGGTTTATTTATTTAACAATTTATGCACACATAGTAGACAACACAGGCGAAATTTGAGTACAAAGGTAAGTAAGAAAAAATATTTGCATTTTAACCAAATCATCATCTGCATAGCCTTTTATTAACTTTGTTGGGGTTGGCTTCCAGAGTAACTGGATGTAGCTAAATACCAGTTTACATGGAGCGACTGCCTATCTGACCTCCACAACCGAATTAGTACTAGGTATTACGATACCCATTGGAAGACTGATTGTCAGACTTTCGGGACTCTGACTACCTGTAACGACTGTCAAAGATCTACAAATGACAGCCGGGACCAACAGCTTAACATGCTTTCTGAGGCACGGAGGAGACTCGGTATTCAATGGGTGGTCCCCCATTCATGTGCCAACATAGGCAATGTTATAACTTAGTCACGAAGTCCTCAAAAGTTTTAACATATTATTATGCAACATATACATTCACCATAGCAACAACAGATTTGTGTCGCGCAATAGCAATTCGCTACGAAAAGGGGAAACAGGAATTAGCTAACCGCCATCTTTTGTACGTGCATCAACTACCTTCACGCTTAAAAAGAAGCTTCTTAGAAAGCTGTCAGACGAGATCTGCCAACTGGAAAAACAAACATCCCCCTCCCTACTCACTTCAACAACCCGAAAGAACACCTGCCATGAACGAACTGCAGTGGCCAATCTCTTAACCGACTGCGGGCCCAGGTTGGCCGCAGCTGTAGATATAATCTGTTCAAATGGGGTATCTTCAACCCATCCCAAACACAATGCCAATGTGAAGCCCTTTTGCAAGATATGCCTCCCTGGTGCCCTATTGCAGGATATGCTCCACCTCCTGCACCAGAAGGTTCCTGCAAGGACACCAGCCCATCCTGCACAACCGCTTTCAGGATTTAAACGAAACAAATGCTAGAGCCGTGCAGGGCTACATACTGGTCTAATACTATATTAGTTTCATCGACACGAAAATAAGAACAAACTATAGAAAAAAAAAACTCACAAGTCACTGTTTAAGAGTGAAACGCATCGTTCCTTCGCAATAACAAAGTTGTGAATACAATGTGCAAGCTCCGCGCCTGGCCACTGGTCTGATGGCAAGAAATCTTTCACAGCAGAATCGGTTACTGTAACATATAATTAATTGTCATCAAACATTGGGTACATTTGAAATGAAATGAATATGAAATCTTTATTTTCCAGATATAAATACAAATAATAACATTACTATACATTATTATTTTTTTAATATTTCTCCGCACTAGGATTTTTTCCTGTATCGTGGTACCTTTACAAACTTTTAAACTGACATACACAAACAGTCAGATCCGAAACAATTATTTGTAGGCCATACAAATATTTCGACGGTCCCTACGTACATAAAGACATGTCAAGAATAGCATTTTTTTATTGTATCATTGGCTTTAGATTATCTATGCGCACATGCTGAGATACGATTTTTATTTAATTTATTGACCTTGTTTTAGAAATCGTATAAAGTTTTATAAATACAACGAATAAGTGTCGTAGAAACGGTCATCTATCGGTTTTTAAAATATTAAGGTTTTTTTTTAATACTAAATTATTTTACTATACTTACCAATTTGTAGGCCGCCATCGATAGTTAAAACCCTGAGGCACGCGGCAAGGCTTGGAAGAGCAGAAGGTAGCAATTCACATAGAGTGGCGTAGTGGTCGTATCTGTGAACAAAATGCAACTGTGAGACTAATGGCGCTGACATAACTGGTTCCAAGCAACGTTAATAACGATCACTGTCGTTTCGTTTTTAGCTGCCCACTTTTTGGAGTTTACTCCTTAAGAATCGATTTTCATATATAAGGCGCCCGGTATGAGAAAAATGTGAGGTGTAAAATCTACTGAAGAATGACCTCGTTACGTTTTTGGTGGCACGCACCAAAAACGTAACGACGTACAGTTGAATATTACTAGATGGCGCTTTATGAAATTTGTCGTCCGTCAGTGATATTTTTAATTATTTATTATTATTTTTTTTTGTACTTAAGGAGTAAACTCCAGTCGTGCGTCGGAACTGACACACACACTTTTTTTTGCTACGTTGCGTAATTTGTAATGATGTTTATTTTCTTTTTGTTATTTTGAATGCTTGTCGTCATTGTGACCATATTTTTTATTTCTTTCTTTCATTGGTTGTTCAATCTAGTAACATATTTTTTTATTTCAAAATAGCTTTACTTTATTGATCTGATTAAGGCTTGGCTGTAGCGTCGTCTACAATTCGCTTTTAACGGTCGCCCCCTTTGCATTCAACGAGCCAATGAGTCAGATATTAAAGGTCAAACTTCTAATTGTATCTAAAGTACGGACGCGAAGCAGAAAGAATTTCGAACGTTGACCTGTTATTACCTGTCTCTGTCACTCCCACGTAAATATAATGCGTCTCGTTCGCACAGTTACAATGGCGGCCGTTCTCAGGGATTGTAAACCTTTTACCTGTGACTGTAAGGTTTGTTCTTGTTTGCATGTGGTTTTTTGGTTGGCCTTGACTCACGACAAAAAGTCCTTACTTGACAAATTTTATACATAATTATGCATGGTAATTATTTTAATACATAATTATTTATATTTATTATACATAATTTACATATATTATTATACATATATTTATTTATACATAATTATTTTAATACATAATTTTTTTACATAATTATAACGAACAAATGACATTCCATCTTGGGATGCGTTATAGCTCAGTTTTCGGACACAGAACAGTTATCTATTCCTAGTTTGTTGTTAAGTAAAAACGCTCAGTCCCTTGAGTTTCGTTATAAAGAGTTTACACTGTACATAATATTTTATTTAATAAGTTGGTTATTTTTTTTGCTTCAAATATTTCCTGTAAATCACACGTAATACAAAAATGTTTGTAACCACTGGCAGTAGGCCTCTTTACCTACTGCCAATGGTGTGTGACAAATGTGTCATTGTACGAAATTCTTCCTGCTCCGCGACTGGACTTTATCTATTTATCGTTCTGAAAAACGCAGAAATCATCATCTTCCCACCCTAGAGTTACTTCTTTTTTCAGCTGAGAATCATCAAATAATTTCTACCTCTGTGTGCGGAGCGGGGGATAGTGTCAAACTTTTACCAACTTAAAACCCATCCATGTTCCGTCGTTTGCTGTTTACGTTCCGGGGCCGCGGTATCTCTTTCGAACAACCCGCAACCGCGACACGGCCTGTCGTCACTGGACAGACGTCAGACTGGACAGACCCGCGTCTACGGTGGCCGGGAGTCGTCTCGTTATGTTTACGGTATGTTATGTTACATACCGTAAACAATGAGACCACTCCCGGCCGTAAACATAAATGTAAGTTTACGGTGTCATACCTCGACCATCCGGTAAGTATGGCCCCGCTGTAGTTGACGCGTTCCTTTTGTTCGTGTAAATGTGATACCCAAGCCTTATGGTTACTGACGTACCGCATACTGGGTGACAACACCTGGAAAGTATATGAAAATACGTTATAGTTAGCTTTAAGGTAACCAAAGCACGGCACGGCACGGTTGGCGTAGTGGTTGATCGATCGACTGCTGCGCTGCGTGTCGCGGGTTCGATCCCCGAACGGAACAAATATTTGTATGACCTACAGGTAGTTGTTTCGGGTCTGGCTGTTTGTGTATGTGAGTTTAAATGTTAGTAAACGAGGAACTCCTAGTGTGGGACGTTTTTTTTAAAAATAAAATAAGAAAAGAAAAAGAGTAATTTTTATTCTTCGTTTGGTTAGTGCTTAGCCCGGTGTCAGTTTTTATCCTGCCTTTAATTATAGATTTTTAATCTACTATTTTTTTAACCTACGAAAAAAAAGGAGAGGCTCTCAATTTGACATATATATTTTTTTGTATTTTCAAATGTTTTTTTTTTTTGTTTACAAAATTAGACGGAGGTCATGATTTTCCACCACTACTTTGAGAAAAAATAAAATGGCAGAAGTTAGGTAGGCTTAATTTTTTTTTTTTGACCTCTTTAATCAGTATTTTTTGCAATAGTTGTCAAATCACATATTTATATAAACTTTCTTCTGAATAGTTACATTACTGATAGCAACATGTGTGACTTGTCTCATTTTTTTTTGCAATATTATTTCTTATTCTTGTACCTATAGAATCTTTTTTACCATTTCGTTGTGAATGAGTGGACATTGTTGGCCTTGTAGATTCTTAGACGCTTGTTAACTGTTGTTAACGTATTATTTTATTTTACTTTTGTAAAGTAAGCAATGACTTATTGTCGGGCCTACGCTGTCCTCTCATACTTAAGTACTAACGCTGTAACAACATTGTAAAACCAAATGATTTTAAAAGATTAACCATGGAGTTTCTTGCCGGTTCTTCTCCATAGGAAACGATTAACCCGAACCGTGCTTTTCTCGACGTTTTATAAGTGCACATGTAGGCCTCTGTGAAATAAAAATATTTTGATTATGAATTCAATGCCCTTTTATTCTCACCTGGCAGCTCCCATTTGCTCCTTTGTACGCTGTTCCAAACCACAATTCAGGAAACAGGTATCTATATGACTCCAGTAAGTCTTGCGGCACCACGAAGCCGTCTTCAGGGCTGTAATTCCAGAGTACTGGTATCACATACTCGCCTAGGTTGTAATCTGAAGTTAAAAATACATACTACATTTATATCTTAGTTTATCGAGACATTTAAAACCGGCCAAGTGCAAGTCGGACCCGCAAATCGAGGGTTCCGTAATAACTTGTAACATAAACAGCCATAATTAACCTTTGATAGACTTAGAGCGTTGATTTTTATATGGTTTTAATGAAAACTTCATACATCCACGCATTTCTGAGATAAAGGGTCTTGATAGACAGTCAGACAGACAGGCTGGCAGATGGTTCTGTTTTATCGGAATCGTTCGTTTATCAAAGTCACGTTTTTTTTGTAATAATTCATGTTTTAAACATAATTTTATACCAGCTCTAATCGCCGAAAGGTTTCCACGTAAAAAAGGTCGCACCCGGTAGAAGTCCATAGTTTGAGCTTTTACCGAGAAATGCATCATCATCATTCTACAGTCATTCTCATATATTTGTATAATCTCAACACGAATGATGTAAATACGATTTTGTAATAATATTCTAATTTAAAAAAGTGTCCATGGAGTTTCTTGCCCATTATTCTCCATAGAGATCAACACTTTGGCAACTACAGTACTTTAACAAGTTATTATGTCTTGTGACCGGGACTGTAGCTTGAACATTTTGTTTCTTGACATTCAAAAGTGCCTGTAATGGTCTTATTAAAATAAATGCTTTTGAGTTTTTGAGTCCTTATCCTAGAGGGGGAGTCGGCGCAGCATGTTTTCTTGCTCCATATTTCTGTATTAATCATCATCTTAGCAGTCAGTTCCTTTCAAGTCATATCATCCTTCACACATGTCCTTTTTGGTGAGAAATTGTTTGTGTTGTTTGTGTATGCAATAACACTTTCCTCAACCCAGGAATCGAACCCAAACGTCATGCACAGCAGTAAAAGTGATATGTGGAATTTCAGTGATATGTGATAAATTTCGATGAAATGTGATATTTCAGTGAAATGTGATATTTGAGTGAAATGTGATATTTCAGTGAAATATGATATTTCAATGATATGTGAAATGTAAAGTTTCACTGAAACTTTACATTTATTGTAGTTACCTCTCAATATTTCGGAGTTTATATGTCTGAGCATGTCGTCCCACATAAGCAACTTTATATCTGGTCTTTTCTGCTTGATGTATATGACCAGATCTTTTATATGATCCATGTATAGGGAAGATTCCTTAAATTTGTGGTTCGCTGCTTTTTCTTTGCACTGTGGGCAAACGCCTGTGTGCCAGACCTGAAAAAAACATTGCTACTAATAAAGAACAGTCTAATCTAATTTCAAATGATCTCTCCGACTGATGATGACAAGGAGATTTAAAAGCCTTATTAGAATCGAATTGAATTATTTATTTAATGGCGTTTGTGGAAAGAGACACCACAATTTTGCCAATATCATGTAGGTACTATGGTAGACAATCAAACGCTGGAGATTATATCAGTAATTATTATTATTGTATAGAACACAGCAAAGAGATTAAATAATTTAAAATATTTCTACAAACAAATAATGAACCATTTTCTGCACAGACATAGCGGACATTGGGAATATTCTCTACAAATATTTTCGTTTTTGACACACGCATGTTTTCTGACAAGCAGGCGTATGATACTAGACAGAACGATTTGTTATCAAATGATAACAAGTATTGTAAATATTTGAATGTCTTTGAACAATTCATTTTACATAATATTAGTAGGCAAGCCATTGTTAATTTTATAGTTAACTAGGCATGCTTGATATAAGGCGATGGAAGAATTCTATAGTGAAATTCACCGATACCCGATAACCTAGAATATGGCAATGCAGCATAACCAGCCGATAATATCTGCCATGTTGGGACACAGGACTCATAGAGAGGCTCAGTGCGAATTGGTAGATGCCACTGTCATGTATTAAAATAAATAAATTAAGTCCTATTTCTACTCAATTATGACGCCCTAAGCCGAGCCTCGTACCCCACAGAGGGTGCCTTTAGCGTGCGGTCATCGACATTATACCTAGTAGCTTTTAGCCCTGGCTGGGGGCCTTAAATTCATTTAAGGTCACCGCAGGATAGTCCGGTTAAGTAGATAAACAACTCAACAGAGTTCATCTGCGAGTGACCCTTTCCACAAAAAAAGACCTATTTCTACCTGGTATGTATCAAAATAATTAATTTCACACAGGCCTACATCGGCTCTTATAAAACTTTGAGAATAAGTGCATGGTTCAGGTTGGTTGTTTCCAATGGAGATGAACAGGCAAGAAACTCCATGGTTATTTTCTAAAATAAATATACCAATTTCACTCACCTCATCAGCCCCAATATGAAAGAACTTAGCATCAGGCTGTACGTCCAAAGTTTGATTGATCATATCTCGGACTATAGTTTGAGATCTAGGCTGGGAAGGGCACAACACAGGGGGGGATCGTTTCACCTCTTGCAGGTTTTGAAATTCCTTGTGTTTGAGGACATACTCCATGTGTCCCATAGTTTGAACAAGCTGGATCTGTAAGTAACATAACATGACATGAGGTCTCAAAGAGTTGTTACTAAAGCAGAGGCCTGCCAGGGCAACTACCTGCCTGGGGTTGTTCGAAAGAGATACCCAGGCTTCAGAACAGAAAGTTTAAAGAGGAGGAACATGGATGGTTTTTAGTTGGTAAAAGTTTGAAAAAAAAAGCCCTGATATTCGTAGTGGACGTTTTACCAGTTTTATTCACGTCCCATTATTAATAGGAGGGATGTGTGATAAAAACAACAAGTTTATTGCTTACAAAGTAAGATACATCATTACAAGCAATAAAAAACATTGTAGTGAGTTTTCTAATTTCAGAGCAGAATTTTTCAATAACTTTGTGCCATAAGTAGCATCTATCATTCCTGTAATCGCCAGACAACCAAACTCAGAGGGCACAACATGCAGTGTCTCCTTGTGTATAGAAAAACACATTTACACTCCTGGGTGGAATGAGGATTCCAGAAAACCGGCAGATACTAATTCACAGATAAATGAATCTTCAAACAGGTTTTTCTTGCAAAGTAGTTTGGTACTGCCATACATAACTTACTGGTTCCATTCCATGGTATGTAATACACTGTATGATATACTGCACTTCTGCCAAGCTGTACAAATTGTCTCCGCCTGCATTGTTCAGACTCCCAACTTGCTCCAGATCTCCAGAATATGGGAAGGTGTCTTCCCATTCCAAGAGTATGCCAGTTGCACCCCATTTCTTGATCATGGGAATGACCTAGAATAAAGACAGGATTATTTTAGAATTGAGGCCAATATTCATAAAATTAAGCAGAAATTTTTTGTGCCCAGAAGGCTGGCAGCATTACCACGTTGGATGACAATGCTCATTTTTTGTGCAAAAAACAGGCCAGCCCTCTGGTCACAAGAAGTGTCAACCAACCGCTTGGCATTTCTCGAAATACTACATGGGCACTCGGACCCCATGGCCCTAGTGATTCAACCCCAAACTGATTTTAACACAAAATGTATTTATTCTGCTTGCTAAATAAATGATTCGATAATTCGAAATACAAAAATTTACATAATGACAATTATACCTATGTCTAAAAATCTTATACATGGACTTACTCTGATAAAACTAAATGTTTTTAATTTTTTAATAAAAAATCTACCACCACAGGACTATGGAAGAAGATAAATAAATAAATAAATATAAATATCTTGGGACAACTCTCACATGGCTATCTGATCCCAAGCTAAGCAGAGCTTGTGTTATGGTAACCAGACAACTGATATACATACTTATATAATTTATAAATACATACATATTATAGATAAATCACACCCAGACACAGAACAAACAATCATGCTCATCACACAAAGTTTGTCCTGGGTGGGAATCGAACCCACGACTTCCGGCTCAGCAGTCAGGGCCACTAACCACTAGACCAACAGGCCCGTCAGATAAGCTGCCTAACCTGAATAATCATTATTGTCCTTCCATCCTCCATTTCCTCCGTGCCTCAGAAAACATGTTAACCAATTAGTCCCTGCTGTCAATATTAGATTTTTGACAGTGGTTACAGTATTCAGGTAATCAGTGGGCCGAACATGTAACAACCAGTCTTACCATTGGGTATTGTATTACCCAGAACTAACTAGGTTGTAGAGGGAAGATAGGCAGGCACTCCATGGAAAATTCTGGTCCAGTTGGACTGGAAGTCAACCCTAACATAGTTAAGAAAAGGCTGACAGATAAATATATTTGCTTACCTTATCCAAATATGGAATCTTCAGTGGAGCGCCTTTTAAATCCAAGTGCACAATTCTACAAAATGTAAAAATAGATTATTATCTGGCCTATGCTGGCCTCTCATAATTAAGTACTAATACTTTAACAACATTGTAAAACCAAATGATTTAAAAAGAGTAACAATGGAGTTTCTTGCTGGTTCTTCTCCATAGAAAATGACCAACCGTGAACTGTGCACCTTTACTTGACTTTTAATAAGTGCCCATATAGGCCTATGTGAAATAAAAATATTTTAATTTGATTAACCATAGACACTACAGCCAGTATTTTACACTACACATTCAGCTGCATCTGGTTAGACAGTGAGTTGGCCCCAATATGGTTTACAAGAGGTTTAACAGATGAGACGATTTGATGTAGTTCATCATCATTCTCCTGGCGGTATCCTAAATTATTTTGGGGTCAGCATTTCTACTTCCTTCCTAACTCTTTCATTAGACACTCTCCTTTCTAGAATCCTTCACCGTCCTTCCATCATTTCTTTGGTCTTCCTTTCTTCTTGGTTGATGTAATTATTTTCACAAGATTAGGCATTAGTTGAATTTGACTATGAGGCGGTGGTGTCAAATATTTTCCAAACTGAAACACTGAAGCTGGACATCTCGAATTGGAGCTTAATTTTTTAAATCGAGAGTTATTCTAAATTAACATACTATTGCAATAACATCAATGCAAAGATAATAGAAAAAAAATGGACTTACTTGTGTGACAAACGTTTTAGGTCCATTTTGGATTTGGAAAACAAAAGAAGATCTAACTTGTTGTATTGTATGATTTATTTTTAATCATTTGTTTACTTTAATGTTCATTGTTTTGGTATGCCTAGTTATTTTATTATTACAAGTTTTAGTGGGTTATTTAATTTTCAATTTAATAATATGCGTTGAGAGTTCCAATTCTACCTGGAAACCATTCAATTTCAAGTATTTATTATTTTACCGACATCATGTACTCTGATGTGGTTATCAACTTCAACGTCATTGAAGTTACTTCAATATCACCGAATTTCACATTTGACGTAAGAAAATAATGTTACCAGTTCTAAAATAGAGTTCACCCTATTCGGGCTAAATAATGTTAACTAACAGCATTACGATTTCGGTTCAAATAGTTAGATTCTAAAACTCGTAAAAAAATCTCCACGCAAGGAGGAGCCTAAGGAAATGAGGATAGACATCGACAGTGATGTAACAAGAAGGTGGCGAGATAACCAATTAAAGGTAAGGGGGAACTTTTCACCCAGCTGTGGGACATATTATGGCAATAAAATATCAAATGATACCCTTTAATTTTATCCACAAACTATTATAGTAAGTGGCATGTAAGTGGTTTGAGCAACCTAGTTTTTATTCAATATATAAAATAACGGACAGCGTCACAGATTATATAAATATTTGCTGTGATTTAATATAATATATGATTCTAGATCCACAAGCATTGTAACACTTTTCGCTGTTTTGCCTTTTGTTGGAAAAACAGGTTATTCTATTCTTTAATGTTTAAAAATAATATCTATTGAAGACAGACTGAAGAATTCAAAACAAACGCATGTTTGACGCAGGATTTGCTTGTATCTTTTTGTTATTTAGGTACTTAATATCTTGGTAGGTATGTGAAAAGATAGTTTCATGAAGAAAAATCAAACACATTATATATAATAGCAAAGTTTAATTTGAATAGCTCATACATAATAGGTACAAGGTATACGTAGAGTTTAAATTCTAAGTAAGTAGACAAACTTATTACCTAAAATACTTTCAAAATTTCATGTAAAAAATAAATTCATTATTACCTTGATCGGTGTTTTAAATGGCAAGTATATTTCAGACGAAAGTATCAGGCATTTGTATATAATAGAAGTATATATTTCATAATTATCTAAAAAAAACAATTTCATAAAAAAGGTAAGGTCTTTTACAAACTTATTAAATATATTCATGGATACAAAATCGATACCTACGTATTTTATAATGCCTGCTTATATTCATTTTACGGGTAGGTAGGTATTATGTAAGCTACATAAAGGCACACAGTATTTAACCTTTAAAGCATAAAGGAATACTATATCTCCTTAGGAGACTTTTTAAAGCAAACAAATAAATAACACACGAGTGTATAAATATATACTACCTAAGTTAATGTGATTATATTTTCTATTTAAACTCGCCACAAACTCACACTCTAGCTACTTAATCAAGGTACAAATTGATAGATGATAATCTATTTTACTACAGTCAAAATATTAAGTTACAATCTTTATTTAAATGTTAAATTACATATTTTAAAAATAAACAATAGGTAATTATGAAATTCAGAACATTTAAAACTAAGTACATTTACATTGATTTCAATACAAAATAGTCATACATAAGTGTACATTATTACAAATACCTCAGTAAATCACACAATCAAGTAAATTATAGAGCACATCAAAAAACCAAGTGAAGTATATTTAAGACAAAAGAAAAATTAAAATAATAGGTATATAGTAGATAAACATTTCAATCAAGCCATAAAAAGCTTTTACTTTGAAATAACAACAAAAAAATATTTTTCTCTCTTTAGTTGTTAAGCCCAAAAATTCTTGATTGAATAAATTTAGTGGGCAATGATGATTTTAATTCCTGGATCAGGTTCGCCTGCCACGTCTTTGGCGAGAGGCGCGTTACCACAAATACGGAAGTTTTCAGTGAACGGTATAACGCCAACTAAGAAGCCAGAAATGATGACCCACAAGCCGGCAACATAGAATGCTGCATCCCAGTGTCCAGTAACGTCTCTCAGTGCACCTGAAATTAAAAACGTAAACTTTTTACTTGAATGGAAGAGCTGTACAAGGGAATTAATTATCTGACTAGAATATAAAAGGCCAGACTATAGGCAAACATCGTCAACAATATGGTATAGGTACTTAATTATTATTATCTTGTGGTCAAACTCTAGATGTATTTAATTTAAAGACGTTAGAGAAGCTTAAATGCCTGTAACGTAGATAAAGGAATATATTGCAAATAGGCATTCGAATTTGGATAATTACTGGCCTTGAATTCGTTTATTCCTACAATATTAAATTAAAAGAAGTATATGGAACTGATAGTAAACTTTGGCCCATTGTAATGCAAGCACATTATAATTTTATGGAAATAATAACATTAAAAGAATTTGAAAAGAATCGAAGAAACCCTGAGACACATGCAAAGAGCTAAAGTTATACAAACAACCTTTGTATTCATAAACATTGCAGATTGTAGCTAAGTTTACGACTGTTCTCACTTCATTTTACGATTGTAGTTACCGCAACTGATGCGATAAGAGCCAGAATATTTATCCTCAGATTTCCTACTTATTGCAAGACAACTCTTCACATAGTAACTACAAAGATATCAGTAACGGAAAATTGTACAGGAAAACAAATGAAGCATCGATTGTTGATCAATTTGCTCCATTTGTGAGAGTCAACTGGTGTAATTCAACACTAGTGTTTAAAAAACAATAGCCCATGTAACGGTTTGTAACAACTTGTTCACTGTTATTGCGATTACATTATGCACTGGTTTCTATGTGTTGCTACGTTGGAGTGACATCGCATTTTTTTTAGTTTGAGTTCCTTATATGTTTTTGTATGGAACAGAGTTAAATGTTGTAACGTCATTGTTATTAACAAAAGACAATTAATTTGAAATTTAAATAGACCAGATGCATTTACTCACCAGCCATAGGCGGTCCAATAAGATGTCCAATGCCTTGACTCAGCAACACCAAGCCATAAGCCATTGTGAATCTTTCCAAAGCGATCAATTCCACCAAAATGCTGGGCGTATATGAATATGAACTTGAGAACATTAGTCCAAACATGACGGCATTTAATGCTAGTATATAGAAACTATACGGTGCTTCTGGATCCATCACACGAATTAACACAGGGAACAGAATTATGGTTATGCCGCAGAATATAAGGCATAATGCGTATGTCTTCGTTACATTCACCCATGGGAGATCTCCCATCCAACCTAGGCCAACCTGAAAGAGGAGAAAATTTAAATTTTCAAAATAAATTTACTTTGGCTAAGCAGAAAACAGTATTATCAAATTATTTGGCAGGAGAAAGAATACATTTTGAAAATTCACACACAGTACATTTTTGCCTTAATCAAACATAATCTCACTGGAATCTTAGATATCACTGCAAATACTTACGATGCCAATGATAGTTGCAATTCCGAACACACTCAACATATAAGAGCCGTGGAGCTCGGAGTATCCACTCATGAGCATAAAGTTCGAGATGTAGAAGTAAGGCACGATGAACCAAATGAACAGCACTAAAGTTGACAGATTCATCATTAAGAAGTGGAACTCAGTAAACATGTTAAAATCAAAAGTTTTGTTGATAGTGTCCAGTAAACGTCTGCCCCAGGTCTGAAAATGAAAAATATTCAAATATTTATAAAGTTTGCCTGAGCTGTATTAATTTTAATATTGTGATTTAGTATTTTTTTGGATAAATATAATAAAAATATCTCCTTACATTTTCTTCCTCCTCCACGGACCACATGGAATTCCTATAAATGTCGGGGCATGAAGACGCTCGCAGTTTATACTTAGCAATGTTCATCATAGCACCACGATGCATGATCGAGTTACGATGTACTCGGATGCCTCTCAAGTAGTGATGATCAGTTACGAATTGCTTGGTCCACCAATCCTGGCGCTCTCTCTGTACGATCACTGCAGGCTTGTTCTCTGGGATTGGCTGCAACAACTTCTCCCTGACTTGATCTAGTTTTACCTCGAACTCTTTCTTCTTTTCTTTCTCTTTTTTATTTAGTTTTAACTTCATTGACATTTTTATCGGTTTAGATTTTGTACCCTCGGTAGGTACATTCAACTTCTGCTCTGATGTACTTCTAAGTGCTAGCAACGATGGATAGTTTTGTAAAATAATATTATACAGTTTCTTGTTAGATTGGAGTTGGTCTAATACTTCAGCAGGCACCTGAAAAATATTTAAATAGTATTTTATTCATTTTTTAATCTTATATAACTTAAAGGTTTATTCAAATAAATCAAAGGAAGTGATTATTACCTTTTCACTTTGTCGCAAGAACGTAGGTAGATTTATTACAGAGCTAACTTTATGGTATTGTGACATGTCAGCATTTCTTTTAGTTGCTGCTTCTAGATCCTCAGCTTCGGCAATAGAAGCTACTAATGTCGTGAGTATATATTCAGGCGTTTCACCACTCTTCATCAGTGTCTTTAGTTCTTCTGCTCCAGGATAAACAGACTCTCCACCACCCGATTTCGCTGATATAGACATAATACTAGATGTTCTCTTTGACTTGTTCAATTTTCTTTGCTTTTTCTGCTCAATTATCAACCATTCAGGATCTCTCATCACAGCACCACACACACAAACATTAAGTACAGTACCAGCTAATAGTAATAATGTACCTCTCCAACCAAATTCTTCCAATAAATATGTCGTTAGTGGAGAATATATGAAAGTTCCAAAGCCTACTCCACAAGATCCTAATCCGACTGCTAAATTACGTCGTTTCTCAAACCAGTAAGCGATGGATACCACAGCAGTGACATACAGCAAACCAGTCCCCAGGCCAGCCATAATACCATATGTGACATATAAAACTTCCACAGAATTGCTGTACGACGCAGCTACAAATCCTATAGTTGAAGCTACACCGCCAACTATTGTCATACTTCTGCATCCATAACGGTCTACCAAAGCGCTCATTATAGGTCCTGCTATCAACGGTACGGATATAAACAAACTTCCAATTAAAGAAGTTTTAGCTTCACTGGATTCGAAAAAGATGACAAACTTGTCATGCATCAAGCCGTACGAAAAAGCTAATCCGTCGGCCACGGTGGCGATGAGGAACGATGCAGCTACGACTACCCATCCCCAACCTCCATCTGGGATCGCAGGCGTTGAATCTTGTGGCTTACTAGAACAAATACTGTCATCGTCCCCAAGACCAAAGAATTTAACACCCTCATTAGTTGAAACGGCATCATCATCACTTTTTGAGTCTTTATGATAACCAACAGAAAGATGGTTATCCTTAGTACTATTCAGTTCCGTTTTCATAGAATTTAAAGTATCCAAATCGTCTTTAGGCTTTCCCAAATCTGTCATTTCATTTTTATCGTCATTCACTCCATCTATATACTTGATATCGTTCGTCCTCTGAAGGAGTGGAGACGTAGTCTTCTCCTCTTCAGACGGTACTTTATGTTCATACTTGCTTGAAGGATCTTTCCCTGGAATTCCATTTGCATAAGCTCGTTGTGATTCCATTAGTCTTTTAGACGATCTCTTCTTAAGTACGGTGCTAAGTACGTACTTTGTTGTCTCTAATTCGGTCCTCTAACGGACGTTGTGAAAACTACCAGAATTGGATTAATAATCCAATGAAAATTCTTCTACGTCGAAGAAATCGTTAGTTCTCTCGACCAGTGTCTTAATCTTGGGTCTCTAGCCGAATAGCGGCAAAGTCTCTTCGAAATACAAAGTGTTAGGGCGCAAGGGTTGTAGCTTGTCGAGTACATCAAGGACCGGCTAGTCCTCGATCTCACACGTTTGAAAAATTCACTTTCTATATTGTCACACGTTCGTCCCGTGAACGTCGTCGAACGTCTTGACATTAATTAAAGTTTTAAAACTTGAAATCTTTGCAACATTTCAATTTCGTCGAAGACAGGGTTGAATCTGTAACAAAAGAAAAATATGTTTAAACTTAAATTTATAAATATAAAGATTTTTTAAATTGAATAGGAAAGTTCGTTCAAAATATGGCAATACTCCAACATGGTAGATTTTTCCATTATGGTAACATTCTTTAATAAACTGGCAACTTTACAGTTACACTATACCAATAAAAAAAGCATCAACCCAACTATCTCTGATTTTCCGAAATTTTATATCCGTAAGTAACGATTACTTAGGTATAATGTAAAATTGCACATCTTGCAGTCGTCTACAATGGTATGATACCTACTTAGATGTATATCAAATCAAAAATGTTCATTTGTAAGAAAGAAGTTACAATGTTAATTTCCAGTAGGTGGGTACCTATATCCTGCCATAATATTTAAGGCGTACAAATACTTCTATAAAAATAAAAACTAAGGCTTACCTATATTATTAACCTACTTATTTGTAATCATGATTATGAATGAAATGAATATGTTGTAATAAAGATTGAATTTGTCATTAATTTTACGTACCTACAAGCAGGAATACGGTACCTACCTAGGTACCTACGTGGTGTACTAATAAACTAAAAGGTTTTTCACTCATCATGCTCAAAAAGTCCGTCATTGTAGCATACCGATGAAAAAAATAACGTTTCATTCAAAAATAAAGTTTTTTTTACCAACAATCCTACAAAAACGAAAGAATATTTATTTATTCATAATTAGAATAACCGTCATAATACTGCGTCGCACGCAAAAACTTAAAAAAAAACTATAGGTAGGTACAGACGCCAGCAGGTCAAGCTACCCGAAACTGTCAATTTTTCCCAATGAACCTTGAACCTAATACTTTAGAAATAAAGTCGAAAATCTATCAAAGAAATCTGACAGATTGTAGTAGCTTGATGTGCAGGCGTCTGTACCTACTTAGCAAATTGAATAGGTGATCGCATTTCTTTTTATTTTCTCGAAATCGAAGTGCTACAGTGTAACACACGGCTCTAAAATCCAATTATTAACTCGGTTTGTATTAAATTTCTTGCTAAAGCTCGGGAGTAAAACTATCTCGTATATTTTGTCATTTTACCCCCATAAACATTAAACGCAGCATGGCCATTTACCTTGACAATAATATTAGGTAATAAAGGGTACCTATATTCCAGGCTAAAAATCACTTTGTCACACGAATAAAACACATAATATAACCACACCTAGGTACAAAATGTATTGTTTAATTACACATTAACCTTAAAACAAGATTTATTATGTGAATTAAGTGTCTGGCTTCACGTAAGTAGGTACGTAGATTAATACTGAAATGGAGGTCAAATGAAAATGTATGCTGGTATTTGTGGTGTGTGAAAGGCATGTCTAATGAAAAGATTTGTAAATAGAGACAAAATAGGAAAAAAATGGAATTTACAGCTAGAAGAAAGACAGGTCCACTCAATCTGTGTGGTGCTTTCTTAAAAAGACCATTTCAGACTCTAATCTGCATAGTCCTCATGTAAGCTGTTGACCAAGATTTTTTGTCTGGACCTTAAAAAAGAGTTGAATTTGATTCCTGAGTTTGATTCGGCTGTTTGGTTCTTCTCAGAGTAGTCGGGTACGAAATACCGGCCTCACCTAGTTTTTTTAAAAAAGACGTGTAAAAGTGTTTGTGCAAACCTACTTGCAAAATCATCGTTGTTTTTTTTTTACTCAATAGGTTTTCGTTTGGCCGTTACTCGCTTGCCAGTTAACAGTTACCAGTTAAGTGTCTCCTCTAAGAGTCACCGACCACTCCCGTGTTTCTTGCATCCAGCAGATTTCTGCGATCTACACGAGTTCATCAATTCACCTTTTGGAAGGCTTTTCAACCTGGGAAACTCCACACGTAGCCAAAAGTGTGGAGTTTCCTCACGCAATTGAATCATTAATGAAGAGATTTGCAGGAGAATCAACGTTACCAGCTGTGTGGGACTAACAACCACCATCTGCGATGGCGGAAAATCATTTTCCAAAAAAAACCTCAAAAGCATTTATTTCAATTAGACAATTACAAGCACTTTTGAATGTCAAGAAACAAAATGTTGAAGCTACAGTCCCGGTCACAAGACATACGGTCACGGTCATAACTTGTGAAAGTGCTAAACTACGTCGGGGTCGGCTTTCAGTCTATCCGGGGCAGCTGCATACCAGTATTGCATGCAGTGACTGCCTATCAGACCTCCACAACCCATTTAGTACTGGATAATACGATATTCCTTGGTAAGACTGGTTATCAGACTTTCGGGACACTGACTAGCTGTAACGACTGTCAAAGATATACAAATGACAGTCGGAACCACAGCAGAAATTGTTCTCCAAGTCACGGAGAAAACTCAGTATATGCATAATGGGTGGGTGCCCATCCACTGGCCCACCTGGGCAAGGGTGGCTTAACCTGAAGACCGAGCTCCTCATTTGAAGGATCAGTACTCAGAAAACGCAAATCAAAAGAAACTACCAAGTTGTATTTTTCCAAGCAATTTCCCAATTAACACACTCAGTTAATGAAGTGTCATTAGTAGGAGGCAATCATCACATTCAGGAAAACGTAGGCGCCGAAACGAGACTAATTTCAGTCAATGGAAGTAATTGACACTTCCAAATGTGGATTGAACTTAATAGATCTCGCTGATACTACACATTTAAGAAGGATATTTTAAGGAAATAATGTGTATGATCGTTAAAGGCTCCTTTTAGGGCGAAGCCATGGTTATAAGCTATCAGGCAGAACATTTTAATTCATTTGTCATTCAAATGCAGCCGCCACAGA
The DNA here is from genome assembly GCA_905475445.1 of Ochropleura plecta. Taxonomy (NCBI): domain Eukaryota; kingdom Metazoa; phylum Arthropoda; class Insecta; order Lepidoptera; family Noctuidae; genus Ochropleura; species Ochropleura plecta. The sequence goes on from FR997734.1 coordinate 18,820,868, forward strand.
AAGTTCTCGCTTACAGCCAATTAAAGATAATTGTCACTATTGACCCGTTTATTTTAAACGTTCTGTCGATCATAGACTTTAACCACAGATGCATAAACTATTGACTGGAGAATGTTGAATGTAGCCAACTGCCAAGAGATGACCATCCTTCATTTTCTCCTGCTAATTATATTTTTGAAGAGAGTCCCTAATAACTTTTACAACAACAGCAACATTTATTTATTTTCAGACAACTTAGGCCCAAAGATTGGCGTGTATAAGTACTTACATACGACGGCAGGTCAACCTATTATAAACTAACATAACCTGATCTCTCTACTACGGATCGCACACCGTAGTAGAGATCAGGTTAAAATGCTTTTGTATAGGTTGATGTGCCGTCGTGTGTACCTACATAGTTTGTAGTCTGTATACAAGTATAATAAGCTGCGTCAGCTATGCGAGCTAAGCTAACTAAGCTAGCTTTTCTACCTATAGCAGTGGATCTATCTCACAGGTGGAGTTCTAAGGCAGCTTCTGGAGAGGCGTAACAAAACCTTGTAACACAAGCAACCTTGATCAGACATCAAACAATGACAGCTTGAAACGTTTTTACAATCGAGATAAATGATGGAACGCAAACAGAAATGAAGTACAAAGAACGCTAAGTACACAGCACCATGTAGGTACATAACTATATGCTATACTTAACGGGACCTAACGTTATCACCGCTGATATGATAGTTGTATGAACTACACACATCAGTGTGACGCATGATTCAGAGATAACGAATGTCAACTCGTCTGGCTGGCTGTAGCGACAAAGCTGAAATACTCATGCATTTATTTCAAGCATCAAATTGGTTCTTTTAAGTACCATGTGCGTGAGCCTTTTACTTGAGGAGCTCGTGGCTAAATAATAGCAGCCGCTCGGGTCGATCTTTAGGTTAAGCCGCGCTTGCCTAGGTTGGTCTGTGGATGGGTTACATACAGAGATTCCTCCGTGCCTCGGAAAGCACGTTAAGCCGTTGGTCCCGGCTGTCATTTGTAGATCTTTGACAGTCGTTACAGGTAGTCAGTGTTCCGAAAATCTGACAACCAGTCTTACCAAGGGGTATCGCATTACCCAGTACTAACTGGGTTGTGGAAGTCAGATAGGCAGTCGCTCCATGTAAAATACTGATATTCAGCTGCATCCGGTTAGACTGGAAGCCGACCCCAACATAGTTGGGAAAAGGCTATGATGATGTGCGTGAGCCTTTTAAGCATGCATTCATTTCATAGGCAATTTCTACCGGGTTGGTTGTCAGTTTCATTCTACTTCTTTGGTATTTGTTCCTGTTTGTTTCATCATAAATATTTCTTAGACTTGTCATTCAAATCGATAACAGCGGTACTGTGATGATTAAACAATGTTTAGTTACAAAAATAAGAAGTGTAAGAGGCGACGTCTTAACAAAACCCAAATAATAACTCATTTTGCAGGAAAAAATAACTGGGTCTAAAATGGCGGCTTGAGCAGAATTATTATAGGGAAATAAAATGTATTACGTTAAAATTCATGAAATGGTCACAAAGTAACCATTAAACTCAAACTCAAAGCATTTATTTTAATTAGACCATAACAGGCACTTTTGAATGTCAAGAAAGAAGTTAGTTCAAGTAAATGAAGCTACAGTCCCGTTCACAAGGCATAAAGTATGTGAAAGTACTGTAGTTGCCCATTCCGAAAAGTTGTTCTCTATGGAGAAGAATGGGTAAGACTCCATGGGCAGTCTTTTAAATTATAATAATATTACAAAATCGTATTTACATCATTCATGTTGAGATTATACAAATATGTGAGAACGGAGTAGAAAGACGTGCACAGTAAGAGCGTCCAGAGTAAATAAAAAGCAAAATTCAATTAAAAAACTAAAACAATACAAAATACATTCACAATATTAACTGCGTCTGCGACCATTTTAAGCATTTTAACATAATTCATACCATAAGAAGTAATACTAATATGATTCTGCTAAAGCGACTTTTCTAGACCCCTAGCAGTTTGTTTTTGTAAAATACTGGTATTCAGGTGGATCCGATAAGAACCCCAAGAGTTGGAAAAAGGCTTCAAGGTTTCTTACTAATAATAAATTCATTACGCTAGCAAATACATATTCAACCAATGAAGTCATGGGGCATTCGTCATCGTGTACAATAGGTATACAATTGCCTGCATACGTCGGTAGTTTCCGTAAAGGGCTTCAAAGGCACTTGACCTAGAAGCGAGCAATTGCATAGGTACATAGGTCCTTATGATACAGCTCGATAACGCAGTTGATGTTAACAGTCGCACTATATTAGTAGGTATTGTGCTAAGGCACGTTTAATCTTAAAAGGTTTAATCAGTGTTTTTACAGCTGTAAATATAGCAGAATATAATACATATTATGAGGAAAGATTGGAGTATGAGCAAAGATATCTAAACGAAACGGAGGAAACCAAAGGAGGAAGGAGGGAAGGTTTATCCATTAGGAATTTGTAAAACAGTAGCAGTCTGAAGGGAGGAGGACGAGGAAGATTCTTAAAGCGTGCCCGATTGTTGGCAACACTAAAACATAACTGAAGAAAAATTTATGCCACTGAAAAACTTTGTATCTATGGTCATGAATAAAGATGATTAAAAAAACTGACGAAATGTAGTCTGTACTAGTATAAATAAATAAAAATCTTTAAATTCGGATTAGTAACATCCATATGGACTAGTAAACAATTAAGAAAAATGAGTTTTTTCTTTCCATTCTCCTCTGCCAATCGTCACGTTATCATTTAACCCTTTTTGTTTTTCAAATTACTCACAGAAACCGGCCATCATCGTTCTCTTGGTGTTCTTCAAATTAAATCAGGCAAAAATCCTCTAGCAAAAAATAAATAATAAACACAATGTCTATCGACAAAAGCCGGTGGATCGCGCGACCTCCCTTGAGGACATATGTAAATGAGGCCAGACCAGTTTGGACCAGATTGATGAGACTCCCCGAGGCGACACCATTGAACAGGCACTTTATGAGGTGGTGTCACGGAATTGGAAACATAAAGTTGGTTAAAGAATGTGGATTGTTCCTAATTAGGTACTTTCAACATTCTAACCCCAATTCTTGGTTAAGCTTGCCATTGAACATCCTTATTTCCTTATCCTTACTAATATTATAAAAGCGAAAGTGAGTTTGTTTGTTACCTCTTCACGCTTTAATGGCTAAATCGATTCTGATGAATTTTGGTACAGAGATAGTTGGGAACCAGGAGACGGACATAGGCTATTTTTTTATAAGTGGGATGTGAGGGAGAAAGAGGGAAGAAAAGGGAAAACTTAGCGTTGCTATTACAAATCAATAAGGCGCAAGGGGAAATGTGTTACCCCGAATTTAACGCGAGCGAAGCCGCGGGCAAAAGCTAGTTAGCTATAAATTGCAATTAGTGTGTATTTTTAGGATTCCGTACCTCTAAAGGAAAAAAACGGAAGCCTTATTGTATCACTTTGTAGTCCATCCGTCTGTCTGTCTGTTGATTTTTTCACAGCTATAAGGGACAGCAGATTTGAGTATATGGTTCAAATTTCAACTCGATAACTACGCGCGTTACCGAGATAAAAAGGTCTTGATAAACAAACAGGCACACGGACGGAGAAAAAAGTGATCCTATAAGAGTACCGTTTTTTCTTTTAATGTACGGAATCCTAAAAACGTTTGATACTCTCATTTTTGTATACAGAGTGTTAGGTTAAACGAGGGACTTATTGAGGGAGGGTATTCAGTATTCGATTCTCGTCCGAAATATGTAAAAAACCTATAACCTTAATTTCTGACGTAATTGTCCAATAAAATACATTATTCATGAACACTGAGCGCAAGAGAAGTAAACTTGTAAACAGTGAAGTAAATCACGCGGTAAAATACCTACGCGCCGATTCTACCGAAAAGGCGTCCTAAGCCAGGTTTAAAGTATGAAGGGAAAATGGATTATACCTAAAGGTCATTGACATGCACACATGTTCTGCGATAGTATTAAATCGCTAGCGTAAGGGTATATTACACGTTACGAGACTTATGCGAAATTTTTGGTATGTCTTTTATTTACTAGTGTTTTTTTTATTCATATTTTTATTAGTATCATGTAAGTATGCACTATTGTGGGTTTGAATACGTCCCTCGTTTAAACTAACATACTGTATAATTCGATTCCGCGAGGATCCTTCATGTTATTTTAAACATACACCGTGCGTGTTATCGCCATCCACATACATTAAAATTTACTCTGTATGTAATATCATATTTCTTTTATTGTGTACATACTTAAATCATGTAAAGTAGGTATGCACATAAATTTATTGCCAGGTCAGAGTTGATTCAACACAATGTTTAACAAGCAATAATAACGATTTATTTATAAATATACCGACATGAATACCTACAAACAGGCGGTATTTTTCCACTACGGCCGTATTTTTGTATGCACTCTGTCAACTTAAAGGTAATCATGCATTCAAGCGTAACAAAATTAAGCATCTGCCACGAACAGTGAAATATTAAAGATATTAACATTTACAAGCTGTGTTCAAATTTCTGTTGTAGAAATTGTTTACTAAGCAGATAAAACATATAAATAATTATGTAGGTATTAGAGTCAAGAGTATTTTGCAAATTATATTAAATAAAACGTAAAAATATAAATTACAGCGCAATCTTTGGCAGGTCTATAAAATAGCAAATCGCTTGACACTGAATTTTCACGACCGTACAAAAGTAAAAATAATGTAATAAAATAATATATAAAAGATACGACATATCAACATAATAGGTAAATGTCCCGATTATTGTTCCAGCAGCTGATCGTTCGGCATTGAAAGTTCAAGGCCAATCGATTCATTAAAATAACTCGGCCCACGAATCGCGATTCCCAAAATAAACTAAATGGTTATCTTCGTATACCGGGGAAATAAGAAAAACATTTTCCAACACAAATTCTTTTAGAGTATGTATGAATAATTTCGCTTCGCCTATTGGTAAAGAAAAGAAGAAAGAAAGAAAAAACATTTATTTGGCCCATGCCACAAGTGCACACAAAATGGGATAAAAACTTAAAACTAAACGATAACAACAAATACGTAATTGTGTGTCTCACGGCTGGTTTTCAACTGGACCTTAGACCTGATGTGACGGACGTAAAACAGTTTTATATTTATTTGTGTTTGTGTGTATAAAAAGGTATATATATATATATAGCATACATTTATATATATTATATTATGGAATACCTAAATATTTGAATTACACCAATAAATAGAGACCTACGCACTTATTACATTAATAACTAATATTTCACGTGCAAACAATAAATGAATTTGAATTATTTTTAGGTCAGTCGTTTTCCTAGTTTAGTCCGTGGTTGGCCCAGTGGCCCGGTTGTCATCCAAAGATCTTTGACTCTCGTTACATGTAGTCAGTGGCCCAATAACTTACCATGTCTGTTGCTCTCTATAAAATACAGATATTCAGCTGAATTCATTTAAATTAGAAGCCGACCTGATGTTGACGATGAACTACATTTGGTAAGTTTTGTGACTTAAGAAGTTGAAGTTTTTATGTTTGTGATAATTCTTATTTCAGTAACTACTAAATCGTGGAAGTTTATCTCACAAACAGCACAATGCGTTGAGTTAAGACCCTAAACTGTGGGATGTCATCTAATGTATAAAATTCTCGTGTCACAGTGTTAGTTACCATTACCATACTCCTCCAAACGGCTGGACCGATTTCAACGAAATTTTGTATCCATAACGGGTAGGTCTGAGAATCGGCCAACATCTATTTTTCATGCCCTTATCTAGAAAAGTAGCTGAGCACCGGGTGAAACCGCTGTGCCTACTAGTATTTTATAAATATATCCTGGCAGTGCGTTTTATAGTGTGATAGCAACGATGCATAACTAAAACAAGTCTGGTAGGATACTGCCTTGTAAAACATGTATAGACTAGGAGCTTACCACAAACTTATGAAGTAAGTAGTATAATTATAATCTTATTTCAGTGTGGAATAGGCATACTACTTCACAGGACTATAGCTGTCCTTTTTTATAGGAATGGGAAATCATCTAATAACTTCTCCTGCTCTGGGGAGGAGTGTCAGACTTGCACTGACTAAAACCCAACCTTATCTTTCTTTTGCCTTTTATGTTTCAGGGCCGAGGTATCTCTTTCGAACAACCCGCAACCCCAAAATTATAATTACTATGAAGTAATATTTCTTAATTTTCTCAAACGTTCCTTGTAGTTCCTTGTATTTAGACAATTGATATAAAGAAAATTCCGACAGAGCCAAATCTTCGTAGAGACCTTAGGTTTACCACAAGGAATAAGTTGTCAAAAGTCCCCATCAGTCCCATGTGTGCTAAGGGACTTTCTTACGAGCGCAATATCTGGGAAATAGTGGGCCTTAGAGAAAAAATCATAAGAACTATTTTTATAGAAATTTTTAAGATTGCTCTGAAGTACTTTTTCGATAAAACTTACCGTTTTCGAGAAAAATCCAAAAAACCTAAAATTTTGACCTTGGACCCCGAATAAGTCCCTTAGCGCACATGGGACTGATTGGGACTTTTGACACTTTATTCTTTGTGGTAAACCTAAGGTCTCTACGAAGATTTGGCTCTGTCGGTCTTGTTCTTTATTTGATCACAATTTTGTGTCTAAATTGACCGGACTATTGTACGATTCATAAAAATGCAGTAACTATTGCAATTGATTGTCAACAGCCAGTAAGTACTTGATGTAGGCATGTATCTTCAATTGTTTTTCATTACACGGTTTCCCGAGAAATCGAATCAGCAATATTATCAACCGGTCATTCCAATTCTTCGTACTTGAACGTCATTGGATGCGAGTGATGCAAAACTTAATCGATTGAATTCTTTTGAATGGCATCAAAGAATCGATTATAGAAATGGTCCTACACGAAATGACAATGGCAGGGATTTCAAGAAAAACCGGCCAAGAGCGTGACGGGCCACGCTCAGTGTAGGGTTCCGTAGTTTTCCGTCCGTCACAATAAGTGTTCTTTACCACGGTAGGTCATGAAAGCACGGAAAATCTTAACATCGACTTTTAAAAAAATGACGTCATTACGCAACGCCATCTATCGAACCATTTATGAACTGGTTTTTACCTTAACATTTTGATGGTGTTAAAAAATGAATTTTAGTTTTGTTCTAAATTGCCTTAGCATGTTCTTGATAGCAGTTCTATGTAGTTATAAGATACCGCCAACGTCAAGGAGAGACCAACCGAACAATTCGGTAATACCCGATCCAATGTAATAAGTACCTACAGCGCCATCTCTCGGGGAATTGGGTTACAAAGACGTGCAAGGAGGTAATTTTGGATTGCAAGAACCGATATAAATAATTCTTTTTTTGTTTGAAAAAAAAATAGGTACGTTCAGGATAATAAAATATGTAAACGAAGTTAAAAAAATGCTTGCATATACGATTATACTACAAACTTAGTCCAGAAATTATTTTGTACAACTTTTTGTCTTTTTTGTACAAAAACTGTTGTGTCAATCAAGTTCAAAATAATTTTCCTAGAAAGTCCTTATAAAGTTCTACTTTTCAGATTTTTTTCATATTTTCTAAACTTATGGTTCAAAAGTTAGAGGGGGGGGGGGACACATTGTTTTTTACTTTAGGAGCGATTATTTCCGAAATTATTGTCATTATCAAAAAATGATTTTAGTAAACCCCTATTAATTTTTAAATACCTTTCCAACAATATATCACACGTTAGGGTTGAAATTAAAAAAAAAATCACTTCCCACTTTACATATAGGGTGGCTACCCTAATAAAACATTTTTTTCCAATTTTTATTTTACCACTTTGTCGGCGTGATTGATATACATATTGGTACCAAATTTCAGCTTTCTAGTGCTAACGGTCACAGAGATTAAGCGAGGACGGACGGACGGACGGACGGACAGACAGACATGGCGAAACTATAAGGGTTCCTAGTTGACTACGGAACCCTAAAAATGGGACGTGCTTATAAGCTTTGTAGGATTTGTGAATATAATAATAATAATAAATACTAGCCTATGATTGTCCCACAACTGGGCAAAGGCCTCTTCTCATACAGAAAAGGCTCGGGCATTGATCACCATGCTTGCTCAAGACGGGTTGGCGATTTCAGACTTATATTAATACTAGCGACCCGCCCAGCGGTTTCACCCGCTGCTCACCTCCTAAGAGTCATAGCGTGAAGTATTATACATATAAACCTTCCTCTTGGATCACTCTACCTATTAAAAAAACCGCATCAACATCCGTTGCGTAGTTTTAAAGATTTAAGCATACATACAACATAGCAACAGACAGCGACAGCGAATTTGTTTTATACTAGGTATGTAGTGATTATAAGTCACTCACGATGTTTTTATCCAGCGATGTTTACTGTGACTGGACTATTAAAACTATTTCCTGAACATAGCGGATGTTTAAATTGTCTGTGTTAAGTTTCTTGTGCAAGGTAGAATTTTTCAGTTTAATTTACTCTGTTTTTTCAAAACTATTTAGGATAACTACATCCGTCCAACGTGTTTGTGATGGTAGGATTTGACAATGAAAAATAGCGTTAGGTAAATTAAAAATGAAAATAATAAGTGAATAACTGGCTAGTATCCAGATTCTAAAATAATATTGGTGGAAAACTTTTATGTCACAATGTGATTGTTGTCAAAGCTTGCAATGCTAACTAAATTAATAAAATGGAAGTGTCTGTTTGTAATTTCAAAATAACAGCGTTTTACTAAATACATTTGAAAGAATATACGGTGCTGGAGACATAAAAAAACACTTTGTTTCGGTTAGTCTACGAAACGGATGGACCGATTTTCATGAGACTTTTACTAAAAAAAGCTGAAGCTATATTTTTTTAGCAAATAACAAGAATAACATTAAAAAACTTATAAATCGGGTGAAGCGATCTTTTCAAGACAAGTTTTGGATGGATTTAAAGGAGGAGATACAGTACTGCATCTGTGTACTAACTGTACTGTGTCTGTGGCGTAGTAACATTTTTCAAAATTAATAGCTATATTCTTCAGATGCATGTTCACCAAGATCCTCCTTTTCCTAATTTATTTGGAACATGCTCCATTGAATTTCTCATACGGAAAACTGGCAAACGTCCTTAGATTCCTTACAAACTTCGACTGTCACTTCAGTAATCACTCTTCTTTCTTTCAATCTTATAATCTTTCACACAATCCTTCCAGTCTTTTCACTATCGTGTGGCGAGTACCTCAAACTCTAACTCAAAAGCATTTATTTCAATTAGACCATTACAGGCACTTTTGAATGTTAAGAAACAAAATGTTCAAGCCACAGTCCCGGTCACAAGACATAATAATTATAACTTGTGAAAGTACTGTAGTTGCCCATTCCAAAGCGTTGATGTCTATGGAGAAGAATGGGCTTTAAAATTAGAATATTATTACAAAATCTTATTTAAGTACATCATTCGTGTTGAGATTATACAAATATGTGAGAACGATGTAGAAAGACGTGCACGGTAAGGTCCAGAGTAAAAACAAAATTCAATTTAAAAAACTAAATAAATTAAAAATAAACCGTGGCAGCCAAAAGATGACCAGTCTCAACTGACAGGCGCCCGTTCACGAAACCGTCACCTAACCTGGGGCCTTAGTCTGCTATTACAATGGTGTCAGAATGGTCGATCACTGATCGCATAATGGTTGATTTTGACAACTTTAGTATGCAGTAGATGTCAAAATCAACCATTATGCGATCAGTGATCGACCATTCTGACACTATTGTAATAGCAGACTAAGGCCCCTGGTGTTTATGCTACCCATGGGCCTCTGTTTTGGATTTACATGCCGTGTCGTCTAGAAATATCTCCCAGTCATGCTGGTTTCCTCATATTGTTTTCATTCACCGAAGCAAGTGATAATTATACAATACGCACATGAATTCGAAAATCAGAGGTGCGTGCCTTGGGTTCGGACTTAAAACCTTCCAATGTTTCTGTTTCTATACCGTTTAGTGATGCATGATGCACCAATTATGCGCCCAGCGTCTAGTCTAGACTGTCTCGCCTCCTTGTCGCATTCGAAGTATTCTCATGGGAAGCTCTCGCTGGGTTTATCCCTGATCATAGATTCGTAGCTCATCTTAGTCCATTGAAAAGTTACATTTGGGGTTGCGTTTTTTAGAGGACTCAATTTTATTTTTTTGAAATGTAGGGGGGGTCAGTGTAAAACTAAAACCAAGTTTGTGGGGTCGCCACCCTTGTCCCACGGCCGCCATCTTGAAAATAGTGGTTGAAATGGTTTTTACGATATATCTCTTAAACTACACACATCAAAAGTATCTAGGGATCAACATATATTTTTGCAATAACTTTTCTCCTGATTGATATTAATTAAAATTTTCTTTAAGGATTCATCAAATAAAGTGTTTTTGTTTGTCACAGTAACGATAAACCAAGTCACCTTTGCATTAATAAAGAAATTTGCCATTTTCCTAATAAAGGGATTTTTGACATTTGAACCACTAACATTAAAGTTCGAAAAAAAGACTGAAATAACAGTTTTCTTTAAAATTTTATTGGGTAACTTAAACAATTAATAATCCGTGTTTCTACCGCGAACACTAACAACACAAGAACATCGGTTTGGCATACTCAAAATGAGTTCATCCAAATAACGCTGTGGAATGGCCGCCCATGTTCGTTGCAACAACAAAAAAAGGTCTTCTTGCGACTTGATTGAGCATGCATATCCCATGCATGCTCAATCGGGTTCAAGTCTGGCGACTGAGCAGGCCAGGGCAGGACATTGATGTTAGCTGCGGCGAGAGTCTGTCTTACAACTCTTGCGGTGTGCGGTCGTGCATTATCATGCATTAACTGAAATAAGGGACCGATTTGCACTTGTAGAGGAACGATGACGTCTGATACAATCGTCTCAGCATAAATTTGAGCGTTGAGGTTGCCTCTGATCCAAATCAACTCAGTTCTTCCGCCGATCCAAATACCCGCCCATACCATGATGGTTCCACCACTATAAGGATGGACTTCCTGGCAGGATTTTAATCGCTGTTGGCGTCCAGGGGTTCTCCAGTGTCGTATACGTCTTGTATCCGGTCTCATACCAAAACGAGACTCATCAGAAAAGCACACGAAACGCCATTGTTCTTCTGCCCAATTTCTGTGTTCAAGAGCCCATTGATATCGAATCCTACGATTGTGCATTGCTATAGGTGGTACCCGTAGCGGTCTTCGGGAATGAATGTTCACTTCATGCAAGCGGTTTCTGACTGTTTGGTCGCTAATTAAGTTCCCTGAAGAGTGATGAAGCCTCACGGCTAACATCATGGCGGTTATTGTTGGAGCTCTTCGAGTTAAGATTTGAATGTATCGGTCTTGTCTCCGTGTGGTGCAGCGATACCGTCCTCCATGGCGCTCAGCCACGGTACCAGTGCTTCGGTAACGTGTCCAAAGTCGACTGATAACACTCTGACTTGTATTCAGAGCTAAAGCTACAGTACGTTGCCGGGAACCAGCTTCTATCATTCCCACGGCTCTGAGCATTTCTTCCCTGCTTAAATGACGTCGCCGCTCCATAATAACGTTGGTTTTAATCAGTAGTAGGGAAACAGTAGCACTAATAATGTCTTCAATGCGTTGTATGTTTTTATAGGGAAAATATTGACAGCTTATTTTCATATTTTACTCGAATTTGATTGAGAGTTCCTGATTCAAATTATGAAATGCACCAAAAAGGATCCATATAAATTTATAAAATCATAAATTTATTACAAAGCCATATCTCAATCTCAAGAAATCCGCATAAAAATGCTTGATCCCTAGACACTTTTGATGTGTGTATTTATTTGACAAAAAAAAATTGTTAACATTTTTTGTTGCAAATTAAATTTTCTACAACTTTTGTCCAGTAACTTTTTGTCGTAGAACTATAAATAAAAAAGTTATAAGCGAAAACCTTCAGAAATTCCAGAAAAAAAAATATATTTTATTTTTTTTATAAAAAAAAAAAAAATATATTTTTTGATGAAAAATAGTACTCACTTCGGAGCGCTGTAAAGCCTTAGTTATTGACTTAATGAAAAAATTTTGTGAATAAAAGTTGTTCCTCAAAAAACGATCTACAAAAATGGTCAGATTTATTTTTTTCGTAAAATGATAAAAAAAAATTACATCGAAAAAAAAAAAATTTTTTCTGGAATTTCTGAAGATTTTCGCTTATAACTTTTTTATTTATAGTTCTACGACAAAAAGTTACTGGACCAAAGTTGTAGAGAATTTAATTTGCAACAAAAAAAGTTTACAATTATTTTTTATCAAATAAATAGTTTAAGAGATGTATCGTAAAAACCATTTCAACCCCTATTTTCAAGATGGCGGCCGTGGGACAAGGGTTGCGACCCCACAAACTTGTTTTTAGCTTTACACAGACCCCCCTACACATCAAAAAAATAAAATAGCGTCCTCTAAAAAACGCAAGGTTAGGCCTAAAAAATGTAACATTTCAATGGACTATCTCCTGAACCACATTTGTATGAACAAGATGAGAGACATTTATTTTTAGAGTTGCATATACATAAATATTCGTTACCGTCTGTATTTCACGAACGATCTAATCGATATTATTGTATTATTGACTTTCATTCAAAAAATTACCTAAATAACATGAAAAGAATGGATTATGTCATTAGATTACTAAGCGTGCGAAATAGTATGAATGTAATAAGGTTATATTTGGGATCAGCGTAGTATGTCTTCTTCATCTTATGCTGCATACTTCTCTATAACTCGATATCTCATCATGCACTTCGTTTCCTGCCCCAGCATGCTTCACACGATACATCCATCGTTTCTTTGGTCTTCCTCTAAACTAAGACCCATCCCCATTCATACTCAAAAAAATACGTGTGGCACTCGGGGACTGCCGCGGTAAAGCTATTGCATAGCATTTTTTATCAACTTATGCAATAAATAAAAACAATCTAAATAAAATATTTAAAAAGTACTTCCAATGAAAAGAAGTCGCAAAAAGAAATATTTTTTTATCAACTTATAATAAAAAACTAAATATAATATTAAAAGTACTTCCAATGAAAAGAAGTCGCAAAAAGAAAAACAAGACCTTGGGTTTGATCCAGCGTAATGTCGATTGACTATCCGATTCTCTACCAAACACGCTATTAGAACATTAGAATCGGGATTGAAATAACTGACCGTATTGTGTAAACGACGTTAGACAAGCCACACCTCCGTGCCCGTCGGAGTGGGGAGCGTCAGGTTTTTTTCGTTACGGAATTTCTGGATTCGGTCCCCGCGCTCAAGGCCCGCGATAGAAGCTATGCAATAGCTTAACTTTCCTTACGACATTCCTCCGCATCACTCGGCCACATGGTTTGCTTGATATGGGATAATTACCACGCAACTTCTCCTTTTAAAGTTCCTTACCACAAAAGTAAAAAACGAAACCCTTATTGGATCACTTTGTTGTCCGTCTGTCTGTTAAGACCCTTTATCTCGGGAACGTGTGGTGGAACGGGAAGGTATCGAGTTGAAATTAAAAAAAAAAAACCATATAAGTACTCAAGTCTGTGGTCCTTGTGTGTTGTGAAATCAACCCTCTAAATCTACGAAGTCAAAAGATATGGCTGTTTATGTTGCAAATTTGTTCAGAGCCCTCGGTGTGCGAGTCTGACTCGCTCTTAGCCGGTTATTAACAGTATAAATATACTACCAGTTTTACGCACGGTTTTCCTAGAGTCCGACCCTTACTATAATAGCCAACCCGCGAGTTGAGCTAGTAGTTTTTTAAAAGTCCCCAAATACTAACCCGACCTGGCCCTTTTCATAGTCTTTTCAATCATGACCCCCTAAGCCGAGGCTCGACCCCACAGGGGGTGCCCCTAGAGTGCGGTCATCGAACATCATAGTAGTTTTAAGCCCTGGCCGGGGGCCTTAAATTCACTAAGGTCACCACAGGATATTCCGGTTGATCAGATATAACTCTAGAGAGAGTTGAACTGCGAGTGGCCCAATCAAAAAAAAAAAAGCCCGATTTTCCTTGCCTTACCGCCAATACTACTAGGTACCTATATCGTCTGCGTTAAAACTTCCGCACACTTAACATGAGGATATAATAATGCAAAAGCCGATATAATAATAATTATCTAGCATTTATATATAATCATTTGCCATAGAGGATATAATGCTCTCTTATTGCATGGTAATCGTAAAGTTAACTACAGTGACGCTGACGCAGGGTCCCAGAAGGACAATAAGGTGACTGCATCATTCGATATAGGAATGTGCAATCTTTAGTACTCGATACTAAGTCTTATGGGCGAAACGTGATACTTTTACTAAACCAACGTTTAGAGGCTTTAACTGAGGTTATCGAAACTTCTAGCAATTTAAATATGTAATGCAAGAAAACTTAGTTTTGCTTTTCCGGGTAAAGAAAAGACTACACTATTATACATTATGCTTTTCTATTTAAGATAATGCTAGTTACTGCTTTTCTTTCAAAAAGATAATAAACAGCCATTCGTTTAATAACATAACCTACAGCTGAAAAGACATTTCTAATATTAAAGAAAGTATTGAAGGGCCATCGCTGCCGCTTCGGATAAATATCCGAATTAAAATCCACTAATACAAACAAAAGAATATCTAGATATAAAAATAAAACAATTGCATCAGAAGGACCGATCAACATTTCAAGTATGTTTGACTTGACTTAACCATAACTTTTATGCGAATAACAAGTTTTAAACCCTGCGCTTCACGCTATGGAATATTCCACACGATTCCTGCGTGGTTTAAAACCGTAGTTCGACTTTTATGCTTTTTAAATTCACCTGATGACGTCATACCAGCTGTTTGTCGGGCAAATTGACTTCCGTAACCTAACCCAACATGACATACTTTTCGGAGTTGTGTAGGTTAGGTCTGTTGATAGACTTAGTTGGTGCCACAGAAAAAATAATATTATGTCTAATACAAATGGGGACAGTTTTGGAAAGAACAGTAGGTAGATAAGGTAGGAAGTACATTATTATTGAATAATAATAGCGTCATGGTTAAGATATAATTGTAATTATGAAAACGTGTTGTGAGGAAGATAAAAAACAAAACGAAATGAATTTTCGACAATAATTTGGACGTTCATCTAAAAACCACGCGGCAACCTAACCCTTTTTGTAAATATGACTTTAGCTGAGACTGCATGTAAAGCTTATAAACTTTAGGAGACACTTTCCTCACGCAGCCATTTACACATACCAAGCCCTATAGTGTGGTAGATTATAACAACAAAACTATTCGTAACAGATGCGCCCTGCGGTGAACTTATCCAGTTTCTGCCGTCACAGACTAGTAGCCACTTGGCTGGTAATGCACATCATTGACTGTTGACACGAATTTCTAACTGGACATCGTTTCCTGCTCAGCTATTAGATATTACAATACTTATTACACATACCGGAGTAAACTATGAAAATGAAATTGTCAATTCTTCCTCTTTTGTATCCTAGAAATAGATAGTTCTCCAAAGGTTTATCAGTGCTACTTTTATGTCCTACTAAACCTAAGCTGTAGGTACATTTTAGACACTACAGAAAATAGAACCAAGGGCCACATTAAAAAAGTACTGAGTGACTTAGCTACCTCAAGGTAATCTTAGGATCGACTTTGATTTAAAAAAAAAAATTAAGAAATGGGCCTAATTTTAAAATAAGGTTCTGAGTTATAAAGGATGACAAAGCGATAACAATAAAAGATAAAGCTGTTACATTTGTATTTGCGATTTATTTCGTTTTTTGCAAGTAATATAAGTGATAACATAATACCAATAATAGGTAGCAAAAACAATTGATTCATATCAGGTATTACATGTTTGACTGATTAGGCTACTGATTACCGATATGTATTGTTTACTTATAACCTGACCTGATAAGATAGGAAGTTCCATACTACTTGAGACTGTTGTTAAACAAAAGATTTTTATATCATCAGACAACATGATTTATAACATTTATTAAAGCTAAACAGTAAAAATCCAAATATAATCTAAATCCAATAGTAACATACTGTCTTCGATCAATAATGTACTTTTTGATCGAAGCATACTCTACTGTTAAACTGCTTCCAATTAATCTTGAGAAGTAGACCGCCCCCAACACTGTTGACATAAGGCCCAGCAGGATACATTCCCTGCCGGGCTTAGACTAAAATGGAGGATCCTTCCTCGAGAAAAATCAAAGCAAAGCAAAACTGACACCATCCAAAGGATTACTTTTAAGTAGTGCCTAGTAATTGTATTAACTAGATTACATACTAATAAATAACCCTTTTTTCTGATGGTAAATCGTCAGCTTCCCCATATAATTACAATCTTAGTTCAGTGTGGAATAGACACAGGACAATAGCCATATCTTTTATTTTTTTTTAGGGATGTGAAGTCATCTAATAACTTCTCCCGCTCTATTTCCGACTTTGACTGACTAAAACCTTTTTAAGGTATTGAAATAAATATTTTATTTTTTATTTATTTAACATTTTTAAATGAGGTCTTAAAAAAAACCTACCCATGTTCCTTCTTTTGCTTTTCTTCCGTCTTTCTTTCCATCATCCCTTTCGAACAACCCGCAACCCCGGAAAAATACCTAACCTCCCAGGGCATTATAGGCCTGAAGTTATGTATGAAAATGTATGTTTGCAGCAAAGTATCTAGGTCGATATCATTTGCGACTTCAATGTTGTTTATTCTAGCTTCCGTACGGAAGGAATCGCGATCATAGCAAATTATGTACATACACATACATAAATTATATGTGAAGTATTTATAAACACGAAACGGATATCCTTACTAATATTATAAAAGCGAAAGTGAGTTTGTTTGTTTGTTTGTTTGTTTGTTACCTCTTCACGCTTTAATGGTTACACCGATTTTGATGAATTTTTGTACAGAGATAGTTGGGAACCAGGAGACGGACATAGGCTAATATTTTTTAAAAAAAAGTGGGATGTGAGGGAGAAAGAGGGAAGAAAAGTCAAAACTTAGCGTTGCTATTACAAATCAATAAGGCGCAAGGGGAACTGTGTTACCCCGAATTTAACGCGAGCGAAGCCGCGGGCAAAAGCTAGTTTACCATAAACACCATACACGTAACAAATGGATAATGTGTGAAATTACAAGAATTACTAATTTTAGAATACAGACGCTTAGGTATTGCATTTTGTGTTTGATCAAACAATTTATATCAAAGTAACAAGTTTTGAAGCTACATACTAAGCAAGAACTGGTATTTCCAAAAAAAGACCGCATGCTTTAAACTAGAGGTGTCGATTGCGAATATGATTTAAAAAAGAATTATATTTATCCGAAATATCCGCATTTTGTGAACAATACTTATTCTATGATTCAGTTTCTGTGAATGTTCTTACTGAATATTAGTTAAGCTAATATTTGTACAATGACCTTTATTTATAAATAATGTGAGGTTATTAATTACTTACAGTATGAATAAAATTAGGTACAAAACGAGACTGCTAGTTACTACTAGCAGTCTCGTTTTGTACCTAATTTTATTATTAGATTACTATCTAGTGACAAACGATTAAGATAAATTATTATGTTTATGTCATTTTCTACAGACCTATTAATGACACGTTTTATTTCAATAAAATACCTAACTAGGAAAATCTGTGTCTGACCTCGATGCAAATACCTACTGTTGTAAATCGTTATCTTGCAAATGGATTGAACATTGAATTAAAGATATTCTAAAAATAAACACTAATACGTTGATGGTTAGAATTGAATGTTAAGTGGATCAGAATATTAATAGGTTTACAGTATTTTACACTTAGTTTAGACAATATTTTATGAATTTTTTAGCTTAGCCCAAAATGCGCCTTTTGTGTGGATAATAAACCCAAGAAGCTAAGAACTGAGCAGGTACACACAAGGCGACACATCGAAAATAACATAACATGGCCTCGCTTAATATAGGTTTACCGAACAATGAGAGATCCACATAAACCAGTTTTGTATAGCTTTTTTTATTTTTCGGATGGGAAATCAATCGGAGCGGTAGGGAGTGTCAGACTTTTACTGACTAAAACCATCCATGTTCCTTTATTTGTGGTCCGGGGCCGCGGTATCTCTTTCGAACAACCCGCAACCCCAGCAGGCAGTAGTTTTGTATACCTTGATATGTAAGGTGCGTTCAAAAGTCAGATTAACTGAAAAAATAACATTGAAGTCTACTTATTCCCTAATCTGTCTTATTTTGATATTATTTTCGTTTGTGATTGTTTCTAGAGGAAAGACAAAAATCTTTTGTCTTTTGTTTGAGTTATCAAAATAAACGCATAAATGACCGTTATTGAACAAAAAACAGCAAAAAATATCCGAAACCACAAAATAATCCGTAAAAAATATTCACTAGATTTATTACTGACATCACTATAATCATAGTCGGTAGTATTTTAGATCATTAACTTATAATTTATTCTAGAAATAGTTGAACACATTTGAGAGCCATAAAAGGCTTGTTTTGCCTTATAATGAAACTACTTATTTTGTGTTTTACCCTTCAAAGAGGAAACCCTGTATAGGGTTTCCTTTGAAGTATGGATCAAATCAAATAAAGGCAAAGTACTTTTTGTTCTGTTATTTAATTAAATCAAAAAGACAATTTGTCACTGCTGTTCTCAGCTCTATAACACCCTCGTCTAGAGGCGCGGCCGCGACATCCACATCGGCCTCAATGACAAAGTTTCCTCACTTCAAAATGTAGGTACTATTCCAAACTTTTTGATCATGAGAATGTTGGTCCTTTTTTTAAGGGTAGAAGTACCCACCACCGCCACCTTTCGTAATTAAGTAATCATTCTTACACTATTGAAGTGACAACTATTGTTTTTTTTTTCAGTTTACAACTTTTTAGTTTAACCATAAATGTCGTAGAACAAAACTAACACAAAGAAGACTTATAAAAAACAGTTCAGCTGCTTTCTTTAGATCAGAAGTAAATAAATATTTATGGGATGTAAATGTTTATTTCGTCAACGTTACGCCATCCTATCCACAGCTACGTCTTACAAATGCCAAAGAGGCTGAAAAGCCGTAAAGGTTTTCTTGGATGCATGGATCCAGCGAGCCCAGCCAATTTCAACGCCTCCATAGCAAGATGCAATCTTTGGCGAGAGCAATTTAAACCCCCCTATCAAAAAAACCTTCCACCTGGGCACGCGTTGCCGTGGTCGACTTAGTAATCTCTAAATAGACTACAAACCCATGTCGGCAGTAGCAATCTTTACAGATAGGGTTTCATCGACGGCTCAGAGCGTAAGTGTGTGTACGGCGCGGCGTCTCCCCATAGACAATGGCCCACCTTCCATCTTGCACCTCATGCCCGATCACCTGCGCACTTGATGACATATGTACTGCATCTGTCAGCGGAGTACGCGTAGCTGGGATTTGGCCTAAACATGTTTAAACTTTTTGTCATCCACGCCAATAAGAAGATTCGTCAACAGTGGCGCCCTGCTTGCCACAGTGAAGATAAATGAAAGTAACACAAGTCTAAGGCGTCCGTGAATCAACATACCTTTGTACAGGATAAAACACTGTTAGTAATAATCCTTACTAATATTATAAAAGCGAAAGTGAGTTTGTTTGTTACGTCTTCACGCGTAAATGGTTAAACCGATTTTGATGAATTTTGGTACAGAGATAGTTGGGACCCTGGAGACGGACATAGGCTACATTTTTTTTTAAGAAAAGATTGAGATATGAGGGAGAAAGAGGGAAGAAAGGAGAATAAATAAACCGCAAGGGCAAAAACTACAGGTAGCAGGTACCTGTAAATCAGGAAAGGGGAACTGTGTTACCCCGAATTAAACGCGAGCGAAGCCGCGGGCAAAAGCTAGTAAAAAAATAAAAATATAAAGAAATAAGTTTTTATGTTAATTTACAAGCGCTCTAGTTATTTGACGAAAAATATATAGTTTTTCTAAAGTTAGGCAAAGCCGTATTTTGTCGGGAATATATTATTGCGTCCATGTGTCTCCCGCGGTTTGAGGTTCTATCTCTCTCAAACGTCCCACCACCTCCGTCGCTAGAATAACTGCTTCCCATTCCCTCTCGCTCCAGACCATGAACTAAACCAGGGCCGGACGCAAGATGTCGCTGCGGCCGATTTTTGTACCCTATCACATTATTGTCACATTTAACCTAAAGGTTGACTGGTATGCCTTGCAGTTTGACGTCCGACTTGCATCACTATTGTACACGAATTTTAAATACATAAATAAATATTGTGTACATACCTACAAGAATTTTATTTCAATACATTTCAGATTGCTGCTCAAAAACATCCGACAAAAGATGCAAATTGAAATCTCTAACTGACACTGAATCAATTAAACTACTGTTTCTACCTCGCCTACCTACTGTGTCTATTTTAAAACAAAGAATTTACTGAGCGTCGCCCAGCCAGCTGCCAGACAAGAAAGAAAAACAGTTTATTTTTTTCACAAACTTTTTGCTTGTTTTTGTATGTACAGTCACGGGTAATAAAATGTAAGCACTTGGCAACATTCAGAAGCGATTTTCTAATGATAAATGGACTTCTACTTTGAGTTATAAGACCTATTTCGTAATAGTATAGGTAGCTTTTTAAATACTATGTTCCTTAAAAGTTAAAACATTAATCAAATCATTAGGAAAAAACCTCTGTTTAATTTTGCTAAGTGTGTACTTTTTATTGCTAGCGACTGTACGGTCAACAACATTTCATTATACTGATATCACAAGATTCCTTCGCAAACATGTTTAGTTTTGAATAAATTTGCGTAATTTTCATGCCTACTTATAATGATCAATAACAAACCGACCAAGTGCGAGTAAGCAAACGCGAAGGGTTCCGTACCGTTTATCTATAAAAAAGGCAAATAAAACTTTTTTTTTTGTTTATATTTGTTGTTAGATTATTATTTGTCATCATCATCTGTAAAAATTACAACTTTCTAACTATCACGGTTCATGAGATAAATCCTGGGGACAGACGAACAGACAGCCGAGTCTTAGTAATAGGATGCCTTTTTACCATTTGGGTACGGAAGTAACTCTGAAAAATAACTTAGCGGCGACTGACTTATTACTTGGTATTAAATCCCTACTCACATCTACCCCAGTTTGTCTCTGCATCCCAAACATTGCTTGGTAAAGTATGCCTTTGGCATTTATTTCGGCCTCTGCACATTATTTATGAGCTTATAGTATTAAATAAATAATCACTGAAACAAGCTAAACTCGATGAAATGAAGGCGCTGTCAAAAAATTTCACCTTGCCATGCAGTTGACTGTACCTACCTACTTGACAGTGGTGTCAACTATCGGTGACTTATGTCTAGTGAAGTAGAGATTGTAAAAAAGATAAGAGGATTGAAATAGCTTTTCAATCAAAATGCTTGCGCATCATTATTGGGGCGATGAAGTCGTCTCCTATTAATGCTATGCAAGTCGAATGTGTTGATCCTCCTCTGTCTATTCGTAGACAATTTCTTGCTAATAGGTTTTTCTTCAAACTTGTTCAAAATTCTGACCATCCCCTTCTCGGTAAGCTGGACCAATTATCTTCTATTTTTGACTCTGGCAGTGTTCGCTATAATTTAAAAGTTCCTTGTCTTCTCCGTGCCTACCTTCAATTCTCCCGTCTTCCTAGCCCACTCTTTCAATGCCGTATTTTGCCTCTTTATTCTACCCCCTATAATGCTCTAGTTTTCCACCCTGATGTCCTCTTAGACTTTGGTATTAATAAAAGCACAGTGGAAGCAAATTCGGTGTTTTATAATAGAGTTTCTGTTGATTTCCACAACTGGGTAACTATTTTTACTGATGCTTCAAAAGCCTCTGATGATGGCCCAGTTGGTGTAGCTGTTTGGATTCCATCTACAAAAATTATTTTAAATTACAAGTGCCCCTCGATTACATCTGTTTTTACAGGTGAAGCAATAGCTATTTTTGAAGCCATTTCATTTGTTAAATCTCACAACATGAATAATTCTATAATATTTTCTGACTCAAAGAGTTGTCTTCAATCTATTATATCTAACCCATTTAAATGTAAATCAAGATTCCCTATTATTCTGAAAATTAGAGATTTGCTGTTTGAATGCCACAAACTAGGTATTAAAACTGTTTTAGCGTGGATCCCAGGTCATGTTGGCATTCATGGGAATGAATCAGTTGATTCATGTGCTAAAAATGCTGTTCTCACAGGCTCCTTAGCCCATTCTGAAATTTACTTTCATGACATTTGTACCACTTTACCGTCAATTTTGTTTAAAACATGGTCTTTAGAATGGCAAATCTCTAAGTCTGTGAAAGGTAAATATTATGGTGATATTCAACCTGTCATTCCCCATAAACCTTGGTTCTTCAAATACAAGTTGGCAAATAAATCAACTACATCGACTATCTGCCGTCTACGTTTGAATCATTGTTGCTCCCCCTCTTTTCTGACCAAACTTAGGATTAGGGATAGCTCTATTTGTGAATGCGGTTTGGATGATGGAAACGTGGACCATTTACTTTTCTGCTGTCCTAAATTGAAATTCTCTCTACACGAAATTATTCCCCCTCATATCCCTCGTCCCACATCGGTTAAATGTCTCCTCTCCCTTGTGTTCTCTCGTTTTGTATATAAACTGTGTAAGTTTGTTGAAGTTAATAAAATAAAGTTGTAAATTATAACAACTGTTAGCTAACATTCCTTCTCTTTTTTTTTTTTTAATTTTTTCTTTCTCTCTTAAGAACAAAATGTCTGAAATGTCTGTGCAGAAAATGGTTCATTATTTGTTTGTTAAAATATTTTAAATCATTTAATCTCTTTGCTGTGTTCTATTCAACAATAATAATTACTGATAAAATCTCCAGCGTTTGATTGTCTACCATAGTACCTACGTGATATTGGCAAAATTGTGGTGTCTCCTTCCACAAATGCCATTAATTAAAAAAATTGAATTGAATTGAATTGCAAAGAAATACTTTTATTGTTTTTATATTTTTTAATTACTGTGATTACTTGCTAAATGTTGCAAAATTGTGGTATCTCTCGTCCACAAAAGCCATTAATGAAGAGTTGAAGTTGAGTTGAAATAGCTTTTTCTTATGGCTGGTTTTTTAGTAGAATTTCCTTATTGAGTTCCTACTTCTTGAATGATACCTTTTTTTCCGTATTTTTAAACATGACAACACTACAAAGAGATCTCGATTTTATAGAACGAAAGAAATAATACATATTTCTTTAATCGCACAGGATAAAACAATACAACAAAATTTAAACAAAAAATAAAAACAAGACATACTAGAAAAAGGCCAAAAGGCAACTATCTCAGCATGGTGTTGAACTAATATAAAAATGTCTCAGCACTGATATTCTGGTATGGTCCAAGCAAAGAGATTTGAAAGACTTGTAGAACGGACTTTACGACCAATTTTTTTATCCCAAAATTTAGAATCCGAACGTTATCGATTTTGACATAAAAATGAGAATCCCCTGACAATTTCTCAACACATATCGATTTGTTACCAAATAGTAGCAAGTATTGGATTACGTGTCTGTGATTTTATGTGTCTAGTCCCGACAATATTTGAATGTATTTGGGTCCAAGTAACGCCACGGACAGATAAAACATACATCCTCAAAATGAAGAACTATGGTTGAACTTTAGTATTTGAGAACGAGCCTATTACCATTAACAGGGCATAAATCTAGACACCGGGGTTTGTTAGACATGAGAAATACCCGATGGAAAACACACAATTAGAACAGAACAGCTGAGGACCTAACCCGAGACACCATCCATCCTTATCAATACCGTCGTTAGATTTTCTAGTAAAAAAATCGTTTCAGAAAAAGAAAATAACACAAGACTTCGATCTTGTTTTTACTTATTTATGTAAAGTACAGGGCAAAGTACTTCGGTAATCCAGGTACTCTTCGCGAGGTCGTCAGCAACACTAAGAGGTTGCTGGCTTTTCTCGTGGAGCTGTAGTAAATTAAATGATATTCCCACTCGTATGCATACGGGCCATAAACGTGGAGTTGCGGACACCAACCCGTTATGCAATACAATACTTATTTACAAGTATGTAGGTAAGTCTTTTCGGAATTAAGCTAAAGTTTTTTTTCGGATGGAAAACCATCAATAACTTCGAAGAGAGAGTGTCAGACTTTTACTGACTACGACCCATCCACGTTCCTTCTTTTGCCCTTTGTGTTCCGAAGCCGTGGTATATCTTTCAAACAATCCGCAAACCCGGCAGGCATTGTCCCTGGCAAGCCCCTCTGCTTTTCTAACATCTCATTATGGCGCGCGTGGAACAAGCACGTACCTACCGTCGGCGCGCGGCGTCGCCATGGCCAGAGCTAGGGCTTAGTTTCATCCCAAGTTATGGCGGTTCGTCTTTAGAAAACGAATAAATAACCAGTTTCTGAGTATGGCTAGGTATTTGTGATTTATATGAAACCATAAATGTTGTCTGGGAATCTATGGTTTCATCAGTTTACTCGCCAGAGACAATTTTATGCCGTGTGCCAGGTGATTTTAATGTGTTGCCAATAGATTTATTGGAAAACAAAAGTTTAAGAATGTTTTCTGATACCTAATTAAAAAATTACTTAAATATTAAACAAAAGAAAAGGTTGCCAAAAAATACCTATGTATAAAACAAAAAAAATACAAAAGTTTGCCAATGACAACATTAAATAAATCTATCACAAAAACGGAGAACAGAGATGAATGAAATGTTTTTTTAGAAATTTTATCACAGAAATAAAACAATCGATCAATCAATGATATCTATCAAACCAAAATACCTTTTACGTTTATCTCTATGAGATGTGGTACCTATAATATTACATCTGAAGAAATTGTTTCTATGACGACAAAGGCCAGACAAAAAGACACCTGGATTTCCATCTTCGCTCATCTTCCAGTTAGCGAAACTTTGCAAATGCGAGGTCATCGATATCTAAACAGACAACTAACAAACAGGTAAGAGTAGTATCTAATAGTGCACCAAACATCAGCCAGTTATGTTTAAGTCCATATTGAAGAACTTACTATCATCAACTGGGCACAAATATCCAGACTCCGCAGTTGCTACTTAAAAAAATAAAATGGGACCAACTTTGAAATATACTCTGTCCAATGATAAAAGATTTTTTTAAATCGGACGTCTCAGTAAAAAGTTATGAGTGGTCATACATAAAAAAAAATATACATGTCGAATTGAGAACCTCCTTTTTTCGTCGATTAAAAAATGATCTAAATATGATTCGAAATTTGAATTCCGGTGGAATCGACAACCTTGATCACAAGCAAAAAATGCAGCGTTCTTCTCACAAATGCTAACACAACGCCATAAAACCAGCGCATTTACGTCCAACAAATCAACACAGAAACATAAAACTTTCGTACGACCGTTACAAATTGGCATCGCATGTTTCCTCTCACGTGCAGTATCTACCATGTTTACTGGAAGCAGGCAGTGCCAAGTGACGTCAGTCTGTCGCGTCTCAGCTATTTCCAAAGTCTCCTTGAGACGCCTTGCGCCAGATGAATCCAAAAATGTTACAGTCTGTGCAGGGCTTTACGTAGTTTACGATGATTTACGCGGACGCCTTTACGCGGCGGATTATTATGAGAAGTTGGGAAATTTTGATGGTTATTTCGGTGGCTGATGTTAGTTAGATGCTGTTGATTTGACACGTAACAGCGTCAGATTAGTGACCTTTTTCCGCAATCATTGATGCTGTTTTTAAGTTTATCATTTTTTGTCATTGGACTTACCCCTTTGAATTTGACGATTTGAAACTACGGACCAAAGCTGACATCGCGCAAGCAGACACATTTACATGACTAACGTCTGCAGAAACCCTATACCAACCGCCGAGGAGTAACTCTTTGAACACAACACCCGAGAGGTCTGAGGATCTTCCTTATACTGAAGAATGAGGAACTTTCCACACAAACACACTAATCAAGCCTGGAAGTAGAACTTGCCAAGTAAATCATTATACAGCTCTGTAATTTCCTTTTCATGAGTAGTTTTCTACGACCTTTTCAAAGAAAAGCCAGCTATCAAAAGGAAACTAATTTGTAAGCCAATTTGTTATTCATTAAAAGACAATGAAGACACTGATTTTCGTATTCATTCTTTTCAATTCCTTTTTTATTATAACTACGGTTTTTAAGTGTTAGTTTTCTGTAAATTCATTATTCTTTAAGCTCTGAATACAAGAGCGCGGCACAAATTATAGAAGAAGATTCTTTACCCTATTGCACGCGAGTACCTTCTTATGTTATTTCACGCCCGCAAAGTCCAGTAAAAATGTATTTGTGTATTTTTTCATTTTCTTTAGTGATGGGACATTTTCGATTATTATTTAGTTTTAACTTTAGTTGTCTGTGGCGTCGAAGCCACGCGTTTGTTTTGCAAACTAAAGTGGTCAATGGCGTTCTCAAGAGGTAAGGAATTACGGTATTTAGATCGAAAAAACATCGTTATTTGTATCAGTTAGAAGAAAGTACACAAAGTAAAGTAAGTTTAATAAAAATGTAAACATAAATGTATAAATAGGTAGGTACTTTCGTTACCTCAAAAACATTAAATTTTAAAAAATACACTTATGTTACATAACTGCTAGTGGTTAACTGCTAGTTAACCACTAGCAGTTATGTGGTTAACACTTAAGGACTCGCGCCTTATTTTGTAACACCCATACTCGCTACCGGGTACGCTGGACCCAGTACAATATTCTATTTTTTCCCCAAAAATACTAAATAAAAGTGAAAACTACTTTATAACTAGGGATGATAATGATAATAAACAAAGACAATAATGAATCAAATAGTAATATTTATTGCTTTTTTTTAATCAACAAGCTCTTACAAAAATTAACGGTTTTTGGCATGTTTTTACGACAAGATTAAGTTTAATTCTGAAAACTTCTGTAATTAGTGGTTTTATCAAGTCCTTTCTATATTTTCTTATACTACTATGTTATACCTACTTAGAATAATTAACAATAAGAGATCAATACTAAAAAAACACAATAAAATATCTTTGAAAATCAATGAAATCAAATAGCTTTTTTTTGGGATACAATAATAATTCAAAATCAACAGTCTCTTTATTCTTCTGATTTAATAAAAAAATTGGAACAAACGTGTTTCACGTGTTCTCCAGAAATGGCTATATTGCATTTAATGCAAAAATTTTGATCTTTTTTATGGAACACAATCTAAATCCATACGACGAAGATCCCGCTGGTCGACGGATGACTTGACTTGGTTGTGAGGTTGTTTCACGCTCAGATTGTATATTTACTTCACCTTCGTCGCCGTTTTGTTCGGATTCTGATTCATGCTCAATTATTTCTAAGTGGTCTTCAGTCTCAGAACAGTCTTCATTTTCTATTTCATCACCCTTTCGCTGCCCAGTCCAAATTATACAATGTATTTTGGACTCATACGCTGAGTTCTGGGCAGCGAAAGTGCTCATTAACATAGTCTTCTATTTCGTCAAGTCTCAAGGGTCTATTGGAAGCCATTTTCTATTAAATAAACCAAAAAAAAGTTTATAAATAAGAATACTATGATGATCAAAAACACTTACGTATTTAGTCGCTACCGGGTCCAGCGGACCCATACGCACCTTATACGCCTGTAGCACTCACACGCACCACGCTAACTGACAAATACGACCGCCATTTGCCGCGCTACACTGTCGTTGAAAGGTACTAAGAGCGGCAATATCGCAAACATCAAAACTTAAAAGTTATTACAAATAAATTGAACAACTGGGTCCGTTAGACCCATTAGCGAGTCCCTAAGTGTTAATTAGTAGTAATTAAGCTAAATTTCCTGAAACCAATGGTCTTCCTTTCCTGTTTTTCCTTGTCTGTTTCAATGTCCTCTAAATAAAAAGTCTAAAATAGTTTTCACTGGAACATCCATACCAATCCTACTAATATTATGAACGCGAAAGTTTGTTTGGATGTATCGATGTTTGTTCATCTATAACGCAAAAACTGCTGAATGGATATTCTTGTTTTTTTTACAATATATAGCGTATACATCAAAATAACACATAGGTTACAATTCATAAAGATATATTGTATATTCTATCACCACGCGAGTGAAAACGCGGGGCGCAGCTAGTGCTTAAATAATTTTCGCATGATAAATGTAAAAGTAACTGTCTGTCTATTTTTTACACCTTTATGGATTCAATGAAACTTGGCTCACATGTGGACCATAACCTGATATGTCCTTTACATAGGATACTTTTTATCCCAGTAGTATATATGTTTGTGAATATTCTGACCTAAACGTGAGCTAAGCCGCAAGGAAAAGCTAGCATATAAAATTTGCATAACATTGTTATTACTAGAAACCCAATGAAGTTACTCTTTATAGATCACTAGCTTTCGCCCGCGGCTTCGCTCGCGTTAAATTCGGTATAACACACCAAGCAGACCTGCAGTTTTTTTTCTTGCGCCTGACTGATTTGTAATAGCAACGCTAAGTTTTCCCTTTTCTTCCCTCTTTCTCCCTCACATCCCACTTTTTTTTCAAAAAAGTTAGCCTATGTCCGTCTCCTGGTTCCCAACTATCTCTGTACCAAAATTCATCAAAATCGGTTTAGCCATTAAAGCGTGAAGAGGTAACAAACAAACAAACAAACAAACAAACTCACTTTCGCTTTTATAATATTAGTAAGGATTTACTCAGAATGTTTATTCATGTTCTTAATAAAGTTACAGTATTCATTAAACAACTATGTTAAAGTAAGGACTAAGCTATGCTAATGATATGTCACGATTTTCCGCGAAAGAAATTCTACAAACGTTTATGTTTTCCATCTCTGTTTGCTGCCACTGTTTTAATGTTTGACGGGTCTGTTGGTCTAGTGGTTAGTGGCCCTGAGTGCTGAGCCGGAGGTCGTGGGTTCGATTCCCACCCAGGACAAACTTTGTGTGATGAGCATGATTGTTTGTTGTGTCTGGGTGTGATTTATCTATAATATGTATGTATTTATAAATTATATAAGTATGTATATCAGTTGTCTGGTTACCATAACACAAGCTCTGCTTAGCTTGGGATCAGATAGCCGTGTGTGAGTTGTCCCAAGATATTTATTTATTTAATGTGCAATCTCCGGTAGCAAATGAGGTCACTCTATTCGTTCTCATGTCGTAAAACCGGGTTACACATTATGTTCTTTTTTTCGGATGGGAAATCATCAAATAATTTCAGTCGCTCTGGGCGGAGCAAAGGGGAGTGCAACCCAAAAGATTTATTCGCAAAAATCAACAAGACAATCTTTGAAGATAATGTAGCTATGACAACGATAGGCGACCAAAAGGAAATGTCCACATAAACGCCTCCACATGCATTAACAAGAACTATACTCATCATTTTGCTGCCCTTTTCCCATTCTATTTGGGGTCAGCGCAACACGTTTTCTTCTACCATTCTCCCCTATCAGACGTCACGGCACCATTGACTCCTTTCTCATTCCTTATACAATCCATTCATCTTTTCTTTGGCCTTCCACTCGTTCTCCGTCCATCAATATTCAGATCCATCACTCTTTTAGTCGCATATGCTTCGTCCCTCCTCATTACATCCATACCAAGACAAACGACTCCCTTTCAACTTTTCTGTAACAGGCGCAACTTTCAAACTTCCTCTAATATACTCATTCCGTACTTTACCCTTTCTTGTCACTCCACACATCCATCTCAACATTCACATCTCCGCTACATGCAATCGTTTTTCATCCACCTTTTTTACAGCTCAGCATTCTGACCCATACAGTACAACAGGTCTAATCATGGACTACATAACAAGAACTATACTAATCGACTTAAATTGTTTGATTTACATTATATACAGATCTAAGAATATTATGTTTATAAAAGACACAATGAGATATCTTCACAGTAGATGAGTGATATGCACAATCAATCCCTTCATGAAAATATGCGTGTTAACTATACACCACTATTATAATTATTGGCCGAAGCAAGGAAAAGCTGAGAGATTCATAGATGTCTCTTCCTTTGTTTTTGCGGGTGAGAAATCAAAATCCATGTTCCTTTTTTTGCCCTTTATGTTCCGGGGCCGCTCTACCCTGGAGTGTTAATGTTGTGTATAGGACACTTAAACTCGTGTCCTGCCTGTCTTGCTGCTTGCACATGACAGGAGCTGATGGACGCTACTGCAAGCGCCGAATTCCTCGACAATTTTTCATAATTATGACTCAATTTAAATTGTCATCGACACGATAAGAAGAACAGTACTATTGTTGCTCAGAAAGATCGCACCCTCTGTTCAATGAACAATGAGCGTTTGACAGCAAATAGTCTGTGCATTTAAAACATTGCCTGTCTATCACAACGACGCATTGTTCTTGTGCAATGTAAACAGTAAGGCGATAGAATGTTTGTGTATCTATGCGGATGAACTAGCATGTTTGAAGACTTTTAAGTAAACTAATATAATGTGAATAATACATGAATAAACTAAAATAATTAACCTAACAAACAACAGACTATTAAAGGGCATCGTATTAAAAGCTCGTCCTCAACGCTGTCAGCTGGTAATGTACCCTGTAAAAGCCAGCCCTTGAGTCATGGAAAGCGTCAAGCTATTTGATAAAATGTGGAACTTTCATAAGTCTCGTTAATTTATATAGGTACGTATGTCTACTATAGAAAAATCACGTGCAAACAGAACAATAATTTATAGTGAGTATAACTGTTATTGATGTCATTATGCACTTACCTACACATCAAGTTTTTGCGTTTCTTTGATAGATCATAGTTCTTTTGTTAACACGTAACAGTACCTAATAGTCTGTCAAGAAATATCTTGAACCTTTCTTAAGAAACCCCAGTTAGGTTAGGCCGCTTTGGCACTGCGCCAGTTATATTTGCTAGTAATTATAAATCTATGGAAATATAAATGCAGACTATCAAAATGAAAACTACATTCGTTTTATCCGACTGTCGAATGGAGGGTTATGTTTAACAACCCTTATAGAATCACTGCGTGCTCCGTCTGTCTGTCAAGACCCTTTATCTCGGAAACGCGGGCAGGTATCGAATTGAAATGAAAATAACATACTCAAATCAGTGGTCCCTTGAAACTATGAAAAAATCAACCTTCTAAGTCTACGCTGTCAAAAGATGGCGTTTAAGTAGCAAGCTTGTGCTGAACCCTTGGTTCGTACTCGTATTTGGCCGGTTCTTTTTTAGGGTTCCGTAGTCAACTAGGAACCCTTATAGTTTCGCCATGTCTGTCTGTCCGTCCGTCCGTCCGTCCGTCCTCGCTTAATCTCTGTGACCGTTAGCACTAGAAAGCTGAAATTTGGTACCAATATGTATATCAATCACGCCGACAAAGTGGTAAAATAAAAATTGGAAAAAAATGTTTTATTAGGGTAGCCACCCTATATGTAAAGTGGGAAGTGATTTTTTTTTTAATTTCAACCCTAACGTGTGATATATTGTTGGAAAGGTATTTAAAAATGAATAGGGGTTTACTAAAATCATTTTTTGATAATGTCAATAATTTCGGAAATAATCGCTCCAAAAGTAAAAAACAATGTGTCCCCCCCCCCCCTCTAACTTTTGAACCTTAAGTTTAGAAAATATGAAAAAAATCTGAAAAGTAGAACTTTATAAGGACTTTCTATGAAAATTATTTTGAACTTGATTGACACAACAGTTTTTGTACAAAAAAGACAAAAAGTTGTACAAAATAATTTCTGGACTAAGTTTGTAGTATAATCGTATATGCAAGCATTTTTTTAACTTCGTTTACATATTTTATTATCCTGAACGTATTTTTTTTCAAACAAAAAATGAATTATTGAAATCGGTTCTCGCAATCCAAAATTACCTCCTTGCACGTCTTTGTAACCCAATTCCCCGAGAGATGGCGCTGTAGGTACTTTTTACATTGGTCCGGGTATTACCGAATTGTTCGGTTGGTCTCTCCTTGGCATTGGCGGTATCTTATAACTACATAAAACTGCTATCAAGAACATGCTAAGGCAATTTAGAACAAAACTAAAATTCATTTTTTTTAACACCATCAAAATGTTAAGGTAAAAACCAGTTCATAAATGGTTCGATAGATGGCGTTGTGTAATGACGTCATTTTTTTAAAAGTCGATGTTAAGATTTGCCGTGCTTTCATGACCTACCGTGGTAAAGAACACTTATTGTGACGGACGGGAAACTACGGAACCCTACACTGAGCGTGGCCCGTCACGCTCTTGGCCGGTTTTTTATATAATAAATGGACTTACTCTCGACTTCAATCTTATCCTAGGACAGAGATGCGGTCCACGATGAAACGAGCTCACCCAAAAGGAAAAGCTATACAAACTCGGGAACACGTTGATAACAAATAGCCAGTTTACTAAAGAAATACTAAGAAATTTGCAATTAAGTTGTCTGCTAATTAAGACCCATCCAATCAACCAAACAGCTGTAACTTAACATCAATTGCGATAATTGATCACTCTTAGCTACCAAACGATACGAGGGGGCCTGTCACTTAGCGTGTCTGCGAAGTTATTCACTGTCCCATGAGACTGCAAAGGCCAGCTTCCCAGCCATAGATATCAGAATGAATGTTTTTAATACTTCTATGTTCCTGACGGCGGAGCGTTCGTCTTCCACCCGCGCCTCAAAGTGATGTCAGCAAAGCAGAGGGATCCGCCATGTCCACTACCTGCTGGGATTGCGGGTTGTTTGAAAGAGATACCGCGGCCCGGAACAAAAACGGCAAAAGAAGGAACATGGATTGCTTTTAGTCAGTAAAAGTCTGAAACTCCACCCAGAACGGGGGAAGTTATTTGTTGATTTACCACCCGAAAAATTTCTATTTAGTTTAGTTTAGTTTTCTATGTACTTACTGAATACGAAGTGATACAATATTGTGTCCTAGTTTACTTTTCAGTTATGCTTGTTCAGCTATTTATTATCAACATCGAATCTGTAGTTATGGCCAAAACATACAAACATAATATTTTATGGATTCTGGAAGCCAAACAGTTTTGGCAAATGCACAGTAGGTCTACACTGCCAATAATATGTACCTAGTTTGCATCATTCAGGGGGTTTAAAAAGGCCGCTTAACCAGAATCGTTTAACGTAATTCATATTATCCTTACTAATATTATAAAAGCGAAAGTGAGTTTGTTTGTTTGTTTGTTACCTCTTCAGGCTAAACCGATTTTGATGAATTTTGGTACAGAGACAGTTGGGAACCAGGAGACGGACATTTTTTTTTAAATTGAGAAATTATTTTTTATAAAAAAAAGTGGGATATGAGGGAGAACGAGGGAAAAAAGGGAAAACTTAGCGTTGCTATTACAAATCAATCAGGCGCAAGAGCAAAAACTGCAGGTCTGCTTGGACTTGGTGCGTTATACCGAATTTTATTTATGCGAGCGAAGCCGCGGGCGAAAGCTAGTTATCGTATAATGATTCTGCTAATAAAAACCAAAAAGTTTACTACCAAAAGGGATGCACCGCGTCTCATCTAGCAACACTGAATCACATTCTTCCGAACATAGAAAGACTGATATTATGTTTCCGAACGAAAAACAGGTGAGTTACTATGACGTCTTGTAATCCAGTCTTATTCCAGTGTGGAAAAGAGACAAAACTATTTAGGATGTCTAGCGCCATCTCTACAAGTACACCACGAAGCGCCGCGCCGTAGCTGTCGCATGCAAGGGCGAGCATGCATGGGCAAATTACAGTTCGGAAACGGATTGGCTCATGGAAAAATGATTTTCGGTTTGATGAGGCTCAACCCTTATGGTTTCAATGTAGTACTACATTAAACAGCATCTGCAAATAATACTTGTTGTCTCAGGTTCACAACATATAAATAATATGTCATACATTAGCTGTGCCCAGTCTTTTCTCCTGCTGCTCAGGTCCCCTTCTGAAGATGGCCACCCTTATCACTTAGGGCTATTAAAATAGATTACGATTGATTCTCAGACATACCGAATAAACATTCAAAATTTCATAAAAATCGTCCAAGCCGTTTCGCTTGAGTATGGCAACTAATACCGTGACACTAGAATTTTATAAGTAAGAAAAAAGAATCTTGCACAAAATCTTGACTTGTCACTATTCGCACTAAGCAACCTCAATATTGTTTCTATGTAACTACTTTATACCATATAATTCTTGTTAAAGCCGTGTGCAGACAGACCGGTTTATTATCAACACAAGATTAGCTATACTAGTACAACTTACTTCTACGAAACATAAAATAAGAGGTAAAACCATAGATGTATTCTGAGAAGTGAAGGTCAACACATGTATACTATCAGATGTTATTCTATTTTTATGAGGCAAAGGCGTCCATTTGACTGCCTCTTCCAATTGTTCAATTAGAATACATTCGATAGGGCTGTGTTATACAGTTCCATATTTTAATGTTCCTAGTATATTAAACACAAGATCTCTCGTGTGGTTTCTCAGACCATGGAACTGAACAGGTTGTATGACTTAAGCAAATTCATATTTCTTGAAAACATACTTGTTGATCAATTGATCGCATCAGTTCCTATAGAAAGTCAAATATTTTTTTACGAATTTTAAGAACTCTTAGAACAAATGTTTTTCAGTGATTGACCTAAAATAATAACTAACTTATTTTATTAGATATTATTTTCAAAATATATTTTTTATCCTCATAAAATTAAACCTCCTAAAATACAAAGTCTACTCATTTATTGCTTCGAAGTTCGCCTAATCAGCTAGTAATAACTATAAGGAACCACTTTAAATACCGACTCTATTTCTCTCTTTCTTCAGTAAAAAAAAAACCGAAGTGACGTTTGCGTGCCATCCTTAAATTGTAATGTTCACAATCGTCTGTTAGTGCGCAAAGTGATCCAGACGGAATTGATCCAACTCCATTCAATTAACTATACAGTACTGCAGTTACTTTCCAGAACTTTCTGAATAATGTCACATGTCCTGTTCACATGCAACTGGTGTCTGAAAGGATAAACAGTTCAACACATACTGCTGGTAAGATGAGTGACATAACAATGGCCAATGAGCCAACCAAATCGCTTGACACAAAATAGTACGTCCATTTTGTCTGAAGAAATAAGGTGGTGCATGCGCCGCAAATAAAAGAGGTGCGTCTGATGAAAAGTGGAAAAACTGGGGTTAATTTGCATTTCTTGGGTTCCGTACCACCACTTTGCTGTCCGTCTGTCTGTTAAGAACCTGCTCAGGAACGCGTGGAGGTATCGAGTTGAAATTAAAACCGTATACTCAAGTCTGTAGTTTCTTGAAGGTGTGAAATAATCAATCCTCTAATGCCCGGTTTCTGAAGTTCCCAGTCAAATCCCCAGTAGCTATTGAATGATTGAAAGATGCTTCTTATCGATGTTGCCAAAGACTTCGTGTCTATATTC
This sequence comes from Ochropleura plecta, assembly GCA_905475445.1. Classification (NCBI taxonomy): domain Eukaryota; kingdom Metazoa; phylum Arthropoda; class Insecta; order Lepidoptera; family Noctuidae; genus Ochropleura; species Ochropleura plecta. The sequence continues at coordinate 18,856,496 of FR997734.1, forward strand.
CTTACTAATATTAGGGTATGATTTAAGCTGTCACCAATTTAATTCATTTTGTGTTTCTTAAATAATAGGGTTTGCCCGCAAAATAGTAGATTTGTCACCAAAATGTAGTCACCAAACAATGTAAAATCAATTCCACAATAAATCACATAAAATCATGGAGATATAGGGTCTAGTACCAAATAATTGTTTTTGTATATATTATAATAGGTTTGTCCTAATAATCATTTTTAAGCAAACTAATTGAAAGAGATCACCAATAAACTATATATCTCTTTTTTCTATCAATGCAAGTCGATTCTGGAGGTCACAGTTCGTACAATCGTAGGAGGTCACAGTTTTAACCTAACCTAACCTAGCCATTTCTGCCATCTGCGCCAAGCGATCGATTTATTTGGTGACAGATCTACCATTCTGAGCACCAAGCTATTATTTAAGTAATAAAACTATTATTATAAGAACGAAGTTTATATTCATGTAATGCACTACAATTTTATTGGTAATCCATCTCATATTTTACACATTATATTAACAATAATTTGGTAATTCATACCTGGGAACACTCTTTGTTTATCTGAGAACGAAAATATTTCGTGGCGATAGATCTATTTATTAGGTGAAACAACTTGATGACAAATATAAATTTTGGTGACAAAAAATATAGTTCCCCTAATATTATAAAAGCGAAAGTGAGTTTGTTTGTTACCTCTTTACGCTTTTAAACCGATTTTGATGAATTTTGGTACAGAGATAGTTGGGAACCAGGAGACGGACATAGGCTATTTTTTTTTTATGTGGGATGTGATGGAGAAAGAGGGAAGAAAAGGGAAAACTTAGCGTTGCTATTACAAATCAATAAGGCGCAAGGGGAACTGTGTTACCCCGAATTTAACGCGAGCGAAGCCGCGGGCAAAAGCTAGTCGTCAATAAAAATACGGACGGGACTTCTATCGAAGCCAAGAAACAAACTTGGATGGCGCTGACTCACAAATATAATGCAGTCTCGGAAACTGGGTTTTGAATTGAGAAACAGCTACATTCCCTTTATGATAAGTTAAAGAAAAGGGCGAGAAAAAATATGAGTGATGATAAGGTAGGTCTTCACAGGCAAAAGATATGGCCGTATAAGTCTAAAGTGTATACATAACCATTGGTGCGTCTGTCCGACTCGCACTGGGCCCGGTTTTTCCGCTAGATTCGTTTGAGAATATGTTATACTAAAGCGTAATCATTTTCACGAGTGATGGGTTACTTCTAGGCAATTACGTACTGCCGTCGATTACATCATCATTAGGTATCATCAGACAGTGGTACAGAGTCAATCCGGAAGGTACGATTGGCGCAGTGGCTGTTCGATCCCCGCCCGGAACAAATATTTAGTATGACCTACAGGTAGTTGTTTTGAGTCTGGATGTTTGTGTGAAGTTTAAGTGTTTGTAAACGCACCTAAGATACAGGAGAATTAATGTAGCGCAACGGTTATTAAAAAAAAAAATGGAAAAATAAAGAAACTTTACCATTTCTAGCTGGTAGAAAAAAATGTAGGCATACGCATCATAAGTCATTATTATGTTGTTATGACGTAGCATTTCTTGACCTTACGTGACAGAATGACCAACAAATAAAAAAAAACAGATAATAAATAAACAAAGGACAGTCATACATCTCCCGATTACAGTGAGATTTGACAGCCCAAGATAAAAACTGACAATAATACTTGTCCATCTTCACATAAGTGTCATACTGCATGAAGAATTATGTCTGACGGTGGCAAATCGGCTATAAAATTGCTTTGTGCTCGCTGGAACCGTGATTCTTAGGCAAATTCAGGTAAACGCATAAATAGATACAATCATATACAAAGTGGTTATGATAAAACGACAATAAATGAAAACATTGACAATACCAGTTCATAAGAATAATATAATTCTAAACCTTTAAAAAAACCCTAACACCAAATGAAAAAATAAAAATTTCGAACTAACTAAATGGCATAAAAGTGGAAGCAAAATAGAACACTCTTTATAAATAGTTCACTAACCTCGTAAGGGACTACAAAACATGAAGTTTTGTCGAAGAATTGTCTGATTTTAACAAAGAAATGAAAAATGAAGTTTGATAAAGAGACTATTGAAAGTCATCAGAAAAATGATCACAACTCGTCTCAACTGCAAGCCGAGAAAAAATTGTGTATAATAAGTAGTAATAAGACTAACAAAGTATTATCTATAGCAAACAGCACCTTTCCAAACCATCAGATATGCCACTATATCACAACTCACTGTGGAATAAGTACGCTTGTTAGTAATCTAGACTTAAAACTAACCAATTATACTATGCAAGACTATTGTGTGATTCTTATAGGTAGTGAAGATTTTAATTCAACTAAAAACTATTCAGATGTAATTTCTAACATTAGGGAAAGCCTTTTAAAATTATCTCACACTAATATAATTCTATGTCTTCCTACATATAGGTGCAATGAGTATTCTAGCATGTTCAACTGGAGAATTGAAATGTTCAATAGCTTACTGTATCATGACATACAAATTTATAACTATGCTGTAATATTTGACTCTAATTTAAACTTATTATATGATTGTACTATGTTTTCAAATATCAGTGGTAAATTAAACAATTGTGGCATGACAACTATTTTTGACAATTTAAAAAGTCAAATTAGGGACTCTCACACTTCGAATTACGCAACTCCTGAAACTGAAACTAATCCTGAAATTCAAAATTCCTGTAGGAAAACTGATTTTTTTCGTATATAAAAATATAAACATCCTTCACCAAAACATAAATGGACTTGTTAGAAAAATGGATTTATTGTCTTTATCTCTGTTGTCACTCCAAGACGCTAAAAATCCAGTGGATGTCGTGTGTCTCACAGAACATAATATGTTGAATACGGATACGGATTTAATTAATATTCCTAACTTTATTCAAGGATCCTTCTTTTCAAGGAATAATCGTCGAGGGGGTTCATGTATCTTAGTGCGTAATAATCATCCGTTTATACCAATCACAACACTAAAACAATATTGTGTCGAAGGCGTTCTGGAGTGCTCAGGCGTCGAACTTCTTAGTCATAATAACATCATAATACTTTGTATATACCGACCACCAAGGTCAAAAACGGATGACTTGAACACATTTTTTGATACTTTAAACCGACTACTTGAGAAGTACTGTTACAGTAAAAAGAAAATAATTGTCTGTGGCGACTTTAACATAAATTTATTAAATCAAAGTAAAATGACCACAATGTTTATGGAAACACTAGCGTGTCACAACCTACAGTTAGGATTATTTGAACCAACAAGGACTGTTAGTGGATCATGCATAGATAATTTCATGTATAACATTCGTGGATGTAAATGTAAAATTATGGAGTTTGCCTTATCAGATCACACGGCACAATTGCTAACTTGTCCTGTAAAACTTAGCTGCACCCTAAAACATTGGTATGTGAAAAGACGAGATTACAGTAAGGATAATATTCAGAAATTTAATGATTGCATAAATTCGATTTCGTTTAGTGACGTATTTGAAAATAATGACCCGCATGAAGCTTTTGACATTTTTTATGACTTATTTACTTTATTTTATAACCTATGTTTCCCTTATATTCGAATTAAAGTATATTCTCAAACACGAGCTCGATGGATGACGAAAGGTATAAGAAAATGCTGCATACGTAAACGGCAATTATTATGGAAATATCGTAAGAATCGAAATGACCTAAATAAAACCAATTTAAAAAATTTTGCTAGTAGATTACAACGTGTGATAAAACTAACAAAAAAGTCTCAGAATAATTACTTTATCCATACAGCTCAAAACAAATGCAAGGCTACTTGGAACGTTATTAATAAAACTATGTGTAATGTGCCAAAAAATCAAATCAATCAAATTAATATAGACGAAAAACATTGTACGAATGATCCGCAAACCATTGCGGATTGTTTTAATAATTTTTTTATAGACCATACAAAAGGAAATACTAGTTGTTCTAATAATGCAGAGACGAAGATGCCTTATCACTCGAAAACATTATTTATGTATCCAACTACGCCCCAAGAAATACACAAAATAATTTTAAACTTAAAAAATACTAACAGTACTGGATATGATAGTATATTATTATCAACTAAAATTCTAAAAAAAGCGCCAATTAAAATATCCCACATTTTAAGTCATGTCATTAACCTGTCGATCCTAAATGGCTACTTTCCTGACAAACTTAAATTAACAATTATTAAACCTCTATTCAAGAAAGATGATTGCTACAATATGAACTGTTATAGGCCCATAGCACTAATACCTGTGCTCTCTAAGGTATATGAAAGAGTTATATATGACAGAATAAACGACTACTTTGAAAATTTTAATTTATTTGCTAATGAGCAGATAGGTTTTAGGAGAAACAAAACCATTAATATGGCAGTCTATGATTTCTTAACCACAGTTATGACTAGCTAACAGTCAGTTGCAGAAACACTCTTTAAATTTTTAAAGCGACCTTAAATATTAATGAGTCTTTAAAGTGTTGCACAAAATAGCATTTGTCCCTAATTTTAATGCTCCATTAACTTTAATTAACGTAACGTCAAATCGGGACTTTAGCTTATTTTTCCGTTGCACAAAGCGTCATTAGCGCTAAAGGATCATTAATTTGACAGGTTACAATTTTTAATGTCTTGTCAAGCGCCCATTAAACTTGACATTAAGATCCGTGTGCTGTGAACTGTTTTGTAAATAGTGATTTCTAGCCTTATTTTAGTGTTTTTACAATGTCCCTCTCAAGCCTTTCGTCTTTGGCCCTTTACGGGGCCCCGGTATGGGCGCGTTCCTTAGGGCGGCGCGCCGCCCACTACCTGAACGCGCCCCAAAAGGTGGTGGCCATACGGCTTGTCCGGGGCTACCGCACGATCTCCGGCGAGGCAGCGAGCCTCCTTGCCGGACTGCCACCGTGGGATCTGGAGGCGATAGTCCTCGCGCGCCTGTTTGAGTGGCGCGCGGAGGCACTACACCGGGGGGAAAACCCGCTGCCACGGCAAGTTGCCGCTCGGCGGGCAGACCTCCGGTGCGATCTCATGGTGGCATGGAGAGAGCGACTGTCGCAACCCCGTGCAGGGCACGCCACAATAGCGGCGGTAAGTCCCCTCTTTGAGGAGTGGCTGGAGAGGCGTCATGGCGTCCTCACCTACCGCCTGACGCAGGTCCTCACCGGACACGGAAGTTTCGGGAGGTTCCTGCACATCATCAGGCGGGAGGAAACGCCCGGGTGTCACCATTGTGACGATTGCCCGGAGGACACGGTGGAGCACACAGTGGCGGTCTGCCCAGCGCGGGGCGGAGCACCGCTGTGCCCTCGTGGAGGCGATCGGCGGCGGCGATCTCTCGCGTCCGGCCCTGGTTCAGGCCATGGTCCGGAGCGAGAGGGAATGGGAAGCGGTCACCACCTTCTGCGAAGCAGTAATGCTAGCGAAGGAGGTGGCCGGGCGTTTGAGGGAGAGAACATCTGCCCAACCCAGCCGCCGCGGGAGACGCCCAGGGCGCCGGGCGCCGCGAGACGACTTCCGGCCACCGTAGATGCGGGCCTGTGGGCGGTGAGCAATGGGTAGCTCACCGTCCGTCCGTCTATTGACGACAGGCCGTGTCGACGGCGCGTTCGTGTTTCACGCGCGCCTCAAAGAGAGTCAGCAAAGCAGAGGGGCTTGCCAGAGCCTCCGCCTGCTGGGGTTGCGGGTTGTTCGAAAGAGATACCGCGGCCCCGGAACGTAAAGGGCAATGGAAGGAACATGGGTGGGTTTTGGTCAGTACAAGTCTGACATGCCCCCCCGCTCCACCCAGAGCGGGGGAAGTCATTGGATGATTTCCCACCCGAAAAAAAAAAAAAAAAAAAGCCTTTCGTCTTTATCCGATCCCGAGCAGTATATTCCACGACGACGCCGACGTCGTGTAATTGCAGAAAGGATAAATTTATTTGAAAAACATGACGGAGAAGATTTTCGTGTGAGATACAGGATTTCTAAAGAAGTTGCTTTACGTATTTGCGAGATGCTCAGTTTAGAGCCTGAAACTCGAAGAAATAAAGCCATTGATGGCCTCACACAGTTATTAATTTGTTTGAGGTTCTTCGCTACAGGATCTTTCCAGCAAGTGTTAGGCGATTTGGTTAATGTGCACAAGTCTACAATATGTCGAATAGTACAAAAAGTAACCCGCAAGCTGGCAAATCTAAGCTCAGTATATATTAAAATGCCATCAGAGAGGAATGAGCTACGTAAAGTTGCTGAAGGATTTTTCCAAATTGATGGCTTTCCACGGGTGGCAGGAGCCCTTGATTGCACGCATGTCAAAATTGTTAGCAGAGGTGGGTCATTACCTGAACTGTATCGCTGTAGGAAGGGGTTCTTTTCCATTAATGTGCAAGCTGTTTGTGACTCCACTCTTAAAATAAGAGACCTCATAGCTCGTTGGCCTGGGTCGGTCCATGACTCAACGATTTTTAATAATTCACACATATGTGCAGATTTTGAAAGAGGGAAATACGGCCCATACTGTTTATTGGGAGACAGCGGCTATTTCAATAAAAATTATCTGCTGACACCCTTTCTGCGTCCTCAAAACAATTCAGAAGAAGCGTACAACAAAAGCCACATTGCAACCCGTAATACAATAGAAAGGTGCTTTGGTGTGCTACAACGCAGATGCCCATGTCTTGAAAAAGGTATCACACTCAACAAAACGTCAACAGTCCTGCAAGTTATAGTAGCATGTGTGGTGTTACATAATATATGTATAGAACTTGATGAGGTGGAACCTCCTGATGATATAGAAATAGTTATTGATGGAGATGATGACCATTTCTTCCGTGCCAGTTCACAGTCTGTTCAAACATCTGTCCGAACAGCAATTGTAAATAGTGTTTTCTCATAATTTTTTAAATAAAAGATCAAAATGTTATTACATTATTTCATTTATTATTAAACACAACTAAATAGAAATAGTCATAACTCTTTATTGAAATATATAAAGATGCTTACTTTTAAAAAATTACTTCACTTTACTTTACTTCTTCACAGAATTGATTTAAATTTTATAAATCGATTCTGTGAAGTAACAAGTTTAGTAAGTGCACGTTTTAAAAGCTATACCTTACTGTGCAAGCAAACGGTTCCATCATTAAAATGTGATGGGGCAGGTGGGAATGAAAATACTCATCTACTTTATGGACGAGGAGAGGATCTTGGTGGAGCAGTTGGGAATAATTCAATGAAAATAACATTATTATAATATATTGAATTCGACATTTTTTTCTTTATTTTTCAAAATTTCCATCCTCAAAGCATGTTCTTTTTTTATATGCAAAATTTCCAACATTAACTTCTTTCTTTCCAAATCTGCATTCTGGCATTTTTTTTTGAAATATAATTTCTTCAATACTTCAGCCGATGCAGGTTTCAAAATTTTTCTTTGCTTGAATGCTGAAATAACAAATATCTAAGTACATGCAGATTTATCTACATACATCTATCTAAAGCCTAGCCGTTTTCCCAATTATGTAGGGGTCGGCTTCCAGTTTAACTGGATGCGGTTGAATATTTGTGGTTTCCATGGAGCGACTGCCATCAGACCTCCACAACCCAGTTACTGGGAAACACTATACCCCTTGAGTACTGATTGTCAGACTTTCTGGTTTCTGACTACCCATAACGACAGTCAAAGATATACAAATGACAACCGGGGCCAACGGCTTAACATGTTTTATTACAAGTCACGGGATGTCAGTGATATCCAAAAAAACGTTAGAAAGTACGTAAGATTTCAAAAAAATCACATTAGCAGTTGCCCGGATTCGAACTTACAACCTCTTATACGAGAGCAGGCACCGTTACCTTTTTATCTTTTTGCCTTTTTCATCTACATACCACACATTAAAATAAGGTACATATTTATCACTTTTTATTTACCTTTTTTCTTACTCGAAAAATTGACATGCTTTGGAGTAGTTGCTAATTTTGGAGTAGAATGTACTTCTGCTGTCACACGTTCAGAAGTTTGCAGTTCTTCAGCTGAAACAAAATACACACATCCTCATATCAAATATTGTTCTTAGTACACAAATATTTTAAAATACTGTTATTTTGTATTAGTTTTAGTACAGTGTACACACATTACCTACCTATTACTATAATCTCCTGTGTTGGTGGACATGATGAAGAAGTATAAGCCGATGTTGGTATAATATTTTTAATAGCAGTCTCTGCAGTAAAAACATCAGTTTCTGAAATATAAGTTTTAATTATAAGTAACAGAAGAAGAAAAAAAGAACTATTATTATAATTTTAATTTTTTGATATTGTGCCTTTATAATGCTCAAATATCTGAAATAAATTAAACACTGTATACCTTTAAAGAAACCTGATGCACTATCATAGGGATTACACAATGGTTCCACCTGGTCCTGTATAATAGCCAAGACTTTTGCATCATTGTCAGTCATTTTTGGCTTCCAAAAACCACCACCGGTCTTGTTCATTTCAATCTAAAAACAATACATTATGGAAAACAAGTTATATTATTCCATTTTGCTAGTGAAGGAAAATAATCTGATATTATAGAAAATGGTCATCCATCAATAGAAAAAGTAGATTATTACCTTGTCTTCTTTAATATTTCTGACTGCACGTGCAACATCATCCTGTGTCACCATTCGGTTCTGTTCAGCATTGATGTATGCTAATTTCTGCAAAAATAAAAAATGAACTTTATCTACTATCCTTACTTCCTTACTAATATTATAAAAGCGAAAGTGAGTTTGTTTGTTTGTTTATTTGTTTGTTACCTCTTCACGCTTTAATGGCTAAACCGATTTTGATGAATTTTGGTACAGAGATAGTTGGGAACTAGGAGACGGACATAGGCTAATTTTTATTAAAAAAAAGTGGGATATGAGGGAGAACGAGGGAAGAAAAGGGAAAACTTAGCGTTGCTATTACAAATCAATCAGGCGCAAGAGCAAAAACTGCAGGTCTGCTTGGTGTGTTATACCGAATTTAACGCGAGCGAAGCCGCGGGCGAAAGCTAGTAATATTATATAATTATAATACCTGTCCAATCTTGATAGTGTGCCCATTATAACCAGCATTATGATCTAGATATAGACTACTTACATTACTTTCTCCAACATCTTTGCGAGATTTTTGTTTCATATTATCATATAATGATTTTAATTGGTCCGTGTCTCTTGGGCCGCTAGTACTACTACTATTGTATTTTATAGTAATAGCATTCCTCTTCTTCTCAATAAATTTGCCTCCAGTTCTTTTACACTCTATGATATCCTTAAATCTGTAAGATGATAATGTTTCAAGTCAATTATAGCTTAAAGTAAAACAGTAACATAGAATAATAATACACGTGGTAATTTAATACTCACTGCATGACAAGATCTAGTAGTAAGGATTTTTCTTCTTGTGTGTAGTTTGCTCCTCGTTTTCGTGGTTGCTGTTGTAACATGATAATTTACGAATTCTCGTGAATAAACAGAAAATAGATATCAACACGCACGTATTGCCGTCGGTTTGTTTGAAAAATGAATTTTGACGTTTTGATGAGTTTGACGTTTACTTACGTTTTATTTTAGCAAATGCATTCGTGTTGACATGACAGAACGCAGTAACTTAACGCAACCATTCAATCACTTCATTCAAAATGTATTTTTAACTTGCAATACTATTTAATGTCGTCTTTAAGTGGTCTTTAGTTAAAGAACCATCTTAGGGACCCGTAACAGTTTTGTGCAACGCCTTTAAATCTAATGAACTAATTAGCGATAATGACTCATTAACTAATGTTGATTTTAAAGACAGCTTTCTGCAACTGAGTGTTAGACAATCAAATTCCAGCATGCGCATTGTATATGGATCTAAGCAAAGCGTTTGATTACGTGGATCATACAATTTTGTTAAATAAATTATACAGGTATGGAATTCGGGGTACCTCATTAGAGCTCATAAGATCATATCTTACTAATAGAAAACAGTCCACATTAGTAACTCGTGTCTGCACCAAAACAAGAAAAGAAATTAATTACGCATCGGAATACAGAGAAACCAAACAAGGCGTCCCACAAGGAAGTGTTTTGGGCCCTCTACTATTCATCATCTATATAAACGATCTTCCAAAAGTAACCAATCATCCCACAATACTTTTTGCTGATGACAGTACTGTTGTTTTTACAAGTAAGGACAAGGTATCCCTAGAACAGACTATAAACAGCACTCTAAATGACATTATAAAATGGTTAAATGATAATAATTTAAAAATGAACTTTGACAAAACAAAAATAATGATATTTCGCAATCGTAAAGCAAAATTTACTGACATTAATATAAATTATGCAGGGAACAAAATAGATGAGACAGCGACTACAAAATTCTTAGGCATGTCAATTGATTATAATTTAAATTGGAAGACACATGTTGATACCTTAAATCAAAAGTTAAATAGGCAATCATACGCCCTACATATGCTGGCAAAAACAGTGAACACCTCTGCTGTACTTGCAGCATACCATGGCTACGTGGGATCCTTGATAAAGTATGGCATTATATTCTGGGGTAACTCCACCAATAAGGATATGGCATTCAAGGCACAAAAGCGGTGTATTAGAGGGATGTTTAGTATCAGCCAAACTGATAGCTGCAGACCATATTTTGTAAAGCATAATATATTAACATTGCCGTGTGTCTACATTTATGAGATTGTCAGCTTTGCAAGAACTAACAAACATCTTTTTGAGAAATACAGAAGCAAGCGACATTTTGACAAAATTTCTTGCAAATCTAACAAGACTGCCTTATATGCCAAAAGCATTTTTAGTATGGCGCCGCGTTTATACAATCACCTGCCAAAGTCCATACTAGAAACTACATCCATCGATGAATTTAAAAAAAAACTAAAAAAAATCTTGTTGTGCAAATGTTATTATAATATTCAGGACTATTTGATGGAGGATGTAAAGACATTGTTGATGTAACTGGTTATTGTTGGTGCACTAATTTAATTATTAATATTATTACTTTGACATTTAATTTGACTTTCGTTTACAATATATCTTGACATTCTCAATCAATTACTGACATTATTAAATTGATGTGCTTCATAATTATTATTCTTATTTTATCACTTATTCACAATATAATGTATCTTGACATTTTACTTAAATTTACAACAGACTTCTGGTGACATTATTATTATTTGAGTGTTATAAAGCTTGTGTTTTGCATGCCGCAAGGTTTAATATGGTTGGTCTGTACTTTTCATTAACAACTTTATGTAATTACCCATATTAGCAAATAAATGATTATGAATTATGAATTATGAATTATGAAGAAATGAAAAATAATTTATCATTATTACATTTATTAACTCGACCCTTATTTACCACAAACGTCAGTGAATGCACAGATAATATGACAATTCAATGTTTATGGTCTATAAAAGCGTTTATGTTATGACTATCGTTATTCCCACCCATCAGTGGATAATCGGTGTCTCAAGGAGTGGCAGCCTTAGGTGGTTATTGGATGCCGAGGGTCAATTACCTACGTATTTTTATAGTTACTTGTGAAGGTCGCTGAAAGGTTTTTCGGAAACGTCTTTTAATCTTTTATAGTAATCCATTTATAGCTGTTCCGTGTTATGTTTTCGAGGTCATTGTATTATGGCTTGTCTATGGAATGTAATGTCTTGAAATAAATTCAACAAATGCAGTAATGCACGTATCGGAAACGTCTCTATAGATTACGCATTACCTACTAATTACAAGAAAAGAGGGAACGGGGGAGCGGCTGGGCACACTTAAAAAACTAACAAACGTGATGCGTGAAACGGGGTTGTGGGTTGTTCGAAAGATACCGCGTCCCCGGAACACAAAAGTTAAAGAAGAAACATGGATGGGTTTTATTCAGTAAAAGTCCTAAACTCCGCCTCCGCTCCGCCCAGAGCGAGGGAAGTTATTTGTTAATTTCAAAGGCGAAAAAAAAAATATGGGTAAATTCAACCAATTTTCGGCTTCAGTTTATGTTTTGACAAAACTTAACATTTAGCAGAATCTGCATTCGGTTCATCTCTATAAATTACCTGTATTACAATCCTAAACTGCACCACTAATCAACCACAGATTCCTGAAAATAGGCTAGTTTCCAAAAAAACATTTATTACCTAGTCCGTCTTTTAGATTATTCAAAAATAAGGGACACGTATTGTGTTACGTGTGACGTCACGCGTTGCTGCATTTTTTCGCAATTCGTGAAGTCACACGTAACTTTAATGGGCTATATCTTTGTCATTTTTGGTCTAATTTACTTACAAACAAAAAAAATACGTGTCCCTTATTTTTGAATTATCTAAAAGACGGATTAAATAGAATGTAATTACTTTGACCCTGGAAACTACCCTATTCTAAAGATCCATCGGTGAAGCAACTATGTACTTGTAATTCGTTTTTACATGAATAGGCATTTACCAACTCTTGAAATAACTCGGTTTATCCCCAAGAGGAAAAGTGTAAACGACGTAAAACAGTAACATAATAAAGTTTATGTTCTATGCCATGCTTCCCATGCGCATTGTTATTTATAGATTTATCCTCCTTTATGAATATTATTTATGGTCGTTCATTTTAAGCGGTAAATAACTTTTTGTTTTTGTAAAGAGTAAGTCTTTTTAAATACCTATTAAACATTGCTATGTGTCGTATTGTATAATATGGCACGTAAAAATTATCGTTTAAAAATAAAATTATAATTACAGGGTGAACTTTTATTATGCAACGATGGAGTATGTTTTTTTTTATACTTATCAGTTTTATAGCAATTATTTACGACCGGAAACACCATGTATCAACTAATATAAACATGTTTAGTGGTAAAACATAGTTATTTATTTGACAATCATGAAGATAGATATAAGTTTTCGCAAACAAATAGTTATTATATTTCTTTTAGAAATTATTTTTGTACCCTATCACAATGTTGTCGTATTTAAACCAACGATTGACTAGTAGAGAATTCCATAAGGCATTATTGTAGGTACATGAAGTTTAAATAAATAATATAAGATGGAATAAAGAAAACACTGTCTAGAAGATGTTTAGTAACCAGAATTACTGATTTGCAAATGGGCCTTAATGCACACTTAATATTTAGTAGAAAACTTCAACTTACCTAATGTCCCAGTTTTCAGGAACGCAACCAGATTGGTCCTGGAACAAAAGATAATATTAGTAAATTTATTGCAAATATAATACATTGTATACCTAACTAGACTAGCTACGTTTAATTGCCATCGTTGGTACCTACCTATGTATAAGAACATTAATAAGTGGTAAGTATAGAATGATGTCGCTAATGACTACTATAACATTAAGTATTTTCATTTCAAAATATTTCTTAGTAAAAACATAGAAAAAAAAACATTAAAAATATTGAAAACCGACCAAGATTGAGTCAGACTCGCGCACCAAGGGTTCCATACAAACTTGCTACATAAACAGCTGTGAAATCATCTATGACAGCGTGAACTGAGAGAGTAGATTTTTTCACAGCACAAAGGGACCAGAGTTTATATGGTTTTTTTTCAGCTCGATAACTCAGCGCGTTCACGAGATAAGGGATCCAATGAGGGTTTTGTTTTTACTTTTGATGTACGGGACCCTAAAAATAGTAGCCCACCGGTATCGGGAATAGGGTCCAAGTCCGTCCAAGCTACCGGCAATCAAGGCTCCAGAGAGAGGAATCTCCTAACGACACAAGCCGTGTCCAAAAGTACCGCTTTCTGTATCAAACCCTTGATCCAGCCGTCTAACGAGAGCCTCCTAAGGGGTTGGTTGAGGCTCTTGGCAATTAAGCCTTTAGCTGTAACGACTATCGGCACAATGATCGCTGAGTCCACATCCCACATGTTAATTTACTTGATTTGCAATAACTATTATTGTTATGAAATAATCACGCAGATTGGCAATTTAGTATGAAACAAGACGAAAGCATTATTGAAGATCCTCAGGAAGACTCAGGCAGTTCTTAAAGTCTATGCCCTTACTAATCACCATTTTATTACTAGAAATACGTAGGTCTTGGCTAAATAAATAATAACAGCTGTACGTGCCGAGTTTCAATGTTAAGTAGCACTTGAAAAGGTCGGACTGTGGATGGGTGACCATCTATTACATAGGCACCAAGTTTCCTCCATGCCTCAGTAAATATATTAACACCGTAAATATATTACGGATAGTAGTATTTTGACAAAAGTTCCATGAGACGTATGTCAAAATACAACTATCCGTAAGCAAAACGAATCGTTTTTTATTTATTGGAACCGGGCGGTATTCGTTAATCCCGGCTGTCATTAGAAAATCTTTGACAATCGTAACAGGTAATCTGACTACCAGTCTTACCATGATGTATCGTATTAGACAGTACTTATTAGGTTGTGGAGATCACTTAGGCAGTCGATCTATGTGAAGTCCTGGTATTCAACAGGATCCGGTTAGACTGGAAGCCGACTTCAACATGGTTGGGAAAAGGCTAGGCAGTTTATGACACTTAATAGAAAAACCAACTAATCTTGTTTGTCTACAGAGTGCAAAAGCATAGCTAATGAATAACAAAGTTCAGCAGAAAGGGTTAAAAGCTTAGGTAAACAAATTCGTAACCTAGGTTATTAACCCTTTTCCAATCCACAATGATTCACCATGGTTTCACTATTGTTTGTTGTGGACATTGAAATTGAAATTGATAATTATTTTGATACCTTTTATAGCATTACGTATGTCATATTATACGGCAGTCGTGTAATATTATCCGGGAAACATCTGACGAGGTAATTCCCATACCTTTTTTTATAATGTACGCATTCTAATCTTTATTGATGAGTCACGACCAAAAAACACGCTGTAGAGCGACGTCACTTTTATTCTCGTAGGTATTTTTCTCAGCAAACCCTTTCATTTGATACCCGTATCATGAGAATGCATAAAAATTCCGCCATCTTTAGGAGTCCGCCATATTGGATTTAGGATGACGTCATTTAGAATATTGGTATGCGATTGTGCATATTGCATTGTCATCAAAAGTAAATATGTATGCCAAATTGTAATTCAATCCATAATAATACCGGGAAGTCGAATCAGTTACAAGTGAACTTGGTATTAAAGTAATTCACCTACATATTTGGCATTATACTGCTTTCACTGTAGCATGGTTCGGGTGACATTAGTTAGATCAACAGTTCTTCTTCAATCTGGAATGATACCGCGATTTATAATCATGACTGAATATAGGTTTCACCCTAAATATCATGGTCGTTAAGAACTATCCATCATAGCAACACATCCCATCACAAAACATGTCTTATCATCTAATGTCACCTGCACTTAGGGTTGCCAACTATACTGTTTTCAACAGTATTATACTGTTTTCAACAGTATTATACTGTTTTCAACAGTATTATACTGTTTTCAACAGTATTATACTGTTTTTCACTAAATTATACTTTTTACTGTTGAACAAAAATCATCATCTGCCTAGCCTTTTCCCAACTATGTTGGGGTCGGCTTCCAGTCTAACCGGATGCAGCTGAATATCAGTATTTTACATGGAGCGACTGCCTATCTGACCTCCACAACCAGTTAATACTGGGTAATACGATACCCCTTGGTAAGACTGGTTGTCAGACTTTTGGAACACTGACTACCTGTTACGACTGTCAAAGATCTACAAATGACAGCCGGGACCAACGGCTTAACGTGCTTTCCGAGGCACGGAGGAAACTCGGTATGTAACGGGTGGTCACCCATCCACAGACCAACCTAGGCAAGCGCGGCTTAACCTAAAGATCGACCCGAGCGGCTGCTATTATTTAGCCACGAGCTCCTCACTGTTACTGTTGAACAAAAATAAAGTATACAAAATACTGTTTTCAGCATACAAACACATTAGCATTTACTAGAGTTTTTTTCAGTAATAAATGCTGAAGTGGCGGGAGGATAGAAATAGAGCATCTATTTATTTGATAAAAAATGAGCTCTTCATTTATTTTAATTTCACTTATAAATGTGGTGAGGCGTATGAAGTTTTTAGAAAAGTAAATTGGTAAGTTGTGCGAGAAGTTCTAAAAAATATGTATTTAAAACAATAAATAAATAAAATACTGTTAATTTTTTAAAATACTGTTTAATCTTCTTCACAGACCTGAATATACTTTATTTCTTGTAAAAAAATTGGCAACCCTACCTGCACCATGCTACAATGAAAACAGTATAATTGTAGCTACGATGATATTTCGACTACACTTTCAATGGGATTTGGCCTTCGATTTTATTCACGGTCAAACTAGTTCCATTATCAAACATGCAATTCCCAATACAAATAAACAAAACAAAAAAAAACACTTTCTTTCGACCTCGAGCAAATTACATGCAGCGCCAACGACGCGGAGGCAAGCGGTCCAACCGGCTAAGTTCATTGACCCATCTGTGATGTAATGCACCAGAGTGGAAAAGTACTGAGGGCGGTCCTTGGCGCACTGGTATTCTGCACACGTTTGTGTGTGATACAGGTTTTAGCAAGGCTTGGGTGTGCGGTTCCTTTGTTTATTTCCGATTTTTGTTTCTTTTTTCAAAATCGATTGATGTTTTGTTTCGTATTTTCGAGAATGATCTTTAACCTTATGTCTTCCCATGTTGAGGTTACTTCTCTGACAAATCTTTTCATTTTAATGCAGTTCATGAGATCATCTAACTTCTGGTAGGTGCATTTAACAAAAATAACGAAGACGATTGCTCTTAAGGGTCTCTTTTATCGCGACGTTTTTTCTCAGAACTCACTGGTCGATTGGCCGGGTGTATGTCAACTTCGCAGCCACAGCCACGAAATAGTTTTGTTTTTATAAAAAAAAAACACCAAGATTTTAAAAATACAATCTTTATTTTCTATGTGACTTTCAAATACTTTTTCAAGACATAAACACATAGAAAAATACGTATGAAATTGTAAATGTAATAAGTACATTCGTGTTTTTTTTTATCGAACCAATTAATTTATAGCATACATGTATTGATTTCCACACAGCCTTTTGATATGTGTTTAACTTTAATAAAATAATTTTGCATTGTGTTCTTTGTTATATTTGAGGATATTAATAAATGCAAAAAAACCCGTTGAGGGGCTTATACGGGAGATAGAGCGAGCCAGCTGAGGTACAACGTGGACCCCTAATGGGGTAAGTACCGAACTCGGTTAACGTAAGCTTTGGTTATCAATCTTAAATAAAATTTTAAAACGCTTTTACCAACTTCACCTGCAACTATTGAAAAAGAAGAAATTAATTTTGACATACTCCCGGTGTCCGATTGAGCTAAAATTTTGCATATTTACATGTTTAGTTTTGAAAACAATATTTGGAATTAGCAGATTAGCATTACCTAGATAACGTCGTTCTAATCTTCCAATAATTAAAACAAAAATAGGTAAGATCTCTTTGCGTAAGAAAAAGGCAAGAAACAAAACACATTCAAATTATAACAACCCAAATTCATGGGAATCAAATTGACAACGAAATAATAACTAGGTAATTTAAAAGCTAAAGAGTTTTATAAGATTATTATAATAATCTCAGCCTTTATTACATTAATAATCTGTCCCACAGCTGTGAAAGATTTTGACGTGATAACGTCTTTAAAATCGTTTTAGTCGGGTGACATGTTCAGAAACTTGTGTCACACCAAAACCTCACAAGCGACATTTCATAAAGATGGTAGCGCCATCTGTTACTTGGCTCGAAAAAAAAACTTTAAATTAGTACTTAATTTCATTTTAGATGTCACTACTGGTGATAACTTATATCACCAATAAGACGTTATCACGTAAACATCTCGATCGTAAACCTACTTTACAAACAACCAATTTTTTACTAACTATAATTTTTATTTAACACGCTTTAATTAGTTTTAAATTTAACATACCATGTTAAAAAAACAAGAAATTAGTTGAATACTTTTTAGAAATCATTATGTATTTGCGTGAAGTCTTTTAAATTATATGCCTAAACATAAAAAAAAATTGTTTAAAAAAACAGCATTCAAGCTAAACCAAGCCAAAGAAATCTCATTCAGTACTCAGATAATCAGAAAGTTTCTGTTCTGTTCTGTTTTTAATATTTCTTTATTTTTTCGTGATTCGGTATTTCAACAAACTCTTCCTCAGTTGGGATAAAATCTGAATAAAATTAAAATATATGGGAAACTAATAAAAAAAACGGAAACCCACGTGGACGGGATCGTAGGCAAAGTGGAAACCAATCGCCTCATAGCTCATTTTAACAGATTGATGAATTGCAGTACACATCTGAGTAAACTTCTCATCTGCACATACAATATTCAACCTTAACTTCTAATGTATAAAGTTCTAATAATATAAGCCAACACCGGTTAAAAAAGGACGTAGCGTTCACGCAATTGAACTTTGAACTTTGTCGTGTAAACGGTAAGGTCGATAATTGACTGTCAATCAACTGGGAGTACTGGGACCAAAGAGCAAGATGGGCAATATAGTTCTCAGATAAGGAAAGCACGTGCGTATGTTTAATCACGTTTATGTATATAACTATTATGTTGAGTTATGTAGTCGAACTGAGTTTATCGATGTAGCTAAATAGCCATTAGCCACATCGATATTACGGTAACCTTAAAATTGTGCAATGTGCAATTGATTATGCGGACGAATTCAGAGACTTCGATTCGAATATCGAATTCAAAAATCCTTACATCCTTACTCCTTACTAATATTATAAAAGCGAAAGTGAGTTTGTTTGTTTGTTTATTTGTTTGTTACCTCTTCACGCTTTAATGGCTAAACCGATTTTGATGAATTTTGGTACAGAGATAGTTGGGAACCAGGAGACGGACATAGGCTATATATATATTTTTTAAAGTGGGATGTGAGGGAGAAAGAGGGAAGAAAAGGGAAAACTTAGCGTTGCTATTACAAATCAATAAGGCGCAAGGGGAACTGTGTTACCCCGAATATAACGCGAGCGAAGCCGCGGGCAAAAGCTAGTAAATCATAAAATGAAGTCTTGCTTGTGGCTGTCCAATACTGTCCATATGAACGCGATAAACTCAAAAACTACCAAACGGATTTTTGTACCGTTTTCACTAAATGATAGTGTAATTCATGAGCAAGGTTTAAGTGTATAATTAATTATAAATTTATATAATATGACTGAAATATAACGATTATTGTTACCGTCTACTGGGAGCTTTACTCACTTAAATTACGCCGCGTAAATCAGAAATACAATAAAGTGATAATAGAGAATTGTAGATCTACAATTATAGCATATAATATCTTATGGTTGACTCATAATAACTAGTTTCATGATCAAAATATTAATTAATAATATTACGTTACTTTTGAAGCTGTTTTCTTCTGTTCAGTATTATTCTTATTAAAAATGCTAATTCGGCATTTAATCATCATTTTTCTGCCCTTGTCCCGTTCTATTTGGGGTCGGCGCAACATGTTTTATTCTTTCATTCTCCCCTGTCAGAGCATCATTTACTCCTTTTCCTTCATAACATTCCTTACATTAGATTGAAATTGATTGTCGTTTTCTTTAACACTAAATGAATCAAAAAAAATCTTTAGAAGATATGATGGATTCAAAATATTATGCCACCTTAGCAACAAGGATCACGTTTACCGAACCCACACGGGCGAAGCTGCGGGCGGAAGCAATAATATAGAAGCGAAAGTGAGTTTGTTTGTTTGTTACGTCTTCACGCCTAAATGGCTAAACCGATTTTGATGAATTTTGGTACAGAGATAGTTGGGACCCTGGATACGGACATAGGCTATTATTATTTTTTAAAAAAAGGTTGAGATATGAGGGAGAAAGAGGGAAGAAAAGGGAAAACTTAGCTTTGCTATTACAATCAATAAGGCGCAAGGGCAAAAACTACAGGTAGCAGGTACCTGTAAATCAGGAAAGGGGAACTGTGTTACCCCGAATTTAACGCGAGCGAAGCCGCGGGCAAAAGCTAGTAAAAATATAAATGACAATCCGTTAGTATTTTTTTGTAAATTTGCCTTCAGTGTGGCTGATTCTCATACATTTCCGTGTGCGTCATCAAACTCTGATAAATTCATATGACACGTATAATTACTTAGATAAACGCGTTTGATAGTCATCGATGGCTTTCACTCCTAAAATTAACGAGCTGGAGGTCAACAGATGCCCACTTAAGGACTTAAAGCTTGGGTGCGGGTTGTTCGAAAGAGATACCGCTCCGGAACACAAAGGGCAAAAGAAGGAACATGGATTGGTTTTAGTCAGTACAAGTCTGACACGCCCCACTACTACGCCCAGAGCGGGGGAAGTTATTTGATAATTTCCCATCCGCAAAAAAACGAGCTTTTACTTTAAATGAGAACCGATTGGTGGCCATCCTGGTTTTCAGAGAAAACGACTTCCACAACAACACAGCCTGGACAGGTAAAGAAGCTAGAACCAGAGCGGTGAGAAGGACATCAACAAAGAGGTATTAAGTTTCATCTACTGGCCAGTCAACCAAGCTGGAGTCGGTTTCTAGTCTAACCGAATGCACCTGAATACGTGTTTTTTCATGGAGCGACTGCCTTTCTGACCTCTACAACCCAGTTAGTACTGGGTAGTACGATACCTCTTCATTAGACTGATTGTCAGACTTTCAAGCCACTGACTACCTGTAACGACTGTCAAAGACTCTACAAATGACCGTCGGGACAACAGCTTAAAGTGCTAGCTCGGTATGTAACGGGTCACCCATCCAGAGATCAACCTAGGCAAGCGCGGCTAAACCTAAAGATTGACATAAGCGGCTGCTATTATTTAGCAACGAACTCCTCCAAAAATGTGAAGTCAGATAACAAGACATTTACTTAAAATCGAGCAAATTGGAAGTTATTAAGAGAAATCTTAGCCCAACAGTGGGATGGCGGAGACTAACAGTACCAGCAGCTTTATTAAAATTAAAGTCTTGCACGATGTTGCCAGGAATACCAAGAATTTCGTATTTAATTGCCCCAGTAGTCAAACATAAAATAAAAAGTTATTTATTCAAATTAGGCTGAGAAATCAGCATAAATAAATAAAAATAAATAAATATCTTGGGACAACTCACACACGGTCATCTGATCCCAAGCTAAGCAGAGCTTGTGTTATGGTAACCAGACAACTGATATACATACTTTTATAATTTATAAATACATACATATTATAGATAAATCACACCCAGACACAGAACAAACAATCATGCTCATCACACAAAGTTTGTCCTGGGTGGGAATCGAACCCACGACCTCCGGCTCAGCAGTCAGGGCCACTAACCACTAGACCAACAGGCCCGTCAAAGCATAAACAGGGCGTTGAAGAGTAGAAATAAAAACGGAGGGATTTTCGCCAGAATTGTGACGTCATCCATACTAGGTTACACATATATTACTTTTAAACCAAATTGCAGTGTCAAGAACACTCACAAACAATCTCGTCGCGTCGTGCACTCGATGTCCGACATATTTTCTGAACATGACTCGAATAACTAGCAAGTGGTAGCATTAATAATTCTGGTCCACAGTGTACATGAATAAAATTAATTTGTTTGGCTGACATTGTTTTGTCTACGATACAGTGTAGTTCACTATAAATGCCTATTTATTCACGTTTCTTCGAAGATTTAGATTAAGAATTTGTTAATCAAAGAAATGATAAATGTAGGGTAAAGTCGGGATAGATGCCACACTTTTATAAATAATTGTTTACCTCCCACTACAAATACCGAAACATTTTATTTGTAAAACTGGCAAATACTTTATCTACAAATTCGTGAAAGTAAAAATCCATCATCTTTTTTTGCGAACCTCTACTTTTTGGACTTTTTTGCTTATTTAATTACGTTCAGGATAGACGACCCACTGAAAAGCAAGGCATATCTCCCCATAAAATTTTGATCGACCTTGCCTTCCCATGCAATTTCAAGAGCTACAATACACGGTCCACTTAGTGGTTGTTAGAAAACCTTATCGATAGATAAATACAAAAAATAGCAAACGATTCAAGAAATGAATCAAGTAAACACATTCGGGGCACCTATCCTTCGGAGACATCTATCCCGACTTTTCCTTAAATATGTTGACTGTCACAATTCATAACTCATTCTGTATATTGAAAAACAAACTTAGATACAGGAACTGGTTGCTAGTCCAATAAATATATCCATTATACATAAATAATAACTAATACAATACCACAAAATATTCTCTTTGAAAATACTACGGTCTCCTGTTCCGAATTCATGTACAGTATTCAATTTAACTCACACCCGTTTTATCATCATAAAGAATCTGAGATCAATTTCAACAACAATAGCATTTAGCTATGGTAAATGTTCACTGCTAGACATAAGCCAGCCAAGTATTGCAAAAACTACCGGTTCTGTCGCATCCAGCGGGTCCCCGCGACCTTCACGAGGTCATCAGCCCACCTTGATACCAGTATAGACCGCAGTATTCCTCCGCCTCGCAAAAAACGTATTTTTCATTGTCTCGTTCCTAAAATAACACGTTTATTTTCTTTTATTCACGAAAAATGACGTCGTCACTTGCGATATCATGTCGCAAATTCAGATGTGAGCCCAGCGTGTGTTTCAAAACAAGAAGCCAATTATTTTTATCGCTGAGATGTGGGTTTCCTTGCGATATACCCACGTAAGTAGGTATATTTATCCACACTTTTGAATCTTAAACTGAAGCCATATCACGAATGTAAGGTAAGTAAGGTGGTACTAGTAAACCCATATTACGCCAGGAATGTTTAAGTTCCCCGTGAAAAGAAGACGAGCCTATTGCCAGCAACCGGGTACAAAACCCTGTGGCTGCTACTGAGTAACTTCTGTTGGAATAACCCAATAACAATGTACTGTCTTTGGAATCGACAGGACAGTTCCAGTATCTGAACCTGTTCAGCTCAGCAGTCGTGGTTGCGACTTACAAGACCATCGGGGCAACAAATAACATGATTTTCCTGCCCCTATTCCAATTTATTTGGAGTCGAGTCGGCGCAGCCCACTTTATCTTTCATACTTCTCAATTACTCGACATCTGATCAATCCTCCTTTCTTGCCATGTCCTCTTTTACACAGTCCATCCATCGTTTCTTTGGTTTTCCTGAATAACAATACCCATCCTCATTCCCACTCAAGTCTTCCCCCATTCCTGCACATCACATGAAATATTTATAAAACAGTTTTATGGTTTTTTAAACACATTTGGATAGCAACAAGATGCCTGAAGACATGTGCCGCGCCATAATAAATGGAAGCTACACAGATGTTGTCCTATCCCAGAATTAAAGCTGAGCAAAATTTGAGCCCACCACAATCTTCTTTTATCGAGTCTTTTGAAAGAATGATCATTGTGTTGGGCTCACTCTCAAAAACAATTCTCCAAAGATTCAACACGAGTCTAAAACTGATTTCCGAGTAAACATAATCCATTCAAGTAGTTCTCGGAACGGTCACCGAAGCTCATCACAAGTGTGTTACTAGAAAGAATTAGTTACCTCGGTCCATGGTCAGAATAACAAGACTGAATAGAACTGGTATTGTTTATGCCACCTTCATACAAGACGTCTAGAATACTGGTTGCAAAGGACAAGGAGTAAATATTCTAAATAAATGGATATCTCATCTTCAAAAAGTATTGAACCGCAATAACAAGAATACGAAATGGAATATGAAACTTTTCGAAGGACGTTTTCCAGTTCAAGGTCAAATCTGATCAACGGATATGGGATCTTAGCTAGCCTGTAAGTGTGACTGTCGGACTGCCAAGTCACATTTTGCGGATGGGAAATCATCAAATAACTTCCCTCGCTGTGCTGCTTTCTGATATTTCGGGTCCAAGTGCGGTGAAGGAAAACATCATGGGGAATCCAAAGAAACATACTTCTCGACGGCATCTAAAGCCAAGTCAGAGGCCTATAGGCGGCATAAAAAAATTGACACCAGGTTAGGCACTAACAACACGAAAAAAAACGTAGCTAAATATAAGGGACTTCAAACATAACTGGTGAATTAATGCGGATGTACTAAACTCTTATTCTAACCCCTTCGGGAAATATACGCGTGAATGCATGAAGTAATACGTCATCAATATCAGTAGGTGCGTCACGGAAACGCACTCTGAAATCAATATTTCATGCGAAGTCTGGAGAGTGTGCATTTGTGACTCATTCAGGATATTTACTGCTACGTTATGTTTATGTTTGTTTAATATATGGCTTGCCTTGGTGGTGTACCCATGTGTGTTTGGATATGGAAAAGTTTTATACGCGTAACGATCCCCTTATGCAAAGTTTGCGCTGCGGAAATTATGACTAATCCGCTTATAATTCCAACAAAACACATTGATGATAACCGAAGATCAGAGACAGGTCTCCTACCATAGACAAATCTTACTACTTACTACGGCAAGTCAGAATGAAGCTTTGCCTCTGTGGCGTATCCACTCTGTGGCGCGACGATCGTGTCAATTCGGCAAGACGGAGATTACCGAAGCGCAGTGCTTGGCTGATTTACAAAATGCATAAATATAATATCAAAATAATTATTAAGGAATCGCATATATACCAGGGCAGCATGTAACTAAAGGAATACCCATATACTTTGTTGTGTGGAACTGAAGATCGGATCTACCAAACATCGTCATTTCCTGAAATCCGAAGCTATTTGTCAGCCAAGCAAGTGTCAGTGTTACAGACTCACATTTGTCTAGTTTTGTAATAAATTGGGGCTTCAATTTTCAAATGACAACTAACCATACAACCAACCAACTAACTATACTCAGCATGCGTTCAGCCGTGTCTGCATGTTTAGCTTCACAAATAAAACCACTTTAAATAATTAGTTAACCATTACGAATGGCAGATAATAACAATAAGGTATGATTTCAAATGAAATGCTTTCAGAAACTGGCAGAAACAGAAAGATTTCTCAATGAAAAAAAAACTAAAGACCATCTTTCTACTTCATGTAGTTAATGCCTAACCTGACAATCTTTGGTTGATGGCACTCATGGAGCAATCGCCCATAACTGTGGCTGACTTGTTTTTTTTTTTAAAAAAAAACGTTGCCCCACATTAAGAATTTCTCCTGTGTCGTGGGAGCGTTTACAAACATATAAACTCCCATACACAAACAGCCAGACCTGAAACAACTATCTGCAGGTCATACAAATATCTGTTCCGTGCGGGAATCGAACCCGCGACACGCAGCGCAGCAGTCGATCCCTCAGCCACTGCGCCAACCGTGCCGTCGATTGATTGGGATTTCACTGGCTTTAATTAAAGCCCTCCAGGAATATCTCACAAGCATGTTGAATGTCGAAAAGACTTTACACTACATTTGAAAATATCAAGAGATAATTATGCAATACTCACATCCGAAAATCATCAGAGGTGCGTGTCCTCCAGACCTTGACCTGACTTGACCTGACTTGTCAGTCACACAAGTAGGCTATCACTCTGCTGACGCTATTTACTATCAATACAGCAGACAAAGATATCTTCCTCGTGCTGAAATCTTGCATCAACACAAAAAGCCTAATACAGACCGGAATGGCCCTGGCATACATACACAGCAACAAACTCTACAGACAGACCACACACACACACACACACACACACACAGACACACAATAAATATGTAAGTGTCCCGTAATCTGACGCAGAAGCTGAACTACAGAACAGTCGTAAAATAACGCTGCAAACTAGAGATGGGTTTATTCGATTAAGCCATAAATAACTGACCAAATATTCGATTTCAAAAGTAGTATTCGAATGGTAAAGATGAAAACAATGGCAAAAAACAATCATAAAATAAATATGTACTAATTAACAAACATTCTAGAAAATCATTCGAATGCTATAAATTTATTCGTCACTTTTCAAAGTTCAACCGAACATTCGAGTAGCTAATCCAATAAATTATAATTTTCTACAATCGCCCAACACTAGTAACCTCCTGCAATGTCTAAATATACTAACTAAACAACCCGACCGCGTTCACGCTCACTATACTGACGTCAAACTGTATCAGAAATAAACGTGGAATACAAGAAACTAGTAACGAGACAGAATAACACAAACATATCCCAGAGTGTCCCTGAAAGTAAGGATTAAATTGAATAGGGGCATGGGTAAGGACATTTTCAAACTTTTTAACCCTGAGAATATGTATAAGGCCAACATGTCCATGCCCATATTTGATCCTTACTTCCAGAAAGTTGAATCTCATCATTTGAGTTTTCTCATTTCGAAAACCTTTGTCTAGATGACTATCTTTATCATCTATCATAGGTTTGTCTATAACAGTTTTCTTTTTCAGCTAAATTGACAGACATAGATCTGAAACTAGGTTTACCTAATTAGACTGGGTTGATTTGGTTGCTAAAGATGATACCGTCATTCAGGAGTTCCTTAATTCCCATGCGTACTATGAAAGTTAAACCATAAATGGCCCCTATAATATAGGTTCGTATAGCTACACTAGTTCATCTTGCTCTCTCTTATTTATGTTTAGATGTTTTTCAAATATTTTTGGAAAAACTGGACGGTTTATTTTAAAATAAAATTATAACCAGTAGTATTCGCTTCTACCAACATGTTTTTCCAAGATAAATAAAAGACCGTTATTTTACTGAACATACCAGATGGTACCAATTCATTATCCGCAATCATACATATCAATCTTTTGACACGGGATTTCCTTCACGAAATACGGTTCTTAGGGAAAATTTTACAAATGTATATTTATATAAGGAAGATGAGCAGTTTATTAACTTTATTCCTCTGCCTAAACTTCCCCAGACAACATGCCAATTTTGACATCTGCAGTGCCATTCACGTGGTGCATTAACATAATACTGGCCACACATAAGTACAAAGTTAAAAGGTTTATGATAATCTTTAAGTTTTTACTGTTTTTTTTTCTTTTTCTACATTGTGGTTACTTAAAGAATCAAAGTATTGTAGCCATGACTGGCTTTTTATGGCTTGATTTGAAATCAGTGTCCATGGAGTTCTACGATTTTGAAAAGGACAACTACAGTCCATTCACAGTTATTATGCATGTGACTGCAGTGTAGACGGCTGATGTGTAGCTGGTAGGAGTGTAGCTTATGATTGGCAATTCAAAAGTACCTGTCACAGGTCTATTTCAAAGCAATCCTTTGTGTTGAGTGGAAGTAGCTGGATGCGAGTTCCCAAAGAACTACTTAATGCCGTGTAATTGGAGAGGCAGAGTAGCTGCTGTAGTCTGTTATAATGATGACCAAGAAGGTAATATTGATCTAAATTACTAACCATTGTCAGTCTTTATGTTCGTGGAACGAGAAAAATATTTTCTGTCTTCAATTCATGTTGTGACAGACAATATAGCTGCCGGCTAATCTGATAGAGATGTTAAACAAGGTCATGCTGCGTCGACCCTAACTAAATTCAGGTAAGGGCAGGAGGATTGCCTTCATGAAACCCTGGTACAACGCCAAGATGCATTTAGCGATAAACACGAATAAATTGACTAAATCCTTGAAAAAGGCACTACACAAAATAATCAAACATTTCAGCTGGAACAAAATGCGTTTATCATTAAATATGGTACTTGTTGGTTAGCAAAAAAAGGGAGCTACAACAGCAAGCAAGTGAATAATAATAATTTGTAAGATTCAAAAAACATGTGTGATTTCAAAGAGTTTAGTAATGATCCCAAGAAGTGGCAAGGACATTCTTCCATTATAGACGGACCCTAATCCAAATAAATTTTGTAAGGTCAAACTAGCAATGTGGGCATTATCCTTTTCAATAACTGGGCAGCAACAGAAGTCAGTAAGTTACTGCATTATCATGAGAGGTAGAAAAAGCAAATTATACGAACGAAAACGTCAGTTTGTATTAAACTCTTTCGCGATTTCATACTTGGTATTTATTTATAACCAACTTATGCTAACAGTAAACACCACACATACAAGTTATCGGTCGTATATAAGAGATGAAAACTAAGAAAATTAAAGACACAAAACAATAATGGTAAAAAAATATGATGATCATTATCACGTAATTTAATATCGATCACATCAGTCACGAATCAATACTAATATTATAATAAAGAGGAAAGATTTTTTGTTTGTTTGTTAAAACCTACTAGACCGCGTCAAAGTTGTAATTTCAAATTTCACCTTTATTACCACAAACAGCAATTCAGCTTCAGTACAAATTGAATTAAGAACTAACACTAAACCCTCAAACCTAAATCTTCAAGCCGAAAACAAAGAGACATACAGTCGCGAGTATCATCAATAACATACTTCGCCACAATATCGAACAAGTTTGAAAGTAGACATGCATGGGACAGCCACAGCGCACGCAGTGAATAAACTTTGCGCACCCGCAGGTAGCCGTGGAAGCTTCGAGAACGCCAGAACATTGAATGAAGCGCTTAAGGTTCCCTTTGTTTAGAACGACCGAGGGCCTTCGGTATACTGGTTTAAGATTTGTGAGGGATAAAACCGTTATGGTTTTTCATCGGGACATTACTTGTCAGTATTTTAAAAACTCTATTATCTTCTCCATTATTTCTTGTTCCTAAATGTTCCGAATGTTTGTGAAGATATTTGGGATAATGTGCCAAGTAAATTAGCTGGTACGCATTTGGATGTTGAATTATACTCAGATATATCATTGTATCGTATTACCCAGTACTAATTGGGTTGTGGAGGTCAGATAGGCAGTCACTCCATGTAAAATACTGCTATTCAGCTGCACCCGGTTAAACTGGATGCCGACCCCAACATATTTGAGAAAAGGCTAGGCAGATGATGATGACATTTTGTCTTTCGAGATCATTAATTCGGTAACCTGATTAAAATATTGTAACACAGTCCCATTAAGACTCCCACATAAGAGAGCTTAAAACCATTAACTTGGGAGACAACATCCCGACTAAGGGCCAATCTCAGTCTGAGTCTGGATAGATTAGGCTTATACAAAGTTAAATGAAACTTGAAACAGATAATTTAGTTAGCTAGATACAGAAGGCAGAGGACAGGGTGTCATGGTGCAGCTGGGGGAGTAGCCTGTCGCCACTTATGGACTGCAATAGGCTGACTGGATTGATAATTGAGCAGGAATTATAAGTTTGATATGCCAGACACCGAAAGGAAATACACCAGGGTATCCTGAGTAATTTAATGTTCGTACGTTTTTTCATTTCAGTTTAAAGCTGTATGTTGAAAAAAACAAAAACTGATTCGCAACCATTCGTATACGTATGTATTTTCACTCAAAGTCATCATATCAAATGATTATTTCATGATAGTCTTTCAATAAAAATTAAATGAATTTGGGAGGGTTGTACTGATGAATACAACTCTGTAATACAAGAACTGCTGCGCGAATCATGTTTTAATCAACTGTATACAATCTGACAATGACCTGATAATTGCAAAAAAAACAGCCAAAAGCAAGTCAGACTCGCGCAACAAGGGTTCCGTACAAACTTGCTACATAAACAGCCATATCTTTTGACTGCGTAGACTTATAGGGTTGGTTACAGCACAAAGGGACCACAGAGTTCAGTATATGGTTTTAAATCGATACCTCCACGCGTTCCCGAGATATAGGGTCTTGACAGACAGACGGACAACAAAGTGATCCTATAAAGGTTCCGTTTTTTTCCTTTTGAGGTACGCCTGCACATCAAGCTACAACAATCTGTCAGATTTCTTTGATAGATTTTCGACTTTATTTCTTAAGTATTAGGTTCAAGGTTCATTGGGAAAAATTGTCAGTTTCGGGCAGCTTGACCTGCTGGCGTCTGTACAAAGGTACGAAAGCGTTAGGAAATTAGAATTTTGCGGGCTACATTACCGCATCCTCCATAAAGGTATTTACAGATCCTTGAACAATGAACACACCAACTGCAAGTTCATACATTATCTGGATAGCAGACGTTCACTGCACACAGAGCATGTATCTCTGGATTTCCTATCACTGATAACGTTATCTAATCTAGTATTGCTTTTGTAATACGACTATGAATTTTATGGCTAGCTGCTTTTATCGCTCATGCATCTTTACTGGGTTTATGGGATAACTCATGTAGACGTCATTGGAGAATTGAACACTAGACGTAGACGTGTTGGTTTAGGTTCAAGAGTATAAATCTGCGTTCGTGTTTCACGCGCGCCTCAAAGAGAGTCAGCAAAGCAGAGGGGCTTGCCAGGGCCTCCGCCTGCCGGGGTTGCGGGTTGATCGAAAGAGATACTGCGGCCCCGGAACGTAAAGGGCAACAGAAGGAACATGGGTGGGTTTTAGTCAGTAAAAGTCTAACACGCCCCCTCGCTCCGCCCAGAGCGGGGGAAGTTATTTGATGATTTCCCACCCCAAATAAAAAAGGGATAGAAGTTACCTAACAGTAACAACCACATTTTGCCAGTTATGTTTTTAAGCCTCTTGTACCTCATAGGGGGTAAAAGACCGGGGTTGTGGTTTGTTCGAAAGCAATACCGCGGCCCCGGAACGTGAAGGGCAATAGAATTCACATGCGCAAGAAAAAGGGGGTAAAAGACTCGTTATTGCTATCAATTGGGCACCAATCGAGCTACTACTGAGTAATTCCTGATTACAAAAACCCAATAACACTTTTGCCGACCCGCGAATTGAACTTCATCCTCATGAACAACAGTCCTAAAAAGGTATAATCTTCACATAATTATTATATATTATATTATAAGTCGCGCTTGTATAGTATAGTATCCACTTGTAGCAGAGATACAGGTTGATAACTCAATCAACTAACTACATTACAGGCTCACCATACCACCAAGCCCAAGTCCAGCGCACGCTTCTACCTTCCAACTTACCGCCATCTTGCTGACTGACAGTTGACATTAGTGACAGCTCCCGGACTACTTGTGGTCATGAGACAGTGTTTACATACCAATTAAATAGATACACTACAAGTCCCATATACCAACAGCGGGTGAGCCGATTACCATCAATGGTGCACATACCAGGGGCCTAATTCTGCTATTACAATGGTGTCAGAATGGTCGATCACTGATCGCATTATGGTTGATTTTGATAATTTTGGTAATCTACTACATACTAAACTTGTCAAAATCAACCATTATGCGATCAGTGATCGACCATTCTGACACCATTGTAATAGCAGACTTAGGCCCCTGGCCGCTTGCCTTTTTGTAAAGCATTACTTGAAACGAGATTAGTTAAACTTGAGTTAGATAGGCTCTGTAGTAGCAGCGGGTCTAAAGAATCCTTAATTAACACCTTAATAAGAATCAATCAAACTCCAGTCGCTGGGTCCACTTACTTTGGCCAATATGACAGGAAATGATACGTTTATAAGTCCTGTTTGAGTTCCAAGATCTGATTGTGTAATCCCTATTGGTAATTAAAATCAATTGGACGACACGGTTGGCGCAGTGGTTGAGCGATCGACTGCTGCGCTGCGTGTCGCGGGTTCGATCTCCGCACGGAACAAATATTTGTTCAGGTAGTTGTTCCGGGTCTGGCTATTTATGTATGTGAGTTTAAATGTTTGTAAACGCACCCACGATACAGGAGAAATTCCTAGTGTGGGGTATTTAGTCATGATTGTAAATCATGGAACGTTCAAGATTAAAAAGGAACAGTTTATCTAATATCGGTGCTACAGCGAAAACTATATAGCTAGGTCTTGGTCTAGATATAATCTTTAACTAGAGATGGCATGGCGTGTGGACTTTGGACATGCAACCTAAGCGTCAACATCTTGATTCCAAGAATAGATTTAATTAATTTCTCTAAGAAATTACGTTTCTACCTACACAGACAATTTTTATAGATAGTTAAAATAAATGCCCTTTTTTGAGCCTTCCTAGGTACACTCGGCGACACATCAAGATATACAACTGGTGTGTGTGTGAAAACCAGCATCGGACACTAGTTGCCCGGCAGTTTGCTGAACTGGGGATCTTAGAAATAGAAATCATTTATTTGCTAAAATGTAGGTATACATATAATGCTGGTAAGTTTACAGCGAAATAGTAATATGAATTACGTGAATAGTCTTAAAATGGTCACAGACGCAGTTATTATAGTGAATTGTCACTTTGTAACCATTTCACGAATGGTAGGGAACGTAATTCATAAGTATTATTAACCTATTATTATTTTGTTAAAGGAGCCATTTTACCCCCTGGGCCTATTTGCACACACACCCGTGAGACACAATAATAAATCTCTCTTTGGTTTTTAGATTTAAGTTTTTATTTTAATTGGTTTGTTTTTTTTTCTTTGTTGAATGTTGTGAATGTGCTTGTGGCGTGTAACAAATAAACTTATTTTCTTTACACTAAGCATTACCTATATCGATTTGAAAAAAGATTTCTCGTACAATAAGAGATCCAAATAAACTGATTTTGTGTAGCTTGATATGCTATGCTTGATATGATACATCATAGTAACAATATCAAAAACTATGGTAAATAGCTCACTACATATTTGGTACAAAGAAAGTTACTTTAAAACGTTACTTTAATTAGATTAATCTAATTAAGTGGCTGTTTTTTCATAATAGTCATTTTATCGTAATTTTTTTAAGTACCAAAATCCACCTAAGGGAACACGTAAAACATAAAAGTATCGATATCTTTCTCATTTAGGGTCCAATTTTGAAGCTGTTTTCAGCTATTTGAGACAAAATAGGCTTCCGCTTAGTACCTACCTACCTAGCGGTTTGCACCCTTTTGCACGCACCCTTAAAAAACTTCCCTTAGATAACTCACATTTTTAATAATTTTCATTTTAAAAAGTCAAAATCTACGTTGTTTTCAAAATTTTTGTTATTGTTTCAGTAGATTATAGTTTCAATAGTACTCATCCTTCATCCCTGAAATTTGGTCCGCGTTCCGTGTACCCAAATTCAGGTTGAGGGTTGAAAATCGTAATTTTTCGCTTAAAAACCTGTTTTTTTGACCAAAACTCAAAATTTTTGTTCCACCCACAATAAGTTTTATTCCATAATCAGCTAGCCCGCGCGGAGACGCGTCTCTGGACACCTCGGTCGAGGGCCTAGCTCGAAATAAAACACTTTGTTTAAGTGCTGGTTTTTCCAAAAAGAACTTATCAGTGGTTGCCATGGAATTTGTAGTTGTGCCCAGTTGATGTGAAAAGGCTCGTCCCCTTTTAGAACTAGCGAAATGTGGGTGTACTAAAGGGTACATCTCTGCCAATCCCTTCGGGGTTAATAGGCGTGATGTTACGTTTTTGTGAATTTAAGCTTTGTTATTGAATTTTAATTAAATAAATACTACACAAGGCAAGTCAAAACCCATAAATAATGCTATGAAATATTGGGATTGGTCGAAAGAGATACCGCGGCACATAAAGGGCAATAGAATAGAACATGGGTGGGTTTTAGTCAGTACAAGTCTGACACTCCCCTCTGCTCCACCCAGAGCGGGGGAAGTTATTTAATGATTTCCCATACGCAAAAACAAATAAAAATGCTGTGAAATATTCTAAAATGCAATCTTGTTAACATAATAATACATTCTATTATTCTCGCTAATTTTCCATAACATCTTGGTGAGAGAAAATACAATTGATTGCACGGAATATTTCATGATTCAAAGCCATAATATGAGTCACCAAGTGACTTTAGGAGCGATTTCTTGAAAACCATAAAATTCTGTGTGCATTTTCAGAGCGAGATAGAAAACCTTTTTTAAACTTCTCTGTCTCAGCTCTTTTCATGTCATTGTTAAGAGTAAATATTAAGATGATAATGGAGGCAATTATGCTTATCAAGTAATTGGTTTTAATTAAGATATAGTCTTAGATACAGTTAATGACAGGTTTTGCTTTAAATTGTGAAATACACCTTCAAATTTAAACCGTTATAAAGTTATCCTCTGTCATTGTTTATAAAACGTATTCCGGTCACCGCGACACTCGAATTACAAATTTTAGAGGCCCTGACTCACTGACTTATATTTTAACTGTACAAGGAACATTGACCTCTGTTTAAGTTCAAATACTCCCGTGCAAGTCAGAGCAAAAACACTAATTCACTGGCAAGCAGATAACGAGTTACACAAATGGCAAATTGACATCAATTCAACAATAATTCCTGAGTAAACTGCAGGAAATTTAACCTCAAACATTCGAATTATGCTAAAATGTACAAACGCACGATCAGACGTTCATTCATGAATTCCATGACGCAAGTGTGTTCCAAAACATAAATTAAACACACGATTTAACACCTAATATACTTATCATAAGATATAAAATAACTGTACTTACCTTCTTGTGGTTCGTAACACAAAGTACACACAATCAGCTGTTCACAATGCGAAAAATTCACACAATATTTTTGTAAATAAGGCAAGCACGTGCGGCCGGCTTGACAGGCAATACACATCTGGACAGTTAGGTTGGGTCGCTGTTCGAGTCGAGACGCGGAACGCCGCGCCTCTAGCCACAACACCGCATTTTTGTAACACTCGAAGAAATTTGCTCCCAAAAATAATCCCTTTTTACACTTTCGCACTCAAAATGCGCCTTCTCACATCGGCGTCCCCACTTCAAATGCTATCATTTACGTTAATTATATTGTTTACACAATTACAGATATATCTTAATGCTTATTTAACTTTAACAATCCAGATAACAGTGGAATTTTACGTAATATTTTTTTGTTGATATGCAAACAGAGTTTTTTTTTCATAAAACTTCACATGCGATATACTGACATTGTCGGTCCATTAAGGTCACAATAAGAAGGTTTTAAATATAAAAATAGCTACCTCATTTGCTCGGCATCTCATTTTGAAAAAGTTAGGGCCAGGAGTTAATGCAGTTGATCTTTATTTCATTTTCAACGCAATTTGAAACCGTCTGCTCTGGAATCTGCGTGCTGTGTTCTGGTTGTCTTTACACTGCATGCCACTAAAAGTGAGCCAGTTGTATAAAGCATGCATTAGTATAGGTACAAACGCATGCGCCACTAGGACAGCTTGATAATTCATGGTCAAAATTGTCCCTTCACGTTCTCATGAATAGCGAAATATATAATCAACCTAAATCACATAATGGCCTGATAATTTACAGTGGGTGCTCCCCCAAGTAGAACACAGCCCTACTCTGTATGATAGTGTGTGGACCATCAATCCAAAATCATCCATACAAGCCCAATGAGAGCTGGTTGAAGGATTAAAGCCATAAAACAAGTCTTTGATTTTTCGGTTCCAGGACACAGCCATTCCTCTATGTTTTCTTTTTTATTCCGGTAGTGTGTTTGTCTGGGATTATTTCGAACCTCAACACAGATTAAGGTAAAAGCAAATCCATATCTTCTAGTCTAATATACCTCGTGTCGCGGTGTTTGTTACCAAACTCCTCTAAAACGGTGGGACCGATTTATATGAAACTAGCTTTTGCCCGCAGCTCTTTCTCTCTCAATAATCGCTTTTTTTTTTAAAAAAAACCCGGGTCCCGACTATCTGTGTACCAAAATTCATCAAAATCGGTTTTGCCATTTAGGCGTGAAGTGAAGACGTAACAAACAAACAGACAAATAAAAAAACTCACTTTTGCTTTTATAATATTAAACAAACAAACTCACTTGCGCTTTTATAATATTAAACAAACAAACTCACTTGCGCTTTTATAATAATAGTCAGGATTTTGTGTGCATATCGGGTAAATCTGAGAATCGGCCGACATCTATTTTTCATACCCCTAAGTGAGCAGCGGACCTCAGCAGCGGGTGAAGCCGCTCGGCACAGCTAGTAATTACATGAAAATGTTAAGTTGGTTTGCTTACACTTCAAAAACTCAAGAACTACTGGTTCGAATAGAAAATGCACTTTATTTATTTTACTATTTATGTACACGGTAGACTACACAGTAAAAACAAAGTACAAATTTACCAGAGGGCCACTGTCGGCCGAGGTTGCCGGTTATTCGTAAGAGATACTGCGACCGGAACACAAAGGGCAAAATAAAGAAGATGGATGAGTTTTAGTCAGTAAAAGTCTGACACTCCTTTCTGTTCCAAATTATTTAATGATGACATTTATTTTGTTCGTGTTTGATTGTTCATTTATCGAGGAAGACTTAATGCAATACAACTTCAAAATACAGTAAGAAGCTGAGCAGCGGCAGGGGTGAAACCGGTGGGCACAGCTAGCAAACAATAGGGAATATTACGCAAACCTCGGCGCAGAGGGCGCCACTAGCACATGCAGTAAACAAACCGTCATGTGCGCAATCGCGTATCCAGATATTCTGTGAAAATATGTCAAAGTGTTAATTATTTTGGTATAACTTACCTATCTGTACTTTAATTATATATATTATGGCGTCCTACGGCCATTTACGTCTCGGCAAAAAACTTTTTACTGCTTACGCTAGTGCTGCGCCCTTGCGCCAGAATTTTGCAGTAATATCCCCTATTACAATACAATTATTGATAATAATATTGTCAGTAAGAGATTAAACAGTCACGTTCATGAAGCCATTTTCCGTTCATGTTTGTCCTAACAATCGTATACAGTTGTACTAATTAAACACCCCGCTATTATGTCTACGATACACACCTACAATCACACTTGTTTGTTAATGACAGGTTCTGATAAAACGCCACATAATGCGTTCATTACGTTTCAATAAAAACTTAAGATAAAAAACTCATCTTTCTGACCTTGTTCTATATTATTTGGGGTGGTTTTCTAGCATTCTCCTTTGTCAATCATCACGTGTCATTTACTTCTTTTGTTGGATTCCGTACCTCAAAAGTAAAAAACGGAACCCTTATTGGATCACTTTGTTGTCCTTCTCTCTGTTAAGTCCCAATATCTCGGGAATGTTTGGAGGTATAGAGTTGAAATTCCAATAAACTCAATTCTGTGGTCCCTTTGAGCAGTGGAAAGTTATCGAGTAGAAATTACCATACATTCAAGTGCCTTAGTACTATGAAAAGATCAACCCTCTAACGGCCGATCTCAATAATCTACCGAGAGTTAAACTCGGTTAGCTACCAGAGTTTTACTGTTACTTCTGATCTACCAATAACTGCCGTCTCAATAACGAAATTTCCGTAACGATATTTAAAGTTAAAGACAGATAGGTCCTTTCCCTCACAAAAAATGCGTTACGTTTTGTTTCTCGTGAAAAATATTCTTTTTGCTTATACTAGATTAGCTTCAGTAAAAATGTACTTTTAAAAAACCTGCTTTTATAATTTATACGAAAACGGTGTTTCTTTTATAATGAAATAATGATGAAATGCTTTCTAACATGATGCAATAAAACGCATTTTTGACATTTGCCAGCAAACGACAGCAAAGTCTACGCAGTCAAAAGATATGGCCGACTCGCTCTTAGCCGGTTTTCTTTTATAATACCTTTTTAGTCATTTCAATAAACTTATGCGAGTTTATATTAGAACCAGTTTCATTAGACTTTGAAAAAAGTGAGAAAAGGGGGCGGAAGAGGGAAGAAAAGGGGAGAGAAGGGTTTTATTTTGATCATCACGCGCTTTAAAGTTAGCGTTAGCCCAAAGTAACTATGCACGCGGACAAAGTCGCGGGCGGAAGCTAGTCAGTAGTCACATAAAGATGTTATAGGGAATTCCTGATGGCAAACTCGATACCACAAACAGCCTACCTGGTAGTCCAACCCACGTTACTTTAGAAAACAGATGCGCTCACAACCACTAGACCAGCACCTATCACTTCTTATTTCACTGAGGTCAGAAGGGCAGAGACACCATGAAAAAAAACATCTGAATAAACTGGTAAACTCGAAATCACTCCTACTGGTGAATATATAGTTGCGGGTTGTTCGAAAGTTGCGGGTTGTTCCTTGTTCGAAAGAGATACCGCGGCCCCGTAACGTAAATGGCATTAGAAGGAACATGGATGGGTTTTAGTCAGTAAAAGTCTGACACTCGACCCCGCTCCGCTCAGAGCGGGGGAAGTTATTTGTTGATTTCCCACCCCAAAAAAAAATTGTGAATATATCGACAGTTACGTTGGGTTACGCCAGCGAAGTCTAACATAATCTTTGAGACTTCGGCGACGGAGTGTGCCATGTGGCACGAGTCGCGCCGTGCCTTAATGATATGAGGAGACCACTGACCACATCACATCTGCTTAGCCTTTTTCTCAACTATGTTTGGGTCGGCTTCCAGTCTTACCGGATGCAGCTGAATACCAGTATTTTACATGGAGCGACTGCCTATCTGACCTCCATAACTGAGTTAGTACTGGATAATACGATACCCCTGGGTAAGACTGGTCGTCAGACTTTTGGGACACTGACTAGCTGCAACAACTGTCAAAGATCTACAAATGACAGCCGGGACCAAAAGCTTAACGTGCTTTCCGAGGCACGGAGGAAACGCGTGGTCACCCATCCACAGACCAACCTAGGCAAGCGCGGCTTAACCTAACGTTCGATCTGAGCGGCTGCTATTATTATAGGAGACCACTGACTACGCTTAAATAAAATTAAATCCGCGGTGTTGGGAAAATGTTAGGCAGATGCTGGTGTAGGTTTCAACAATACAAGCATGCCATTGAAAAGACTGCTATCGGCCGAGACAGAGACATCGTAACAAAACCAGCAAAAGCCGGTTCGTGGACATAGTGTAGCGGTAGAATATGATCCTATGGCACATACCTACTTATCTGCCTGGGTTTTTCCCAAGGATATATATGTTCGAGGTTTCCAGTCTAACTAGATGAAGTTGTATTTTTCCAATATTTTACATGGAGCCATGATGGATCGACTACCTGTCTGACCTCCACAACCCAGTTAGTACTGTGTAATACGGCTTGGTAAGACTGATTGTCAGACTTTCGACCTACTGAACGTTAGTACTTTTATTTGTTCTGTGCCTCTACCTCTAACAACTGTCAAATATCTTCTACGAATGACAGCTGCGAGCAACGGCTTAACTTGTTTTCTGAGTCAAAGTGGAAACCCCGTTTTGTAGGTGGTCACTCATCCACAGACCAACAGAGGCAACCGGGGCTGATATAATTTAGTAAAGACTTCCACAAGCAGGCTCCTCATTTCAAAATTTTCTTATTAATTGTCAACTTCAGTAACATTCTGTCATTATTTTCGGGGCCGGGGCCACCGCTGCCAGGGTTGTGGGTTGTTCGAAAGACATACCGCGGCCCCGGAACGTAAAGGGCAATAGAAGGAACATGGGTGGGTTTTAGTCAGTACAATTAGTCTGACACTCCCCCCGCTCCATCCAGAGCGGGGGAAGTTATTTGATGACTTCCCATCCAAAAAAAAGACGTCACGGCAACAGTAACACTGTGTACCATTGCGACAGCTACTATATGACGGGTATGACCAGTCACACATTGCTTATGTATTCACACGGAGGTGACCATTTCTTCGAACCGTTTGTAACTTGATTCCGAACCGTTTGGAGTTTGACGTGCATTTAATTCGGCGTATTTTTGTTGTGAAATTGCCCAGTTGTTTATTGTAAACCTGAGTAGATATTGCAAAAGTTTTTTTATTGTTTAATAACACTAACTTTAGCTGGACTATTTCTGTAGGTACCTATTTTAAGAGGCTCCTGCTAGGGCCACCGCCTGCCCCCACCTGCCCCCGCCTGCCCCCGCAACTTAAAGGGTAAAAGAAAGAACATGGGTGGGTTTTAGTTACTAAAAGTCTGACACTATCCCCCGCTCCGCCCTTATTTGACCTGCAAAAAATGACTACTTTGAAAATATCACTTTGGTTTGGTTTAAGCAACCCACTTGTTCATCCAAGTTCCAACTAAAGTTTAAAGAAAAGAAAACTTAGTTCAAGAGTCAGGTTTTGTCCTTAGATCGTCATCAATTGGCCACACCGTTGAATTTTGGAACAGCTGCCCTACCATGACGTCTTAAAGCAGAACTTATTCCACTGAGGGAAAGAGACAGAGCTATGCAGGGTGTCTAGCACCATCTCTTTCCCTCAGTGGAATAAGTTCTGCTTTAATACGTCATGGTAGGCCTACAGGTATGTTTTCGAACTTTTGATTTGACGACATGCCATTTCGATAGATGTTCATCGTTTAAAACTAGTCGCAATTAAATAAATTGCAAAAAGGACATGGTTAGGTTCCATGATAACCCACATGCTGTGCTCGCGACCTAGAACGTAAGTACCTATAATTGCAAAGCAAAGACACAAAATCACATAGTGTGAAAAAAATGTATGTTACATCACACTTATAGGCACATAGAACTGTGATGGAGGATTTTATTAAAGATAAAGATAACACAGCAATTTCCGGATTAGTTAAATGTTGAATAGATAACAATGCAGTTATCATGTGTTAGCAATTCAGCATACACTTACTTTTACGGTGGTAGTTTTAGATAAGCCCACAAAGCGTGGCTTGTCCTTAGAGCCTACTGCTCTTCATGA
Organism: Ochropleura plecta; assembly: GCA_905475445.1. NCBI lineage: Eukaryota > Metazoa > Arthropoda > Insecta > Lepidoptera > Noctuidae > Ochropleura > Ochropleura plecta. The sequence continues at coordinate 18,897,116 of FR997734.1, forward strand.
TGTGAGGGGTCCTGATCAGTCTTTATGCCGTATTGTAAGCCTCTACTTTCCCTAGATACGTCACTGCTGATTCTTCATGTTTATTTATTTACTAGCTTTTGCCCGCGGCTTTGCTCGCGTTAAATTCGGGGTAACACAGTTTCCCTTGCGCCTTATTGATTTGTAATAGCAACGCTAAGTTTTCCCTTTTCTTCCCGCTTTCTCCCTCACATCACACTTTAAAAAAAAATAGCCTATGTCCGTCTCCTGGTTCCCAACTATCTCTGTACCAAAATTCATCAAAATCGGTGTTGCCATTAAAGCGTGAAGAGGTAACAAACAAACTCACTTTCGCTTTTATAATATAAAGTAAGGATTATCAACTTATACTAACAGTATACTGTTACATACAAATAAGCGGTTGGGCATAAAACATAAAAAATCGGCCAAGAGAGCGAGCCAGACCCGCGCACCGAGTTTGAATTTTTTGAGTAAATGGTTTTAGTTTCAACTCGATATCTTTAAGACTGAAAAGGTCTTTAAAGGGTCTTGACAGACAGACAGACGGATGGACAACAAAGTGATTTAATAAGTTTTCTTTTTCAGGTAGTTACGGAACCCTGACAAAAATAATAAAAAAAACATTTAATTAGCCTTGCAGCACTTAGTTTACAAAGTATCTACTTATTAACTAACAATTAGAGAAAAGGAAAACAACGTATCGAATAAATAATTTTAATAACATTTGATTACATGTGTAGGCATACAATATAATAATAGATAATAATTAACGTGTTCAAAACTCGTATTTTTTTTTATAAGTAGGTACATATCTCGAATAATAATAAGATCGTTATTACATACTTTAAATATTAGGTAGGTAGACACTAATATTCAATATTACAATGTCTTGTCAAAATATTGTGCATAATGAAGTGTTACAAGAAAAACGTTTATATTTTTTTATAACTAGTAGAACTTGACACTAAATTGTGCACTTTCTACATAATTATTTTATACCTTAGACTTTTATTTTTAGACCTAGAGCTGGCGCCCGACTTTGACAATCATCATAATAAAATTCTGGCATCGATATAATTTAATTATTGCATACATTTTAAATATTATTATTAAGAAAATTTTGGTCGAAATATACAATCTATATAGTATTTGTTAACGTTAACTTTAATAGGCAATCACACTATATTTCAAATTCTTTGCGTATCGGTGTTACTTTCATAAACCCCTGAATGACACTGTTTTTAGTCAAATTGATTCAGAAATACCTACAAACCTACTTAAGCACACTACATATGCAATTAAACCCACAGGATTATTCAAAATTCAGCAATAATTATCTATGTAATTTAAATATATTTTAGTGAAATACTACAGTTTAGGCAAATTGCCTCCATTCAGTAACCTAGTGTGCTCTATTTTGACTCATACATACTCATATTTTCCCCCATGGAAACTAACGATAACATAAACAATTGGCATCACATTTTTACCTAGTTTTATACACAAAATCAAACAATAATTTATCTAGTATATGGTAACTGCTGCAATTGAATTATTAGACAAAAACCTAAAAAATCTAGAAGAGGTCGCTTGCTGATTAACTTATTTATAGGCAAATTTGCGCTATAGCGCTTTGAGTGATAAATTCTAATAATAAAACAAAAATAATTACATGATCACACATTTAGAAATTATCATTCTACGAATATGATTCGTCGCTTAAACACGCGTTCGACATTACAAGGCGGATAATCTTAATTGCTTTAAATTGGTGTTTAATTTAAATAAATGGCCCAATTGACAGTTGCGCCTTCAATTGACTAACGAATTGAAAAGATTTAAAACTTCTACCGAAAATAAGGCAAAGACACAATATTGCTATGGATATAATATTCAGATAACTAACTAATATTAGATCTTAGCAACACTTTATTTCAAAATATTTTACCAATAATGTAAATGAGAAAAAGTGTTGTATTTAAGTTGTATAAAATAATAAAGAAAATACAATCGTTATCTAAATTGAATATAAAAAAATAAAAAGGTTTATTGCAGAAACTTGTACAACTGAATGAATTAAAATATCATTTACAACTCGAAAGCTCCCAAACTGACAAGACTATAAACTACAGGCCTAAAGTTTCATACTAAATAATTTATTTAAAATTCCTACAAAAAATATAACAACTTCATTCAAGGAAGATCAATTATTTATTAATTAACTAGTGGGGTAAATACTCTTAAAATACTTACTCTATATTTTATTGAAACAATATTATGGGAACCAATGCTTATAATTATAATCTGTGCCATTTAGGTGATTTTAACGTAGTTCTAGCTCTTAGACTTGGTTTATTTTCTTTACTTTTTGTTCTTCATTGGTACCTTTAAAATTTCGAAGCCAGCTGTCAGAATTGTAATTGGACAACGACGCTGCAAGCAATCAAAGGCCAGAACTAAGAGCTATTAACTGCTTTGACCAATCATAACTTCGTTAGGTGACAGCATTAACTATGTTTTCGCACTAAATTTTGGCTTTTTCCTATTCAAGTAGGTATAAGTACTAGGTGTTATAGTAAAGAGATGAATATTTCTTAAACTATTTGTCCATTATTAAAACCATGTTGTGCATGTGTAGGTACCTAATAAAACGGTGTTTTCCACATTCTAGGTTGATTACTAATCTCTTCTCTTAGCTTAATTTACAGACAGAAAAATGAACCGTATTGCAAATTGACTGTCAGTCACAATAATTCAAACAGTCGTATGAAAAGGCGTATGCACATTTATGCACCCACATAAACAGAGCAAATCTAATGCCCGAGCATAGACATACACTCTTCGAATTTCAAATCTTCGCGCTGAAAACGAGCGTTAAACATCAGCGGTTCATTTAGTCTACTACCTTGCAATATTATGTCAAAGGTCGACATTCTAAACAATACATTTCCCTATCTGAACATTAAGCTAAATTAGATACCGTTAACATTAAGCCATGCTGATCTCATCCAGAGCATCTCTCCGTAACTGGTAGCTCCTGACAGGTTGTATGAGAGAGATCAGCAAGCCAGCCACGACTATCCATCCACCGGCCAGATAGAACGACAACTCCCAGGATAATGTTACGTCGAATATAAAACCTGGAATTAAGAATATCATTAATAATTAATAAAACATAAGTAAGTAACCATTTTTTTTAGAATTAATGATTCTACATAGTCGGCCTGTCAGTGCCACCTTCTGCCGGGGTTGCGGGTTGTTCGAAAGAGATACAGAGATACCGGAGCCCCGGTTCATACAGGGCAAAAGAAGGAACATAGGTAGGTCTTAATCAGCAAAAGTCTGACACTCCCCCCGCTCCGCCCAGAGCGGGGGAAGTCATTTGGTAATTTCACATCTTTTAATTTGCCCTTAAATTGAAAATTGTGAAATTCAACTTCTGCCAACTTGTCCGTTCCCTGATCTTATCTAGATTGCTTCAAAGTTCAAGTTCAAATCGGTTACTTCTAGACAAGCGTGCTCCACCATAGGCTGCATCATCAGCTTCACGTCAGGCGAGTTGCGGCCAAACGCAAGCCTAATATTGTAAAAATAAACTAACCTGATAACGGCGGTCCAATGAGATGTCCTATCCCCTGAGCGAGCAACACTAATCCATACGCCGAAGTAAAATCATCCAAAGAAACCAGCTTCACCAATAAGCTGGGTGTGAACGTGTACGATGCTGCAAAAAACAACCCAAAGGCAGCAGACGCAGAAGCTAAAACCCAGTAATTAGTGGCTGCAGCCGGTGGAATCGCAGCTACGGATGCACCGCATAGGACTAAGCATACGGCGTAAAGGCCACCAATAGACACTTGAGGGAAGTCTCCTATCCAGCCTAGACCGACCTGGAAAAGAAAGAGGTATGTGATTAAATGAAGTATAGATAACAGAAGTACTAGAGACAAATGGCAAAGAGTTCAGTCTTTCAACAGGATTGATTCGTCTCTCGGTAGTTTTCCATCTTGTTATCGCTGCAAAACATGACTCCTTGTTTAGGTCATTATAAGATGAAGTATGAAGAGCTTTGTGATTTTGTTTAATTTATTTATTTAATGTATACTTGTGTATTTAATGTGAATAGAGTTTAGTATTTTGAAGATACCATATGCGTCAACTGTTAACACTATAACCTTGACCCACACCCAACACTCGTTAAAATCCTTGAAAACTTTTGTCAGCAAACATTAAACTAAAATAACATAAAATCCAATTTACGTAAATAATGAAAATACATTGAGAAATCCGCAACGGCCAGAATTTGGCACAGGCGACGTCCCCAAACATTTGGAAACGGGATAGCTATCTATTTTGGTCCACCGCAGTTGTATCAACCTCGGCTTTTGTGAACCTTGGAGAGAAACCAGACCGAGATCGGTCTCATGATCCGTGGGAAGGCATATGTAAACAATTTTAAAAGGGAAGACATTCGTTTTCAAAGTCTGGGACTGCCAAAACGATCTGCCAAAAGGCTTGCTTAGAGCCGGCAGTTTATTTGTCACCTTCGGGAATCATTTGGCAAAGCAATGCTGGGTTGTGAGTGAGGAAGAACAACTAAGTAATGTAAGATACAAGTCTTTCTGTCTTTAAATGGCAATAAACTGGGATCTCCAATCTGCCAAAGAATCTACTAGAAAGATCTACAATTTTGTTTTATTCTATACCTTTATTCTATATCTCAAAGATTACCTCTTGTATTATAAATAAAATAAGCAAATGCAACAACATGCGTTTCAAAAACATTGTGCTACTAAGAAGTTTAATATGTTGATGTAGCCTTCATGAAATTATGGAAACGGATTCGAGTACTTAATTAAAAAAATCTTTGGAAATATTCTCCAGCTCTGGCAATAGTCCAAAATCGGGGACTTTATTGGGACACAAGCCTCTACGGCAGACTAATTAGGCGATATGCCAATGAATTGGACTCGTTATAATGCTTTACATGAATCACCACGTTTTTGGCAGAATCTTGGAATTTTAATAGAAATACGAAGTAATGGATTTATCAACTTGATAGCTTTTTTGTTTTTGCGTGATGGGCATGACTTTGACAGCAGATTTAATGGTCCGAAACTTGATCAGTTTTTAGATACTGTCTGTATACGATTTCTATGTACCGTTGATAGATTAATATTATAGAAACTGAGATACAAAAATAGTGTATAAAAATCTCATTGTTGCGACAAAAACCTCCTATCTATGACAAGGAGTGGGTCATAAAACACCACGTGTGCCCAGTGTGTGGTTTGGAGGATTAGAACAAATGATTTTCCTTTGTTATTGAGAGCTACAGTACACAAAGTAACGCACTTGCTTGGATTTGAACAATTGTGTAAGTTTGGGTCGTACGGTCAGACTTACTGAGATACCGTCACTAAACCATCAATAGAAACTGGAAAACACACTTACCATTCCAATAGTATTCGTAATACCGATTAAGCTGAGCATCCCAGCGCCATCGTCTTCGCTGTACCCCTCATGGATCATGTGTTCAGCGAGGTAGAAGTAAGGCACGATAAACCAGACGAACAGAAAGATGGTACCCAAGCACAGGAGGTTGAAGGTCATCCGCTTGAAGAGGTTCACATTGAACATGTCAGCAAGGCAACTGACACAGTCGTCGTACCATTTCTGGAAGAATGAGGAAATCGTGTAACAGTCATTGTATTTAATGATAGCTGATAGCGAATTTGATGGAAAGTACTGTAAGATTGCATAATTTCCAACCAATCTTAAATTATGTAGGTTGGCTGTTTATGTTTATTAACCTGCTTTATTATACCGCAGCCACGGAACATAAAAGGCAAAAGAAAGAACACGGGTGTTCCAAGTTATTTGATGCTTTCCCATCCGCATAAAAATGCGATTTAGAAAAAGATTAGATGATTGATTTTCAAGGTGATGTCAGTCCAGTTTTTAATATATAATACTAATAATACGCCTTTTACTCGGAAAACAATTACAGCAATAGTTTTTTTTTTATTTTTACACTACTTCTACTATTTTATAATTGGGTGTTTCTTAATTTTTTGTAAGTTCGTTTGCCAGTTGGCAAATACTCTATATTAATAAAGCTTTACACATATACATAAAGGTTGACTGGTAGAAAATGCCTTATGGCATTAAGTCCGCCTATGTACCACTATTGTACATGAAGTTTAAATAAATACAGCTAAACTCTGCAAGGCTTGTTTTTAATCAAGACAAGTGCCCGCTCATGTACACACTACAGACCCGCCATGTTGTTTCTAACATGTTACAATAGAGAGATTAGCTAAAATATATGGAAACGTGTTATAGAACAAACATTTAGTGTTCCTTTATCTGAGAGATATATTTTGGAACGATAAAACAACCTAGTGAAAATACAGCTGATACTTAGTCATCTAAATAATCTCACCTCTTCCTTCTCATCAATAGTAATCATAGAATTCTTGAATATATCCGGACATGACGACGCTTTTAGCCTGTACCTCTTTATATTAAGCATGGCATTCCTGTGGCTTATTGAATTCAAAGGCATCTTCAAGTCTTTCAAGTAATGGTGGTTGACTGACAACTGTTTCTTTAGCCAATCCTTCCTGTTTTCCTTACTATCTTGCTTCATCAAATCCTTATCCTCCCTAGTTTCTGATTTAGCCTTCCTCATGACCCTTTTCTGTGGTTTCTTCAATTCGTATTTGTCTGACGTTTTATCTATATTCTCGTATTTTTCTGAATTTGTTCTTTGAATGGGATGTTTTGTATACTTCACTACGGGAGGATCGTTTGATTCGTTCCTGAGTTCCTTTGGCGGTAGCTTCTTCGTTCGGTTAATGGCAAATGCTGGATATTTCACCTCGATCCCATAATCACGGCTTGTTTTCTTTACTATGGTGTCCAACGTTCCCATGGATAGCTGGAAAATAAAATTTTGTTACATGCTGTGAAATAAACTAATGATGACAGTAATTACAATTATCAACTGAAATACATACCTTTTCGCTATAAGTTAGATAAGTAGGTAGGTTCTCCACAGATTGTGACTTTAGTTTGTCACCCTTAAATTTTTTTAACCTCATAATCTCCTGGTGACGTCTTATACTTTGTGCTTCTTGGCTGATCACCTTTTCCGGAGACACTCCTCTTCTAATCAACCCACCCATACTCTTGCCTCGCGTTGGAGCATCAAAATCAAAGACATAAGGGTTGGAAATAGACGCTGAACTAGAATGTCTAGACTTATCTTCTTCTTTCTTAAGTTTACCCTCATCTCTGCTATTCTTTTGCCTTTTTTGTTCCAGTGTCCACCATTCAGGATCTCTCATAACGCATCCACAGACACATAGATTCAACAGTGTTCCGGATAGCAAGAGAATAGTACCTCTCCATCCGTATTCTTCGATAAAATATTGCGTCATGGGAGCGTATACAAATGTCCCTACGCCTGTGCCACAAGCTCCCAACCCCACTGCTAAATTCCTTTTTTTTTCGAACCAGTAAGCTATAGACACAACAGCTGTGACATACACCAGCCCGAGACCCAAGCCAGCAATAACGCCAAATGTAATCATCATCATTTCCAGGGTTGTCGAAATCGATGCTAGAACAAATCCCAACGTTGAAATAATACCGCCAAGTATTGTCATACTTCGACAACCATATCTGTCTACTAAAGCACTCATGACTGGCCCAGAAAGAAGTGGGACTGCAATAAACAGACTACCGATCCAGGCAGTAGTGGATTTACTAGCTTCAAATTCTTCTAAAAACTCAATGTAGAGTAAGCCAAATGAGAAGCTAATTCCATCTGCGATCATGGATATTACGAAAGATGACAGCACAACCACCCATCCCCAGCCACCGTCAGGGATTTTCACTATATTAGCTTTTTCGTCATTATATTTCGTCATAAGGATATCTCGATCGACAGGATTCTCTGTTATTTTAACATGACTGGCCTTTGGCTTGTTAAGCAAAGCAGTTACTTCTCCATTGAAGTTAGTTGGATTTTTGTTCATCTGGATTGTTGGTAGCCGTTCTCGAGTGCTAAATTCTAATTCAGGGCTTGAGAACGAAGCTGTCCCAACGCTGCTAGTATCATCTTCCTCGCCTTTGCATATCCCTGAGGTGGATTCAGAAAGTAAGGACTCTCGGACAGCGCTTTCCCTCGCCACCTCCCTGTTCCTCGGAGTTCTGGTAGTTCTCAAAATAACTGGTTCCCAATCTTGTTCCATTTTTAAATTTTGTACTACAAATAATACCTTGGAAAAAATACTGGCAGTTGACTACTTCAGGTTAGTTTAATTTACGTTCTTAATCTAGGGTCCCGGGCTGAATATCGACTGGCTTGGCGGGCCACACTGTTGAGTTTTAAAGTGTTAGGCTTGTTTTGGCCGGCCACCATTAAGAACCAGGGTAGGATCGTCTGCTCAGTAACGTCGTCCATACACGCGTGTTGACGGTGAGTGGCGCGAAGTTGCGCCACAACAAGGCAAATTGTAAGACGCGAACCTCACGGTTGAGTTTTTTTTACATCTGTGAAGTAGAAAAACATGGCTATTAAAACAAACCACTCGTAAAAAGTGACGGAAGAATTAGAATTTAACTATCGATTAAAGACAACTATAACAAAGAGAAATATGCGGCTTAGATGGCCATTTTTCATTAGGTAAAAAAATACAATCGAATTAAAACCTCCTTTTCTTTTGAAGTCGATTAACGAACAAATCGTAAATATTATTGCTAGGTACTACATATACTTCTCGATTTCATTATTTGGTTTATTGCAACGCATTAGGCCGTGCGCACGCCTAACGCAGCGCACGGCCTTAAAGCTTATATTGTAGGTACTGAACAGAAATAAAATGATATAAAGAATTACGAAACTACGAGATAGGAAACTCCTATCTAAATAATAAAATACTAATTTGGAAGCCGATTTGAAATGTTACCCATGCCCATATATCTAAGGAAATTAGTGTTAATCTTGTTTCATTGAATATTAATATACCGTAACCTTCATTATAATATATTACAGAGTTAACGACTATCTAAAACTAATCTTTTAAGTGAATAGGGGGTGGGGTTTGTTTACCTCTCATGGAGGTCGCTGCGAAATATATTAGAGCTACTTATAAAAGCGAAAGTGAGTTTGTTTGTTTGTTTGTTACCTCTTCACGCTTTAATGGCTAAACCGATTTTGATGAATTTTGGTACAGAGATAGTTGGGAACCAGGAGACGGACATAGGCTAATTTTTATTTAAAAAAAGTGGGATATGAGGGAGAACGAGGGAGAACGAGGGAAGAAAAGGGAAAACTTAGCGTTGCTATTACAAATCAATCAGGCGCAAGAGCAAAAACTGCAGGTCTGCTTGGTGTGTTATACCGAATTTAAGCCGAAAAAAAGCGAAGCCGCGGGCGACGGGCCTGTTGGTCTAGTGGTTAGTGGCCCTGACTGCTGAGCCGGAGGTCGTGGGTTCGATTCCCACCCAGGACAAACTTTGTGTGATGAGCATGATTGTTTGTTCTGTGTCTGGGTGTGATTTATCTATAATATGTATGTATTTATAAATTATATAAGTATGTATATCAGTTGTCTGGTTACCATAACACAAGCTCTGCTTAGCTTGGGATCAGATAGCCGTGTGTGAGTTGTCCCAAGATATTTATTTATTTATTTACTTATCTAACTATAAAAGTCGTTTAATAAGGTAAGCCATTGGTATTATGAAAAAGTTCGTGAAGGTATTCGATGGAAGGTAACTCAATAATGTCTAGACGGGCTGAAGACATTTCGATGACATTTAGCACATAATAGGATGGATTTACACAAAGGACGCACAACTAGAAGTCGACTACGTATAAAATAACATTCAATTGAAGCACAAGTACCTATGTATTTAAAGGGTGTAAAAGTACCCTTAACGAAACCGAAAGAAACTTGTTCTCCCCATTATTGTGATCTTTTTCTTAGTTCTAGAAGACCATATCTGGAAATCTTCTAGTTTCGGTTACATTGGGGGTCAAAGTTCCAACCACAGATATAGATTGACATAGGTAACGCAAGTATCACAATCTGTATTAAGGCGCGGTAACAAGCTGATCTTTAGGTATTCGCGGAAGTGACGCTAGCTGCATACTAGGCATGGTCTGACACAAGTACACGACAGTATTGCATCGAAAGAATAGAAATAAGGTCGAAAATATTTCGGTGTTTGATTTTATTTGAATATCATGTCCGCCAAAATGTAGGGCATTTTGCAGTTTTAATTGAATATTAAAAAAAATACAGTTCTGTGTTTGAAAAATTTTAGATATCTCTTTAGTCCTTAACATTTCCTTTGTTATAGATATAAAAAATATGATGGTTGTCGCTGAAAAAATTGAGAATTTCGAGACGATTTTTTTTTCTTGATCTTTTTAAACATTTTTTTTTTCGTAGTACTAGACCACTTTTGTAAACTGGTTTTGTTTAAGCCTTTACTTTATGTATTGAACTAATACACGGTATTTTTTTTTGGCTAGTGGCATGTACAGATACGGCTAACTTTGCGACGACAATCTAGACGTTTTACGAAGTGTTTGCTTTGTACAGCGCTTTAAAACCAAGTGTGCCATCTTTTGACTAGGTACCCACTATGACGTCTCATGCACTATATTTTAGTGATGTGACGTCTATTTAGTGATTGACGACAGTTTCTATAATTTTAAATTGGATATATCTCACGTCCGATTAGTGGCACACCGATGCAGACTGAGTGCGAAAGTTTTGTTCGTAAGTTAGGTACGCGAAGTGCCACGCGAAGTAGTTACCCCTGCGTTTCCTATGCATATCTATATCTGGGTTCAAACTTATTTACACGTTTCTTTTTATCTAAAATTGTATGTTTTAATTTTACATTAAATACCTCTCCGACCTAGTACCTACCTATAAAACAAATTTATCAGCGCAAAATTGTAATTGCGTAACAGTGAGTTCTACCGTAAAACGTAATTTTTCACCCCAAAAATAAAAGTCGTTTATGTGCAATCATTTTTGCGTAGATTTACGTAGATTGATATACAGAATGCATGTTGTTAACGGCTTCGTGAAGGGTTCCCTTACTGCGTATATTATCAGAATTAGGGAGTTTCATAGACAAAAAAATGCGTTTCTGGTTTTGGCAATAGGTAGGTATCTACTGTTTATTCCTAAAGTGAATCGTCCTCTGCCAATTCACTTGATGTGCAAGGTAATTGTGAAACGAATCAAACTTCCTTACTTGGCGTTATAACGTAAACCAAAAAAGAAATAGCATAAGCACATCACATTAACGATAACAATGTTGTTTGGGGGCAAAAATTTTAACTTTGCGATTAATTTCAGCAGGCTGTGCAAGCAAAAGATACATTTTACGTTTTGGCGCCATAATTATATTAAAAATAAATCATTTCTCTACAAGGATCACCAACAATACTAACATCTCTAAAAATAAAAGTGGACACCAATCATCAGACAGGTAGCTCATTTGACAGGTTGGTCTTTCACTTCATTACCTTTTTTATAGGCTAACATGAAAGAAGTAAGCCAAAAGTTGACTGAATGTCTGAAATACAGCATGAATCGTGACCAACGCTAATTTCTTCCTGTTCATAAAATACCTAGCTACTTGAGAAAACCCTTAAGAAAACACACATCAAAACGAACGCATCTTTCTCGTCATGTCATTTACTAAATTGTAACGATTTGCAACACATGAGAGTTAAATTAAATATAATATCGAATGTATCCAGTAAAAAACTCGAAAAATATGTTTAAATTGAAAATACTAAAAGAAAAACAATCGTTTTACGGGCGCGGGAAACAACAGCTGACATGGCCCAATATCCTACGATCTTCTTCCAATTTAAAAAAAATAATGCACAACGCAAGCCATAGGCTCGGACTTAAAAAGTAGTCTACACTAACCTGCATAGAACCTTCAAGAAAAATAATTGTAGGACAGACGAGCACTCATAACGGTATCCCCGGTCTATATACGAGCGGCATGAGACGACGATCAATATGGGGTGGCCAGGGTGTCGCCTCCATAGACACCACCAAATACACTGATCTCCTACACCCCTCCCAACGCCTACCAACGTACAGTGGTTAAGGGATTTTGTTTAGTAGGTCAGGGGTCTGTTTAAACTAGACATGTCTGGCTGAAGGTTTGTTACGTTGTCGTGACGTCACATAGAAATTTATTGCGTTAATGTGCAAGGAGGTAGTTTGCTGTATAGTTCAGCATGGTTATATGTAATTTATTAGTTAATTGACGGCTAAGTGCGTCATAGAAACTTCACTATAGTCGGCACATCTAGAAATCAACCCACTTTTTGAATAATTAAAGCAATGAGCTGTGCTACGTGTGAACATCGTGTGCATTTCATCAAATTTACACATTTTATTTCTAAAATAATTTTGTTCAACTGTTCTGTATTCATCTCAACAGTAACAAACTTTTTAGCAGCGTGTTTATTATCTAGCATGACTTACGTACCAATCCGATAGCCTGAACATATTCAATCAACACATACACGAAGACCTTATAAACTATGCATTAATGTTTTTTATTATAAAGCCTGTATAAAAACGTAGAGCAAATTTGCTTGTATTCATTTACACTGCTAAACCTGTTCAGGTTCCATTCATAACGTAAGTCGTAGTAACACATTCATCATGTGCCCAGCGTTTTTCCAATTATGTTGTAATGTTTTTTATTATAAAGCCTGTATAAAAACGTAGAGCAAATTTGCTTGTAATCATTTACACTGCTAAACCTGTTCAGGTTCCATTCATAACGTAAGTCGTAGTAACACATTCATCATGTGCCCAGCGTTTTTCCAATTATGTTGTAATGTTTTTTATTATAAAGCCTGTATAAAAACGTAGAGCAAATTTGCTTGTATTCATTTACACTGCTAAACCTGTTCAGGTTCCATTCATAACGTAAGTCGTAGTAACACATTCATCATGTGCCCAGCGTTTTTCCAATTATGTTGGGGTCGACTTCCAGTCTAACTAGATGCAGCTGAATACCAGTATTTTACAGAAAACGACAAGCAATTAGTATCTACTGGGTAAATGAAACCACTGTGGCACTGGTTACGTTTAAGACTATTAAAGACCTACAAACGACAGTAATGTACTTTCTGAGGCACGGAGGAAACTCGGTATCTAAGAGGTGGTTACCCCTGCCGGGGTTGCAGGTTGTTCGGAAGAGCAGAGATACCGCGGCCTTTTTTTTTCGGGTGGGAAATCATCAAATAACTTCCCCCGGTCTGGGCGGAGCGGGGGGGGCGTGTCAGACTTTTACTGACTAAAACCCACTCATGTACCTTTGTGGATAGGTTTATTTAGTAAATATCTGACACTCCTTCCCGCTCTGCCCAGCGCCCGCTGGGCAGAGCGGGAAGGAAAGGAAAGGAAAGGAAGGAAGCCTCAGTGGGAGAAGTTATTTGATGATTTCCCATCCCTAAAAAAAAAAGGTGGTCACCCATCCATCGGACTAACCTAGTCAAACGTGGCTAATAGACTTGAGGTTCACCCGAGTGGCTGTCATTCATAGCACCTGAAGTGGCATTCGTAATTCGTAACACAATTTTATGATTAATATTTATTTCTTGGCTCCTTATTATAAAGGTTGGCGCTTTGGCGCAAAAATAAACCTTTGACGCAAAAGAAGGCAAATCCCTCGAGGGTGATTTACTTAATGGTCTGTCAACATACATAGTAAACATAAATTGTGTGTATGTTATTTTAATAGGGCAACGATGGAAAAGTTCCACTTGATTGGAAATAGTTTTCTAAACCTCTGACGGACAGACAAGAAGGTCACAGTTTTATATACATTCCATAAATAGAACTACAATAAAATGTAGTACCTAGGTACTTAGTTTTGTACCTATAATCTAAGCAGTGTTTGGTTGGTGTCCATTTTCATTAATAATAAAACGCCTTATAATATTTTTTCACAGCATAATAGTGTAATTGCTGTATAAAAATGATGAGGCGTAAAAAAAAAATACAATAAAAATAATAATTTGAATGTTAAAGGCTGTTCTGTTGTTGCTTTGCTAACATCCAATACCTAAAGCAATATATAAAAATAATAACCCTTAGTTTGCCATGCATTCTCTTGTCAACTGTCAACTGTGTTTTTTTTATTTTTCATCCCTTAATTCTCGTTTTAAATAGCTCCCTTTTTGAAACGAGAATAGGGAATATTACGCAAACCTCGGCGCAGAGGGCGCCACTAGCACATGCAGTAAACAAACCGTCATGTGCGCAATCGCGTATCCAGATATTCTGTGAAAATTATGTCAAAGTGTTAATTATTTTGGTATAACTTACCTATCTGTACTTTAATTATATATATTATGGCGTCCTACGGCCATTTACGTCTCGGCAAAAAACTTTTTACTGCTTACGCTAGTGCTGCGCCCTTGCGCCAGAATTTTGCAGTAATATCCCCTATTAACTGCATATAAAATTAAATTCAGTCTATGCCTAATCAAAAAGTATAATCACGGATACGGCAAGCATTACATACTACAATCGGTTGTTTTATTTCTTAGCGTGGATTATAAGCATTTATCTAACTTTTTACTTATTTATTTAGATGTTTGATGTTTAGATGAATTCAACCACGGTGAAAATACATTTATGAATTTTCTTAGTAAAAAGTGAATGCTTAAACCTATAAATATTAAACATCCATTAAAGGTCAAGGTTTACTATTGATAGTGATAGCCATGGAATGGAAATGGTAATGCGGAAATGACTTTAAGAGTATCAATTTACTCAAAAGACAAAGCACAAAAGAAGTAATGAACCAAAATGTATGCATGTGTGACAAATGCGTGACCTACAAAAAACCTATAAATATTTTTGGATCCTAAGAACCACGAAGACTACTCTATTACTATTTTCAAAAAGTTTGCGAAAACGCAGCCAATATTGGTGAACGCATTATTTGCTAAAACATTACCAATGCAAAAAATAACATTTGTTAGTTTCAAATAGACCATTTAAATTAGGTTTTGGATATATTTTGTACTTATTATTGACTACTTAATACTTATATTTGAACAAATGAAATAATACAAAAACAAAATCGTTTTTTAAAATCGATTTTCATAAATTCCCCTGACAGGTTTGGTTAGTAGGATATTACTCTTTTGACGCTAGCAACATTGCCGCGCCGTTCTTTTTCTCTGAGTGTTGGAGACACGTGCGTCGTTTACGGCGAAATCTCTAAAATAATTCAAAATGACTGAAGGAACAGCAACAATTCGCACGCGCAAATTCATGACCAACAGGTAAATGTGGTAATCTTACGGTTTCGAAGTGGTGCGAGTTAAAATCGTCGCGAAAAGTTGTTCCCTCGCCATGACAGGTTATGTGTGACAACGTTTTTGTTAATTTTGTAGATTGTTGGCGCGCAAGCAGATGGTATGCGATGTCCTCCACCCAGGCAAGCCGACTGTCAGCAAAACTGAGATCCGCGAGAAGTTGGCGAAGATGTACAAGGTGACGCCTGATGTTGTGTTCGTGTTCGGCTTCAAGACCAACTTTGGTGGTGGCAAGTCAACTGGCTTCGCCCTGATCTACGACACGCTGGACTTGGCTAAGAAGTTCGAGCCTAAGCACAGACTAGCCCGCCATGGCCTGTACGAGAAGAAGAGGCCCACACGCAAGCAGCGTAAGGAACGCAAGAACAGAATGAAGAAGGTGCGTGGTACCAAGAAATCTAAGGTAGGCGCGGCCGCCAAGAAGTGATGTGACTTAGGACTGTAAGTTAATAATAAAACCCAAAAACACTACTTTGTTTTGTTTAATTTCATATCCGCAGTGCTGAAATTTGAGTGACATTTTGCATCATGAGGTTAGCTTCTAATATTTCAGTGTAAGCAAACTAATAGTTGATAAATATAACAATACATTCCATAGTGATTGGTGAACTAGTGATATTTTGTCAGTTGTGATTTAGTTAGAAAGAAAACAAGATCTATCAGTTTTATTATTGAAAGTTTATTGCAATTAATTTTACAAATTTTATAACTCAAACATTTTTCTGGTTCTCAAAAAAACAAAGCAATAGTTGTAGCCTTAATTAACTGATTCTCAGTCTACTGTTGATCCAAACATTTCTTGAAGGATAAATAAACATTTTGTCAATGTTTGTCGCACTGATGGAATGAGCTGATCAAAGCTTTTTCTCCTTTTCTGAAAAATGTAGGCTAATAATATTTGGTAAACAAGGTATGCCATAGTCAGCCGAGCAACATTCTTCACAGAATGACTGGTAGCAGCTTTTTGTGAGTAGTGGAGATTTCCTTATGCTCTAGTGGAATGCAGTCTGGTATTGCAGTTCTATGTCAAGTGCTCCTGTTGCTGTCGCAAGTATGTTGGCAGTATTCCAGATCGCAGTCTTGGTCGATTATGAACTCTCCGCTCATGACGGCATATCATCTTTCTGGAAAGAAGCAAATAATTTTTACTTTTTGAATGCCAGAGCATAGACACATGCATGGCCTCCATGCCGAGAATTGGTGTCAAGGGCACAAGGGATACAGGTGTAACAAGTGATCAAAAGATGAATGTATTTGCTGTAAGGGTAGGCACAAGTGTAAAGTACTGCCTCATTTAATGTGATAATATTTTATTCTTTTCTAAAGGCTTGTAGCCCCTACAGAGTCTGAATTTGTGCTTGTTTGATGGCAAAAGGTTCGCCCCCTGCTACTTAAGGTGAAAGCTCCAACCTACCCGCGAAATTCAAATTTTCTTACGTTTTTTGCAATTTTCAGGCCAGTGCTAGGTTGTATGTTGATTAAAATATTATTCGCGGCTGTAAGACGTATGTAATTATAGAATTATAATCATCAAAATCACCAATACAACCCTCCAAGTTCATAAAGCTGTAGGAAAGACTTTTTCTGTTTTTTTTTGTTCCTACGCCTTTATGAACTTGGAGGGTTGTATTGGTGATTTTGATGATTATAATTCTATAATTACATACGTCTTACAGCCGCGAATAATATTTTAATCAACATACAACCTAGCACTGGCCTGAAAATTGCAAAAAACGTAAGAAAATTTGAATTTCGCGGGTAGGTTGGAGCTTTCACCTTAAACATAACATGAAAAAAGTGTACTGTTAGGTGTACCTAATAGTACACCTCTGCCTAACCCTTTAGAAAGTTTGGGCGTGATGTTATTTTGTTGCCTTAGTTAGTCTGTAGATGTGTGACCAACTGACCACCCATTACATACAGAGTTTCCTCCAAGCCTGGAAAAGCGGGTTAAGCTGTTCAGCCTGGCTGTCATTTGTAGATTTTTCACAGTTGTTAATGGTCAGTGTCCCGAAAGTTACAACCAGTCTTACCAAGGAGAATCGTATTACCAGTACTAACTGAGTTGTGGAAGTCAGATAGCCAGTTGCTCCATGTAAAATACTGGTATTCAGATGCATCCAGAAGAACTGGCAGCTGACCCCGACATAATTAAGGCTATGCAGATGTTTGAAATCAAAAGGTAGGACAAACTTAAAGGATTACTATAGGATACTTACTACTAAACACTAGACTATAGGATCAGATATACTTACCTAGTTGAAAATGATTTTCCACACGAGTTACAAATATGGGGCTTGGCAGAGCTGTGCTGTGTTGCTAAATGATTCTGAAGTGCCTAGAGAAAGGTAAAATAGTTTGGTTATTTCATAAACATGGCATAAAGTAACATAAACTGATGTTAATCACAAGGCCTTTAGCTTTTTAGTGTTCTATAGCTCAAAAGGAAATAAACGGAATCCTTAAGTGATCCTACTTAGTTGTCTGTCTGTCTGTCAAGACCCTCTGTCTCGGGAACAAGTGGAGGTATCGAGTAATTTAACCCATATAAGTACTCAAATCTGTAGTGAGGAGCTTGTGGCTAAATAATAGCAGTCAATCTTTAGGTCAAGCCGCACTTGCCTAGGTTGGTCTGTGGATGGGTGACCACCCATTACATACCGAGTTTCCTTCGGAAAGCACGTTAAGCCGTTGGTCCCGGCTGTCATTTGTAGATCTTTGATAGTCATTACAGGTAGTCAGTGTTCCGAAAGTCTGACAACCAGTCTTACCAAGGGGTATCGTATTACCCAGTACTGACGTGGTTGTGGAGGTTAGATAGGCAGTCGCTCCATGATATTCAGTTGCATCCGGTTAGACTGGAAGCCGACCCCAACACAGTTGGGAAAAGGCTAGGCAGATGATGATGACTCAAATCTGTTGTCCGTTAAGCCGTGAAAAAACCTACCCTCAAGTCCACGCAATCAAAAGATACGGCCGTTTATGTCGCAAACCTCGACGCGCGAGTCCGACTCGCACTTGCCCGGTTTTTATTATACCAAATAAAAACCAGGCAAGTGGCCTAAGGTAGAACACCCTTACCAGAAGAAACCGATTCACTCGTGCTTTGAAGCGTTCAATTTTTTTTTTTAGTAGTGCAACTGCTTAGTATTCCTTAAAATACTGACAATATAATCCCTCTCTATGGTAAGATTAGCGGTATTTCTGCGAATATGTTCGTTTTGATGGGCTTATGAGCAGAACCTTTTGTAGATACTAAAGAATATGGAATGAATATAATAAACAAACTGCTCCCGATATTTGGACATCAAAAAGGAAGGACCACCATTCAGTTAATGATAGAAAATAAAACTTTAATCTATAAATATAAAAATTTAATCCCTATTTCTAATCACGCGTGAACGGCTAGACCAATTTCGCTTATTCTTTGTTGTGTTGGTTAATGTCAGGAGAGTCAGGACATGTGACTAAAAGAGTGATGGATCTAAATGTTGATGGACGGAGAAGGAGAGGAAGGCCACAGAAACGATGGATGGATTGTGTAAGGAATGATATGAAGAAGAAAGGAGTAAATGATGCCGTGACGTCTGATAGAGAATGGAAGAAGAAAACGTGTTGCGCTGACCCCAAATAGAATGGGACAAGAGCACGAAGATGATGGTTAATGTCAGAAGAGTTCTTATGAAAAAATATAGGTAGGTACCTAAGTAAATAGGTTAGGTAGGGTAGAAAAATTGCATTGCAACGCATGCCGGGCACAGCTAGTACGATATAAAAGGATTACGTTTGAATCGTTTGAAATCTGTAATTTCAATTTAACTTTTTTATTATATTTACATCAACAAACGCCTGAAGAAAAAGTATTATTTTGAGCTAAGTATTATTTTATGGTTCCTACAATTGCTTTAGGCGTTTGGTTAGTAAGTGTTCTGATATTAATAATCACATTTAACACTAATTTATTGTAATTAAGTACTGTTTTATGGAAATATCAAAATAGCGGGACCACTTTCTAGACTATTTAGAAATATTATCAACTAGCTGTGCCCGCAATGCGTTGCAATGCAATTTTTTACCTACCCTACCTACCCTATGTCCGTCTCCTGGCTCTAAGCTACCTCCTCACCAATTTTCAGCTAAATCGGTTCAGCCGTTCTTGAGTTATAAGTGGAGTAACTAACACGACTTTCTTTTATATATATAGATATAAGATGAAAAATTTTACTATGAACGTTATAATAAATAGAAATTTAGTAGAAAATATATTGTATTAAATCCTATTCGAATGACTTTCGAAAAACTTACCGGGGTCCCGTTATCTTGACTTTCATGATTTCGAGTGGACACACCGGGACCAGCCTTGACTTGAAGCGCAAAATATACGCGCATGCGCATACGCTGATACACACACTAGTCTGAAACCGCTCTTATTTTGTATTAAGGAAGGCGAAAACTAAAATAAAACCTCACCTCCTTGAATCTAAAGCCCTTTTCACACATCTGGCAGTGGTAAGCTGGCGGCATGTGTTTTCTTTTATGTGACGCGAGGTTCGAAGAGTTGAGGAAGGTGGCCGGGCAGTGTGGGCAAGCCAGTGGGCGTATGCCACTGTGTGCTCGCTCGTGGACTAGCAATGCGTACTTCGTTCGCGCACGGTAAGGGCAGTCGGTGCATGGGTAGTGGAGCTCTCCAGTGTGGATCAACCTTAAATTAATTGGTAACTGTAAAGAAGTGCGATCGCATTTGTGTCTATCATTCACATAAGAACATCCTTACTAATATTATAAAAGCGAAAGTGAGTTTGTTTGTTTGTTTGTTACGCCTTCAATCCTAAATGGCTAAACCGATTTTGATGAATTTTGATACAGAGATAAATAGATAGAGAGAGACGGACATAGGCTATTTTTAAAGTGAATTATGAGTGAGAAAAAGGGAAGAACAGGGAAAACTTAGCTTTGCTATTAAAATAAGGCGCAAGGGCAAAAACTACAGGTAGCAGGTACCTACGAATCAGGAAAGGGGAACTGTGTTAACCCGAAATTAACGCGTAACTTGTGTCTTATAAGTAAAAGTTTTGAGCTAAAAGTAGAGACAGATTATTTCAACTGTGAGGACCCTTGTGTCGACTCCTGGTTCTCGAATCGTATTTCCACAATGTTATTTCGGTTTCACAAAATAAACTTGACACAAATGATGGTTACTGGTAATGGTATATTGGTCTTACAAGTTATGACTTGAATATTTGGGTCAATGAGCCAAGTGTAAAGGGCACAGTCAGGAGCACTAACACACCACCAATGGAAAGCGATTTTCTCGTCAAAAAACGGTTTCTGCTTTAAAATAAGACTTATTTCTTAATTTTAGGGCTTCCAAAATACTATGCCCGTGAAACTGTAAGGCGTTAATCAACACGGTAGGAGGAAATCGCTTTTGAAAATTGGCAAGTCTACACGTCATGTTATCGCTCCTTTACAATTAGCTTATTTATTCAAATACTAGCTTTTGCCCGCGGCTTCGCTCGCGTTAAATTCGGGGTAGCACAGTTCCCCTTTCTTGATTTGCAGGTACCTGCTACCTGTAGCTTTTGACCTTGCGCCTTATTTATTGTAATGGCAAAGCTAAGTTTTCCTTTTTCTTCCCTCTTTCTCCCCCATTTAACACTTTTTTTTAAAAAAAGGCTATGTCCGTCGCCAGGGTCCCAACTATCTCTGTACCAAAATTCATCAAAATCGGTTTAGCCCTTTAGGCGTGAACACGTAACAAGCAAACTCACTTTCGCTTTTATAATATTAGTAAGGATTCGAGTGATTATGTGTAAGATCAAATATACTTTTACCAGCAACATTTGTGTCGAGTTCATTTTGTGATGCCAAAATAACATTTTTGCATAGGGGGGTAATACGGAAGGGGAGTTTATTTACCTATGTCTCTTCAACCTGGTGATAGACTTCAGTTCTAGACCACATGTTTCGCATACAAAAAACTTTTTATAGCTGCGACACGTCGGCAAACTCTCATGCGCCGTGAACTCCTCCTAGAATTAAAAAAAAATATATAAAGATGCAGTCTATCGTGTCCAGAAAGTTTGTAGTATTTAACGTCTTACTAAATTGTTTCTGGTAGTTTACGGGGTTTTAACAATGCTAAGTTCACAGTACAAGGTGTGGTTGTGTGAACCTCAAACCAACCCAGCCACCACGGGAGACGCTCCGGGCGTCGGGCGAGACGACTCCCGGCCACCAGATGCGGGTCTGTGGACGCCGAGAAATGGGTAGCCCACCGTCCATTCATCCAGTGACGATAGGCCGTGTTCCACGCGCGCCTCAAAGAAATGTCAGCAAAGCAAAGGGGCCTGCCAGGGCTACCAACTGCCGGGGTTGCGGGTTGTTTGAAAGAGATACCGCGGCCCCGAAACATAAATTTGTTTGAGGAGTGTAGAGTGTACCTACCTGGTTATGAAACGTACTTCGACATTTGCCACAAGACCATTCCCTTGTGACTGTCCTGCCCTGTTTTACGAAGTAACCACCGTGATGACTGCTTTCTTTCTTTTCACAGTCTGATGCCATACAAGTAACTGTAAAGTTTTAAAAATCAGTTCAGTACATTTGTGTTCACATTCACAGAATTAACACTGGGTGAACTGTTTTTGTTTTTTGTGATGTTTTAAGTAGTATTGGTTTGTAGTTTATGACGGACGGTGTGTGAAATGAAGCAGTTAAATATCATGTGAATAAATTCCTCCCAAAAAGACTGACATCATTGGAAATAACAGGGCATCCCCATAAAAGAAAATATCAAAGATTTGTAAAAAAAATAAAACAAAATAAGAAATTAATTTTACGTTTTAATAATTTTGATTTATAACAAACATTTTCACTTAAGCCCTTATTACCTACCTATTTCTATTGCTTTAAAATTATCCTGAATTTTTTAAATATTTATTTTGTCTATAAAATTTGGCATAGTTTCCCCTCATTTCAAGATGTACAACATATTATGAAGACTCACATTGTCTGTGTGCAGATTAACTCCGCATAAACCATATACATACCCATATCAAGTTCCTGCTGTAGCCTCCATTGGGTGACCTCTGCAGTCTGCCTTAGAGACTCAGCATTCCTCAAAACCACCTCACATGATCTGCATATGTGCTGTGGCTTACCATCATTTTCAGTCACCTTCAAATATAGTAATCAGTAGATCGTTAGTAGTCGTTAGGTTAGCAAAATATTTCTTAGAAAATAGTAGCCCACTGGTATCGGGAAGACGGTCCAAGCTTCCGGTGTTCAACAATACAATCCATGTCCAAGAGAACCGCTTTCTGAATCAATCCAGCTGCCTAACTTAATTATTGACTACTGTATTAAATATTAACAAATTATTGACTACTATCCTTCTAATATTATAGAATATAGATGATATTGTTTGTGAGGATGGATGTATGGATGTTACTCTTTCACGGTTGAACGGATCTTGATGAGATTTGGCACAGAGGTAGATTATAGTCTGGAATAACACATAAGATACATTTTTTTCGATATCACGCGGGCGAAGCCGCGGACGCCAGGTAGTCATGAATAATTCATTGACTCATACTATAATGTTGCAACAATCTTTAAAAATTTTGTATGCCAAAAGAAAGCTAAAACCTTCATAACTGTAATAGTATGGTGTATATAATTACTTGTGTACCTACCACAATAAACAATTTTGAGCAATGCTTTTATAAGTGGATGCCCCAAAGTACAAGTGGAAGTGCATATAAGGCCTGCCAGTAATGCTTGCGACTAATAGAATGAAGAAAAGAAAAGGAGATTGTAAACTTAAAAGAACATACCAGTATCACAGATTACTAAATAGTTAAGTTACCAGTATGTGAAATATTTGTTTGATGGCAGCAGCAATATCAATGTCATGATTATCAAATATCTTCCTGTAGCCAGGCTTAAGGCACAGCCTACAACTTTTCTTTTGTTCTTGATTTTTCAGTATGTTTCTTAGAGATCTGTAAAAATAAAAGAAATATATAATTTATAAGGTTTAGATAAAACATATCAAACTAGCAGCCACCTACTTTTTACTGGCTTGTTCATTCAAGCTAATAATTCAACATTGACAGCAGCTTGGTAGTGATTGTGGATTATTTGTATATCCAGCCAGTGATAAATTATTCTTTTAGTACCATAGATTAGAAGGTAGCTGGTAACCAAGGTAGTGCAATGGACACATTATATTAATTAAATAGCCTTTGTGGGAAGCAATATAATGATTGTTATAATCAAACTACCTTTTGCCTGCAGCTTCGCTCGCGTTAAATTCAGGGTAACACAGTAATTCCCCTTGCGCCTTATTCATTTGTAATAGCAACGGTAAGTTTTCCCTTTTCCTTTCTCTTTCTCCCTCACATCCCATTTTTTTTAAATAGCCTATGTCCGTCTCCTGGTTCCCAACTATCTCTTTACCAAAATTCATCAAAATTGGTGTAGCCATTAAAGCGTGAAGAGGTAACAAACAAACTCACTTTCGCTTTTATAATATTAGTAAGGATGTCAAAATGAAATCAAACAGCTCCCTCAATACTCTTTGTTTTTAAGAAGCTATGTCCACAATCACCTGCAGAACTAGACTTTTTCCACATTTGACATGACAGCATTCTGTTATTGTTTTGTTGATTTCCAAAATTTACTATACAGGTAATTTGCGAATGGAGTTATGTTTGATGTAGATCATGTGAAGGGGTTTTGAGGAATATCTAAGGCAGACTGGCAGCAGGAACTTGACATGGGTATGTATAAGGTGTATGCAGAGTAAATCTGCATACAGACAGTATAAGTCTTCATAATACATCTTGAAATGAGGGATTGAGGGGAAACTATGCAAGGCTGAGTTTTATATGTATTACTAAAGAAATAGGTATTTAGAAAATTCAGGAAGATACAGTGTAGCATAATTTTAAAGTAATAGAAAGATGTAGGTAATAAGTGCTTATAGTGGAAATGATTGCAGGGATTGCAATTTCAAATCTCTCAAGGTCTCCAGGCGACATTGCATTCAATAGTAGCGATGCAGTAGGTACATGTGACTTAAAGAGTGATGAATATAAATGTTGATAAATGGAGAGAGGATAGAAGTCCAAAGAAATGATGGATAGATCAGATAATGTGAAAAAATATTTGAAGGTAAAGCAGTAAATGATAGCATGGCAATTGACAGGGGAGATTGGAAAAAAACATGTTCCGCTGAATCCAAATAACATGGGACAAAGGCAGGAAGACTATGACTATGCGGAAGACTACAATGAAGAGGCCTCTTCACAACTGACGGAATTTTGAAGTAGGAAGAGTGTTACAATGAGACGTGCTACTTTCTTCTGTGCCTAATATTATTTACTGTTTCTTACTCCTCGGCAAAGCCAATTTGTAAATTTACAGTTACATTAGGTATAAAAGTCACACTACTTCCCTAGGTTTATTTTAAGGACTATAAGTATGCTACAATAAGACATCACAGAGTAATAAGCAGAAGGGTTTTTAATGATTTCAAAGCTCAAAAACTTATTAAATATTTATAATCTAAGGCAACTAATCATTTTCTGAAAAAGATCTCACAAACTTTATAAAGTGTCATCTTACGAAACAGCTTTAAACATTTTTTCCGTGTTGTTTGCTCTAAGCCATCGTATTTTGTCGAATTCATCTTTGCTTAACTTTACTGAAACCAGTTTTTGGAGCAATATAGTTGAGGCCATCTACTTTATTTTCAAATTCTGTACCAGACTGGCATAAAATAAACAACAACACTGTGCGAGTAGAACAAACAAAATACTTGACAGTAGGGTAGGGATATGACGTATTTACCAGGTTTGAAAACCAGGGCTTTGCTTCCAAGTACGGCGCCTCTGGTACGGGCAGGAAATACTTTATGAGTATGAAAGTATTTGCGATGATATCAGGTGCAAGCAGAGCTGTTGAATACTTCTATAGGAAATCGTTGTGTGTCACTATACGAATAGAGAGCACAGTAGTATTTGCAAAATACTTTGATGTTTAAAGTATTTTTTTCACAGATACGATTATGCTCCTTATTGACAAGAAAACACGAAAATATATATTCTACGCCCCGAGTCCCTAACCGAGCCCGCGGCTGCGTCTAGCGTACGAGTTGAAAAATTGATTTGATGATTCTTGTTTCCTTAAAAATAAGGAACATAATCGTATAAGCGAAAAAATATTTGGCAGTTAGCTATTTTATTTGCAAATATGATATTGCTTCTTATACATATAAAAAATAAGGCCGAATCAAATAGGCACGACAGTATAAAAAAATCGCTGATTCAGTGATGACAAGGGAGAAGTCATATTAAAAAAAAAGTAAACACAGGTTTAGTTTTATTTAAAAATAACAGATTATTAAGATTTTCAATAAAATAAAACATTAAAATACTGCAATCGGCCATTTTGACTGAAACACCGATCACAGCGTATGATGTCACGGTTATGTGATTTATGGGACGTTGTTATAGAAACAATGTCATTTTTATTTAACTGTGACGTCATGCCGACGCCATGACACATGCGAGCTGTTTTCGGGCACTATTGAAAATTTATGAGAAAAATGGCTTCAAACTTTGTTAAACTTAAGTTTATTACCGAAATAAAGGCTTTTTTGTAAATAGTAAAAGTGTACCCACATTATGGAAGAGGATTTTAAAATCTTTCGTCACGCCTATTGCGAAGCAAGTTTGTGGCTCGCGGGCCGTGCTCGATCGAAATACTTTCAAGTATTTTATTCCTGGTTAAAAATACTAGCTTCAAAACCCTGGTATTTTTATCGCATCCCCATTTGACAGTAGGCATAGACAGTCAAAGAGTTTAAAAATAATACAAAGACAGATATCAGAGCAGAGTACACGATATTTATATCGATGTTTTTAAAACACTCGATGTTAAGTGTCGAAAAATAAAACCTATCCCATATTTTTTAATTTCTTATGCTTCGAGTAAAGATCGATGTTTTTTTTTCGATGAATTGAAGAGGCAAACCTGCTACACTTTTTTTGTAACGAATTAAAATCAAAACTTTCGTTTAATGTTATTAGGTGGTAGCGTGGTAAGGTGGTAGCAACTTGGACTACAATATTGCTGAGACACATGCTTCAAGGTTGACTGATTTTTATGTATTAAAGTATGTGGAATATAATAATGAGGAATAAATGTTTAGGTGTAAGTCCCAAGTTACTGTGGTGTGAAATATTGTGATGTATGCAGCCTACATTTTAAGCCGGTGGAGTTTTATTTCCCTCTATTTAAGGCCATTGTCTCTGTGTGTGAATGTCAAATTCCAATTATCTAGCCTTAAGATCTAGCCCTTGTAAAAAGTGACAGATTTTGTTCGCTCTATGCGTTCTCCAATGTTATTCACTCTATGGGTAAATCCAGATAAACCATTTCTAGACCACTTGCTCGAAATTAACTCGTTACTTGTATACATAGCCTTACGCAGGCTTTATTTTATTATGACAGGCAGAATATTTTCAAGGTCTTTGCCATTTTGAATCTGAGAAAGCATGAAAACGGCGGGAAAGTGTTAGAATATTAAAAAATATATTTTCCGATGTATTTTTTTTAAGTGGCGTTACTGCGTATGCGTAGTAAATTGAACTTCGCTAATAAACGATATCACTCCATTGGTAAATGGAGTGATATCGTTTATTAGCGAAGTTCTAGCTAATCCAGTAGGAGTTATTAGTCTGTGCAATCAAGTGGTATTTCTGTTCAAACAACAAAATGCCAAAAAACAAAATGTTGCACACAGCAGCAGCTCTTGCAGTCTCAGGCTCTTAGCTCTCTGGTACGAAGAAATGTAACGTAAATCGACATGACACCGACACCACTCGAGTTTGATTCACGGAGGTAGGTACCTACGTGGCTTTGGGAATAGTTCACTTGTAAGACAAAGGTGAGTAGATATTTACTACCTAAGACTACCCACTGACCCTACTTTGTACACCTACAAACCGTGCTGTGAGAATTCGCCAAGGTAGAACGTTAAAATTTTCTTGCAATTTACGGATCAGGGTTAGGTTATATGTTGATTACCTATTTCTTTGTCCGTACAGCTATTCTTACATGCTTTAACCTAATACTATTAATAGCCTAATATAATTAATATTAATAGCCCATATCCTTTTCTAGGTTACTATCTATCACCTAACAAAATTTCATCAAAATCCGTTCAGCCGTTTAGACGTGAAAGAGCAAAAGTCCCAACAAAAACAACTAAAAATCACTAACTCAATTTAGTTATCTGCCTACTGCCTACCCCCTAAGAACGATGGCGTGATTATTTATAGCCCATATCCTTTTCTAGGTTACTATCTATCACCTAACTAAATTTCATCAAAATCCGTTTAGCCGTTTAGGCATGATAGAGCAAAACTCCCAGCAAAAACCATAAAAAAATCACTAACTCAATTTAGTTATCTGCCTACTGCCTACCCCTAAGAACGATGGCGTGATTATTTATAGCCTATGACCATTTCTAGGTTATCATCTATCACCATACCAAATTTCATCAAAATCCGTTCAGCCGTTTAGGCGTGAAAGAGTAACAGACAGACAGATTTACTTTCGCATTTATAATATTAGTATGAATAAATAGAATATTCTTTATTATGTACACCATACAAATTACGAGAATACCAGTACAACTTATAAATAGGGTGACACAATGGGCGGTCTTATCGCTAATAGCGAGCTTTGTCTATGTATAGCAATGGTCGTTGATGTATAGGTACCTATAGACAAAGCTCGCTCGGTCATGTAAGGGTGTAGTAATTATATATTCTACACACATTTGTTAATAGACTGACGCCGTGTTACCGACCTTATGAGGTTATTGGACATATTAACCTGAAACTTATTGTATAAAACAACTGCCGTGAGTTATTTTTCATTATATAATTAAAAATATAATGCTGTAAGTTGAAGAAAATTCAAAGATGTGTTTGCACAAGTGGCTCCAAGGAGGTAGCAGATCATATTCATAATCAAATAGGTTTATTCGTTTCACTTATTGGCATGGCAAAAGTATGTAAATATACATGGTGTTAAAATAAAAAAAGAAGTGTTTCACTATGTGCTGCCCTGCAAGGCGTACGAATATTTTTACATACATATAAAGTAGTGCAGGTTTTAGTTTATACAAGTGTAAAAAACGTTAAAACAATAACAGCCTACTCACCTAATACTACCAACATTAAATCTAATAAAATATACATTTAGCAAAATACAAAGTAAGTAAACACAATAACAGTCTCGTGTTGTATGGCTAATATCATATGAACTAAATTTGCTAATAACCGAGGAAGTATTTATTATAAGCATTCATTGATAGTATAATAAGCTTTTAGAATTAAGAATTTATGGAGTGACTAGCTTTTGCCCGCGGCTTCGCTCGCGTTAAATCGGGGTAACACAGTTCCTCTTTCCCGATTTGCAGGTACCTGCTACCTGTAGTTTTTGCCTTGCGCCTTATTTATTGTAATACCAAGTTTTCCCTTTTCTTCCCTCTTTCTCCCTCATGTCTAAAATTGAATTAGCCTATGTCCGTCTCCAGGGTCTCAACTATCTCTGTACCAAAATTCATCAAAATCGGTTTAGCCATTTAGGCGTGAAGACGTAACGAACAAACTCACTTTCGCTTTTATAATATCAGTAAGGATTATTTGAACGTATTGAAATCTTTTGCTGCTTTTACTGACTTTGGTAATTTGTTGAATATTTTAGGTGCCATACCTAGAAAACTTTTCAGTAAAGGGCTGTTCGATGGGCATGTGACTTAAGTGCCCCTTGGTGGCGTTTAGAGGATACGGTTTCGAATTGGTTAGGGTTATTTTTGATAAAAAGTGCAACCTCATAAATGTAAAGCGAAGCAAGTGTCAATAATTTCAAGTATTTTTAAGTTGATAAACTATGGTTTGTAACTGTCAGTGTTTTAGTACTTTCATGGTTCGAGAGATCACCCGGGAGGTCTTGCACTTATCATAATTACATCTTATATGGTTATCAATTTATCCTCTTAGATAGTGTTGCGGCCGATGTTGTAAGTGTTTAGTAATGAGCAGAACGTTATTAATACAGACTTAATATTTGCCCTGGATTTCATTGTAGGTACCTATTTTATCGATCATAATTTGGTATTTATTTACAAATAATTCCAAACAAAAACTTAAGCATTTAATACTTTAAAAAATACGTAATAGAATTTAATAAGCGAGCTTCGTGCTTTCCTGAACCGAACAGTTTTTTAAGACCCAAATTCTTCTCCATACAATTTGTATATCGCTGGACATAACTTTTGAGCCATCTTTTCATATGGCGAATCGTGTTCTATTTTCATTTCATGGGTAATTTTGTTCCATAAATGATGAGTGTAGGCTTTTTCGACGTCCATTAATTCTCCAGGTTGGAAATATTGGTGACCTACGCAATAATGTAGTGGGTAGAAGTATTCTGGACCAAAGACTTCAACTCCTGAAAATAATATATATAATTCTCTTTAATTAATTAGTTTACTTTTTAGGGTTCCGTAGTCAACTAGGAACCCTTATAGTTTCGCCATGTCTGTCTGTCCGTCCGTCCGTCCTCGCTTAATCTCTGTGACCGTTAGCACTAGAAAGCTGAAATTTGGTACCAATATGTATATCAATCACGCCGACAAAGTGGTAAAATAAAAATTGGAAAAAAATGTTTTATTAGGGTAGCGACCCTATATGTAAAGTGGGAAGTGATTTTTTTTTTAATTTCAACCCTAACGTGTGATATATTGTTAGAAAGGTATTTAAAAATGAATAGAATATATACTAAAACCATTTTTTGATAATGTCTATAATTTCGGAAATAATCGCTCTAAAAGTAAAAAACAATGTGTCCCCCCCCCTCTAACTTTTGAACCATAAGTTTAGAAAATATGAAAAAAATCTGAAAAGTAGAACTTTATAAGGACTTTCTATGAAAATCATTTTGAACTTGATTGACACAACAGTTTTTGTACAAAAAAGACAAAAAGTTGTACAAAATAATTTCCTCCTCCACCTTTAAACTCATAAGTGGGAACACTTATTGTGACGGACGGGAAACTACGGAACCCTACACTGAGCGTGGCCCGACACGCTCTTGGCCGGTTTTTTTGTTTCTACAATAGTTTGCAAATCCCATATTTAAATATACAATTAAATAGTAATAAATAATAACAATCAAATAGTAATAAATGTCAGCAAAGCAGAGGGGCTTGCCAGAGCCTCCGCCTGCCGGGGTTGCGGGTTGTTCGAAAGAGATACCGCGGCCTCGGAACGTAAAGGGCGTAAGAAGGAACATGGGTGGGTTTTAGTCAGTAAAAGTCTTTTTTTTTTCGGGTGGGAAATCATCCAATGACTTCCCCCGCTCTGGGCGGAGCGGGGGGGCATGTCAGACTTGTACTGACTAAAACCCACCCATGTTCCTTCTATTGCCCTTTACGTTCCGGGGCCGCGGTATCTCTTTCGAACAACCCGCAACCCCGGCAGGAGGAGGCCTTGGCAAGCCCCTCTGCTTTGCTAACTCTCTTTGAGGCGCGCGTGAAACACGAACGCGCCGTCGACACGGCTTGTCGTCAATAGACGGACGGACGCGGACGGTGAGCTACCCATTGCATTGCATTGGTTTTAGTCAGTAAAAGTCTGACACGCCCCTCGCTCCGCCCGGAGCTAGGGAAGTTATTTGATGATTACATGAAAAAAAAGAAGAATAACTGTAGTGATAGATATATTGTTATTACAGTTAACACGTATTGCTGTTATTACTGGTGCTTTTAGTGTGGAAACCAATTGATTAATGAACATAATTACATAATAACTGACCGGATTTGTCTAGTTCACGAAAGTGGGCTCACATTATTCGAAAACGTATTGTTAAAGTACCAACCTTGACAAGTTCTGGTCGACCAACTATTTAGGTCGGTTATGTTGCACATTCTGAATATTGCTCTCGTTAAGGCGCCAGGTTCATTATTTGTCCCAACATCTGGCAAATATGATGTTTTAATTTCACTGGAAACAAATCCAATGAATTATCATTAGAGAAAATAAATAAAGAAAAGCAAACATGGCACATTTTTTTCCTTTTTGCCTAATATGAAAGCGATTTAAAACCATGTTCCTAGACTATTGTAGTGAAATATAAAAAAAAAATACATTGATATTGCCAATAGTCACTAAAAATCAAAACCCCGTTTTAATGTGAAATTTTATATGTTGCTGCCCTATTATAGCAGCCGACGTTGCCACGCTACGAGGGTCTCCATTTACACCGAGTCGAGGTGCCCCGCGTACCGCTTTACTCGCTGAAATACATTATATTTCTTATAATTACTTCACTAGATGTGTGCGTAGGCACAAGTGCACTCTCTGTTCCGTCAGTCTCGTAGTCCGATGGGACGGCAATCTGACACGACCGGTGACAGATCAGGTAAAAACCTAATAACACTTTTTGCCCGACTCAGGAATCGAACCCAAGACCCCGTGGTCAGTAGTCGCGCTTGCGACCGCGAGACCAACGGAGCAGTACTCAGTAGACTAGTCTATTACGAAAGTGATAAATCGCCTTCATATAATTTTATTCCGGGATATAGCTACATCGCTAGATCTTATAAAATATAACTAAGCACGAGGGAATGCAATCTCGAGGCGAGATCGCAAATTCGAGATCTCGCGAGATTAGAAATATCAATCTCGCGAGATCTCGGGAATTTCGAGATCTCGGCTGAAATTTAAAAAAATATCGTTTTTCTTAAGTAAGTAAAACGCAAAGAAAACAGCTTAGTTTTCTTTATTACGAGAGTAAGATACAGAACGAATTGGAAAATAAAACCCTCATTTATTTAGTAATCATTTACTAAAAGCTTAATAATTAAGCCATTAATGAACATACGAATCACAATTAAGTTTTTGAAATTAAAATTACCAGTCTTTGGTTTATAAAGATATAAAAATTAACAACATCTCTCACGGTAAAGAATTTTAACAAAAAATAGACTCTTTATTGCGCAGTAAACCGTTCTTATTTTTCATTTAAGAGCATGGATCATTAATGTAGTAAACGGTTACAGTAACTACTTATCAGTAGACTTAAGTTGAACCTATGTTAGAGTACAAAAATAATAAATATAAAAGAAACAAGTCTTATGAATGGTTTTGGAAATAACTCCTTATAAAACATCATCAGCGTAAATTGCGAGCGTTATGCGTCCCTGACTGCCGCCATTCAATCTCGTCAATCTCGGCCGAGATCTCGTCATTTTATGCTTCGAGATTAATCTCAAAAAATAAGGCGAGATCTCGCGAGATCTCGATCTCGCGAGATCGAGATTGCATTCCCTAACGAAACAACCACCGAAAGCACCCCTCTATTTTTGGTGATTTTTTTTCAGTAAGCACGTTCGATACTCAGCAAGTAGTTTGTGTAGTGTTCGCATCTTCTTAGCGCAATAAGACATTTTCGCGAAAACCAATTTCACTTTACGTTTTACAACTCACTAGCTTTTGCCCGCGGCTTCGCTCGCGTTAAATTCGGGGTAATTGCTCGCGTTAAACTGATTTACAGTTACCTGCTACATGTAGTTTTTGCCCTTGCGCCTTTCTTATTGTAATAGCAATGCTAAGTTTTCCTTTTTCTTCCCTCTTTCTCCCTCTTATCTCAATCTTTTTTTTAAACTTTCGCTTTTATAATATTAGTAAGGATATCAATCATTGTTTCGAATGCAGACAAGCATTTTGTATAGATTAGTTTATCATTGCATAAAATTTAACGGTGAAAAGAAATTCGTGACAACACGACGTAGAATGTTTTCTCCGAGATGAAGCTGTCTGTGCCCCAGCTGTGAGGAAATTAATGCTTTTGTGCAAATAACACTTTTATGAAAGATGTTGGTAGAGGGTTTACGGCGCCTTTCGTTAAAACAAATAACAAAAAATATTTGGTTTGGTGAAAGTGGCTTATCGATAAATACTTACTTGATGAATGCGTCGGCAATTTTTCGGCCTATGTGATCCATAGATATAGCCATGGCTCCATTACTCACTATGCTATTGTCTTCACTCGTTACCCAGTTGTATCCTAGAGACGTCAGAGATTTCACGAGCAACACATCAGTGTCCAGGTACAAGCCTCCCCACTTGTACAAAGTCAAACATCGCAGGACTTCAGAACTATGTTCCACCCGCCATTTGCTGTTATGAAAAGGATCATTAGCCAGCATATCTTCTAAAGGAGTATTTTTAGCGTAATCAGTAATGTGTACCCTAGCGAACCTGACATTAGGTAAGCGTCGTAATATCGCGATGCAACTCCTTTGATACGCAAAGTCGCTGATGGGTCCACTCATCATAACATAGACTTGTCTGTTAGGGTGTGCTCTCGCCGCAGACTCGATGGCACATGCCTGGCGGGAGTTTAACCCTCCTCTGCATGATGTCTCGTGAAAGAATATTGAGTTCGGTTTCGGAATAAAGTCCCTGTCTTCAGCTGACGGCAGTGCATCATTCTCGTTTTCATAATGACACGAAATATTATTTTCCACTATGCCCAAATGCATGACATAAGGCTGTAATTGTGTCACATTTGACGTGTTGATATAATAAATAGTAAAACCACTAAATACTAGAAAACTTATAAATATGATCACATTTCTTCTTATGAAGAAAATAATTAGCTTTGGAATTTTTAACAAGTGATTTTTAATGGTTATATCCTTTTTAACGTTATCATTGACAGAAGAAGGCGAAACTGAAAACATTTTGACGACACGTTATCAAGATTATAATTATGTAACAGAGCTGCCGGTTTTACGTAGTAACATTAGTTGTCGATACATTCACTACTAAACACACACTATTGTAGGATAATGTTGCACATCTGTTTTGTCAAAGAGAACCTACGTTTATATAGGCGTCAATATTTTAATTATGGTTCCCAAGTTAAAAGCGATTTTCCTATTAATAGGTGAAAGCAAAATCTGATTTCAGATAAAATTAACATGGTAAGGCATAGGCATATGATTAAAGGATAGTAAGTTACGACTGATCTATTGCATGACATATTCTATCAGTTTTGGAAATCCGTTATATGCGAATAAGTATTACTCTACAATACTTTGTCATTAGCGAACTTTCACCCGTTTTCACCAAAGCTTCGGTTGAATACTAGACAAGTTTCTATGTGACCAAAGGTTGTGGCAAAAGCCGGCTTAGGCCGTGAGTACCCGGGGTTGCGGGTTGTTTGAAAGACACCGTGGACCCGGAATACATAGGGCAAAAGAAGGAACATGATTGGGTTTTACTCAGTAAAAGTCTGATACTTCCCACTGCTACGCCCAGAGCGGGGGAAGTTATTTGATGATTTCCCTTCCGCAAAAAAAAAGCTTGTGAGTAAGTACATTCTCGCGATGAGTCCTGGCATACTCACATTTCACAATTTCATGGTTAACTAGCAACTTGGAGTAATGACTTGAATATATAATTATTTATTTTATTTTCCTCAGAATCAATCCTAGAACTTATCTCTAAACTTATTACCTACCTTAATGTTTAATCCAACATTGCACGTGTAAGCGGGCACCCCTGTACCTAAGCCTGGAGGCTTTACTTATGCTTAGGTGTGTGCTAGTTGATATGTGATAATAAATTAATTGTACCTTATATAAAATGATATTGTATAAAATCTGGTTCTTCTAACCTGACAGATAGATGTGTTGCTGAAAAGTTAGTTCTGCAACTTCTTCCCAGCTAAACACTAGGTAGTGGCGGTGGGCTGGCGTTTAAGGGGACTATCTTGTTAGCGCCGCCGCGCGCCGCCGCCGCGCCGCCGCCACCGCAGTGCCTGTCGCAACGTGTTTGTGTGTCGCTTGAGTGTGTAGCTTGTAGCTTGTGGCCAAACCAG
This sequence comes from Ochropleura plecta, assembly GCA_905475445.1. Classification (NCBI taxonomy): domain Eukaryota; kingdom Metazoa; phylum Arthropoda; class Insecta; order Lepidoptera; family Noctuidae; genus Ochropleura; species Ochropleura plecta. The sequence continues at coordinate 18,932,493 of FR997734.1, forward strand.
AACGCCTTATTAACGCATCTTAGCAGAATCGTGTGTTTTTTCCCATATTATTATAATAACTAGCTGTGCCCGCGACTTCGTCCGCGTGGAATAGTATTTTGGGCATCATATTTATTTTTGCAAACAACCTCCTCAGCTTTATAAATTATAACTGTTACCCACGACTTTGTCCGCGTCTTAGCCCAAGTTCCGGAATTCTGTGAGGATAAACGTTGAAAACGTTCAGCGCTTGATTCCCGTAGTCGGTTCACCAAAGTTCGAGAACTCTGTGAGGCTAAACGTTGAGAACGTTCAGCGCTTGATTCCCGTAGTCGGTTCACCAAAGTTCGAGAACTCTGTGAGGCTAAACGTTGAGAACGTTCAGCGCTTGATTCCCGTAGTCGGTTCACCAAAGTTCGAGAACTCTGTGAGGCTAAACGTTGAGAACATTCAGCGCTTGATTCCCGTTCTCGGTTTATCAAAGTTCGGAAATTTTGTAAGGATTAACGTTCAGCGCTTGATTCCCGTTGACGGTTTGCCGAAGTTCGGAAATTTTGTAAGGATAAACGTTCAGCGCTTGCTTCCCGTTGACGGTTTGCCGAAGTTCGGAAATTTTGTGAGGCTAGATACTGCGAACGTTCAACGATCGATTCATTAGCATGGTTTTGTTCACTGATTCCTCGTTGAGTAGCCAACCTATGCATATTTTCATTCTCTATTTCACTGCTGCGCAAAGCTCGCAGCCGCTTTGCGGTAACAGTCTGCCGAGAAAGCTGAGTTCTTTTTCTAGGCATTATAGTGACGAAGAAAGAAAATAGGAAATGAAAACTTAACCAAACCGTAACTCGTAATCAAGCAAAAACAAACGTAAGGTTAATAATTAGGATCCTAATTATTGTTACCTGTATTTGGTACTTACGTAAAATATAAGGTTAACTAACTGTGTGCTTAAACTAAAACCTAACCTAATAAGGGCTGATTTTTTAATAGTCAGATAATTTTTATCTGAGGAATAAAAATAGCAGTTTGACATATTTTCTATAGATGAGCTGTCAAACCGCCATTTTTATTCCTCAGATAAAAGTTATCTGACTATTGAATAAACAGCCCTAAGAATAATTATGCAGATGACACCTATTTACAGGTATTATCTACAATTTTTTTTTAATAATTGTGAAATTTATAAAAAAAAATAGCTCATGAGGAGCTCGTGGCTAAATAATAGCAGCCGCTCGGGTCGATCTTTAGGTTAAGCCGCGCTTGCCTAGGTTGGTCTGTGGATGGGTGACCAGTGACCACCCGTTACATACCGAGTTTCCTCCGTGCCTCGGAAAGCACGTTAAGCCGTTGGTCCCGGCTGTCATTTGTAGATCTTTGACAGTCGTAACAGGTAGTCAGTGTTCCAAAAGTCTGACAACCAGTCTTACCAAGGGGTATCGTATAACCCAGTATTAACTGGTTGTGGAGGTCAGATAGGCAGTCGCTCCATGTAAAATACTGATATTCAGCTGCATCCGGTTAGACTGGAAACCGACCCCAACATAGTTGGGAAAAGGCTAGGCAGATGATGAATAATTGTGAAATTATTAGAACCAAAATATTATCCTTGACTATCGTATAGCTATACCCCCCCTCCGCCGCGTCGCCCGCAAGCAACGCCTCTCCTCGCCCATGCCCAGCGTCATGTTTTGCACATCATGCGGCGCGTGTGAATTTAATATCGGAGTTATTTTAAAATTGTAATATCTTCTAAGATGTTCATTGAAATTGAGTGATGTCAAAGACAATTTTGTTCACAATGAAATACTGTTAATCAACAACATATTTATTTGGATAAAGATTAATATTATTATGTTGAAACAACTCTAACAAATAATTGGTAATCATGCATTAATTTTGACCAAATTTGATTACCATAAAAACGGTTCTAGTGACTTAATCTTAAAAGATAGACATATACCGTCACGGACATTTTTTTAGATCATTTCAAGAGGAATAATTCTTTTCTACATATTTTTTTGATATCTTGAACCGTTTTTGCAGCGCACGCAACGGAAGCCCTCAAAGATGAATAATTTTCCCCGTTTTTTTCACATTTTCCATTGTTTCTTCGCTCCTATTAGTCGCAGCGTGATGTTATATAACCTAAAGCCTTCCTCGATAAATGGTCTATTCAACACAAAAAGAATTTTTCAATTCGAACCAGTAGTTCCTGAGATTAGCGCGTTCAAACAAACAAACTCTTCAGCTTTATAATATTAGTATAGATTAATATTCTTTCTTTATCGCTTGGTTCGGTCCCTAACCTGGTGTCAGAGTTTATGTTTATGGGCCTCTAATATTGAAAAAAAATATCTCTCAAACCCGCTGGTTTCTCCACGATATTTTTTATATATTTTCCTTCACAATAATTATACAATACGCGCATGAATCCCAAAAATTAGAGGTGCGTGTCTGGGGTTCGATCTCGAGACCAATAATCCAACTAAGAATAAAGAAATGTAAAAGTTTGCGAGGATTTTTGTTATTAAATTTCTCAAACGGATAGAAGCTCGAAAGGGGGGGAGGGGTCCATAAAAAATCACGAAATATCACAAACGCGGAGTGGTGGGAAGGGAGGGGGATGTAATAATATATCACGTGTATTTATTTTTTTGGCAAACGCGCGATTACTCAACCTTTTGTTTTGTTTTAATCCGTGGTCCGAGGATGTTCATGTAATAGTACAAAAAGTTTTTCGCATTCTTTTTATTATTTTTATGTCAATCAAAAGCAACTTGCGAACTTTCTGTCTACCTCTTTCTGTATATTAAAATTAGATGATACTTTTGTATTTTATAATTCTTTGTACATACGTGCTAAAAATACACGTGATATGGGGTGGGGGTTATACCACACCACGTCTCAGCAAGGGGGAGGGGGGGGGGTTAAAAATGCCTAAAAAAAACATCACGTGATCATTGGACGGCCCCTTACGACGACTTCTCCCGATTTAAAGGCTACCTATAAATGCTGGCTCAGAAATTTTAAATATCACCAGGTGGGGATCCTCCCTTTAGTGGAAATAATCTAATAATTTGTTTATTACTTTATGCAGGTCATGTCCCCCATGACCGCCATAGATACGCACTTGGAGCCACTTGTTCAAACACAAATTTCAAAGTCAAAATGTACATTAAATACAGTTGGTGCGCCATTTGTGTCAACAAGCTTGCTTGATTAACCATAATAAAGTAGGCAACTGGCTGATAACCGTACTGTGTACGCGTTAGGTTTGCGATTTACTTTGCTTTATAGAATATGAACATAATGCAATACTACATACCCGTCTACGTTATTAGCTTTATAATATATAATCTATGGCCGTCCTCGAGTTGAATCCAAATTTCTTGCCAAATGACAATGCCGGAACTTGTATAGAGCTGTACCCTAACAAAAAATATTCATGTAAGTACATTAATATAGTACCAGTTATTTAACATTGTACAGTACGTCATTACGATTTACAATATATGTATTATGTTTTATGATCAGAGAATAGGCGAGAGACACTATGATAGGAAACAAAAGAGCGCCTTACCAATTTGAATAGCAATGATCAAACATTCAGAGTTTTATAGGCGTTACAAAACGAAAAATACAGGTTCACTTACCTGTCTGTGTAAATTCAGTACTGACTGTCGATTCACTCGCATCCATCAGGGGTGAGATCATGCTTGCAGATTTATCCTCTGATCCTATACCGATGATGGACATCTTTGATGTTAAATCTTCAGATTTGCCGTTTAAAGTAAGTGGTAGAACTTTAATTGCAGATGATAAGCAGACAGTGTAATAAATGTGTGTTGTTTTTTCTGTGTATACCCTACATACGTTTGGCACTCAACATCATGAGAGTCAGAATCGAAATCGTAAACGAATAAGTCCAATAAGCACAGCAAAATAAGAAGTTTAAGAAGATAATAAAGTAATATAAGAAGCGTAAACGATAGTTTGTGGTCAAACTGCAATATGCAAAATAAAATGTACCTACCTACAGAATCTTGCAAGCAACATTTTAAAATCTTAAAAATATTGACGGTTTCATCCCTTTATATTTATGAATTCTGCATTTTTGTCAAAAACAGTATGTCCTTATATGAGCCTATTAAAAGTTTGCGTCGTTCTGACAAATTGCACACATTGCCTACGAAAACAGAATGTACCTATGTATAAAAGTGTATATGCAATGGCACCCAGACTGTACAATAAGTTGCCCAAACAAATTAAGGAGTGCAAAAGCCATGAATTTAAAAACAGACTATCACTATTATTGATTGACAAAGTGTATTATTCAGTTGGCGAATTTCTTAATGACTAACTTTTAGAATGTTGACATTTTTATTTATTTATTCTTGCTTTTAATTACTTATTTTAAGATGACTAACGTTTTGAGAATTTTTTATAATATTGACATCTAGCCGACATTTTATATAATCTAATGTAATTGTTATTGTGTTAATCTAATAAGTATATAAAATTTCCGTGTCACAATGCTAGTTACCGTACTCCTCCGAAACGGCTCGACCGATTCTTATGAAATTTTGGGTACATATTGGGTAGGTCTGAGAATCGGCTAACACCTATTTTTCATACCCCTAAACCTCAGCGGGTGAAACCGCTGGGCACAGCTAGTTTTAATAAATGATTTAATTTAATGTAAAAAAAAATGTATGACTAACGGCGGAATACAGATAGTTTCTGACTTCCTTATTTTACCATCTATTTTTTACTTGTGTTCACAAAATAAATGAATTTGAATTTTTACTTGGCAATGGAAAACATCCTGGTATTGCCTGCATGGGATATGGTCCAGATACGTGTTTTAAAGGACTTGGATGGAGTGACAACCACCCAACAACTGATGGACTTACGATAACGTTAACAGTCTCATCGATTCTATGAATAATCAGTGCCAGCAAGTTCTCAATATCAGAAGAGGCCAGTTTGTATTAATTGATGTAATTTTTATACAACCATTTCATTTTAGTTTAAGTTAAGTTGATTAGGCACCTTACTTTGTACTACGTACTTAAATACCTACTCGTAAGGAATAAGGATAATAAGGATTTAATACGAAAACACATAGTAAAATTGAAATTTGTATGTGTTGCTTAGATTTTTTTGATGTTTGTTTTTTGCATTTTCATTTCATTGGAAATGTAATTAATGCGATAAATTTTTATTTATTTCAAAAGTAATTTTTAAATATTAATTATTATTAATTAATTAATTACTATTTATATTATTTATTTACTGTGCATTATCAGGGCAAAATCCGGCAATATAATTTTCGTTTTGTTATATGTTAATGAATGTTGTGGCCGATATTCTAGTACTTAGCAAAGTCTTAATACTTTACACAGCTTTTTGGAGACACACTTCATCTGCTCCAAAAGTTAAGAATCGTGGCTACGATTCTTAACATCTGTCGCATCACCCGGAAATTCCTTACCTACTTCTTCTACAACTTCATCAACATTCTCCATTTAAACTCCTCCCTACAAAATGAATAAACGAATAAAAACAAAAAATATGTTTTACATTTCCTTAAAAAGTCTCGGAACAAAAGCTGTTTACTTTCATGGTCCGAGAGATCACCCGGGAGGTCTTGCGCCTTTCATAAAATTACATCTTATATGATTGAATTTATCCTCTTAGATAGAGTTGCGACTTGCGACCGATGTTGTAAGTGTTTAATAATGGGCAGAACATTGGTAATACAGGCTTAATATTTGCCCTGGATTTAATTATACTTATTTTATTGATCATAATTTGGTATTTATCCGTAATAAGTGTTATAAATGAGAAAGTGTACCTATGTGTATGTCTATCTGTTTGTTAGTCTTTCACGGCAAAACGGAGCGACGAATTGACGAGATTTCTTAAGAGGAGATGTTAAAGGGATGGAGAGCGACATAGGCTACATTTTGTCTATTTCTAACCCCCACTTCCTTAAAATGAGGGGTGAACGCGAGCGAAGCTGCGAGGAAAACCTAGTTTTAAAATAATTTTAACTAAAATATATGCATTTAATACTTTAAAAAATCGTAATAGAATTTAACAAGCAAGCTTCGGGATTTGTTGAACCGAATAGTTTTTATGTACCAAATTCTTCTCCATACAACGCGTATATCGCTGGACAAAACTTTTGAGCCATCTTTTCATATGGCGAATCGTGTTTTAGTTTTTTATTATGGGAAAGTTTGTTCCAAAAATGATGAGAGTAGGCTTTTTCGACGTTCTTTAATTCTCCAGGTTGGAAGTATTCGTTACATCTGGAATAAGGTATTGGGTAGAAATATTGTGGGCCAAAGACTTCAAGTCCTGAAAATTAAAAATCTCTTTAATCAGTTTATTTTTGTTTCTACAATAGTTTTCAAATCACATATTTAAATTATACAATTATATAGTAATACATAATTAAAAAGTTACAGTACTGACTCATGTCAACGTTTGTGTTACTTGTTTTATGTCATTTTTTACATATTGATCCTATTACTTGTATAGATTCTTTGTAAATGGGTGGACAGTGGACTCTGTGGGCTAAAAGTTAACATGGAATCTACAATTCCTTGATGCTTGTTAACTTTTTATATCATTTAACGTTTTGTAAAGTAAACAATGGCTTATTATCGGGCCTACAGTGTCCTCTCATAGTTAGGTAGGTACTACTAACGCTGTAACAACAACATTGTAAAACCATATGATTTTTAAAAAAGTTACCTAACACGGAGTTCAAAAATATAAATTTCACAGAGTGGGCTCACATTATTTGAACATTTAATGGGAAAAGTAATCGTGATGTAATAAATAATTATGTCGATTATATTGTTAAAGTACCAACCTTTACAAGTTCTATTCGACCATTTTTTTAGTGCGGTTATGTTGCAAACTTTGAATACTGTTCTCGTTAGAGCGAGAGGTCCATTATGTGTCCAAATATCTGGTCTATACGTTGTTCCAATTTCACTGGAAACAAATTCGAAAACATTTTCATTCATTACAGACAAAACAAAATAAACATAAAGAAAAGGAAACATGGCACATTTCCATTTATTATTGCACACAAAATAATATATCGCAGTAGAATAATTATAGTTTTTATATCGTTATATCCTGGAAGAAAGAGAAATAAAAGCTACCGTTTATTTACCTATATGAAAGCGATTTAAAACCTTGTCCCTAGACTAATGTAGTGATATAATTATAAAAAATACATTGATATTGCCAAATAATCACTAAAATTCAAAACCCCGTTTTAATGTGAAATGTTACACTTTGCTGTCCTATTATAGGAGCCGACGCCGCGACGTTGCCAAGCTACGTGGGTTTCCATTTATACCAAGTCGAGGTGCCTCGAGTGCCGCTTTACTCGCTCAAATACATTCAGTCAAAAAAGTATCGGGAATGGATGATTTGTTTATGGTTCCAAATTAAAATTTTTGTTTTTTTTGTAGTTGTTAGATTGGCACAACTATTTTCCATTTTGGCGCGGAGTTTGAGTTGCATCTGTTATTTATATTAAATACAGTGCTGGTTTTAGTAATATCATATATAGTGTGTATTGCGAATTTCATAATGGACAAAAATATCGAACAAAGAGTTTGTCTTAAATTTTGCATCGCCAATGGAATTTCGTGTTCGGAGTCACTGAAAATGTTACAGAAGGCTTACGGTGAATCGACTTTATCAAAAACTCGTGCTTATGAGTGGTTCAAAGCGTTCAAAAGCGGTCGAGATGCGATGGAAGATTTGCCTCGCTCTGGTATGCCGTCAACGTCTGCAACTGAAGTTAACATCGCAAAAGTGAAGAAAATAGTGACTGAAAATCCCCATTCAACTCTGAGAGAGATAGCCGCCGAACTTTCTGTATCTCACGAGTCGATCCGTACCATTGTAACTAATCATTTGGGTATGAAACATGTTGCTGCTCGGCTAGTCCCAAAAGATCTGAATTTTCTCCAAAAACTCAATCGCATGAAAGTCGCTGAGGACATGCTAGAACGAGTCAGTTCGGACCCAACATTCATGAAACGCATTGTTACTGGTGACGAGACGTGGGTTTACGAGTTTGACATGCAAACTAGTCAACAAGCTTCGGAGTGGCGCCTTCCAACTGAACCGAAACCGAAAAAACCACGCCAAAGTCGATCAAAAGTCAAAGTCATGTTGACTGTTTTCTTTGACTATCGCGGTGTTGTGCACCCTGAATTCTTACCGGAAGGTCTAACGGTAAATAAAGAATATTATTTGAGCGTTATGCGGCGTTTAAGAGAGCAAATTCGACGAAAAAGGCCAGATTTGTGGAAAGAAAATTCTTGGATTTTGCACCACGACAATGCGCCTTCGCACAAGGCTATCATTGTGAACGAATTTTTGACCAAACACTCAACAAATACCATCCAGCAACCACCATATTCAACAGATATGGCTGCTGCTGACTTTTTTCTTTTTCCTAAACTCAAATTACCACTTCGTGGCACCCGTTTTCAATCGATAGAAGACATAAAGGAGAATTCGCGGCGAGAACTGAACTCAATTCCGGAAGCAGCGTTTAAAAAATGTTTTGATGAATGGATTATTCGTTGGCGCAAGTGTATCGTTTCTAAAGGAGCATACTTTGAAGGTGATAAAATAAATTTGGATGAATAACAGACATTTTGTGTATTATTGATCTTTTCCCGGTACTTTCTTGACAGAGTAGTATAATGCTTATAATAAATTACTTTACTAAAGTACGGCCAACGAGAAGCGATACCAAATGTAAACAAAACCCATGCTAAAACCCCATCTAAAATGGCCGCCCGAATGTTGGCGAACCCGTCTTAACGTTGTCATGTTTTTGCCGGGAGAACGAGACATTACGACAAAGGCACAAGATGGAAAGAGATAAATATTAGATTGTCAACGCCACAGTTGTTTTTTAGGTTAATGACCTTTCGTATCGCTGCTAGTTGGCCTTATTTTAGATGTGTGCGCAGGCACAAGTGCACTCTCTGTTCCGTCAGTCTCGTAGTCCGATAGGACGGCAATCTGACACGACCGGAGAGAGATGTAAGAACCTAATAACACTTTTTGCCCGACTCAGGAATCGAACCCAAGACCCCGTGCTCAGCAGTCACGCTTGCGACCGCGAGACCAACGGAGCAGTAGACTAGTCTAGTACGAAAGTTGTCAATCTCCTTCATATTATATTATTCCGGGATATAGCTACATCCCTAACTATATGACGACTATCTGTACGACTATCTGTGATATGTTGCGACATTATACGCATGTGGTGGCACATAATTGAGAAAGATAAAGTTAATCGTTCAATTCAATTATGTTTGTTTGTTGAACATAGGATTACCAATACCTTTTCAGAAAATATAAAATATATGATGTGAAACTAGATTATTAATTATCTTTGTCTGTATCATTAATGCAATCATCGCTTTGCCTCGTTTATTTATTTGCAAACACTGGTTACCAGGCATGCATTAAAATTTCATGGCAGAGTATTTAGAGAAGACACCGCAAATTTTATATGTTACTACCAGTACTATTACTTATTGCAATTTATATCATAATATTAAACATTAATTGGCAATTTATTTCAAACTAAGGCATTATTACATTAGTTTCGGGTTGGCGGGTTGTTCGAAAGAGATACCGCGGCCCCGGAACATTTGTGGCTTTTAGCCAGTAAAAGTCTGACACTTACTCCCGCTCCGCCCAGAGTGGGGGCAATTAAAGGTATTATTGTAAATTCGTTCATTCATTGTAGTCCTGTGTGCGTAATATATGTCGTATCTAGCCATATTATATAGTAATTTGTTACGACCTTGGGCTGCATGTCGCTTCGGGTCTAGCTTTAAGTTATTTTTCCATATACGAAGTAAATTGTTCCCAATGTCGTTGTCGTAAAACGTATGTCGCTTGAGCGTGTAGCTCGTTACCTAGTAGTTAAACACATGTTCGCATTATGTGTCAATATTTCGTTCAATACGAGTGTTGCGGCGGTGGGTTCTTACTGCTTAGTCACAGTTAGCTTATAGATGAACGTGTCTATACAACATGATGATAAACAATGATTTATAACTCCTGTCCGTGAAAACGGACACGAGTTATAAATCATTGTTTCGTACACAGACAAGCATTTTGTATAGATTATTTTATCATTTCTTTTAACGGTGAAAGGAAAATCGTGAGGTAACACGACGTAGAATGTTCTCTCCGAGATGAAGTCTGTGCTCCAGCTGAGAGAAAATTAATGCTTTTGTGCAAATAACACTTTTATGAAAAATTGCGAAGAGTGTTCAAAGTCACACACAACGATGCATAGAGTTGGTAGAGGATTTACGGCGCCTTTCGGTACAATAAATAACATGTAAAAATGTATTTAATTTGGTGAAAATTGCTTATCGATAGATACTTACTTGATGTATGCGTCGGCAAGTTTTCGGCCTATGTGATCCATAGAAATAGCCATGGCTCCGTTACTAACCACCACATTGTTTTCACTCGCTACCCAGTTGTGTCCCAAAGGCGTCAGAGACTTCACGATCAGCACATCAGTGTCCAGGTACAGCCCTCCCCACTTGTACAAAGTCAAACATCGCAGGACATCAGAGCTATGTTCCACTCGCCATTGGGTTTTATTAAAAGGATTTTTAGCCAGCATAGCTTCTAAAGGAGTATTTTTAGCGTAATCAGTAATGTGTACCCTAGCGAACATGACATTAGGTAAGCGTCGTAATATCGCAATACTACTCCCTTGATACACCAAGTCGCTGATGGGAGCACTCATCATCACATAGACTTGACTTTTAGGGTGTGCTCTAGCCGCAGACTCGATGGCACATGCTTGACGGGAGTTTAACCCTCCTCTGCATGATGACTCGTGAAAGAATATTGAGTTCGGGCTCGGAATAAAGTCCCTGTCTTCAGCTGACGGCAGTGCATCGTTCTCATCTACGTGATGACACGAAATATTATTATTGACGGTGGCCCAGTGCATAGCATAAGGCTGTAATTGTGTCAAATTTGGCGCGATGATATAATAAATAGTAAGACCACTAAATACTAGAAAACTTAAAAATATGATCACATTTCTTCTTAAGAAGAAAATAATTATTTTTAACAAGTGTTTTTTAACTATTAGATCTTTTTTTACGTTTTCATTGACAGAAGAAGGTAAAAACGAAAACATTTTAACCACACGTTATGGTCGCTCTTACGTAGTAACATGAGATGTCGATGCATTCACTACTAAACACACACTATTGTAGGATAATGTTGCACATTAATTAAAAAATGTTATTATAGTGTACAAGATTTAATTACTGATATTTTTTAATATTTCATGTGCAATAAACATTTTATATACTTTTTAAATATTTTAAGACAACTGTTTCTCTTATTAAGGTTCTTTATAATTGTAGATTTTGATTAAGATATTTATTTCAATATAAAATACATACCTAGTATATTTCTTGTAACTGTGATTGGGCAACCGCCTAGGGCTCCGAATAGGAATCAGTCTCAGTGTTTGAGCACGACGGACCTTAATACTTTCTACATAGTTTAATTTACATAACTTTTACTTTTTCGTCAAATGTCCGTCAATTACTGGCGTTTGCGTTATAGACGACAATTTGTTACTTGCAACACAATTTATAAAATAAAATAAATAAATTACAATTTGACGTAATTTTACTACCCTAATTAGAATGCAAATTCACTTGAAAAGTTGTCGTTTTTTTTTCTGGCAAATTATCAATTTATTGTTAGATAATATTACTTGAAAAATTGTAAAGTAGTTTTAGGCATTTTTATTTATCAATGTGCTTACAACATTTATTCATCAATTTTATTTAGGAATCAATTTCTTTACAAAATTGTTGATAAATTACCTTTTTTAATGGTAAGAATGAACATTACCAACTTTTTTCTAGTTAAAAAAGTTACCTCTAAATTGAGAAACAATTAACCGCAAATTTTTCTTTCCAACATTTGCTGTCAAATTATCGGCAAATTCTGGCAGCAAATTTTAGGTACCTATACCTACCTATCAGCTAAATGTATTAGGTATGGCATAATTTTTCAGTTTCATAAAAAGCACTCAGAGCTATGAAAAATCATACCTAATATTCGTTGTTGTGGTTTGATTATAATTTCATAATCTAGTATTTCTTTTTTAAATATATATATTCTGCAGCTAGTCCGCTATAAAAATAAGATCATAAAGGAGTTTATTAATGATAGAGAATACAATACATCATTTTACGATGCTCTTGGCTAACAATGTATGGGCGCAGAGCAGCAAAAAATATAGGTTTCAAACCAAAGCTCTTGCAACAAATAATAGAATAAAACATTTGAGCTTTTTCGAACCGAATAGTTTTTAAGACCCAAATTCTTCTCCATACATCTTGTAAATCGTTGGACATAACTTTTGAGCCATCTTTTCATATGGCGAATCTTTCTCTATTTTCATATCGTGGGTTATTTTGTTCCATAAATGATGCGTGTAGGCGTTTTCGACGTTCTTTAACTCTCCGGGTTGGAAGTATACGTGGCCTTTAGAATAATGTATTGGGTAGAAATATTCTGGGCCGAAGACTTCAAGTCCTGAAAATAATATTTAAAAATGTTGAAAACTTTATATGGCAGCTTGTGCTTGCTGAAGACAAAGTTGATAATATTAAAAAATAACTTAAGCCGTGGTACGAAAGCGCCGAATGATAACATAGTGCTATACCTACATACTTACCCTGTTGGACCCTGTTCCCGATACCGGTCGGCTACAAAATTTTATATTTTTGGTTTTCTTTGTAAAAATATTTAGAAATGAAAATAATATTTAAAGATAATGAATAAATAAAATCCTAATAGTATAATAGCAGACCAGTGTCTGGATTCGTCTGGTTCACGATAGTGGGCTCACATTATTTGAAATACAGTCTATAAGAAAATTAAGCGAGATGTTCTTATAATTTTGTCGATGATAATGTTATAGTTCCAACCTTGGCAAGTGCTAGTCGACCATTCTGTCAAGTTGGTTGTCTTGCACATTTTGTGAAGAACTCTCGTTATGGCGCCTGGTCCATTATGTCCCCAAACATCTGGTCTGTACGTTGTTTTAACTTCACTGGAAACATAATTCATTAGAGGTTGTTAAAAGGAAACATGTTCTCATTAATTATTCGAAATATCTCGAATTTTATAAATATCCTGTTTCAATATTAATGTTAATAATAATGTTAGTAACCATGTCAGTTTAAAGACTTATAAAAAATATATGTTTGTTTGCATAGGTATATACGAGTATATTCTAAAATAATACATACAAAATATCAAAGTAGGTATAGAGGAGAGAAAATATCCCAAATCTAAATCCCCTTGTTATATTACTCACAAATCACAATAAAGATAAAGGTAATCGTTCAATTGAATTATCTTTATCTGATAAACATTGGATTACCAATACCTTTTCAGAAAACATAACTATGATAGAATGTACAAGTAAATAATTAATTATCTTTATCTGTATCATTAGTGCAATCTTCGTTTCACATCGTTTATGAACTTGGGCGATGCGACTTGCGTCAAGCGACATGCGCGTCGCGTTGCAAGTCCCATATACCTATTATTGTTACTAATGTTGATGTCGTAATACTCGTGTAGCCTGTACCTAATACTTAAGCTACGTTCACATTTGTGTCAATATTTCGTACAATGCAAGTAAAGCCTTGGTAACTTCCTACTGCTTAGTCACACTTAGGTCATAGATAAGCGTGTCACGGGAATCTATCATCAAGAAAAATTGTCTTTGAAATGTTTAGTTTCATAACAAATCACAGATTCTCTAGTTTTACTACACTATAAGTAATGTGGACGCAGCTCAAACTTGTTTAAAGGTGAGTCAGCAACCACTGTTTCGATCAATAGTTGAGTCTAATGGTCTGATAACCGAGTGTCTAGATAAACAGACTTGGAGAGGTGCTTGTTTGACATACCTACACTTGATTTACAAGGTACACAGATTTTTTACTAGAACTCGGTTTGCCATGTTCACGGCAAGAAACGTAGTGTAGAAAACTCAAAGCGCGAGAAGATGTCTTTGTGGAAACCATAACACGGATTGTATTTTATTGTTTCAACCTCAGACAAGCATTTTTTGTAAATTATTTCCTCACAACTGCTCTCAAAGCGGTGACAGGAAATATGGTGAGGAAACACGCAATATATTTTTTTTTTCATTTTAATTTTTATATCCTTTCACAAACATTATATTAAACATACTAAATAACTTACAAATAAATTAAAAAATAGCGTCAAAAAATTCGTCCTCAACGCTATCAGTTGGCAACGTCCCCAAGAGACTGGCCGCGTTGCCACGTTGTATGGCAACGCTAAGCCTCTGGCCAAAGTAAAAGCCAGCCCTTGGGTCACGGGAAGTGTCAACCAAACGTTTTGAAATTTCCTTAAACAGGCTGTGAGCACAAGGACCCCACGGTCCCAGAGTTTCAACCCCAAACGGCTCGAAAATATAGTTACCAATAAGGTTACTATATTTACGCCGCTTGAGGTTCTCTGCAGCCGCAGCAGCAGCGCCAGCGCAGCACGAAGAGCTAGGAAGATGGGATGGCGCAAGAGTATCGACGCACGTTGCGTCCCACACTAAAGGCCTACCCAACTTTCAAACAAACAAAAAATGTCAAAGACACTACCTTTTTACCGAGAGGCTGTCTATACCCCAGCAGTGCAGCATTTTTGCAAATAGATAGATAGATAGATAGAATATTCTTTATTATGTACACCATACAAGTAACAAGAATAACACTAGACAAACTTATAAATAAAAATAACACTTGCGCGGATCTGACTTGCGCGAAAAACAATGATGCAACGAATTGGAACTATATTAACATGTTAAATAGAGAAAAATCTTAAGTATTGTGTGTGGCAAAAATGGTTTATCAATTGGTCAAACTTACTTGATGATTGCCTCTGCTAGTTTTCTGCCTAAGTGATCCATAGAAATAGCGAGAGCTGCATTATTCACCAAACCGTTGTCTTCCCTCGCTACCCAGTTGTGCCCTAAAGGCGTCAGTGACTTCACAACCAGCATGTCAGTGTCCAGATAGACCCCTCCCCACTTGTACAAAGTCAAAGATCGCAGGACATCAGCTGTATGTTCCACCCGCCATTTGCTTTTATTGAAAGGTTCGTTGGCCACCATAGCTTCTAACGGAGTATTTTTAGCGTAATCAGTAATGTGTACCCTAGCGAACCTGATGTTTTGCAAGCGTCGTAATTTCACGATACAGCTCCTTTGATACACAAGGTTACTGACGGGTGCACTGAACATCACATAAACTTGTCTCCTAGGGTGTGCTCGCGCTGCAGACTCGATCGCACATGCCTGGCGAGAGTTTAACCCTCCTCTGCATGATGTCTCGTGAAAGAATATTGAGTTCGGTCTCGGAATAAAGTCCCTGTCTTCAGCTGACGGCAGTGCATCGTTCTCATCTACGTAATGACACGAAATATTATTATCGACAGTGCCCAAGTGCATGATATAAGGCTGTAATTGTCTCACATTTTGCACGTTTATATAATAAATAGTAAGACCACTGAATACAAGAAAAGTTATAAATACGATCACAGGTTTTCTGATAATAAAAATATTTTTCTTTGGTGTTTTTAACGAGTACATATTTGGACTTTTCTTACGACATTAATGATAAAAAGGCGAAAACGGAAACATTTTAACGACACATTATCAAAATTAGATACAGATCTATAACGATCGCTTTTTAGCTATAACATGAGATTTCGAAACAGATTATGACAATCACTAGGTACTAACGTTCACTATTGTAGGATAATGTTGCACATCTGTTTTATCAGAGAAAACTTACGATTATATAAATATATTTCACGTGCAAACAACAGGCAAATCGCTTGTAACTTGGAAAAGTCCAAGTTACAAGCGATTTGCCTGTTGATAGTTCTAGTGTAGTGTTGATAGTGACCTCTCTCCTACTTAAATATAATATTATAAATGCGAATGTTTGTGATGATTTATGGATGGCTGTATGGATGTTTGTTACTCTTTCACGTCAAAACGGCTGAACGGATCTTGATGAAATTTGGCACAGAGGTAAATTATGATCTGTAATAACACATACGAGCTCGTTTCGCTCGCTATCGCATCCGATCCTTTTTAGTTCGCTCTTAGGTAAATTCTCTTAGTACATACAAGAAAGAGAGAGTACCAAGCGCGTTCCAGGGTAGCCGGTCAAAAGCGTCATGACGATCCTGGAGGTCCCTGACACCTTGATGCTTGATAGCCGTGATCATGTTTATGTACTCATTGATTTAAATAAAATAAATACTTTGCGTGACGGCAAAGGACTAAGCTAGTCCTAAAACCTGTTTTTGTGTGAATGCATCAACAGAACCTAACCTATTCGAATACCAATTCGCTTCGCCCACTCTTGCTTTCTCTCCACCTTGAAACTGACTTCATCTCAGGGCATTGCCGTAGGCAGCATGTGCTAAGTATATATATGGATAGTGTAAAGCCTAAGAGACAAATATATATCTAATGTTTAAATTTTTGCTAGGGAGTTTCTTCCGCTTCTTTTTGGGAAGTGTGGTGAAGGGTTGAGACTGCCTAATGGAGTTAAAAACTGTTCTTTTGGGACGCCAAAAGAACAGTTTTTTATGTTTTATATCCTACTAGTTTTTGCCCGCGGCTTCGCTCGCGTTAAATTCGGGGTAACACAGTTCCCCTAGCGCCTTATTGATTTGTAATAGCAACGCTAAGTTTTCCCTTTTCTTCCCTCTTTCTCCCTCACACCCCAGTTTAAAAAAAAATTAGCCTATGTCCGTCTCCTGGTTCCCAACTATCTCTGTACCAAAATTCATCAAGATCGGTTTAGCCATTAAAGCGTTATATTTAGGTTAGTTAGTTAGTTATTAGTAAGGATTTTGTATTAATACTGAGCAAAGGCCTCAGCCACTTTTATCCAACTTTCTCGGTGTTTTGTCTACTTTCTCCAAGAGATGGAGCTTTTTGGGCCTTCCTCGGTGACGACAACCGTCTTCAGGCATCCACTGTGTGATGATTCTGGCCCATATGTTATGACTCATCCTGAAAATGAGACTCGTCCTGTATATAAATAGCTTTTTGTGATGCATTTCATGTAAGATTCTGCTGCTAAGCATTAATTATACCAGAATTATTAATATATACTCACTAGTGTGTTCTAGGCCAAGAAGTAAACCGCTTTGTTTCACCTAGTTTAGTAGTAGGCTGTTATATAGTGTGAGCAATATCTTTGTTTAGCTGCAGTAATTCTACATTCGTTATTTTCTTTTCGGTGTTTTGTTTTAGTATGCTACTGTAATGTCCATGGAATTTAGTTTTGTGCAGGTGTATAAGTGAATACTTGTAATTGGCTGTCAGTCTTTTCTGCAAAGTTTTGTTATGTTCTCTTTAGCTGTAAGTCTTCCATGTTAAATAAATACATAATGTAGAAGATGGCAGTTCAATTATGACGGCACGGTTGGCGCAGTGGCTGAGAGGTCGACTGCTGCGCTGCGTGTCGCGGGTTTGATTCCCGCACGGAACAAATGTCTGTATGACCTGCAGATATTTGTTTCGGGTCTGGCTGTTGTGTATGTGAGTTTAAATGTTTGTAAACGCACCCATGATACAGGGGAAATTCCTAGTGTGGGGCAACGTTTTTTTTTAAATATATATATATATATATATATATAAAATATTACAAGCCTTATTAACTTGTGTGTTTGCGTTTGGCTGCTGGCATTACATTGACATAATTTGTCATCATTGCACATTATGTATTTTTTGTAATAGCCGTCTATTCATTTTACTTTTCTTTAGAGTCTTGAAGTCTGGAAAATGTGGAAAAATGTTATTTATAGTTTTAAAGTCTCGATTATCAATTACTGAACTACTTAGCTCTTAGTAATGTTGCCATAAATTTGACTCCTAGATGTTATCTACGTTAATGGGATTCAATTCAGTAATGAATAGCTGTTTTTAAATTCGTCAAAGTAACAACATTTTCTGTTGGCCCTATCTTTAGTCTCCGTCACCTTTAGTATCTTTCGTAATAATATGAATTGGAATACTAATTATGAGCTATAATTGGATATTGTAATTTTAATTATCCTACGTACATTTTGACCATGGTTAACTTTGATTCTCACGGATGTACAGACGCCTGCACATCAAGCTACTACAATCTATCAGATTTCTTTGATAGATTTTCGACTTTATTTCTAAAGTATTAGGTTCAAGGTTCATTGGGAAAAATTTACAGTTTCGGGTAGCTTGACCTGCTGGCGTCTGTACCTACGATTTAAATGTGTTTATTCATTTAAAGGTACTGTACTGTACTCATCATTTTGAACAACTTTTATTAGGGCACTAACCCTTGTTACCGCGTTAAACAGCTGTTCCCTACATTATGCAGAAATATTGTAGAAACAATATTTATGTACCTTATCATTTTAAATTATGAAATAACTTCTTGCACTCTGGGCAGAGTTGAAGGGAGTGTCAGACAATTACTGACTAAATCCTATCCATGTTCCTTTTTTACCCTCAACCCGCAATCCCGGCAGAATAAAGGTACCTTAAGGCAAATTAAAGGTACGGCAAGTTTATTTCAAACAAATAAAGTAAGCAACACAGTTCTACTTTATGATAAAATTTAATTAATAGTAATTTCGGTAACACCGAACGTTATGACAGTTTTAATGACGACATAAAATTTTATTTTCTCGATAATAATGGTGAGCATGCTAAGTTGCCAAGATTATTTTCACATAAAACTGCACAATTTTGTTTCAAAATGTTTTATATTTTATTTATAAAAATATATAGAATGAGACCGGGCCTTGCATTTTGTTACACA
The DNA here is from genome assembly GCA_905475445.1 of Ochropleura plecta. NCBI lineage: Eukaryota > Metazoa > Arthropoda > Insecta > Lepidoptera > Noctuidae > Ochropleura > Ochropleura plecta. The sequence goes on from FR997734.1 coordinate 18,951,458, forward strand.
ATAAGTATTGTAATTTTTTTGTATGGTGTTCGAATACTATTTTTTCGTAGCTCCTCTGAAGCTGATGACGAGAACTCAGACGGCAGAAGAGTTGCAGAGTGGCAGCGAAGTTTGATATATGAGCAATGTCATATGTCCAGAAAGGGCGACGCTCTTAAATTACTTCCCAGAACTGTCAAACTCCCCGAGAATTCCATATTCTTTCATGAGACCTCATGTGAGGGTGATTTGACATCTCGACAAGCTTGCGTTGTAGAATCAGCTGCTAAAGCCCATCCGAACCACCAAATCAACGTGTTTTTCACCTCAGCGGTGACAGCAGAAACATTAAAAAAAGGCCGTGTGAGTACCATTATAAATAATTATAAGAATGTGAAACTTGCAAGAATTCTTATTGAAGATTATGCAAAAGGATCTCCACTTGCAACAAAGCTACGACATATGCCTAGTGACGACCTTCAAATGCACATGCCGAAAATAATGAAGTATTTGACTTTGTATAAGTTCAGTGGGATATATTTGAGTTTGGACGTGATGGTGGCTCGGAAGTTTGATTTGTTGCCAAACTGGGTTGTTAAAGATTCGCCTAATACGTTGTCTTCGGATATGTTTGCGTTCTCTAAAAACAAAGCCGGAAGGGCGCTGGCGAAACATGCTTTGAGGTAGGTACCTACATGATGTTCTAAGTATATATATGGAAAGTAGACCTTGAGCTGACCTAGCGTAGAGACTTTCAATAGAATAAAAAACTAGCTGACAGGCGTTGCAGATAAGTATGTAGTTATGTGCTCAAACCATTTCATCAATTGAAGTTTTTACTTTCTGAATAGCCATTTGATGTCTGAACTACAGTCCAGCGGCAAGCAGGACCTGTGGATTTACAGTCAACCAACAGTGATATCAAAATTGCTGGAAACCTGGTGTTACGACATGGCGGTGAAAGACTTGGATATATCAAAATGTAACGGTAAGAACTAAGGATAGTTATTTGTGATTAGTTTAGTTAATAAAAAACCAGCTTGATAAGAGACATCCTGGATCCTGAGGTGTAATTAAGCTTAATAAACATGCAGTCGCACTCATGATCGTTCTGCCAGAAATATCTAGTATTATCAGGATAGGTCAGAGTATTTTTGCACATGGTTGAGGCAGTTATGATCCGGTCCAGAGCTGGTTGTGTACCTTATAAAAAACCGGCAAGAGCAAGTCACACTCGCGCACCATTCCGATCTTTTGACTGCGTAGACTTAGGTTTTTTCATAGCACATAGGGACCACAGACTTGACTAAGTACATGGTTTTAATCAAAACAACTCGATACATTCACGCCTTCCCGAGATAAATGGTCTTAACAGATAGACCGAGAGACGGACACCGTAAGAGTTCCGTATATTTTTCTCTTTCAGTGTACCTTTTAAAAATACAGTTTTCATTACAGGTGTGGCAGTTTACAGCCCAGAGTTGTTCTTCCCAATACCGTTTTACAACAGAACACAATATTTTCAAAAGGTAGACTGGGCTAATTGGCGAAAGCGGTTGATATACACCTACTTTGTATGGCACAGATTCACTAGAAACAACATCATCCCACCTGAGTCTCTTTATGGGAGCATAGCGAACGAGTACTGTCCGATAACGTATCAACGATTCAGCGATGCGTCTTGGGTATGGTACCCTGACCATAAGGAACTAAGCAAAATCTAAATAGTTCTCAGTTACACAAGTTTCTACTGAGGGTAGGATTCATGTCAATATTGGGACGGTACGAATTTACGACTGGAAATAAAAGCACACTTTTTCGGCTATCTTACTATTTTAACCTACTTCAAAAGAAGTTTTTAAATTCGACTGTTTTTCTTATATTTGTTACTGGAACATAAAAGAATTAAAGGATCGGTGAACCGATTATTTTGATTCTTTTTTTATTTGAAAGCTGGTGCTTCCCGTGTGGTCCCATTTCAATTTGGTCCAGTTCTGACAGTGGCAACTATGAGAAAACCATAAGTCTTATTTTTTATTTCAATGTATATGGACGATACGCTTATATCTCTTAGTAGGAATGGAAAATCAATACTCTATAAGAATGTGTGTGAGATACCTACATACCACAACTAAAAACATGGTTGCAAAAAAAATCGAGAAATCAAACAGAAGTCACTGACTTCCCGAAGTCAATTTATTTTCCGTTTTTTAGTGTTGTAGCGTAGCTACCACATTATTTAGTATGTACTATGTGTGTGTGTTAAACATAATATTATTATAAACCTACTTGTATAAATATATTATTAGATACTGTATATCTACAAGTATGTACATATCCAATGTCATAAATAAATAACGTAGAAATATATACTTAGATACAAACATATGAGTAATGTAGACTGGATATAATAAATAAGTTCCTAAACAATATGATAAACTAATATTTAAAACTAACATTATAATAGGACAAACACAAAGTTTTGTTATTAGATATTTTTCTATGACGAGCGCATGGAATGCCAACCGGTTCCTCGATACCTCGCAGCCTACGTCACACGACCGGCGCGCGACCATCGCGCTCGCTCGTATGTGCGCCGGCGCCGGACAGTATACTACTTGACTTGACCGCGAGCGCATGTCACTCGAGCCTCTGCCGGTTAGCTTTCTATGCGCGTTACGTATACCCATAATCTAGTGCTTAAGACATTCCTAGTGCTTAGACTCTTATTATCTGTGCTATCTTTCTTCGCTTCTCTTTTCACCTTCATCTTTGTGCTTTCTGTGAACTTTAAATAAACTTTATTTTTCTTCTGTAAGCTGTGTTGCTTTAATATCACCACCACACACGCTTCACTGGTGACCCCGACGAACACGTGGTAAAATGAGTGAGTCGAAGAACATTCCAGACGGCGACGCTAGCGCGCCACCTAGCGCAGCGCATGATATCCAGCGCATCGGCATACGGGTACCTCCATTTTACCCCGAGAAACCGGCTTTGTGGTTCCACATGCTCGAAAGCCAATTTTTTCTGGCGAACATCACCTCGGATAGCACCAAGTTCCATCACGCCGTCGGGCAGTTGGACCCGAGTTACGCTTCGGAGGTAGAAGATATCATAGCTGGTCCCCCCGCACCGAACAAGTACGAGCGGCTGAAGTCAGAGCTAATTAAGAGACTATCAGCATCCCGCGAGAAGAAGATCGTGCAGCTAGTCACGAGGGAGGAACTCGGTGACCGCAAACCCTCTCAATTTCTGCGTCACATCCAGCATCTCGCAGGACCGGAAGTTCCAGAGGATTTTCTCCGAACTATGTGGGCCAGCCGCCTACCCAACAACATCCAGACCATAATAGCCTCGCAGGCTAAAGCAACATTGGACGAGATTGCAGACCTGGCTGACCGCATCCACGACATCGCGACCCCCAGTCCACACGTAGCGGCGGCGTCGACGTCGGGTAGTTCAGGCGACTTGACTACTCAAGTTGCGGAACTCACGCGCCAGGTGCAGAAGCTGACCACCAGGTTGGACAGGATGTCACGGCCGAGAGGTAGGAGAACCGGATCCGGTAATCGTGATCGTAGTAGCTCCCGTTCAAACCGGTCCCAGTCCAACCATAGGAAATATCCGTTGTGTTGGTACCATGCCAAATACGCGGACAAGGCAACCAAGTGTGTGAAACCGTGCGACTATTCGGGAAAAGTTTAGGGCAGTCTGTGATGGCGACCGACGCCTGCCCAAATACCGGTCGCTTATTTATAACGGACCAGCGGAGCAAAGTGCAATTTTTAATAGACACGGGCAGTGATTTGTGTGTGTTCCCTCGTGCGTATGTTAAAGGTACTCATACCAAAACAAACTACCAGCTGTTTGCCGCTAATGGTTCTGTTATTAATACTTACGGGTACGCTCACTTAGTTATAAATATAAACTTGCGCCGTGACTTCGCTTGGCGATTTATTATAGCTGATGTTACTCGAGCCATAATCGGCGTTGATTTTTTATCATTTTATAATTTAGTGGTAGATATACGCAACCAATGTTTAATGGACGGTAAGACTATGCTCACCACCCCGGCTTCGGTTGCGATTATAAATGAAAATGTTTCTTCGGTTAAGGTTATGTCAACTGATCACACTATGTATCACGCTATACTAGCTAAGTACCCCGACATCACTCGGCCATCAGGCATGCACCGCACACCCACAAACAACATTCTTCACCACATTCGCACCACACCTGGACCACCAGTATCTTGCACACCGCGCAGATTAGCGCCTGATAGGCTCAAAATTGCGAAAGCAGAGTTTGAGGCTATGTTGCAGATTGGTACGTGCCGTCCTTCTGAATCGCCTTGGGCTTCTCCATTACATCTGGCTCTCAAGAGGGACAACAGCTGGCGTCCTTGTGGTGATTACCGGATGCTGAACGCCAGGACCATCCCTGACAGGTACCCCATACGTCACATCCAGGACTTTGCACACAGCCTTGCGGGATGTTCTGTCTTCTCCACGCTTGATATGGTTAAAGCCTACAACCAAATTGCGTTAAATCCAAGCGATATTCAGAAGACCGCCATCACAACACCGTTCGGCTTATACGAATTCCCATATATGACGTTTGGGTTGCGTAATGCTGGACAAACATTCCAGCGATTCGTCGATGAGATGCTTCGCGGGCTGGACTTTGCCTACCCATATCTGGACGATATACTGGTCTATTCGAAAGACCAGGCGTCACATATGGACCATTTGCATCAAGTTTTCCGCAGGTTGCAGGAGTATGGCATGGTCATCAACACGGCAAAGTGTGTCTTCGGAGCAGCAGAGGTGGCATTTTTGGGCTATCGCATATCGGCAAGTGGCACGAAACCCCTGCCAGAAAAGGTGAGCGCCATCAGCAACTTCCCGGCCCCAAAAACTATAAAAGAATTGCGCAGGTTCCTGGGGATGATAAACTTTTATCGTCGGTTCATCCCAAATGCCGCCAAACAACAAGCGCCGTTGAACGCTTTGCTGGTAGGATCGGTAAAGGGCTCACACCCCGTTAATTTCTCGTCTTGTGAGCTGGAGGCCTTTGAGGCGTGCAAACAGGGTTTATCCCAGGCTGCCATGCTCGCACACCCAGACTGCGGAACCAAATTAGCTTTAGTTACCGACGCTTCCGACACCGCCATGGGTGCCGTCCTGCAGCAGCTTAAGGATAGTAACTGGCAACCGCTAGCGTTTTTCTCTCGTAAGCTGAGCCCCGCGCAGTCTAAGTATTCCCCTTACGACCGAGAGCTTATGGCCATCTATGAGGCAGTAAAATACTTTCGTCACATGATCGAGGCTCGTGAGTTTGTGATATATACTGATCACAAGCCACTTACATTCGCATTCCATTCCAGAAAGGAGAACTGCTCACCCAGGCAATTCCGCCACTTAGACTTTATTTCGCAATTTTGCACTGATATTAGGCACATTTCAGGGAAGGACAACGTGGTAGCTGATACCTTATCTCGAGTCGACGAGATTGCTTCTCCTGTCGATTTGCAGAAACTAGCTGTCGCACAATCCACCGACCCTGAATTGAAAATGCTCCTAAGTGGTGGAAGTTCCCTTCGTCTGGACAAGGTTAAACTACCTGACACTCATACAGAGCTATATTGCGATGTAAGTGGTACTTCACCTCGACCCTTTGTGACGAAAGAATGGCGTCAGCAAGTTTTTGAGAACCTCCACTCTCTAAGCCATCCAGGTGCGAACGCTACCGTTCGCCTGATCACCGACCGGTACATATGGCCCGTTATCAGGAAGGATTGCAGGGAGTGGATGCGTACTTGTCTGGCGTGCCAGAGATCGAAAGTCCACAGGCATGTATCTGCACCATTGGGCACATACAAGCTTCCTCGGGCTAGGTTCAGAGATCTGCACATTGACCTGGTCGGCCCCCTACCATTATCCCAAGGTTACCGCTATTGCCTTACAGCAATCGATAGATTCACTCGATGGCCTGAGGCAATACCCTTGCAGGACATCACAGCAGAGACCGTCGCTAAGTCCCTCCTCAGCGGTTGGATCTCTCGTTTTGGCTGCCCCTCACACGTGGTTACAGACCGTGGGAGGCAATTCGAGTCTTCCTTGTTCGGACATTTGGCTCGTCTAGCTGGCTTTCAACACAAAAGGACTACAGCCTATCATCCAGCCTCTAATGGTCTCGTGGAGAGGTTCCATCGGCAGCTGAAAGCATCCATAACCTGCCACGCTAACAGCAATTGGGTCGAGTCTCTTCCTCTTGTGCTGCTGGGTATACGCAGCGCCTATAAGGAAGATTTAAAATCAACACCAGCTGAAATGGTATACGGGGAACCGCTACGTCTTCCAGGAGATTTTCTTAGCCCAGAAGACTTAGCAGATCCGGACATCACCGACTACACTGCACGCTTAAGAAGTTTTGCGAATAATTTGCAGCCATCCCCAGCGTCACGTCATGGTGGTCGTCGTTCCCCCTTTGTTTTTTAAAGATCTGGCCACGGCATCCCACGTCTTCCTTCGCGATGACACCATGGGCGGATCACTTAAACCAGCCTATACAGGCCCCTACGAGGTTATTCACCGAGGAGACAAGGTGTTCAAGCTCAGTGTGAACGGTAAGACAGTCACCGTATCAATCGATAGGCTGAAACCTGCCTATATACTGCGTGAACCAGACACCACTACACACACAACTTACCTCCCATTACCACATACACAAACAAACACATACACTTCCACCCAGAACACAACACACGACTTACCTGACACCGGAGACAACTTAGTCAGAAAGACCCGTTCAGGTCGCAGAGTGAGGTTCCCGGACTATTATCGCCCGTAGGACGGTCTCTGGAGGGGGGTGGTGTAGCGTAGCTACCACATTATTTAGTATGTACTATGTGTGTGTGTTAAACATAATATTATTATAAACCTACTTGTATAAATATATTATTAGATACTGTATATCTACAAGTATGTACATATCCAATGTCATAAATAAATAACGTAGAAATATATACTTAGATACAAACATATGAGTAATGTAGACTGGATATAATAAATAAGTTCCTAAACAATATGATAAACTAATATTTAAAACTAACATTATAATAGGACAAACACAAAGTTTTGTTATTAGATATTTTTCTATGACGAGCGCATGGAATGCCAACCGGTTCCTCGATACCTCGCAGCCTACGTCACACGACCGGCGCGCGACCATCGCGCTCGCTCGTATGTCATGTGCGCCGGCGCCGGACAGTATACTACTTGACTTGACCGCGAGCGCATGTCACTCGAGCCTCTGCCGGTTAGCTTTCTATGCGCGTTACGTATACCCATAATCTAGTGCTTAAGACATTCCTAGTGCTTAGACTCTTATTATCTGTGCTATCTTTCTTCGCTTCTCTTTTCACCTTCATCTTTGTGCTTTCTGTGAACTTTAAATAAACTTTATTTTTCTTCTGTAAGCTGTGTTGCTTTAATATCACCACCACACACGCTTCAGTGTTTTTTGAAAGTCGTTGTTTTATTTATTAACGCATTGACTGCTGAACTATTAGCGAAATTTATGCAAATGCTATCAAATAGCTCACAAACCCTGTGCGGCAAACGCTCCTGCGCGTTCAACAAATCTTTCGTGTAGTGCTACGAACGCATATGTGCGGTTGAACAAAGTCTACGCAGTGCGGCTGGCCGCATTAGTGCGGGCGTCGAATACTTTGTCCGAGTGCGGCACGGCGGCGCTTATGTGCGTTTGAAAATTTTCGAGTTTTATGGTAGGTAGTCATAAAACAATTACTGTACATGTAAAGGATGTTTCATACTAGACCACGTAACCCCACGGATCAAGCGCTACCTGTTATTTTTTTCTCTTTTGAATTTGTATTTACTCATAACATATTCGATACTTTGTAGTTACGTAAGAGTGAATGAATGAATGGAATTGAACACTGAGTGCTGCCATGTAGTAGTAAACGATTGTACTGTCCCAAAATTGGCTTATACTTTGGAAAAAGGTGTAATTAATAAGTCGCTCAGCTTATAGTTTATACCATAAAAAGTAACACTAAGTATACATACTTTTTGTAAACATTATTTTATATCACAAGAACTAGACTGATAACACTCCATTATAGTACGTGAAACATTTTCAAACGGCTATGTGTTTGTTTGAGTGTCAAGCTCCAGTTGTGATGCTGGTGGTTTCGACTAAATGAAACTTCCTTTTCGATATGAAGAATGTGCTAATTGACGGCGAGCGAATGTCCCTCGGTATGGTCGAGGGCCTGGCGTTAGGTGGGGCGTTCAGATGACGTAGGATCATACGCCACAATCCCACTGGCCGGCGCGATGTAAAGATCCGGAACAGTGTTACTTAGGTAGTTTAAAGGGTGTTAAGAACCCTTAACAAAAACGAAAGGCACTTGTGAGCACTTGCACAACAAAATGCGCCGTCATTGCAAGCATTTTTTGTGCCTAGGAACCTTCCGACATCATAGAGTTACTTAGTTTGATGTGAAGAATGTATGGTTGGCGGTTTTGTTTAGACTAGGGCTTCCAATCCCGCAATACCGAGATCTCGGTAGTGCGGGATTCCGCGCCATATTCCAATCCCGCGGGATTACGGGTGCGGGATCTGCGGGATTTGTGAGGCTGAATAAAAGTGTGCATGCGACCTCACTTTGATTGTTCTCACACTAATAGATATGATTAATTCATTCAGTTTTTTGTTACAAATAAACGGTGTTATTTGATTGATTTCATATTATTATGTAGATACGTAAATAAATGTGGAGTAAATTACTTTATTTGCCTTATATTTATTGTTTTATTTGCCTTAAGTATATAAATGTAAACATTTTTAATATGCGGGATCCCGCAAATACCGAGATCCCGCGGGATTGAAATTCGTAGCCTCGTAAATACCGAGATTGAATTCAGGCTGCGGCATTGGAAGCCCTAGTTCTGACTCTGTATTATCATCTGCCTAGCCTTCACCCAACCATATTATAGTTGTTATTGTAGTGTTGGACCTTACCGTATCCGTAAATAATTTATACATATTCGCATTGAAAAGAAAATCGTGATTACCGCGTTCTATAAAACGAGGAGAAACATGTTGAGCGCATAAAACATTACAATACCCCCAACAATACCTACTAAAACGAAGAGAGTAGCAGTAGAACGTGCTGAATATACAATATATGTACATACTTACAAATAAACAATTAAAAAGTACGTTATATCAATTTCTTAGTATCTGTAATGTAAAACCATGGACATAATCATATTGTTTGTACCGCTAAAGTGGTTCTTGTTATAGATAAGGCATGATATCTACGTTAACTATCACTTAACAAGCGTAGTTTTTATTAATCTAAAACATATTACTCTATGCACCCATCAGAACAACTTTCACCTTGGGATCATCCCGGTCATCATTAAAAAGTGTTGTTCAGAAATAGAAATGGAACAAAGTTCACTTTTCTAGCGTAAGTCAGATCATGCTAAACGATGGGAGAAAGAAGGTGTATCGAAAAGAGGGAGTGCCTTTTGCACAATGCAGGACTGGCGGCACCCAAAGTAAAAATATAAATAAAAAAAATATAGTACATATTTAAGATAAACTGTGACATCTGAGCGATAACCAGTCCCAACTGACAGCGCCCGTTCACGAATATGACGCATGGATTTTACCAATACCTACGCAATTAGTTTACCCCAATGGTTGTCAATATCAAATAATTATAATAATATCAATATCGTCAATATAATCTCCTACTTTTAATATGCTTGCCTACTTAGGCTACTTAGCGTTAAATTTCGTCTAATTCAGTGTTAGTATGTGAGGAGGTATTTTATTGTAAAATTTTAAACAGTAGGTACCCCATGATAGATGAGTCTATTTTAGCTAGCCTGAAACCAGTTCAGTTTGTTCAGTTTTAGTATGATATTTGTGTCTGACGTACCTACATGATGTTTTAATTCATCGATGTTTAAATTCATCGATGTTTTGACAAGGTACTGTCATTTATTTATTTAATACTTCTAAAAGTCACCAACAGCTTCAGTTTTTAAAAAAACAATATCTTTAAAATTAAAGTATAATTAAATATCTTTGTCAATTACAGGTTAACCAACATTTTCACATACCACTCAAGACAACAATAATAATTATGAAAAATAGTTATTAAAGGCCAATAAACTAAAGCGAAATCACGAATTTATTCTAAGCATAGTCTCTAAATTAATAAAAAAAACTACAAAAACAATAAAATTTCAATTTTAATTAAAATGAAGTCGGTTAAAATTAGAATACGGAAAATATAAATTGTAACAAAAATGGAAAACGAATGAGATCATAAACTAAATAATAAAGTAAAAAAAAATATAGAAAATACGGTAGGTAGTTTTTTTTTAAGAAACTTTGCCCCACACTATAAATTCTCCTATATCGTGGGTGCGTTTACAAACATTTAAACTCACATACACAAACAGCCAGACCCGAAACAACTATCTGCAGGCCAAAAAAATAGGTACATGTTCCGTGCGGGAATCGAACCAGCGGCCCACAGCGCAACAGTCGATCGCTCAGCCACTGTGCCAGATGTAGGCGCTTATTACTACTTTCAAAAAAAAAATCAAAACCATTTATTTCAATTAGACCATTACAGGCACTTTTGAATGTCAAGAAACAAAACTAATCTACAGTCCCGGTCACAAGGCATAATAACTTGTGAAAGTACTGTAGTTGCCCATTCCAAAGCGTGGATCTCTATGGAGAAGAATGGGCAAGAAACTCCATGGACACTCTTTTAAATTATAATATTTTTACAAAATTGTATTTACATCATTCATGTTGAGATTATACAAATATGTGAGAACGATGTAGAAAGACGTGCACAGTAAGAGCGTCCAGAGTAAATAAAAAGCAAAAAATTTTAAATCTAAATAAGTTAAAAATGAACCGTGGTAGCTAAAAAAATGACCAGTCCCAACTGACAGCGCCCGTTCACGAACATGACGTATGGATCAGCCCCATTCAGCTCGACCATTTTGAAGGGAGCCAAATGACCCGACACACCCGCCACCATCAGCGAGACATTTAAGTGAGCATGACACTATCAACGACCAGGGCTTCGTCAAGTCAATAATAATACATAGCACTCACATATGGGCTTAATAATTATACAATACTAGAGAATTGATTCTATACATTGCAAAGATAGTCTTACAATCTTCTGCAGCTTCCACTACTTACTTACTTACTTACTTTTGAGACTAGCATTTAGTGTGTAAGTGGTTCTATACATATTAAAGATATCATGATGTATATCAAAATCGGGTACGGATTTCACAAAACGATTCATCACTCGTCTGAGCCTATTTAGAGGTGAGTAACAACGGTGTAACCGTTGTTTGTGTTGCATGCTCTAGTGTGAAATAAATGAGGTATTATATGGGGCACTTTTAGTCCAATTTGCTCAACCAACGTATCAACAATTCAATTTTTTGTTCACTATTTTGAAGAATATAACATGAGGTCTTGGGTCAGTCTTTGGTCGCTCAGAGGATTCTTATTGACACCTCGTAGATAACCCACCGGAGGTTTACTCTAGGTATTTTGTAAAGGCCCTCTGGATGCTTTCGGTTCGAAGTTTACTGCATTGTGAGGGATCCACATCATGCTGGCAAATTCTAGGTGGCTGAGAACTAAAGCGTTATATAGTACAGTTTTAGTTGTAACTGGCGTTTTTTTTATCCTTTTAGCCACGATGACGCCAAGTTCGCGGACTTCATACTTAGATTATACGGTTTGTAAGACGATCGGTAATACTTTCGGTTTGTCATGATGTTAATTTATACATATTTTAAACTAACGAGAATTATTAACTAAAGAGAATTGCGGCTACGTAGATTATATATGGCACTGGTGGCTCTTTTCTGTAGAATAAAAATAGACTTCATGTCTGCAGCTCGTCCCCTTAGTCTTAGTAAAATACCGTATAATGTTATACTAAGAAAATAACTAAAAAAGACTAGGCGGTATCTACATCAGTAAATTGACTGGTAGAAAATGCCCAAGGCATTAAGTCCGTCTTTGTACAATGTTTTTTTTACTTGTTCATGAAGTTTTAATAAATAAATAAATTGGCGGACATCGCATATACCTAGGGTAGACTGGGTACGGTTGTGCCAATTTTCATTTAAGGTCCAATAACATTTTTAGTGTTGCAATTAGATGCATAAAAGATGTATTTTATTGTGAAGAGTACATTCGCCTACGTATAAATACTTAAATTATATTTCTAAGTGTTATGGTTAATCCATAGAAGCGAGTTAGAAAAAAAAGAGAAAGTGTCACAACCGACCACAACCCAGGGACGGTTGTGACAGTGCTCGGGGTCGGTAGTGACAGGTTCAAAAAATACACCGAAATGGTCATCAATCACTTTTATTGCACGTGATATCTATCATTTTACATTAAGTCATCGGATAAAAAAACATCTTAAAAGATCTTACAGATCTAAGTAGTCAGAGTCATCACAATTTGTGACAAATGTAATGACGACTACCATCTGTGCACCCTAAGTGGGACCAGAATCCACGTTATCGGTGGTGATGTCTTCCGTTTGTTTTTTCCTTTTCCTTTATTGTTTTGTTTTTGGTTCATTTAGTTTTTCTTCATTTGTTTAGCCCTCAATCGTTTTTCTTTTTCTGCATATACTGCCTTAGGTACTGCCTCATTTTCAGGTCTGTATAGATGGTTGATTTTTTGGTTCTAGAACATTTCACCTTTCTTTCGGGAGTCTAAAAGGCCGAATAGTTTCAGGGGAAAAAACAAACGGTATGACTGAAGATGCAGTTGGCTGATTTGGAATTGAAGATACGCACAGTATGGATGGTGAAAGTGGTGGTTATGTTTCATCATTAGGTCCAGGGCCGTATTCATATTCCGGTTTTTACTTCTTTATAAGCATCTTCATATTTTAACATTTCTCATCGACCTCTTTCCGTCTTCCTCAAGCGTTTCGTTGGCATCTGAAAGCCAAAATAAACTTTTTAATTTTGTCACAACCGTACCCATAAAAATTGTCACAACCGTACCCAAAGTACTTTTTCGCAAAAAAGCAATCATTATAGCAATATAAAATAATGTACGTACAAAATAAACACTCCTATTTAATCGCTAATGCTTAACTAATAATGAAAAAAATACTTATTACTGTATCTGTACACGTTTAGCAACAATCACCAAAAATATCGAATAAAAATACTTACTTTTTACTGTCAAAAAGCAAAGAGGGTATCCACTAACGTCCACGTCGCGCGTTGGCTGACGCAACACAGTGCAACACGTTCCGATCCGCATACCGCTCCCTTCATCCCTTACATGTTCCCCGCTATTCCTTATAGTTTCGCAAATATTACGATTGTCACAACCGTACCCTGGCACAACCGTACCCAGTCTACCCTACTGCTGAAATCAGCGATCCTGCAACAGATGTTTTGCATAGGCATTCAGATGATATGCACGTGGAAATTCAGAAGTTAAAACCGTCATGAAACGACTGCTGACGTTCCTAAAGAACTCGCGCTCTATTTACTTACTTGGCCAGAAAACTCATTAGGATTTGTGCTATGAATAGTCGGACAGAAAGCTTTAGCGACTGATTCGTAAACTGAGCCTCTTCGAATTATTGTATTATTGCTTAAAAAATCATACATGTGATACGTGTAAGGTCGATCCAAATCAAAAGTGTCCAGCTCTATAGGTCCAAAAATCTCGTTAATTTCCGTATAATGATGGGGGTAGAATAGCTCTTTGTCGAAGATCATAACCCCTGAAAAGAAAAATACTATAATTAATTATACTCAAAATCAAACACTCAGTTTTCGTATATTCTAGTTTTTATAGCTGGCAACAGGATACTGATTGCGAAAGATTTCAAATCAAACTCAAACAAGTTACATGTCCATGTATTGAACGCTCTTGACGCATACATCGCCGACCTATTGTTATAGTGTTGTTGAAAGAGAAAACTGCCTACTAACTAAAGCACTGACTGCCACGCGGGATGCGCTCGGCTCTCAATGGGTGTGTGAGTAGCTTGTGTTCAAGTGAAAGTTTTATACACAAGTGTGACTTCTCGCAAAAGCTACTTAAATAATAATCTTTCATTATCTGAAATCCAGATCAAAATAGTACATTACTGCAGCGGCCAGCAAAAGACACGACATGTATTATAGACGGACGCATGTATTGATGCGGGCCGAAACGAAACCGAGGCACACATACGTAAGCTCATAAATGCCTAGTTGTGGCCAATGCTTGTATTATACTTTCCTCGCATAATGCACGGAAATTAAAACTAAGTAGGTACAACCCTGAGGAGTGGCTGGAGAGGCGTCATGGCGTCCTCACCTACCGCCTGACGCAGGCCCTCACCGGACACGGAAGCTTCGGGAGGTTCCTGCACATAATCGGGCAGGGGGAAACGCCCGGGTGTCACCATTGAGACGATCGCCCAGAGGACACGGTGGAGCACACAGTGGTGGTCTGCCCAGCTTGGGCGGAGCACCGCCGTGCCCTCGTAGAGGCGATCGGCGGCGGCGACCTCTCGCGTCCGGCCCTGGTTCAGTCTATGGTCCGGAGCGAGAGGGAATGGGAAGCGGTCACCTCCTTCTGCGAAGCAGTAATGCTAGTGAAGGAGGAGGCCGGGCGTTTGAGGGAGAGAACCTCAAACCAACCCAGCCGCCGCGGGAGACGTCCGGGTCGCCGCGAGACGACTCCCGGCCACCGTAGATGCGAGCCTGTGGACGGTGTGCAATGGGTAGCTCACCGTCCGTCCGTCTATTGACGACAGGCCGTGTCGACGGCGCGTTCGTGTTTCACGCGCGCTTCAAAGAGATGTCAGCAAAGCAGAGGGGCTTGCCAGAGCCTCCGCCTGCCGGGGTTGCGGGTTGTTCGAAAGAGATACCGCGGCCCCGGAACGTAAAGGGCAATAGAAGAAACATGGGTGGGTTTTAGTCAGTAAAAGTCTGACACGCCCCCCCCCCCCCGCTCCGCCCAGAGCGGGGGAAGTTATTTGATAATTTCCCACCCGAAAAAAAAAGTAGGTAGGTACAACCCAAGCAGAACTTTTTTATTATAAAACAAACAAACTCACTTTCGCTTTTATAATATTAGTAAGGATTAAATGTTTTATTAACGAACAACAATAATTTTACACGCGCCAAAGTGTTCAATTGTTTTTTTTTTCAATAAACAGCATTGTCTTGCAAGGCAGTTCGAAAATTAAATAAAACTTTTGATAAGTTATCTCCTTGGTTGCCATGTTTCGTTGTAAAAAATCAATATGAAATAACATAGTAATTTATTCTGCTGCTAAATCAAGACAGATACTTATGGATTTTCAAATTATTGCCGGCCGCTGCTCGCGTGTTTTTGGCCAGTACAGCAATTTGAATTTATCTCAAAGAAGATTGCTAAAATAATTTTCAAATTTGCAAGCATGTTTGAGAAAAAGACCGACAAAAATAAAATAATTTAGAAACTAAGTTAAAAAAATGCGTCAAAAACTTCGCACTCAACGCTGTCCATTGGTAATGTTCCAAAGAGACAACTAAACAATTTGAAATGTCCTTAAAAAGGCTGTGAGCACAAGGACCCCACGGTCCCCCAGTTTTAATAAAGTAATAAAAGTAAAACCCATACCTTTACAGTTATTGATGGGTTTATTCAAGAAAGCTGGCGAAGTCACCACTGTCGGACATAGCTTCTGTAAGACATCTCTGACGGCATCTGCGCCTATATATGACCATTTTGTCGGGTCGTACACTTTTCTAATCTCTCTGTAAATAAGTAATAAGAATAATATCTTCGTAGGTGCATTTATTGAATAAAATATTAATAGACAAATCTCATTTCATATTAATAATGCACCTAAATTAAATAGGTAGTACAACTACTTTAAATAGTGCAACTATGTACTTTAAATAGTACAACTATGTACTTTAAATAGTACAACTAAATTAAATAGTACACCTAAATTAAATAGTACACATAAATTAAATAGTACACCTAAATTAAATAGCACACCTACATTAAATAGTAAAACTACATATAATAGCAACCTAGAAGACCCAGGACTTCATGCAGAGTACTAGAACAACGAGGCTGTCGAATAATTGAAGTATAAAACAAAAAAAAAACATACGTGATGATATTGGTTGTTACGGCGGTACCAATTTCATCTTTTGCAAGGGACAGGATGGCTGATGCAACTTCATCTGAGGATTCCTTAGCAACAAAATTTAGAGGCAGATTATCGAATGATCTCGTAGCTATCATATCAGTGTCCAAATATATGCCACCCCATTTATTAAGGGTCACAAATCTTAGTATGTCTGCTGTATGCTGTATCCAAAATCTACTACGCTTCACATCATTAAGTAACGTTGTTTGTACGGCAGTTCCTTTCGAATATTCAGCAACATGCACTCTCAGGAATTTCACGTTGGGGAATTTAAGGAGTTCTGCGAGGCAGCTTGACTTAAGTCTGTGGTAAGT
The DNA here is from genome assembly GCA_905475445.1 of Ochropleura plecta. Taxonomy (NCBI): domain Eukaryota; kingdom Metazoa; phylum Arthropoda; class Insecta; order Lepidoptera; family Noctuidae; genus Ochropleura; species Ochropleura plecta. Next base: position 18,968,027 of record FR997734.1, read on the forward strand.
GACGGGTGCGCTGAACAGTACGTAGATGTCTCTTTCCGGGTGAGCCCTGGCAGCTGCTTCCACTGCACAAGCCTGGCGTACCTTCAGACCACCTTGGCATGAAGTCTCGTGAAAGAATATAGATTTTGCTTTTGGAGAAAAGTTTGGGTCTTCCGCCGATGGCAACGCGTCTTCCATCTCCGAGTAATAACATGCTAAATTATTTTTATTAATGCTACTTTGTTCATTATACAATAGAAATAATATAACTGTAAATATTGCTGTGCCGGTAAATTGTAGGCGTGATCTTGTTACTAAAGGTTTTCTCATGGTAGGAACATAAGATGTCTGAGTTAGAAATATGTAGATGAACACTATCCTTTATTTCACTTCCTGTAGACACCTGAAACAAAGGTACATACCTACATTGGGAAAAAAACATTTAACAAAAAAATAATGCAATTCAGACGATTTTACGTCTACCCCCAGACAGTGGCGGATTTACAAATTTGCCGCCAGTAGGCTATAGATTTTTGCCGCCCCTACTGACCTTTAAATTCAATAGGTACGCTAGTTAAGTTTACAATCATTTATTTACATTTATTGAAATTTGTAATGAAGACGATGTCGAACGATGACGATGTGAAGATCCTTCTGACCGTTTTCGGGCTCGGCGGCCGATCTCTGGGGAGATTAGCCATCGGCGCGGCAGATATTATAAGTAGTGCACAAGTGTGTGCACAGACACAGGTCTCATTCTTACAGGAGAGAGATCAAGAGCAGGACCAACGGCTTAGTGTGCTTTGGAAACACGGGGGTATAATAGTGCCAACTTCCAAACTCCGGGCTGTTAGTGAAAGACTCTTAATGGAAAAACGCAATAACACGTTTTACTTGACCCGGGAATGGTACCCCGTGGTCCCCGAAAACTCAGAAACAAACCATGAAGAAAAGACCGCCAATCTTCCTGGGCGCCATCTTGATTTTCATATTGATTTGGATGGCAAATCATCAAATAGCTTCTCCTGCTCTGGAGGTGAAGAGGCAGTGGCGGATTTACCAGTAGGCTGAGTAGGCTGGAGCCTAGGGCGGCAGATTCCAAGGGGCGGCAAATTTGGTCCGATTTTTTTTTGCAATAATAATCTAGAAACGGTTACAACTATCCCCTAGTTCACGATCATTCTAATAATTTGAAAGAGCCGATGTAATGAACTATAAACTTTCTGCGATATGACAATTCCGTCGTTTAATGATTATCGATATAAAATATATGCCAAAAGACGATTCTGACTGTGACCTTTCTGCGATATGATGTTTCTAGTTTTAAATATTATGTCTAGAGATGATTTTGACTTACAAAATTATGAGTTTTGAATGTATGTTATGAGAGCATGCTCTCAGTCGCCAGTCATTCAGCCGTCCCGGCTGTCATTTGTACCTACATCTTTGACAGTTGTTACAGGTCACGAAAGTGACAACCAGTATTACTAAAGCTGAAAACCCTCCCTGATCAACTTTTTGGATCGTTATTTTTTTTTTACTTATAGTCTCTTTTCTTTTCTGTCATTCTGTCATATGAAATGATAATCTAAATCTGCAAAGAAATACTTTTATTGTTTTTATATTTTTTAATTACTGTGATTACTTGCTAAATGTTCTCCAGCGTTTGATAGTTTATTTCCAGAACACGTGTTATTGGCAAAATTGTGGTAGGTATGTCTCGTCCACAAAAGCCATTAATGAAGAGTTCAAGTTCAAGTTCCCTCCCTGATCATTAAAATACACCCACATACTCCCGTGCACACACAAACACACACACACTCTCTCTTTCTTACTCACACAAACACAATGACATACAGACACACACACACACTTTAATTTTGAATATTATTGTTTTGTTAACACTGTAAAATCTCCTTTGGGAGAGGGCACTGGGTCCTGTATCACAGGTCTTTCACCTAGCACAGGAGACAGTGACTTCACAAAAACTGTAACTACTTCTTGTGTTATAAAGATCATACTTATGCTTATCGTATTACGCAGCACTAACTGGGTTGTGGAAGATAGGCATGGCAGCCGCCCCATGTAAAATACTTACTAGTATTCAGAGCCTGCATGCGGTTAGACTGGAACCCGACACCATAGTTGGGAAAAGTGTAAGCAGATGTTGATGAAGAACACACTGTAACTTGATACTCCTACTACCGCCAGTAGTTACACATTTAGTACGTAAAACACTTTAAAACAATCATGTGATACTGATGACTGTAGTTGCCGATTCGAACTGTCTTTTACATAAAAAAAAAACAATTATATTCAACTAATAACCCGACACAATTGAATAAAAATGCTTGTGGTTTGACAAAATTCATCAGGTTATTGTTATTTGTCAACAGCTACTTCTACATCCTACCACGCAATTGGAAACCAACTAAAACTGGCGAAATAACTGTAAACAGACAGACACACGACGCGTCGTTGCATCTTAGGGCTCATTCACAGAGAAGCGACGCGTTGCCGTCGCGCGTCGCACGGCACTTAACACGTTTTTACGGAGTGTCGGCGCGACGCGTGCTGCGGCCCGCATGTTATTATCACACGCGCAACACATCATATTTGAAACCGCGGGACGGATCGCGAGAATATAAAGGAATTTCGCCAGAATGTATTTTCTATCAGGAATTTCTCTGACGTAGCCACTGGGGATAGAATTGTGCCTGGTTGGTGTCAAAAGGTTCGCCCTCTTTTACATAAGACTAGGTACACATTTCTGCCTAACCATTCAGGGATAATAGGCGTGATGATATTAGTGCACTACGAGGTCGACCAACAGGAGCGCTATTAACACTTGTTCGTTAAACAGTATAACAGTACTGCGACTCACCATAGTTCGAATGCACGCTTGTGCGATAAACTGAAGCTCGATATCACGCTTGTGCGACAGGATTAATAAATTGTGTAACAGTATAATATTTTATGTACCTATGTAATTTATTTATTTAAACTTCATTTACAATAGTAGTACATAGGCGGATTTAATGCCATAAGGCATTCTCTTCCAGTCAACCTTTGGGTAAAATACGACAACATTGTGATAGGGTACAAAAATTATAAAAAATATAAGTATATCCAAAACTATTTGTTTTCGAAAACGTATTTTGCTATACCTACATATACTAAACCACATATATATATGAAATAAACTAATGAATACTTTGAAAAAAATAAATAAAAACGAGAAAATTAACAGTAAGTAATTACTAAGACTTCTAATTGGAAGAAGGACCTAAATAGTGGTTACGAATTTTTTTTTAAAAGTAAATTTACTTGTTATCGCGGATTTTTACGACAAGGTATCGCATAGCAACCACCCGTTACGTATAGTTTCCTCCGTGCCTCAGAAAGCCGGTTAAGCTGTTGGTCCCGGCTGTCATTTATAGATCTTTGATAGTCGTTACAAGTAGTGTCCCGAAAGTCTGACAATCAGTCTTATTTAGTGTATTACCCAGTACTAACTGGGTTGCGGAGTTCAGATAGGCAGTCGCTCCGTGTAAAATACTAGTATTCAGCTGCATCTGGTAACACTGGGAGTCGACCCCAAGATGGCTGGGAAAAGGCTAAGCAGATAAAACAAAAAAAAAATTAACATAAATTTAACTCATCATATTAAAACAGTAGGTACATCGTCAAAGCATCCCTACATAGAGACCTTAGGCCCATAGCACACGGCGTATTTTAAACGCACAGATTACGCGCGTATACGCAATTCAAACGAGATTCGATCGCAACCTTGTAACTTAAGCACACGGGGCGATTGTGAAACGCGCCTCTACTGCGCGTATACGCGCAGATACAGCGATACAAACGCGCTGTAGTCGCAGCACACAATAAACTATTATTGCAACTGAAGCGCGGGCGATGTAGTGGTGGCGTGAGCGCCACCCCCCTTGCCCCTACTCCGCTCCTTTGTACGCGCGTTTGTATCGCTTCAAACGCGCTTCATGCGCGCGCTTGTAATATCAATGCAAACGCAACAATCAGTGTCTAGTCACTCTAGTCTACAGCACCGAAGACGCCCGTTCCAGAAACGCGTGTCTCCTGTGCGTTTAAAATATGCCGTGTGCTATGGGCCTTACAGATAAGATGATGGATCTATAAGTTGTTATTTTTTCTCAGGAAAACAAAAACAAAGGTTGAGTTCTAAACATGTTTATTAATTTGCATAATAATGTTATCAATGCTTCCCCTGTCCAATTTTGGACCAATTGATTATTTTTATAGATACTATAAAACTTCAAAATATATAGAATTAAATTTTCTTCTTTTGCACTTGTGTGCATTTGTAACGTAAACGTCTTTGGCAGAGGCTCCAAAATTATCATCTTCCGATACGACTTGTAATAATTGTGCAATTTATCACCACTGTCCTCAAAACGTTAAAAGAAAAAACCTTAAGGAAATTGGCCAAAATTTTAAAACATGTGGTATCTATCTACCTACCCGTACTAAGCGCGCGTGGTTGATTACAGCCCATTTCTTCTCGCCGAGAAGATGCAAGAAATACAGCAGCGGCAACTAAATTGGCTCGCGTTTGGTCGTAATTTGTAGGTATATCAACTGATGTGAAGCGATGATGCGCGGCTTAGCGTGGATGCTTGTCTAGAAGAAACCGATTCACTCGAACTTAGAAGATATCTAGATTATAATGACCAGAAACAGAGAAGCTGGCTGTGATTTCCACAGACTGGCGGTTCGCACAATAAATGCCGAAGCGTAGCACTTTGCTCGGGTTGTTCGTTTCAAACGCCAAGTAATTCTCCTCGGTAAGACCCAAATATTGATGGGCAGAATTTTCTAGCAAATTTCTCTTTAGACGAGTTAAAGCTGGTGATACTTCTTCTGTTCTTTTGGTAGTCCCATTGGAATGAGAAAGATTCTTGGCGCGTTGTTATTTTACCGAATATATTCCATTGTATTTTATGACTAGGGTAAAACAATTTATATGAGTAGATTCCGATATCTGGAACATAATGCAAAAAAATAATCATTAAACGTTTTTAGGTACTTAAATAAAATATATACCTAACAGTTTTAAATAGTGCGTCTGATACTAAATTTCGGTGTAATTAAATTAGGCAACTGAGGCTCTCACGGGCGCGCGGTGTAACATAAAGTAACTACGTCGATTTTGGCATCGAACATACAATATTTTTTATTAAATTGCATTTTAGTTAAATTGGTTGCAACAAGCACAATCAAGATCATCATAAATATGTTTATAGGTTGCATTAAAAGAGATTAAACTTTATAGAACTGTTTGTAAATGAGTATCCATGGAGTTTCTTGCTCGTTCTTTTCCATATTTCCATAGATAACGGCAGTAGGTACTTTTAGTTGTTACGCCTTGTTACTGGAACTGTAGCTTTTTAGTCTACTTGAAATTAATGCTTTGTTTTTAGCTTTAAAGAAATGAAAACGCAACTTCATTTCAGACAGTTTCTCCAAACTCTGTTAAACTAATATATCAGCAATAATTCATTTTTTCAATAAATAAATTGAACTTGGCTGTCGTGTCTAGAGTTGTGTTGGGTTCTGGCGTAGCTGCGTAAGAGTCTCAAGAAATTCGAAGCTCAACAGAATATGGCGAAATCTATAAATTTTCAAAGTTTCTTTTAATTGATTAAAATTGCCTTACCGTTACAGCCATGCCAATGTATTCTTATCGGACAGATAAACTGAATAACTTTCGCAATAACACTAGAACCAGTGTTATGTCTCTCATTAGGATTGTATGTTTTTGATATTTCTCTGTAAAAACAAAATGAAGCCACTCGGGTAACACATTAAAGAAGCCTTAGTTGGGACAGTTTCACGGACATTCGTTACTTACGCGAGAATAGAACCAGTAACGTTAGTTCCGACCTCATTTTTACTAAATGAAAATAACCCCGGTGCGACGAACTTTCCGTCTTGCTGCACAATCCAGTTCAAGTTAGGCAGTTCTTCCAGTGGTCTTATAATCACCATATCGGTGTCCAAACTTGTACCACCCCATTTATTTAGGACCAATATTTTCAGTATGTCTGCCGTGTGCTTTATTGGAAATCTGCTTGCCTTCAAATCCTTGAGTATAATTGAATGCACGGCTGTTCCTTTCGAAAATTCAGATAGGTGCACTCTCAAAAGTTTCACGTTGGGGAAGCGGTGGAGCTTCGCGAGGCAGGTGGTCTCAAGGTTGTAGTCTGTCACAGGTGCGCTGAACAGCACGTAGATCATTCGATACGGGTGAACCCTGGCAGCAGCTTCCACTGCACAAGCTTTTCGAGGAGTTAGCTTGCCGCTATACGATGTCTCGACGAAGAATAGAGAGTTATCAAATTTAGGAGCAATCTTCGGGTCTTCCGCCGATGGCAACGCGTCTCCCTCATCAGAAAAATAACTGTCCATCGTACTCCAATCACTGACCATGTACAGTTCTTTCAGAAATGTTATTATACTCATTGTTGTACAAGCGAAAACTAATCCTCGTTTAGTTTTACGTGATAGTTTCATTATTTGTTATTATTCCGATAAAAAGTAACGGTTTGCAATTGACTGAATTTTATCATTTGAGTAACACGAATGCATGAATATTATTTGTTTCTTTCAAAATATTTATTGTTTTATCACCCATTTCCCGAGTTTTGTTTTTCAATTGTAAACAAAATGCAGTTGCATTTTGTTTACAATTGAAAAACAAAACTCGACCTATATTTTATGAGCTAAGTAATAACAGTGTCCAATGCTGCAGCTGTCTTTGCGTATCTTTGGGGTAATAGGCTGATACCGAATTTCTCTGTAGACTTTATTTTTGCCAAAGCTATAGCTCGTCTCATTACTTATATGTACGTCTATGATAATGTCTTCTCCAATAGACAATTTAACATTCTAAGATCTCAAATTAGAAATGAAGAGAAAAAATGCTGTTTATATCTACAAATATATTTTATTTATTTGTTTGCAAAAACAGCATTTTTTTGTTATTATAGCAAGAATGAATATTCAATTTTATTAATAAATCCATGGAAAATGTAAATTAATAATTTTAAATTAAAATATTAAGTACTAAAATGTTATTTTTTAAGTAACAAACAATATATCCAATGTTCCAATTTTTCTTTTGCTGTGCCCAACAGGTTCCACGATTGTTACAACAAATATTACTTACCTACCACCAATACATTATTTAGTATTGAGTTTGAACGCAGTCAACGAATGTACATACTGACCTACTTTAAAAATAATTTATACCTTACGTATTAGTAGGGCCCGGATTAATATGTAAATACTTACATATTTTTAATTTACACAATTTTCGGTTTCGAAGCTACATCGATATCATATACAGATTGTGAAAACTAAATTTAATTTTCCATATTTTACAGAAAAAGTCACAATCATCAATATTTCCGACTTTTATAATGAACATGAGTTCATTTCTCTTAATTCACCCATGCTCCTTCTATTGCCGTTTATGTTCCGGGGCCGCGGTATCTCTTTCGAACAACCCGCAAACTTCGGCCACCTCACTAGTACTTACATAATCTTCAATAGACTCATGGGACCCTGGTACCGTGGCCGGCGTTCCCTGACTAACGGTTATTATCACTATCACTATAACTGCATTATCGTGCAAAACTGCAAACCTAGAGCTTTCTGACTACTATCATACAAAACAGCACGTTTGTGATCCCTTAGGGCAGAGGTGTACCTAATATTACACACAACTTTCGCCTGTGGTGTTGTTGTTTGTTATGTTATGTTTCACTAATAAGTCTAAAAAGCCCTAATTACATAATCAAGTAAAAAAAAATCTATAATATTCATGAAAGTAAAACCATATGAATGATTTGACCATTTCCCTAAAAGTCAAACTTCAACTTCAACTCTTTGTGGACGAGATATACCACAATTTTGCCAATAACACGTGTAAACTGGTAATAAACTATCAAACGCTGGAGAATATTTAGCAAGTAATCACAGTAATTAAAAAAATTAGAAACAATAAAAGTATTTCTTTGCAGATTTAGAACAGAACAGAGACTTTAATTTTAAAAAGTTCTCTAAGTCTAACTTTATATAACGCGTCAACACATGAGCAATTGTTTGTGACGTCACCTGAGAAGTGACCGGGAGAATCCCCGCACGCGCCTGTGTTGCTATGTAGGTAAGTTACCCAAAAAGGTAGTAAGGGTAGTAATAAAGTACCTACATAAATATAACCTAATCTTAATACTAAATACCCAATTTGTATCATTCTACAACAGTCAAAAATGGGTATTTGACGGAACTGCCTATACAATGAGAGGAAGAATAAAGAGTCTATTATTTCATCTAAAATGTGACAGGGTCATGTGAAGATATGGAGAGCTAGTAAGTACACACGGAGAAACATCAAGATATAAATTTCCAGTATAACATGGAATCGTTTTGTAAAGATTACAATGAGATTAAACTGGTTTTTTTTATAACCTGATTCGAATCGTCGCCGTGTCTACCTGGGATATGCAGTACAAACTTCTTTAATAAGATTTATCATTTATTGGAAATCAAAGTTTATAATAACATAACAGAATACAATTGACGATTAGATACGTCTTACATGTCATAATTGAAGAGGAAAAAAAACAATATATTTCTAATTACGGTAACATGGCTACGCCATATTATTATATTTCGTTTCAAACGTGTTCCAATAGAAACATTTCACTTTGGAAAATACTACATATTATAACTATTAAAATTAATATTTGTACCAAAATAATCATTAGGATCACCGTAATACGTAGGTATTATTTTTGTATGAAATATACTGATGTTCTATGCGAATAAAATATATTCTAAGTAACCAAAATAATAATAATCCAGGAAAAAAAACTTTATTTTAGGTGCGTTTACATGTCCATTAACTGACGTTAATGGACATGTAAACGCACCTAAAATAAAGTTACAGCCTGATAAAAATAATAGCTGTTTTTTTTTCCGGAGCCAATTTTTTTTAATCATCCCTTCTATTTCTATTAATATTTTGTTATGTATTCACTTATCATGGTCGCATAAAACATCAGCATCCCACCAGAATCAAATCTATATAAATAAAAATGAATGTTGCTAAGCGCAAAATTCGAGAATTGGTCGACCAATTCAGCAATTTTTACTTCGTATGTTCTTTAAGATACAAGGACAGCTTTAATAAGAAAACAAAACAGGTAGGGTAGGGTATTTTAGGTAGAGTAGGGTAGGGTAGAGTGGTAAAAGATGTATTTGTATTGCAACGCATGCCAGGCACAGCTAGAAGATAAAGATAAAAATGTAACAAGTAAATAAGTATTTTAACACTACTTAATTCAGTAGCAACACTGGAATGATGACTTGAAAGCACACATTTGCGGCGCTAGCGACCGCGAGAGCAGTGCGGTATATTTTGTATCAGGATTTTAGATGCCTACCACTTAACAATTGAAATAACAGTCATTAATATTACAGAACAGAAACGTTAAAAATAATAATTATTCGATTCAATTATTTAATGAAAAATAGCCAATTACAGTAAAATACAAGGTGACCGGGACACCGAAGCTAAAACAGGTCTCCCGACGAATAAATTATCTATCGTATTTTTTTAAATTACTGACGCAAAATGTCTATGAAGGGGGGGGGGGGGGGGGGGTCAGAATAATGTACTGCATACGTAGTACCGCTTTGGCGTCGGTGTCCGGTTTCACCAAATATATAAGTACAATTTACGAAAGATCTACTAACTCAATGTGCATTAACTTATATTCATTTTATTTCTTTAATACATGGTATGATTTGATTCTTATATCTATCTTTAATATGGCAATGATTTTTATGTGCGTTTTGGGAAATAATAACCCTTGCCTCTACAAAATCTATTTTAAGACTCGGGTCTGAAAAAATCTGCCGCATATTATGTTTATTTATCAGGGCGATGTCATAGGCAAATTATAAGGAGTATCGCATTATTTTTTTGTTATTTTAAGTGACTTTTTAGTTGCCTACATACTCTATTCAAAAGTAGCAAGCAGACTAAGATTAAAATTGTAAATCAATATATTCATAATCAAGGTGTAAACAGACCATTCACGAAGCTGTCAATCAAATATTCTGCAAATAAAACTATGGAACTCTTTGGTTAAAACATGCGAGCAAACGACGCATGCTTTTGAATTCCAGATCGAGAGTATTTTAAAATAAAGTAAAAACTTGTATTTATAAACAAAACTTGTGATAAAGTTGGAACTTTGACCTCCATTAACTCTGCAACTATAAGGTACCCAGGTATGGTTCAGAACTAAATTATAAAATCACAATGACAGAGAACAAGAGCCAATCGGCTTCGTTAAGGGTCGTTTTACAGCAGATATTAACTTTAAATTTCATAACTTTAAATAATAATGATCAGAATGACAATGGGTTTCGATAGCGGTTACCGCTTAACTGGCTATAAAAGCGATGCATTATATCTTCGAAAATGCTTCCACGGTAAACACGTTACAGTCTTTATTTGTATTTTAGGTTTTTAAACCTGCAGCCATATTTAATCAGGAACTTAAATAAAAGTGGCATATTCTAGGAATAAAATATTAGCTCATCAAACCATCCAATCTCACTAATTGTTGCTCACACATTAAAGAATTATAGGGACTATTCCACCTGTTCTGTACCGTCTTATTTCAGCGTGAGAAAGAGATGGCGCTATACATTGCCTTTAGCCCTGTCTCTTTCTGACACTGAAGTTAGTTAAACTGTACTAGATGGTCCCCCTGAGAAGGTATTTATTTGTCTCGTGTGTTTATGTACTCTATTAAATCACTAGGCAGTGTTTAATCTTGAGTAGTAGGTTCTTATATAACTATTGTGATATTAAAATATTATCTTATCCTTTCCTATAAAAGGTATCTTATTCTAAAAAAAAACCGTACGTAAATTATAATTTAAAATAAATACCAAAGTGAAATTGTGGAGTGTATTTTTTAATTTATTGTATTATTAAAAAACAGCTGCTTTGAAATTGACTCTCAAAATTGGCGGCAGGATGGTTCTACCAAACCATCACTTAGAGTTAGCAACTTAGAAAAAAATGCTTTATTTTTAATTCTAATTTATTTTTAACCTCTGTACACGTCCAAACAGAACTAATATTGCCATTAATTTTTAACCTAGAATTAGCTACTGGACCTTTGTTACACATTACATCCTAATAGGTACAATTAATGTTATAACGAATTATACAAAAGCTACAATTTATTACAGCATTACAATTAAGCTTGATAAGAAAATAATAATATGTGTTATTGTTGGTTAGGTTTTATTTTTGGTCTCACTCCTTTTCAAGTTAGAGCAAGGTCGGAATGCGAGAATTATCATCAAAATTGATTGCGACTTCTCGCTCTAATTAATAGCGTTGGAAAAAAGAAGATAGAAAGGGATACAAATAAATGATCATGCTAATTTCAGCGCGTTAATAGTTCATCTTCAGTAAGATTCCGTACCTCTAAAAAAAACGAAACCATTTAGGATCACTTTGTTATCTCGGGAACGCATAGAGGTATCGTGTTGAAATTAATACCAAATACTCAAGTCTGCTGTTCCTTGGAACTGTGACTCGGACTTCGCCGGTTTTTCTTAACGTTTTTTTTTTTTCAATTTTAATTATTTTCTCTACCAAGCTTTTCAATTCAGTCCAGGCTACAAGGCGTCGAAACTTGTTTGAACATGACCGACGCATAATACTAGTTTTTTTTTAAGTAGATCGAACCGTATTAATGATTTCTTAACAGTGTTATCTGGCGAACTAACTCCTCATGCTTTCAGTAGGGCCATTTATGAAAAGCATTTTTTCCTTTTCCGTGCGCTAGGTTTTTAAACTCATCGTTGTACAAGCAGTTGGAAATCCTACAGAGCAAGTTAGAACGCTCCAGAGAACTGGGGGTTTAAATTGGCCGCTTTAGCAGTATCATTTTGGGATAATAATATTGTACCAGACAGCATACATGAGCCTCATCGACGACCGCACGCGGAACGCACGCATCGAATACTGAGGCGCCCGCGCCGGCGTCGCCGTCCGTAATGTTTATAGCTTTACCATTAGGAAGACAATTACGTTAAAATTCGTTCAATTCAAAATATGAACAGCGTCTGTGACCATATTAAGAATTTTATAATACTGCCATTTTAGCCCCACTGCTTTGTTGAATTCTCAATGTTCTGGCAACATTTTACAGTTTAAAATTCAAATCGCACGGTAAATAACTTTGCGTTAAAAAAAAACAACCCTTACGAACTTGGGTATATCCTACAGATTACATCAATACGATCCAATCTACTGATTGTCAATTTATACATTTACAGATCACTATGATTAAGGCTTTTATACATGCGTCTAATATTGCCCTTTTAAGGTCCTTATCACTAAAAACTATCTTAATAAGTTCGAATAGTTTTCATATTATATTTCATGCCGTATTGAATCGATAATAACTGACTGAACACTTTCTGGCAAAAACGTTAGATTGTTTACCATAATACTTTTCTTCAACTTGCAGAGTATCCGAAAAAACTCTGCAAACTGTCAACAATTTCTACAATAATAATAATACAAATGTTTTTGTGTAATTTTGAGATCTGCAGCAATTTACATTACAAATACGTAGTTACATAAATAATATATATTTTATTAAGTTTTTTTTAATGCTCGTTGACTACTACGCAGTCTTTGGTAAAAAAAGCCAGTTAAACTGACTTTGCAGAGTTAGTAGGATAGATTGCAGAGTTTTCGTGTTTGATTGCAGAGTTATGACGAGCAATCTTACAGCGATTTGACGTGTCGAGTCAGCAAACGTTGGCCCAACATTTGGTTGAGCTACCAGTACTTGGCGAGATGTTGGACATGCGTCGACATTGGGTCAAATTGTCATAGCGTACCCAGATACTGACTTATTGGAACAGCTACTGATGTGCGCTTGCGTTCTGCGTTTGTCTCGTGGGTGAGTGCGCGCGCGCTGGCTCAGAATTGCTTTTGTTTTGGACGTTCCTGTAAGAGAGAATTAGTATTGTTACAGTAATATGGAGTAAAAGTACTATGAAGGGATTTTAGCAGATGACATTTTGAGGTGTCAGTCTACTCTCATAAAAAAACTCACGAGTTTATGTTGGTGTGCATTGGATGTTTATACAGGGTGAATTTCCCAAGTGGGCAGGGAAGGCCAAAACTGAAGCTTTAAGAAATAGTGAAAAATAGTCAAAAGCAGTGTCGAGCCTGATTTTGGTAAAAATTAAAATTGCATCATTGGATTTTTGTTTCATTAATACTTCTAGCTAAGAATTGGAACAGTCGTTAGTGTCGCTAATAGGGAATGAAATGATAAAAAAAAATTGATGGCAACCACGCAGTACAGGAGGGAACATGATACCTGATGACGTCATCGGTAGTCTGCAGCGTCCCGTGCGCGAGGTGCAGGCGGCGGCCGGAGGGCGGCGGCACGGCAGCGGGCGCCCACCACTCCACGCGGCACAGGAGGTGGGAACATTATACCTGATGACATCATCGGTAGTCTGCAGCGTCCCGTGGGCGAGGTGCAGGCGGCGGCCGGAGGGCGGCGGCACGGCAGCGGGCGCCCACCACTCCACGCGGCACAGGAGGTGGGAACATTATACCTGATGACATCATCGGTAGTCTGCAGCGTCCCGTGGGCGAGGTGCAGGCGGCGGCCGGAGGGCGGCGGCACGGCAGCGGGCGCCCACCACTCCACGCGGCACAGGAGGTGGGGACATGATACCTGATGACGTCATCAGTAGTCTGCAGCGTCCCGTGCGCGAGGTGCAGGCGGCGGCCGGAGGGCGGCGGCACGGCAGCGGGCGCCCACCACTCCACGCGGCACAGGAGGTGGGAACATTATACCTGATGACATCATCGGTAGTCTGCAGCGTCCCGTGGGCGAGGTGCAGGCGGCGGCCGGAGGGCGGCGGCACGGCAGCGGGCGCCCACCACTCCACGCGGCACAGGAGGTGGGAACATTATACCTGATGACATCATCGGTAGTCTGCAGCGTCCCGTGGGCGAGGTGCAGGCGGCGGCCGGAGGGCGGCGGCACGGCAGCGGGCGCCCACCACTCCACGCGGCACAGGAGGTGGGGACATGATACCTGATGACGTCATCAGTAGTCTGCAGCGTCCCGTGCGCGAGGTGCAGGCGGCGGCCGGAGGGCGGCGGCACGGCAGCGGGCGCCCACCACTCCACGCGGCACAGGAGGTGGGGACATGATACCTGATGACGTCATCAGTAGTCTGCAGCGTCCCGTGCGCGAGGTGCAGGCGGCGGCCGGAGGGCGGCGGCACGGCAGCGGGCGCCCACCACTCCACGCGGCACAGGAGGTGGGGACATGATACCTGATGACGTCATCAGTAGTCTGCAGCGTCCCGTGCGCGAGGTGCAGGCGGCGGCCGGAGGGCGGCGGCACGGCAGCGGGCGCCCACCACTCCACGCGGCACAGGAGGTGGGGACATGATACCTGATGACGTCATCAGTAGTCTGCAGCGTCCCGTGCGCGAGGTGCAGGCGGCGGCCGGAGGGCGGCGGCACGGCAGCGGGCGCCCACCACTCCACGCGGCACAGGAGGTGGGGACATGATACCTGATGACGTCATCAGTAGTCTGCAGCGTCCCGTGCGCGAGGTGCAGGCGGCGGCCGGAGGGCGGCGGCACGGCAGCGGGCGCCCACCACTCCACGCGGCACAGGAGGTGGGGACATGATACCTGATGACGTCATCAGTAGTCTGCAGCGTCCCGTGCGCGAGGTGCAGGCGGCGGCCGGAGGGCGGCGGCACGGCAGCGGGCGCCCACCACTCCACGCGGCACAGGAGGTGGGGACATGATACCTGATGACGTCATCAGTAGTCTGCAGCGTCCCGTGCGCGAGGTGCAGGCGGCGGCCGGAGGGCGGCGGCACGGCAGCGGGCGCCCACCACTCCACGCGGCACAGGAGGTGGGGACATGATACCTGATGACGTCATCAGTAGTCTGCAGCGTCCCGTGCGCGAGGTGCAGGCGGCGGCCGGAGGGCGGCGGCACGGCAGCGGGCGCCCACCACTCCACGCGGCACAGGAGGTGGGGACATGATACCTGATGACGTCATCAGTAGTCTGCAGCGTCCCGTGCGCGAGGTGCAGGCGGCGGCCGGAGGGCGGCGGCACGGCAGCGGGCGCCCACCACTCCACGCGGCACAGGAGGTGGGGACATGATACCTGATGACGTCATCAGTAGTCTGCAGCGTCCCGTGCGCGAGGTGCAGGCGGCGGCCGGAGGGCGGCGGCACGGCAGCGGGCGCCCACCACTCCACGCGGCACAGGAGGTGGGGACATGATACCTGATGACGTCATCAGTAGTCTGCAGCGTCCCGTGCGCGAGGTGCAGGCGGCGGCCGGAGGGCGGCGGCACGGCAGCGGGCGCCCACCACTCCACGCGGCACAGGAGGTGGGGACATGATACCTGATGACGTCATCAGTAGTCTGCAGCGTCCCGTGCGCGAGGTGCAGGCGGCGGCCGGAGGGCGGCGGCACGGCAGCGGGCGCCCACCACTCCACGACGCGGCCCACCACAGGCACGCGCCGCAGGAGCCCCTCCTGCCACAAGCGCTCTGCGTTCTCGCGCTCGATATCCGCTTGTGCTTCTTCGATACCTTATGTCGGAAATTAAGTTTTTTAGATGCTTAAGCGTGTAAAATCACCGACAGACCGAGTTTTGGGGTTGCAAATAATGAACAGATTTTTATGTATGAAAATAGGGCTCGCCTTCCATACATAAGATTTATTTAACCGACGAAAAAAAGAGGTTCTCAATTCGACATGTATATCTTTTTTTTTACGGCATATTAAAAAAAAAAGAAATCCGTACGTATATGATTGTGTGGGGTGACTTCTCTAAAAAAAATATTTCAAAATCAAAAGTCATTTATTTTAATTAGGCTGATAAATCACCGCTTTTTGAACGTCAATATTACGACAGACAGGTCCCCAAAACGACCGACGTTCGCAACTTCCTTGTGTTTTAGGCGGGAAAAAGAAATGGCGGAACAAGGTCCCCAGCAACACAACTGTCTGTCAGGTTAGAAGAACCAGATTTTATACAATTTCATTTCAAGTTCAAAGTTCTTGGTAGTTTTTTTTAAGTTGATGAGATATTTGCTTTTAAACTGAGATAGCGTATACCTAAGAAACGCGTACAACATGCGTTTAACACTGTACGAAGGAGGACCGGTGCCTTGGGCAGTGTTAGTAATCGTCTATGACATATAATTTTTCTTCTATTTCCATATAGATGATCTGCTAATATCTTTTGGTAACAATGGAAAATGAATATTCAATAACAAAATGTGTGTGTCTTTTGTTTGTTTCGTGGACTTTTTTGCCGCTGACTTCCTGAAGTAAAGTTAATTACCACTTTTTTTGTATATAGATGGACATCTACTATGGTTTATTGGAAATCGCATAGATGCTGGTGGAATGGCAATTGTTGATATTATTTTTAGCACCAATACGATGGATTTCTACGTTTTCTAAATTTAAACGAGCGTAAACTTGTTAAAATTAAGTTGGCAAAACCTAGGCCGCACAAAATTTGAAAAAACAATGAATTCTCCACCTCCTATTAGTGTCCAAGGAAATATAGGTTCCGAGTATAGCAACTACGGATATCATCACTATTTCTATGTATAAGTCCATATTAGTTAGTGAGAAAGGAAAACATGGAAATTTCCTACAATACTTAATTACCACATTAATTAACAAAAATAATACCTACATCCTGCTTGTATATTTTTAAACTAAACCCTACTTTTCTACCTACATATTATTATAACAAACCAAACATCTAAATTATTTATCCTTAATAATCATTAGGAAATGGGTAAATCGTGAAAAATTACCAAATTCCAGTTATAAGATCATCAGATGATGAGCCTATCGAGATAAATCGGCTTCCAGTCTTACCGAATTCTGCTAAATACCAGTATTTATACGGAGCGATTGCCTATTTGACTTTTACAACCAAG
This sequence comes from Ochropleura plecta, assembly GCA_905475445.1. Taxonomy (NCBI): domain Eukaryota; kingdom Metazoa; phylum Arthropoda; class Insecta; order Lepidoptera; family Noctuidae; genus Ochropleura; species Ochropleura plecta. The sequence continues at coordinate 18,985,116 of FR997734.1, forward strand.
TGAGTGTTGGGTTATAAGATATGATGGTAAGACTGGTTGTCAGACTTTCGGGACACTGACTACCTATAACAACTGTCAAAGGTCTAAAACGAAATGGTCGACAGCCGGGACCAACGGCTAATCCTGCTTTCCGAGGCTTGGAGGAAACTCAATGTAATAGTTGGTCCCACCCTCGGACCAACCTAGGCAAGCACGACAATATTCTAGTTATAAGGAGTAACAAATAAGGGTGAGAATCCCACTCATTGGCTGTGCGCATAATACAGATTGTACACAACTGTGGAATATCGACAAGGTATGGGTTTATTGATTACCTGCAGTACATTTAAATTCGTGATCGCAAAACTAACCATCGGTCGGTCACTAAGTAAAAAAGCACAACAAATAAAAACTGTCGGTATTTATTTACCCTTCTTCAAGACTTCGGTCATGTTCGTGAGCGCTCGGCTGCTTTCTTCCACCTCCTTGCCGGCCGATATCACAAGATCGAGCAACTCCTCCACGTCTGTGTCTTCAGTCACCATGCCGAACCTACAAATATGTTGTTTTAATTTTTACTTTTACTTAATACATGCAGATTTATTCTGATGTTTTGATAGATGTATTTACAAGGTACTGCCATTGTGTTAATATCCTTAAACTGTTCCCTTAGATAATCGTGCCTACGTAGGTTCAAATTGAATACTGGCATGAACAAGGTCTTTCCCAAACTCAAAAATGTCTTTCCAATTTTTTATGGTTAAAAAAAAACAAGTGTAAACAAATTAACCAGTTCGAAATGCTTGCACTCAGGAATTTTGCGTATGACTCGATGTCTGCAGCCCGTCCCCACAGTTAAATCCCGTATAACAGAATACTATAAAAATAACTAAAATAGACTTCCATCGCGGTAAATATATATATATATATATATACCGCGGTAAATAGTAAATAAGTAAATTCACGAATTGAATTACCTGACGCAAGCCATGCCGTCATCAGCGTCGCCGCAGGAGAAGGCGCCGTCAGTGGCGCGCAGTGTGTCTACAAGTTGTCTGTTGAGTGCATTGAGCTCATCTGGTGTAGCAACCTGCCAGCCGGGAGGGATGTAGCGCACGCCACCAAGACCTGCCGGTATATGAATGAATGGAATGAATTGTTTTTTTCTTTATGTTGAGGTATCTTAGAAGTGAATCTCGATATCCGGCCGTGTCTTTCTTAAGAGGCCCTTCTCACTTTTTTTTCACACTATCAATGAAGAACTGTGAAGTTTACGCTGAGGTTTTGTCGTAGAATCTCGTGTTATAATAGAAAACGTATAAAAAACAGCATGTGCAGCTGCGCGTTCAGTACTGCTGATACATACCGGCCCACCCAGGCACATGCACGAGCTCCAGGCCGGCCTGCTCCGCCACGCGCGACTGGAAGGGCTCCCGCAGCGCGACGGTCGCGTGCAGCACGTGCAGCTGCGCGTTCAGTACTGCTGATACATACCGGCCCACCCAGGCACATGCACGAGCTCCAGGCCGGCCTGCTCCGCCACGCGCGACTGGAAGGGCTCCCGCAGCGCGACGGTCGCGTGCAGCACGTGCAGCTGCGCGTTCAGTACTGCTGATACATACCGGCCCACCCAGGCACATGCACGAGCTCCAGGCCGGCCTGCTCCGCCACGCGCGACTGGAAGGGCTCCCGCAGCGCGACGGTCGCGTGCAGCACGTGCAGCTGCGCGTTCAGTACTGCTGATACATACCGGCCCACCCAGGCACATGCACGAGCTCCAGGCCGGCCTGCTCCGCCACGCGCGACTGGAAGGGCTCCCGCAGCGCGACGGTCGCGTGCAGCACGTGCAGCTGCGCGTCCAGCAGCGCGGCCCAGCCCTCCGCGCTCTCCGCGCCCGCTCCTCCCGCGCCCTCCAGCGGGCAGTAGCGTAGCACCACGCCTTGAGCTTCTGTCTCGCATACTTCTATGCTGATCTAGCAACGAGAAAACGGGGTGTAAGAGAGATATCGACCCGCAAACTTACCATTTCAATCGTCAACTACCGTCGGAAGTTATCCTATCTATTATGTTACATTATGTATAAAGATAACTTCTTACCATTTCAGCCTCTCTCTGCAGCACTTGTCCGAGCCAAGAGTTGAGTTTATCATAGTATGGCGGTGGCTTCTCAGTACCGGGCGGCGCGAACTGGAACGCTACGCACGCCGATGCGTTACTTACTGCTTCCTGTCCAACGACACCAGAAATATGCACTTTAGAGAAAATACAAGAAGAAAAAAGATTGTTGGAATGTGTGAAAACGATATGGCTAGAATAGAAGTGACTTGAGTCACTTCTATCTATAAGGTCGAGTTATAGAGAAGTCATCATCATTCTCATTCATTTGATTGATTGACATACTCCTCTACTTTGTTTTGAACAAGAATCTATCTTCCTCTTGCACCTTTTCTCGACGTTTTATAAGTGCCCATGTAAGCCTATGTGAGATAAAAATATTTTGATTAGATTTTTTTATTTGATTTCTTCAAATGGACATGTAGTCCAGTCATTTCAACATGTTTGAACGTTGAGGCTCTCGGCAAACCATTAGCCGTTACGACAATCGGCACAATGATAGTCTAGTTCACATTCCACATTATGCAGCTGCTCTCGTTATGCAGCTGGATCGAGAGCTTTATACAGAAAGCGGTACTCCTGGACACGGCTGGTATTATTTAGAGGTTCCTTCCTTTTGAGCCCTGAACGCGGTAGCTTGGACCCTGTTCCCGATACCGCAGGATTACTATTTTTTTTTAATCATTAATGTCTATGTAAAACTATTAAACGAAAAACGTTAAAGACTACTTACCACAATTCCAACATTTGGTGGTTCGTCGCCTCCTGGTCGGTCGCTCTAAAAAGAAAAGCAATATTTTCGTCTTTTGTCTGATCGAAATGACATACTTTTATACTGTTTCCTCTGCAGCAGGTGACATTAGATAAACCGTTCTTTTTCAATCTTGAACGTTACCACGATTAACAATTATGGATACTGGATATTTTAGATGCATATTATGGAATCAGTAATAACTTTACTAAAAAATTAATAACACAAAATGTTTTGTCTAAAAATAAAATAAGATTAAATGGAAAATAAAGCAAAGCGTAATGAGTGTAACGTTGGTTGGGTTATAAATGTAATTGCATAATGTTTTCTTTTTCAATAAAGATATCGACTATCAATCTTATCAATACATCTTTAGCAATGTCTTGTCATCTTATGTCATGAAATGGCACCTGCACCATGCTACAGCAAAAACAGTATATGTGTACGGGTATCAGGTCTTGCGTATTTAGTTGCGCGAATAAGCTCGTTTTGCGCTATTATTCGCGAATACGTCTTTTTGAAGTGCAGAATGCATAACATTCTGCACTTCAAAAAGACGTATTCGCGAATGGACGCGCAGTAGCTTAAAAAATCGTCAACACAAGTTGGCCAACGGTGCGCGTGTACGCGAGCACACGCGATTACAATGAGGTTATACGCGCCGAAAATACGCAAATGTGAAACCCGTACACCCGTAGAACAGTCACACATTTTCATATTTATCTTAATTTTGATCCATTATGTATTTAATGCGGGATGCAAATGTACCCTTTCGGAGTCAAGTTTGGAAGTGTTTTCTTCATTATTGTGACTCTTATTGTGCTAAATACAAGGTGTAAAATGCAGTTTTTCAGGGCTAGCTCATCACATTCTCTGAACAAGACTGAGGTCAAGGAAGCCCATAAAAAACCTTGTAACAATGACACATACCAAGAGGCGCAGGCCCGCACTCGCGACCACGGCATGCACGGCGCGCGCGCAGCGGAAGGCGCTGGCCAGGCGGCGCTGCAGCGCGCGCGCGCCGGCCGCCCGCACGCACGTCCACAGCGCCAGCGCCGGCACGCGCGCGCCGCCGCCCGACAGCCCCGCCAGCGCCGCCAGCGCGCCTTCCCGGCTGCCCACCTACGCATACACAGACTATGTAGATAACTAGTCCAGGTACACCAACGACACCCCTGTAATGCTGACGTGTGGCAGCGAGGAACCGGCATTAATAAGAGGGTAAAGCTAAGTTAAACAAAAGTGGGGGGCAAGGCTAAAAAAAACAAAAAAACCGGCCAAGAGCGTGTCGGGCCACGCTCAGTGTAGGGTTCCGTAGTTTCCCGTCCGTCACAATAAGTGTTCCCACTTATGAGTTTAAAGGTGGAGGAGCGTGCAATGTTGCACGTTCCGCGGTAGGCGCTCCAACAGTTTTTGTACAAAAAAGACAAAAAGTTGTACAAAATACAACTTTTTGTCTTTTTTGTACAAAAACTGTTGTGTCAATCAAGTTCAAAATGATTTTCCTAGAAAGTCCTTATAAAGTTCTACTTTTCAGATTTTTTTCATATTTTCTAAACTTATGGTTCAAAAGTTAGAGGGGGGGGGGACACATTGTTTTTTACTTTTGGAGCGATTATTTCCGAAATTATTGACATTATCAAAAAATGATTTTAGTAAACCCCTATTCATTTTTAAATACCTTTCCAACAATATATCACACGTTAGGGTTGAAATTTAAAAAAAAACACTTCCCACTTTACATATAGGGTGGCTACCCTAATAAAACATTTTTTTCCAATTTTTATTTTACCACTTTGTCGGCGTGGTTGATATACATATTGGTACCAAATTTCAGCTTTCTAGTGCTAACGGTCACAGAGATTAAGCGAGGACGGACGGACGGACGGACAGACAGACATGGCGAAACTATAAGGGTTCCTAGTTGACTACGGAACCCTAAAAAAGGTGTCTCTCTAACGTTGGTTTTTGATAACGCCGATTTTATTTTTATATCAGGAAAAGAAGACATAAGAAGTCAATGAGTGCGAGCGAGTAAGAATTAGCACTGTGGTGTCACTGAGTGTGGACATGTGGAACAAAAGAAGAGTTCAAGTATATGCATACTTGAACTCTTCTTTTGTATAGTGTTAGTGAGCGAGGTCGAGTATCGCAGAAAAATTTCGGCAATGTCGCGGTTATGCTTCGTGATGAATACGTGCGAATTTTAATAATTTATGATTAAAATGTTCGAATTTTATTATTATTTTTATAAAAACATTGTTTTGTGGGGTTTTTTTAAATATAGATATTGAGTTTGATATTAGGGCAAGCCAGGCTTCTGCACATATTTTCTAGCAGTTTACTTTTTCTGCATATTATTATTGTATAACCTATAAGTCTACGCAGTCAAAAGATTGTGCAGTTGAAAGTTCATGTCGCTAGATTGTGCAGAACCCTCGGTGTGCGAGTTCGCACTTGGCCGATTGTTTTTAGACTTGTGTATTGAACAAAATAAGTTTAACGACCGTAACACTATTACCGAAAAATTGTGAAATTATTTGTGCAATCGGATTGTAAATGTGTAAATACCCAGGATTATTGTTTTCCCGATAATCCATAACGTTTTTCGGTAATACATTGTTACCGGTAACCTACAAACATCAGCTGACGTTTTACCTGCACTTATTTAAACGGACAATTCAGGGGAAGTATTGTTAACTTTTATTAAATAATAGCACACACTCGTCACTTTAATTATATAGCACATCCATGCCAATTCCAGTTTTAATTTTGTGCTGATTTATTACCCTATAATGGTTCTAAATCGCTTTGTTGACAACCTAAGATTGAAATTTATAAACACAACAACATTGTGATAGTCTTTCCATAACTCTGTTATTCTTATATTCAAGCTTATTAATAACATTAATGATAATTTTGTTTAAAAGTAATATTTGAATGAACTACATTCACTTTTTTTTGTTATACATCTAAGCAGCCTACCCACTTAAGAAAAAGTATAAATAGGTTGATAAAAAATCCAGTAAAATTCAATATTCTATTAGATTAATTTAATACACTTCTGGACTCATCTATTGGCCCACCTTGTATTTTCAGTTTCGTTTGGTCCTAGCTAAAATTTTATATTAGGTCGAGCAAAAAGTTTTTATGCAGTTTTTAACCTGGCACATTCACAATTTCATTCAATAGTCTTTTTTTGAATTTCGAACACAGAATTTAAAGAAACAAAAGACAATTTGGAGCCTGTTTGTTGATATCAAACAATCGAATACTAAGAAAATCAGGTTTTATTGGTTTACTTGGATTTAATTCTTGAAAAAGTGATTGATATCTTTGGTTTTGCAACAAACATTACTTATTCTTAACATTAAGGTGAGGTTCTATCAATAATCTATGGATACTTCACCTGAAATTGCCGCCCAAGCTGTGGCACTTATTCAGGCCGGACACAGCCAAAGAAACGTGAGTGCTCAACTTAATTTAAGTCGATCTGCGGTCCGAAATGTTTATCGGAGGTACCTAGAGACTGGCGGCTTTGTTCGTCGCCAAGGAAGGCCACGATCTCGGGTCACAACTGAAAGGCAGGATCGATTCATCGTGACGACCAGCTTGAGAAATCGTCACCTTACCTCCATTGAGATACAAAACCAACTTCGCGACTTCCACGGAGTATCTGTAAGCGCTCGAACTGTTCGGAGAAGGTTAAAAGAACGCGATATGGTACCACACAAGCCAGCTAATGGGCCCAAACTAACGCGAGCCCACCGAACAGCGCGCCTTCATTTCGCACGCAGTCATTTAAATTGGACACAGCAAGATTGGAGCCGTGTACTCTTTTCTGATGAGTCTAAAATTGTGTTACATGGCAATGATGGAAGGAAGAAGGTCTACCGACGTAAGGGAGAGCGTTTCGCACAATGCTGCTTTGAAGAGAGGGTTGCTTATGGCGGTGGCTCATGGACTGTCTGGGGCGGTATATCCGCGAGCGGCAAAACTCAACTTGAGGTTGTTACAGGACCACGGCTGCCAACATTAAATGCTGAAAGGTACATTCGTAAGTGCTTAGAACCTCACGTGATGCCATACGCGGACTATGTGGGCCCAAATTTCCTTTTTATGCATGATAATGCAAGAGCCCATGCGGCCGGCATCGTCAGGGAATATCTTCGGGATGTGAACATCACAGTTATGGACTGGCCAGCCAGAAGCCCAGACATGAACCCTATTGAGCACATGTGGGACGAGCTAAAAAGACGTGTTAGGGCTCGTCAGCCAGTTGCCCAGACGATGCAGGAGTTGAAAACTGCCATAGAAGAGGAATGGGAGATGATCCCTCAAAATTTCATAGAGCGGTTGATAAACTCTATGCCTAATCGTATGAGAGCTGTGGTAGATGCCCATGGAGGCAACACGCGTTATTAAATTAAACCTTTATTTGATAAAACATGTTTTTTATTCAAAAATCAATTGCCTTTAACAAGGCGCATATCCGACTTGTTAGGCGTAGCTCCATGTCGTATGGTATTCTGAATTCAAATTTAAAACAATACGATCGAAAAAGATGGTAAAATGTATCAGGTTTAAAACTGCATCAACAGTTTTTGTTCAATCTAGCAATCATATTTCGGTAGGGGCCATCGAAACCTAAACTCTAAGGTGGGCCAATAGATGTGTCCAGAAGTGTATAAAGATTATCTTTTAAACTTAATTTAACATCCTACCTCATTTAATTTTATAACTGAAGACTTTGCCCTTTGTTTTGATTTATTTTTTCCTTTCACCGCTAACTTTTCTGTATTTGTCTTTCTGCTAGTTCTCACCGTTTCTTTATTTCTATCTTTCAGTAAGTAATCCTGAAACCATGCCTGTGATGACCCGTAAGGCTACTGCTCAGGAGATGGATCATAAGTTAAGAACGGCCCTCCAAGAACTTAAAGAATCAAAGCTCCAAGTCCAACAGCTGTTACAGGAGCGAGAAGAAAGTGAGGCGGAAGTCGTCAAAGTTAACAGCAAAAACTCTTCCTTGAAAAGGCAGTTAGTAGACCTTCATCAGCAATACTTTGACGTTGTTGATGAACGGGATCAGCTGAAGGTGGTCACGGATGGTTTCAGCAATTGCAGCAATTTGTATGAGGAGGCTTTATCTAAAATTAGGGACCTAGAAGATGAATTAATTCATTCCAATAGTCGCATCTTAAAGTTACAGAGACTAAAAGAAAGTACTCAGGTTATAGAAACTAACCGCTTATATACAGAATTGTTAAACAGTAATTGTAACTCCCCTTCCTTAATAACTATTGATTTGACTGAAGATTCCTTATTGAAACATAATTATACAGTAAGCAATAAAAAAATTAAAAAATATGCTAAACTAAATAGATAAAAAAAAAATGTTATCAATTTAGGAAACAATATAAACACTTTTCTAAAAATATTCCACTAAGAAAAGAGCGTGTTGATTTAGTAAAAAAGTTAAAAAATTATCAAATCAAATTAGAAGACTGTATTAAAATCTATAATATTGATACTGAGCATTTGCAATCTGAAATAGTGGCACTTCAGGACTCACTTAGTTCCTTTTCTAGTAAATATGTGAGTTCTCAGAACCAAATAAGGGAACATATTCTTGCAGCAAATGAGTTGGTGATGTGTCAATGTAGTTGCCAGACAGTTTCCAACCATGACACTATCCAGCCTGAGGTAATGGAGGACCCGTCCCAGGCTGAGAATTTGCCTCTGGACTGTATAATCAACGAAGATACAGCTAATATTCCACAAAATAACCTACAAGTGGTACAGACTGAGATATGTGATAGTTGTGAATGTTCTCACTCAGTAATGTTCTCAGATAGTATTGGAAGGGGTGTAGGTAAATTATTAAGTAATAACCTGAGCTTTCCCAGTCAAAATAATTGTATGCCAGGGTTAACTTATAAGCAGATAATGGCATCAGTAACTGGAAATGTTTATAGTAAAAGTACTGATTTAACTATATTTATAGGAAATTGTTCTACAATCACAAAAGAAGACATCACAGACAGTGTAACTGAGTTGTTAAAGTTAAATTGCCGTAAAATAATATTGTGTGCTTTTCCATACTTATATAAAAAGTCAAACAAACTAAACAATTATATTCACATGCTGAATAAGCATGTACATTTCTTGGTAGGTCACTATTGTGACAAACTTGTATATCTTGATATCAACACTGTTGTTGATAAACTTAGGTCGACACGGGGTAGTGTGTTTCTACCTACTAGTTGTAGACACAAAATAGCTAGGCTATTTATTTATTTATTTATTTACTTAAAAGACTATAAGTTAACAGTACGAAACCAAAACACTTATATTCTAAAATTTAACACTTACTTAAATAAAAACAAACTTACTAACTATTACTTAAAAATAAATATATAAATTTACAAATTTCATATGGTTTATCATGGAAGATATCCAAATGTATGTGCTGAGTGAGCAAAGAGTTGAGCAGTGTGACAGCTCGAGCTGTGGGCGCAGCAGCCGCTCGACGTGTGCGCACTCCCGGGGGCGCGGCGAACAGTTTTCTCCGACGACGAGGACCCTCCACGCCTTCACCTCCCACAAGAAAACGACTCGGCACACCCGCTAGACCTACCCGCTCCAGCGTAGTTGGGTTATCAACTTTGTTTGTCAGGAGACGGTGGTAGTGAATTAGTAAAAGAAATTTCCGCCTAAGTTCTAAAGTGTCTAGTCCCACCATCCCCATAACAAACAAAGATGGGTATAGATACGGGTAGTACCCGTACATACGCCTATACATAAAACGAACAAACTTCTTCTGGACTCGTTCGATTAGAAGAGAATACTTAGCCTCGTGGGGGTCCCATACTATGGCATTAAATTCTAACCTACTACGTACGTATGCTTTATACAGAGTTAGGGGAGCTTTTATTCCCTTAAATGCGAAGGAAACCCTCATGACAAACCCTAGCATCCTATTAGCACTCACACATGTAGATGTTATGTGATCCCTAAAGTTAAGTCGTGTGTCTAATGTCAGTCCTAAGTCTCGAATTTGGCTGACCCGGTCCAACGGAGCCCCCGCCAGACTATAGTCAAAGTGTAGAGGTGAGCGAGAGCGTGAAAATGACATTATCTTGCATTTTGTAGTATTTAAGCGAAGACGATTTACCCCACTATTACACGCTATTAGCTTATAATATTCACTCGGACATAAATATTATGTCTATGTTTAATTCTATTTTTAATACTGCGACTATTAGTACTAATACTAATATACCTTTTTACAAGGAAGGCGGGGGAGTATTGTCGCTCACTCCGGCTCATTTAAACTAGCTCGTAAGACAACAGAAGATATAAATAACATAAGTGTTACACTCACTAACACCAAGGTACCTTCTTGCTATAAAACCGTTAAATTTAAAAAAGAGGCTAAGCAGAATTCCTTGAAATTATTCCATCAAAATATTCAAGGTTTCTCTTCAAAACAACTAGAGATTGAATTGTTTTTAGAAAATACCAAGTTTGATATTGTTTGTTTCACCGAACATTGGTTAAAAGATCATGAAATGTTAATTAATTATGAAAATTACAGTGTAGGCAGTTGCTTTAACCGTAAATCTAAGATGCGTGGGGGTTCACTAATCTTAGTCAAAAATAGTATTAAATTTAGAAGTCGTATTGATATAGTTGATCTATCGGTTGAACATAATATTGAATTGTCTTGTGTTGAGCTAGATAAGCATGTCATAGTGTGCGTTTACAGGCCCCCAAATTATCAAAACTACTCGATATTCGAGTCAGTAATGGAAGATGCTTTGGCAAAACTTGCAACGGGTAATAAATCGCTAGTCATTTGTGCTGACTTTAACATCAATATTTTGGACGAAAATTCAAATAGCAGTAGATTCTTAAATCTTTTTAAATCATTTAATTTGTTAAATGTGTTTTCGGAGCCAACCCGAATTACTACAAATACCGCTACATTAGGGCATGCAATTACCGTAAAAATAAATTACCGGTAAAAAAAACGGTAATAGAAATATTTTTACCGGTAAACCGGTAAAACGGTAATTTTTGTATTTTTCAATGTGATATAATAAAAATAGGATTGGGTAGTCTTAAAGCAAAAAATAAATATATATACAAGGTATACGGTGGTAAACATGTTTATATTATTGCCTAAAATGAGCATAGGTACACAAATTCTAGAAACATGACATTTCTTTTGGCGCAGTCAAGGGTAAATGTAGCACATTTATAATTTAATCAATTTTCATTATCACATGTTAACAAACAATTAAATTATAAAGGTTTTTCAAATAAAAAAACAATCAGTATGTAAGCTACCAATTTTAGTAGTCTTAATTATCAACTTAATATTTTCCGCAGTATTTGTACTGAACAATATAGTATATAAACTCAAATTAACTTTCAATCAGCTACAGCGTTTCCTTTTTATTAAAAACGACAATGACAATGTAATTGATCACATAAACTCAAGTTAACTTTCAACTTACATTCTCGATAATATTTTAAACAAATCGTATAAAATCAAAATGAACTTCAAATTCAACTTATTAAAAACCGGTAAATTACCGGTTAAATTTTATTTTTACCGGTAATTTAATATTCGCGAAAATGGGCGGTTTACCGGTAAAAATGAAAACCGGGAAACCGGTATTGCATGCCCTAGCTACATGTATTGATAATGTTTTCTGTTGCTGCGACTACTTAGATAAATCCATTGTAAATTATCTTCCCTCTGATCACAGCGGCCAAACCGTCGTATTCGAGTCATACACATCATCACAAAAAATTCAGATACAGTCTAGACAAATAACACCCAGTAATTTAAATAAATTTAATAATAATTTAATACGTTATCTAGGCATTCCGGGATATGATATTAATAATGTAAATCATTTTTATGAGGAATTCTTTTCGGTTGTCTACACAGAGTTCAATGATACGCTAAAAATAAAAACTAAATCTATTAGCCCAAAGTTTATGTTCAGTGATTGGGCGACTAAGGGTATAAGAAAAAGTAGGGAACGATTGTTTGAGCTTTACGGCCTTAAGCCTTAGATCAACTCGGAAACATTCAATCGCTATGTTGCTACTTACTCAAAAACTTTTAAAAACACCTGCCAGGTAGCTAAAGCCTTATTCATAAGCAACAAGATTAAATCCGCCGATAATAAAATTAAGACGGTTTGGAAAATAATCAATATTGAAACTAATAGAAATAAAAAATATAATAATGATATTACACTAGAGTCCTCACGTGGTCTTCTAACCACTAAAAACGAAGTTGCTCAAGAATTTGTGGATTTCTTTACTAGTATCCCAATTAAAACTACTGAAACGTTAAATTCGTCACCCTTTCTTTCTGTTGACTTATTAAGAGCAAACGTTTTACCATGCTCGGTTGAGTTTCAATTTAACCATATTAACCCCACTGCAGTCATTAAAGCTTTTAAACAAATAAAAATCAAATTAACCGAAGACCTTTGGGGATTGTCTATTAAAGTTTGTCAAGCTATCATTGAGACTGTAGCACCGTACTTAGCCTTTATATTTAATTTGTGTGTGGACCAAGGAGTCTTCCCGGACCTTATGAAATACAGCAAGGTAATACCACTTTTCAAATCTGGGGACAGTAAAGACACCAATAATTATAGACCCGTATCCGTTTTGCCGGTTTTCAGCAAGGTGTTTGAAAAGGTAATGCTTAACCAAATGCTTAAACATTTTAACACCAATAAAATCTTACATGAGAAACAGTATGGTTTCACCAAAGGACGTTGTACGACTGACGCCGGTGTCACCCTATTAAAACACATATTTACTGCGTGGGAGGAAGCACAGGATGCCATAGGGATCTTTTGTGACCTCTCAAAAGCATTTGATTGCGTGAACCACGAAACCCTTCTCTTGAAACTTGAACATTACGGCCTAGGGAAACTTGCGCTTAGTTTAGTAAAATCGTATTTAAATGATAGACAGCAGCAAGTACAAATAAATGGTGTCAATTCAATGGGTTTAAATGTAAGGATGGGTGTACCACAAGGATCGATATTAGGTCCCTTCCTCTTTTTAGTTTATATTAATGATCTACCCCATTTATTTAAAAACCAACCACAAATGGTGTTGTTTGCTGACGATACCTCTTTAATATTTAAGATAAATAGACGTGCTACAAATCTTGACGACGTAAATAATGCCCTAATGCAGGTACATAATTGGTTTACCGCTAATAATTTAGTATTAAATGGGAAAAAAACGAAGTGTATAAGATTTGCTCTACCAAATGTCAAAAACAGTGAGTGTGACATAGTATTGAATCAAGAGAAACTAGAATTCGTCGAAAAAACTGTTTTCTTGGGAATAACACTCGATTCAAAGCTACAATGGGGTCCGCATATAACATCTCTTGCAGGACGCCTTAGTTCAGCAGCATATGCTGTTAGAAAAATCCGTCAGTTTACTGATGTAGATACCGCGAGGCTAGTCTACTTTAGTTATTTTCATAGTATCATGTCATACGGTATTTTACTTTGGGGACGGGGTGCTGACATCCAGTCTATATTTATTCTGCAGAAAAGAGCCATCAGAGCCATATATAACCTACGTAGGCGAGATTCTTTAAGGGAACAGTTTAAGGATATTAACATCATGACAGTACCTTGTCAATATATTTATGAAGACATCATGTATGTCAGGAAAAACTTGCATATTTTTAGTAAAAGAGGTGACAGACACAATTATAATACTAGAAATAGGGACCAATTAGTGCAACCAGGTTTCAGGTTAGCTAAAGTAGACTCATCTTTCATGGGGTACTGTTTGAAATGCTACAATAAAATACCTCCCCACATTTTTCAACTGAATGAAACGAAATTTAAATCTTGTATTAAACGCACACTATGTAGGCAAGCATATTATAAGTTGGGGGATTATATTGATGATAAAAATGCTTGGCTCAATGCTGGTCCTGCTCCACAAGAATAGGGGTAAACTCATTGATTGGTATCCGAAGCTATAGTGGAAGCTGCAGAAGATTGTAAGACTATCTTTGCAATGTATAGAATCAATTCTCTAGTATTGTATAATTATTAAGCCCATATGTGAGTGCTATGTATTATTATTGACTTGACGAAGCCCTGGTGGTTGATACTGTCATGCTCACTTAAATGTCTCGCTGATGGTGGCGGGTGTGTCGGGTCATTTAGCTCCCTTTAAAATGGTCGAGCTGAATGGGGCTGATCCATACGTCATGTTCGTGAACGGGCGCTGTCAGTTGGGACTGGTCATTTTTTTAGCTACCACGGTTCATTTTTAACTTATTTAGATTTAAAATTAAATTTTGCTTTGTATTTACTCTGGACGCTCTTACTGTGCACGTCATTCTACATCGTTCTCACATATTTGTATAATCTCAACATGAATGATGTAAATACAATTTTGTAAAAATATTATAATTTAAAAGAGTGTCCATGGAGTTTCTTGCCCATTCTTCTCCATAGAGATCAACGCTTTGGAATGGGCAACTACAGTACTTTCACAAGTTATTATGCCTTGTGACCGGGACTGTAGATTAGTTTTGTTTCTTGACATTCAAAAGTGCCTGTAATGGTCTAATTGAAATAAATGGTTTTGAATTTGAATTTGAACACGTATGTACTTATTAAAAAAATTATAATAATTTAAATCATCAATACTACAGACCACTAAGTTCATTTAATCCATTGAGTTACATATTTTATTTGGTGACGGGTAATCATAAAATAACTTCCCCCGCTCTGGGCAGAGCGGGGGGCAGTGTCAGTCTTTTACTGACTAAAACCCACCCATGTTCCTTCTTTTGCCCTTTATGTTCCGGGGACGCGTTACCTCTTACGAACAAACCGCAACTCCGGAACAACTCGCAACCCAATTCGCGGGTTACCCTAATGTTTCCAATTTACATATTTTTATTAAAAAGTACTACTACGTTGCAATGAAATTTTTCTACCTTTCTACCTACCTACCTAAACTACACGAAAATCTCTACTGCCTTTAGCTTATTTTTCTCGCCTTACAAACCATCCTTGGACTTCAATGAATATTTTAAAAAAAGAATTGGTAAAATTGGTACAGGCGTTGTTGAGTTATGCGCTTACCACCACATATTGCAAATCATTTTTATATTATAGAAGATTGAAAGAATACGATTAGAGCACAATAAAAAACAAAGATACTTACCGCACTGACTACTTTTGATTGGTCGTTAGCTGTGCTGGCTTCCGGTATTCTATAGAACGTCTGATACAATATTAAGGAAAGTTTAATAAGAATATTGTAACATCCTTCGGAATAAAGAAAGATAAAGAATTTATTTGACTCACACAGGGCAAAACAGTAAACCAAATGTAAAATTGGAGCGGTTTCACTCGCTGCTCAATTCCCCTGTGTCGTAGCGTGATGTAGTATAGTCTATTAATAATATTAATATCCAAAGCATGCCTGT
Source organism: Ochropleura plecta (assembly GCA_905475445.1). NCBI lineage: Eukaryota > Metazoa > Arthropoda > Insecta > Lepidoptera > Noctuidae > Ochropleura > Ochropleura plecta. The sequence goes on from FR997734.1 coordinate 19,000,475, forward strand.
GCAAAATTTCAAGTCAATCCGGCCAAGGAATCGCGTTCTCTTACACAAACTTGTACCACTCAGTTTCACCAGTTTTTCGGCCAATAGTGATAAAATAAAAAAGGACCAGAATATTCTTTACGGTGGACATTATTTTTTTGTGATAGTACACACAACGGCAGGTCAACCTATTCTAAACTATTATAACCTGATCTCGCTACGACGGTTCGCACACCGTAGTAGAGACATCAGGTTAAAATGGTTTTGTTTAGGTTGATATGCCTTCGTGTATACATCTAATCGACCTTTTATATTTAAGAGTGTGCGTTTTCTAGTGTTTATTATAAAGGATACAACAGTCGGCAGTCCCGGAACACCAAACCACGGTCCTGGTGTGAGTGTCACGGAATCTGGTATGCTAAATGACTGAAAAAGAAAAATATAATAATAATAATAAATATCTTGGAACAACTCACACACGGCTATCTGATCTCAAGCTAAGCAGAGCTTGTGTTATGGTAACCAGACAACTGATATACATACTTATATAATTTATAAATACATACATATTATAGATAAATCACACCCAGACACAGAACAAACAATCATGCTCATCACACAAAGTTTGTCCTGGGTGGGAATCGAACCCACGACCTCCGGCTCAGCAGTCAGGGCCACTAACCACTAGACCAACAGGCCCGTCAAAAATATATATAATACTTTAATTTTTATTTGGTTATAAGGGGATACAATTGGCGACCATGTTGTCATCGACAGGGTAGAAACTTAAACTTCAGGTAGCTTTTAAGATACAAAATGAAACTGCCAAATTATAAAATAAGCATTTGTAGATTTGTGACTAATAAAACAATAAGCAATCATTCATAGATAGGAGGCAAATGGCTGTAAGCACTCAAGCCCCTCTGCCTGTTTTAACCCCAAACGACTGCAAAATATAGTTTCTACTAAGGTTATATTTCCGCCACATGAGGTTCTCCGCAGCCGCTGCGTCAGCACAGCACGATGAGCTTGGAAGATTGCGATGGCGCAGGAGTACTGCTACATATTGCCTCCCACACTAAAAGCCTACCCATCTTCCAAGGTAACAAACGACACGACACGGTTGGCGTAGTGGCTGAACCGACTTCTGCGCTGCGTGTCCCCACACGATACAAATATTTTTATGGCCTACAGATAGTTGTTCCGAGGCTTGTGTATGTTTTTGTATGAGTCAATGTTTAAAAAAAAGTACTTGAACGAGGAAACTTACTTCATCCTTTACTGTAGCACCTGGCAACGCAAGAGCATGCCCCCTTACATGAAGGTGCAAGTTTCTTTGAGAGCAAATCTCGCCCAACCTCGCAAGCGGAGTCCCCCAGCCTAACGGCGGGGCTCCCACCTCTCCCAATACCAGCAGCGGTGTCCGATTGGCGTTCACATCCTCGTCGCAAAGCTTTTCTAATGCTTCTAGGTCCATGCCGTGTCCTGAATAGAACAATACAGGAATTCGAATTGGTTTGGAGATGACAAAAGTATGAAGAAGACATGTTAGTCTATTTCAATTACAATGCTTTTAAAATGAGAAAGTGACTGAGCTCGCGCCATTTTGAGACTTTATCTGTCATGTGAAAACGAGTCAATTCCCGTTATATTGGTGCGCAGCCTTTACCTACGTTTTGCGGCTAATATAAAGCCTTTTATATTTTTTTTTGCTATAGAATCAGACAGACAGCTTCTACGATTTAACAACTACGGCGTCATCAACATAGCGGGAAGTCAGTCACTTTCTCATTGTAAGCGCGTACTTAAATGAACTATTTCATTGGATATATAAAATTCAAACAAAATGAAAAGAACAATAAAATCATGGTAAAGCCGTGCCCGCCGCGCTCCGATACCGCGATTTACAAACACATAACATCGTTTGCTAATATAAAGGGGGCGTGGTCTAACAGAAAATGTTTACCACGACGAAAGGATCCTTACTAATATTATAAAACCGAAAGTGAATTTGTTTGTTTGTTACGTCTTCACGCCCAATGGCTAAACCAATTTTGATGAATTTTGGTACAGAGATAGTTGGGACCCTGTAGACGGACATAGGCTAATATTTTTTAAGTGAGAAATGGGGAGAAAGAGGGAGGAAAAGGGAAAACTTAGCATTGCTATTACAATGAATAAGGCGCAAGGGCAAAAACTACAGGTAGCAGGTACCTACAAATCAGGAAAGGGGAACTGTGTTAACCCGAATTTAACGCGAGCGAAGAAAGAAAGAAAAAACATTTATTTGGCCCATGCCACAAATGCAACACAAAATGAGATAAAAACTTAAAACTAAACGATAATAACAAATGCGTTCAGCAAACTGCCGAGCAGCTAGTGCCCGAGGCTGGTGTTCAACTGGACGATAGACCTTAGAGCGAAGCCGCGGGCAAAAGCTAGTGTTATGATAAAACTTTGTGACAACATTTGGACTGTACACCCCGATTTACAGCAATCACTCAACATGTCCTTTTATCTTTGACAATTGACTGTGATTAGTACTCAACGCCACACGGTGAATCGGCCATCCACAGGTACTTCATGACATCAGATCTGAATTTGTTTACAAACAAAATTCATAATATGCGGTATGCATCTACACATAACAGCATAAGAATGTTTACCAGATCTAAAATGAATGAAATATCGAAGGAACAATCCGTGGGAATGTCATCCCACATAAAGAATGTGAGGTTATTAACTTAGCTATGCTTTTATGTTGTACTTAAAGCTACGTTTTGGAACAAACGCATCACGTTACATAAGTTTTATATTAGCGAATAACCTGATGAGTACATTACAGAATAGTTTTTCCTGTTCAGAGCAGGCGTTTTTTACCCGACTGCGCACCGCAAAGGAGGGTTATGTGTTCATCAGTCTATGTATGTATGTATGTATGTATGTATGTATGTATGTATGTATGTATGTTTGTTCCTTTGAAGCACTATACAGACTAAACGCCTGGGCCGATTTTTATGATTCACACGTCAATCGATTCCTCTTAGTCCTGCGAGTGTCACTAAAGATATGAAATTAATAAAAAAACAAAATGGCGACCATGAGACACCATATTGTGAAAATGAAAAAAATTAAAACCAACAAAATATGTCAAGTGGGGTATCGTCGAATAGGTATTTAAAAATCATTAATAGTTTTCTTACATCACTTTTCGATTCAAGTGACTATTTATTTATAAATAATTAAAATGTAGGCCGTCATGTATTTACATATGTATTTAAACAATACAGCATTAATTTTTATCCAATTAAGTACCTTAAATACATTGTCTATTTAATATAGATCCATATGGCCCTTTACAGCATATAATTTAAATGAATATTTCCGAAGATATTACAGTTTAAAAATGCAGGGACATATCAATGCGGCCGGCCGCAGCGGTGTCCGGGCGGCGCATGTATCTTATATACCTATTCTTTCGGCATAATAAACTGGACCAAAACAGACTTAAAAAAAACCGTAATACTGTAACTGTAATGACCAAGTTCCGCAAGCATCACCCAAGATCGTGTGTGCAAAGGTTAACATTACCAAGGAAAAAAGAAGGCAGAGGGTTCATCGACATTTTAAACTTACACAACAAGCAAATCGCATCACTAAGACAATATTTCGTTTCTAAAGCTGGAACTTCTACACTTTACAAAATTATTACAAACAGCGACCAACAATCTACACCTCTAAATTTAAAAGATAAATCCGAACAGAAAAACAAACAAGTAAGCGATAACAAAACCAAACTACTAGAATGGAGCCAGAAAATCTTTGCACGGAAGGCATTACCAAGATTTAAGTCAAAGTTATGTCGACAAGGAAGCGTCGAACGCATGGCTTAAACGACGCGAGCTCTTCCCGGAGACATCATGCTTGTAGTTCAGGACTAAAATTCAATAGTTCACCAGAAACCATCCAGCACATTACAGGCGCGTGTAAATCAATAGCCCAGACAGACTTTATACATAGACACGACCAAGTCGCTAACATCATACATCAGAAACTAGCACACCAATACAAAATAGTGTCCATAGTTCCCTACTACAAATACATCCCCGAAACTGTGCTGGAAAACGCTTCAACAAAATTATATTTTGACCGAGGGATATTTACTGACCGAACCATCCACTTCAATAGACCAGAAATCACATTAATAAATAAAACAAACAAAACTGGACACCTCATAGACATAGCTGTACCAAATACACACAACTTACAAACTACTATTGCAGAAAAATTATCTAAGTATACCGAATTAAAAGAAGAAATTACCCGCCTCTGGCACCTTCAAAAAGTTACAATAGTCCCTATAGTGTTGTCCACTACAGGAGTAATACCAAAACAACTTCACCAGTCCTTAACTTCCCTGAACCTGCCCTCAAACACCTACCATCTGCTTCAGAAGGCAGTGATACTAAACACGTGTAGACTGGTGACGAAATTCCTACAATGTGAATCAGATAACCCGAACCAACATATCCACTTAAACAGACCCTCATCTCTCTTTCAAGCTACAGTACAAAACAGTATTGTACCTATTACTACCTCTTTAACTCTAAACCCAACTGATAATCACTTGGCTTAGGCCCGTGCTATCAGTACTTTCCGGCTACCCAGGTAGCCGTACAAAATAAATGTATAGATAAAAATAATGGGTCCCTCTATCTGGCAGAATCTTGATGCTCCGAAATTTATTTGGCATAATACACTTAGCACAATTTTTACTACACGAACATTTTAAAGGCATAAAAAATATTTGATATATTTATCGTTTGGCATAATGTTTAAAACTTCGAATTTACAATGGGATACTTTTAAGATGGCGGAATTACATTTGGTATAATTACGATTGGCAGAGTTCAAATTTCGCATAATATTAATAATGTAATATAGCATAATGTTCATTTAGAGCGATGATTATTTGGTATAATTTCACTTGGCATACTATGTATATGGTTGAAATGGCTAGGTTAGGTTAGGTTAAAACTGTGACCATCTACGGAAACGACTTGCATTAATAGAGAAAAGAGATTGTTTTTAGTAGGTTACCCGGAACTGAATTATTAAGATTAGGATAATTACTTATTAAATAAAATGATGAAATTTATGTCTAGAGATGATTCTGACTTACAAAATTATGAGTTTTGAATGTATGATAAATGAGTGTCTGCCAAACAATTTTCTGCGAAGTGAAGTTTATGCTATACGTTGTTATGCAAAATAAAATTATGACATAAAAAGTTCTGCTATAAAGGGGGGATCCAAAAATAATAATCTCATAAATAATGAATACCTAATAGATACTCATAACTAAAAAGTCAAAAATAAAAAAAATATTTAAAAAAATCAAAAACCCGACTGCGTAAAAAGTGAAACAAACTACACATCAAGTAATAAAAATAAACTGAAAAGAGAAAAACAAGTACTGTAATCTGGAACTATGAAGAACAGTCGGGACCCATTATTGGAGTGTGAGCCGTTCCAGATTTTAATGTGTAGTTTGTTTCACTTTTTACGCAGTCGGGTTTTTGATTTTTTTAAATATTTTTTTTTTTACTAAAGCCTATTCAAGTCGAGACTTTAAACGAATTTCCACTTCATGTGAGTGTAAATAAAGTTGATTTTAGAGTGACTTGTAGAAACAGTCGCGTTTTCCACTGAAGTCTATTCAAGTCGATATAGTTTCACTTTGAATGAATCTCCTCTTCATGTTAGTGTGAATAAATTTGTTTTTGAAGTGACTTATAGAAATAGTTGTAAAGTAGTTGTAGAGCAAACTGAACTCTAAGAGTTGTAATTTGGACGAATGCTATGGATTTATTACCTGACCCTTGCACAGGCACAGGTCTGACGCAGGCTAGTGGAAGACCCAGTTGTCTGCACAGATGTTGGACGACGCCCAGCGGACTGGCCACGCAGCTGTATATGCATGGCAGGCGATTTGTAAATGCAATTGCTGAAACAATATTATTGTTTTACAAATAAATGTAGTTTTTGGAATGAATAATTGTAGTGTTGATTATAGTAGTGCACTTAGGTGGGCCACGAAATATGGAAAAATTGTGTACCATCGCGGACACTTGCGCTTGACCACTTTTCATCCTTATGCTCTGCATAATAAGAATCAAAATTGGTCAGGCGTCGGTATCTTCACTGGTTCATAATCTTTTATCATTTGTTTTTACGAGATATACAGATACAAATTAAATTATCTGCGTATCGATAAGATAACACAATAATTCATTTTGAAAATTACCGAATGTCAAAACAATTTAACTAAATGTATCAATAAATAAAAACATCTATTCATTTATCGGTCATAGATAAAGATAACCAGCAAGAGTTTCGCTAGCGAATTCAAATCGACCTTTTATTTAACTTTTAGTAATTAAAGCTAATCACAGACGGAGTCAACGCCCTCATGTCACACGAACTGCTAATTGATTGCCACATATATTACACACAGATGTGGCATACTGTTAGAGTGACGTCATAGGAAGCTTTGTTTCACAAAACGCAGATAAGCTGGTATTCTAAGAAGTGTTTAACACATGTGAGTTGCGCACACGCCCTTGTACAAATAAATAGGCGCACGAGCTGGCTAGCATACTGTCCTAATTAAAAAAAAAAAACAAGCAAAAAAATTCTCATAGAAATTCGTTTTGTTCTGTGAATACTAAGTTAATCCTTACTTAATATTAATGGCTACACCGATTTTGATGAATTTTGGTACAGAGATAGTTGGGAACCAGGAGACGGACATAGGCTATTTTTTTTTTAAAGTGGGATGTGAGGGCGAAAGAGGGAAGAAAAGGGAAAACTTAGCGTTGCTATTACAAATCAATAAGGCGCAAGGGGTACTGTGTTACCCCGAATTTAACGCGAGCGAAGCCGCGGGCAAAAGCTAGTAATATTATAAAAGCGAAAGTAAGTTTGTTTGTTTGTTACCTCTTCACGCTTTAATGGCTAAATCGATTTTGATGAATTTTGGCACAGTGATAGTTGAGAACCAGGAGACGGACATAGGCAATTTTTTTTTAAAAAGAGTGGGTTATGAGGGAGAAAGAGAGACGAAACGGGAAAACTTAGCGTTGCTATAACAAATCAATAAGGCGCTACCGAATTTAACGCGAGCGAAACCCCGGGCAAAAGCTAGTGAACACATAAATACGTCGTACAAGCTTTTTGAGATATACGAACTCCTTAGAAAGCTGTGCGTCAGAAGAGATAACTGTGGAGAAACAAACATCCCATCTTTCTACACTTCAACAACACAGAAGAATATCTGCTAATGGCTACGAACTGCAGTGGCCAATCTAGACTCTAAAACGAGAGATATAATTTGGGTAAATGGGTGTTCGCCTGAATCTATTGTTGCGGGTTGTTCGAAAGAGATACCGCAGCCTCAGAACACAAAGGGCAAAAGAAGGAAGATGATGAGTTTTAGTCAGTAAAAGTATGACACTTCATTCCGGTCCGCCCAGAGCGGCAGAAGTTATTTGATGAATTGCCATTCGTAAAAAAAAACCCCGATCCATCCCAAATACAATGCCAGTGTGAAGATCATTTAATTTTGCAGGATATATATCCTTCTCTCCCGCCCACTGTGCACAACCACTTGCAACTTGAATTGAAGAAATTTAATGAGGGACCAACACAACCAGAAAAGGAAAAGATCAGCAACTAACCTCCATCTTCCAGGTACCGAGGGTATCTGTGATGCAGCAGCATCCGAGTAACCCTCACGAGACCTTCCATCTGCTCCTGGTGGTAGAATGCATTGTAATCCGCTAATCTGTAACAAAACAGAGTCATTAAAATAACAAGAGTCTTACGTACAGCAAGTCACGACGTGCTTACCGATTTTTTTTTGCGTATGGTAAGTCAACAAATGACTTCCTCCACTCTGGGCGGAGCGAAGGGGAGTGTCAGACTTTTACTGACTAAAACACACCCATGTTCCTTCTTTTTTGTGATTTATTATCTATAATATGTATGTATTTATAAATTATATAAGTATGTATATCAGTTGTCTGGTTACCATAACACAAGCTCTGCTTAGCTTGGGATCAGATAGCCGTGTGTGAGTTGTCCCAAGATATTTATTTTTTATTTATTTTATTTATTTTAACCGACTTTAAAAAAGAAGGAGGTTCGCAAGTCGTCGGAATCATAATACATATATTTTTATCTATGTCTATATGGATGATTTGTTAATCTTTTAGTAACAATGGAAAATGAATACTCGATAAAAATGCGTCTGTTAGCATTTTAAGAATTTCAACTTAATCCATATTATTATCCTATTACCCCTAAATAATGGAACTCAGATCTAGCCTGTCCCTTTCTGTCTTCCCCCAGCGACGGCCTAACCAAGGGGTCTACCCCGGCCTACCCCGCAGGGGCTGCCCTTAGCGTGCAGTAGCCTAGTTTATAAGATTTTTGGAGGCTGGAGGCCTTAAATTAAAGGCACCCACAGGATAGTCCGGTTTAACAAACTCATAGGTTGACCTGCGCTGCGAGATGCCATACAAAACAAAATCCTATCATGATTCTACGAAAGCAGCCATTTTAGACTCCCTATACAACAGGGGATCTAAACCACCATACAATGAAAATAAACAAAGTTGTAGGTTTAAGTGTTGAGCTGCCCGTGCGTAAGTCTTTCTTTACAGACAGAAACATGTCGCATACAGTAGAATAGTACATTTTGACGACATAATTCCACCTACGGTTTATTTACGTTAGCTGTATGTCCATTATTATATCGGTACGGATCAATATGTAGGTTTGTTGACACAAGCGGTGCACCGACCGTAACGTACATTTTGACTTTGAACAGTGTTAGCACAAGTGGCTCTAGTAGTAGGTAATAGTAGAAAGCCTATTATTAACCCTTTTATAAAACCCATAAAAAACGGCCAACCGTATCGTGAACATATTCGTATGAATACTTCTATAAAACAAGTATTATATTTCATTTACTCACTGGCAACATAATTTAATAAAAAAAAAACTAAGCTTCTGGGTCTCACCATAAATGCGGGTGTGTGGACGTCGTGTCGACGGCACGTTCGTTCGTAATCCACGCACGCTTCAAAGAGACGTCAGCAAAGCCCGAGCCTGCCAGGGTTGCGGGTTGTTCGAAAGAGATACCGCGGCCCCGGAACGCAAAGGGCCAAAGATGGAACATGGATGGGTTTTAATCAATAAAAGTCTGACACACCCAGAAGTGAATTGAAGATATTAATTAGATCATTACCCATCAGCAAAAAGAAATGCCTCTAGAATCATGAAATTTTGTACAAAACTTTCTCAAGTAACGATGGTGAACACGGATTGAGGTTACAACTGAAGAGAAGTGTTTAATTTTTCCAGTTTATTCAAAACTGGAAAAATTAAAGCGGGAATTCGAATTTCGTCAAATGTTTGTAGTTCTTAGTGCCATCGTTTTATAGTAACAGTAACAATAATAACAACCGCTCAGGTCGATCTTTAATGTAAACGCGCTTGCCTAGCTTGGTCTGTGGGTATGAGGCCATTTATTACATCCCGAATTTCACCCGTTCCACGGAAAGTACCTTAAGTTGTTGGCCCCGGCTGTCATTTGTAGATCTTTGACAATCGTTACGGGTAGTCAATGACCAAAACATATGACAACCATTCGTACTGAGGGGTGCCGACCCCTACCGACCCAGTCTTACTCAGAGGTACCGTATTACCCACGATTAAGTGGGATGTAGAGATCAGGTAGGCAGTTGTCCCTTGCTAAACTTCAGCAGTATTCACAAGCCTACTCGAACATAATTGGGAAAAGGACAGATGAAGATCAGTAATTAAATATTTCTACTGAAATAACAAACTTCCATGGAATAGGAAATCCCGCAATGGGAGCCTCATGCCGCCCTCATTACAATATGAACGGCTACTCATACATTTCAAATACACCTTTTATCAATAACATAAATAAATAGCACATTATTACTATGCTATGCAAAATACAACCGTGAAGCATGTAATACATGTACTTATTGTTCACAATTTAACATGCATTCACCATGATTCAATGCCGTTTTCTAGGTACCTATGCATTGTTTATGAGAGAACGGCATGTTTGCGTTTTACTATGAATTTGAAATGTTATATGAAGTCGGGGAGTGTAAAGGTTAAGCAAATTTCAGTCAAGCATTGAAGCTTGAGGCATAAAATATTAATTATCTCATCATGTGCCTTTTGGCCATGTTAGCAAAAGAGGAGTCGGTTAGAATAAGAATATCAGTTCAAAAAGGTAACGCATCTTTGAAAATTGCTTAACCTTTTCGTTGCCCGAGTATTCATGTGAACCTGGGCGCCAGCAGGATTATTTCCAGGAAAGTGCATCGAATCATGTCCCATGAAAACAGCTCGAATTTTTATGTTTTATACATGTTAGTTCATTTTATAAACAAAACTATCTGGCACCCGCGACTTCACCCGCATGATATCGAAAAAAAATGTGGTATTCCAGACCATCTACCTCTGTGCCAACTTTCATCAAGATCCGTTCAGCCGTTTTGACGTGCAAGAATAACAAACATCCATACCTCCCTACAAACATTCGCATTTATAATGATAGTAGGAAGTAGGATTGAGTGTCTTAGTTTACAGACTGATAGATGGACAAGAAAGTCCGTTTTTTTCCGCTTGAGGAACAGCGAACCTATGAAAAGTCGCTAAGCAGAATGATGTATTGTGGCGAAACGGGATTCCCATGATTTGTGGGTCAGCTGCAGTCAGGGCCAAGTTTCTGACAACAGCTTCTAATGGCCATACATTAGCAATGGCCTTCATAATTTATGCATTGAGTTCGATTCGGCGAAACACGCAACTTCTCGTGTGGTTACGAACACTACTGTATGAATATCAAGCCACTAGCATACAATATTAGAAGCAACTCTAAATGTTCTTTTATAGGGACACAAGTGGGGCATACAGAACCGGTTCCAGTTCAGTAGGAAGATCTTGCAATTTCTGGTTCTTATTACTGAACTGAAATAGGTTCTGTATGCCCTTTTTCTGATGGGATATCATCAAATAACTCGGGAGTGTCAGGCTGTTACTGACCAAAACCATCCATGTTCCTTCTTTTCCCCTTATGTTCCGAAGCCACGGTAGAAAGTCACACCGCGGCCATAGTTCTGCATGCCCTTGATACATGTAACACAGGCTTTATCTTTGTTAGAGCAGATAGGCCGTATTTCACCACTCCCGTCTGGTACCGGTTGACGTAACTCACATTCATGCCAATGGCACCATATCGATGGAAGCAAAAAATAGTACTAAATGTACTTTGAACTTACACAGTCAATTTGGAAGTGATGCGCCATGATCGCGGGATGAATGGAGAATGCAGGTGGCTCACAGTAAGTGGAAATCATGTAAGTTATTCCGTAAATGACAGTGTAAGTTCAGTTTTAACTGTGAAAGATTTAACACGTCATTTGAAAACTTCATTTCAATTCATGTCTATTAGCCACGAAAGCTGAACTTTTTCACGCTCTTAGGTTCTACTAATTGGGGCGAAAAGCACATTTATACGCGGGTGTCACCACTGTGACGATCACCCGAAAGACACGGTTTAGCACACTGTGGCGGTCTGTCCAGCATTGGCGGAATACCGCTGTGTCCTCGTTAGAGGCGATCGGCGGCGGCGATCTCTCGCGTCCGGCTCTGGTTCAGTCCACGGTCCGAAAGAGGGAATGGGAAGCGGTCACCTCCTTCTGCGAAGCAGTTAATGATAGCTAAGGAGGTGGCTGGATGTTTGAGGGAGAGAACCTCAAATCAACCCAGCGGCCGCAGGAGACGCTCCGTGCGTCTGGCGCCGCAAGACTTCTCCCGACCACCGTAGATGCGGGTGGCTGCGGCCGGTGAGCAACGGGGAGTAACGCTCATAGTGGGAGAAGTTATTTTGATGATTTCCCATTAGAAAAAAAAAAGTTTTCCATAAAATTAATTTAGATTCTCGTAACGCCTATCGCTGTTTTAATGTTCACACGATATACATTGACCCATTTACGAGAAATATTTCCGTTTTACTGTTCAAATAAAGTAAATTCTAATCCTTATCAGTTTTGTGTAAAAACGCTGGAAAATCACCATTAAAATTAATTTTATCCGTGAAGAACCAATGGGTTTCGAATTATTTATAAAAACTTTACTACATAACCTATGTTTAATGTATGGTACTAAAGGTAAGTAAACCTATAAGTAAACAGATTAAAGTTTTTTGAGGTCAATGACCCCTGAATAAATAAATGAAAAATATGTAAGTATTTACCAATGCCATTCGGTCCGATGGATTATTACTAGCTAAATTAATCTGACACTCTATAGGTTTTTAAGGTCGATCACATTTTGGCGGTAATACCTTGACCTAGCCTAGCGCAGTAAGTATGGACTTTTAACAGAATAAGACGAAGGCCATCTTATAAATATTACTTGGTTTTTTTTACCACTGTTGTGCCCCTGGCTAGAGGCTTTACATTCCGGGCACACATAGCATAGACTATTAATTTAAGCAGACAACAACCTCATTGACCAGCGAGATGCCAGTATAAAAAAAACCTAATGTTAAGCTACTGTAGTTTTTTTTAAAATAAAAAAACGTTGCCCCACACTAGGATTTCTCCTGTATCGTGGGTGCGGTTACAAACATTTAAATTGACATACACAAACAGCCAGACCCGAAACAACTATCTGCAGGTCATACAAATATATATTCCGTGCGGGATTCGAAACCGCGGCACGCAGCGCAGCAGTCGTTCGCTCAGCCACTGCGCCAACAGTGTCGTCAAGTTTAAATATCGAACACTTAGTTTTAAATGGAAACCTCTACTTTGTTACACCAGTATTTTTTATTGTAATTCGCAAAAGATATAAGAAACTTGGCAAGTCAGATATAGTTGATTTTTCCCTAGAAACCAATAGGATGTGTTCAACTCAAATTTACTTTAAATAATTAAATGTTTTTTTTTCTGTCAAATAAATTTAACTTTATCCGAAAACATACACGCAATGCTGGCTGTATATGTTCACGTATGTAAGTGAAAAACCGTCAATTTTTATCGATTTAATCTAAACTGGTATGACTGTGTATGATAAATAAGTCTGCCGTAAATTACAACTGGCTTAGTGATAGACAATACAATACTGGCAACCAAATCGACAAAACAGCAAAAAAATTACTCAATTCGGAATAACAAGTTTAGGACCAAGTACCTCAAACTCTGTTTAGTAATTACTCTATGTCTCATTAAGCATTATCATTTACACTGTTTTAATGTTAAGACAGTGCGTTAAAATGCTTAATGTTTTTTTTGTTACTTTAGTATATTTTTTGTTTTTCTTCTTTATGCGCTAAGGAGAAAATTTTGTAATTTGTAGGACAAGGTGCTCAGGTTGTTTATGTTGATTAAATATGATTCACAGACGTATCAAATATGGATTAACAGTCTTAAAATTATGAATACAACCCAAGTTCATTTTATAAATGAATGATTTTTTCATTAAATGGTTGGAATGGAATTCTTCAATTTATAGGAAGTTCAAATTCCCTTTTAAACCATATACTCAAGTCCGTAGTCCCTTGGAGTTGTAGAAAAAATATATCTCTAAGTCTACGCAGTCAATATATTATATGGCCGTTTATGTCGCAAGTTTGTAGGGAAGTCGGACTCGCACACCGAGGGTGCGAGTCCGACTTGTACTTGTTTTTTCAATTTGCAGGTCAACGCCGGACTGTTAAATAAAATATGGTTTACTAGCGGACCCGACAGACGTTGTCCTGTCTACACGTCTTTAATTTGAAAATTTCAAACTTTTTTTAATAAGCTAATAAGCTGTCTAATTTGACACTGCGATGGTAGCGTCGTCTGTCGGATCCAATGTAAAACATTCCAAAATCAACAACTACTTATAAATTAAAAATTAATTAAAAAAACATTGTCCAGCGGACAAAATTGTGAATCTAAACCATTCCCAGATCCCCTTGAACACACACAAAAAATTTCATCAAAATCGGTCCAGTCGTTTGAGAGAAGTTCAGTGACATACACACTCACAGAAGAATTATATATATAAAGATTTTGAATTTCGCTGGTGACTGGCGCTTGCACATGAACCCATAGACCTGGTTTCAGGAATGAAAATCAAGTAATGCGATAGGTTGTTAATAATCACAGGAATCTATGCGTTTGACGATTTGTCGGCTACTTTTTTGTGTTGATTATCGCTCCAAACTCCGTCACCGGTACAGTCAGGGTCTCATTTAATTTGAATCTTATTACACTGGCATATGAGTCCTTAGACCACAATTATACAATCAGAATATGTACCTATTAATAGGTTAAACTGGTACAGGCATTGACTTCCTGTTTATCAATCTGATTATAATTTGATAGCCACAGTTGACACTTTCCTCTATTATAAATTGCAGTACTTTTTGTCATTTCTTTCTAATAAACACTTAGCTTCTGCTATATTGCGAGACAGAAAGGTGTGCTAATGATAAATAGTAATATGGTATTTCGTAAAATACTTAAAACACTGCCTTATTGGTCTGTAAGACTTAACAGGGTTTAGTATATTGATTTGTATTGCCCAGTAACTAGTGGTTGCAAGCGCATTGCTGAACACAACATCATGGGTTCAATTCTCATATCAGGAATGTTACATTGGACTTTTGCATTAGGATTCTATTAGTAGCATTTACAAATCAGAAAATAATCTAGACAAGGAAGGAAACATAATGTAATTTACAACAGTCCTTTTAAACCATATCCATTACTCTTATCCACTTTCAATTAGTTTTCAAGGCGACTGATAGCATTGTGACGTAAAATTATTACGTTACTCACTAATTTATCAGTTTTACATCTACACTCTAAATTGGAAAGATGTGTAGATCATAGTTATGATAACAATAAACAAAAGTGTTTGTGTTTCAGGATATACGGAAGTAGACTTTTTGTTTGAACTGACAAGAAATTTTAACTTTTTAACATCTTCCAGATAAACTTTGGAGGGATGGTACGAAGTATAACAGGGGTAGTCAATGGTGTACCTCTGCTAATACTCCACAAACAATTAGAATAAAGTTATAGCTATAGTTAGTGATGACCTTGAATACCCCTGTATCTCTGTGTCAGGTACATTGTTCTTGTCACTGGGTCATATAACTATTGTCAGGGAGTGTTATCTAAAAGATTGAATGGTGATAATGCATTTTGTATTTCTTTCAATTTGTTAATGTCATTCCATTAGCAATGATCATGTCAATCACTCAGATTCCTAGCAAAGGAAAAAAAAATAAGTATTTTTTTTAAATCATTTTACAAAATCATCTTATTCTATTCTAAACTTAAGTACAATATACAATTTTAATAAAGTCAACTATTCTTCAACACTGCCACCACAGATAATAAAAAAAAAAAACTTTTGAAAACAAATTACTCATTGCCTTTTAACTTAACATTTATTGAATACCACAAATTTAAAACACAGTCATTCATTTGTAATGAATAAATGGCACTTACTAAGTGCTTAAGTTTCATCAATTAAACCCAGTGTCAATGTCAATGCCAACTAACAGTCATTCCACAACAACATGACTTGTATGAACACACTTTTGTCAGAATTCTTGTTACCTCTGCCACAAGGTAAACACATTCAACAAACATTGCACATATTTGGTCAGTTGTATCCAATCAATTTCCTTTCACAAAAAACAAATATATTTTATCTATTTGTTTATGTTCTCTAAATTACTAACTAATGAATTTTATTTTCACTGTAATTTTCAAACTTTAAGGAATTTAGAGTATTAGTTTCTTACCTGAACATATGCGACATCCATCTAGTCGTCTCTGTAGCAATGTGAGCACCAAGTCTGGCAGCATGACCTCTCTCCAGCCTTCCAAACAAAGCAGCTATACTATGAGACATGATAGCCGCCCGCGTCACCGGGTCTGTCGGCAACAGCGGCGGCTCCACGCTCTCACAGCTAGGATCTGTCTTCTGCACCAACTCTTCCAAAACCTTCAGAATCTCAAACATCGACGTTTCCTCCGGCTCAAAGAACCCAGCACTGATCTTTCGCGGCTCTGGCTTTTTTTCCTCATCTTGGACATCTTGTGCGTTGACACCCGCCTCCAAACGTCCTACTACTTCAGAAACTTGGAACTCCAAATCGCCGAAGGGACGCCGGTCCTGCACAAGCGTCAAAATTAGGATCCTGACTTACTACAAAACTAACGAGCCTATTAGATACAAAAAGAAGGGGGTTTTACCTGTTCAAGCGGAACCTCGCTTCCTGGGCTAGGTTTATTGGATTCCGTGTCAGAAACCGATGCATCTCCCATCCTGCGTGGCGATTTATTCGCAAATTTACAGCACCGACATAAAAATGTGTAAACGTCACTTCAATTCCAATGTTTTGACGTGGGTGGTGGGTACATTCACAAACAAAAATAGATAAAGTAAGCATAGAGTACATGAATTATTTACGTTTTTGAATAATGAGATTTTTATTTTTGTTTAATATAAAGAAATAATATTTTCTAATTATTTAGTCATAGTTTAATAATTTATAAGTAGTAAAAGCGATTGTGTTGTGGAGGTCATATAGGCAGTCGCTCCACGTAAACTACTGGTATTCGACTGCATTCAGTTAAAAGAAGCCGACCTCACCATTTTGAGAAAACTGGTCAGTCTTGTAGGTAAAGGAAACTCCGTATAAAAAGTTTTGCAAAGGTTATTGTGTTAGTGTAGCGCGTTCAAATACTAGCAAAAGGCATCCGCCTAGCGACAGTTACTTTGCTGGTGGTTGCGGGGGGTCCAAAATAGTATGGCAGTAGTTTTTAAATACCTTTGTTTTTTTCATATGGCAATTATTGACGAGGTTATGACTTTGACAGTTTTGGCATAAACATTCTGATTGACGTTTCTCCTTAACGCTGTCACTTGCGTCTTTGTAAGTTGCAAAACGCAATCAATATTCAAACGAGAGGCGATTATTTAGTCAATAAAAAATGTCTTTAGCTAAAATATTTTCGGTGTCCTCTCGAGGTAAAGCTCTTTTTTCACTTTTCCCGGTCATAAGTTAATTAAATTTAGAAAAAAAACATCTAATCTGTTACGCAATTTTTGTTTATAACCTATAACACTTAGATATTTACTAAAGTTTGAGTTATTTTTAGAAAATTTAATGAAGAACGCATATAATTATTCAAAGAATATTTCTAAGATTCATATCTATGACAAATGAACATGACAAACAAGTGTTAATGACAAGATATTTAAATTGTATTGCTGTTTTCAAGTTCGAATTACTGGGGCCAGTAGTTTGGTAGCAAGGCATGCCCAGTACAGTACAGAAGGGAAGACGGAGAAGGTGTACCCGCCCAACCTGCCGGGCTATAAGTATGTGAATGCTGAGGACCCCAACATGAGTATGAGGGAGATGTCAAACAGGGCAGCCCAAACACTGTTCTGGACAGAACTTGCTCGAGGATTTGCTGTCACTCTGGCTCATATTTTCAAGGTATGTTTGGCCTAGACTTCACACTTACATTTCACAAACTGTAAGATAGATATACAGTGTTTTATAACAGGGCTAACAACTGTGTATTGGATTCTTGCCACGGGCGTCTTGGATAGCACGTGTGTCTAGAGATTTTTAGCTGTTTTTGTGTGATTGTTGATATATTTGTGACTTGTTTCTGTATTATTGTGTTGTCATTGTGTTTGTAAACAGGTGAGTGGTGTTTTTATCTAATTAACATCCAAGATGGAGCTGAATAAACCACCAGACCCTGACCCTCCTGGAGGCTTACCATCAACTGTTATTGCGATTCAATTGATGGCCTAAAATAAACTGTTTTGCTATTTCATACCACAATATCCTTAATATGATCCAGTTTAGGCAACGCTAAATCAAGTCGACAATTGCTTCGAAACTGTTTTCGTTCATTCATTTTTCATACCATGACGTGACCTATCAACCTGAAAAGGATAGCTTATGTGTCAAAGTAACTAATTCAAAAAAAGTTGCTATTTATTGGCGTGAAATGAGTCGTTTTGTTAATAACTTTATAAAAATTGTGATAATATACGTAATTCAAGGTATTTCAGCCATTATTCCGTCCCAACATTAAATCAATTAATATACTGATTTTTATTACGGATTCTTGTCATAAAAAATAATTATGTAAGATCAACGTTTTGTTCAACTACGTATAACAGAACGTCATTTGTCATCGACAGGTTACTTAGTCTGTGGAGGTGCGTTCCTAACTCGTCTTAATCAATTTATTTTAACAACAACACTAAGCAAACCTTTTATATTTCTTAATTAAATAATTATATAAACTACTATTATTTAATGAGTACTAAATATGGCGTAATGGTATATAATTTGAAGCTAGAAAACGTAATTTGAAAATGTTTTTGTTGTAATATTTATACAGATTGAGCTTCGAAACGCAACGCATATGGTGTGAGTAAAAGAGACAGACTTATGCAACGTCTGTATAGCGTCATCTCTTTCTCACACCGCGGACCACAGACAAATTTCGATCTTTCATTCAGTCTGTGAAGATTCAAACTCCTGTCAGCTAAAGGCACTTCATGGTACGAATCTGCGCGATTTAGTTTAGGTACTTATACTGGATTACATCGGAAGTGAATGGTTAACTAAAAGTTGATGGTAGGCCTACAGATATCCCAATTTCCCCATCATTATTTACTCCGAAGACTCCGAACCCTTTGTCTCAGTTCGCGGATGTTGTCTGTAGTGTCGCCGAGATGGATGTATCTCGTCCTCAAAACTCAAGTAAACGTCCCGGTAATGAAGAAATATCGTCACCATCCCCTCCTAGCAAGCAATCCAGAAGCCAAATCGGTCGTACCAAGTACTCGGTCATGGATAAATCCCCATATCTAGTCCATGTTACTCGATTGGAAACCCAACCAAACTCTGGGACCACGTTACACCCTGTGAACTTTGGAAAGTTTTTGATCACTAACAACATTGCTAACATTGTTCGTGGTGGTGTTAAGAGAGTTGGCCGTAACCGCGTGTCCGTTGAATTTGTATCCCCTCAGGATGCTAACTCATTTTTAGTAAATAGTTTGTTGGCAAAGTTCGGGTATTCAGTTACAATCCCAACATTTAACATTACCAGGATGGGTGTAGTTACTGGTGTCCCTTCTGATATCAGTGAAGAAGAGGCCATCACCTATTTATCTGTTCCCTCAGGATGCGGACCAATTCTAAAGATCCGCCGCATTAATAGGAAAATATTTAAAGACGGTGTGACTGAGTGGAAACCCACGGAAACTTGCGTCATCACTTTTGATGGCCAAGTCTTACCACCACGGATATACTGCTGTTACACATCCCTCACTGTTCAGCAATACATCTTCCCCACAATCCAATGCCGCAAATGCTGCAGATTTGGACATGTGGCTAATTTGTGCAGGTCTAATCCACGATGCAGTAAGTGTGGCCATGATCACCCTGGTGATGGCTGCAACACTACTGAGCAAGAGGCTTTTTGTATACTTTGCTCGGGGAGTCACTTTGCCAATAGCAGGTCATGCCCCGAGTATGGTAGGCAGAAGGCTATCAAGACAATGATGGCTGAGAAATCAATGCCTTATGCTGAAGCTAGCAAAATTATCCCAACAGCATCTCGCAATTATGCTAATGCCGCCAAGGCTCCGATTACTCAGTCATACCGCAAGACTGTTATTTTGAAGCCCAAGTCACATGCCCCTCTTTCCCCGTCCTACGACAAAGCTGCTCATCAGCAGATTGTTTATAATCCCCAATTTTCACAGCCTAATGGCTGTGCTCTTAACAATAACAATGACAACTCTAATAACACTATTTCTATAATTGAACTTCTTGTAAAACTCTTACCAACTCTTATCTCTTCCCCTTCTAATTTATCACAATCACCGTCCAACGTCGCCGATCAACTTATTACTCTTCTTTCAAGCATTAGAAATGGCGGCTCGCCAAGTTTTCCTTCAGTGGAATGTGAGGAGCGTGTGGCATAAGAAGCACGACCTCATATTCCTTCTAAATAAGTACAAGCCATTGGCTTGTTCTATAGCTGAGACCTGGCTTATCCCAAGTCTTAGCTTTCGTATACCACACTTCAACACACTACGATGTGACAGATCTGATGGCT
This sequence comes from Ochropleura plecta, assembly GCA_905475445.1. NCBI lineage: Eukaryota > Metazoa > Arthropoda > Insecta > Lepidoptera > Noctuidae > Ochropleura > Ochropleura plecta. The sequence continues at coordinate 19,020,739 of FR997734.1, forward strand.
ACGGAGGATCTGCTCTCTTTGTGAACAATAAGGTTCCACTTTCTCCCCTACCCCTTCCTTCACTTATGGGTGACTAGCTTTTGCCCGCGGCTTCGCTCGCGTTAAATTCGGTAGCGCCTTATTGATTTGTAATAGCAACGCTAAGTTTTCCCGTTTCTTCCCTCTTTCTCCCTCACATCCCAATTTTTTCAAAAAAATATTAGCCTATGTCCGTCTCCTGGTTCCCAACTATCTCTGTACCAAAATTCATCAAAATCGGTTTAGCCATTAAAGCGTGAAGAGGTAACAAACAAACAAACAAACAAACAAACAAACAAACAAACAAACTCACTTTCGCTTTTATAATATTAGTAAGGATATGAGTATTGCAGCAGGAAGGGTGGAAGGTATCACAGTCTTCTCAATTTATATAGCTCATCCTCATCGTGACTTTTTGGTTATACTACAAAACATTTTCACCAACGTCCAGGGACCAATATTGGTCATGGGCGACTTCAACTGTCACCATTCCAGATGGGGATCCGAACGCTGTGATGCCTTTGGTGTAGCTTTGGTGGACATTTTGGACGACCTAGATCTCTGCATTCTAAATAATGGCTCTCCAACACGCAGATCTCCTCCTGGACAACAAAAGAGCTGTGTGGATTTGACATTTTGCTCAGTTGAGTTGGCTGCTTCAACCCATTGGGAGTGTACAACCCTATCGCATGGTAGTGACCATTATCCTATTGTTATTTCATTACTTAATAAGACCTATTTAGAAAAAACTTCACCTCCACTTCTGAAATATAATTTATCCAAACCAGATTGGTCTAAGTTTGTCTCAGTAATGGATGAGAAAATCAGTATTCTTCCAAATTTAAATTCAAGTTTGCCAGATTCTTCTGGTCACTACCATGTTGAGAGTTGTTATGAAGGCTTTGTTGCGGCCATTACCTCTAGTGCGGATTCTTGCTTCCCACTGAAAAATAGTGCCCGAAACAAAATCCCCTCGCCTCCATGGTGGGATCAAGAGTGCACTTTGGCAGTTAGGTCAAGAAACAATGCCGAAGAACACTACAATGGTGAGATGACTACGGAAAACATGCTGGAATACCTACAAGTAAATGCTAGATCCAAACGTCTTCTCCGTAGGAAGAAACGTTCAGGTTGGGTTAAATTTTGCACGTCTTTATCTCCCTCCACCCCAATTTCAGTAGTGTGGAAGAACGTTAACAGGTTTAGACGTGGTTGCTCTCCATCAACTTCCTCACCAATCACTAGGGAAACAGCTGAAAGTTTTTTCGACAAAATCGCGCCACCCTATGTTCCTCTTCCTTCTGAATGTCTTGTTGTACCCTCAGATAATATATCTGTGGACCCTTTTGATGCGCCATTTACCTTGGAAGAGATGAATGTGGTACTCAGTCATGTCCGGGACTCAGCTCCAGGCATTGTTGGTGTGCCATATTCTTTTATCAGTCATTCTGGAAATAAGGCTAAACTTTATTTTTTAAACATTTTAAACGTTTGTTATAACCATGGTTGGGTCCCTGACCAATGGAAGGTACAAATTGTCATCCCTCTGTTGAAACCAGGCAAGCATGTAGACGACCCGAATGGATACAGACCAATTGCTCTGGCTTCAGTCTTGGCTAAACTACTGGAACATTTGATTAAAAACAGACTAGAATGGATAGTTGAATCAAGAGAATTACTGCCGAACTACCAATTTGGTTTTAGGAAAGGTCTCAGTACAATGGACAGTATCGGCGTTTTAGTTACGGATATACGTTTAGCGTTTTCTAAAAACGAGTCCGTTGTTGCCGCCTTCCTAGATATCTCCTCCGCATACGACAACGTTCTTCTTCCCGTTCTCAGGCAGAAACTGCACCAGCTGAGTCTTCCGGCTAAGATGATCGAATGTATATGTGGACTTATCATGTCTCGATCATTGGTTCTGAGAGTTCAGGGAGAGGATTTCGATAAAAGGCAGACTTGGAAAGGCCTCCCACAAGGTTTCGTCCTCAGTCCTCTCCTCTACAATCTATATACAGTCGATATGGGAACCTGCTTAAATAGTAACTGTCATATCCTGCAATACGCAGACGACTTAGTTTTGTATGTGACAGATTCTTCCGCCATAGACGCTGCGTCATCCCTATGCCTCTCTCTGGACTCTTTGAACCAGTGGCTTTTGAGCCATGGTCTGGCTCTATCCGCACCGAAGAGTTCGGCGATGGTATTCTCTCGTAAAAGACTGGTTCCATCCATTTCAGTGGACATTTCAGGCAATGATATTCCAGTAGTAAATAAAGTTAAATTTTTAGGCGTTACTCTAGATGCAAAATTAACCGGTAAACACCATATAAATTCACTGATAAACAAATGTGAGAAGGTTATCTCGATTTTAAAAGTTCTTGCGGGTGTATGGTGGGGGGCCCACCCCTACACCATGAAATTAGTTTATAACGCTCTAATTCGTAGCGTTTTGGACTACGGTACGTTTCACTTAGTTCCATGCAACAAAGGGGCTCTGTCTGGGCTTGACCGACTTCAGTCCAAGTTCCTCCGGATCATCTCTGGTTGCATGAAGTCGACACCCGTTAATGCATTGCAGGTTGAGTGTGCTGAACCTCCCTTGGCCCTAAGACGGCAATATCTAGCCTCCCGTTTTTTGTCTAGAGTATTATCTAGATCTTCCCATCCTCTTATAGCAAAATTGAACGAGTTAGACGCCCTATGCAGAAGCTCAAAATTCTGGAAACATAAAGAATTCCCCTTAATTTTAAAAACGTTTCGCCTACTCCAAAATTTAGAATGTCCAATCGTTAAGTATCCTAGACTACCCCTTTTTAACTTTGCCTATGAAGTCCTTTGTTTCACTCCTAAAATATATTTTGATATTGGCATTTCTAAAAAGTCTCCCTCGGCAAACTCGGCCTTCAATGCAGTGGTGGGAGAGCGATGGTCTGAGTTTCAACGATTTTTTACAGATGCCTCTAAATTTACTGACCTCAGTTACACTGGAGCGGCGGTATACTACCAAAACTCCAGAATTATTTTACAGTTTAAATGCCCTAAAGAGTCTTCTGTATTTACGGGTGAGTGTGTGGCTTTATTAGAAGCATGCCTTTTCATAGAGTCACACCACAATATTGACAAAGCCGTTATTTTCACTGACTCTCTTAGTAGCTTGCAAGCCTTAGTCCAAAATCCTTTCAAGAGTAAATTGCACAGCTCACTTATTTTAAAAATTAAAAAGTCGTTATTTACTTGCGCTGGTAATCAAAAAGACGTTCAGCTAGTTTGGATTCCCAGTCATTGTGGTATTAAGGGCAATGAATGTGCTGATACTTTGGCTAAAGACGCCTGTTCTTCAACAACAGCTGATCTCTCCTACAACACTCACCAGGGATATGACTTACTGAACTTGCCAAAAATTAAACTCCAATCTGCATGGCAGGAACAGTGGAACGTTACTGGTAGGAAAAAGGGCAGGTTTTATTACGCAGTGCAACCAACCATTAAACCAAAACCTTGGTTCTACGGGTTCAAAAAGGTTTCTAAAACCGTTACATCCGTCCTATGCAGAATCAGATTAGGTTTCTGTTGCACTCCCGTTTTTTTGCATAAAATACATGCACGTGACTCCTCTCTCTGCGAGTGTGGGTTAGGAGAGGTTACTCTAGACCACATCTTCTTTGAATGCTCAGACAACATCCCACCTCTTGATTTATATAGCCGCCTCCCTAAACTCAAAATCCCCCTCCCGATTAATTTTCCGTCCCTTTTAACATATCCTTCCTCCGAACTGCTTGTGGCGTTGATGATTTTCATCCGCCACAACAGTATAAAACTATAAGCCGGTCCATCAAATACTCTGTCTGTGTTGTTGTGTACATATACATGTATGTTTTAACAATTATAATATTTATTTATTATTTATTCTTTGTTTGTTTCAGTCTGCTACTAACCCAACAAGTCCAACTGTATCAACCGAAGATTTTTTATTTATGTTAACAGTTTTTTTTTATTTATTTTTACTTCTTAGAACACTCACTTGCCGTTCCATTTCACTTTCGACATTGGCAGAATAGTCGACATCGGCTTCAATTGCCATTCATCAAAAAATAGAATAGAACTGTGTATTGATGAAAAAAACACTATTAATAGATCTAAAATGAGAGTGCAGTACTATAAACAACAAGATAATAAGTTTTTATACAAATAACACAATAATGTTGTGTGAATACATGCTTTGAACAGAAAAGGAAGCTTTTACACCATAGTAGAACTACAGGCTGAACTATGTATTATTAAACCTATTGTGACACTCTGCCAGATGAAAGAAAATCTATATAAAATCAATGTCAAACTTTTAAAATAAAGTAGAAATAATCCCAGCTGCCCAATTTTGGCCACTGGTGTTTTGCATCCACTGAACACAACATTAACATTGCCTTACCGTTTCTATGGGATAGTGACCTTATAAGCATGTAACAATTTACCTTTACAATTGTCTTTAGGAACCAGCAACTATCAACTACCCATTTGAGAAGGGACCTCTCTCACCCCGCTTTAGAGGAGAGCATGCCCTCCGGAGGTACCCTTCTGGGGAGGAGAGGTGCATTGCTTGCAAGCTCTGTGAGGCTATCTGCCCTGCACAGGTAATTTGGTGATTTTCTATTTATTTATGAAATTAGCTTGTTTCCAATTGCTGTTTCCAACAGTTTATTCCCGTTGTCCCCGTATGCTATATCCCCGTCACGGGGACAGCGGGACGTGATTAAATTTATTTCCAATTGTCCCCGTAACGTACAACATTCGGCTAACGGGGACAACGGGAAGTAAACTTTTCACGAGTCGTTGTCCTCTTAAATCTGCATTGTTTAAGCTTAGTTTTTTAGCATGGGAAAAAGAAAAGGGGAATAAAACAAAATTTATTTATTTGTATTCGAATTTTAATTTGAGGTAAAAAAAAACAATTATTAAATTTACACAAATAACACAACTTGAGCATTATAAATATAGTAGTAGTTACAGGCAGAATTACATTTAGTATAATTACGATTGGCAGAGTTCAAATTTCGCATAATATCGTTTAGCATAATGTTCATTTAGAGCGATTATTATTTGGTATAATTTCACTTGGCATACTATGCAGATGGCAGTAATGACTAGGTTAGGTTAGGTTAAAACTGTGACCTCCTACGCACGAGCCGAGCGAGCGAAGCGAGCGGTGCCGCGGTAGCGGCCGGCGAGTGCTAGAAACGACTTGCATTAATAGAAAAAAGAGATTGTTTTTAGTAGGTTACACGGAACTGAACTATTTAGATTAGTATAATTACTTATTGTATTAAATGACATTATTTCAAATTCAATTAAATAATAACTAAAATAAATGACATTATTTTGAAGATTTAAATAATTAAAATAAATGACAACAAATAACGACAAAGATGATTCTAACTATAAACTTTCTGCGATATGACAATTCTCAATTTCGGGAGGGGACAACGGGAAGTATTTTTAAATATTTAATTGAAGTACCGCTGTCCCCGTAGGACGGGGACAGTGTACGGGGACAACGGGAAGTATTTTTAAATATTTAATTGAAGTACCGCTGTCCCCGTAGGACGGGGACACGGTGTACGGGGACAGCGGGAATAAACCTTTCCAACTATTCACATTGGATAAAGATTTTTACACTGCTGCACCAAAAAAGAAGTGTTATGTTTTGTGGCATGTTTTTTCGTATCACAAAGTCAAATTTTGCATTCAATAACAATGGAAACATCCTTACAATTTTGTTTTATTTCCATCATTAAGTGATGAAAATGGTTTTTACAATATCTGCCAGATCCCTTGACTCAATTCACATTTCAGGGGTTTCATTTAGGATGACGGAACTATAAGCAAAATTTATGTATATTTCAGGCCATCACAATCGAGGCCGAAGAGCGTAAGGACGGCTCACGACGAACCACCCGCTACGATATTGACATGACCAAGTGCATCTATTGTGGCTTCTGTCAGGTATGTTTGGTTTTTATTCAGATGCAACAAATTTCATAAAATTAAATTGTGAGGGTTGTCAGTTGTTAATGGCGTTATAAATGCTGTACACCTTTTTTAGAATCGTGCAATAGGTGTAGCAATTCAGTGGACTCCGAAAATCGACTGTTCCTGTTCACTGTTGCTAAGGCAGTTATTCATGACAAAAAAGCTGATTAACCCGTTGCACGATTGTTTACAAAAATGTAGGTATACTTTGCACCCGTCGTAACACTTTGTCGCGCGAAGGTTTAAAATAACTTTTCTTTACGTATGCAGGAAGCGTGCCCCGTCGACGCCATCGTGGAAGGTCCCAACTTCGAGTTCTCGACAGAAACTCACGAGGAGCTGCTATACAACAAGGAGAAACTTCTGTCAAACGGCGACAAATGGGAGAGCGAGATCGCTTCCAACATCAGAGCCGACCATCTGTACCGCTGAACAAAAAACCGATAGTGTAAATAGAACTTTTGAGACCTATTTTGTTTGTAGTTTCAAGTCGTAAAACTCTTGGGCCGCCGAAATACATGTGAAACATAGTTGAGCAATTGTTGTTGAACATTGTTTTTTACAACATGAAGTATTCCTAAATGTTGTGAACTTTGTTTCACAAGTAATATGATTACTGCAGTACAAAAATTGTTGCTGAAACATGTTGTATACATTATTTCCCAGTGAATAACTTTGAAAGCATTGACCTGTAAGAATAAAACTACTTGCACAAAATAGGCCTTGGAATTAGGAATATTAAATTATATTGTTTTTGTGATAATTAAAACATATTCTCAGTTAATCATCATGTTTTTAATTAAGAAAATATGCAATCAAATAATAGATAAAAATAACTTACATCTATAAAATATCTAAATTATATCATTTGATCAGTCAATTTGTCCTATTCTTACAAAATTAAATTAAATCTTAAAAATATTTGTAAATAGCCTGCTCATTCAAATAAATTCATAGTTTTCAGTTGATGCATTTCAAATCAAAGTTTAAAATTAAATCAGCCACTTTCTATCTTTCAAACCCCTAGGTGATAAGGGGGATCTGAGCAGCAGGTGAAACCGCTGGGCACAGCTAGTTAAATATAAAACCAAATCAAAATAAGGCAGCATACATGTATAATTTCTTTTTTTAACTAATACATAGTTTGCCTTTTTCAGTAGCCTTATGAAATATAATAATGTCATACATTTCATGATCCAAAATTTTCTATTGGCAAGCTCCTCAGGATAAATATGATTAAATTAACTATTTTACCACTAGTTATAATACCGGCATAAGTAACTAAATTATCCGTACAATCAACCACACAGTAGTAACAATGAACCTTAAGAACTGCGAACTTTCCTTGGCAGACAGCATATTTGGTGTGCAGCAAACAAGAGGTTAATTAGTGTGGTTACCGCCAAGTATTTTGTATGAATATCTTTCTAAATCCTCTTTCACACAGTCAAGACCTCTGTCGGCGTCAATCGTCAGCACCTCACAGCCAACATCTGGCGAGCTCAACCAGTCCTCATATGATTCATGGACCTGGAGAAATAATACAGATTATTAGAAGGGACAAATTACTTAAAGCTGGCGAGATATTTGGTCAATGCTACAGATATCAAATCCAGTGTATCAAGAACTTCATGAAATTTGGATGTAGTCTGTGCATTTGTTGGTTGATCTCATTAATATCAGGGGTCATAACAACAATGAGTATCATCCAACTATATTGTTTCTTTAAAATAATTAGTCTCTGGTTTTTGTCCTGTTCTCCATCAGTGAGATTATTTATTTTCTTAGCCAGAAAAAAAAAATACACTGACCTGTTTCAAATAATCTAAAGGTACTTCTGACTCCTCAGCCCTGCCACGTTTCATCATCCTTTCCCATACTATCTCAGGGGTAGTTCTCAGATAAACTGAAATTAATACCGGTATTTATAATTTAATATGGCTTGTCATTTATTGATGGCTTGGCTATGGAGGTTAGTAAGGCAGATGCTCTACCTATAAAACTGGTTTGCAATGGCTTTCAGGTAGACTGGCAACCAACCTCAACACAGTTAGCCAAGGATATGCCATTGATGTTAAAATTTTAGTTGTGGAGGTACCAAGGATAAATTAATGCTCACCTATAAGATCCAGGTTGATATCCAGGCATTTCTCCGTGTAATCAAACCAAGCTATCAATGTCTGGTACTCAGGGTCCTCAAGGAAGTTCTGTTTCTTGGCATTCTCTACAAAACAGTGCCTGCTGTTCTGCACAGACCTAAAATAATTATATTAAAAATACAATTATATTTTGTATGGATGGGCCTAATATTACAGCCTCTTTTCGCAACTTATGTTTTAACTACCATGTAATAGGGGGTAAGGCTTTTGCCATCAATAGGACACAAATCCATGTAGTGGCTGGCTGACACTGAGAAATTATTGAAATTCTGATAAAGATAAGTAATAGTAAAGAGTAGTAGTTATGCTAAAGTAAGCACATTTAGAGTTGCAGACAACTATGTGGTATCAAATGGAGAACACTAATACAATATGGAAGTTACTGGTGATACCGCGGCCCCGGAATGTAAAGGGCAATACAAGGAACATGGGTGGGGTTTTTTAGGATACAAAAATAAAATAAACCACCTTTCAAACATCTTCACAGTAATATTGGAGTTGCAAGGAGGGCTGGTTTGTATCTTCAGTCGGGTAAGATGTACATAGTGCTGGAATGGGAATGTCCACTTTTTCATATCACCATAGAGTAGACCAAGTAGGTTATGACCGCTGACGTTACGCCATTCATGTAAAGGTTCCTGGAATACATACAGCAAATTCGAGATACTTAGTAGGTGTGTTATGTGTAGATGGATGACGATTGACATAAAAAAAATATAAGTAAACAGTACTCTGGAAGTCTGGACTTGCAGATTAGTTTAATTATTCTTATGAATTATTCAGTGAGGAAAAAGGTACCTACGGGTTACATCTAATGGTTCTAATTTACAATAGCTTTATTATTACACTCACTCCATGTTTCTCCACATTGGGATACTTGTCAAAAAACTTTATACAAGTCGACTTGCCAGAACCGATGTTGCCTTCAATAGAAACCCTGAATGGTCTCGTGTGAATTGCTCGTGCCGCGTGAATGGTCTTCATATTCGACATAATAAGATTTTGGTCACTGATTTTTACTAAATATTAAACTCAGGTTAGGAATCAAACTGCTAAAGGCAAGTCGGAACAGGTATAAAATGACTCATTAAGGCGTGCAATTCTAATTTTTCCGAAGTGTTGATTGAGTAACATTGATCACAATGGCAAGAAAAAACACATTCTTTGAGCGAACAGTAGGCAAAGCTACGAGCACACTTTTGGCGCCATAAATATTTTTCTGTCAAAGTCAATATCAAACCAAATAATATGTCACTGTCAATGTCGTCTTAGAGATTTTTTCTCTATTGAATTCCTGCCTTTTGCAATAGATCAGACGATGGTCGGCAAGCATCGAGTGTGTTTTCTTCGTTTTAATCAACTTAATTCGTCATAATCTTTTTTTGTTTATTCCCCGATAATTCGGAGATGCCTGGATCGATTTAGAAAATTATTTTTGACGTGATAACGTCTTTAAAATCGTTTTAGTCGGGTGACATGTTCAGAAACTTGTGTCACACCAAAACCTCACAAGCGACATTTCATAAAGATGGTAGCGCCATCTGTTACTTGGCTCGAAAAAAAAAACTTTAAATTAGTAGGTACTTAATTTCATTTTAGATGTCACTACTGGTGATAACTTATATCACCACTAAGACGTTATCACGTAAACATCTCGATCGTAAACCTACTTTACAAACAACCAATTTTTTATGTTTGAAAGCGTACACATATAATGTATGTACTTCCCAGGTGATTCCATGGCCAGTATGTCAGACGGTTATGTAATGATCTGGATCCTGGAGAAACCGAAGTATTTATTCAAATTTTATAGGCACATTATGCAATGGGATTAGAGTAGGTACCTATATATTTTTTATTGTGTAGCGCAGCTTGTTTTTTTGGTAGAGAAAGCCTGCGCGGTGTTGCTAAAATAAATACATTTTATGCACTTTGCTTCGGTACCTCTCTACTTTATGAGTTACAAGCTGCGCGCCGCGGCTTAGATAAAAAGTATCCTACGTGTTATGCCAGACTATAATCTACCTCTATTCCAAATCTCATCACGATCCGTTCAGCCGTTTTGACGTGATAGAGTAGCAAACATTCATACATCCATCCATCCATCTTCACAAACATTCGCATTTATAATACCTATCTCTCTAATACTATGCGTTTTAATGCGGAGAATCTATAAAATAAAATCATACAAAATGTTCAGTTACTTATTTAAAAAAAATACGGATTAAGAAAATATTTACCTATACCTATAGTAGGTATTACAGTTTTCAAAAAATAGCTCTTTTTGAAAAACTGAATACCTTCACAGACACATTCAATATGATGCTAAGTCACAATTTCATTCATTTCATTTTCATTTATTTCCATTCATAAACAATTTACATTGTGTTGAATATACATGCAATTTAAGTACGAAGACAGCCATGAATTATTAGGTCACATTTCAGCAAATATAATGTAAAATAGTTTTAAATACAATGTCAAGTTCTTTTGAGTTCCTTAAAAAAACAAATTTGTAATGGCAAATTATTTTAATTTATATAATGTCAAACAAGTTTTAATTCAATGTCAAATGAATCTAATTATTTGATAGAATAATAAAAAAAAAGAAATTACAATGTCAAATGATTTCATAATAGTTAAAGTAATGTCAAACAATTTTAAATACAATGTTAAATGATTTCATAATAGTTGATTTGATGTCAAACAATTTTTAATATCAATGTCCAATTTCGTCTAATTTATTTACTGTCAAACAATTGTAAAAAGATGTCAAAAGATTCTAAAGTGTGGCAAATGATACTTTAAATTGAGTGTGATTATATTAATAAATGTAATGCAGAAATTAGTTTCAAGGATAATGTCAAAAGAATGAATTTATTTTTAAGTGTTAAAATTATTGTATTACAAAAAAAAAATACAACAATAAAGAAAACTAATTTATTATTGTGCTACATTAATTCAGATAAACTGTATATACATTTTTCCAATAAATAGGCTTTTAATTTTGTTTTAAACAAATTTATACCTATCAGAACATAAAAAATATAATTAAATATGACAAAGTTATGTGTTCTTAGTTCATGGAATTTGTAATGTGATGGCTTTTGGATATGTTTATAAAAAAAGCTAATTAAAATCTAATTTTAAAGTTATATTACCAATTTCTTCAGGTAAGTATTAGTAGCTTCATTGATTGTTGCTGTGTGTTGATCATTCACAAATAAAATGAATAAAAATAAATAATAATCTAGTCTTGAGTTACCAACCTATTATTATGAAATCAGAAACACAGCTCTACCAAAAAATTTAGTTAACTCAGGTAAAGTTTTTAAATCGAAACCTGTGAATCTGACACGCAATCATCGCAAAATATAAAGATTGACAGTTAATTAAAAAGCGGATCACAGCTGCAATGCGTTGCACAGGCAGGCATAAAGGCTTTCAACTGAATTTCAGAGCACACTAGACTTGCAAACTCAATTCGAAGCCGCACCTGAATCAAATACGGAGTAAATTATTAATTGACGAGTTGAATTTCCAAGTTGATCTGATGTTTCATTAATATGAAATCAAACACAGATTTTTGAGATGGTCTTATTTTATGTGTAGGCGGGTATCACTTATTTATTGGGTTTGGAAGCTGTTAAAGTGAATATTTTTCGATTGTTTTTCTTTTGTTGTGGATTGCCTATTATTTTCTAGCCGATCGCGTATAGGTACAGACAAGTTGTCCACTGCAGAAATAATCTGGCCCAAATAGCTTATCCACACTAGCTCACTCACAAGACATAACCCATCTCAAAGGATATGACATAGCTACAGTGCTAACAACGCTGTAATAATAGTCTATCAAAAGTTTGAGTAGAAGTCAATTTATAAACAAAATATTTAATTTTCAAATTTAAGTAGGTACCTCACAATCCAAAGTCATTTATAACGGCACTAGGCTCATTATTTAAATGGAATAATGAAGGCATTGTCTGTGCCATCGCTGTATACAGTAACAGGCAAGTTCCCTGCCTCTGGGCTTGACGCGAGTCTATTGTCTCTGTTTCATACTTCGTTGCACCGCGGATGAGTGTGGGGGATCCGTAAACTGTTTGTGGAAGCTGCTGTTATTTTTTTAAATTTTGTATTTTTTATTACTGGCAACATAAGAGTCGACTCTGTGTATAAGGCGCGGTAACAAGCTAATCTTTAGGTATATAGCGGAAGTGAGGCTAGCTGCCTACTGGGCATGGTCTGACAAGTACACGACAGTACTGCATCGAAATAAGGTAGAAAATATTTCAGTGTTTGATTTTATTTGAATATCATGTCCGCCAAAATGTAGGTCATTTTGCAGTTTTAATTGAATATAAAAAAAATACAGTTCCGTGTTTGAAAAAAAATAGATATCTCTTTAGTCTATAAAATTTCCTTTGTTATAGATATAAAAAATATGATGGTTGTAGCTGATAAAATTGAGAATTTCGAGACGTAATAAATTTTTTCGTGGTCTTTTTAAACATTTTTTTTTCGTAGTACTAGACCACTTTTGTAAACTGATTTTGTTTAAGTCTTTACTTTATGTATTGAACTATACACGGTAATTTTTTTTTAGATAGTGGCATGTACAGATACGGCTAACTTTGCGACGAAAATCTAGACGCTTTACGAAGTGTTTGCTTTGTTCAGCGCCTTAAAATTCAATTCATGCACCATAACATAATTAGCACTCAAATTGAACTACATTAAATATGTACAGAACCTTAAACTAAATTTGGAAATCTATTTCTTAATATATACTTGTATACCTATAAAAGAGCTAAAATTGCAATACCACATTTTTTGGCTGAATAGCTCGCGCTTTTATTGTAAAATGCACAAAAGTAATGCAAAATAAATGACCTGGTTCAAAATTCATTGTTTGCATTACAATTTTATTACAAGCCCAAAATATTATTATGTTTCACGCTATGTATTTGTTTGGAATTCAATTATCAACAAAACATAAATTACGAGGTTTAATAGTAGCATGTCGTATTCAAAACAGCATGTTTTGGCAACATCGTATTTAAAAGCACAAAATTGGTAAATTCTAATGACTGAAAATTGTTTGTTTCCAAAATTAGAAACCTGCAAACTGTTTATTGGAAAACTGATTAGTTTTGTTTTCAATCTATTTTAACGTAATTGTAATTTAGTTTAGAACAAGCAAAGCTATTAATCAGGCATTGTCTTTGAAAAATAACCATACTGAATGCTGTACATATAAGTACTTACGTGTAGGATCTTATGCAAATAAGTAAAAGTATAAAACTAAAAAGAAAATATTTTATTTTACATCAAAAATAATCTTACAACTAATTTCTAGATTTTACGATAAGTTGGTATCCATCTTTGGGTCTGAGTATGAACGCCCGCGGGGAGAGGCGAGCCGAGGCCCGCTCGGATTTCGTCTTGTAACTCCGGAGGAATTTCACCAGGAACACCTTGGCTGCTAGTACTGCGAACCGGGATCCTGAGGGGAAGAGAAATTGATACTCAGTTCTATTGTCTTGGTTATAAAACTGTGTATAAGAATTTAAAAGAAGTATTTTTTTTTGTGATTTGTAAGTATGTAAAAGAGGAGCCAACTTTATCGGATACCAGCTCATAACTATAGATCCTATAACTTACAGTCGTACATATGGCACACAAACCTGAGCAAATGAATTTCTATCGGAAAAATCCGTTTTTATATAAGGGAAACGTCCGCGTGCCTTATAAAAGGTGGCCAACCATGCGACGTAAATAAATTATTTTATGCTTACAACACCATTCACTTTTGACTGAGTAGACACCATTTCACTGCGATACTCTAAGGAACACGTAAATCAAAACTCCTTACCTATGCAATGTCGGGGTCCATTTCCAAACGGCATGTAAGAGTAAGGCACTATGTCTGCTTTCCGCTCCTTTGAGAAGCGCTCCGGCTTGCACTCGTTCGGTTCGGGCCAGTACTTCTCGTCGCGGTGGATCGAGTATATTGGAAGCCATACGTGGATACCTGCTGGGGCCTGAGGGGGGTAATCAACGTCGTAAGTCATTTAATAAACAAAAAAAGATTCGTTTTGCTTACGGATAGTAGTATTTTGACATAAGATAAATGAGACGTATGTCAAAATACAACTATTCGTAAGCAAAACGAATCGTTTTTTGTTTAATTGGAACCGGGCGTTACGCCCGTTTCGGGTTTTAAAAGTTCGCTTTCTGAGAGTCATCTGCGTAGACGTATTTTGCTCCCTATCGGTCAATTAGAGCTAACTATAAAATTAGTTGGCGTTTGTATGCGTTGTCTATCTAATGAGCTAGCGAAGGCATATAAACGTTAACGGAACAAAAAACGATATACCGGAAAAAACTTGAACGGAATGCAGTTCAAGTTTTTTTCCGGGATTTTTGCGAGCCGTTGTGCGGTTCGACAAAAATGATTTCGGACATTCGGGAGTCTTTATTTAAGGTACAAAAGGAGAAAGGAACAAATATACCGTCCTTTAGTGCGTAGTAATCAATGCAGTTGAAAGCGATCCTTATGATGTATTTTTTTTAATATTTTTTTTTTATTTGATAACCTAACTTTAATATTGGTACACAACGACGATTATTGTTAAACTATTTATGAGTGCTCTAGTGATCTGTAATGTAGGTGTTTCAATACCTACCACACGTAGGTACCAGTAATTCACAAACAAGTGAAAACTAGGTTACCTACTTATGCAAATAAATATTAAAAAAAACTGCCTTATTGACCGATTAATATAGCCAAAGCAATTAAAACATCGTTCGTTAAAAAATAAGCCTGACAAAAATCCAGAATCTTAAAATTCAACTCATCAAGGCCACCTTAAAAGTAAACAGAATTCACCAAAGGTTCCAACTCCTATTATGTCGTAAACGATCTATTAACACAAAATAAAGGAAGCCCCAGGGCAATGGTGCTATTACGATGCTAAATTACCTATTACCACGCGCCAATGAAGTTATTACTGCCAAAAATATCACTGGTACGTAAACTAAGTCATTTGTGGAGGTAGACACTGAAATAAAGTGAAATTTGCGCTAATGGCTGAGAATGTTTGTGGGTTTATTGTCACAGTCGATAATTTTAGTAGACATTTTATTTGGATCTTAAAAGCCTAAGTTAGAAATGCTTAAGGAGGAGCTTATGGCTAAATAAAAACAGCGGCACATGTCGCTGTTCACGGTCAAGTCGTGATTGCCAGGGTTGGTCTGTAGCTGGGTGACCATCTATTCCTACATCCCGAATTCTAACCGAGCACTTTAAGTCGTTGGTCCGGACTGTCATTTATAGATCTTAGACTGTAGTTGCAGGTAGTCAGTGGTCCGAAAGTCTACCAACCAGTTCTACCAAGTATCGTATTAGTTGCTATTATAATAAAATTGTGGTAGTCAGATATGCTGTCGCTTTATGTAAAAATACTGGAATAGATTGGAAGCCGACCCCGACGTTATTGAAAAAGGCCAAGCAGATGACGACAGCGATGTTTGAGGGTCCACGTATGACATTGCGGACTCCAGACGATTTTCTAATTAAACTCTTTAGTATAATGCAGACTTTAACGTAACGATATCGCTTCCGATGTGGATCTACCAGTTAAATTAGGAGAAGGTGGTGCCGATAAGGTGCAGTGTGCTATTTCCCTTATAAGACCTCAATTTTTGTTTTCAGGAACCGGGTTTACTAGCATGTTTGTGAACTTCAGAGTCTTTGGACATAGGAAATGATCAAATGACTATCCTTGCTCGGGGCGGAGCTGGAAGAGAGACTTGTACTGACTAAAAAAGTTATATTCCTACTTTGCAGTAGCCCTGACGGGCCCCTCTGCTATAATAAAGGGTGGAACACAAACACGATACGAACGGTAAAACTGTTTTGCAAAAAAAGACTTCCGAAAAAACGCCGAAGAGACGCCATTTTTCGAAAAATAGTGGCAAAGAAATCAATGAGTCAAACAAAAGTCACCGACTTCCGGAAGTAAGCAAACTTATTTTACGACTTTTTAGTTTTTTTTTAGAAGACGGTTTTTTATGATAACACTTACGATGAGTCTATCCTTACTGCCAGGGTATGTGGGCCCGAAGTCGTATTCGGCCACTGACCGTCGATCTGCTGAGCCGACTAGAGGCCATAGTCTTAAAACCTCTGGAATGAACAAACAAATTTATTGTCAATTGTGATCTTATTGCTGCCACCATGAAGGTGAAAAAGGCTTATCAATTCGCTTTCTACTAAGTATCTAACAATAAAGTCGAAAATTCATTGAAAAAACTAAAGCATTTGGAGTGCGTATCTTGCAAACTGAAGAGGTCATAAGCGGCTGTGGAAACTTGGAGGTGGTGTCGGTTTGGTTATCATCCCATGCCAAGTTCTGTTATGTCCTTGATGATGAAATACTTACCATTAACACACATATCCAAATATTCCAATCCTTGCACAGCCTCATAAAGGTCCTCAATATCCTCATCGGGAGGCAGCTGATCCAGTTCCTCATGCAGTTTCTCCTGCACTCTGGGGTTGATGGCCATCTCGTATAAGAAGTAGTAGATGAGGTTAGCAGTAGTGTCGTATCCCGCGACGTAGAATAGAACTGCTTGGGCTACTAGGTCATCATCTGTAAAGTCTGTGGGTGAAAATGGTGGATAAGTTTTTTTTATTGTAGTCCTGGAGAACCACCACCTCTCTTATGGTCATGTCAGAATAATTTTACTAAATAATACTGGTACTGGCAGTCTATGGAGAAGGCCTTTACCCGAAAGGAGGCCATGTAGCTATTAATTTTTATTAATATTTATAAATATTTCTTAGTAATTATAGATTTTATGTAATCGTGCAGATAAAAATATTTGAAATTATTATTTAATGAATTCTCACCTCAGTTAAATTTAAAAAGAATAGACAATAATATAATTCTAAAAACGAGGTTATGTCGATTATTGTTTTTTAATTAATTATTATTTATGTAAGGTTCTCTTAATTTTTGAGTTAAGATTTTACTTATCCACTACACAATCAAATTATATAATATATTAAATGCATTCCACAAACTCAATTTATTATTCAAATAAATCTTTGCATGAACTCGTTTAAATTATCATTTGTAATGTAATCGTTAGCTCTTAAATTACTGGCTTTAAAATATTTATTTATTTAAAATAATATTGTTAGAAAACGTGGTGGTAAACACACTTTTATTATTTAATGTGTCCACACTAAATAACTTGTTATAAATCATTGGTTTTTAACATGATTCAATAGAGATATTACCTAATATATTTTTATATTGGTAATGTTGTTTTATTTAAACGATTTTTATACAAAAAGTTACTAAAACTGTAGCAGTTTTTCAAGAAGGTGAATAGATGTGTACTTCTTCAAGTTTAAGGGAATAACACCATCAGTTACAAGGTGTAGGTACGTTGGGGTACGTTGGTAGGTATGTTGAAGTCGAAAAGTACGTTGTATGTTGGAGATGAGAGATATTTTAAAGACAAAATAAAAAGAAAATCTAATGCTAACGTCAACCTTGGTAGCGTCATTTTCTATCGTTAATTTGTCAACAAAGAACCTCTTGCCTCGGAAAACACATTAAGCTGTTGGTCCCGGCTGTCATTTGTAGATCTTTGACAGTCGTTACAGATAGTCAGTGTCCCGAAAGTCTGACAACCTTTCTAACCAAGGAGAATCATATTACCCAGTCAGTAATAACTGGGTCGTAGAGGTCAGATATTTCGTCGCTTCATGTAAAATACTGGTATTTAGCTGCATCTGGTTAGATTGGAAGCCAACCCCAACAAAATCGGGAAAAGACTAGGCATATGACGATGAATTTGTTAACAAAAACAAGGACATGAAATCATAGCTTAACGAAGGAAATCACAAGGGAACTTCATCATGAATCACCCCAATACATGCGCATGTTTTACACACACATGTATACAAGAACCGACACAAATAAATTACTATGCAGTACAGCGTAATCTTGATCCGCTAAACAAATATGTTCCGGTTGTAAGGAACGGCATAATCCCGGCACAATTGAGACGTCAGGCTCAGAACACGTCATAATTAAATTTGGCGTGCGTCTCGTCAATCAAAGTCGGTGGTTCTGTTGTGGTACTGTATACAGTTCACGGTGGGGCAAGTTGGAAAGGTCATTGAGAGTGAAATGTTTGTGGTGAAAATAATATGGTCTTATGGCGATATCGGCCGGCGTCCAATTTTAAAGAGCGATTGCTGCAAATGAAGTTCTAGAACCGTTTCATAGCTAGTCTTTGGCAAGGAAGAATACATAAAGTTCATGTATACTAATAATTAAAATACATATATCTCATTAGCCTTGTATGACCCACTGTTGGGTAAAGGCCTTCCCCATATTTTTTTTTGCGTTTCATCAAATAACAATTGACGGCACGGTTGGCGCAGTGGCTGAGCGATTGAATGCTGCGCCGCGTGTCGAGGGTTCGATCCCCGCACGGGACAAATATGTGTATGATCTACAGATAGTTGTTCCGGGTCTGGCTGTTTGTGTATGTGAATTTAAATGTTTGTTAACGCACCCACGATACAGGAGAAATTCTTAGTGTGGGGCAACGTTTAAAAAAAAAAGAACTTCCCCCGCTCTGCGTGGAGCGGTGGGGAGTGCCAGACTTTTACTGACTGAAAACCACTGATGTTCCTTCCTTTGCCCTTTTAAGTTCCGAGGCCGCGGTATCTTTTTCGAAAAACCCACAACCCCGGCAGGCAGTGGCCTTGGCAGGCCCCTCTGAGTCTGATATCCTTCTAGGTACTCTTTTCCTGTTAAGTTTTTATGTCAGGGATAATCTTCGTAACTTATTGTCCGATTTGGAAAACTCATTTAGCAGCGGGAAGCTATAATATCCCAGAATGTAATCGGCTGCATTTAAGACGTTCCCGTTTAGTTTTCGTATATAACGGAAGCGAAACCGCGAAAAAATCTAGTTAGAAAAAAAATAAAAAAGAAATCTTGATCTACTGTTTGATCCCTAACAATACAATACGAAGAGTAAACAAATTGAAGTAAATCTTACTCTCAGCAGTCTTTGCATCTTCGTTGTTGTTTGCGTCGCCATCGCTGTCCGCCCTGGGTTTGCCTGTGAATAACGTAATTTTATTTTACGTGGTGGATAATTATGAAAAGAAAAATCAACATGCAAATTTGGATAGATAAAATGTTTGTTAGAATATTGTTGCTAAGAAGCCGTTACACATCACATAACACTATGTCCATAATATTCTACTCCCTCCATATTACAAACAGTTTCTAGTATTAGAGCAATATATCAAAATTAGTTTACTGAGTGACTCCAATAAATACTTTTTATAAACAATGAATTGATGTTAGCAAGCTTGATTCTTGATGGGGGTAAAGAATCAAGCTTGATCAGTGTAGAAATTGTACCATTGATTTTAAAAACAAAATTAATCGTTTCATAATATTTTTATTTGGCCGCCAATATTAGTTGCAAGTGTTTAAACCTCGGGGCTAGGCTGGCGTCATGTTTATTTTTTAATTGAAGGAAACGAACCTGAATCGTTAGGCAGTTTTTTTCCTCGTGAAAATCAGAAAGAAAATAGGTATTTTTTGTTAGCTCACACTCTCAAAATCTGTGAATACAGATAGAATTTCTCAAAAACTTATGGATACTAACATGTCCTTACAGCTTCGTTCTCAAAAATCCTCCCTGTTTACGCATAATTATGTATTTGTTGAAAGCGTGGTGAATATTGGTCTCTCAAGGACAGTGGAGTAAAAACGCGAAGCATGAAAATGCTTTCCACGAAAACGAAATCCCGTAGGTTAGTCGAAAACCCTGTTCCGTTTTAGTATCTTGCTCCGTCGTATAAGTTTCGCGAATAGCCGCGGGAATAATTTTATGAATATTAAGTAAAGTTTGGAAGGTATAAAAATATTCATCCTGTAGACTTGTGCATTGCCAACGCGAAAAAGTTTGAAAATGGGTTACACCATTTCCATTACTGCACGTGGAAAATGCAAAACATATTAGGATCGCAGAAGATTTGTGTGTGTCAAAACGCAGTCAGCGTTTGAAGGTCAATGTTCATTTACTGGCTGATCGCATTCAAGCAAATTAACTGCAGCAACAAGCAAAAACTTTTTTGCGATCACAAAAGTACCAAGGGCTAATAGAATAAAAGGGGTGCGGATAATTCAGGTAGAGCAACCTAATTACAATGAGCATAAAGATCATTATGATTTTGGCAAATGTATCAGTTGTTATCGTTACGAAAATAAAGATCTTTGTAATTTTGACAGTGATTTGAAATTAGAACTAAAATATCTGGGAAAGGATTGTATGTTAAACAGTTCATGGATCTCGCAATACATAATGCCAACTCCTTCAATCAAGTACTAGGAGCTTAAAAGACTGAAGAGCTTACCTTGGGCAGCATCGACTAGGATCTGAATGAAGTCAGGTCTAGGCTTCACTAGATTCTCTCGACGAGCCTTCAAAGCTGATTTAAAGAGCTGAGAGAACTGCTCCGCGTCTTGTGTGGGGATTATTTTTACTTTTAAGAACTAGAAATAAATAAAAATAGTATTTAGTACTGTATCGTAACTTGACTAGATTTCTATAAATAATTTTATGAAAGCCCTTGCTTTCCTTCTGTACTAAAAGGGTAAAACACATGATCCGTGCTACTAAGATTCCGCTTTCCGTTCGTCTGTCCATCTGTCACCAAGCTGTATCTCATGAACCGTGATAGACAATTGACATTTTACAGATGATGCATTACTGTTGCCGCTTTAACAGCAAATACTGAAAAACAGAATAAATAAATATTTTTATAAATTAGTAATGATTATATTTTCAAATGAGGTTATCATATTTTTTTCTGTCGATAACTAAAATTAATTTTCATAATGATAACCTTATTTTTCATTTTCATTCTAATTGATTTTAAGTGTATGTCGCCGAAAAATGCTTCGGAAAAAAAATTGCTTGCAATCGATAGCTGTGCATTGCTCAAGGTATGCATTGGCATACCTTGACAGACCTTGGCAGACCGGGTCTGGATATGCGGATTTCATTCAGCTAAATGAAGACAGACTCCTAACATACCTTCATAATACTCTTCATATTCTCATAACCGAAGAACTTCATGACTTGCGTGGTGTCCTGCACCACTGCTTTCTTGCCTAGCCTGAAGATGCAGTTATCAGGGTCCTGGAGGGAGTCTACTGCGAAGCCGAACGCGCATGAGGCTATGACGTCATTCACGTACGACATTGTTATCTGTCAAAGAAACAACATGTTAAGTACTTGTAAGTTATAAGGAGCTCGTGGCTAAATAATAGCAGCCGCTCAGGTCGATTATTAGGTGAAATCGCGCTTGACTGTGGATGGGTGACCTCCCGGTACATACAAAGTTTCCTCCGTGCCTTAGAAAGCTCGTTAAGCTGTTGGTCCCGACTGTCATTTGTAGATCTTTGTCATTCGTTACAGATAATCAGTGCCCCGAAAGTCTGACAAGCAGTCTAACTAAGGGGTTTCGAATTACTTAGTACTAACTGGGTTCTGGAGGTCAGATAGGCAGTCACTCTATGTAAAATATTGGTATACAACTGCATCCGGTAAGACTGGAACCCGACCCCAACATAGTTGGGAAAAAGGCTAGGCAGGCATTATTACTTGCAAGTTATATTATGTTTTTAGATTACACATTATTATCAAACCACCAAGATATGAATGACGGTGGTCATTCATATTTTGGTGGTTTTTGGTGGTTTATCTCTTTATAGTTTTATGTTCGCACAGTCCATCCAAAAGTTATCTAGAAGAAATCGCTAACAGCGATAGTCGCTAATAGTGATTTCTAATATCATATGAAAAAAACACTAACGCTAATCTTTAAATCGAAGCAGAACGCTTTTTTAGGGTTCCGTAGTCAACTAGGAACCCTTATAGTTTCGCCATGTCTGTCTGTCCGTCCGTCCGTCCGTCCGTCCGTCCGTCCTCGCTTAATCTCTGTGACCGTTAGCACTAGAAAGCTGGTACCAATATGTATATCAATCACGCCGACAAAGTGGTAAAATAAAAATTGGAAAAAAATGTTTTATTAGGGTAGCCACCCTATATGTAAAGTGGGAAGTGTTTTTTTTTTTAATTTCAACCCTAACGTGTGATATATTGTTGGAAAGGTATTTAAAAATGAATAGGGGTTTACTAAAATCATTTTTTGATAATGTCTATAATTTCGGAAATAATTGCTCCAAAAGTAAAAAACAATGTGTCCCCCCCCCTCTAACTTTTGAACCGTAAGTTTAGAAAATATGAAAAAAATCTGAAAAGTAGAACTTTATAAGGACTTTCTAGGAAAATCATTTTGAACTTGATTGACACAACAGTTTTTGTACAAAAAAGACAAAAAGTTGTACAAAATAATTTCCTCCTACACCTTTAAACTCATAAGTGGGAACACTTATTGTGACGGACGGGAAACTACGGAACCCTACACTGAGCGTGGCCCGACACGCTCTTGGCCGGTTTTTTTTCTAAAAGGCATCTCGCATTTCAACCTATAAGTTTGTCGTCTGTTTAACCGGACAAATCCTGTGGATGCCTCGAGAGGAAGGTCTTTAGCTAGGGCAAAAACTTAAGAACTAAGCGACTTAACGCTAAGGGCACCCCATATGGGGTACAATTGCCTCGGCTTATGGCGTCGCTAGGGGAGGACAGCAAAGGGACAGGCTGGATCTGAGTGAATAAGGTGACACAGTGACATCTTTAAGTAGTATTCCAGGGTGGGCAAGAGATGATGGTTGGTTGGTTGTCTAGCCCCTTGTTCTCATTCGGGACCACCACGACCCAAGAAGCATTTGCATTTACGTCCAACTCCAGAAGGACTGATGATAATCATAACTCCATACGAAGACACTTACGAAGTTTTCTTCCTCATGCAATTTTGTGCCTTACTGCTTCCAAACTAAGATTTACAATGAACTCACTGTGTTGATATTCATAACTTCTTCGCCCTGTATCTTCTCGCGAAGGTAGGTGAGCACTGCGTTTGCGCTCTCCGCCATGAGCGGCGCCATGCTGCGACAGCGCGCGCCGGAAAATGCGGGCGAAAGTGACACGCGCATCGATCTCCATCTTGAACCTGAGGGTGTGGGAATGTTACAGTACAGAACATCTGACAGTTGCAATCCGATAACAAACTTAAAAAACAGACTGCCAAGTCACTAGTTTGCGTTGATGCCGCAGACTTAGCGACTTTTGGTAAAGTCCGTCAGAGCGGTCAAACAGCAATTGTGAATGACAATGTTCGTTGTGACAGACCAAAAATAAATATACAAAATACCTAAAACATATTACTAGCTCATGACCGGGGGGTTGCCCGCCTGGTTTTCGGTAATTTTCTCACAGGATTATAGTGTGTCTAAATCCATTCAGTAGTCAGTCTGTCTGTCGTGTAGGTACTAACATCCAAACATACATTGTTGCGAACTTTTGCATTATTTTATAATATTACTAGGATATTCTCACTCCCGAAGCAAATAAAAATAAAATAATATAAGAAAAAAACAAATAAAAGAAACAAAAACACTTTCTTTCTTTTCACTTTTTTATTACTCTCAGATTGTTTTCCGTCAACTTAAAATAATTATGGCTGGAAAGAATAACAAAATATACCACAACAACCCTCAAAATACATACAGCTTCCAAACGAAACTTATACTATACTTAACTAAATTTCCTTTTAAAAACTAGAACAATTTTCAATAAGCATAACTTGTTAAACTATATGTACTCAAACTCTTTACCTTAGCATAATTGCATAAAGTCAACTCGTGCTAGCGTGCAACTCGTGTGAACAGTTAATTTTCCATCTACGTCGACCCCTTATAAAGTGTGCACAGTAAAATGAAATAGGTAAGTTGATGGGCATTCCACTATTTTGCACAGTCATATTGATAGAGCAGAAATCTATAAATTGGTCATCAAATAAATAAACATCGAGCAAAACGCCTAGATCTACCACATTGATTTTGTAGTTGGCCCGTCCGTCCGGCTGTCCCGGTTGTCATTTGTTACTCGAAAAACTGACGGCCAGTCTTACTATGGTATATTATTCTCTTAGATTTAAATGCGTTATACATATACGTACTGGGAGGGATGTCGTTTGTCTTGGTATGGGCATGTAATGAGAAGGGGCGAAGCACATGTGACTAAAAGAGTGATGGATCTGAATGTTGATGGATAAAGAGCGAGAAGAAAGCCAAAGAAAAGATGGATGGATTGTGTAAGGAATGATATGAAGGAGAAAGGAGAAAATGATGCCGTGACGTCTGATAGGGGAGAATGGAAGAAGAAAACGTATTGCGCCGACCCCAAATAGAATGGGACAAGGGCAGTAAAATGATGATGATGATACATATACGTACAATGTGCATATTATTTTGTATTATACTGCTATTCAAGACTACCCGGTTAGACTCAAAACCGACATAGTTGACGTGTATCCGAACATACTTGGGCAAAAGCCTGTAACCCCAGTACTGGTAACGTGTTAGGTTAATTATGCTATGTAAATATGTGGGATCTACCAGTCAGCATGATAAGGTTCCGTCCAAACAGGGGGTCGCAGTCAGCATCAATGTGGACTCCTCTGTCGGCGAACGAATTAAAGTCGCGCACCATGATCTGACGAATCAGCTCAGGATCCCGTGGTATTAGGGTCGGTACCAGGTATTGGTACAGGCCGAAGTATCTGGAAATATCAGAACAATAGATAGATATTAAAATATATCTTCCGTGCAATATTGGGAGCTCATAATATTAACAAACCATGGAAAATATCCCGTAAGTGACAGTTTAATTATACCGTTAAAGTGTAAACAATATAAAGATACTTTATTTTCAGGGTTCCGTACCGCAAAAGGAAAAAACCGGTCAAAAGCGAGTCAGAGTCGCACACCGAGGGTTCCGTACAAACTTACGTCATAAATGGCCATATCCTTTGACTAAGTAGACTTAGATGGTTGATTTTCACAGCACAAAGGGGCCACAGATTTGAGTACTTACATGGTTTTAATTTCAAATCGATACCTCAGAGGGTAGTTGAAATTAAAAACATCTACTAAAATCTGCAGTCCCTTAGAGCTGTGAACATATCAATCCTCTAAGACTACGCAGTCAAAAGATATGGCCATTTATGTCACAACCCACGGTGCCGAGACCGACTCTCACTTGGCCGGGTTTTTTATGAATGCTTTTATAGGATGAACAAAAGACAGGTACATAAGTAATGAATGCAAAGAATAAAATCATTAAGTACAATTTTATGGTTGTTTGCAATGTACAGGCATAGACATTAAATTAAATTCGGTTATAATTTTCTTAGTGTGCCTACAGTGAGTGAAATTGT
The DNA here is from genome assembly GCA_905475445.1 of Ochropleura plecta. Classification (NCBI taxonomy): domain Eukaryota; kingdom Metazoa; phylum Arthropoda; class Insecta; order Lepidoptera; family Noctuidae; genus Ochropleura; species Ochropleura plecta. Next base: position 19,046,404 of record FR997734.1, read on the forward strand.
TGAGTTTTCTGCATTTTATAAAATATTGGCTTTTTATTATATTTTGGCGTTGCATTTTACAACTATCCGATCAAATTCATTTCTTGAGTTAGTTAGGTAGTAAATGAAAGAATTCTCTGAGTTATGCTTGTACTGAAAAAAATGGTCGGGTAACGTTATTGGGTTGTAGCAGGATTTGTTTATTTTTTCATTAATATCTAGTAATATGCTTCCTCAATATTACATGAGAATTCAATAGAACTGACGATATATGGGTCCTCGGCGCGACCCATTCGGTAAAACACGCACGATGTTGGAAAATATAAGATTAGCAAAACAAAATAAAAACTTGAATAATACTATCTATTCGATGAAGTGATTTCTCCAACGAAACATTTAAATACGATCACGTGTAACATTCGTAAGAAAGAACATAATATCCGTGAGAAGAAACACAGATTCACTTTCAAAAGCCCATCATTCGATTCATACCTTTGATCTTTGAATGCGTCGTATCCAGCCGCGATTGCTTCCACGAAATTTTCCCGCCCAAAAGTGACAGCTGTCAAATTCCCGAGAAACGGGACTGGAGGGAGCGTACACACGCCCTTAGACGAGAAGTATCTCAAGCGATTCCGGGAATAATAGAACAGGCACGTCACTAGTAACACGACTAACCACCACATAATGATATTTTGTTTTGAATGAAAGTTAAAATAAATTTTCACTAGAATCACATATACGCTCTATAAAAAGAAATGCAAAACGCGTTCTATTTTTGAAACATGAGGAGTAATTTTTTTCTTAACGTTCCACTGATTTATTCTGCAAATATTTTAAATTTAATTCGATACAAAAATACCCAGATCAAACGTATTCGCACGTTTTTAGTTACGGAATGTTTGATAGAAGCCGACCGACTAAGAGAAAGTTGCGAAGGTAATGGCTGTACGCTGACACAGCGAATAACTGCTTATATAAGAGAAACCAGTACGTCATATAGTTGGAACTGGTTAAACTATGCCGTGACCCTCTTTGGGAGATGGTCGTAACGACTGTATCATAACGTTAAGTTGTTGTTAAATAAGTCTGTCAAGCGCATCGGAAAGGGTTAGGAACTAGTTCAGTTTTCATTAACACTAGGTAAATAAATGACTGACCATTATTGCGCTGATAGATGCTGCCTACTCGGGACATCCAGTTTAACAATTAATAGTGTTAGTGAAAACGGACAAAATTATATAGTCCTCCTGACCGTTTTCGATCAGGGTGGCCAGAGATTAGCCATTGGGGCAGGAGATATTATAGTACAATACACTCACTCTCATAGTTCGATGGGAGGACTATCTGACACGGCCGGACAGAGATCAGGTGCAGGCCCAACGTGCTTTCCGAGGCACGGGAGTATCTTACCGCCAACTTCTAAACTCCGGGCTACTACTATTAAATTCCTAATGGAACAACCCAAAATTACTATATGCCCGTCCCGGGGATCGATTTCAGGGCTCCGTGCTCAGCAGCCGCTCGACCAACGGAACAATTAATAAAAGTATTTTGATAGCACATCATCATCTGCCTAGCCTTTTCCCAACTATGTTGGGGTCGGCTTCCAGTCTAACCGGATGCAGCTGAATATCAGTATTTTACATGGAGCGACTGCCTATCTGACCTCCACAACCCAGTTAGTACTGGGTAATACGATACCCCTTGGCAAGACTGATTGTCAGACTTTCGGGACTCTGACTACCTGTAACGACTATCAAAGATCTACAAATGACAGCCGGGACCAACGGCTTAACGTGCTTTCCGAGGCACGGAGGAAACTCGGTATGTAACGGGTGGTCACCCATCCACAGACCAACCTAGGCAAGCGCGGCTTAACCTAAAGATCGACCCGAGCGGCTACTATTATTTAGCCACGAGCTCCTGAGTAGTATGTGCTATTTTGATAGCACATACTACTCTAAATAATTTATGGTTTGGAAAAGTGCCCGACAAGAGAACTTATAAGGGGTTATTTTAGTCTACCACAAGATAAAACACCATATCAAAACCCCTCCAACTTTAACAGGACATAAAACTGTGTGAATAACCCAACTTTTATCACAAACAACATGCAATCGCATCCTGACGGTTTCCGAGGGCATATCCAGAGATAGTTTATAGACACAATAACGCAAGACGAGCAAAGAAACGAATAACCGTTCCTCGGTAACGTATACGAGTAATAAACTAGTGAGACAGTGGTGTCCGTGTCTCGAGATTGGTTTGGGAATTGTCTCAGCTCTCCACGATTTTATTATACCGTTTGGCTTGGCACTTATTTAGTTTTATATTGTCTTATCTGATTTCTTCGCTTGAAGTCGCTTTTTAGAGATGCAATTCGTTATCCTATGAGGATTTTCTGAGCAGCACATGAACTAAAAGATTTCTAGGGTTCTGTACCTCATAGGGTAGAAACAGAACCGTAGGATCACTTTGTGTCCGTCTGTCTGAGTGGCTTTCTGTCAAAACCCTTTTACTCAGGAATGCGTGGAGGAATAAAGTTAAAATTAAAACCATAAATCATCCACACAAACACAAAAACTCACATACATACAAACATACACCCCCAACACACATTCACCCCTCACCACACACACCCACCTACACCCTATTGCATGTAATTTCAATACATTAACTTAAATTATAAAATTAAATTAAATGAATAAAATTATATAAAATATTATTATTTTAAATGATTTTTTTATGAGCTTTAAATGTATGATTTTTGGTTTGAATATTATTTGTGTATCATCGTCTCCAGTACAACAAATCACGTGAAATCATGTTTTCGGGGGCCTGGTGACCTGACATTCAGGTTTCCACCAGTCACCAGTCTTCCACAAATTAATTATTAAGGTACATGCGCCGAAGATGGCCCGGCTCCTAGGATGGCCCACTTTAAAAAAAATACAGTTTGATTTATACAAAGCTTTTGAATTTTCGCGGGTTTATGCTATTAGTACCATTTACAAAAGTGCAAGTGTGTTTCATAACCGGCGCGTCGCCATTTTATTTTTATTTTTTATTTTTATTCAAATGGAACAGCAAACAGCTACAATATAAAACATAAACATCATATAAATATACAAGACTTATTGACAATATTGCAGCCCACAACGCTGTTCACAGATTAATTAAAAGCATACATAAAGTGAAAATAATAATCATCGCTACGGTAACAAAACTTAGTACAAATAGTGTATAAATGTAATATTCACGAAAGTTCGTCTAGTATAAGACTTTTAAACTTATGGGGAGCACATGTAAAAATATCGATGTGTTCAAAAGTGCTATTGTAGGAATCGACCATTCTGCGAACAGGCGAACGCAAGCCTGAGTTGGTTTTGCAAATACCAACTGAAAATAATTTGCCAGCGCGGACCTTTCGCTTGTGGATCGTCCTAGGAACCGCGTAACATATCATATTGGACAGTTCCATGCAGTCAAATGTATTCCTTACAATATTATATAGGTTCACAGCTTCCAAATACCTACGTCTACTTTCAAGTGTTGCGAGCTTATACTTCACAAGTAAATCTTGGTATGGTAAATAATGTCCGCAGTATCTATAATGCATAGTGCGCAAGAATTTGTATTGCACACACTCAATCATCTCAACGTACTTTTTGTAATAGGGACTCCAGACGGACACGGCATACTCCAATTGAGAGCGTACGAGCGACTTATACAAGCAGATATAAGAAAATGGTTTTTTAAAATCAACTGTTGAACGCATTACAAATCCGTATAGTTGATACGCTTTATTAACAATTTTTCCTATGTGTAAGTCTAAACAAAGCTTCGAATCAAAGATAACACCGAGGTCACGAATAGAGTCCACTTTAAGTAGGGGGGCATTGCACAACGTGTAGGTGTAGTTTATTATACTTTTATTTTTTGTAAAGCTTAGCTTTTTTTAAAAAATTTGGTATTTCTAAAGCATTTGCTGATGTCATTTATATATAAAATAAACAAAAGGTTTTGAAGTCAGATGAAAGTTTGCATCCTCCTGTCAAGACGATACACGTTTTATAAACTTCGTTATTTAAATATTTTTGAAAATTGTCAAATTTAAAACTAAACTCTTTGTTCTAACCTGTGAAAGTTCAAATTTAATCTATTTGTCAGTGAATTACAGGTAAGTGTTATAGTTTTATTTCCTTTTTTGTAATTTTACGAGTTTATACTCAAGTTGCATGTAATTTCCTATCATGGCCCATATTAAGATTCCCAAACATAGCCCGGGCCTTTCTAAGATTATTGAAATGTGCTTTTAAGTTTATTTTTGCGTTTTAGGAAGAAGAAGGAATCCGAAACACTCGAAAAACATAGTTGGTACTGTCATGGATGCAAAGTTGATGATATGCGTCAATGCCAAGAATGGCAAAAATGGTATCACGAAGTCTGTGTAGGTTTGACCAAAGATAACGAAGAGCATTTTATATGCTTAGAGTGCAATTAAAAATTTTAGTGTCTTTTCAGTTTTTTTTTTGTTAGGACTTAATTAAAGTTGTCCATTTTGTTTTAACTAATTACTAATTAAGTAAAGTATTTTGATTAATTTTAAGTATTCCTTAGATAGCCCACCTACAAATGACACTAAAAAAATATTTCAGAAAAAAGAACTGAGTTATTTTAGTATTTGATAAGTTACTTTTAAATTTGATCACAATGTTAAATTTAATTTGATTTAGTAGTTGGTTTTTATTTTACAGTTGAATTTTATTTTAGTAGATTTAAGATAGCCCACGTTTATCTTTTTGGTTGATATTTTTACCTTTTATGAATAATGTACCTACCATGTTTATTTAATCATAACATAAATATTACATCTTATTTGTCCTTCTTTTTATTTTTTAAATTAAATGGATTACCCTATATTAAACATACTAAATAACTTACAAATAAATTAAAAAATAGCGTCAAAAAATTCGTCCTCAACGCTATCAGTTGGCAACGTCCCCAAGAGACTGGCCGCGTTGCCACGTTGTATGGCAACGCTAAGCCTCTGGCCAAAGTAAAAGCCAGCCCTTGGGTCACGGGAAGTGTCAACCAAACGTTTTGATATTTCCTTAAACAGGCTGTGAGCACAAGGACCCCACGGTCCCAGAGTTTCAACCCCAAACGGCTCGAAAATATAGTTACCAATAAGGTTACTATATTTACGCCGCTTGAGGTTCTCTGCAGCCGCAGCAGCAGCGCCAGCGCAGCACGAAGAGCTAGGAAGATGGGATGGCGCAAGAGTATCGACGCACGTTGCGTCCCACACTAAAGGCCTACCCAACTTCCATTAATTTTTTTCTTTACTTTACTTATTTGTAAGATTTTACGAGGTTTTGAAATTAAGCGGGCCTTATTCGGCGCCTGTACCTTAATTGTATCTGTAGACTAATCTAATTTTTTAAACTGTAATTTGTGGTAAGAAAATAAATAAATAATAATAATTATTAAAAATGTACTTATTTGGATTCTTAAAGCTGTGAAAATGAACCCTCTGAATAAATGCAGTCAAAAGAAAATTTCTTCACATTCTATACATAAGTATCCTAATTATGTATATTTCTTATAAAAATTTAAATGTTAGCTTGGTTAAGTTCACTTAAGTTAGCAGCTGTATTCGATAAGACTTAAGCTGACCCGGACATAGAAAAATCATCACATCCTAAAAAACCGGGCAAAGCATTTAAGCGGAAGAATTAATTTCATGTCACATTATACACACATCCGCATTAATAATTCTAAAGGCCTGCCTCAGAAAACTTTTTGTTTTGTTTGTAACGTAAATGTAGGGGGGTGAAAGCGTCACTCTTTTCCATTAGGCCAGTGAAACGGGCATATTATTAAATCTGTTGAACCTTTTACAAAGTTGGTTATTTAAAGGCTCACGTGGGTTCCCTATGTTAATGTGTTCCAAACAATTGATTTATGTGTTTTAAAAAATACATGTTCCAATTTTAAACTATAGCCGAGAGGCCAGTTCGTTTTGAGGATTTATTTTCGTTGGATCCCAGTTTTTGATCCCATTTTTTAGGTATTAACGATGGGCCCCATTTCATATTACCATTGGATCCCATGTTATTACAACATGTGTACATTTCAGAAGAAAAGTGATTTAATTTTATCAAATATTTCAAAAGCACTGTGTGTGTCTTTTTTCTATAAATGCAGGTCGTTTCTGGCACTCGCCGGCCGCTCCCGCGGCACCGCTCGCTCCGCTCGCTCGTCTCGTGCGTAAGAGGTCACAGCTTTAACCTAACCTAACATAGTTCCGGTTCCCATAATTAGTTTGGGTAATGAACTTTTGTCAAAATCTCTTCGGAAAAACGACAGGCACCCGTTATTCTAACATATAACCTATCCACATACCCAAATTTCATACAAATCAGTCTAGAAGTTTGAGCGTGTTGGAATAACAAACATACATACAAAATTTCGCCTTAAAATATTATTGTGATTTTGTTGTTGGATGTACCCGCATTCAGATGTTTTTAAACATCTGGGATCCAACGGAAATAGTTTTTGGGATTCAGTGGCAATAAAACGTATTTTTTTTGTATTTTTCAAATTTGGGATCCAACGGAAATATATAATAATGTTTTGTGGGATCCAACGCCAAAAATATTAAAGTGGGATCAAAAACTGGGATCCAACGAAAATAAACCGTTTTGAGTACTAATGAGAAGCCGTGTAGGCATTTACGTAATTTGCTTTGCTTTTAGTGTTTGTGTTAAAAGCTGGTACACACAGCGCCCAATCAAGCTATGCTAAACCAGTACAAGCTGATATTTAATTATACGGGAAATTCATACGAACTGAAGCCAGGTTATACTGGAAATATAGGGTCAGAGCCCATTCGTCCCCTAAGATTCGCACCCTGTGCCCACTCGTCCCCTGGAACTTTTGAGGGGCCCATTCGTCCCCTGAAGAATATTTGTTTTTATTCATTCTTCTAATATAAGTACATGTATATGTGTATACTGCAACTTGGTAGTCTAGTAAATGGTAAAATAAAAAAATATAGTAATTCGGTAGATATCATGTTTATTTAAAATAAGATTAAGTTTAATAAAATGCTTCTAGGCTCTAGGCATTAAGTCAGTCTTCAAAATAATTAATCAACTTTTGGTTTCTTGTACATTTGTAAATATTTTGCTTAATATAATTATGATAACTATAATATCTTTATGCAGTAAAATAAAACTGTGTAACTATTTAAATAAAATCCCAGTAATTATTTAGGAGTAAATAATTTAGTTTTGACTTTTTAGTCAAAATATGACTGTAGTATTCCACCATAAAGTGAATTACCATCAATAATAATACTAATCATATTCCAGGATTCAAATGAGATAATTCAATTCAATTATGGTAAAAATATTATTATTATAAAATTAACAGTATTGTTTATTTCGTTAGGCGAACTTCATTTATTAAAAGACCAAAGACACATTGAACAGTCTCGTATTCGCAGTCACTTTCAAGAACCATTATGTCACCGAGGCAGCAAAACAAACAAAACAAAATATCTATTTTGTAAACCGTTTTTTTAACAAGCTATTCGTAGAGAGACAAATATTACATCGTAAGCCTATCGACAGGTTATATTATTATCATGACGGATTATAATTCATCATAGCTCTTTTTTCAATGATCTGTTATGATTTATTAAATTAATTCCGTTAATAAACTGTTCACAAGTGTACTATGATAACCGTTTCTTATGTAAAATATAGCTAATTTTGTCTCAGGGGACCAATAGGCACCTGAATAGGTGCCGAATATTTAACTTATATTGTATATATATTAGAGGGGACGAATGGGTACCTTAAAAATAATATTTTTATTAAAATATTAATTGGTCCCCCACCAGGAGACCAATGGGCACCTATATAGGGGCCGAATCCACAACTTTTACGCTGGGGGACGAATTTTAGGGGACGAATGGGCTCTGACCCGAAATATATTGCTCGATGAGTCGCCGTGTGTACCTACTGATGTTTTAAAATTGCTGCTCGCGTTTTATAATTCTGCTAATGAATTTTGTTCCCTTTTATTTATTTCCTTTTTCAGTGTTGCATGTTAGTTCTCGTGCGTTACAAGCAAAGTTAGAAAATTTCCTTTGTTACCATTAATACCATTAGCAGTTCCATGATGGAACTATTGATGTTTTATATTTAATCACTAGTTTCTTTTAAAGGAAATCTGAAAATAATCGAACTAATGTTGATTTTTTTATCAGTAGTTCCACATAAATATTTAAGGCACCTAAAATGTACCTATCTGTTCTATGCCAGGAAAAAAATTAAGCTTGTGAAAAGTAATAAGCAAAACCTTAGGGAATCTAAGTCACATAAAAAAAAACATACATCCAATTAGTTATGCAATCCCCAAATCGCGGGGTTTCATTTTAATAAAAATATTCTAACAAGACGCTTTCATACTTCGTTAGCAAAACATTTACTTTAGATAAATATGCATCCGATTATCCCATTTCTAGTCATGAATTTGCAAATCCAACTATTACCGCTTACCCGGTTAGCTAATTCTCGTGTTTACTTAGGTATTAGTTTTGCCTCTGGCTTGTTTTCATCGCGAACTGGGTAAGCAATATTATTGACAAATGCAGTTTAGGTAGGTTCTAAATATGTTTTGTTCGGCACGCGACGCCATATTTTCCGTTTCAAAACCGATTTATGTCGTCGTTTAGAACGTTTGTTTTTGGCCAAAAGGCAAGTGATTAAACTGTACAAAAAAAGAAAAACATTCGCGATCTTTGCTGTTTATTCTGTGTTTGAAAGCAAACCTTTTTGCTGGATTATGTTTATTCATTGTTATTTATTTCGATCGTGTCGTTGTGATTGAATAATTGGGGATTTGGGAGCCTAATGAGAATAGGTAGCTACGTATAGGTCGGTTACGAAAACACGGTTTTTGTATGAAGCAAATTTCTAAGAGACTCGTTTGTAATTTTGATGTCGAACAAAATGTATTTTGAATAAAATAGACGTTTGTTTGTGGTTTGTTTTGTGTTTCAATTTAGGAGTCTTCAGATATTTGAGTAAATTGTCCCTAATTGTTGCCACTAGAGACTTTAATTCAGTGTAATTATATTTAACTAGCTATGCCCAGCGGTTTCACCTGCTGCTCAGTTCCTCAGTGTCGTAACGTGATGTTATATAGTCAATTAATTTCATGTAAGAAGACCTATGCAAAATTTCAAGTCGGGATAATGAAAGAATATTGAAAACTAGCTTTTGCCCGCGGCTTCGCTCGCGTTAAATTCGTGGTAAAACAGTTCCTCTTTCCTGATTTGCAGGTACCTGCTACCTGTAGTTTTGCCCTTGCGCCTTATTTATTGTAATAGCAAAGCTATGTTTTCCCTTTTCTTCCCTCTTTCTCCCTCAATTCTCAATTTAAAAAAAAATTGCCTATGTCCGTCTCAAGGGTCCCAACTATCTCTGTACCTAACAAAATTCATCAAAATCAGTTTAGCCACACAAACAAACACACTCACTTTCGCTTTTATAATTGTTGTGTGTTCCCCTAGCTAACCACGGTAAAAGACTGGTAGCGACATCTCGGATCAAGATTTTAAAACTTAGCTCGTCGTCATAAGAATTTTCGATCGCGATTGGTTAAATATTGTTCCCCTTTCCCTTCTCTTTGATTTTTTGTATAACTTGAGACTTAATATCGAATACACATGGGATTCTGCTCGTAAACTGAACGTTTGAATTTTATTTATCAAAAACCCATTGAACCTCATCATCACAACTCATCCATCACCTTGCACGCATCGTGTCCTTACCGCTGCTGCTATAATAATATTAGTAAGGATTGGCTCACAATCGCCACAGAGAAATCGTGTAACAAACATACAAAAAAATGAGCGGAGCGGGGGGGAGTGTCAGACTTGTTTTGACTAAAACCCACCCATGTTCCTTCTGTTGCCCTTTATGTTCCGGGGCCGCGGTTTCTCCAATCAATCTCAATAATCTCAATACCTACAATTCAGTAGGTATGTATGTAGTAAGACCCAGACAAGTCTAGCGCTTTCCCCACTTTCAACGAAGATTCGACAACTTTCTCCAAATATTGTAGATGTCTTATTAAATATTAACTTATTTGTTAATTATAGTAGTACTAGCTTTTGCCCGCGGCTTCGCTCGCGTAAAATTCAGGGTAACACAGTTCCCCTTGCGCCTTATTGATTTGTAATAGCAACGCTAAGTTTTCCCTTTTCTTCCCTCTTTCTCACTCACATCCCACTTTAAAAAAAAAATAGCCTATGTCCGTCTCCTGGTTCCCAACTATCTCTGTACCAAAATTCACCAAAATCGGTTTAGCCATTAAAGCGTGAAGAGGTAACAAACAAACAAACAAACTCACTTTCGCTTTTTAGGGTTCCGTAGTCAACTAGGAACCCTTATAGTTTCGCCATGTCTGTCTGTCCGTCCGTCCGTCCGTCCGTCCTCGCTTAATCTCTGTGACCGTTAGCACTAGAAAGCTGAAATTTGGTACCAATATGTATATCAATCACGCCGACAAAGTGGTAAAATAAAAATTGGAAAAAAATGTTTTATTAGGGTAGCCACCCTATATGTAAAGTGGGAAGTGATTTTTTTTTTAATTTCAGCCCTAACGTGTGATATATTGTTGGAAAGGTATTTAATAATGAATAGGGGTTTACTAAAATCATTTTTTGATAATGTCAACAATTTCGGAAATAATCGCTCCAAAAGTAAAAAACAATGTGTCCCCCCCCCTCTAACTTTTGAACCATAAGTTTAGAAAATATGAAAAAAATCTGAAAAGTAGAACTTTATAAGGACTTTCTAGGAAAATTATTTTGAACTTGATTGACACAACAGTTTTTGTACAAAAAAGACAAAAAGTTGTACAAAATAATTTCTGGACTAAGTTTGTAGTATAATCGTATATGCAAGCATTTTCTTTAACTTCGTTTACATATTTTATTATCCTGAACGTATCTTTTTTCAAACAAAAAAAGAATTATTGAAATCGGTTCTCGCAATCCAAAATTACCACCGAAAACTTCTTAAACGTCACCGTCGTAACCCAATTCCCCGAGAGATGGCGCTGTAGGTACTTATTACATTGGATCGGGTATTACCGAATTGTTCGGTTGGTCTCTCCTTGGCATTGGCGGTATCTTATAACTACATAAAACTTCTATCAAGAACATGCTAAGGCAATTTAGAACAAAACTAAAATTCATTTTTTAAACACCATCAAAATGTTAAGGTACAAAAAAACTAGTTTATAAATGGTTCGATAGATGGCGTTGCGTAATGACGTCATTTTTTTAAAAGTCGATGTTAAGATTTTCCGTGCTTTCATGACCTGCCGGGGTAAAGAACACTTTGTGACAGACGGGAAACTACGGAACCCTACATTGAGCGTGGCCCGACACGCTCTTGGCCGGTTTTTATTAGTAAGGATATTTTGATTTGCAATTTTTTCTATCAATGTAGCATGTAATCTAAAGTTTTTCGGGTAATTAAAGTGTAAATTTTAATAAATAGCTCAAAATTATTTATAATAATAAAAAAAATCGAATTCGAGTTTTTTGCATTTTCTGAGAAGATTTACTATAGTAACATATTTTTTTTTCACCATCGGAATGTAGAGAATTCAACAAACAGAAAACATACCAACTTTTTGAAAAAAGCTGATATTTTGACGGATGAATTTTCGATTGAAAATGAGGATGCTTTTTCGATATTAATTCAATATAAGGTGAAAAAATAAATATTTTTAATCAAATAAATTACAGCGTATTTGGGACATAAAAAAGTAAGTTTTCACCAAAGGTCATTGGGCATTTTGTTTGAACATTTGACCCACGGCGTACACAAACGAAATAGGGCAAGGTATATAGCTAAATGTATCTGCAACCCAGTGGTACGAATCGCATTCTTGTGAGTCATGGGAAAATTGAAAAAAAATTATTTAATTTTTTTTTACATATATTTTTATATTTTCACATATTTCTGATAAAACAAAAAAAAACCTTAAAATATAAAAATTAAAAAACATTACAAAAAATATATTCATAGTCTACCAGCATCGGGAACAGGGTCCAAGCTACCGGTGGTCGGGGCTATTGAGAGAGGAACCTCCTAACAATACACGCCGTGTCCAGAAGTACTGCTTTCTGAATCAAGCCCATGATCCAGCTGCCAAGGGATAGCCTCCTCAGATGTTGGTCATAGCTATTGGCTATTAAGCCATTGTCCGACACGACAATCGGCACAATGACTGCTGTATTCACGTGCCACATACATGAATTGCTTATCTTTCTCTGCTTTCACGAGGTTCTCGTCATGCGGGACCGCTATATCAACAATCATTGCGTGATGCTCCAATCGATTTATCACCACAATGTCAGACTTATTGGCAACAATAATCCTGTCAGTGACGATAGATTGATCCCAATACAAGTAAATATCACAATCTTCGAGAATCATAATCTGGCTCAGCATCGCGGGCTGGCGCTAGCAAGGGACGGGTGGCGCAAGTACCGGGACGTTGCGACGGGCCTCGCGAGAACGGAATGACGCAAGCCTGCGTGCTTGCGTCTGAATTTACAAATAGTGCTAGTTTCCTCCTGCTCTCCTTAGCAGGGTTATAGCGTCGACAGGGGTGACAAGAGTATGTCTAAGACGGCGAATTGTACTAATTCGGGTGGCCGATGCGCTAAGAGAGTTGCGATGTTTTATCGCAATGTTTTAGAGTCAAAGAAACGCTTAAAAAGGCGCTTCAGGAACTGAAGGACGGTGGAGATTTTTAAATCTAAGAGCTCTGTGATTTTACATAGGAATCGGTTTTGAAGGCTCTGCATCCTATGGGTTAAGCGGGTTTGGAGTGGGAAAACACGACACAGGCGTATGCCATGATAGGGCGGAGCATTTTGACAGCAACCTACATCAGGGTCTTTTAAGGGAGGTAGGGCAGCTCTACGTTCGACTTCGGTGTTCACCATATCGAGGTGACGCTTGGCTACTGGTTGCGAGCTGGGGGAGCACTGAGACTCCCAAACTGTCGGCTAGGCATTCTGCCTTTTCAGAGTCGTCGAATGCGACTCGTTTATCAGGACGAGTGAGCGGAGGCATCAAAGCCTCGTCGGTGCCAAGCCTACCTACCCACCTACCTGTTTTTATCTATCTGGAAAAGTATGTGTCCGAGAGATATTTCGTAGAGCTATACAAATATTTATTGTGCTTGTACCACGTTACAACAATGCTAAAAACTTCTGTTTTATTAACTTTTAAATGTTAAATAACTTTTTTTTCCCACGGAATATTTAAAAAAAAATTACATATTTTAGAAGGTGGGATTGAGTTCTTCAGTTTAAAACTGATTTGGTCCGTGTACGCAAACTTTTATTAGGTGGGTCGGAAACGCCCCATGACCTTTCGTAATAAAAAAATAATTTTTGTAAAAGATAAAAATAAAAAACCAAAAACTTGGTTTTTTGAATTTTTCACATAAATTTTGAGGTTATGTGAAAAAAGTGTGAATGCAAAAGTTTTAGATCTTTTTATTACTTACAACTTTGCGATTTGACTTTTATCGATAGGACTTTTAGTTTTGACCGTTTTTTACCCTTAACCCGTCCCCCCATCCCCTTCCCGACCTCAGATCGCCCGTAATTTATTTTTCCTTTCAATTTTATAATATTCTAATGGGTTTCATACTACTATTATTTTTTTTCACTTTGTATTCTTTTTAAAGGCTTCTGCCCTGGTCTATTATATATTGGTGCTCACGTAATACATCGCTGTGGAGAAGAACGGGCAAGAAATATGGGCACTCTTTTCACGTACCTATTACAAAATTCAAAGAAAGGATTTCGTAATTAATTTATTAAAACGCACGAGTAAAAGCTGTACAAATGTGAACTTAATCCCTCATCTCCTTCAGTGTTAATAAAATTAAGTCAATTGTTTTCTTTAACTAATATCCCTTTTCAATTAAACCTTCTATCGGCAAATGAGCGCCAAAAATCATACGTTAATATTAACGCGGCAACAGGCTGGTGCCTTGTAACATCTGCTGCCCTAGTACTTTCACTAAATCAATTCCCGTACTAAAAGCAGTAGGGCCCCACCTAACACAATTACCATATTAATATACATTATGAAAATGGTCGGAAACAAGAATGGGACAGAAGTTCTACTTTTTGCAAAAGTATAATCTATACAATATATCCTTACTAATATTATAAAAACAAAAGTGAGTTTGTTTGTTTGTGACGTCTTCACGCCTAAATGGCTAAACCGATGTTGATGAATTTTGGTACAGACATATTTGGGACCGTAGAGACGGACATATGCTATTTTTTTTGAGAAATGAGGGAGAAAGAGGGTAGAAAAGGGAAAACTTAGCTTTGCTATTATAATAAACTAGCTTTTGCCCGCGGCTTCGCTCGCGTTAAATTCGGTAGCGCCTTATTGATTTGTAATAGCAACGCTAAGTTTTCCCGTTTCTTCCCTCTTTCTCCCACATATCCCACTCATTTTTAAAAAAATATAGCCATGTCCGTCTCCTGGTTCCCAACTATCTCTGTACCAAAATTCATCAAAATCGGTTTAGCCATTAAAGCGTGAAGAGGTAACAAACAAACAAACAAAATCACTTTCGCTTTTATAATATTAGTAAGGATTAGTAAGGAAGTAAGGATAAGGCGCAAGGGCAAAAACTACAGGTAGCAGGTACCTGCAAATCAGGAAAGGGGAACTGTGTTTCCCTGAATTTAACGCGAGCGATGCCGTGGGCGAAAGCTAGTAATACATATATCGCACACCAAGATCTAAACTGGGAAAACTTTAAATTTGGTCTCAAATATGTTATTGTAAAATATAATTGTATGTAAATTCTTGAACCATTGGTGCACGAGTCTGACTCGCAGTTTTTGTATTGAAAGTACACTTCACACAGCTTACTGTCGATTATTAAATTCATGACGTCGTGCGTTCGCCAAGCGCGAAACAAAAAGGCTTCAGTTCGGCCGTTGAATTTCTGCAATTCTACCTTTTATGTGTTCAAAGGACTTACATTTAGGTAATTTTGACAAATATGTTTCGTAAACAACATTCTGTGGTAATTATGTACGCAGGCACCTACTATGTGCTATATTACAGGTACGTCGCTAGGTTGTAGGTAGTCATCTAGCTTTACGCAGTACGTGGCGGTTTTGGGCCATCGAGTTTGAGATAAAGTTTGGCTTTGTCGAACGATGTCCATCGTAAAACTGTGACATTCTCTTTTCAAGCCTACGTTTGCTTGATGCGGGTTGTTGAGAGAGATACTGCGGCCCCGGAACATAATGGGCAAAAGAAGGAACATGGATGAATTTTAGTCAGTAAACGTCTTACACTCCCTTCCGCTCCGCCCAGGGCGGGACGAAGTTATTTGATGAGTTCCCATCCAAAAAAAGCCTACGTTTGCTAAAGCACTTTATTTAGCACACAATGCTAAGTAACTGTGCTTATCCCAGTTGTAAACGTCCCTTTGTACACACGACGACAGATCAACCTATACAAAACCAGTTTAAGCGGATATCTCGTCGTACGGGAAATCTACGGCGTACGATTCGTAGTTGAAAGATCAGCATAAACTGGTTTTGTATAGGTTGATCTGTCGTCGTGTGTACCTATTGGCCTTGACGTAATATCTGCATGAGTATAAGAATGAATTATCTAAAATATTGATCAACCCTTATCTTGAATACAAAAGCAAGCTTTTTCAGGCTATAAATATTTGTTTAAATTATTGGTAAATCGATATTTCATATTCTCTTATCAAAGTCAAAATTCAATACTCAATACTTTATTGCAGCCCATAATGTAAACAAGGCTGGTAGGTAAATTAAGGAGAAACAATTATGGACCCTGTTGGGCACAGCAAGTTAGTTTTTAGAGGAGAGGATGAAACGCTTTTTGTTTAAAAACATAATAATATTGAAATTAAGAAAGAAAATCTTATATTTAGATATTTAAGTAGATATTATTTATGTGTAGATTTATATTAATTTTATATATTATTAATATTTATACATTTATTTAGATATATATTTATTCATGTTGACTTGTGTTATTCATTTATTTAATCACTAGCTTTTGCCTGCAGCTTCGCTCGCGTTTAATTCGAGGTAACACAGTTCCCCTTCCTGATTTGCAGGTACCTGCTACCTGTAGTTATGCCCTTGAAAAAAAAATAGCCTATGTCTCTGTACCAAATTCATCAAAATCTGTTCAACCATTTAGGCGCGAAGACGTAACAAACAAAGAAACAAACAAACTCTCTAATCTATAATATTAGTAAGGTTTCTACCATTTCCTTTTTTAACCCCCGACGCAAAAACGACGGGGTGTTTAAGTTTGACGTGTCTGTGTATGTGTGTGTGTAAATGTGTAGGTATGTGTCTGTCTGTGGCATCGTAGCTCCCAAACGGATGATCCGATTTTTTTTTACATCGAGATCTAAGGCGTACTGTAGGTTATCACCTCCTGTTCTGTTGATATGGAGGGAAGTGAAAATTATGTTTATTCTACTCCTCCATTATTTTGTTGCGGGATCCAAGACAGTTAAATTGTTCCTCCAGGACTTCATCGAGCTTCATTGTGTCCGCGCTTTTCTAATGGTCACCTCTGCGACCCTCCGAAAAGACAAATTTTGGCTTGGTGAGGAGAGTTACAAACTGAATAGCGCACTTTTCCTGACGGCTTTATTGACTGCTGCGTTGCGTGTCGCAGGTTCGATCCCCGCACGGAACAAACATTTGTTTAGCCTATAGGTAGTCCTTCCGGGTCTGGCTGTTTGTGTATATGAGTTTAAATGTTTGTAAACGCACCAACGATACAGAAGAAGTTCCTAGTGTGGGCCAAGTTTGTTTAAAATAAAATCGCTTTAAGTACCTATCCTTACTATCCTTACTAATATTATAAAAGCGAAAGTGAGTTTGTTTGTTTGTTACCTCTTCACGCTTTAATGGCTAAACCGATTTGGATGAATTTTGGTACAGAGATAGTTGGGAACCAGGAGGCGGACACAGGCTAATTATTTTAAATAAGTGGGATATAAGGGAGAACGAGGGGAGAAAAGGGAAAACTTAGCGTTGCTATTACAAATCCATCAGGCGCAAGAGCAAAAACTGCAGGTCTACTTGGTGTGTTATACCGAATTTAACGCGAGCGAAGCCGCGGGCGAAAGCTAGTTTATAATAAGGGAACAATTTATAATGTTACAGAACACTGTATGTATATTTGTCCCGATAAACATTGAATATTGCTTCGTACCATCACTCAAAGATTCTCCATTCAGTATCCACTGAAGTGCAATCGTGTAATTAAATTAAACCAAGATTATTTTCGTTTGGATTTATATCATCAAAAAAAATATAATTTAACATTAATAACGTTCTGTTCACATTCCTATTTAATGGTTTCTTTTATTATTATACAAAAGAAAACGTTTTTGAGCCACATCAGGAGGAGCAGCCACATTAGCTGTTGTACTTATAAAAAAGTGTTTTTTAGTTTTATCCTTGTCTGGGACTGAAAAAGTTCCAATTGAAAACCGAAAAACAAGTTTATTGACCTGCACTTAACTGTTCTAAAACCGCCTTTTCCTATCATAGTTCGAAAACTGACTGCCATTGACTTCTTGTTATATCTTTCAAAGATCATTTTTGACAACTTTGTTTAGAATACAATATATTTATTCAAAGATCAAACAATTGACACTATAAATACAATTTAAATCATAGATAATAATGTTGGTATAACAAAATTTAAACGACGCGCCCGCGGCTTCACCCGAGTCATATCGAAAAAAAAAGTATTCTATGTGTTATTCCAGACCATACTCTACCTCTGTGCCAAATTTTATCATGATTTGTTCAGCCGTTTTGACATGAAAGAGTAACAAACATCCATACATCCATCCATCCATCCTCACAAACATTCGCATTTATAATATTAGTAGGAAGTAGGATATCCATTTAGTTTAAATTAATAATTAATAAAAAAATAATTACACTACCACTGTTTGTCTCTGCATCTCCCAAAGGTTCACTGGTAGAAAATGCCTATGGCATTAAGTCCGCCTCTGTACTTTGTGCTTGAAGTGTTAAATAAAATCCTGTACCAGGTTAAATTAAACTTGTATCACAGGCGGCAATGGCTGAACGTACCTTCCAAGCCACGATGAAAACTCGGTATATTATGATTGATCCACTCGCTAACCTAGACAAGCGCGGCTTAAGCTGAAGATTGAACTAAACGGCTGTTATTATTAAACTAGGTTATTTGTTCAGTTGTATCAGAACTCGTTCTAAAATCGTCAACTGAACGAAATCACCATTTATTTATTTATTACAGCATGGAGGACGCGCGAGGAGGAAGCGCGGCTTAAGCTGAAGATTGAACTAAACGGCTGTTATTATTAAACTAGGTTATTTGTTCAGTTGTATCAGAACTCGTTCTAAAATCGTCAACTGAACGAAATCACCATTTATTTATTTATTACAGCATGGAGGACTTACAGCTTAAAAAAATAAAGGTGAAATGAAGTTTCAAGGGACACCCGGATGTAACGAAGTTATTATTTACAAAAAACCTGGATACACTCAATAAAAATAATCGTCGCAACACCACACTGTTCAATGCGAAATAGGAAGTCGAAACGAAAATAACTGGCTTGCTTTCTATGAGAGAGAGCGAGAGACAGACAGAGACACACGCGCACGCCGCACGGCTTACAACTATAGCAAAAAGTGTCGTTACAACTTTTGGTCTTAATTTTTTCCGTCTAGCCTTTCGCAAACCGCGATAAGGAACTTCGTTCCAAAAAAAACAGACAACAGCAAACCAATTCCTCACGTATAGAAAAGATTTTAGATGTTATTTTATTCTAATTTCCTAACAATACGACGGTTGGAGTGTAGCCTTTTTTTTTTTTTTTTTTTTTCGGGTGGGAAATCATCCAATGACTTCCCCCGCTCTGGGTGGAGCGGGGGGGCATGTCAGACTTGTACTGACTAAAACCCACCCATGTTCCTTCTATTGCCCTTTACGTTCCGAGGCCGCGGTATCTCTTTCGAACAACCCGCAACCCCGGCAGGCAGAGGCTCTGGCAAGCCCCTCTGCTTTGCTGACTCTCTTTGAGGCGCGCGTGAAACACGAACGCGCCGTCGACACGGCCTGTCGTCAATCGACGGACGGACGGTGAACTACCCATTGCTCACCGCCCACAGGCCCGCATCTACGGTGGCCGGAAGTCGTCTCGCGGCGCCCGGCGCCATGTGGAGTGTAGCCTTAGGGGCGCTATGGAGCAAGGACCTAGAAAAATTTTCGTGATTTTTTTTTTCCGAAACTTTCAGTTTTTTTTGCAGTATCGGGTTGACCTTGTCTGTAGCAACCATTTAGGAACTGAGAAGTATGGCCCTACGACGCACCGTTTCCGAGTTATGGGCCTTTAACTTTTTTTTTTATTTTATATAAAACGATTTATATCTCTAAAATGGTAGCTCAGATGAGATTGTTTTCGGGAAAGAAATTGTTGATCTACTCAAAAGCCATGCGATCATGTAAAAAAATTAGCAAAAACTTCGAAATAAAAAAAACATCAAAAATTTTCTAAGTGTCGGTCGTTGTTTCCAGCTAGAGTATTCTTAGGGGCGAAGGACTTTAAAGCTCAAATTTTCGGAGATTTTTTTTTTTTAGAATCCGACCATTTTTATTGCAGCAACTGATTAAGGTTGGCCATAGAAACCATTTAGGAACTGAGAAGTATGGCCCTACGACGCACCGTTTCCGAGTTATGAGCCTTTAACTTTTTTTTATTTTAGTAAAACGATTTATATCTCTAAAATGGTAGCTCGGATGAGATTGTTTTCGGGAAAGAAATTGTTGCTCTACTCAAAAGCCATGAGGTCATTAAAAAAACTAGCAGCCATGTTGGGCTGCTATTAGCACTGGGGGTTATAGGGGGAGGTAAAATTTTGGTTATTTTTTGCCTAGGAGGCGCCGTTTACGAGATATTATTTAATTTCATCCTTTTTAGTTTTTAGTAGAGCAACAATTTCTTTCCCGAAAACAATCTCATCCGAGCTACCATTTTAGAGATATAAATCGTTTTATATAAAATAAAAAAAAAGTTAAAGGCCCATAACTCAGAAACGGTGCGTCGTAGGGCCATACTTCTCAGTTCCTAAATGGTTTCTATGGCCAAGCTTAATCAGATGCTGCAAAAAAATTATCGAATTAAAAAAAAAAAAACTCCGAAAATTTGACTGTCCAATTTTTTTTTTTTAACTAAAATTTTTTTTTTTTCGTTTTCTTTGCTGCTCATAGTGCCCCTAAGCGTATACTCCAACTCCTACACTCCGCCCCTAAGACTACCCACTGACCAATACGACTGAAAACGAGTTGACTCGTGTGCTCAGTTTTAATATCGCGCCCTTGTTCTGTGTCTAGTATATCGCCAGTTCAATTCAGCATGGTTGTGATAGCCTTCCCTGCAAGCTCAACTGAGCGGAAAATTGACACCGCCCTACATGCTAGGTAATTTTAACGTGATATGGATATTCATTGCCTGTATATTGCCTGGGTTTTTTCTGAATCAGCATTCCATTTTTTGATGGTAAGAATATTGAGAACAAAAAAGTGATGTAGCGATGTAATACGCAGGTTTTTGGAGGATTTTTCACAAAACTTATGTTTTTCCTACGCATCCGCTATACATTCTTGATAACAATTAAATAAACTAACAGACTAAAAAAGGACATAAAAATCTCGTCCTCAACGCTGTCAGCTGGTAATGTACCCAAGAGACTGGCCGCGTTGTCACGTTGTGCGATACTTAGCCTTTAGCCAAGGTAAAAGCCAGCCCTTGGGTCATGAGAACCGTCAACTAAGCGATTTATTAAAACTGTATGCACAAATAAAAACTGTACAAAGTCGGACTTAATGCCTTAGGCATTTTCTCTCAGTCTATCATAAGGACCTTTCTATTCTATTCTACCTTAGGGTGAAGCAAAGACAAAACACATTTTCCTTCCTGATAAATTTTAATTTTTAATTGACCATAGATTTCGCAAACTCTGTAAAATAGTTCTGTTCAAATTTTGGTGTGCAATAAAGTATTTTCTATTCTTTTTTAAATTCGTTGTGGGGTGCAATTGTTTCTCTTGGACTTCGACGAACTTCATTGATTGGCGTGTGGAAATGAAAAAGGTTAATTCTTTAGTATGTTTCTTTAACCGACTTCAAAAAAGGAGGAGGTTCTATGTTCGACCGTATTTTTTTATGTATGTTCACCGATTACTTTGCCAAGTGTGGACCGATTTTCATATTTATTTTTGTATAAGTCGTCTTTTGAAGTTTAGTGACAAGAAAATCAAAATGGTTGGTTTCTATTAACGGTATGTGTCAAAGCAAAACTTCTCATAAAACTTGAATTGGGTAAGGACAATTGATATTTTTGGATAATTATTTTTATGCTTGAGCTTCAGAATCTCCTCATTCAACCTTCCTTGAATTTCTCATATTATTATAAAATGCCGAGTTCCAGTTGCAACCCAATCCTTTCGAAAAGTATCAGGTTCTTGAAAAATTGCTCTTGGAGTTGTTCTTTACTTTATAAGGCTTTTTATTTTATTCTAAAAATCAAACGTTCTTGTACAGACGCCAGCAGGTCAAGCTACACGAAACTGATTTTTTTTCAAAATGAACCTTGAACCTAATACTTTAGAAATAAAGTCAAAAATCTTTCAAAGAAATCTGACAGATTGTAGTAGCTTGATGTGCAGGTGTCTGTACAATTACTTCGTTTGGCAAACTTCGTAAGTTTTTGGCTTAATATTGCTTCGTTGTATTTGTCGGCTGTCTAGACATCTTCATTTCTTCAGTCTAGTGCCTTATTTGACTGAATTATGGCCTTAGTTTTTTTGCGTAAAACAATTACGTTCTGGCAATGTTTCTTTGTAAGTATATTATAAAGTTTATATTAAGAATAACTGCTCATGTAACTAGTTTGTTTCATAAGGCTTTTCTAGTAGTGAAAAATTGAACTGCCTAGCAACGATAGTTTTAGACCTACCCATGTCAGCATGCGAAACACTCATTGTTTTTCTTTGATATGTAATCATAATTTTAATAAAAAATACATTATTATCATTAACAATCGATGGCCTATAACAATGGAAGGAAAGTTCGTCAAACTGTCAACCCCAGCATTTATAGATAAACAGATATAATCGACAATCAGAAAAATAAACATCAAATTCATTAACTCCACAATAGTTCGCAAGCACCTACAAACAAACTAAACGCGAAACAGTTTGTCTAAATCAAAACAAACCCGAACTAAATCAATCGATTTACGTTTAATTACATTTTGAACAGCGCGTTGACATTTCGTTCGTCGTCAGCTGTGAAATCGGCCCGCCATGCGCCATCTTGAAGTGCCACGAAAACCGCAGGCGTGCCGCTGACTGGGCACTTTCACGCGTGTTTACACATCGCCTCGCACATCTGCCATCCTGGTACCTAACGGGAACGACGGACGGATTATTCAGTGATTTGCGTTAGCGTAAATATGGTCGGAATGGGATGCGGGTTGGATGCTTTCTAGATGTCGAGGTTATCTGTTGCGAATAATCGTGTTATGGGTGCCATGTTGATCGAAAACGGCCTTGTTGTTCAAGGAAAAAGGTCGGCATTTGTTACCAAAATTATACTAATCTGAGATGTTCCTTCCAACCTACTTGGTCCGAGTGGAAATGCATAAACAGCATAGAGTGCTGGCCCTCTCTTCTCTTTGGTTTTCAGAGGAAGGCGACAGTAGGATTCTGAGGATTTTGAGTTGCTATGGGCATTGCGTTGTATAATTCTGTTGTATTTATTATTTACATGTGCATGGAGTTGATTAAAGATAATTTGTAAGAAATATTACTTTTAGGTGATAAGTAATTTGCCTTTTATTAAGGGCATTCCGCTTCTGGTCTCTAAGGATAAAGTATTAGTAGTAGTAAGCACAATAAACAAGTAAATATTTAATAATAGACCGTACCATTTCTTATATAACGTTTCCATCTTCATCTAACTTTAAACAGTTCCAAAGTAACAATAACAATTTAAGTAACAACAGAACATTGTTTAAACCGAAACTTGCTTGGGATCAACACATTAATATTTGAAACCAATGGGAATAATATTCATGGAATAGTTAGCATTTATAATTCTAATCTACTGCACAGTACGATGTACCCTGTAATAGTAGGGTGACCATAATTATTATGACAAGACATTAAGTGCAAGAATTATGTGATTGTAGAGAGAGCTTAATAGGCATGACGACAGTATAAAAAAATCGCTGATTCAGTGATTAGAGGGGAGAACTCAGATTAAAAAAAAGTAAACACAGGTTTAGTTTTATTTAAAAATAACAGATTATTAAGATTTTCAATAAAATAAAACATTGAAATACTGCAATCGGCCATTTTGACTGAAACACCGATCACAGCGTATGACGTCACGGTTATGTGATATATGGGACGATGTTATAGACACAATGACATTTTTACTTAACTGTGACGTCATGCCGACGCCATGACACATGCGAGCTGTTTTCGGGCACTATTGAAAAATTATGAGAAAAATGGCTTCAAACTTTGTTAAACTTAAGTATATTACCGAAATAAAGGCTTTTTTGTAAATAGTAAAAGTGTACCCACATTATGGAAGAGGATTTTAAAATCTTTCGTCACGCCTATTATACTGTAATGTGATTTTATAGTCAAGTTATGGAAGCGAGAAGGAAATTTAGTATCAGCTATTCTTAAATAGAAATATGATAGGTGACTAGGCAGTGTCCCGTCATCCTGTGCGGTTAAAGGAGAAGCGTTAAAGTAGCCCGCGAATTTTTGTTTTACATTTTTAGGGTTTCGTATCACAAAATGAAAAATCGGAATGAAAATATGAAACTTGTGATTTAATTTGTTTTTTCCCCGCAATTTGTCTTCTTTTACTGAAGGAGAAACAACGGCGTGACATCGTTGTGCAACCTTATATTAAAAAATAAGATATTTGTTGTTATAAACAAATCATTTTCTACATGATCATGTTTATTTGTGATATTCTCATAATAATCCCATTAAAAAAAAATATATATATATATAAAGCCTTAAAAATAAGCGCCTCATTGCTCTAAAAAAAACACGACCGGCTATAGAGATTTGAGCAGTTGTTTATTGGTACTCGTGATGAAACAGAAAAAATGAAAGCCCTTTTTGCGATAAATGAGAAAAAAATTAATATGAAGTACAATGCAACCTAATCGTAGTGCAATAAGAACCAGTTTCCGAGGAAGTGTATTGAAAAAAAACTTTCGGGTAACTCTGCCTACATACTTTTCGCATCAACCAGCATCGATCTCAACATGGATAAAGAGGGATCATAAAAATAGACGTGATGATTTTTTGTTATGATTTTATGTTAACAGTATTCGAATTCGTTAATTTTCAAAGGATTAAAATCAATTCTGAAATTGGAAATATTTAAAATATCCACAGTTTCCGAGTAAATTGTTGATAAGTTTTTAAACCAGCAATTTTCGCGTGATATCGAAAAAAAGTATTCTATGTGTTATTCCAAACTATATTCTACCTTTGTGCCAAATTTTATCAAGGTCCGTTCAGCCGTTTTGACGTGAAAGAGTAACAAACATCCATACATGCATCCATCCTCACAAACATTCGCATTTCAAATATTAGTAGGATAACATTTGAAACATTGTGTACACACCATGATCACGAATAACATACACACAGCAGGGCGCACGACAGTAAGCCTCAGTCTCCTGCCCTTATTCACAATTATTTGGGGTTTGTGCAGCTTGTCTTCTTCTTACACACTTCTCTTCTTTTCTCATCAGATTTCATTCACACATTGATTTATTTATTTCACCAACAATTGTATACACAGGTATAAACATAAGTAAAACTAAGTGCATGCTTATTCACTCGCCATATCATAAAAATAAAAATAAATTGTTGACAGTGGGAGTGAAAGGCCACTCGTACGAATGCCTACATAACAACAAATTGAATTGTCAATGCTCATATTTAGATATAGTCACATCTTATAAGTACCTAGGATTAGTTATAGATAACACATTCACTTGGAATCTGCATGTCAACAACGTTTGCAATAAGCTACGATCCATTCTGGGTAAATTAAGGACACTTAAATATGCTGTCAACAGAAAAGTATTGTTTGCCTTATACTATGCACTGGCCGACTCGGTTATCGAATATGGGTTGGGTGGATATGGTCTTACGTTCCCTACACATTTAAATAAAATTAAAATCTTACAGGTAAGATTACTTAAACTACTAGTCGATAAAAACACTAAAAAGAGATTAAATAAAAACTATGAAAAACTGTTCAAACTTTGTAAAGTACTCCCAGTCCATAACAAAACTAAACTTTATATTATGACTGAGCAATTTAATAATGAAGATTACAAGGTGGAACGTAAACATATGTACCCAACTCGTTCATCGAAAAAGAAGACACTTGCTGTCCCCAAAGTAACAAACTACTTTGGCAAGCGCACAAGAAAGTATTTAGTGCCTACATTAGTGAATGAGCTACCCCCACATTTGATAAAACATATCAAGTCGAAAATTCAATTGAAAAACATCCTAAAAAAACACTATCTGTCATTGTGTCCCTAGTTAATTTTAAAGTAAGTTTAGTTTTTAATTTTTCTTAATTTTTCATATTATAATATTATCAAAATCGAAATTTGTAATTAATTGTGAAACGAGAACGACTGCCGACAAACTGTTTTGCAGTTTGGCAGACTTTTTATACTGTATTTACTGTTGTACAGATTTGGAATAAATAAATAAAAAAAAAAAAAAACAAACTTAACAAGCAAAATAACAAGACAAAGTGTAACAAACACTTATAGGTAAACTCTGCATGCACACATAACGTTGTTGTAGTTTATAAAAAAAAAAGACTATGGACTATGGACCTAACAGACAAATTAAACTAAATGTAAACAAAATTCAAGACAAATAGATTAGAAAATTGAAAAAAAAAATATAAAAAACATTAAAAACAAAAAAAAATCCTCACGACATTTTCCTCATTCGTTAGCATCACGTGCCCATACTAAGCCAGCCAATTACCTAACTTTTCAGTCACCGGCGCTACTTTCAAACTTCGTCTTATAATGCCACTTAAAATAATATAATACCTACCAGGCAACAGCTGCGGTATCAACATTTTAGTGGCCCAATAAGGTTGCAGTAGAATATCAAAGCATCGATTCTTAAAGCGTCATATTTTATTTGTTTCAACACGGTGCAAAATGGAGTGGCTGTAAATCATTTCAGATCGCTGTTTTTAAAACCTTGGAGATTGGTTAGACAATAACTAATATCAGGAAGGAAAAACTTATTGGAGTTTTCAGTTTTTCCAACAAACAGAATTTATTGAGAAAATTGGAAATGTTTCTTGAAATATTCGTTGTTTATTTATTTTATGATAAATTTGCGGTGTTCCTTGGGTATATAACGGAGAAAAAAGAGCCCTAAGTAGATAAAGGCAAATTATTGTTTACCTTTTCTTCTTTTGTACATACTATATATTCAACAGACATTCAACTAAAGATATTCAACTAAATTGTTTGACGATATTCAGTCATTCATTATACGTAAAGAACTTTTCGTGGTATTCCTAGGATTCATTAACAATTGAAGTTAGGTGCACACGACGGCAATTCCTAGCATAATTGTAGATAGGTGCACACGACGGCACGTCAACCTATTCTAAACTACTATAACCTGATCTCTCTACTACGGATCGCACACCGTAGTAGAGAGATCCGGATAAAATGGTTTTGTATAGGTTGATGTGCCGTCGTGTGTACGTACGTGAACTTCTTTGTTAGGGTGCATCCACACCATAGTTGGTTTTTACTGAGCAAGTTTTTACGGTTTGAATACACTAAAGATTAATAAAGATTACAAACCACTTGGACAGTGCTAAATATTACTTATTATATACTATTACATATACATGTTTATTGAACAGGAGTAGCAGAAGCTTGTAGTTTATAAGAACTTTTTGATATCCAGTAGTGTCGGCAAGACACTTGCAAACGCAAAAATGAACAACATGTGGACGCAGCTTTATGCCTACATTAATCACCCTTTAATTAATACACAAAATGATGTTCCCCAGTAATTTACTTAACCACTCAAAAATCCACAGCTTAAAATGAATTAATTAAATCCTGAATAAAAGTGACCGTGTAGCGTGTTAAATTTCACGCATTTACACCATAAGCCAGTTAGTTCGCAATCGTATAATTCCACTTTTGACTCGCACGCGGTTTCAGAGCGTCGGAAATTCCGTACGGCAGCGCAATCTCTAAAATAAATAGCCGTCATAATTTAGCAGGACATTGTCCTAAATAACACGTTAATCATGGTGAGTGTGCAAACGTTGGGGAAAGCACGGCATGGTTCGGGAGTAAATATCGGACAGAGAGATATGGCTCGACAGACGTCTTTCCGAAAGTAATGGCGCATGGTGACGCCCTATGTAAAAACAAGATATCAAAATCCCGCTTACCTAATATGTTTAAACATAGCATGGCTATGTGTGACTGTAACATTACACCAACACGATATATGGTTGAGACTACCCCTTAGTCAGATATTATATACCAAGTACAATTACTGTTAAACAGTTCACCATGGGCACTACAGTACAACAACTACTTTTACAAGTTATTATGCCTTGTGACCGGGACTATAGCATCATCACTTTGTTTCTTGACATTCAATAGTGCATGTAATGGTCCGATTGAAATAAATGGTTTGAGTTTGAGTTTGCACCGACTGTAGCGGCCAATACCGCCACTATCTCTGAATAAACAACTCATTATTTCTGATTTCTGGGACTGAAGTAGTGCGACGCAATAAATTCACAGCTCTGTAAACTAGTAAAGACCAATGATGAACTGGATCATTCACTTGTAACAATCATTGAGTATTCCCTTTGTTTTGGGCCATTTTGTATTTTATAGACTACTAGCTTTTGCCCGCGGCTTCGCTCGCGTTAAATTCGGGGTAACACAGTTCCCCTTTCCTGATTTACAGGTACCTGCTACCAGTAGTTTTTGCCCTTGCACCTTATTCATTGTAATAGCAATGCTAAGTTTTCCCTTTTCTTCCCTCTTTCTCCCTCATATCTCAATCTTTTTAAAAAAATAATAGGTTATGGCCTCTCCAGGGTCCCAACTATCTCTGTACCAAAATTCATCAAAATCGATTTAGCCATTTAGGCGTGAAGACGTAACAAACAAACAAACTCACTTTCGCTTTTAAAATATTAGTATAACTTGAGCTAAATGCTAAATTTGAGCATTCACTTGTAATAAGTATTAATTCTTATTACAAGTGAATGCTCAAATTTAACATTGCCTTTAGACTCTGCGTATTATCTACTCTGTGCCCTCAGATTTTCATATTCATACCTCGGTGTTCTAGTACTTGTTCTAAACGTAACGTGTTTTGCAATTCCTCTGCGCTTTGAAAAATATGTAGATTTGTTGTCTGAGACGATCCTTATTACTGTGGGGACGTAAGTGGAATGTCTGATGTGGTTCGGGGAGTGTGATGTGCTCTGTTGTTGTTGAGAACACTATTGTGTTTGTCATGAATACTTAGGTACTAGGAGAACATCGCTGCGAGCAAGTCTTTCTAAAAAAATGAGCAGGCTTCTGCTCTGGCTTTTAAAGTTCAATGTTTGTTG
The DNA here is from genome assembly GCA_905475445.1 of Ochropleura plecta. Taxonomy (NCBI): domain Eukaryota; kingdom Metazoa; phylum Arthropoda; class Insecta; order Lepidoptera; family Noctuidae; genus Ochropleura; species Ochropleura plecta. Next base: position 19,075,293 of record FR997734.1, read on the forward strand.
ATGTGTGATTGTTTATCTACAGGATGTAATATAATAAACTCAAGACCTTCCGTGTGGTGTTGCAGAACATGAACTTAAACATAGTTTACGGCTCGTTTGTCATTTTACTTTTTTAAGGGATTTGCCTTTTAAGGTAGAGCTCAAAAAGAAAACGAAAACGAAACCTATGACTGTCTGTCTGTCTATATGTCTGTTTGTCAAGACGCTTTATCTCGGGAACGCGTGGAGGTAAAGGGTTGAAATTTAAACCATATACTTACCTCTGTGGTCCTTTGTGTTGTGTAAAATCAACTCTCTATGTCTACGTAGTCAAAAGATAAGGCTGTTTATGTAGCAAGTTTGTACTGAAGCCTCCTTGCACGAGTCTGGCTTGCTCTTGGTTGTTTTTGGACTGGACTGAGTCTGATTGTCCACATTCACACTTGCATCAACTAAAACCCCGTGCATGATATTCCTTAAATTAATAAATTATTATCAATATCACCGCCAAGTCCCAACATTCGGCTCTTCAAGGGTGCATCAACGGCCTCTTTAAATTGTTTGCCAGCTGAAGAGCCCTCGAGAGGGATATAACGCGTAAAAGATGGAGTATCCTGGAGTGTTCCTCCAGGATACTCCAGCTTTTCGCTTTCCATTCATGTTGTGTCGTAAATATCTTGTCTTTCCATTGAAAACTTTAATATTTAGAAATGACTTGAAGTCTTGGGACGATGACTGAGGCGTGATATTTATGCGGGTTTGGCTTGGCCTTGGATTTTTTTTTCTTTGCCCCACACTAGGAATATCTCCTGCATCATGGGTGCGTTTACAAACAATTAAACTCACATACACAAACAGCCAGAAACGTCGAACCCGCAACACGCAGCGTTTTAGTATGTGATCTCTGTTTTCTGATGTCCAACCGGGGTTGTGGGTTGTTTGAAAGAGATAAAGGGTAAAAAGGGGTGGGTCAGTAAAAGTCTGACACTCCCCTCGCACCGCCCAGTTATTAAATTAAGTTATTTGATGAAATTCCAATCGTAAAAAAAGTATATGCATGAATTCCATATAGAATTTCCTCATTGTTAATTGTGTGGATAGTTCCATAATCTTGGAATTAATGATGGCTGTTAATATTATTGATGGCAGTTATAAACATTCATGTCCATGCACCCTTTAGACAAGACAACCCCTTGACCACGACTTACAGGCTTAATCGCTACGTTGTAACAGACTATTATGAAAACAAATAAAAGAAGTTGACTCATGGCGTGCTCTAAAAGCACGCTATGAGTCACCGTGGCAGAACTTGCAACGGAGCGATGTTCACGAGTAGAAAACAAACTGACAAACGCGTTTGTCGATGGACACAACTTGCATCGCTTGAGGGTGTGAACGAGGCATAATAATAACGACCAATTTCCTCACGCCAACGACGCGAAACTAACCAAATATTTAATAACAGTAATTATTACATACATACCCGCAAATTGGCTTATCGCCAGAAATGATAATATAATTATTCGTTAAGCCCCAACAACATATTCCATGCATGACGAAGGAAATCCATTTAGGGTGATACATCTGCCATAATACCATCATAAAATAATCTCATTAGCGCAGGAAATGTAATCGGACGTGCAAAGGGCCGGGTCGGACTTGTGGTGACAACCCTGCCGTCGTAAGGGTTATATAAACTTGTTATGAACTTGTTTCATATGTATTTACTGGCTTTTTGCGAATTGATGCTGTTAAACTTAGGTTTTAAAAAGTTTTAAGTTATTTTCGTGTGTTCTGGAAAACACTTATATGTTTTGCGGACTTTTATCAATAATACAAAAAGTAATACTTAACGATGTTTGAGAGAGCTTAAATAACACACTTATAATATTCTTTTTACACTTAGTAAGCTAGGTATTTTGCAAACCTTTGGGAAATAACTTTGCCAAGACGAATATTCATAGCGTCACAGACTGCTAATAAATTCAATAGATTCCGATTAAAAAGATTACAAATGGCAGTCGTTACGGGTAAGCATGAATGTCACAAAACCAGTTTGACCAAACGGTTTCGTTTAGCTATATTAACCGCCGCTCGGGTCGGTCTTTAGGTTAAGCCGTACTTGCTTAGGTTGGTGCGTCTTATTACATACCGTAAGCGGGTGTCCGGGGTCCCGGAGGACACGGTGGAGCACACAGTGGCGGTCTGCCCAGCTTGGGCGGAGCACCGCCGTGCCCTCGTGGAGGCGATCGGCGGCGGCGATCTCTCGCGTCCGGCCCTGGTCCAGGCCAAGGTCCGGAGCGAGAGGGAATGGGAAGCGGTCACCACCTTCTGCGAAGCAGTAATGCTAGCAAAGGAGGTGGCCGGGCGTTTGAGGGAGAGATCATCTACCCAACCCAGCCGCCGCGGGAGACGCCCCGGGCGCCGGGCGCCGCGAGACGACTCCCGGCCACCGTAGATACGGGCCTGTGGACGGTGAGCAATGGGTAGCTCACCGTCCGTCCGTCGATTGACGACAGGCCGTGTCCACGGCGCATTCGTGTTTCACGCGCGCCTCAAAGAGATGTCAGCAAAGCAGAGGGGCTTGCCAGAGCCTCCGCCTGCCGGGGTTGCGGGTTGTTCGAAAGAGATACCGCGGCCCCGGAACGTAAAGGGCAATAGAAGGAACATGGGTGGGTTTTAGTCAGTACAAGTCTGACATTTCCCCCCGCTCCGCCCAGAGCAGGGGAAGTCATTAGATGATTTCCCACCCGAAAAAAAAAAGGGGTGTCCGGGGTTGCTGTTCGAAAGAGATACCGCGGCCCCAAAACACAAAGGGCAAAAGAAGAAACATGGATGGGTTTTTAGTCAGTAAAAGTCTTCCCCAGCTATCACTTGTAGATCTTTAGCAGTCGTTACAGGTAGTGTCCCAGGCCATTATCGTATTACCCTGTATTAACTGGGTTGTGGAGGTCAGATAGGCAGTCGTTTCATTTAAAATACTGGTTTTCAGCTGCAACTGGTAAGCCTGTGGGCCAACTTTAATAAAATACTAGCTGCGCCCCGCGTTTTCACTTACGTGGGTGGTGATAGAAAATACAATATATCTTTATGAATTGTAGCCTATGTGTTATTCTGATATGTAAGCTATATTATTGTGAATATTCATCAAAATCCATTCAGTATTTTTTGCGTGAAGGAGTAATAAACATTCATACAAACTCTCGCGTTTATAATATTAAAAAAATTGTAGGAAATTCGCAGATTATGGTGATAATAATCAAAATCCACCGTGATGATATTTTCTTAAGTTGTTATTTTATTTCCACAGTATTTATCTTACGAGATCTAAATAATTGACGGCATAATAAATCACAGGATCTGGTCGATGTAACTGACGGAGCGTGTCGTCGTTGGCATGTAAGGATCGATCACAAGTCACAACCAATGATTGATGAACCCTGATACTGTGGTGTCATTGACTGCTTACAATTTTAGCTTTAAAGCGGTGCGATAAGACCGCCATTGTAGACATAGAATTAGCAATTTCTGTTATTTTGGTGGCTTTTATTGTGTGATAAAGTACATTATATTTTAAAGTGGGAAGTAATTCATAATGTGACGTAAGACTTGACTGGTCACTCGTAGAAGGTAGTGGAATTGTGAATGTTGGCTGAGGGTTCGGCTGCAGCGTTGCGTGTTGCGGGTTCAATCCCCGCATGGAACGAATATTTGTATGACCTACAGGTAGTTGTTTCGGGTCTGGCTGTTTATGTATGTGAGTTTAGCAAAAATGTTGAATGCAAATGTTTGTAAACGCACCCACGATACAGGAGAAATTCCTAGTGTGAAGCAACGTTTTAAAAAAAAAAATATAATGTGGCTTGACTTTTCCTATGGGAAAGTTACTGTGCACCCTTGCTGGTTATGCGTATTGACTATGGCTACAATAAGCACTTCTATGTTCTTTGGTATCCACAATTACCTTTTCTTAACCATGAAGAAAGTCAAGAACAAGCTACTGTAAGCCAGAGGTTTCTCCAAAACCCTTTGATATGGCGATTCTGCCTCTAAATCTCTTTACACCTTCAGGCGAAAGATTAAACAGGTTGTACATCAACGGATCAACCTGTTTAGTCTTTCGGAATGCCTTTAAAATTAAAAAGGCTCATTTGTTTATTTCTATGACGCCTTTCCAAGTTTTAAGCGCACATTTTGCTGCGTCTTTTCATAAATTCCTTTTGACGTTATACAATTCTGCAGACTTGTTCTGTCTCCATAATTGTGTTGCGGTATTTAATCGCCATTCTTCCTTTGCAAGAACACATCTAAGGAGTTATTGAAGATTTTTCTCGTATTTTCCTGAAATAGAAATATTTTTCTCTGCTTCTCTTTTTTTTTTCTACGAAAAAATTAAGATTCCTTGTTTGTAGAATTTAATAATATATCTTTGCGTAAATTCTTAACAAAACGTTTGTTATATCTGTAGGTATATTAGTGGAATGTTTAATCATATCTCTTTTGGGTGTATTTGAGGATATTAAAAATGTTCGTTCCGCGTAACAAGCTTTCAAGAATGATGAAACATTTTATCAAAGAAATAAATTGATGCAAAGTTTAACTGGCATTCCTTTTGCTCAGTTTCTTTGACATCGGGACTCGATTGAAGTTACTGAGCTGAAGTTCGAGGCTAACGACATGCATATGGTTGTGTTCATACTAATATCATAAAGAGGAAAGTTTTGTATATCTCCGAGTCCGCATTAACAAATGTTTATCCGATTTTTATCGTCTACTGAAGTATCATTCAATGTTATACCCAAAAACCTCCTTTAAGCGCGAGGGGGGGGGGGAGACTTCTTTTGCCTTTTATGTTCCAAGGCCGCGGTATCTCTCCAAATAACTTCCTCTGCTCTGGGCGGAGCGGGGGGAGTGTCATACTTGTACTGACTAAAACCCGCCCATGTTCCTTCTTTTGCCCTTTATGTTCCGGGGCCTTTCTCGAACAGTCCGTAACCCCGACAGGCAGTGGCCCTGGCATGTCTTTGCGCGTATAGAACACGATCGCGCGAAACGTCCTTTCGTCACTAGACGGACGGACGGTGACCTACCAATTGCTCACCTCTTGCGTCGCCCGGGTCGTCTCCCGCGGCGACATTTCTATCGTGCCATCACCCTGACCTTGTCCTCATCATCTGCCGAGTCTTTCACAACTGTGTTGGGGTCAGTCTAACCAGATTCAACTGGATTCCAGTATTGTACTCGGATCGACTGCTTATCCACAACCCAGTTAGCACTGGGTAATATGATATCACTTGTTTAGACTGTATTGACATACAGTATCTCTTTCGAACAACCCGCGGGCCCGGAACGTAAAGGGCATAAGAAGGAACATGGGTGGGTTTTAGTCTGACACTGCCCCCAGTTCCGCACAGAGCGGGGAAAGTTATTTGGTGATTTCCGACCCCAAAAATAAAGAACAGGGTTTTCAGTTTTTCAAAAAGAGCTGTTATTTTAAAACTGTAATTCCTACTACATATTATTTATAGGTACATAAATATATGTTTTATAATATATTTATAACTTCTCCCGCTCTGCCCAGAGCGGGGGAAGTTATTTGATGATACACTTTCTTTGTTTGGTTATGTTTCTTAAAATTAACGTGTTTAAAAGGCGTTTAAAAAGTCATTTATTCATAGAAGCACTCATCAAATAACAATAGTAAAGTCTATCAACTCAACATACTGAGACGATATTAACAATATAGGGCTTTCGCGCACAACCCGAGAGTCGCGGAGACACTTCTTCCGTCTGACCTCGTTGGCGATCGGGGGTTCTCTCTCAGCGTCCGCGGCCGGCGCGGGCGCTTTGCAGCCCGCGTGCGGTGGAGGAGGGGTGTGTCACGTGGCATGGCACAGCGTAGCAACAGCAGCTTACAAACCACAGCCTACTTAATATTATTCCCCGCGTTATACGTGTAGTTTGTGCGCATGTTATTATGTTTTCTCACAACTCACCGAGTCCTAGTCGTGTCGTCAGCAAAAACGAAGCCCCCTAGGCTTTTAGGTGATGAGTCAACATACAACTTCGTTACTATGGAAACACATTGTTTATCTATCTTTGTGCGGGCTCGCTGCCCGGGGCGCGTTAGTCCAAATATTAACAGCCTTTGTGGAGTATACACTTCATACATCGGCTGTATCGTGTGATCTTTTCAGTGTGATTTGGTTTGCTGTTTTTGTAATTTGTTTATCGGGTTCCGTAACTCAAAAAGAAAAATCGGGACCCTAATAGGGTAGTTTCTAGGGTCAAAGTAATTACATTCTATTTACGTGTGACGTCACTTGTTGCGAGAAAATGCAGCAACGCGTGACGTTTCACGTAACTTTCATGGGCTATATCTTTGTAATTTTTCGTCTTATTTACTTATTATTGAATAAACTAAAAAAACGGACTAAATAGAATGTAATAAAGGTAAAAAAATACGTGTCCCTTATTTTTGAATAATCTAAAAGACGGACTAATAAATTTTATTTAGGAAACTACCCTATTGGATCACTTTATTGACCGTCTATCTGCTCTGACTTTTAATGATCATCATCTGCCTAGCCTTTTCCCAACTATGTTGGGGTCGGCTTTCAGTCTAACCGCATGCAGCTGAATTTCAGTATTTTTACATTGAGCAACTGCCTATCTGACCTCCACAACCTTGTTAGTACTGGGTAATACGATACCCTTTGGTAAGGCTGGTTGTCTGACTTTTAGACACACCCTTCATACCCTTGCGTTCTAGCCATGTACATATTGTTAATACGCTAAACCGACATCTTTAGAGCAAATATCAATTTTGAAAGAAAACAGTTGCGTTTCAATTTTGGTATATTATACATTTTCAGAATTTAGTCAAGAAATAACATGTGTCAAAAGAGAAGCATTATTCATTTTACAGCGCACATAGAGTTTAATACCAAAATTCCTTTCGCTAAACTTTCTTATTTACGTACGCAAAACGAGAGAATATGAGCTTCCCTGAAGTGCAACACAGACGCACCAGAGTCGCTACATGCCCAGCCTCCCTCCCCTATGTTTCGAGTGCTCACATTATATCCCATATACTCTTTGAGCTCATCATCCTTGCGTTACAAAGTGATCCTTTTTGTTTTAGAACCTAATTTCAGCTAAAATTCCTTTGACTCATTGGCGACTTGCATACTTTAACAGCATTTCATAAATATGTATACGTTAGACATGGTAAATAGTGACGGTAAACTTGTTTCCGTAAGTTACGAATGTATGTTGTTAATAACCCTTTTTTTACGTATGGGAAGCCATCAAATAACTTCCCCTGCTCGGGCGGAGCGCTGGGGAGTGTCAGACTACTACTGACTAAAACCGACTCATGTTCCTTCTTTTGCCCTTTATGTTCCAAGGCCGCGGTAGCTCTTTCGAATAACCCGCAACCCCGGCAGGCGGTGGCCCTGGCAGGCCGCTCTGCTTTGCTGATATTTTTATAAGGCGCGCGTGGAACACTAACGCGCCGCCGACAGGGGTTCTTAATGACACTGCATCTTTTACTACTCCACCATACCTATCTACCTACTAACACACCTACCGACATACCAGCCTACCTTACCCTACCATAGATATCAGAAAGAAGATACGTTCCATTGCCACTTCGCTGCTTTTAATATTTATAAGCTACCTTACCCTACCCTACCTACCATTTTTATGTTTAACTGGTTATTCTGCTATTTGGCACGGCACAATTCCAAAAAAACAAAAACTATGAAAATTGGTCCTTCCGTTCTCGAGTTATAAGTGTTCGAACAAACCCGATTTTGTTTTAAATATCGCACATCTAGATAAAAACGGAGACAACTCAAATACCGTGAATTTTTAGTTACCCTATATATTCATAAAATGCTGATTATTATCAGCCTAATTTGAATAAATGTCATTTGATTTTGATTTCGTCTCCTGAAAAATTGCCTTTTTTAAGTCTAGGTGTGAGACATTAAGAAGAAGATAAGTTAAATAACAAAGCAATTGCTATAACTCAAAAGTATGCTAGTTACAAGTCAAGCGCTAGCAACTGTAGGCGTTGATTCTGGGTAGTTATGTGTCAATATTGTATAGCAACTATTGATATTAGTAGTTGAGTGGTTAAATAATTTGATTTCAGTGTCCGGGCGCTAGATTTCGGTCTCACTGTATTTGTGTTTGGCCGATGTTCGCGTTTCTTATTGAGTTTCGGGTCCTTGATTTGTTATCTCTCTAGAATTTTCAGGGCCATTGGTAATTCTATTTGTCGTGACCCAAATGGGTTTGGGACTTTGGATGTTTCGATTTCTGTCTTAAGTTTACAAGTTCTGACGAATTCTGTAAAACTAACGCTTTTAGGGTTCCGCCCCTGTCCACCTGTCTGTCTGTATGTCCATATGTGTCTCAACTGATTAAAACAGGAAATCCTTTTACGTTGCTTCGTGGTTTTTGTTTAATCTCAGTTTTAAAACTAAGTTGAAAGGTTAGGACCAACTTTTAGTCGCAGGACAGGTTTTTATTTATTTACAAAACGATAAACAGCAACTTTGAGCTAAACTCGAACAAAGTTCCGTTCTATTTTTAAAAGTATTTGTTTTGTTCCATTTGACTTTCGATAACGTTGAATCTTTATTTTTTAAATTGTAATTATGAAAAGATTGATTTTAGAGACTGACTTTTAAGTATGTAAGATATTAGCTAGCGGTTTTTGAATTTAAGTTTTACAAAATGAAACTAACCAATATTTTAAGATTTCATTTGCGTAGCGTTTTTAGAACTATATACATATATCGGAGATCAGCATACAGTCTGACAGCATGTAACTGATTACAAAACTGTTTGTATGTAAATAGTTTAATTGAAGTAAATGTTTGTAGTTCAAGTTTAGTTAATTATTGGGTAATACGATACTCCTTGGTAAAACAAGCGGTCAGGCCTTAGGACCAACTATAACAATAATACTTATTATTGCCAAGACCCTTGACCAATACCTAAGGAGGCTCACGTCAGACGGTTATATCAAGGGTCTGATACAGAGCGCGGTACTCTTGGACACGGCTCGTATCGTTAGGAGGTTCCTCTCTCTGGAACCCTGACCGCCGCCGGTAGCTTGGAACCTGTTACCGATACCGGTGGGCTACTATTTTTCATTAAAAAATATTTAAAAATGTAAAATTATATGTGCTTAAATGAATAAACGAGTATACTTATTACTGTGTTAATAAATATGATAATTGTGGCATAGTTACAATACCTACAACTATTTATAATATCAATCAAATTGGCAAATATCAAAGACTTTGACATCTGCGAGATAAGCCAAAACGAAAAAAATCATAATCCAATACTTGTTCCTACTTGGTAACAAATCGTTCTGTCTAGTCTCACACGCAACACACGCTCAAACTCAAACTCAAAGCATTTATTTCAATTAGACTATTACAGGCACTTTTGAATGTCATAAAAACAAGAACAAAAAAATGATGCTGCTACAGTCCCAGTCACAAGACATAATAACTTATGAAAGTACTGTAGTTACGCCAGATAAATATTCATGTTTCAAAATTTAAAATGTTTGGCATCAAATTTTTTGTATGAAAACAAATACAATGTCCGCACTGTAAATCTCTTGGCAAATATGAACGAAAAACTAAATATTCCCCAGTTTTAATACCACATGGAATTAGGTCAAACTGCGAAGTAAATATTAATTTGGAATGCAGTCTAGCGTCGAATCAACGGCAGTTGTAAATTGTTCCCAAATTAAGAAAAAGTTTTAAGGCATGGCAAGGAAGCTTTATTCAGCAGAAAGTATCTTTTAAAGACTCTTGACAGTTTCTTGATTAATTTGAAATCTAATATATAAAATTTTCGTGTCACAATGTCCGTTCCCATACTCCTCCGAAACGGCTCGACCGATTCTTGTGATTTTTTTTCAGTAAGTCTGAGAATCAGCTGCTATTTATTTTTCATACCTCTACTAAGTGATAAGGGGGACTTGAGCAGCGGGTGAAACCGCTGGGCACACCTAGTTAATATACAGGGTGGTATTTTGTAATGCCACCTGAAGGGGAAGTACTTCCTTTATTTTTGAAAAGAAAAAAAAACGGCATTCAATGATTTTTAAAAATTCGCTTGCCGCTCACGGTAATCGAACCGACTAAAATCTGTAAAAGTTGCACCCTGTACTTTTATTGCATCGATCGTTAGGGTCAAATTTCTTGTGGTGTGTTGATTAAAATATGATTCGCGACTAGGGTGCGCGCGTTCATAGTGTGATTCAGAACATCGATTTGAACAAATTTCTTCAAATCGCAAAAAAGTCAGCTGCCCATGGGGCACCATACATTTGGGTCGAGTGGGTATTGAAGTTTTGTATTGGAAAGCAGTATTTTTCATCGATTCAACGGTGGTTCCAAAAAAATGCATTTTGTGGTACATGTTGTAGAAGCAACCATTGAGAACCGGCAATCCTTAATAATATTATAAAATTATATTATATTATTCAGGAAAGGGGAACTGTGTTACCCCGAATTTAACGCGAGCGAAGCTGCGGGCAAAAGCTAGTAAACTATATGTATAACTCACATCTTCAAAATAAAATTATGCTGCCCTGTCATCGGTGACCAAGATTCCAAGATAAAATCCTGAGGACACCCGGATCCATCGGAGGTTGGGCATTATCGACAAATTCGATTACAGATTTCCCCGGGCGACATTTTTCATTGATCCCGGTACAGTTAGGGTACTCGAGTTGAATTCGCGTTCAGTAGTCACGTTTTCAATTTATATCGATTTTTTAGGGGATGTTCAGACAAGGGGTCATTCTTACGACTCGTCCGCGATCTCGGGCGATGCTGCTTGCGTCAAAACGTGCTGCGTCATCTGTCTTGTGTAGATGGGATTACTAACGTGTTGCGAAGACCCGTTTTTTGCTCTAAGCAATTTTTGTTAACAAACTTTTATTAATTAGCTTCACCTGTTAGTAACTATGTAACAAAATCTTATAAGGTACTTAACTCTCAGTTTACGATTGAGCTGAAATTTGGCATTTGGATGACAATTCATGCCAAGTGAATTCTTTTCACGTGCAATTTCTCTTGTATCGTGGGTGCGTTTGCAAACGTTTAAACTCACATACAGAAACAGCCAGACCCGAAACAACTACCTATAGGTCATACAAGTACTTGTTCCGTGTGGCGATCGAACCCGCGACACGCAGCGCAGAAGTCGATTGACTCAGCCACTGCGCCAACCGTACCGTCATTCTAAATCCAATGCGGACAGTGGACTCTCAAAAACCAGTAACTACCTTTAATGTATTTAAATTCATTCCCATGATATATAAAATGAAAGGGTTTACTGTCAAGGCGTGTTTTTTAGACTAATATTTTATTCTTCGTAGTCGTTGTCGCAACACGCGTGTCGTCTCACCGTGTAGGTTGTGGCCGAGTGGTTAGTCCGTTTACTGTTCGGTTCGGTCGGGTTCTATGGTTTCATTTTGATCTTCTTCTTTTATGTTTAGAGCAATTTCCTGATCTGCCCATTATGTTGGTACCTAGCTTATAAAAAGATCGTTATAAATAAATTCTTTTGGGGAAAGTTTTATACGTGGTTTTCACGAATGGAACGCCATTTTGAATGTTCATATAATATTTCATTCATAGGCTAAATAATAGCAGCCGCTCAGGTCGATCTTTAGGTTAAGCGGCGCTTGCCTAGGTTGGTCTGGGGATGGGTGACCACCCGTTACATACCGAGTTTCTTCCGTGCCTCGGAAAGCACGTTAAGCTGTTGGTCCCGGCTGTCATTTGTTATGTAGATCTTTGACAATCGTTAGAGATAGTCAGTGTCCCGAAAGTCTGACAACCAGTCTTACCAAGAGGTATCGTATTACCCAGTACTAACTGGGTTATGGAGGTCAGATAGCAGTCGCTCCATGTAAAATACTGGTATTCAGCTGCATCCGGTAAGACTGGAAGCCGACCCCAACATAGTTGGGAAAAGGCTAGGCAGATGATGATGATGATTTCATTCATGTTATTGTATTTTTTAGGCTTCCGTACCTCAAAAAACGGAACAATTATTGGGTCACTTAGTTGTCCGTTTGTCTGTCTACCAATACCCTTTATCTTGGGAACGCGTGAAGGTATAGAGTTAACATTGAAACTATAATCATACTAATTTTGAATAAGTAACTTTATTTTAATTATTTTGTGTAGTATTAGCAGTAGGTACACCATTGACTACCCCCGTTGTATTTTTAAATTCGTAAAGTCCATCCAAAGGTTGTCTGGAAGATATCGCTATTAGCGATAAGACCGCCATTGTAACCATACATTTAGCACTTTTTTATAAAACAGTTGGTTTTTTTAATTTTTGGTGTGCAATAAAGTATAATTCTATTCTTAGAATAGAATATCTATTCTATTCTATTCATACTCAACTCTGTGGTTCCTTTGTGCTGTTTAAAAATCATACGCAATCAAAAGACATGGCTGTTTATGTCGCAAGTTTGTACCGCAACTCAGAACCCTTGGTACGAGAGTCTGACCTCTTAAAAAGATATGCGCCGTGACTAGAAGTACTGATTTTTAAATCAAGCCACCTGCCAATTGAGAACCATCTGATATTGGTCAACGCCATTGGCTATTAAGCCGGTCGATCCGACTATCGGCACAATGGCAGCTACAATCAGTGGTATTATTATTAGCGTCCGTTATAACTGTATAATAATTAGTTATTATTATTAGGTTACCTATTAGGCTTACCGATGGCCACACAAAATGTTTATAGTCTAGCAAGTGAATACAACAAACGATGACAGACAGAGATAACGCGATAGGTCCAACAATTAATTAAAAAGAGAAGAAAAATCATAGTGTAGTGACGTATATAATAACTAAAGTACGGCCAACGAGAAGCGATACCAAATGTAAACAAAACCCATGCTAAAACCCCATCTAAAATGGCCGCCCGAATGTTGGCGAACCCGTCTTAACGTTGTCATGTTTTTGCCGGGAGAATGAGATATTACGACAAAGGCACAAGATGGAAAGAGATAAATATTAGATTGTCAACGCCACAGTTGTTCTTTAGGTTAATGACCTTTCGTATCGCTTCTCGTTGGTCGTACTTTAGCTTTTGTTGACAGTTCCCCTTTTGCTCATTTGCAGGTACCTGTAGTTTTTGCCCTAGCGTCTTATTTATTGTAATAGCAAAGCTAAGTTTTCCCTTTTTTTCCCTCTTTCTCCCTCATTTCTCACTTTAAAAAAAAGTTCTCCAGGGTCCCAACTATCTCTGTACAAACAAACAAGCTAACTTTCGCTTTTATGATATTAGTAAGGATTAAAACCATTGCTAAACAATCAACCTGTAAATGATAATTGTTATTTTAGTACCGGTAAATTGTTTTCACTATTTGTTTAAAGCATTGTATAGTATCATCAAATTAAATGCTAACGTGCAAACGTATGTTATTAATGACTTTGAATTGAATTCCTATATTAGTTTGTTATTTTGATATGCATGTTATTATGAACTTGTGACTAGAGTTAGGTATAGTCACACCAGTTAAGGAGGTCTGTGGATGGCGAGCAATGCAATTTTTATTACAGCTTGCATTTTTTTATACTTTGCCCCACACTAGGAATTTCTCCTGTGTCGTGGGTGCGTTTACAAACATATAAACTTACATACACAAACAGCCAGACCCGAAACAACTATTTGCAGGTCATACAAATATTTGTTCCGTGCGGTAATCGAACTCGCGACACGCAGCGCAGCAGTCGATCCCTCAGCCACTGCGCAAATCGTGCCGTATACTTATCACTTGTTAAAGAAAAAAAAATACTTTACTTGGTCAAAGTACTTTGAATGTAAAACACGGGTAGATAGCACACTGAAATTGTAGAAAAACTAGCTCCCAAGATTCAGGCTTTTTACCTAGTTTGTCGACGGCGCGTTCGTGTTCGACGTGCGCTTCAAAGCAGAAGGGCCACCAGGTCACCGCCTGCAGATTGTTCGAAAGAGATACCGCGGCCTCGGATCATCAAGGGCAAAAGAAGGAACATGTGTGGGTTTAAGTCAGTATAAGTCTTACAATCGACCCCGCTCCGCCCAGGGGGAATTTATTTGATGATTTCACAACCGCAAAACGGTAATTTCGCCTCTTTGAGGAATGGCTGGAAAGGCGCCATGGCGACCTCACTTACCGCCTGACGCAAGTCCTCACCAGACACGGAAGTGTCGGGGGGTTCCTGCACATAATCGGGCGGGAGGAAACGCCCGAGTGACACGGTGGGTTACAAAAAGTATGAAGAGGTTTACTGTACTCCCTCACTTTTTTTCTTTGTAGACCTTATGGCTGATGCCTCACGGGTGTCGCCAATGCGTTGCATCGTCGCAGCGCAGTTAGTTTGACAAATGAGCGTCACTTGCGGCATCAGCCTAAGTCGTGAGGGTGAGCTGTTGGACCAATCGTTACTAAAAATATACCCCCATCTACCCATCCTTAATTTTGAAGAGAATGGTTCGTAAATCCTACAAAACCGTACAGCCATCATACAAACACTGAAGTACTGTGTATAGTGAAGACAGTATTAAAATCCCTGTTTTTTATATTGTGGTTAAATTGATCGGGCGCCAAAAACTTTGTGAAAACCTGACAACTATTTTTATACTGACATTCTATTGCTCTTTGTGTCCAAAACCAACTCTATAGTCATCTGCTTTCGGTCTTTTATCAACTATGTTCGGTCGGCTGCCAATCTTACCGCATTCAGCTAAATAACAGTAGTTTAGTTTTCCACAACCATGCGATAATCCTCGGTACGTGTGGTTGTTGTAGACTTTCGAGCCACTACTAACTACCTACCTGTAACGATTGTCAAAGATTTACTAAAGTCAGTCAAGACCAACGGTAATGTGTTTTTCGAGGAACGGCGAAAACTCGATAGGTGGTCACCCATCCTTAAGATCCACCCGAGCGGCAGTTAATTTTTAGCCACGAGCTCTTTAAACCTACTTTACAGTATCAATATAAAATCGAATTTGTATTTAGCGAAAACCTCATGGTTGCTTATATCCGAAATGAGGATTTGGCCCTCTCCATTGTGTCAGAAATAATAGAAAAGGGATGGTCAATCTTCGGATACCTCAGGTATATCCCAATCTATCCCGCGACCCAAGCTTTTGTATTTTTGCAAATATAACAAAGTTTTCCTCTTCAATATTTACGAGATTTTTTAAAGATTGATTTTGTGGACGTATATTGAAAAATAATTTCGATTTTTTTTGCAGTTTCGAGGGACAAATTATACGTTTTTAATACCAACACTTTTAAATGATTTTGTATTCAAAAATTAGTAGTTTATGCCCGTGGTTTCGTTTGAGTGTAGTTCGGTTATTTTCCTAACGGACCATAATAACAGGATAAAGAGTTGTCTATAAGTTATTCTAAGATACCAACTACTTGTGTGGCAAATTTGATTCAAATAGGTTAAGTAGTTTGGCGTCAGAAAGTAACAAACATCCATCCATATACATTTTACAGACATGCGCATTTAAAATAGTAATTACTAGTTGTTGCCCGTGACCTCGTCCGGTAGTGGTTTAAATTTGTTTTCTATTCACCCAATTTACTCCGCCATACGATGTGATTGGCACAGTGTAACTAGAAATGTAGCATACCTAGTAGCATCGTATTTCAGTCTAGTATGTTCAATCAAACACATTCAAAGCGAGTATTTTGAGTGGCAGGATACCTGACAAAAATTCAAGATTCCAGCCCGTTACTCAAAATCAACGTTTGCAGGTTTATTGCAAAACTAGTCGTACAGTAACCGGACACGTTCCAAATTCTATTGTTTAAAGAGAGGACCAACATTGTATCGTGTTCTGGCCAGAACTGTATTGGCCTGAAATGAATACAATTTGTGAATCTGAAGGAAAAATAAGTCGGGCCCTGGAGGGAAACTATCTTTAATCCTTATTCTAATATACGCTCACGCTCACGTAGTTTACATAAAATATGGATAGTGTTGACGCCAAAAGCCTAGTACGCGAAAGAAAAATAATATTAAAAAAAACACAAATATGAGCTAAGCGCGCCTACTTAGGGCACGCCACAATAGTGGCGGTAAGTCCCCTCTTTGAGGAGTGGCTGGAGAGGCGTCATGGCGTCCTCACCTTCCGCCTGACGCAGGTCCTCACCGGACACGGAAGTTTCGGGAGGTTCCTGCACATCATCGGGCGGGAGGAAGCGCCCGGGTGTCACCATTGTGACGATCGCCCGGAAGTCGGATCGCCGGTAGTTCACCGTCCGTCCGTCTATTGACGACAGGCCGTGTCGACGGCGCGTTCGTGTTTCACGCGCGCCTCAAAGAGAGTCAGCAAAGCAGAGGGGCTTGCCAGGGCCTCCGCCTGCCGGGGTTGCGGGTTGTTCGAATGAGATACCGCAGCCCCGGAACGTAAGGGCAACAGAAGGAACATGGGTGGGTTTTAGTCAGTACAAGTCTGACATGCCCCCCCGCTCCGCCCAGAGCGGGGGAAGTCATTGGATGATTTCCCACCTGAAAAAAAAAACAAAAAAAAAGCGCGCCTACTTACCAATTCTTTCCTGTTTTTCATTCAGCTCTCTTTCTCTCCCATAACGAGGACCAGTAAGTGAAGAGATGGCCAGTAAATCTTCGCCGACAGTTCGTACCTTTATAACAAACCCTTATATGATATTTTTGTCTGTCTGTGTGTCTGTCAGAAAGAGACGAAACCTTAAACTCCTTATCTCAGAAACGGCGGTATCAGCTTCAAATAAATACCGTGTACTGAAATCTGTAGATTCATTTGACAGGATTTTTTGTGTTAATATGTCTGTTTCCAACAATCCTTCAGCTATGAAAGTCGCACTGCTCAAGAACGAACCATGTAAAAAAGCCATAAGAATTATAGAACAAGAAATCAACTTTCTTCTCCGCATTCCAAAAGGGATTGAATTCGGGACTTGTAGCTCTATTTTATAGGCTGCAATTCTCTATTACCACACCCCGAGTGCGACTCAAGTGCAATAGATATCCTTCTTGGAGTTCCGCCAGCAATGGAAGCTGTGGAGTGGTCACAGCATAGTGTGTTCGATAAACTATGTGGCGTAAATGTTTTGACAGGACACAGGCTGTTCAGTCATTATATTATTTCTGCTAGTGGATATTTTTACTTGCTCTTTGGCGGAATTTCAGGGAGTGACACTTAACATTATTGTCCTTTGTATAATTTACTAGCTTTTGCCCGCGGCTTCGCTCGCGTTAAATTCGGGGTAACACAGTTCCCCTTGCGCCTTATGGATTTGTAATAGCAACGCTAAGTTTTCCCTTTTTGATCCCTCTTTCTCCCTCACATCCTACTTTTTTTTAAAAGATTTACCTATCTCTGTACCAAAATTCATCAAAATCGGTTTAGCCATTAAAGCGTGAAGAGGTAACAAACAAACAAACAACCTCACTTTCGCTTTTTTAATTTTGGTAAGTGTATGTATAGTAAGGATAGTAAGGATGAGTGGTGCCATACTCGGAGCACTTGGAACTTGTTAATGATTGACCATTCATCGAATTTGGACCCTGTCAGTCAAATTATGACTGTTAAACGCAGTACATTGATGTTGTTGATTGGTTTGCGAGTGGATATTGGGACGGTGAGTGGCGTCTCTGAGTGTGGATATTAGGACTATATTGTTGTATTGGGTTTCCCACCTGTAAAAACGATGTAAGTGGAAAAATAATAAATAAATAAAATATTTGTGTTGTTTGGTTTGAAGTCTTCCTTCCTACCTATTATTATTAATATTATAAATTCGAATGTTTGTGAGGATGGATCGATGTATGGATGTTTGTTACTCTTTCACGTCAAAACAGCTGAACGGACCTTGATGAAATTTGGCACAGAGGTAGATTATAGTCTGGAATAACACAGGATTTTTTTCGATGGATATTTTTTCGCCAGCTTGTTTTTAATATAAAAGTAAAAAAAGTCATCAGCATGAGGATATTAGTGTTTTATCAATAATCGTGTAGGCATAGGTGGCATAGGTGTAGGTGTCGTGCTTCGGAAAGCACGTTAAGCCGTTGGACCCGACTGTCATTTGTAGATCTTTGACAGTCGTTACAGGTAGTCAGTGTTCCGAAAGTCTGACAACCAGTCTTACCAAGGGGTATCGCATTACCCAGTACTAACTGGGTTGTGGAGGTCAGATAAGCAGTCGCTCCATGTAAAATACTGATATTCAGCTGCATCCGTAAGTATGAAAGGGGGTTGCGGGTTGTTCGCAAGAGATACCGCGGCCCCGGAAAATAAAAGGCAAAAGAAGGAACATAGATGGGTTTTAGTCAGTCAAAAACTGACACTCCCTTTCGCTCCGCCCAGAGTGGGAGAAGTAGTTTGATGACTTCCCATCAGAATAAAAATGTATGAAAGTACAATTTACCGCTAGATGAATTCCGCAGACGTGATAGAATGGATATCGATATCTTATGACTGTCTCGTTAGTCTGGTGGTCAGTTTTATCATCAGGACTTTGGTTGATGGCAATGGGATAGCTCCCTTTAACAGCGGACTTAAGCATATGAGTTCACTATCAGGTACACTTCTGCTTAATCCTTCGAGAATTACAGGCGTGTTGTTATGTGTTATGCCATACTTAAAAAAATATATAACAAGTTTCTATTTCATACACACGGCGACACATCAAGTCATCACGTCCAGTATAACATGGCCTCACTTTGTATCGATTTTCCGTACAGTTAAAGATCCGCATAAACTGGTTTCTAGCCAGATCTGTCGATATATGTACAGGTCTCTCTAAGAGACTCAAAGGAACCTATAACAACAAAAACAAGCCTTAAAACGCAAAAACTCTAGGAAAATAATTACCAAAAGGACAATCTTTTATCTTTATTCAAATAGAAACGAGAAAAAACAGAGGTTTTCATTCAAAAGGACTTAAAATGGCTGTGTTAATGAATTTTATAAGGAAAACTTGTACAGACGTGGATGTTGGGTGGCGGAGTAGCATTACATGGTCACTTAGGCACAGAGTGGGATGCTCGCATTTCTTAAAGAAAAAGTCATTTCGGTTAGTTTATGTGGGATGTTAGAAATATACTGATGTTTATTTGTGGAGGAGTATTAAGTCTTTTATTTAAAAAGGAAGGCCATTTAAAAGATGGAGTGGCGATATAGTCAAGGTAGCTAGTTAAGTCTGGGCCAAAACAGCTAGACTACGTGATGAATGGAAAAAAAGGTAGTTAGTTGGTTGAAGTTAGCGTTAGCCCAAAGTAACTATGCCACGAAGTCGCGGGCGGAAGCTAGTTATGTTCATAAATGGTGAATTTAAGTATTAGTATCAAGTTTAAATATGCCACACGGGACTTGGTTAGGGTCCTGGTCGCGGTTCTCGACAGTTTGCTGCATTTGCGGCAGAGCTAGCAGGTGAGAGAAGTCCGGTCAGCACGAAATATAATTCGTGTTAAATATTTTGTTATTGCCAAAATTAACATTAATTACACTTATGCTAAGTAAACGGATATAATTGGGAGACAGTCTTAAAAAGATATACAATACTGTGTACTTAGATAACACTATACATGTTGCAGCAAAAAACATTTCTTCACAACAATTTCTTTCTACCAAATCCAGGCCAACTCATCCAATTAGCTAGACCATCCAACGAACTTTATTATATCGCATCAACATCTTCAGTCTTCTTATATCCTGGTACTAAAGAATGGAGTCAAACCTCTGACGTCACGGTTCGTTACCCCCACCCCGCCATCAAATTTCCACTTTATCTCAGTAGACATATTAACAACAACTTACAGTATTTTAACTAGGAACGAAAACCGAGGACGAAGTCAAAGCATTTTCAGTTAGACTACTAAGTTGAACGTCAAATTTCACACTGTTATAGAATTGATTCTAAATGCCAATTTGCAAAGAAATTCCGTTGTAATTGTTTAGATTTTGAAATTGTTTAGAATATTTAGCATCGAAATCACACACGCGAAAAGCGTTAACATGATTTGTATTCCTACGTACTTCAGGTGAACCTCAAACAAACCCAGCTGCCGCGGGAGACACTCTGGTCGTCGGGTGCCGCGAGACGCCTCCCGGCCACCGTAGACGTGGGTGAGTAATGGATAGCTCATCGTCCGTCTAGCGGCGACAAGCTGTGTCTCCTCCCAAAAAATTGCCTTGCATCGAAAATCTAATGCATTTTATGCATATAGTGCATTAACCTGTAAAAGCCTACTAGCCATATATGTAGGACAAATAAGAAAAACTTCATTGGACTACCCGCGTTTGATTTCATAAATATGGCCTCGTTGACTTTACCAGTCTTACCAAGGAGTATCGAGACAAGTTCCTGCTAAAAGTCATATAGACAGTCCCTTCCATGTTAAATGCAATTTTTCAACTTGAAAAGAGTGTCAGACTTTTACTGACTAAAACTCATCCATATTCTTTCGACCATCCGCAACTCCGGCAGGCAGTGGCCCTGGCGTCTTTGCTTGGCTGTCATTTCTTTGAAGACGCGGGCCCACCGCGGCGCATGCTGAGCACGAGCACGCGGCGCATTTTAGCTGCGTGTATTAATTTGTTTGACAACGTGGGTCTACGTTTCCACAGGAGTACCTACACGAAACCCCACGACTACGTATAGCGTGGCACGGCGTACGGAGAGGCTACACACGTGCCACTGTAATCCACGGAGGAAAACTGCTCTGCGATAAGCGAGTACATAGTCATGGGTCATATTCGTGTGCTCCAGTGGAAACGTAGACCCACATTGACAGCGTTGAGCTATGTGACCGCCTATTCGAGCAAGCCACGCATGTATTAATGACGGCAATTCATGCGTAGCCTCTCCGTGGGTTGCAGTGGACACAACCACATACATTTTCTTACAAAACGAAGCTTAATACACGTGCGTAGCCTCTCCGTGAACCGCGGTGGGCCCGCGCCTTAATGCGCACGTGGAATACGAACTTGGGTCTACACGGCGTATTCAACTGCATACAGTTAGATTGGAAGCGAACCTTAACATAGTTTGGAAAAGGCTAGAAGAACAAAGATGGGCTGGTTGGTTTACTGGTTATTTTATACAGTGACTTTATTTCCCTAACCACCCCATTACGTATTAAATAATTTTTATGTATATCCCATAGAGTCGGTGATTAATCTTGGATTATTGTAGTAATGAAAGCGTAGGGACAGGCCCTTTGTAGTGGGTAATGGTAGATCTTCATCTATCGTAACGTTGACTTTGTGGTTTCGAGATTGGCCTTTGATAGTTTATAGGTTTAAGTTCAATCGACGTCCTATTTGCTTTACCGCCTTAAGATAGAGTGTCAAGACGGTCTATATGTTTGTTTAATCTGGATACTGTTGTCAGAAGTGGTAAAAGAAATTAAGTACGAAGTTTACAATAATCTATATACCGTATATATCGTGAATCGTAGTAGTTATTCTCTAAATTTCAAATGAAGAGCGTGTATTCTTACTATCCTTACTAATATTATAAAAGCGAAAGTGAGTTTGTTTGTTTGTTACGTCTTCACGCTTAATGGCCAAACCGATTTTGATGAATTTTGGTACAGAGATAGTTGGGACCTTGGAGACGGACATAGGCTAACTTTTTTTTTATAAAAAGTGAGAAATGAGCGAGTAAGATGGAAGAAGGGAAACTTAGCATTGCTATTACAATAAATAAGGCGCAAGGGCAAACACTACAGGTAGCAGGTACCTGCAAATCAGGAAAGGGGAACTGTGTTACCCAGAATTTGACGCGAGTGAAGCCGCGCGCAAAAGCTAGTAGGTATAATAATAAAGCAAATTTATGGATTTATGAATTGTTGCAAATAATTAAATCTGAATCTAAAAACGGGTAAAATACAATAAACCGAGCTGCCCGATAAAAATAATCTAAAACTGACATCGTCTTTAAAAAAACTCTAAAATAAATAATTCACTCTCACGTTACTAATCTGTCAAATGAAGTGTAAACGTCAAAAAGCGTTAAACAAGAAATCCAGCTTACAGCCATAAAAATTAAGTGCACAATCCAAAAGCTGCCAGACCACATTTCTCTAGCTGTCTAGAAAATTGCCTCATAAATATTCCTAGCGATATTTTTGTTGGATTACCATAAAATGTGGATATGACATAGACAAGGCATAGTCTATGCATCACTAGTGGTGTACACAGCTTATAAATAATTTACAGGGCTCACCTCTCGACCAGGGCAGCTAGTTGCAATGTAAACTGAATTAATAGGTTACCTCGGCCACGTGAAACATGCGCTGACCTGAGCTCTAGGGTTGTGATTTGATTGGGGTAGAATATAGAATAGAATAGAATATACTTTATTGCACACCAAAATAGAAAAAACAAACTATTTTATAAAAAAGTGCTAAATCTATGGTTACAATGGCGGTCTTATCGCTAATAGCGATATCTTCCAGACAACCTTTGGATGGACTTTACGAATATAAAAATACAACGGGGGTTAGTCAATGGTGTACCTACTGCTAATACTACACAAATAATAAAAATAAAGTTACAAAATCAAAATATATAAATACATAAATAAATACATATAATCTATTTATTTACTGGGGTACTGCTCATTGTTTTATTATAAAGTTTCCAGGACTTGCCTGTTCAAATTTTCTCATGTCTCTTTTACCTAATGCTTACAAGCGGTACTACCGAGCTTGGGATCGATTTTTAGAATGAGTAAGTTTTATTAAAAAAAAATGTTCTGTCGAGTTGCGTGCCCAGTACCTAAATGACAAACGGCTCATTCCCTATTTCAAAGGACTTAAAATCACTGGTAAAGACAACAGGCTGCGTGCACGATGCTTTGATAAAGCTTCCTCAAATTCATCAAAAGTCTAAGATGTAGTAGTCGATTTTAAGATGTATGACGTATGGTTAGATATTGAAGCTATATGCTAATAGTTGACCTTTTTTGCTCATGATATATGATATTGAACATCGTCATTTATTCGTAACTAGCTTTTGCCCGCGGCTTCGCTCGCGTTAAATTCGGTATAACACAGTACCTGCTACCTGCAGATTTTGCTCTTGCGCCTTATTGATTTGTAATAGCAACGCTAAGTTTTCCCTTTTCTTCCCTCGTTCTCCCTCATATCCCACTTTATTTAAAAAAAAATTAGCCTGTGTCCGTCTCCTGGTTCCCATCTATATCTGTACCAAAATTCATCAAAATCGGTTTAGCCATTAAAGCGTGAAGAGGTAACAAACAAACTCACTTTCGCTTTTATAATATTAGTAAGGATAGTAAGGATTACAAGTATCAAAATGTGAAAAGATTTACATTGCGTCGAAAAATCGTCCATGTCGTTGTCAATAGGGAAGTGTACTGCAATCAGAGGGGCCTTCCAGGGCCACCGCAGGTTGTGGGTTGTTTGCAAGAGATACCGCGGCCCTGGGTTTTAGTCAGCAAAAGTCTGACACTCCCCCCCGCTACGCTAAGAGCGAGGGAAGTTATTTGATAACGTCTCATTCGTAAAATAAAATTGTACTGCAATGCTCATTTTTTTGGTAGAAAACATGGGTTATGTGAAGAGTTGACATACCACTTCACGACATCCCGAAATAATATATTTTGTAGTTAGTCAGTAACGTTCATTTATAAAAACTCGACAGTAACTGAACTTCAATACATTACGACAAGCATGGACAAAGACCCAACAGTTTAAAACCAACTCTCCACTAAATTAACATTACTTTAAACAACAAAATAATCTCAAAGCTATCCTCTATTGTACAACGTTAATTACATCAATCAATTAAATCATCAGGCAATCAGAACCCAAAATCTTTCCCATTTGTTTTAATTTCTTGGCACGAAATGTGCGTTGTTAATGGTGATTTTAATTTTGTTACAGTCATTACCATTTCGGTCATTCCCTTCTTAATTTCTATTCATTTTCTTTGATTCCGTATTGTTTTAAGGGGAACGAGAAATCTGCTACTTATGTAACTTCGAGTTAAATGCTGTAATTATTGCTTAAGTGGGGTTAATTTATCTTAACTTGGTTCTGGTTTAATAGTTCGGCGTGAGCTTTACTTTTCATTTTAAGACGAAGATTATATTTACAGGCGTAATTTTTTTTCAAGCGACTGTTTTTACTTCACCCTTTCTTTTTGGCTCTAGGCGAAGCGGGGGGGAGTACCAGACTTGTACTGACTAAAACCCACCCATGTACCTTTTATTGCCATTTAAGTTCCGGGGCCGCGGTATCTCTTTCGTTTAACACGTAACCCCGGCAGGCGGTGGCCCTGGCAGGCCCTTCAGCTGAACTTCACCCTTGAAACCATCATCGGTCATTCACATCTTTAGGCACAGTCATTTAACATGTATATTATTCCGTGCGCTCGTTTGAAGGCTATATATAGAACCTGCACTCTATGCATTTGACATCACTTGAAGCATTTAATGCAGTCGTGGTATTCTCAGTTGTGTGTAAAACTTTATTTGAAATTAAACTCACTATATATAACACACTATATAATAACAATTAAATTAACTAACAAACAACAGACCATAAAAGGGTATCAAAAACTCGTCCTTAAAGGACATCATGGGAAGCGTCAACTAAGCGGTTTGTGTAAAATAAATATTTTAGTTTACTTAAAACTAAAAAACACTCATCCTCTAATTCTTTTTAGCGAACCCTGTCATTTGATACCATAACAATGAATCCTTACTAATAATTATAAAAGCGAAAGTGAGTTTGTTTGTTTGATTGTTACCTCTTCACGCTTTAATGGCTAAACCGATTTTGATGAATTTTGGCACA
Source organism: Ochropleura plecta (assembly GCA_905475445.1). Classification (NCBI taxonomy): domain Eukaryota; kingdom Metazoa; phylum Arthropoda; class Insecta; order Lepidoptera; family Noctuidae; genus Ochropleura; species Ochropleura plecta. The sequence goes on from FR997734.1 coordinate 19,100,168, forward strand.
GAGATAGTTGGGAACCAGGAGACGGACATAGGCTAATTTTTATTAAAAAAAGTGGGATATGAGGGAGAACGAGGGAAGAAAAGGGAAAACTTAGCGTTGCTATTACAAATCAATCAGGCGCAAGAGCAAAAACTGCAGGTCTGCTTGGTGTGTTATACCGAATTTAACGCGAGCGAAGCCGCGGGCAAAAGCTAGTTAATGCATAAAAATTAACTAGTCCTCCATCTTTTGGTATCCGCCATATCGGATTTAGAATGACGTCACGTATTTCAAAATGAATATTGTCATCCAGACTAAGTCATGTATGTACAATGTCTGCTCCATAAGATCTCGGGAAGTGGATTAAAAATTTGTTAGTTTTTTAAATAGTTGGATACAGATGAAACTAATACAAGCAGGTTAAAAACTAAGATTTACATGTTTGTTTAACATATTCATATTTTTTACTAGCTGGCGCCCGTGGCTTCACCCGCGTTATGAGCGAAAAAAAGCATTCTATTATTCCAGACTATAATCTACATCTGTGCCAAATTTCATCAAGATCCGTTCAGTATTTTCGTGAAATAGGATCAAACATACATCCATACTCACAAACTTTCGCATTCATAATATTAGGTGGAAGTAGGATTGCACACACAAAAAAAGACGCACAAATCACACAACAATAACTAACCCACCAACTTTTTCACAAACTTTCTTTTTTTTTCGTATGATTCCTCATCAAATTATAAGGGAGTGTCAGACTTTTACTGACTAAAACGCATCCGTGTTCCTTTTTTTCTCCCGGTGTGACAACCCTGCTCCGTACATGTATAACGGTGGTTTTACACAAGCTACAGATAGGTTTGCGGGCGTCCCTGTTCCAGGACTATCGACTATGCTTTGTACCGTTCCCTTGCCTGCATTCGTTCTAACTACAGAACATTGTCTTAGGCAACAGCACGATGTTGACGGAGCACGTGAATGAGGTGCTACGAGTGATGCTTGTTAGATGAGCGAGATCTTTGATATTACAATGAAGTCCACGTTATGTTGAGTTTGTTACTATTATAATAAATTGGTGTGGACGTGGTGATTAGGTTATTGTTTCACAAGATCGTACTACCCGATAAAAAGTCTTCAATGTTTTAATCTAGCTTATAATTAAACTACTGCTTCGAGCATGAGGTTTTTTTTTTGCGGATGGGAAATCATCAAATAACTTCCCCCGCTCTGGGCGGAGGGGGGTGGAGTGTCAGATTTGTAAAAAATTCGAAAATTCAAAACCATTTATTTCAATTAGACCATTACAGGCACTTTTGAATGTCAAGAAACAAAACTAATCTACAGTCCCGGTCACAAGGCATAATAACTTGTGAAAGTACTGTAGTTGCCCATTCCAAAGCGTTGATTTCTATGGAGAAGAATGGGCAAGAAACTCCATGGACACTCTTTTAAATTATAATATTTTTACAAAATTGTATTTACATCATTGTATGTACTGACTAAAAACCCATGTTCCTTCTATTGCTTTTTATGATCCGAGGCCGCGGTATCTCTTTCGAACAACTCGCAACCCCGGCAGGCGATGGCCCTGGCAGGCCCCTGGCTGACTGATTATCTTCAGCTCCTCATTAAATAGGAACAAAAAAATCGCTTACCATTTTATATATTTACCCCCAAACGCATTATATTTAACTTTTAAACACCCTCCTCGGTTAAACGCAAAACGTCACGGTAATGAAAATTATACTAAAGAGGTCTGAAATATTAGGGAACTTCGGACACATTTCAGAATTAAGAAAATTCACGAATAATGTCTTTTATAAGGTCGCCATTTTTTAAGATCTTTTCATTTCTGTGTCATTGTACTGCGGCGTATCCTTCTTAGTTATTGCCCTTTTTTGGTAAAATTGGGGGTGGGCGAGCTTTATTTACCTACAGGGTGAACATTATTGTAATAAATGACTTAAAACGAAGTCCATTGTGCCCCGATATCGCGGATAAGATAAATGCCTTCGTAAAACACAAACAACGTTTGTGAAAGAAATTTTCTTGTAATTTTTTGGAGCTTAAACATTTGTTGTTTCATATAAGAGGGAGATTATTCTGGCCTGATCGTTTTTGTTAATATTACAATTGTTTTTTTATTTCTGAGAGCTTATCTGCCAAATTGCCGCAGGTATTAAACTAATTTCTTTCTGGCTTATAAGGTCATCAAGATTTCTAGTGGTCTTATTAAATTGAGAACATACTTATATTATAAACATAACTATATTTATGTAATATCTAACGGGTGCTTTTGGATACTCACGTGACAAAAACACAGGATATATAACTTAAATTAAAAAGAGACTAGTAAATAAAATACTCGTATTTGAAACGAGAACATAACATTCAAGTATTTATTAAAGATCCTGTATGACGACAAACTCCTCGACGAAATGACAAAGGTCAAAAATCAAAATGTAATGTATGTCTGTGGTGTTAGGCACGATTCTTTGTGACTATTGACCTTTTTTCCCCGTCTCCTGCTGAAATGGGGGAAGTGGAATTTATGTTTTCTACTCCTGCGCTATTAATTTCTGATTAATTTTGTTGCTGTATTCAAGATAGTATTAATGTTTCTCTGAGATTTCTTTGAGCTTCATTGTCCTGGCGCTTTTCTGGGTGTCGCCACCGTTGATCCAGGCTTTCAGGAGTTGGACGGGCCTGTTGGTCTAGTGGTTAGTGGCCCTGACTGCTGAGCCGGAGGTCGTGGGTTCGATTCCCACCCAGGACAAACTTTGTGTGATGAGCATGATTGTTTGTTCTGTGTCTGGGTGTGATTTATCTATAATATGTATGTATTTATAAATTATATAAGTATGTATATCAGTTGTCTGGTTACCATAACACAAGCTCTGCTTAGCTTGGGATCAGATAGCCGTGTGTGAGTTGTCCCAAGATATTTATTTTTATTTATTTATTAGTTACAGTTACAAGAGAATGGTGTGGTGAGTTTATCCCAGATTATCCTAAAACTGGAAATAGGCTTAATTTTAACTTCACCATAACAAGAAGAACATTGAAATTGCTTCGTTAATCTACCGAATACTTATCGTTACTAATATTATAAAAGCGAAAGTGAGATTGTTTGTTACGTCTGCACGCCTAAATGGCTAAACCGATTTTGATGAATTTTGTTACAAAGATAGTTGGGACCCTGGAGACGGACATAGGGTATGTTTTAAAAAAAAGTGAGATGAGGGAGAAAGAGGGAAGAAAAGAGAAAACTTAGCTTTGCTATTACAATAAATAAGGCGCAAGGCAAAAACTACAGGTAGCAGGTACCTGCAAATCAGGAAAGGGGAACTGTGTTACCCCGAAATTAACGCGAGCGAAGCCGCGGTCATAAGCTATTACTTATATAATAAACCATAGTCGGCCACGTGATAGGCCTCACATTCTACAAAGAAAAATAACAAGACATTTTTTTAATTAATTGTTACGCAATTAATTTACACGTGTTTTCCTCAAGTGTCATCTCGGATCAGGGTCCCTTGGGAACTGACTAAATCCTTCAAAAGGCGTTTCGATTCCGAACCGTCTATATATCGTAATCGTGTAATAGGGTAGCTGGGCAGTGCACTTTGTTTTCATTGGCTACTAAATTGAAACGCTCGGTGGATCTATCGTAACAGGTGATAGGTATAAATTGGCTTAACTTTTTTTAACGGGAGTTTAAATAAAATACACAGTGACAGCTAATTTTTTTGCAATGGTATCTATGTAGGTCCAATACGTAATATTTCTGTTCAATAAAGAATAAGAATCTATCGTGGTAAGGTTACGTGAATCCTATTGTTGATTTATTTGTTTATTGAATGCCCAATGTACACATAATTACACCTTAGGCTTACAACTAGTGAGAACATGACATTTTGCTGAACCCTAATAGGAATGTTAGGGTTCAGCAAAATGTCTTAACTAATGAAATCATTTTACAGTAAGTATCTACTATCCAATATCACGTACGTTAGGAATGGTTTTATAGAAACTAATTATACTTTTCCATAAACAGCATTAACTAAACTGAAATGTAACCTTAATCATTTAGTATGTACATAATTTTATTTTTAAACTAGCTTTTGCCCGCGGCTTCGCTCGCGTTAAATTCGGTAGCGCCTTATTGATTTGTAATAGCAACGCTAAGTTTTCCCGTTTCTTCCCTCTTTCTCCCTCATATCCCACTCTTTTTTAAAAAAAATAATAGCCTATGACCGTCTCCTGGTTCCCAACTATCTCTGTACCAAAATTCATCAAAATCGGTTTAGCCATTAAAGCGTGAAGAGGTAACAAACAAACAAACAAACTCACTTTCGCTTTTATAATATTAGTAAGGATAAGGATTCTATTTTATAAACTTAAAATCTTCCATAAATTCTTGTCTATAACTAGATAGATTTATCATAACTTCCTAACCACTTTTTACCTATTCAAATTGGTTTGTACCATGTCAAGCCGAATGCAGCCGAATCTTAGTATTTTATTTGAAACGTTCCTAAAATTCTTACGTCATCATCATCTGTTCTTTTGGGGCCCTTTTGGGGTCGATTTCCATTCTATCGGATGCAGCTGAATACCAGTAATTGGATGGAGCGACTGCCTATCTGACCTCCACAACCCAGTTAGTATAGGGCAATACGAAACACCTTGGTAAGACTGGTTGTCAGGTTTTCGGGACACTAACTAAAATTTTTAAGTTTTGCATAGTCATTCGAGAACAATACATTTTACATGACCCCATTAGGGTTAAGAGGCACTATGAACATTTCACTGTTGGCTGCGTTTGTTAAGTGGTTGCAAGCACTACTCTTGAGCATAAGTTGACAAAAAAAACCTTTTTCTAAAAACAAAAACCGACTTCCAAATCTAAAAAACGTGGAAAATAACTTTATTTCCGGAAGTCGGTGACTTTTGTTGGTTTCGTTGGCTTTTTTTTTGGAAGTCGGTTTTATTTTTTACAAAAACGTTTCTTATTTCAGCATTTTTAGTTATATGGTATTATGATATATCTCTTATTTTTTATCGAGTATTAATTTTCCATTGTTACTAAAAGATTAGCTGATCATCCATATAGACATAGAGAAAAAGAAAAATGTATTATAGACGATAACTCATTAACTACCTAAGCATCATCATCTGCCTAGCCTTTTCCCAACTATGTTGGGGTCGGCTTCCAGTCTAACCGGATGCAGCTGAATATCAGTATTTTACATGGAGCGACTGCCTATCTGACCTCCACAACCTAGTTAGTACTGGGTAATGCGATACCCCTTGGTAAGACTGGTTGTCAGACTTTCGGAACACTGACTACCTGTAACGACTGTCAAAGATCTACAAATGACAGCCGGGACCAACGGCTTAACGTGCTTTCCGAGGCACGGAGGAAACTCGGTATGTAACGGGTGGTCACCCATCCACAGACCAACCTAGGCAAGCGCGGCTTAACCGAAAGATCGACCCGAGCGGCTGCTATTATTTAGCCACGAGCTCCTCATTAACTACCTAAGCAATATAAATAAAACTAAGCGACAACTTTCTAATAAAAAAAAACCATCAAAATCGGTTCACCCTGTCAAAAGTTATGAGGTAACAAACATAAAAAAAACATACAATCGAATTGAGAACCTCTTCCTTTTTTTGAAGTAGGTTGAAAATGTGGATGTACAATAGTAAACCTAACAAGGTACAGCTCTATCTAACCCTACAGGTTTACAAGCGTTATGTTAAGTTGCCTTTTAAAGATCCTTACAACGTTCTATAAAAACTTTAAAGCTCTTTAAGACATTGAAGACACAAATCGATCCGAAAGTAACGCGGTGTATAATAAATTCTTATTAAAAATGCATGAACACGCCCAGAAGACACATCGTAGTTTCTATATCCAGTTCATCCTGACCTTTCATTGTACTTAAAGACTGTGCTATAAGCGTTCAGCTTAGACTGGTATTTTGTATAGTTTGATGGTGTCGTGTGTAGTACTTACATGCAAGATGATACTACGTTATGTGTTTTAAGACTTCTGTTTATTGCACGACTTTTGTATAATTGAATAATAAATAGGAGTTGCTTGTGACTTTGTTTGTAAACCAACTTTAATTGTCCTCTGGACCTGCTATGGGTAGGTAGGTATGGCTTTTAAAAGTCCCGTTAGACGTGTAAAGGTTTAGGTTTTAGCTCACCGTCCGTCCGTCTATTGACGACAGGCCGTGTCGACGGCGCGTTAGTGTTCCACGCGCGCCTCAAAGAGTTGTCAGCAAAGCAGAGGGGCCTGCTAGGGCCACCGCCTACCGGGATTGCGGGTTGTTCGAAAGAGATACCGCGGCCCGGGAACGTAAAGAAGCAATAGAAGGAACATGGGTGGGTTTTAGTCAGTACAAGTCTGACACTCCCCCCGCTCCGCCCAGAGCGGGGAAAGTTATTTGATGATTTCGCACCCCAAAAACAACGGTTTAGATTTGAAAGGTTCGTACTTACTAAGTCCACATTTATGCCCACAGTACTGAAAACAATGTAAAGTATAAAACGTCATCGGCTAAGGCCCGGTCCCAATAAACAAAACCGGCCAAGAGCGTGTCGGGCCACGCTCAGTGTAGGGTTCCGTAGTTTCCCGTCCGTCACAATAAGTGTTCCCACTTATGAGTTTAAAGGTGGAGGAGCGTGCAATGTTGCACGCTCCGCGGAAGGCGCTCCAACAGTTTTTGTACAAAAAAGACAAAAAGTTGTACAAAATACAACTTTTTGTCTTTTTTGTACAAAAACTGTTGTGTCAATCAAGTTCAAAATATTTTTCATAGAAAGTCCTTATAAAGTTCTACTTTTCAGATTTTTTTCATATTTTCTAAACTTATGGTTCAAAAGTTAGAGGGGGGGGACACATTGTTTTTTACTTTTGGAGCGATTATTTCCGAAATTATTGACATTATCAAAAAATGATTTAAGTAAACCCCTATTCATTTTTAAATACCTTTCTAACAATATATCACACGTTCGGGTTGAAATTTAAAAAAAAACACTTCCCACTTTACATATAGGGTGGCTACCCTAATAAAACATTTTTTTCCAATTTTTATTTTACCACTTTGTCGGCGTGATTGATATACATATTGGTACCAAATTTCAGCTTTCTAGTGCTAACGGTCACAGAGATTAAGCGAGGACGGACGGACGGACGGACGGACGGACGGACAGACAGACATGGCGAAACTATAAGGGTTCCTAGTTGACTACGGAACCCTAAAAACGAGTCGTTTTACATACGGATAGTAGGATTTTGACATGACGTCTCATAGAACTTATGTCAAAATACTACCATCCGTAAGCAAAACGAGTCGTTTTTTGTTTATTGGAACGGGCGTTAAGTCGTCCTACAGCAATGTTTATCTGCAGTGAAACGGTAAGTTACGTTTTTTAAACGTCAATATTATTATTTATTGGTTATTTGTGGAGTTAAATTTATAGAAAAGAAGATTGTGGTGCCGATTCAGATGAGCCACCGGATTAAACTAGACTAACATTAAAATGACATCTAATTTTAGCCCAAACCATTTTAGTCACGATTTAAGATAGACCGATTTAGCTTGACAACCACACAATTTATTAAAAAAACGTCAATTTCAGAATTGAGTATCTTAACTAAGTATGATTAATGCTGTCAAACTATAATATAGTTATGTTGTTTTGTGTTACTTCAATAAATTGCAGAATAGAAAACGTCGTTTGACTGGAATAAACTAAATTTTAGTTATTATTATAGTTATTTTAGTTTAGTTTGTGACAACCTTTGAGGAACTTTCAAGTATCATGTTTGTTATGTAGAGTTGTATGAAATTTGGCCATGGGGATCTACCTGATATCATTATTATCTATCCTGATATTATTTTTTTTTTTCTTAAACGGAACCCTTATAGGATCACTTTGTTTTCTGTCGGTCTGTCTGTCTGTCAAGACGCTTTGTCTCGGGAACGCGTGGAGGTATCGAGATGAAATTAAAATCGTATTCTTAAGTCTGTGGTCCCTTGAAGCTGTGAAAAAATCAACCCTCTAAGTCTACCAAGTCAAAAATATGGCCGTTTATGTCGCAAGTTTGTACGACACCCTCGGTTCGCGAGTCCGGCTCGCACTTGGCTAAACTCAAACTCAAATTCAAAGCATTTATTTCAATTAGACCATTACAGGCACTTTTGAATGTCATATAAACAAAAACAAGATGCTGCTGCAGTCCCAGTCACAAGACATAATAACTTGTGAAAGTACTGTAGTCGCCGGTTTTTTCTATGTTTTGCAAGTTTTCAAGTAACTAACTAAATAAATACTAGCTCATTTATCTCAAGTACAGCTAACAAATTTTTGCTCCATAAACGAAGAGTGTGAGGGATGGTCAGAATTAAATTGGCAGCTTCCCAAGATGGCGGGTATAAATAATAGTTGGCGAGAGATTGAGGCGACCGCGGACTGACAGAGATCCTTCTATTAAGTGACTGTCCTTTATTAGTGCCGACCGCGATTCTATATTTCATTGTTAGGACTGTTTCACACGGTGACTGGAGAGCAATTTTATGTAAGTACTCCTTTCATACGTACATTCTTTATGGTGAAAAATTAAAAAAGTTTATTTGTCTCAAAACAGTTACATCCTTACTAATCTTCTTCTAATATATAAAATTCTCGTGTCACAATGTTCGTTCCCATACTCCTCCGAAACGGCTCGACCGATTCTTATGAATTTTTTTCTGCATATTCAGTAAGTCTGAGAATCGGCCAACATCTATTTTTCATATCCCTAAGTGAGCAGCGGGTGAAACCGCTGGGCACAGCTAGTAATATAAAAGCGAAAGTGAGTTTGTTTGTTACCTCTTCACGCTTTAATGGCTAAACCGATTTTGATGAATTTTGGTACAGAGATAGTTGGGAACCAGGAGATGGACATAGGCTATTTTTATTTAAAAGTGGTATGTGAGGGAGAAAGAGGGAAGAAAAGGGAAAATTTTGCGTTGCTATTACAAATCAATAAGGCGCAACTGTGTTAGCCCGAATTTAACGCGTGCGAAGCCGCAGGCAAAAGCTAGTTGTTTATAAATGAGTTAGCCGCACTAAGTTATATGGCCAAACTTAATATGCGACTAGCTGCGCCCCGCGGTTTCACCCGCGTGGTGGTAGAATTTATAAATATCTTTATTAATTGTAGCCTATGTGTTATTCTGATGTATAAGCTATATTATTGTGAAGTTTCATCAAAATCCATTCAGTAGTTTTTGCGTGAAAGAGCAACAAACATACTCACATACATCCTCACAAACTTTCGCTTTATAATATCAGTAGCTTATAAATATAATATTTATACATACATCATGCGAATGCATAACAATAACTAGTCCGTCATCTGTGGGAACTGCCATATTGGATTTAGAAAGACGTCACTTAGCGAACCGTGCATTGACATCCAAAAATGGAATGGAGTAGGGTCAAATTTAATATAGCTTTTTAAATTATTTACTAAAAATAAATCAGTGTAGCGCATCTTAACGTTTACTGAAGTTTCTTTAAGCTAAATGAGCGGGCTTCCCCGGAACGTTTTAATTACTTCCTCTGGCTACTAGATTAGTGGACTCAGAGCCGTGGGCCGTGCAGCGGATCACCGAAGAAAGAGCCAGTTTCCAAACGAGTCGAGATATTAGATTTTTGGTGGTGCTAACTTTTGTAATAGCAATTGAGAATGAGACGTTTCCTGGCGTTTGATAAGTAGAGGATATTTTAAATTGGGTTTTCAAGGAATTGGTCTATTTTTTTTTTTAGACATTTATAATTGTAAGGTCTGTTAGAAACATGACTGCTAAATCTTCGTAAGTCGATTTAGATTTCATCAAACGTCGTATTGTTCTCGTAAGAAATAATGAGTATCAAATAATAAAGTAACTGAACTTGCCTGCATGCCAAATGTCTCTTGAATGCTGTCAAATTCTCGAAATAAAGAAATATTATTTGTCAAAAAAAAAGATATCCAACAACTTCTTCGATTTAAATGGTATGACACCATCAACATGGCGCGAGGTCAGTCACTTTCTAATTTGAAATGCATTATATGTTTGAACATGAATTCTTGTGTACTGAATTTTAATATCGTTAAGACCTTAAACGAGTCTGTAAACAAATTATAAAATAAACTTGATAAAGAAGTCTAGAATAGGCAGTAAAAGATGTTTGAAACAATATTAAATGTCAGAGACATGTTGGATATATGGAACATTTTTGAAGGGGCTTGCTCTTAATTTACCGGAAACTAGTATCTCAGGACTTTACGATCAGCAGTTGCGCTAGCGACTACTAGACCAACGAGGCATTCAACAAACTATTTAATTACGTTTACCGATAATATGTTCTCCATCTTCTATACTTTAAACATTATTTCTCATCACAAATTCAAGTAACACATCTTCAAACCAACCACGAAACTATTACGCTAATCAGGAGAGTGGTAAATTTACAGCTTTAGCAATCAGTTGCGCGTCGGAAGCGAGTAATAAATCTCGTGTAATGCACGGAGCCGGCGCACTACATCACGCCGGCCTTTCAGACGTGCGCGCGTTTTACGGCCGCGGTTCCGGGCTCTAAGATGAGATGGTAAGGCCTTTAGGCTCACTGATTTGTGGACGAGTGAATATTCTTTTTTATTTTCAGAAGGCATTTTTAAAATCTTGTCAGCCAGTGTACTCAGGTGCAGTTTGGGTCTAAGGCCCCGTCCAAGCAGATTATGACATTTGTTGTCCTATTGCTTTTTATCAAGTTAGTCCCAGCCGCCTTTTTAGGACTTATGTTAGTTTAATGGCTCTTTTTTGCGGGTGGGAAATTATCAAATACCTTCCCCCGTTCTGGGTGGAGTGGGGAAAGTGTCAGACATGATATACGTCAGTACAAGAGAAGACACAAGGGCAATAGAAGGAACATGTGATGCATGTCAGATGAGCGAAATCCTTGATATTATAATGAAGCCCCTGTCATCGGGACGGGCGCCGCGAGACGACTCCCGGCCACCGTAGATGCGGGCCTGTGGACGGTGAGCAATGGATAGCTCACCGTCCGTCCGTCTATTGACAACAGGCCGTGTCGACGGCGCGTTAGTGTTCCACGCACGCCTCAAAGAGATGTCAGCAATGCAGAGGGGCCTACCAGGGCCACCGCCTACCGGGGTTGCGGGTTGTTCGAAAGAGATACTGCGGCCCCGGAACGTAAAGGGCGTTAGAAGGAACATGGGTGGGTTTTATGACTAAAACCCACCCATGTTCGTTGCGATCTGCCTAGAGTGGGAAAAGTAATGATTTTACATCCAAACAAAAAAAGGACTGTCACTACGGTCTGTCGTTTTAGATAAATAACTGCAAGCATTTATCGAGCAGTGCGACAACTGCTCCAGAAAGTGGCTATTTTGGCCCACAGCGCATTCAGCATGCGGCAGACGTCCCATTTCAGCTTAGCAGCGTTTTGAGCAACGAAAAAACAAGAGCTAACTAATAGAAAGAAAAATAGACTCGGTCAGGAGCTAACAATGAATGAAATAAAAAAGAGAACAACAAAAAAAGTTTAAATACTTTATCTCCATATCCCTCCCTACCTACCTCTCCATAATACAGGATGATTGAAACGCCACTTTATTACAATAATAATTTAAAGCCACGCTCACTATCAAGGGACTCTGGGTCAGAACCACTTAATTATTCAAAACCCCGGAGATCGAAGATTTTAGGATTTAAATTGAATCCTCACTGAGAGCTTTAAGTAGAGTCAGTTAATAAGGTTGCGTTTTGGCTTAAAATACCTACTTAAATACGTTTTGTACCTGGAAGATTGAAGATTGGGGAAATAATGTATGAATGAGTAAGGGATTACTTTAAATTATGAAAGGTTATTATTTTAAAACATTGATTTTACTTTTATTACTCAAAAAAAGCCTATACAAAAATAAATTGACGATATGTCTTTGTTTTCGTGGCTACGCTTTTAGTGTGGGACGCAACATGTGTGTCGATACTCTTGCGCCATCTATCTTCCCAGCTCTTGGAGCTGCGCTGGCGCTGCTGCTGCGACTGCAGGGAACCTCAATCGGGGTAACCTTATTGGTAACTATATTTTGGGGTACTACCGTTCGGGGTTAAAACTCTGGGGCTATGAGATCCTTGTGCTCAGAATCTTTTTACAGATATTTTAAAATGTTTAGTTGACACTTACCGTGACCCAAGGGCTGGTTTTAACTTTGCCCAGAAGCTAAGCGTTGCCTTACAACGCGGCCAGTCTCTTGAGTTGACAGCGTTGAGAACAATTTTTTGACGCTATTTTTATAGCGGATTTATATGTACTACTTTCTTTAAGTTATTTTAAACATTGATTAGAAAATATTATTTTGCTGTAGGTTTACATTTCAATGATTGGTAATTATGAAAACAAATCAACGCAAATACCATATTATACTAAAAGCTCATAGTCTTTGACATGACAATTTTTTCTTAATATGAGTGAAGCAAGTTTGTAAACCCTCCAAAGAATCGGGAGAAGTAACAAGTTTAATGTGTGAATGATCTATGTATTTTTTTGATGATTTATACAAAAAAGCTTTCCAGAAATATCTATATGTACAATGGCGTCCTCAAGAGATGGTCAAAACAGAGCGCCTGCTGGACCCAAGAAACATAAGTCGTGAAGACAAATCATAGAAGACGAACATAAAATCTCGAGAAACAAAGCTTGGACATTGGTAGTTCATTCAGTAGAGTAAATGCTATACATGGCGGCGCATTAATCTTAGTAAATAATCAGCTCAAATTTAAAGAACGCAAGGATATTGTAAACCTGTCTGTTGAGAGAACAATTGAAATAGCCTGTATAGAATTGGAGCAGTTTATCATCTTAAGTGTGTATAGGCCCCCTTCAGGTTTGTATGATTGTTTTGAAAAGGTAATGGATGAAGTGTTGCATAAAATCTGTAGCTCAAAGAAATCTATAATCACTTGTGGTGATTTTAATATTAATTTGCTAGAAAAATCTGTGTTAAGTACTAAAATTACAAACCTGTTTCAGTCATACAACCTTGAAAACAAATTTTTGGAGCCCACTAGAATAACCCAGACTAGTGCCACTTGCCTAGATAATATTTATACAGATGTTATACCAACCCACAAAGTAATTATTAACTTATTAGATTCAGATCATTGTGGGCAACTGATCACAATTCCAAATGTAAAGAAAAAAGTAGTTAAAATGGATATCATTGTCAACCCAAAAACTAAAAGTCGCCTAGAAACTTTTAAAATTAAACTCTCAACTAAATTACCACTTTTGTCAACTAGTGATGACCCCAATCAACAATATAACAATTTTTTTAGTATGTATTGCACACAGTTTAATACCACGTTTGTTCCTAAGACTATCTCGGTTAATAATAACGCTTCTTTCAATGACTGGGCTACCGTTGGTATTCATAAAAGTAGAAAACGGCTTTATGAGCTGTATGAAGAGCGAATTTGTATTAATACTGTAGAATTTAATTTGTATGTTAAGAATTATTCTAAAGTTTTTAAAAAAGTATGTGCTATAGCTAAGTCACATTATTTGAGTTCAAAAATTAAAAGTAGTAGTAACGTAATTAAAATGACTTGGAACATTATTAATAGCGAAGCAGGAAGGTCTTGCAAGAGAAATAGTGACTACAGCCTTGCTATCGGCGATAATATCATAAAATCAGATACTCAAGTTGCTACAGCTTTTGAAAATTTCTTTGCGGATATTCCTGTATCGACTACTAAATCGCTAAACTCGTCGCCTGCTGCTGCAGATGCTTTACTAAAGGAAAACGTTCCATTTAATGATTCCGAATTTAATTTTCAATATGTTAACTGTAATGATGTAATTAAAACATTTCATATGTTAAATGTTAAGAAGACCGCTGATCTATGGGGTCATTCTGTGGACGTTGCTAAGTCCATTATAACCATTGTAGCTCCTTCATTAGCTGTTATATTTAATGATTGTATTGACCGTGGTGAGTTTCCTGATCTAATGAAAAATAGTAAAATAATACCATTGTTTAAATCGGGTAGTACATCAGACCCTACTAACTATAGACCAATTTCAGTGCTACCAACATTTAGTAAAATTTTTGAAAAAATAATTTTAGATCAATTGCAAAGATTTTTCAATAAACATAAGTTATTGCATCATAAACAGTTCGGTTTTACAAAGGGTCGTTCAACTACTGATGCCGGTGTTGAACTTCTAGGACACATTTATAATGCCTGGGAAGATAAATGCGATGCTTTGGGGATTTTTTGCGATTTGTCCAAGGCTTTCGATTGCGTTCTCCATAAAACATTAATCAGAAAACTACACCACTACGGAATCCGGAACGCCTCTCTGAATCTTCTTACGTCATATTTGAGTGGTAGGATTCAGAGAGTTGATGTTAACGGGAAAAGATCTCCCGGATCTGTAGTAAGCATGGGAGTACCTCAAGGCTCCATTCTTGGCCCTTTTTTGTTTCTTATTTATATTAATGACTTGCCTTACCTCATAAAGGATAATCATGATGTAGTGTTGTTTGCAGACGACACTTCTCTTTTATTTAAACTAAAACGTCAGCAGCTAGCTAGTGACGATGTTAATAGCGCTCTGGCAAAGGTCGTTAATTGGTTTAACGTTAATAATTTACTTCTAAATGAGAAAAAGACCAAATGCATTAAGTTTACGTTACCTCATGTTAGACAAGTGGAAACTAGTGTACTAATCAAGGATGAAGAGTTGAAACCGGAAGATAACACAGTGTTCTTAGGCTTAACTTTGGATGCTAAGCTTCAGTGGGGCCCTCATATAGATAAGTTGTCAAAAAAGCTTAGCTCTGCAGCATACGCCGTTAAAAAAATTCGTGATTTGACTGATTTAGAGACAGCCCGTTTAGTTTATTTTAGTTATTTCCACAGTGTGATGTCGTATGGTATTCTCTTGTGGGGCCATGCCGCCGATATTCAGACAATTTTTATTTTGCAAAAGAGGGCAATTCGTTCAATGTATAAATTAAGTCCTAGACACTCCCTCAGAGAAAAATTTAAAGAGATTAACATACTAACTGTGCCCTCTCAGTTTATCTACGAAAACCTTTTGTACGCGCATAAAAATATAAAATTGTTTAAAAAATACAGTGATATCCACGACATAAATACAAGGAACAAACACAAATTTGTTGTTCCTGCAACGAGGCTCAAAAAAATAGGGGGTACGTTCACATGCCAATGTATACGTTATTATAATAAACTACCAAGCGATATTCAAACACTAAGCCTCAATAAATTTAAATCTTTTATAAAACGTAAGCTATATCTGAAAGCTTACTATAATATGAATCATTACCTTGAAGATAAAAAGGCTTGGGATTAAGCTGCTCCAATTTAATTTGCTCTGTGAGTGTCAAAGTTTTCCTTTGTTTCACCTATTTATTGTTTATTCCTTTATTTTATACAATTTGACATTACTTTGTTTATTTTTTTTATTTTTACATTTCTTTTTATTATTATTATTTGTGACATTTTATTTTCCTTATTATTTTAATTTATGACATTTTATGATTTCACGATCTCATTAATTTAATTTTGTATTTTTTTTTTATTTTTATTTGTTTATTGTGAATGTGAAGACCATGTGGATCATTTCTTTTATTTACTTTATTTTTGACGATAGTCTGGCGGTTTGAGTACTATAAGCGACCTACACAAATGTCCTTTTTTTGGTATTGTTCGTCGTGTCGTTGAGCTCCTTGGGTTATGAGTTGAGCTACACGATAACTGACAAATGCTTGCACTGACTGGACAGGTCCACTCAATCTGTGTGGTGCTTTCTTAAAAAGACCATTTCAGACACTATCTGCATGGTCCTCATGTAAGTTGACCAAGATTATTTTGTCTGGACCTTAAAAGAGACTATGACCTCTGAGTTTGTTTCGGCTGTTTCTTCTCAGAGTAGTCGGGTATGAAACACCGGCCTCATCTAGTTTAAAAAAAAAAAATGACGTGTAAAAGTGTTTGTGAAAACCTACTTGCAAAATAAACATCATTTATCATTTATCATTTATTGCATTGTAAGTCATCTTCGTACACGTAATTTAGGCTGAGACTGCCAAAGCAAATGCAGCAACCTATATTCATAGGTAACAACAAACCCATAGTAATTACGTAACCCAATAACCTTACAATGAAATGACTGGTAAAGCAACACTGACTCCATCACTAATAAACACAATGTGGCACAGAGCAACCTGCTCTGTGCCAGATCTTACAGAAGGTCACTTTTGTGCAACGAATTATTAGAGGAGTCAGGTCAAATGCCGCATCAGCCTTCAATTTCCTGGAATACTTTATTTAGTACCTACAACTTTGCTTACAATCAAATATGTTTACAACAATATCGCCTCACGTTCCAATTTCTAATGCCCGCCGGCGCTGTACCTCAGAACTAACTGTCAAATCAGCAACTTTTTTTTATTGAAATTATTTTTAAAATGTTGGTGGAAATAGGGGGACTATTCGCTAAGTCCGTCAACGAAGATTTGGGCACATTTGAAAGTATTTCGAAACTTCAATATGAACCTCTTTACTTCACATTTATGAGTTTTAAAAACGCATCGAGAGTAGGGACAGGTGTCCAATCTAGTGGCTACACCCAGTTCCGTAGATGGAAGCCAGCCTCAGCATACCCAGTCAAGATTAGCTTTTTTCTACTACAAAAATAGGTGGTGTTGTTTAATTTTAATCTTAATGTTCTCATTTATAATTTCTAATGATCTGTATTGTATAGCTATATTTCAGTAATGTTCTACTTGTCTTTTTGTAAGTGACAAACTCACTATAACTAAAACTGTTTGTGATTTTTATGTAGGAATATTTTAGTGAGTCGTTGAAGTGCCCTAAATAAATAAATAAGTTTATCTTCTGTTACTTTCCTTTTTAGTAGTGTAGGGCATTAATTAGAGGCTAGATTAGTCCGTGGCACCTACAAGCGCCACAATGACTGGGTAATCAAGCTGCATTGTCGCCACAATTAATTGCCTATTAGTTTCTAGTATTGTGTGCGCCGATTGTTTCCTGAATACGTTATGCAGGTTCCATATTGTTAGAAAATAAATAATGTGCTGTCGGTGGATAGGCCACACTAGGGATGGAACCCATCTGGTAGGCGTGCTGATACCGACTGATATGCATGGAAGTAGTAAGTACAATAGTACGCTGTAACAACAACATTGTAAAACCAAATGATTTTAAAAGAGTAGCCATTGAGTCATTGAGTGAGTAACAATTCGGTTCTTCTCCATAGGAAACGGGAAACGACCAACCCGAACCGTGCACCTTTTCTCGACGTTTTATAAGTGCCCATGTAAGCCTATGTGAAATAAAAATATTTTGATTGACAGTGTGTTTTAATTGGTTAGAGTCCAACATAACCTTGCGCCCCCTTAGACGGAGGATATAAAAGAAAAAAAAGGTTCCATATTCTTCAAACAGTGTTTTATCTAAAATCCATTTATTTAACGATGTTTATTGTAATTTACTTGGCGTAACGTTATGTAGGTATGTATTTATTGATCGACAAAAACCTCAACATGTTTAATCTTCGCGCAGACAGATTTTTAAGTCAACGAACTTGAAATAGGTACAATAAATCGTTTGCTATCTAAAAACCTGGATAGTTAATATAAATTAAAATCCATTAAATATACCACACCACATTGAAAATTACGTGTCTTCAATATAGATTCTTAGCACACATTTTATACACGGAACATAAAATGTCTTATTCATAACTCAATTTCCTTAGATTTGCTCGGCAAAGGATGTGAGTTTCATGTGAGTGTCGTGGAATTTCTTGTTTGATGAGTAACTTAGTTGGTTGAGTATTAGTAAGCCAAGTTGGTTTTCACCTCACGAATGAGAGTGAGGGAAGTATGTTATTAGCTTTGCGGCGACCTGTGCTGGTTACGGAAAGCAATGGTGGTTTAATAACCTCCTGTCTGTTAATGTGATCCTGGTACCTACTTTTATGTAAAAGTAGAGGTTATGAAATTAATAAAAAGAGCTTAAGATAGTCAGTCTGTTTGTTTATGAAAGACTTTATTTATTTATTCGTTTGCACTATAATTACATTGTAATGTTCGTTTAAGCAATAATTCGATTTTAGGGTATTGCTAACTAAGATGTATAATTATTTAAGATTCCGGGGACTATTTGGAACTTTGAAATAAATTATATGATTGATTTTTATTATATTACTTTCGCCGCTGATACGGTCATTAGTTGTAGTAAAAGAATAGTCTACTGTTACAAGAAAAAATATAATAAATTAAATATTTTATTTTCAGGGTACCCAAATAACCACAGAGTCTCAAATGCAATACTTTAATTACTACTATTGTACGTCATGAAAATAAATATAGAATCATTATTTATTTAATATAAATTATTTTTATTCGACTGTAGTCCCTCAATAAATAAATATAACTGGGGAAGTCTCTACAGTTTTCGTTAATCAAAGCTGCACGTGACATGTGATAACTCAATTTAAAATTGATGGATGGTTGAAATATACTATCTAGTTTTACGTACTGTAATTTACTTTAATTCGTAAAGGCATATTTATTCGATAAAGAAATAGTTTCCTTAATTTAAATATATTGAGTTGTATTTCATTCTTCCAAATATCCTTACTAATATTATAAAAGCAAAAGTGAGTTTGTTTGTTTGTTTGTTACCTCTTCACGCTTTAATGGCTAAACCGATTTTGATGAATTTTGGTACAGAGATAGTTGGGAATCAGGAGACGGACATAGGCTAATTTTTATTAAAAAAAAAGTGGGATATGAGGGAGAACGAGGGAAGAAAAGGGAAAACTTAGCGTTGCTATTACAAATCAATCAGGCGCAAGAGCAAAAACTGCAGGTCTGCTTGGTGTGTTATACCGAATTTAACGCGAGCGAAGCCGCGAGCGAAAGCTAGTATTATATAATTACATAGACAATCCATAATTTTGTGCAAAATATCTTGACTTGACAAACGAGGCTGTCCACATGTGGAATGTGTACTCGGCTATCATTGTGCCGATTGTCGTAACAGCCAATGGCTTAATTGCCAAGAGCCTCAACGAACATCTGTCGAAGCTGTCCTTAGGCGGTTGGATCAAGTGCCTGATTCAGAAGGCCTGTCTCTGGAGCCCACCGGTAGCTTGGACCCTGCTCCCGTTACCGGTGTACTAACTACTATTTTTTTAATATTTTCAAATGTTATGTTTTATTTATTTTTAATAAAAAATATGTGAAAATATAAAAAAAATGTACAAAAATGAATAAACGAAAATTTAATGTTACTAATTAAAATATGTACAAGTAACAAAATGTGCTATTGGGTTTTACGAATAGGAAAATTTCAGTAGTAGCCACGGAGTCCGCTGATGGCAAAAGGCTCGTACCCTATTACATGGGACTTAAAACATAACTGGGTGTGTTATGGGGTGATTCTCTGCCTAACCTTTGGGGATTGAAGATGTGATGTTATTATATTATGTAATAAATCTTTATGTCCGTTGTTTCACAAAAAAATAAACTATTTTAAAGATCGATTTTAAGATTTCTAATAAAACGACGATGTATTGAAAAATAGGCTAAGTGCGAGTCAGACTTGCGCACCGAGTTCCGTACAAAGTTGCGATATAAACGGCCATATCTTCTGACTGCGTAGACTAAGAGAGTTGATTTTTTCATAACTCCAAGTGACCACAATCAGTATATAGTTTTAGTTTCAACTCGATACCTCCACGCATTTCCAAGATAAAGGATCCTGAGAGACACACGGACGGACAACAAATTGATCCTATACGGTACGGGATCAGTTTTTTAAGCTATTGTATAGCTTCTATCGCGGGCCTTGAGCGCGGGGACCGAATCCAGAAATTCCGTAACGAAAAAAAACCTGACGCTCCCCACTCCGACGTTTTTATTTTATTTATTTATTTATTCCACTAAGATCTGTAATGAAGGACTAGGCTTGCATGAATGTACCGTGAATTCATGCAAGCCTAGTAGTTTATCTTAACGCAGTTGGTTCTACCAAGACCTGTAATGAAGTACTAGGCTTGCATGAATTCACGGTGGTAATCGTGTTGCAATAGCTTTACCGCGGCAGTCCCCGAGTGCCACACGTCTTTTTCCTTTGAGGTACGAAACCCTAAACATTGTAATTTGATTTGACTGCTTACGTAAATATTGTTTAAAAAGAAATGAAAGTTTGTTTGAATTTGATCCGTTCGGTCAATCGCTCGAAGGTATCGACCAATTCGTGTGAAATTCGCAATTGGGGACCGATTTACAAATATCTTGAGGCGTTTCATTTTGAAGGTTTGCTTTTAAATTGAAGGCAGTTTACCAAACAAAGATGTATTTGATTTTTCATAAAATTGCTTTTCGTGTGAAATTCAGACGTGCAAAACATTTTTGAATGCCTATCTATATGAATAAAATTGTTGTGCAATCTTGCATCTTATTGCCTTTTACAGTTGATTGGTTTTCAATAAGCATACAGCTTAGAAAATATTCAAGTTGATTTAATAAACTAAACCTACTGAAGTTTGGCGGGACCTTTTATCTTATTTTTTAATAACTTCTAAAACCCATCCATGCTCCTTCTTTTGCCATATGTGTTTCGAAACCGCGGTATCTATTTCGAACAACCCGCAATCCCGGCAGGCAGTGGCCCCGGCAGGTCCCTCTGCTTTGCTGACATCTTTTTGATGCGCGTGGAACTCGAACGTACTGTCGACACGACAAGTTTTCTCAGCCTTGGAGTTAGGTAACTAATTAAATACAGTCGACCCGAAGGATCTTCAGGAAAACGGCGCTTGACTTGTAGTTGGTCCGTGTCTATATTCAAACCGTGCCTTGGAGCCTTGTTATGCATAGAACTAAAAAAAAACAACAAATTATTATTTTGTCGTTTTTGAAAGCTTAATTTTCTGTTAAAGATTATATCTGTAGAAAAGTAAGCTTTCAAAAAATGCCCGGCTTATCACCCAAAACAAGAATTGACTGCTACACGACACATTTCCAAAGGTAACAAAGAAAAATCAGCTTAAATTCGAACATATGGCTTGCAATGATATTACCTCCTCTCTCGGTTCCAATCTTACACCTTAAGCACCAAAGAATAAAGTTGTAAATTGAGCGGCAGGGAAGGTGAGAAGGATAAATGTAACATGGTTGTTTTAGGAGCGGAAGCGTTCATTTGCCATGATTTTGTTCCCATCCTCATTATAATCTTGGGACAAAATAAAGCAATTTCACACGTGGGGGAAAAAGCTTTTTTTAAAGGTATGTAAATATTTTATTGGTGCTATTATGTGAATGAGGAGGTGTCCAATGAGATGACGAGCAAGGAGTATGTTAGATGGAGACAGGCGCCGACCACTTACAAATTTAGATAAGGGCGAATGAATGATGATATATGAAACTAGCTTTTGCCCGCGGCTTTGCTCGCGTTAAATTCGGGATAACACAGTTCTCCTTTCCTGATTTGCAGGTACCTGCTACCTGTAGTTTTTGCCCTTGTGCCTTATTGATTGTAATAGCAAAACTAAAATTTCCCTTTTCTTCCCTCTTTCTCCCTAATTTCCCACCTAAAAAAAATATCCTATGTCCGTCTCCAGGGTTCCAATTACCTCTGTACCAAATTCATCAAAATCGGTTTAGCCATTAAGGCGTGAAGACGTAACAAACAAACTCACTTTCGCTTTTTTAATATTAGTAAGGATTTAAATGATATGCCGAGCTTTTACTGTCTAAAACCCATCTATGTTGCTTCTTTTGCCCTTGGTGTTCTGGGGTCGCGGTATCTCTTCCAAACAATCCACAACCCCGGCTCTAGAATTACCCTAACTCTATATTGTATACTCACTTTTATTGCACTCTAAAGTAACGGCAGCAAAACAGCTGAAAATACAGGAGGGATATTAATCGAGTTTGGAAAAGAAAATTGCATCGAAGCCTTTGTTTAGCTCTCTGGAAGGTTTGTTGTAGCGAGCAACACGAAGTGGCAATTTTCGTAATAGTGGATTCCTCAACGAAGAGATTCCCTTTTCGTGTTACGGACAAAAGGAACACCTTTTATTTACTGTTTCTGCTTTATTCATTGCTGAAATTTTGAAATAAATTCGTGTATAAGTGTGAGCTCGTGGCCAGATAATAACCACTCGACTGGTAAGTATCCAAGGTTTGATGAGAGTAGTTAGTTTGGGTGTTTCCAACAGACACCAACAACAAAGCTCGGGCGACGCTAGACGAGTCCCGGTCACCGTAGACGTGGGTCTGTTGGCGGTGAGCAATGGGTAGATCACCGTCCACCCGACTAGTGTCGACGGCGCGTACGTGTTGCACGCGCGCCTCAATGAGATGTCTGCAAAGCAGAGGGGCCTGCCAGGGCCACTGCTTGTCGGAGTTTCGGGTTTTTGAAAAAGATACCGCCGCCCCGGAACATAAAGGGCAATGGAAGGAGTTTTTAGTCAGTACAAGTCTGATACTCCAGCCCGGTCCACCCAGAGCGGGGGAACTTATGTGATCATTTCTCATCCACAAAAAAAAAACAATATAAATAACAAGGCAAGTTAAATGAAAGTTTACAAAAATGGTCAAAATAGATCCCTGAAACAAAAACTCTCTGCTCTTCTCTCATGCTTCCTATTTGCATGAAAGTTACATAATTGTCTACATAGTCTAACGGCGGTGAATAGAGGAAAAAACCTGGCCAAGTGCGAGTCGAACTTACGTTCTGAGGGTTCAGTACAAACTTGTAGGTAACCAATAAAATCACCAAATATTGCTGTAACGAAAAACAAACTGTATTTAGGATATATATTTTTTAAATTTATTTATACTATTAAGTTTGTAATCACATTTTTTTGTGATGCATCTACAAATTCTATGATATTGCTTTTGATGATATTCAGGTTTTACTTGCAAATGTATTGGAAATGCGACTTAAGCCTTCGCGCGACAAAGTTTGCACACGGGTGCAAACTTTCATACATTGTTACCCTACATTTTAAAACTTTAGATGGTTGTTTTTTTGACACTTAAAAGGGACCGCATACTTGAATTTTAGTAATAATTTCAACTCGATACTTCCACGCGTTCCTGAGATAAAGCGACATGGCAGACACACGGACAACAAAATGATCCTAAAAGGGTTCCGTTTTTTCCTTTTAAGATACGGAACCCGAATGAAGAGTACCACATAGTTCAGGCTTTTATCTACTTTTTACTTGTTTTGTTAGCCGTCACTCGATCGCGTGTGTGTAGCGAAAAATGATTGGGAAGTGCTCCTGGCCATTCTTTTTTATTTGCATTGAGCAAATATTTTTTGTATTTATAAAAGTTTTTCTGACAATATTCGGTGCATAGTGCAAATATTTGAAAACCCGATTTTCTCAAGTGCATTTTTATAGTATGTTATGGGTGTATCGGCAAAAACGTAGCGCCAAAGTCAATTTGATATTGGAAGGGAGATTTTAAATTGAGCAATCTAAGAAACACATGTGGATTATTTAAATGCTTTGTTTGCAAAATTACAAAATAATAATATATTTCTCTTTATTTATTTGTGTACACATTTTAACAATTTTTTATAACATAAATTTACATTGCAAAAACATTTAAAGATATAAATAATATTTTCCGTCAGTCTCGGGAACAGGTTCCAAGCTACCGGTGGTTAGGGTTCCAGAGAGAGGTACCTCCTCACACTGCAGGCCGTATCGAAGAGTTTTTCGAAGAGCCTTCTGCATCAAGCTCTTAATCCATCTGCCTAAAAAAAGTTTTGACAGATGGTTGTTGAGTCTATTGGCCATCAGGCCGTTGGCAGTAACTACTGATACAATACTAATGGCACAATGATAGCCGAGCTGACATTCCACATGTCGACAACCTCGTGTGCCAAGTTCAGATATATATTGTTTGCCTACCTCTGTTTGGTAAAACCATAAATAAGTAATTCAAATTGTGGTCGTTTTACCCTACAACACAAAATAAATAAAAAACACAGTTCGGTTTAGATTATAAGTATAGGCTACATTTCATTTAGGTGTCGCTTATTGTTAGTGAAAACGTTTATTATATTATTAATTATAAGTACATATAAACACCTATTTAAATCAAAGCCCTGGAGTAGATTCTACCTTTATTTCCTCACAAATGTTCTTAAAACTAGTTTTATTCTTTAGTACCAGGCGCTCATAAAAAGCAAAGAGCGTTCCAAAGGCAGTCTGATTGAGTGAGTACATTGGAACAAGTGCCACGGTACGGCACTACTGAACAGTTGTGGGACTACCATGACATCTTATCACAGTATTACTTACGATCTACATAGCTCCATTGCTTTCCAAACTGAAGTTACCTTAAAATCTTTTTCCCATATTTGTTGGAATCAGCTTCTAATCTGACCAAATGCAGTTAAATTCCAGCATTTTACGAAAAGCGACTGCCTATCTGACCGTGGCTATCTGATTGTGAATGGATTGATCTTAAGGTTAACTCATGCTTGCCTAGTTTGGTCTGTGGATGGGTGTCCACCCGATACATACCGAATTTCCTCCGTGCCTGGAAAAGCACGTTAAGCTATCATTTGTAGATCTTTGACAGTCGTTACATTTAGTCAGTGTCCCGAAAGTTTGACAGTTTTATCGTATTTACCAGTACCAACTGGGTTGTGGAGATCATATTGTAACAGAGTGGATATTCCACCCTCTCTGTTGCCTCAACCTCTTTCCGTTTGGATCAACATTGATTTTTAAATATTCATATTTCGAAATTCAGTTTGTCATTTCTCTTCAACAATCATTTTTGGCACATTACATTTTGATCACGGCTAGCAGCCACAACAGACAAGTGCTGAATTTTTGTTATAAAAGCTTGAAATCTAAAAATCGATCTATAGCTATCTTTTAAAAATTAGTTTGTGCTTCCTTAACTACTTCTAAAGTTTACAGTGTTGTTTTATTATTGTGATATTTACCCCTGTTCAAAAGGGTCCACCCTTTGGGATATTAAAGAAATTTCAAAACCTGTAGTGGCCATTCTTTGTTCACCTGTCCCAACTTTCATCTATAACTGCGGTCTCGATCGGAGGTCACGATCGACTGTCACAATATAGGCAGTCGCTCTATATAAAATATTGGTATTTAGCTGCGTTCGATTAGTTTGGAAGCCGACATCAACATAGTTGAGAAAAGGCTAAGCAGATGAGTACTGGGTAATACAAAACCCCTGTAAGATGGTTGTCAGACTTTCGAGACACTGACTGTAACGACTGTGAAAGATCTAAATGACAACCAGGACTAAAGACTTGACGTATTTTCCGGGACACGGTAAACTCGGTATGTACTGGATGTTCACCCACCCACAGACCACAAGTGTTGCTTAACTTAATCGTACTGCTAAAAGAGGTGGCAGTACAGGCCCCGAACAGCTGATCTGAGAACTCGTCACGATCGATGCTCCTTCAATTTCACGCGGTATTTACTTTCACTGTACACAAGAATGGTCGTGCCTTGTTTAGATCGCTTGTTTAGTTACTGGCGCCAACAATGTTAGGAGTTCAGAGTTGTGTAGTTCGAGGGTTTATTGTTAGATTGTTCGAGATTGTGTTTAGAAAGGCGTTTAAGGATGTGTGTGATTCTGTTTTAGGATTAGGATAGATGTGGGTTTTGTTCCACAAACTCCTAATAATAAGGATACAGGAAGCGGTACTCCTGGACACGGCTCGTATTGTTAGGAGGTTCCTTTCTCTGGAGCCCTGACCGCCGGGTAGCTTGGACCCTGTTCCCGGTGGGCTACTATTTTTTATATTTTTAAGTGTTTTTTTATAAATATATTTAAAATGTAAACTTATCTATACTAATATTATAAAGCTGAAGAGTTTGTTTGTTTGAACGCGCTAATCTCAGGAACTACTGGTTCGAATTGAAAAATTCTTTTTGTTTTGAATAGACCATTTATCGAGGAAGGCTTTAGGTTATATAACATCACGCTGCGACTAATAGGAGCGAAGAAACAATGGAAAATGTGAAAAAAACGGGGAAAATTATTCATCTTTGAGGGCTTCCGTTGCGTGCGCTGCAAAAACGGTTCAAGATATCAAAAAAATATGTAGAAAAGAATTATTCCTCTTGAAATGATCTAAAAAAATGTCCGTGACGGTATATGTCTATCTTTTCAGATTAAGTCACTAGAACCGTTTTTATGGTAATCAAATTTGGTTTAAATTAATGCATGATTACCAATTATTTGTTAGAGTTGTTTCAACATAATAATATTAATCTTTATCCAAATAAATGTGTTGTTGATTAACAGTATTTAATTGTGAACAAAATTGTCTTTGACATCACTCAATTTCAATGAACATCTTAGAAGATATTACAATTTTAAAATAACTCCGATATTAAATTCACACGCGCCGCATGATGTGCAAAACATGACGCTGGGCATGGGCGAGGAGAGGCGTTGCTTGCGGGCGACGCGGCGGAGGGGGGGGGTATAGCTATACGATAGTCAAGGATAATATTTTGGTTCTAATAATTTCACAATTATTCATCATCTGCCTAGCCTTTTCCCAACTATGTTGGGGTCGGTTTCCAGTCTAACCGGATGCAGCTGAATATCAGTATTTTACATGGAGCGACTGCCTATCTGACCTCCACAACCAGTTAATACTGGGTTATACGATACCCCTTGGTAAGACTGGTTGTCAGACTTTTGGAACACTGACTACCTGTTACGACTGTCAAAGATCTACAAATGACAGCCGGGACCAACGGCTTAACGTGCTTTCCGAGGCACGGAGGAAACTCGGTATGTAACGGGTGGTCACTGGTCACCCATCCACAGACCAACCTAGGCAAGCGCGGCTTAACCTAAAGATCGACCCGAGCGGCTGCTATTATTTAGCCACGAGCTCCTCATGAGCTATTTTTTTTATAAATTTCACAATTATTAAAAAAAAATTGTAGATAATACCTGTAAATAGGTGTCATCTGCATAATTATTCTTAGGGCTGTTTATTCAATAGTCAGATAACTTTTATCTGAGGAATAAAAATGGCAGTTTGACAGCTCATCTATAGAAAATATGTCAAACTGCTATTTTTATTCCTCAGATAAAAATTATCTGACTATTAAAAAATCAGCCCTTATTAGGTTAGGTTTTAGTTTAAGCACACAGTTAGTTAACCTTATATTTTACGTAAGTACCAAATACAGGTAACAATAATTAGGATCCTAATTATTAACCTTACGTTTGTTTTTGCTTGATTACGAGTTACGGTTTGGTTAAGTTTTCATTTCCTATTTTCTTTCTTCGTCACTATAATGCCTAGAAAAAGAACTCAGCTTTCTCGGCAGACTGTTACCGCAAAGCGGCTGCGAGCTTTGCGCAGCAGTGAAATAGAGAATGAAAATATGCATAGGTTGGCTACTCAACGAGGAATCGGTGAACAAAACCATGCTAATGAATCGATCGTTGAACGTTCGCAGTATCTAGCCTCACAAAATTTCCGAACTTCGGCAAACCGTCAACGGGAAGCAAGCGCTGAACGTTTATCCTTACAAAATTTCCGAACTTCGGCAAACCGTCAACGGGAATCAAGCGCTGAACGTTAATCCTTACAAAATTTCCGAACTTTGATAAACCGAGAACGGGAATCAAGCGCTGAACGTTCTCAACGTTTAGCCTCACAGAGTTCTCGAACTTTGGTGAACCGACTACGGGAATCAAGCGCTGAACGTTCTCAACGTTTAGCCTCACAGAGTTCTCGAACTTTGGTGAACCGACTACGGGAATCAAGCGCTGAACGTTCTCAACGTTTAGCCTCACAGAGTTCTCGAACTTTGGTGAACCGACTACGGGAATCAAGCGCTGAACGTTTTCAACGTTTATCCTCACAGAATTCCGGAACTTGGGCTAAGACGCGGACAAAGTCGTGGGTAACAGTTATAATTTATAAAGCTGAGGAGGTTGTTTGCAAAAATAAATATGATGCCCAAAATACTATTCCACGCGGACGAAGTCGCGGGCACAGCTAGTATGTAAATAAATCAATGAAGGACATAGGATTTTCAAACTTTCTCCACCATTAACAGAATGCAGGTTCAATTTTTTATCTATAATGTGTATGTATTTATAAATTATATAAGTATGTATATCAGTTGTCTGGTTACCATAACACAAGCTCTGCTTAGCTTGGGATCAGATAGCCGTGTGTGAGTTGTCCCAAGGTATTTATTTATTTAGTTGCCTATCACGCTCACCCAGCGAAGTCAGTCAGTCAGTCTTACTCTACACGTAAAGTCAAATCTATCTTGCATAGGGCATTATCACAAAAAAAATAAAATAGAAAAATGATTGTCCCCTTTGTCCGTCTCAATTGTATTCTGATTTTGAAAATGTTAATAGTATTTTTCTTTTTTTTTTTAACAATGTTACATTCTATAAATCTATTTAAATATACTTATACAATCTGTTTTGAACTGTATTTCCTATTCCTATGTTTAGTGCATGCCTTGGCAGCGTTTAATTAAGGCAACACTACAGTTTAACATATAAGTTTCTGTCTTGTTTGTTGTCCTTAAATAAATAAGTAAATATCGTGTCTCGTTGGTCAATTGGGTTGTGAATCTTCAGGCCAGTCAAAGTGTTATTAGGTTCTAACATCAGGAATCCCATCCATCTTTTTTTTGCCTATGGGAAATCATCAAATAACTTCCTCTGCTCTGGGCGGAGCGGGGGGAGTGTCAGACTTGTACTGACAAAAACACACCCATGTTCCTTCTTGTTCCGGAGCCGCGGTATCTCTTTCGAACAACCCGCAATCCCGGCAGGCGCTGGCCCTGGCAGGCCCCTCTGCTTTGTTGACATCTCTCCTTAGCAGCGTGGAGTCAAGACATGTGGCCGCTTGATGGCAAAAGGTTCGTCCCCTATTACATGAGCCTTTAACATAACTGACGAAATAAAATGTAAGAATTATAGTATATTATATATCATTGACGGCACGGGTGGCGCAGTGGTTGAGCGATCGACTGATGTGCTGCGTGTCACGGGTTCGATCCTCGCACGGAACAAATATTTGTATGACCTACAGGTAGTTGTTTCGGGTCTGGCTGTTTGTTTAAGTGAGTTTTAATGTTTGTAAACGCAACCACGATACAGGAGAAATTCCTAGTGTGGGGACAGTTTTAAAAGAAAAAAAATATTGGGATACTTTCCGAAGATTACATTTGTAACGATATGTAAAAAAAAACGCGTCATTTCAACACAGAAAATCACAAAAACTACACGTGTGTTTATACCAAATCTGATTATATTGGCCCAGTGACAGCATATGCAAACGAGGCACAGTGAATGAAGGATTCGCTTACTTTTCTTGCAAATAGACGAAAACATTTTGTTTTATTCTTGTTGAAGACCTTTTCTGGACCGTTGGGTACGCATATATTTCCCTGTGAGATGATTTGTTGCTTTCTTTTCATATATTATCGAATATCTAAGTTAATGGTGACTCGCTCCTTTGTGTAATCAATGTGAAAGCTGAATTAATTTTCTTATGTTAGGCAATTTCGTTTTTTTTTTGTGTAGGTTGTCGAATTTTTTCGTGGCAGTGTTTATCTAGTTTGATACTGTGTTTTAGTACTTAGGTTTTGGCTAGGCATTTTTATGCTGACTTATAAATTTACGCGTTTTTTAAACTAAGTAATTTTTGAATTGAAAACATTATAAATGTTTAAAAAAACTATTTTCATTTTAAATCCCGGACACCAAAGAAAATATCCAAAAAAACAATCACAATAATACCCGACCTTTTTAAAACTAACGAAATGTTTATCCACCACCTCAAACTTAGGGTACAGAGTTAGTTGACCGAGTATTTAAGCGTACTTGAAAAAAGAATCTTTTGTTTTAGCGAATGTTTAAAATTAAATTAATTTCTGGTGAGCTACCTATCGCTCACCATCCACGATCTACGTGTCACGGTGACCGGGAGCCGTATTCCGATTAAAAATTGCGTGTTAATTCAGGTTGCTTATTTATTTATTTATTTTTAAACGTTGCTTCACATTAGGATTTTCTCCTGTATCGTGGGTGTGTTAACAAATATTTAAACTCACATACACAAACAGCCAGATCCGGATAAACTATCTGTAGTCCATACAAATGTTTGTTTCGTGCGGGGATAAACCAAAAACACGCAGAGCAGCAGTCGATCGCTCAGCTACTGCGCCAACCGTGTCACCGAATGTTATGTTGTTGTAAACTACTTGTGGCAAATTTCATTTAAATTCGGTTTCCTTACAAACTTTCGCATTTATAAAATTACGTAGGAAGTAGGATAATATTTCTGTCTCAACATTCCATTTCACTACTTTTTTTCACTCTTAATTTTTCTTTTATCGTGGGAAATACAAACATTTAAAGTCACATACACAAACGGCCAGTCTAACAACTACCTGTCGGTCACACAAATGTTTGTTCCGTGCGGGATTCAAACCCGGGACCTACTGTACTACCGGGACATGCAGCCTAGCCGCTGCGTGTCCCGGTAGTCGCTTAACCGTGCCATCAAACGCTACACCATAACGTCAATTTCAAACTAGTCCAGCCCGATTGCACTGCCAAGCAACCTTTTTCAATTTTGAGCAGTAAAATTGCAGATTCCGGCCATAATCCTAGTTCTTTATTATTTCAGGCCCAATTTCGGCAAAAGACAATCGTTGCACCAATCAGAACACGGGAAAACAACCCGGGATTCACTCAAAACCCAATCAGTGAGCTTCGGGAAAAAAACCGGAATTCAATTACAATCGGCCGGGGCTAATAAAATGAGTCCTATTCCACTCGCGCGAATTTTTCAATGCTGGTTCGGAGTTTTAGATTTTGAGGATTAGGGTTGGTACCCGTTTTTATTTATCATAGCGGCATTTCGAACTACCAGATGTATCTAGTTTCCTCCGAACCACGAAATACATTTCAAAGTACATTTTGATTCGAGTAAGGAAACTTTGTTATTGAATTCCGAAGACCCTTTTCGGCATGCACGGGTGTTGTGGAGCCGAGAACTGCAGTGACATACCCACGTGAATCAATTGACGTTTTTCAATATAATTACGAAAATATAAAATAATAATACGATTTTTTTTTCTCATTAATAAGAAACGCCGTAGTTGTGATAAAAACTACAAGTGTAAAATATCTCGAACAAACTTAAACCTTATCGTAGTGAAATAAAAGTTAGTTTTCGAGGAAGTTAATTCAAAATTGCGATCAGCTGCAGGCTTCGGCTGTCAATATTTACCTATCGTAAAATATTTATCTATCGTTAAATCAGTAATAACATGTACCTATAATATTTGTGTAGCTGTTGTACAATAACCATAATAATTATATTCCAATTCCAATCATTTAAATCTAGTTATTTATATTTATAATGTAGTGAAATAATTCAAATTAAAATAACATTAAACTAGTTCGCAATACAAATTATGTCAAATTTGGGGCACGTACAAATACAATACTTACTTTTAATAATAATACTTTGAAATACAATAATGTGGCATTTATTCGTACAGTAAGGTAAATGGTTGATATAATTGGTAACAAAGGTATTTTATAACACAAAACTGTAATAAAATTGTACATAACTAATATAAACTTACTTTATGGTTAATTTTTATATCTCCTATGTTACTCAGATAACAAATGTCGTAGTCTGAATTCATATGACTCTCGGTTGAGTCATTACAAAATGAAAACCTTAAGTGCACGTAGAAAATCTTTAGACTTCATGTTTTTGTTTAAGTTAATAAACGGTTTAATAGATTCTCCCGAGCTTTTAGAAAAAGTGAAATTTAGTATTCCACGTAATAGCAGCCGCTTAATTAATCGAAGGACTTTCGTTCTGCCTCATGGTCGAACTAACTTAGGAAACTTTTCACCTATTTGCCGTATGCTTTCAATTGCCAACACTATTCGTGACGAAATCGATGTCTTTGCTGGTTCTGTAGCCTCAGTTAAGGCAAAACTTAAAGTTTTAATTGTATAATTATTTTTAATGTTTAATTTTTACTGTGCTACTACTGTGTTTTACTTTAATTTTAGTGTTACTTTCCAAGTTTTTTTTTTGTTTATTTTTCTTTTTTGTGAATTAGGTAAGGGAAAAGTTCTTTATTTGTAAGTTTTTGCTTAGTGTACAACATAAAATATGCACGTTAGATTCACATCTAGTAGATGTCAATCAGACCTATTATATTGTAACTATTTTATACATTTGTGATTAGATTGTACATCAGTTTTGTGAATTATAATAAAAAAAAAAAAAAAAAAAAAAAAAAAAAAAAAAAAAAAACTGTGACCGCAGTAACACTGAACTTTAACAATATATATATATATATATATATATATATATATATACCTATATATAAACCACGTAGGACAGCTAGTCATATATATATATATGTATATATATATATATATATATGACTAGCTGTCCTACGCGGTTTCACTCGCGTCTTTAGTTGCTGGCTTGCTCCTGAGGGTAATAGCGTAATGTTGTATAACCTTAGTTGTTAGTTCCCGATAATGTAGCTTCCTATTAGTGAAAAAATAGTTATAATCAGTCCTGTAGTTTTAGAGCCTGTTCAATACAAACAAACAAAACGTTTTATCTTTAAAATATTGGTATAGTTTACTAGTTGATGCCCGCGGCATTGACTATGGGCTTCGAAATTTATGCCAAGGGAACAAGTACCGAGATTCAAAGTTCTATGTTAATCCTGGTTATACACTATTTGTGTAAGAATTTCATACTAATCTGTTTGATTGTTTCAAAATCAAAAGTCATTTATTCAAATTAGGCTGATAATCAGCATTTTTTGATCGTCAGATTACAAGAGACAGTCCCACAAAAACGCCCTGCCCTTCGCCACTTCCTAGTGTTTTAGCTGGGAAGAAGAAGTGGCGGAACAAACTCCCCAGCAACACATCTGTTTGTCAGGTTACATAGAAGAACCAGATTTTATACAATTCCGTTTATCACAAGAAATTTAAAAAAAAATATGAAATTATTCATTCATTGTCACTTGTCAGCTAGCAAACACCAATTATTTATAATAATAAAAAAAATTACCCAAGTCTAAATAATAAATAAATGTTTTTGCGTGAGAAAGAGTCATAAACATCTATACAGACATCCCCAAAGTTTCGTATTCATAATACTTATTAGATGCACCCCGAGATGATAAACCATGTTTGAGTCACTTGATCGTCAGACAAAAACACCGCATTTTTGGCGAGATAAAAAGTATTCTAAGTATGTCCAGGTTGTAAACTATCTG
Source organism: Ochropleura plecta (assembly GCA_905475445.1). Classification (NCBI taxonomy): domain Eukaryota; kingdom Metazoa; phylum Arthropoda; class Insecta; order Lepidoptera; family Noctuidae; genus Ochropleura; species Ochropleura plecta. The sequence goes on from FR997734.1 coordinate 19,133,636, forward strand.
CTTTTTTTCATCCAAATTCGTTGAGTAGTTTTCCGTGAAAAAATATCAGACTTCTATTTTATGCATCCATACACTCTATAAAACGTTTGCATTAAAAATATTATAATATAGTAATAGAAAACATTAGTAGCGTAAGAATACATAGTTTACTTAGTAAATAATATATTTTATAATAGCTAACTATGACTGAAAAGATCGCTTTTAGCGATAAGACCGCCCATTTTTTTACCCTATTTATAAGTTGTTTAATGTTATTCTTGTTATTTGTATGGTGTACATAATAAAGAATATTCTATCTATGTATCTTTATGTATTTTTCTCATTCATAACAATTTAATTATTGGTTTAGTGGTAAAAATCAAATTGAAAGTCAACTTTGTATAAGAATCCTACTTCCTACTAATATTATAAATGCGTATGTTTGTGAGGATGTATGGATGTTTGTTACTCTTGCACATCTAACGGCTGAACGGATCTTAATGAAATTTGGCACGGAGGTAGATTATAGACTGGAATAACACAAAGGATACTTTTTATCGATATCACGCGGGCGAAGCTGCGGGCGCCAACAAGTAAATATATAAACAAAAACGTTTTTTTTATCGTCAACGCATTAGCTAATAGTAGGTCAGACAGTTCGTGTAGCTTATTTCAATAAATCCCAATGAATCTTTTAAAGCAAGACCATAAACTTGCACCCTCTTTCGTGGTTCAGCCTCTAAGCTGCCTTCATACATGTTGGCAACATTTTGGTCACGTAATAGAGTAACGACTATTGGTAATGGCGCTACGTGCGTACCAAATTAGCAGCGGTGCATAAGTAACAAGGTGTCTTATCGGGCATTGACCTATTTCGCTTTCTTGTAAGATTTGGCGTTATTTGTATGTAAAATTATGTTTACTTTTGCAGTTTCGCGATTTACAAGTTACATAGAGCCGTGTGGTTGCGGTATATTTTCAATCGTTGGCGTACGGTCAACCATAGTGGCTCTCATATTAGTTTTTATATGCTTTTAAAGCAACTAATGATGTTATGTTGTCTAGATTCTAATGTTTTTGAAATACTTACCCGCTATCTTATCCTACTAATATTATATCCTACTTATCCACTAATATTATAAACTAGCTTTTGCCCGCGGCTTCGCTCGCGTTAAATTTGGTAGCGCCTTATTGATTTGTAATAGCAACGCTAAGTTTTCCCGTTTCTTCCCTCTTTCTCCCTCATATCCCACTCTTTTTAAAAAAATAATAGCCTATGTCCGTCTCCGGGTGCCCAACTATATCTGTACCAAAATTCATCAACATCGGTTTAGCCATTAAAGCGTGAAGAGGTAACAAACAAACAAACTCACTTTCGCTTTTATAATATTAGTAAGGATGCGAATGTTAGTCAGGGTAGATGGGTGGATGTATGGATGTTTGTTACTCTTTCACGTCAAAACGGCTGAACGGATCTTGATGAAATTCGGCACAGAGGTAGATTATATTCTAGAATAACACATAAGATAATTTTTTTTCGATATCGCCAGCTAGTAGTATGTAAATTTGACTGCTCTGTTGGTTTCGCGGTCGCTAACGTGACTGCCGAGCACGAAGTCCTCGGGTTTGATTCCCAGGTCGAGCAAAAAGTGTTTTGGGATCTTCCATTAAGAATTTCCCAGTAACAGCCCGAAGTTCAGAAGTATGCGTTACTAGCTTTCGCCCGCGGCTTCGCTCGCGTTAAATCGGTATAACACACCAAGCAGACCTGCAGTTTTTGCTCTTGCGCCTGATGAATTTGTAATAGCAACGCTAAGTTTTCCCTTTTCTTCCCTTGTTCTCCCTCATATCCCACTTTTTTTTTAAATAAAAATTAGCCTGTGTCCGTCTCCTGGTTCCCAACTATCTCTGTACCAAAATTCATCAAAATCGGTTTAGCCATTAAAGCGTGAAGAGGTAACAAACAAACACACTTTCGCTTTTATAATATTAGTAAGGAAGTAAGGATAAGGATGATACCCTCGTTCCGTGGAAAGCATGATAAGCCGTTGACCCTGGGCCTGATCTCTCTCTGGTCATGTCGGATAGCTGTTCCATCCGAAAACGGTAACGAGTACTATTTGAGTATACAAGTTCACTTCACTACATAGTATAAAACAAAGTCGCTGTCGCTGTCTGTCTGTTGCTATGTTGTATCTATGCTTAAATCTTTAAAACTACGCAACGGATGTTGATGCGATTTTTAATAGGTAGAGTGATTCAAAAGGAAGGTTTATATGTATAATACTTCACGCTATGACTCTTAGGAGGTGAGCAGCGGGTGAAACCGCTGGGCGGGTCGCTAGTTATAAAATAATAACAACTTGAAATGAAACGAAGATTAATTCACGTGTGAACACATTGTTAGATAATCTAATCTTAGAATAAGACACGAGTGATGTCCATGAATATTTTTAGCTCAGCTCAAACTTCCTGTATTTCACTACATTTTAGCCGGATCTTAGAAATACCTTTTGTTTAATTACCTTATAATCCCACACCTTTGCGATATCAGAACGTTCAGATTCTGAACATTACTTGTTTGACAAGGGTCAGAAAGTTCTAACCTTTGGAGCTTTCGCCAACACGGCAACCTAATTCATTGGATTAAAATTTAATTTGTAAATGTTCGAAAATTTTTGATCCTAATTAATTTAATTAAGTATAGCGATGCAATGCGAACTATTTGTTTTGTTGGTAATTGATAACTGATATTGAAACTAATTAAAAGTAATTAAATTTGAACATGAATAAACATGAAATGTGTTCTCGTTCAAATTTAATTACTTTTATTGTGTTTTTAGGTGAAGCCTTACATTGATACATTTTTCAAATACAAAAATAACTGAAAAAGATGTATTTTTAAAGATCAAACGCAATGTTCATTCCTGTTTTACAAGTGACAGTTTAAATAAAATTCTCAAGTTCCTTTGAATAGAAAGAATTGCGTAGCACGGAGCTACGCCACAGCTTACGTAGCTGCTACGGCGTAGCACTCGTAGCTCAAGACAATGTGCTGGCTACAGATTTGTAGTCGGCAAAGGAATGTTGATTCATTTTCGTTTGGCTACATTTATTTTAAGACTTTAATGTAAAAGTTCTTTAAATTGTAGCCGTACCAGCAGTAAATAACAAAATAAATAAAGCTAACTCATTAAAAACTTCACTGCACAAACTCCAGCCGACACAAATACATACATTAAAAACAAGCGACCTTTCTACATTAAAACAATTCAGTTAATCCTTTAGGAGGCTCCCATAACTCGATTCCGAATAATAACTAAATCCACAAACAATGGAGTGGCTGCAAGTTAAAACGAAAATTCGCTGTGCCTAAACTTAATTACAATGTTAGCTCCGCAAATACTTGGGAGGAAGATTACTTTTCTGTTTTGTTTCATTTCAAAGTAATCCTTGTGTGCCTTCAAGGATTAAAGTTATTGGTAAGCTTGGTGATGTCAGTTCTAAGGTATTGATCCAAGATGTTCAGCGATGGAATTAATTTGTGTCGAAATGAAGAACAGTGTCTTCTAATATCAGATTTTTTTGCAATCGGTATGTAAAGGCTTTCGGTACAAAAAACCTTGACAATAATCAAAGGATTCTTAATAAGTCTGTACCTCGAACAATGAATCTGCTACCAATCATGCTGACTGGCTTTTTTCTTATTACAGAGAAGAATATTCCGAATACTTTTAGTATTAGGAATAATCTGCTCTGTTAATTAACCGAAAAATGTACTGGTCATCTTGGTAATCATTAGTAGATTTATTAGTTTTTTGTCCATATAGTTGCCATCTGATGCGAGAGTAAATTAAAGTATATTAAACTAGCCGGCCGGTCCGCGGCTTCACACGCGTGATGATCGAAAAAAAAGTATCCTGTGTGTTATCCGAGACTATAATCTAACTCTGTGCCAAAAGAGTCATGCCAAGATCCGTTCAGCAGTTTTGACGTGAGAGAGTAACAAATATCCATACATCCATACATCCATCCATCCATCCTCACAAACATTCGCATTTATAATATTAATATATATGTATAGATAAGTAAGATACGTGAGTATTTTTAATACGTAATTGTACTAATAAAATTGGAACGGTCACACCGTTAGATAAATATGAAATAAATGATTATTTATTATATACTAGCTTTTGCCCGCGGCTTCGCTCGCGTTAAATTTGGGTATCACAGTTCCCCTTTCCTGATTTACAGGTACATGCTACCCGGAGTGTTCGCCCTTGCACCTTATTTATTGTAATAGCAATGCTAAGTTTTCCCTTTTCTTCCGTCTTTCTCCTTCATATCTCAATCCAGCATAATATGTCCGTCTCCAGGGTCCCAACTATCTCTGTACCAAAATTCATTAAAATCGGTTTAGCCATTTAGGCATGAAGACGTAGCAAACAAACTCACTTTCGCTTTTATAATATTAGTAAGGTTAAGGATTATTCAAGTGCGTTTGTATGACACGAAATACTTAACTGGACGACCAAAAAAGGAGTAGTTCAATTGTTAATCTGGGAGTCGTCGAGCTTTATGCTTCAGCGCTTTTTTGATGGTCGCCACTGCTATTTACTAGTCGCTAATACGATAGGATTAGCTGCCACCCTAATCCCAACAAGTGCAACGTCTTTCTACCCTGTCCCAATTAAAAAGTATATCAGGATCATAGTCGGCATCCTTGTCTACCGGCTCCTATTTGAAAAAATCGTGACTTTATGTATGTATGTGCGAGTACGTTGTCATTTACAAGACGAAAGGTTATTTAAACCCAACTAGATAAGTCGTCTTCAGCCGCGGTTATAAACGATCGCTTCCTGCCAAATTGTCGATACGCCAAATTGAGTTTAAGCAAGAAATAAAACAGTCTATCCAGCGAACTATATAGTTTAGGGGCCTACCACTATTCTTTATAGCAGTTTTTTTTTAATCATAGAACATATATTTGTTAATATTGTTAATAATATTAAACTGTCACTTACGGGATATTTTTCCGTGATTTTTCATTGTATTGAGCTCCCGATATTTCGTCGTCGTTTGCGGGATGACAATAATAAAAAATCACGATACAAGTTATCCCGGAAGCGACGATTTTATAAAATCGAGCCTGATATTTTATGATTTGAATTGCAATGTATATGGCACCAAAACATTGCATTTCGTGAAAGATTTAAAAAACGTTCCCCACACTAGGAATTTCTCCTGTATCGTGGGTGAGTTTATAAACATTTAAAATCGCATACACAAATAGCCAGACCCGAAAAAACTACCCGTAGGTCATACAAATATTTGTTCCGTGCGGGGATCGAACGAGCAACACGCAGCGCAGCAGTCGATCGCACAGCCACTGTGCCAACCATGTCGTCAAAATTACCGTGACACTCAAGACATAATATATTCTGTAAGTGAAACCTTAGATGCGACAGCCCCGATCCCTCAAAATAATAGCCGTTCGTTCCGCCATCAACACAATCTGTATACAACGTATACATATATAGCTTCATTACTTTTAAAGTGGTGGTAAGCCCCCAAAAGTCAGGAGCCACATTTATCTTGTATTGTAGGTTATATGGCTCATGCCCATTTAACTTTATGGGTCACTAGCTTTCGCCCGCGGCTTCGCTCGCGTTAAATTCGGTATAACACACCAAACAGACCTGCAGTTTTTGCTCTTGCGCCTGATGGATTTGTAATAGCAACGCTAAGTTTTCTCTTTTCTTCCCTCGTTCTCCCTCATATCCCACTTTTTTTAAATAAAAGTTAGCCTATGTCCGTCTCCTGGTTCCCAACTATCTCTGTACCAAAATTCATCAAAATCGGTTTAGCCATTAAAGCGTGAAGAGGTAACAAACAAACAAACAAACAAACAAACAAACAAACAAACTCACTTTCGCTTTTATAATATTAGTAAGGATGTACGCAATTGCCCGTGATTGACGTACTTCCCGACGATTGATTGATGTTGCCTGCTTGGTGCAACTCTTTTGTACTGCGGTAGATATTTTTTGATAGAGGGGTATAAATATTTCGGCCTGTAATACCTAGCTCAAGTGCTCAAATAACGTTTTATCTTATTTAACGTTTTGTGAAGTAAGCAGTGACTTATTGTCGGGCCTACACTGTACTCTTATACCTACTTAAGTACTAACGCTGTAACAACAACATTGTAAAACCAAATACTTTTAAAATAGTAACCATGGAGTTTCTTGCCGGTTCTTCTCAGAATATACTATAGATAGGAATCAACCTACCCGAACCGTGCATCTTTTCTCGACTTTTTATAAGTGCCCATGTCTATGTGAAATAAAATATTTTGATTTTGAGTGCCACACGTGTTGCGGCAGAAACTATGATTGACGAAATTCATGTATGGACAAACTCACCCGTGTATTTATATAGCTTTAGAGAACTGGTTACTAGTTCAGTATGTCTGTAATTTATTGTAATCCTACCTCGTTGGTTTAGTGATTGCAAGCATGACTGCTGAGTATTAGGTCCTTTTGTTTGCAGATAACTTTCACCGCTCTGGGCGTAGTGGGGGGAGTGTCAGATTTTTTCTGACTAGAACCCACCCATGTTCCTTTTTGTGCTCTTTATGTTCCAAAGCCGCGGTATCTTTTTCAACAAACCCGTAACCCCGACAGGCAGTGGCCCTGGCAGGCCCTTCTGTTTTGCTAATATCCCTTTGAGGCGCGCTTGGAACACGAACGCGCCGTCGACACGGCCTGTCGTCATATAATACTGGTATTCAGCTGCATCCGGTTAGACTGAAAGCTGACCCTAACATAGTTGAAAAAGGCTAGACAGATGATAAATAGCAAAGCCTACAATATTCAGTATTTTACATGGGCTAAACTATATATCATTTTCGTAAAATGTGAAAACAATCCTTACTATCCTTACTAATATTATAAAAGCGAAAGTGAGTTTGTTTGTTTGTTTGTTTGTTTGTTTGTTACCTCTTCACGCTTTAATGGCTAAACCGATTTTGATGAATTTTGGTACAGAGATAGTTGGGAACCAGGAGACGGATATAGGCTATTATTTTATTAAAAAGAGTGGGAAATGAGGGAGAACGAGGGAAGAAACGGGAAATCTTAGCGTTGCTATTACAAATCAATAAGGCGCTACCGAATATAACGCGAGCGAAGCCGCGGGCAAAAGCTAGTAATTTTATAAAAGCGAAAGTGAGTTTGTTTATTTGTTACCTCTTCACGCTTTAATGGCTAAACCGATTTTGATGAATTTTAGTACAGATATAGTTTGGAACCAGGAGACGGACATAGGCTATTTTTTTTTAAAAAAGTGGAATGTGCGGGAGAAAGAGGGAAGAAAAGGGAAAACTTAGCGTTGCTATTACAAATTATAAGGCGCAAGGGGAACTGTGTTACCCCGAATTTAACGCGAGCGAAGCCGCGGGCAAAAGCTAGTAATCTATATGGCAAAAAGAATTACGACCAAAATTTCAATAAGATAATTTTACACATACACAACCGTTCCCATAAAAGTAAATTCCTGAAGCTAAACAAAAAATGCACACCAGCGTTCAGTAATCCGTGCATTGGTCTTAAAGCAAAAGAACACCCACAGCCGCGTAGAATCACAACAACAGAACAGCCTTAATGCTGGCTGAATGGGGCCGGATAAGCTCCATGAAAGTCTGGGAGCCTGGTAGATCTGTGAAGTAATACCTGAACTTAGAACCTACATAATTATATAGAAGTTGTGAGGATGATAAATATTAATTGGGTTTATGTCATTTGTAGGGCCGCAGTGGTCGATCGGATTCATTCATGGAATTTAAGGCTTATTAATTTGTATTGTTCAGACATTTTGTTATCTATGTACTCGTATATAAAAGAGAAAATTCCTGAGTCACTTATCATAAAATCTCAGAAATTACAAGTGTTAGGGAGTCTCAAATTTTGCATGTACGATCCTTTCAGGACATAGGGGCTCACTAAGATGGAATTTTACAAATAGCGACGTCCCGGTTCGACGGTGCTTCCGTGTTCCACGCGCGCCTCAAAGATAGTTAAGAAAAGCAGATGGGCCTGCCAGGGCATCCATGTTTTAGTTATTAAAAGTCAATCAACAATCAAACCGTGACACAAACTTATGCCATTCATTAAATTCATTTCTGGATTTTAGGTACCCCAGCGTTTTCATTGGTTAAAAAAGCTACTGTTCCCAGCTGGAGCGTTTAATCCTTACTAATATTATAAAAGCAAAAGTGAGTTTGTTAGTTACGTCTTCACGCCTAAATAGCAAGACTGATTGTGATGAATTTTGGTACAGAGATAGTTGCGACATTTTTTTTTTAAATTGAAATATGAGGTAGAAAGAGGGAAGAAAAGGGAAAACTTAGCTTTGCTATTACAATAAACAAGGCGCAGGAGCAAAAACTACAGGTAGCAGGTATCTGCAAATCAGGAAAGGGGAACTGTGTTACCCCGAGTTTAACGAGAATATTTTTTTTATAATACTTAATCTAGTATTTTATAAAGTAAAACTGTAGAAAATATCCAATAATTTGTGTAAAATCTTGTTTTTTGTGAAACCACTAGCTGTACGAAACGTGTTTTACCAAAAACTCATTTCCACACCACCTCATTTTTAACATGAACCAAATACAATATGCCCATTAAAATATACTCAGCCATACAGCCTATTTTTCAAAAAGTTACACATCCTGACTCCACATACAAACTCTCTGTACCTACTAGGGTAGCATAATCAACTGCAGCTTCTTCACATAAGGAAATAGACCAAGAGACACCGGTACTTACAGCGCGCCGGTAAATCAAGCCCAATGAGACTGGAGGGGCTTACGATCCCATTGTGCATTGCATACATTTTATATTATAAATGTACTAGCTTTTGCCCGCGGGTTCGCTCGCATTAAATTCGGGTTAACACAGTTCCCCTTGCGCCTTTTTGATTTGTAATAGCAACGCTAAGTTTTCCCTTTTCTTCCCTCTTTTTCCCTCACTCCCACTTTAAAAAAAAAATTGCCTATGTCCGTCTCCTGGTTACCAACAAAATCGGTTCAGCCATTAAAGCGTGAAGAGGTAACAAACAAACTCACTTTCGCTTTTATAATATTAGTAAGGATAAGGATTGGGATGCTGGCTGTATTTTAAAGGTTTCACGTTTCATGTTAAATTAGTAGTTTCGTCGTAGTGAATGAAACTAGTTGTAAATTTTTGCTGTTAAAAAAAAGGTTTATTGCATAAACTTGTTCTATTACAGGATCTATTTTCGTTGTCAAAGACTGCTTTTTGACAATAGAAATGGGTCCTGTATTTTGGTTCGGTTCGAAATGATTGAATGCCTGGAGGTAAAACAATAGCAACAGTAGTTACGGAACCGAACCAAACTGAATAGTTTACAGAACGGACTAGTCTGCGGACAGCGGACATTGACAGGTAATATAACATAACAATACACCTGGAATCTCCAATGGGTTAGACAGACGTGTAACAACCGTCTCATTACGCCAGTTATGATAGAGGGCAAGCTCACCGCCACCAATCCTTACTAATATTATAAAAGCGAAAGTGAGTTTGTTTGTTTTTTGTTACGTCTTCACACCTAAATAGCCAAACCGATTTTGATGCATTTTAGTACAGAGATAGTTGAGACCCTGGAGCCTAATTTTCTTAAAAAAAATAAGATAGGGGGAAGAGAATAATAGTTTTTTTTTCGATCAACACGCGGCTTAAAGTTAGCGTTAGCCCAAAGTAACTATGCCATGCGGATGAAGTCGCGGGCGGGAGCTAGTAGAGTATAAATCCAGATTCCATGGCTGCTACTGTAAAAATCCAGATGGAAAAACCCAATAACACTCTGTAAGACCCGGCCGGGAATCGACATAGCACTTAATGCTCATTACTCGACTGATGACGCAGACTAATTCATTAGCTCGTAGTTCATATTACTTTGAATGTTTAGTGAAACGGATACTAGTCCCGTTACTGAAAGGTTTTTTTTTCTCTTTATAAAAACGTTGCTCTCACTAGGATTTTCTCCTGTATGGTGGGTGCGATCACAAACATTTAAAATCACATACACAAACAGCCAGACCCGAAACAACGACTTGTAGGTCATACAAATGTTTGTTCCGTGCGGGGATCGAACCCGCAACATCCAGCGCAGCAGTCGATCGCTCGGCCGCCAACCATGTTGTCAAGATATATGTATGACTGGCCTTTTAAACCGACTTCAAAAATGGTGGAGAGGGTCCATGTTCAACCACATTTTTTATTTATGTTCATCGACTACTCCGCCGACTGTGGTCTGATTTTCATAATTCTTTTTTTTTTTTGTTTGAAAGGGTATACTTTCGAGGTGGTCCCATATCAATTTTATTTATATTACTTGGGTTGTTTTTGAGTTATCGTCTAGAATACGTATTTTTTTCTTCCATGTTTATATGGATGATCTAGGTACTAATATATTTTAGTAACAATAAAAAATGTGGGCCTTAATAATCCTACTAATATTATAAGTGCGAATGTTTGCGAGGATGGATGGATATTTGGATGTTTGTTACTCTTTCACGTCAAGACGGCTGAACGAATCTTGATGAAATTTGGCACAGAGATAGATTATAGTCTGGAATAACACATAGGATACTTTTTTCTATCGATATTACCCGGGCGAAGCCGCGGGTGCCAGCTAGTGCTGAAATAAAAAGCTTTTCGGAAATCGGTGATTTTTGTTTGTTTCGTTGACTTTATTGCCACCGACTTCCGGAAAAAAGTTAAAATTAAAGTTAAGTCGGTTATATTCTTCACAAAAAGTTTTTTTATCACGCTAAAACTGAACCAAGCGTGATGGAATTCCATAAATAAGTTAAGAGATAGTTCTTGGACCTGGAATAACAAACGATACTTACTTACCTGGCTATATACGTTCCCATGCGATAATGCGTGAGCAACGTCGCGGGTCAAACTCAGTTGTAAATAACGTTCGATCCCCACAATACCACAAAAATATCAATATTGTTGTGGCCACAGCAAACACATTAAATGTATTAATTCCGATACGCAGTGCAAAAAGTAAATGTAATATGTGGTTGGACTATGCTTACTAATTTATTATAAAAGCGAAAGTGAGTTTGTTTGTTTGTTACGTCTTCACGCCTACATGGCATAACCGATTTTGATGAATTTTGGTACAGAGATAGTTGGAACCCTGGAGACGGACATAGGCTAACTTTAAAAAAAAAGAGTGAAAAATGAGGGAGAAAGAGGGGAAAAAAGGTATATGTAATAGCATTGCTATTACAAGAAATAAGGCGCTAGGGCAAAAACTACAGGTAGCAGGTGCAAATCAGGAAAGGGGAACTGTGTTACGGCAAATTTAACGCGAGCGAAGCCGCGGGCAAAAGCTAGTTGTTGAATATTAATTTAATTTCGTACAATTTTCGTTGGGTATGACATTACAATAAATTCAGTGGCATCACATTTTTGTCACATGAAGAATGGCATCTATATGTTAAAGTGTTAACGCGACTGTAGCTTCATCGTTTTGTTTCTTGACATTCAAACGTGCCTGTAAAGGTCTAATTGAAATAAATGCTTTGAGTTTGAACATATGTTTTTATATTTAACTAGCTTTTGCCTGCGGCTTCGCCCGCGTTAAATTCGGGATAAGACAGTTCCCCTTTCCTGATTTGTAGGTACCTGCTACCTGTAGTTTTTGCCCGAGCGCCTTATTTATTGTAATAGCAATGCTAAGTTTTCCCTCTTTCTCCCTCATTTTTCACTCTTCTAAAAAAAATAGCCTATGTCCGTCTCCAGAGTCCCAACTATCTCTGTACCAAAATTCATCAAAATCGGTTTAGCCATTAAGGCGTGAAGAGGTTACAAACAAACAAACTCACTTTCGTACTAAGAACTGAAATGAGACGGTTGATTGAACAAGCAAACCTTAAAAAAAATATCAGTGCAATCGGACACCGGGTAATAAGACAAATTAAATTGACGACACGGTTGGCGCAGTGGCTGAGTGATCGACTGCTGCGCTGCGTGTCGCGGGTTCGATTAATATTTTTATAACCTACAGATAGTTGTTTCGGGTCTGGCTTTTTTATTTTTACTTTTTTAATTGTGGTATGATGGTAGTACTAAGAGATTTCATTTCGTCCATTCAAAATAAATCAAATCAAAATCATTTTATTTGTGTAACATAGTGAATACAGTTCTTAAATTAATGTAAAAAAAAATAGATGTAGATTTATATAGATTATGTCCCTTTCGATTATAAATAGCATTTTAAAAATCGGCCCCACAAGGTACGGAGAAATCGCGTAAAAAACATAAAAAAAATTACAATCGAATTGAGAACCTCCTTTTATTTGAATTTGATGTCGGTTAGGAATTAAAAATACCCTTAACCTATTTTTTATAATTGAAGGATTAGAAGTACGTACATGACCTAGAACCATGTTCTAATCATATATTGTCTTTGAAACAAAATTTCAACTCAATTACACAGGGAAGTTAGTCTAAGTTTTTCTCTAAGCTTATTTAATAATTAGTTGGTTAGTTATATACAGCTATCCTACTTAATATTATAAATGCGAATGTTTGTGAGGATAGATGGATGGATGGATGTATGTTATGTGATGTTTGTTACTCTTTCACGTCAAAACGGCTGAACGGATCTTGATGAAATTTGGCACAGAGGTCGATTATAGTCTGGAACACATAAGATACTTTATTTACGTTACTTTTAATACGCAAACTAATAGCTAATAAAAACGTGTTAAAAATAAATGATATTTAGTAACAAAATAGTCTTAATTTTGGTTTATAGGAAGCCGATGATTGGGTCAATCCGCCGGTCGCCACCCACTGGACTCAATAACGTTATTATCTCCTGGTAGGGTCACCGTCGTTCCGAAGGATAGCGGACACGTGTCGTTTCAGATTTATGACCAATCAGTTTACGGTTTAAAAATACCGGACATTAAAATATCGCCGAAATTCTCGACAAGCAAACCAAAAACCGACTTCATCACTAGATGAAGTCGGTTTTTGGTTTATTTGCACATCCGAAAAAATCATTGTCTAGAGGATAAGTATGCTGCCGGGGTTTTGAGTTGTTCGCAAGAAGGAACATGTATGGGTTTTAGTCAGTACAAGTCTGACACTCGATCCCGCACCGCCCAGAGCAGGGTGGAGTCAATTCATGACTTTTTCCGAAAAAAAAAACAGAAGAAGTGAAAGTCGGACTTGCACACCATTTCCGTACAAACTTGCGGCATAAACGGCCATATTTTTTAACTACGGAGATGATTTTTGCTCAGCTTTAAGGGACCACAGATTTGACTAACATACATTTTATTTTCAACTTGTCACCTCCACGCGTTCCCGGGATAATGTTTCTTGACAGACAGATGGACAACAAAGTGATCATACAAGGGTTTCGTTATTTTCTTTTGAGTTACGGATTGACCACTGAAAACCAGCGCTGTGCTGTGGGCTCCCATGGCACAGCATCATGCTGAGTGGTGACCTACCTGACGCAGTCACGACGTGCAAGCTATTTTTATTTTTTGTTCCACATAATGTATTTGTAAATGTTTGTGATGCTTTGCATGTTTAATGTTTATTTTTTCGTTATTATGTGTGCTCGTCGTAATTTGCGACTAATAAATGTTTTTTATTTCTTAGTTACATAACCTTAAAAACACCAGTTTCGAATGAAAACACCATGTTAGTTAGTGCTTATTAGTTAAACCTTAACCGCTGATGTACCTCGTACAATTAAAGTGAATGTAGTACTCTGTGGCGATGGCTAACCACTCACTGCTAATGCGTTACTGTTATCGTTTAACATAAAACGTTTTTGCTCACGGATGGGTTAGGTTGGACCGTGGCATAAAAGTTTATGTTAACGTATAGGTTATATTGATGGTGGCTACCGCCATTTTGTGTGCCAAACTGTGTTCGTTTGTAATGGGACGGTTTGGAACGCATCCGTCTCACACAACTCATAGGTCGAAATAAGTTTCTTGTCTTAAACACGCAGGGTTCCGTATTATTATTTATAATAGGGCAAAAAAACATGTTTGTTGTATGGCAGACCCCTTAAATATTTATTTTATTTTGCTTTTTAGTATTTAATTTTGTTGTTATAGTGGAAACAGAAATACTTTATTTAAGAAAATTTCAACTAAGTATTTAACTATAATATGGTTTATGAGATACAGTTTGGTGACAGACAGCGATGTCTTAGTAATAGGGTCCCTTTTTTACCCTTTGGGTACGGAACCCAAGCCGGCCCAAAACTTTCAATTATTAAAAATACAAAAATGTATAAAGGGAATAATCATTACGGATAAACTTTATCCTTACTAATATTATAAAAGCAAAAGTGAGTTTGTTTTTTTGTTACGTCTTCACGCCTAAATGGCCCAACCGATTTTGATGAATTTTACAGTACATATAATTGGTACAGAAATAGTTGGAACCCTGGAGACGGACATAGGCTATTTTTTTAAAAGTGAGATAAGGGGTAAAAAGAGGGAGGAAAAGGGGAGAGAAAGATATTTTTTCTTATTGATCGAAAAGTTAGCGTTAGCCCAAAGTAACTATGCCACGCGGACGAAGTCGCAGGCGGAAGCTAGTCAAAAATAATAAAGCAAGAAAAAAAAGCCATCCTTCCTGTCCAACGTTTCATGGAGACCCTTCAGAAAATCTCTTTGCTGCTTACACTTTACTCCAGAGGCTACTCGCCGTTCTATCAAAGAAGGATTGAGACATCGCCCGACTTCCTTTGAGAAACGCGATAGCTCTTAATGAATTTTTCTTTAAGAAAAGGCATCGGGATTTGGATGGGAAAATACGTAAAGAAAGGAAGTGGTTTTAAGTGATTTTATTTCTTTGCAGCTGATTGAAGCGCGGTTGTAGATTTAATTAACTTTACAAGGAGAATACTTTAAAGTGCTATGGGTAGGAAAAGGGGAAATCAAATGACTCATGGCTGGAAAGAAACGCTTATTATTAATCGTTTCGATTTAACCACCGATTCTCGATATCTTCGAGTCAAATTTGTAACTGTTTCCTTAATTTATTGATTTTGAAAGTCGCTTTAGGTTCTAGAAGTTCCCTTTTTATATCCATGGTCTGGAGCAAGAGGGATTGAGAAGCGGTCACCTCCTTCTGCGAAGCTGTTATACTAGCGAAGGAGGTGGCCGGACGTTTGAGGGGGAGAACGTCAAACCAACTAAATTCAAATGAAATGTAAGTTGATTAAGATTTTTGTCTGCATCTTAAAAGAGACTATGATTTTGTTTCGACAGTTTCTTCTCAAAGTAGTTGGGTACAAAACAGCGGTCTCATAGAGTTTTTTGTTTTTAAATAACTACGTGTAAAATTGTTTGTAGAAAACCACTTGCAAAACAAACATCATTTTTCATTTAATCCAGCCGCCTCGGGACACGCTCCGGGCGTCGGGTGCCGCGAGATAACTCCCGGCCACCGTAGATGTGGGTCTGTGAACGGTGACCAATGGGAAGCTCACCGTCCGTCCGCTAGTGACAGCAGGTCGTGTGGATGGCGCGTTAGTGTTCCACGCGCTCTTTAAGCAGATGTCAGCAAACCGGAGGGGCCCGCCAGGGCCTTGATCATGGGTGGGTTTCAGTCAGTATCGTCTGACACTCCCCCCGCTCCGCTCAGAGCGGGGGAAGTTATTTGATGATTTTCCATCCGTAAAAAAAGATACTAGGAGTTCAGGACCTTCAAAGGAATACTTAAAAAGTCAGACTAAAGAGAAAAAAATGAAAGGAATTACAGTCAAAAAATAGACAAGCCAACTCACTTCTGATTGATTTTCAATTTACCTACCTATTCTTTCGAGTTATTTTTTTGCCTCGTTGATTCTGTGAATTTTTTAGATACGTACTAGGGGTGCAAAATTCTAAAGATACTTTAAAGGTCAGTTAAGTCAAGTAAAAAAAGAATTAAATTTTTATATTAACACCTTTATTCAAATATTTAAAAGACGGGTAACGATAAATTCCATTTATTTCTGAACTCGAGACGAATTTTATAAATTCCGAAATTGTAAATAAAATTAATTCGAGTTTTTTTGCGAGTCGCTTCTAAAGTATTTTGCTCTTTAATAAATATTAATGTTAAGTCAAGAAAAATGGTACCTAAAGAAATTTTACATTTTTGTGATTTTAGCAATTGTACGTAAGCATACCTTTTGTTATTGATATTCTGTTATCTTTAATTTTTGAAAGTCAAACGAAACTTTCCATAACATAACTTAGCATAATGCCTATATTCCCGAAGGTTTATTCAGAGGTACCTATACCTAAAGAATGAAAAGAAAGAAAATACATTTATAATTATATATAATACTTGCAGTGCACACAACATAAAGAAAAAATATTAAAATCTGATCAATAAAATAAAAAAAAATTACTATGTGTGTCTCACGGCTGTGCCAAATCCTTACTAATATTACAAAAGCGAAAGTGAGTTTGTTTATTTGTTTGTTACGTCTTCATGCCTAAATGGCCAAACCGATTTTGATGAATTTTGGTACAGAGATAGTTGGGACCCTGGAGACGGACATAGGTTAAAAAAAGTTTGGATGGATTTTCAATATATAAAACATAACATAACATTTATTATTGGTCACCATTGCTTTCCTTGGAACAATAATATCACCTGTTTAAATATTATGCAAATTATAACCTAAACCAAACAGTGTAAGTTAGTTCCTTTTTAATTTCGGATAAAAAAAAAAACAAATATTCTGCAAAATTGAACTGAAACAAAAGCAAAATAAAACTGGCGTACGAATTTTATTTTAATAAAACCGACCAAGAGCGTGACGGGCCACGCTCAGTGTAGGGTTCCGTAGTTTCCCGTCCGTTACAATAAGTGTTCTTTACCACGGTAGGTCATGAAAGCACGGAAAATCTTAACATCGACTTTTAAAAAAATGACGTCATTACGCAACGCCATCTATCGAACCATTTATGAACTGGTTTTTACCTTAACATTTTGATGGCGTTAAAAAATGAATTTTAGTTTTGTTCTAAATTGCCTTAGCATGTTCTTGATAGCAGTTCTATGTAGTTATAAGATACCGCCAACGCCAAGGAGAGACCAACCGAACAATTCGGTATAATACCCGATCCAATGTAATAAGTACCTACAGCGCCATCTCTCGGGGAATTGGGTTACAAAGACGTGCAAGGAGGTAATTTTGGATTGCAATAACCGATATCAATAATTCTTTTTTTGTTTGAAAAAAAATACGTTCAGGATAATAAAATATGTAAACGAAGTTAAAAAAATGCTTGCATATACGATTATACTACAAACTTAGTCCAGAAATTATTTTGTACAACTTTTTGTCTTTTTTGTACAAAAACTGTTGTGTCAATCAAGTTCAAAATAATTTTCATAGAAAGTCCTTATAAAGTTCTACTTTTCAGATTTTTTTCATATTTTCTAAACTTATGGTTCAAAAGTTAGAGGGGGGGGGGACACATTGTTTTTTACTTTTGGAGCGATTATTTCCGAAATTATTGACATTATCAAAAAATGATTTTAGTAAACCCCTATTCATTTTTAAATACCTTTCCAACAATATATCACACGTTAGGGTTGAAATTAAAAAAAAAAACACTTCCCACTTTACATATAGGGTGGCTACCCTAATAAAACATTTTTTTCCAATTTTTATTTTACCACTTTGTCGGCGTGATTGATATACATATTGGTACCAAATTTCAGCTTTCTAGTGCTAACGGTCACAGAGATTAAGCGAGGACGGACGGACGGACGGACAGACAGACATGGCGAAACTATAAGGGTTCCTAGTTGACTACGGAACCCTAAAAAGTGAGAAAGGGGGAGAACGAGGGAAGAAAAGGGGAGGGAAAGATATTTTCTTTTCGATCATCACGCTATTTAAAGTAAGCGTTAGCCGAAAGCTTCTTAGTCTGTTGTATTCACAAATTGAGGATTCCTGCGCTTTAACACTTCCAAAGTCGACATTAAGTAGATGTAAACCGCCCAGACTTGTAACTCTCGAAAGTGTCACGTAAGCTTGACCGGATGTGAATACTGTAGAACCGATATCCATCAGTGCATTATGTAGACTTAGTCCTTGACTTTTATGTATAGTTATAGCATAGGCTATACATATGGGAAACTGTTCGCGATGAACATAAGCTCTATTAATAATTTCAAATTTAGTTTTAACCGGACAAAGTTCGTAAACATGTTCGTTATTAAATGTAATGTATATTTTCTTAATGATTTTTGTATTATCCGGATCAACCTTTACTCTTTGCACTATACCGATAGAACCATTAACTAAACCAAAACTCACGTCAATATTTCGCCTAAGCATGACTTTTGCTCCTATTTTTATAATTATGTTTTCTTCCAGGCCTGCTGTCATAGAAGCATCATCTTCATATTTTTTTATGCTTTCACGAGCTCTTTTTGTTAGGTATTTGGGGCAATCTAAGCTTTCTACAGCTGTAAATTTTATTTCGGGATGTGGGAGAGATCTAAGCATTGCAGTATTTAATTGTTGACACATGTTTTTTGTAGTAATAAGCAAACGGTATCATTAGGAAGTTTCGAGAGGTGTTCAATTATTTCAACCAATCTGTTTTCATTTGAATCGGATTTAAGAGTTATTAATCTAGTTGAGAGTAAGTCACGGTCTTTTTGTGTAGTCACACCTAATCTTATCCTGTTAAGCATATCAACAAAGTCAGAATCATTGAGCTGTCGCATGTTAATTGTAAGTTCATCGTTTATGAACAATTCGATCCACAGATTCGGTATACTGAGGGAACCTAACAACTTGTTAGTTTCAGCAGTTGTTAGTTTTTCAAAAGGGGACTTTTCTCTTACCGGAGGAAGCTGTAAGAGATCTCCAAGAGATTAAGAATTCTGGGCACATCCGAACAGCATTGGGTCACTCGCGCGTATGAGCGCGGCGGCTGCTCGCTCGGCGACATTCAACTTTCCGCGCGCCCCGCCACTGTCCCCGCCCCGCGCCCTCGCGCTAGCACCGCGCAGCGCGTTGTAACGGCCCGCGCTCACACGCTAGCATCGCAGCGCGTGGTATAATAACTAATTTACAACCTTACGCACTCGTAATAAGTACGAATACGCCCGTAGGTACGTTTTTTGCATTAAATAATTTAATTTACACGTGTTTTCATGACGGGAATACCCATTTTTTGCTCGATTTGGCAGGGGCACTACCATGCGCCTATTTTTATATGGGACTAGCTTAAACCCGCGGCTTCGCACGCAATAATAATAACTGCCGTAAAACATCGTTACGAATAAAGCCAATATTGAAAAATTTTACTGAAGACTTGGCTGTATGGGCTTAATTTTCTTTGCGGTCTTTTCTAGTCTAGATTTTTTAGTTTTTCCTTGATTCATACACCAAACACTACTTATATTTTAATTTGAAGCTTCTAGGTCTGCTAGAAGTGCCTTAGAATTTTGATGATCGGTGAGTCAGTGAGTGACAAAATTAAGAAATTTGACCCGTTATAATTCTTAAAATACTGGTTCAAATTGAATGAAATTTGAAATATACCGTGTCTTTACAATGCCTGCATATGGTTACTGAAAATTTCAGTCTTCTAGTTTTATCCACAACGAAGTTACAGGGGGTCGAAAATGGTCTGAATTGCTTCGAGAAAAGGATGGTACGGCCGTGACGCTTTTTTGCTCGACTTGGTGGGGGCACTGCCGTGCCCCCAGATAACCGACTTGGTATTACATGGATCTCACAACTTTTTACCGCAGAATAACTGAGTTGCGAGACTTGGTTTTTTTGACAAGTATTGTTTTTGATGGGATCAGTATTTTACATGGAGCGACTGCCTATCTGACTTGGTAAGACTAGTTGTCAGACTTTCGGAACACTGACTACCTGTAACGACTGTCAAAGATCTACAAATGACAGCCGGGACCAACGGCTTAACGTGTTTACCGAGGCACGGAGGAAACTCGGTATGTCGGGTGGTCACCCATCCACAGACCAACCTAGGCAAGCGCGGCTTAACCTAAAGATCGACCCGAGCGGCTACTATTTATTTAGCCACGAGGTCTTCGTTTTCAACTTAATGAAATAGAATCTATTTACATATATAAAAATTACATAACGTAGTGTAGGCAGAGAAGTATCTACAAAACACTCTTAAGTCACCTAAGTAAGTAAGTAAGTTATGTTTACCAAACTCCCATGATTTGTGTAGGTGACCTTTTGAAGTTCATTTCTTTCTTTCAATAGATCTTACTGTTAAGAATACAGCTACAGATACTTCTCTATCATCCAATGTAAATTCAAGCAGACGCTTAGTAATGGCATCATGCGGTTAGGATTTAGCACAAAACGTGACTCGAATGTTGCCTCATAGACTTGTAGTAGTGACGCACTGTTCAAAAACGTTGCAATAATCGAATCGTTGGTTCTATTCGATTTTTAAATGGACAATCGATTCACTTAGATAATAACTGAATCTGTGCGCTCTGAGTAATTAATGACTTTGCCTGGAGGACTTGTGAGCTATATTTTTAATTAATTAACAATTTTAATGTTACCGTTTTGATAAAAATGTGCCCTGGCTCCAAGTAGCTTTAATGGCAACTCTTGTATTCCAATTCCATCAGAAAATAATTGTGTAGTACACACAGATGAGTTTAATAGACCAAAGACAACTCATTTTTCTTTTATTTGAACGTTGCTGGGAATGTCTCCTGTTTCGTGCAAATAACGTATATACATCAAAACAGAAACTGACCTGGAATGTATTATCTGTAAACCTTATAGGAAGATATTTATTTCGTGCGGGGAACAAACCCGCGACACGCGGCGCAGAAACCAAACGCTCACCTAACGCGCTCCCGCTACTTTACTGAAGATGTGCTTCAAACAATCGACTTGTATTAGATTTTCCAAAGAATTTAATCGAGATAAATCGATTCATTAAAAAAACTTGCATCCCTATGTTGTCATAAGCTCTCAAGTAAGATTTGCTGACGTTCAGAAACCTTTTTTGTGTATAAGTAAGAAGCACTAGGCTCCATATTTTTGTGACGTGGCGTCTTTGTAATTATGAACGTGTGTGGACTTTCAAAAAGTATCGCTGTATATGTCTAAGTTTTGTTGTAATGCGTTTGTATTTATGAAAGTTTTTTAAGAAGTTATTTAGCTAATCAAAATGTGAAATGTATATAAGTAAGTGTAGATATTCTTTTTAGGGTTCCGTAACTTATAATGAAAAAGTCAACCCTAATAGCATCATTGCGTTATCCATTAATCTGTCCGTCCGTCTGTCTGTCTGTATTTCAAGAACTTTTATCTCGAGAACGCGTGCAGGTATCGAGCCAAAATTTAAACCATATACTCAATCACAAATCTGTAGTTGATTGAAGCTGTGAAAAAATCAACCCTCTAAGTCAATAGATATGGCCGAGTATGTCGCAAGTTTGTATGGAACCCCGCGGTGCCTCTCACTTGGCCGTTTTTTTTACTTTATGATGTTATTGTTTCAATTTTTGCTTTATCTTTTCACAGCCTACACCGTTACCTACTCCTACATACATACGGTTTTTAATCAAAGAACAAAAGATGATCCTTCTTTGCATACTCATCATCATTTTCCTGCCCTCGTCCCATTCTATTTGGGGTCGGCGCAGTACGTTTTCTTCTTCCATTCTCCCTTATCAGACGTCACGGCATCATTTACTCCTTTCTCCTTCATAATCATTCCTTCCATCCTTCCTTGCATACTCAATTATAGTTAACTAGCTTTTGCCCGCGGCTTCGCTCGCGTTAAATTCGGTGTAACACAGTACCTGCTACGTGCAGTTTTTGCCCTTGCGCCTTATTGATTTGTAATAGCAACGCTGAGTTTTCCCTTTTCTTCCCTCGTTCTCCCTTATATCCCACTTTTTTAATAAAAATTAGCCTATGTCCGTCTCCTAGTTCCCAACTATCTCTGTACCAAAATTCATCAAAATCGGTTGAGCCATTAAAGCGTGAAGAGGTAACAAACAAACAAACTCACTTTCGCTTTTATAATATTAGTAAGGAAGTAAGGATATAGTATAAAGTTTACAGCAATCGGTAACTAAACTAACTATATCGGATATCGGTGCAAACGCACGTAGTTACTAGTTACAATTGTTAGATATTGCATTTTAGTTCACTAACAAGCGGTATTTTGATTTGGAACAAAATGTAACGGTTGTTATTCATTCAAATTATAGTAATAAGTGTACTTTTATACCTGCTTTGAAGTTACTCTTTCATTTAATTCAACCAAATGAAGGTCCTTTAAAACTGAATTGTTTTTTTATTGCGGATAGGAAATCATCAAAAACTTCTCCCGCTCTGGGCGGAGCGGGGGGAAGTATCAGACTTAAACAGCGTCGATGGTCTAATAAATCCGATTTTCCGCGTCGACCGAACCTGACCGTCCTCCCCTGCTACCACGGACATAGAATAGGTCGAGTATTACAGTGCCGATAATTCTGTTTCATATATTTTGGTTTCGAACGTAAAGATCATTTAGCGCAATCATGATCGCTATATGTGACTGACTATATAGTATGATAGTGTAAGGTTCGCTTCTAATTATTTTTAACTAGGTCGGGGTGGTTTCTAGACTAACTGGATGCAGCTGTACTTAAAATGGAATTACGGCCTGTTAACCTTTTAGTGAGTAATATGATACCGGTTCACAGACCCGCAACTTCATTATCACCAGAAACGCGTCGAGACATTGAAGCTTGACGCCCTGCCCAAAACACATATCTCTTAACGCATTTCAATCTTGTAGTTATTATCTAAATTTAGTTATTTAGTACATTAGTTACAGTGAATATTAACCAATAGTTCAACTTACAATGGGACGTGATCCTAAATAGTAATTACGAATAAAATTTTGGTGTAATTACAAACTGTCTTTTGATGTACCTGTAAATATTGCTCTTACAGCTTTTAAAAGGATAATGACTACCAGTATTGTAGACAAAGTAAATCGAATATTTAATTAAACGTCAAAAGCCCAACCACGGGCCTTTAAAACTGATTTATGATCTCATGAATCGATGTAATATTAATGGCCACTGTTCAAATATTGTATGGAGATGTTGAAAAAGGTTTTAAGTGGGGTTTGGCTGGTTATCTGTTAGTATATTGATGTTTGTCTATGTTCAATGTTCATAAAAAAGAAATAAAGAAGCAAAAATACTGTTTACTAGACTCGCACAAAACAAAACAATAAAAAAAATATTTAAAAAAGAACAGCAAAAACTAAAAAAATAAGGAAATGAACTAAATTGGTGACGTGTGGGGTGTTGATGGTATATGTTGACAAATACACACATGAAAGCCGAAGGTACTAGCAGAGAAGCCTGCCAGGGCCACCACCTGCCGGGGTTGCGGGTTGTTCTAAAGAGATACCGCGGCCCCGGAACGTAAAGGGCAGTAGAAGGAACATGGGTGGGTTTTAGTCAGTACAAGTCAGACACGGGGAGTGTCAAACTTGTAAAATAACTTCCTAATCCCCGCCCAGAGCGGGGGAAGTTATTTGATGATTTCCCATCGGCAAAAAAACCGGTGGCACTAAAAGATTAGTTGCCATTTTCACCAACACTAGGAGGGAACTAAATGAATATCATAGAACAATATCATAGAACCTTATCCAGTTTGAATTTAAAACAAATTGTATTGTTTACATTTCCATATAGTACAAGTTTGCCACAGGAAGAAAATTACATACGATACAATATGAATAAGACATTACATAATTTGACATATGATAATAATGTATTTCATTTGATTGACACCAATAACTATGTTGGTAACTATTTTTATTTGACAAAAGATAGATTTTTTGTGGATCGGTACTATATTTCGAACTATTGTAGAAGACAAGTAGCTGTGTCGCTATCATATTTTTTTACTATTACAGCCAAGAATTTGGCTAAGCGAGTTGCCTCTATTGAAAATTGTAATATTCAGTCAAGTTACTCAGCCAATAGTTTGATCACAATTAATGAACCAGTTCAACATTTAAATTAGAGATTGAGACAATAGAGGCAGCCTCTTGCAATAATGTAAGGAAGCCAGATAATAAATCAGGTGAAAGTATTGGGAATTTTGATTGTATCAACCTGGTGCATCAAAATATTCAAGGATTTTTGAACAAAGAATTAGAAGTAGGGCTTTTCCTGAACTGTAACAACATAGATATTCTTTGTATCACAGAGCATTGGCTCAAAAGTCATCAACTAATTTTTAATTTTAGTAATCACCAGGTTGGTAGTTCATTCAGTAGAGTAAATGCTATACATGGCGGCGCATTAATCTTAGTAAATAATCAGCTCAAATTTAAAGAACGCAAGGATATTGTTAGCCTGTCTGTTGAGAGAACAATTGAAATAGCCTGTATAGAATTGGAGCAGTTTATCATATTAAGTGTGTATAGGCCCCCTTCAGGTTTGTATGATTGTTTTGAAAAGATAATGGATGAAGTGTTGCATAAAATCTGTACCTCAAAGAAATCTATAATCACTTGTGGTGATTTTAATATTAATTTGTTAGAAAAATCTCTGTTAAGTACTAAAATTATAAGCTTGTTTCAGTCATACAATCTTGAAAACAAATTTTTGGAGCCCACTAGAATAACCCAGACTAGTGCCACTTGCCTAGATAATATTTATACAGATATTATACCAACCCACAAAGTAATTATTAACTTATTAGATTCAGATCATTGCGGGCAACTGATCACAATTCCAAATGTAAACAAAAAAGTAGCTAAAAAGGATATCATTGTTAACCCAAAAACTAAAAGTCGCCTAGAAACTTTTAAAATTAAACTCTCGACTAAATTACCACTTTTGTCAACTAATGATGACCCCAATCAACAGTATAACAATTTTTTTAGTATGTATTGCACACAGTTTAGTACCACATTTGTTCCTAAGACTATCTCGGTTAATAATAACGCTTCTTTCAATGACTGGGCCACCATTGGTATTCATAAAAGTAGAAAACGGCTATATGAGCTGTATGAAGAGCGAATTTGTATTAATACTGTAGAATTTAATTTGTATGTTAAAAATTATTCTAAAGTTTTTAAAAAAGTATGTGCTATAGCTAAGTCACATTATTTGAGTTCAAAAATTAAAAAAAGTAGTAACGTAATTAAAACGACTTGGAACATTATTAATAGCGAAGCAAAAGCAAGGTCTTGCAAGCGAAGTAGTGACTACAGCCTTGCTATCGACGATAATATCATAAAATCAGATACTCAAGTTGCTACAGCTTTTGAAAATTTCTTTGCGGATATTCCTGTATCGACTACTAAAGCGCTGGACTCGTCACCTGCTGCTGCAGATGCTTTACTAAAGGAAAACGTTCCATTCAATGATTCCGAATTTAATTTTCAATATGTCAATTGTAATGATATAATTAAAACGTTTCATATGTTAAATGTTAAGAAGACCGCTGATCTATGGGGTCATTCTGTGGACGTTGCTAAGTCCATTATAACCATTGTAGCTCCTTCTCTAGCTGTTATATTTAATGATTGTATTGACCGCGGTGAGTTTCCTGATCTAATGAAAAATAGTAAAATAATACCATTGTTTAAATCGGGTAGTACATCAGACCCCACTAACTATAGACCAATTTCTGTGCTACCAACTTTTAGTAAAATTTTTGAAAAAATAATTTTAGAACAAATGCAAAGATTTTTCAACAAACATAAGTTATTGCATAATAAACAGTTCGGTTTTACAAAGGGTCGTTCAACTACTGATGCCGGTGTTGAACTTTTAGGACACATTTATAATGCCTGGGAAGATAAATGCGATGCTTTGGGCATTTTTTGCGATTTGTCCAAGGCTTTCGATTGCGTTCTCCATAAAACATTAATCAGGAAACTACACCACTACGGAATCCGGAACGCCTCTCTGAATCTTCTTACGTCATATTTGAGTGGTAGGATTCAAAGAGTTGATGTTAACGGGAAAAGATCTCCCGGATCTGTAGTAAGAATGGGAGTACCACAAGGCTCAATTCTTGGCCCTTTTTTGTTTCTTATTTATATAAACGACTTGCCTTACCTCATAAAGGATAATCATGATGTAGTGTTGTTTGCAGACGACACTTCTCTTTTATTTAAACTAAAACGTCAGCAGCTAGCTACTGACGATGTTAATAGCGCTCTGGCAGTGGTTGTTAATTGGTTTAACGTTAATAATTTACTTCTGAATGAGAAAAAGACCAAATGCATTAAGTTTACGTTACCTCATGTTAGACAAGTGGAAACTAGTGTACTTATCAAGGATGAAGAGTTGAAACCGGAAGATAACACAGTGTTCTTAGGCTTAACTTTGGATGCTAAGCTTCAGTGGGGCCCTCATATAGATAAGTTGTCAAAAAAACTTAGCTCTGCAGCATACGCCGTCAGAAAAATTCGTGATTTGACTGATTTAGAGACAGCCCGTTTAGTTTATTTTAGTTATTTCCACAGCGTGATGTCGTATGGTATTCTCTTGTGGGGCCATGCCGCCGATATTCAGTCAATTTTTATTTTGCAAAAGAGGGCAATTCGATCAATTTATAAACTAAGTCCCAGACACTCCCTCAGAGAAAAATTCAAAGATATTAATATACTTACTGTGCCCTCTCAGTTTATTTACGAAAACCTTTTGTACGCGCATAAAAATATAAAATTGTTTAAAAAATACAGTGATATCCACAACATAAATACGAGAAACAAACATAAATTTGTTGTTCCAGCAACGAGGCTCAAAAAAATAGGGGGTACGTTCACATGCCAATGTATACGTTATTATAATAAACTCCCAAACGATGTTCAAACACTAAGCCTCAATAAATTTAAATCTTTTGTAAAACGTAAGCTATCTCTGAAAGCTTACTATAATGTTAATCATTACCTTGAAGATAAAAAGGCTTGGGATTAAGCTGCTCCAATTTAATTTGCTCAGTGAGTGTCAAAATTTTTCTTTGTTTCATTTATTTATTGTTTATTCCTTTATTTTATACACTGACATTTGATAATTTGACATTATTATTTATATTTTATTAATTTTTCATTTTTTTATACTTTACATTTTTTTTTATTATTATTTTTGATTTGTGACATTTTATGATTTCAATAAGATCTCATTAATTTAATTTTGTAAATATTTTCTAGTCTGTAGTTGTTTATTGTAAATGTGAGGACCATGTGGACCATAACTTTTATTTACTTTGTTTGTTTTTGACGATTGTCTGGCAGTTTGAGTACTATAAGGGACCTACACAAATGTCCTTTTTTTTGGTATTGTTCGTCGTTTCGTTGAGCTCCTTGGGTTTTGAGTCGAGCTACACGATAACTGACAAATGCGTGCACTGACTGGACAGGTCCACTCAATCTGTGTGGTGCTTTCTTAAAAAGACCATTTCAGACACTAGTCTGCATAGTCCTCATGTAAGTTGACCAAGATATTTTGTCTGGACCTTAAAAGAGACTATGACCTCTGAGTTTGTTTCGGCTGTTTCTTCTCAGAGTAGTCGGATACGAAACACCGACCTCATCTAGTTTAAAAAAAAGACGTGTAAAAGTGTTTGTGAAAACCTACTTGCAAAATAAACATCATTTATCATCATTTATCATTTAATACTAAAGTCAAAGTTATTTATTTGTAAAACATAGGTATAAATTATGGTATATGGTATAAAAAATTGTTCTTTTTTATTTTTTGCCTTGCAAGGCGTACAAATTAATACTGTCACGTACTATAAGCGACCTATACAAATGTCCTTAAGTCCTATGTATTGTTCATCGTATCGTTGAGCTCCTTGAGTTGTGAGTCGAGCTACACGATAACTGATAAATGCTTGCACTGATTGGACGGGCTCCATTCAAATCTGTGTAGTGCTTTCTTCAAAAGAACATTTGAGTTTTTTTTTTATTTCAGAGAAGTCCTCATGTAAGTTGACCAAGATTTTTGTTTGGATTTTAAAAGGGACTATGACTTCTGATTTTGTTTTAGCTGTTTCTTCTCCAAGTAGTCGGGTACGAAACACTGGCCTCATATAATCCTTACTAATATTATAAAAGCGAAAGTGAGTTTGTTTGTTTGTTTGTTTGTTACCTCTTCACGCTTTAATGGCTGAACCGATTTTGATGAATTTTGGTACAGAGATAGTTGGGAACCAGGAGACGGACATAGGCTAATTTTTATTAAAAAAAAGTGGGATATGAGGGAGAACGAGGGAAGAAAAGGGAAAACTTAGCGTTGCTATTACAAATCAATCAGGCGCAAGAGCAAAAACTGCAGGTCTGCTTGGTGTGTTATACCGAATTTAACGCGAGCGAAGCCGCGGGCGAAAGCTAGTTTAAAATAAACCACCCAAAAGCGGTTCCGTACAAACTTACGACACAAACAACCATATCTTTTGACTCAGTAGAAGTCTACGTTGAGGGTTGATTTATTTACAGCACAAAGGGACCACAGAGTTAAATAATAATAATAAATAAATATCTTGGGACAACTCACACACGGCTATCTGATCCCAAGCTAAGCAGAGCTTGTGTTATGGTAACCAGACAACTGATATACATACTTATATAAATTATAAATACATACATATTATAGATAAATCACACCCAGACACAGAACAAACAATCATGCTCATCACACAAAGTTTGTCCTGGGTGGGAATCGAACCCACGACCTCCGGCTCAGCAGTCAGGGCCACTAACCACTAGACCGTCAAGCATATGATTTTAATTCAACTTGATGTCTCCACGCGTTCCCGAGATAAAGGGATACAGACGGACAACAAAGGTTTCGTTTTTTCCTTTAAAGCTACGGAACCTAAAAACAACGTTTAAAAAAAGTGTTTGTAAAAACCTACTTGAAATACACATACATAAACATCATCTATTATTAATTCCAAAATAAAATTTCTGTTTTTGAATTCAACAAAATCGTGCAATAACATTCAGGCGTTGTTGGCCGCGCCATAGAAAATACTTCAGTATCATCAAAAAATGATTTTCGTCCAAGGACCCAATTTAATTGACAATCACTTGTCAAATCAACAGCACCGATGGACTAATAAATCCGACTAGCCGGCTAAATTCACGTCGACCGATCCTGACCATCCTACCCTGCTACCACTGACATAGAATAACAGGATTACAGAACCGACAATCCATTTTCAAATGTTTTGCTTTCGAATGTAAAGACCATTGCGCAGTCAATGATCAATGTCTGTCAATATTTATGATAGTGCAAGGTTCTGCTCTAGTTATTTTCAACAACTATGTGGGGGTTGTTTCTAGACTAACCGGATGCGGTTTTTTTTTTAATTTAAAACGTTGCCCCACACTAGGAATTACTCCTGTATCCTGGGTGCGTTTAAAAAGATTTAAACTCACATACACAAACAGCCAGACTCGAAACAACTATCTGAAGGCCATACAAATATTTGTTCTGTGCGGGGATCGAATCCGCGACACGCAGCGTAGCAGTCAATCTCTCAGCCACCGCGCCAACCGTGTCGTTGGGTTGTACTTAAGGTGAAAGCTCCAACCTACCCGCGAAATTCAAATTTTCTTACGTTTTTTGCAATTTTCAGGCCAGTGCTAGGTTGTATGTTGATTAAAATATTATTCGCGGCTGTAAGACGTATGTAATTATAGAATTATAATCATCAAAATCACCAATACAACCCTCCAAGTTCATAAAGCTGTAGGAAAGACTTTTTCTGTTTTTTTTTTGTTCCTACGCCTTTATGAACTTGGAGGGTTGTATTGGTGATTTTGATGATTATAATTCTATAATTACATACGTCTTACAGCCGCGAATAATATTTTAATCAACATACAACCTAGCACTGGCCTGAAAATTGCAAAAAACGTAAGAAAATTTGAATTTCGCGGGTAGGTTGGAGCTTTCACCTTAACATGGACTTGCTGACGGCCTGCTGACCTCGTACTGAGTAATATTATGATACTCCTTAGTAAAATTGGCTGCCAGACTATCTGGCCCTGTTTTTTTGCGGATGGGTAAAAAACTACCTA
Organism: Ochropleura plecta; assembly: GCA_905475445.1. Lineage (NCBI taxonomy): Eukaryota > Metazoa > Arthropoda > Insecta > Lepidoptera > Noctuidae > Ochropleura > Ochropleura plecta. The sequence continues at coordinate 19,163,796 of FR997734.1, forward strand.
TGTTTCTTCTTTGACCCTTTATGTTCCGGGGTCGCGGTATCTCTTTCGAGCAGCCCGGAATCCCGGCAGACGGTGGCTTGGCATGCCCTTCTGCTTTGCTGATATCTCTATAAGGAGCGCGTGGATCACTACTTAGAACGAGTGTCTCTTCTAGTTATGTTTTCGTGCTCTATGCCATGGACTAGGGGATTAAAACTAAATTGTGATCAGTGTACGCTGGTAATACTGGGCCCGACAAACGTTCGACCGGGATAGGCTAGGGATGCGCCGTGTCAATCACGGATTAACGTGGTTACGGCTTACGCGAATGTGCCTGTTTCTATTAATTTGTATGTAGCGTTTCACTATGTGTGTAGCAACTGGTTTATGTAGATAAAGTTTCTGTGTATATTATATCGTGTTCAGTTATAGATTTATGCTACAACTAGCCGTTGCTCTCGACTTTGTTCGCTTGGTAAATTAGATTGTGCATGTGTGAGAACAAATAGAAGTAAAAAAACCGGCCAAGTGCGAGTCGGACTCGCTCACCGAGCATTATTCCAATCCGCATAAATTTGCGGAACCCTCGGTGATATAAACGGTCGTATTTTTGAATTGCCTAGGCTTAGAGAGTTGTTTTTACAGCTTCAAGAGTCTACCAACTTGAATATATGGTAATTTAAACTCGATACCTTCACGCGTTTCCGAGATAAAGGGTCTCTTGACAGACAGACAGATGGACAACAGAGTAATACTATAAGATTTCCGTTTTTATCGTTTAAGGTACAGAACTTTAAAAGTAGCCTTTATGCTAATCCAGACTATAATTGACTGGGTGTAGTGGGACGTGTAACGCACTTAAACACTGTGTTGATGGATGTATTGAATAGTCAAGGGGTCTTTTTTTTTCGGGTGGGAAATCATCTAATGACTTCCCCCGCTCTGGGCGGAGCGGGGGGGCATGTCAGACTTTTACTGACTAAAACCCACCCATGTTCCTTCTATTGCCCTTTACGTTCCGGGGCCGCGGTATCTCTTTCGAACAACCCGCGACCCCGGCAGGCGGAGGCTCTGGCAAGCCCTTCTGCTTTGCTGACATCTCTTTGAGGCGCGCGTGAAACACGAACGCGCCGTCCACACGGCCTGTCGTCAATCGACGGACGGACCTACCCATTGTTCACCGTCCACAGGCCCGCATCTACGGTGGCCGGGAGTCATCTCGCGGCGCCCGGGGCGTCTCGCGCGGCGGCTGGGTTGGTTTGAGGAGTCTGGGGGTCTTGGAATTATTTGAAGTAAACCTTTAATTTAAAAAAAACATGAAAAAGGTATGGTGTAGAAAAAAAAGATCGAAAACAAATGCCCTTTGGTTCCGTTGCGGGTTCTTTTATCTTCTTTATATCTGTGCTAAAATTTCATACAAATATTTATGAAATTTCGGGCTTACGCTGTTCTCTCATACATCTTATTAAGTTGTACGCTGTAACAACAACACTGTTAAACCAAATGAGTGTCAAAGGAGTGTCTTGCCATTTCTTCTCCATAGGGTACGACCAACCCGAACCGTGTACGTTTTCTCGACGTTTTTTAAGTGCCCATGTAGACCTATGTGAAATAAATCAAAGACGAAAAGAAAAATAAAGAGCCATGATAAAAAAAGAAAGACAAAATACTAGTAAGAACCTCTTTAGGTCGTAAATAAGAATAGACAAACAGTAACAACAGTATTGTTCAGTGAGCATGTAACGTAGGATCAATGTGGAAGCTCAGACAAATGAGGAACGAGCCTCTTATGTATGTAAACAAGTGTGTTAAGGGAAAAAAGGAACCGTTTATATAAATCTACGAGAGAAGAAGAAGAGCTACGAAACTAATGTATAGGTCGATTTTCCTATATTGACGAATCTACTATGTTTTTTGGATTGTAAATACAAAAATCTTGTGATGGTCTTGTTCTTCTATTATTTATTTACTAGCTGTGCGCAACGGCTTCACCCGCTGCTCATCTCCTCATGTTTGTGATGCTTTGCATGTTTAATATTTATTTTTTTGTTATTTTTTGTGCTCGTCGTAATTTGCCATATTTTTTTTTCTTTCTTCATTCAGTGCTAACTGGATTGTGGCAGTCAGATAGGCAGTCACTCCATGGAAAATTCTGGTAATCAGCTGCACCCGGTTAGACTGGAAGCCGACCCCAACAAAGTTGGGAAAAAGATAAGGCAGATGATGAAACAATAAAGGTATCTTTCATCAGCCCCACACGCCATAAATACTTGAGTTGAAACAAGCGGCGTCGGATACCATTTAACGAACAAAGTAATATAATTAACAACCGTTTCTGGCAGCTCAGGCTCTCTTAGTCTTGGCCTGAAGCCAGAATTTTACATAATAAAGCTCTTAATAGCATTCCGGTTAGATTTTAAACATAACACACTGCTGTGGTGTTTTATGACGGGACATTGGAGAAGAGACTGCCAAAATGGGTCTGACTTGGTACTGAGGTGAATTATTGTGCATTATTTCGGCTTAATGTGGCTTGGGGTGTGGAAGATGGGTAGTAGTGCCGTCTGTTCTGTGAAGATTTACAATTTATTTTATAAAAGGCTACACAGCTTACAGTACGTAATAATAAAATGATTAAATTTAACATTAAACCAATTACGAAGTACACAAAATATTAAGTTAAGCCGAGAGTGACTCGGTTTGATTGGCATTTAAATTTATACCTAGGTGTGTGCGTGGGTGTTTCTGTACTGTGTAGGTGTCTGAAAGTGTGTCTGATGATGTGTGTATTGTATGTCTATGTACTTACGACTAACTAGCTCTAGTGGTGTACCTGAGACTAACCCGTAATAATTTGACTCGCTTTACCGCATACTGTCAGTACGCTTTATCTCTATGTGTATGGAGATGACTTGAATAACCATTTAAATCACTAATGGAAAGACACAAAAAATTGCTGTTTTTATGTTATCTAAGACTAGCTGTGGCCAGCGGTTTCACCCGCTGCTCAGCTCCTAAGTATCCTAACTTGCTGTTATATAGCCTATGTTGCTTTTTGTTAATTTAGCTTTCTATTGACGAAAGATGATTAAAATAGATCCTGTAATTTAGGAGCCTATTCGTGTGTTTGTGTAATGTTATAAGTATAGTTAGTATCCGGGGTTGCGGGTTGTTGGAAAGAGATACCGCGGCCCCGGAATGTAAAGGGCAAAAAAGGAACATGGGTGGGTTTTGAAAACCAGCGCTGTGCTGTGGGCTCCCATGGCATGAGTGGTGACCTACCTGTCGCAGTCACGACGTGCAAGCTATTTTTATTTTGTCCCATACCTATATGTATTTGTAAATGTTTGTGATACTTTGCATGTTGAATGTTTATTTTTGTTATTTTGTTGCTCGTCGTAATTTGCGACTAATAAATGTTTTTTTTTCTTTCTTTCTTTTAGTCCGTAGAGTCTGACACTCCCCCCAGAGCGGGGAAGTTATTTGATGATATCCCATCCGAAAAAAATTGGGGATAGTACAGACAGGTAAAAGTCAGATGAGCGTTTTGTTTTTGTAATTTAAAATTTCTAATGAATTTTGAACTATTTTGTACGCCCAAAATGGCAAAACATGTTGATCCAGCGATTTTAAACTCTTTTTTCTTTTTCATCCACATATGCATATCTTATATGTATCATAAAAATAAATGCAAATGTAATAAAAAAACAAATAAATGTATTTTTATCTTTATCTTTATTGTTTTTTTTTTAAATCACAGACAAATAACAAAGTACAGAGCAATCGTTATTTGTCCAAGACACGTCGAACGCATAAACGTATAATTGAAGGTCAACAAAAAGTTCGTCCGATCCCATTTATCGTATAAACGTATTTTTATTTTTCTCTTATCATTCCATTCTTGTAATTTCACAGGCAATTTGTTATCTTTGTCCTTAATTGCTTATAAATCCGCCTACGACTTGCTTGCCTTAAATATTTTCCTTAAGCCTACAAATACGGGTAGTAAAAAGATTATTTTTCCGTTATATTGTTGTCGCTCCACAAACAAGACAAAATGTTCTTCAGTAGGAGTTTAAAAACCAAAAATGGAAACAATTTTAGAATAACGCAATTAAAAAAAATACCGGTCAAGTACGAGTCGGACTCGCGCACTGAGGGTTCCGTATAGGGTTTAGGAATTCAGCAGTCGTTGAAAGTTACCGAAAACGGGCACTAGTCAATCAGTTAAGTGTCACTTAATGTTGGTGAAAACTGGCAGAAAGCGTTGATTTAGGGGACACTAAGTGTTGGTGTAAACCGGTACTAGGAATGAGTGTCAGACTTGTACTGACTAAAACCCACTCATGTTCCTTCTATTGCCCTTTATGTTCAGGGCCGCAGTATTTATTTCAAACAATCCGCAAATGCACATTATGTACCTAAGCTAATAATGTAAGGTAACATTATGAGGTGTATGTACTTAGTAAGTAAGATCTATGTAAGATATATTGTATTAGCATAAGATGGGCAGTAATAAATGGTAACCGATCGGCTCCAGTCGTTTCAATAATAACACTAGTTCCCTACATGGCGACCCTGCCATTCGGGGCGCGTGACGCGTTAGTACTATAGTGTTACGGCTCCAAACAGACAAAAAAAAAAGAAAATGTGAAGAAAAATTACGGTGCAATAATATTTCAATATGTAAAATCCGAGTTGACCAGTTGACACAATAATAAATTATGTGTCGATCAAACGTAGAAAAGGAGACGGTTTTTTTTAAACCAGAATGCTGCAGGATCAAACAATGGACATGTCGAAGAGATGAAGATGCACATGTCGAATATTAGCATTGTGCTGCTAGTAATTTGTATACTACTGGGTCTCGGCGCTATTTATTTTGTGTACAAACAGTACAAGAAGTGCCACCATTCATGGATCACAGACCAAATAGTACAACATAACTTCCGGCGATCAATCAACCGTACCAGAGGTAGCCGAGGAGACGAACGAGAGGTCCATGTCCCGATGAAATAGGAGGCAACAGCACAAGAATGCAGAAGAACAAGTGTGAAGAGCAGTGGTAACTTTGTGAGTGATTTGTGCGATTTCAACATACAAAAGTGCATAATGTGTGATAGTGATATTATACTCGTAGAGTGGATTCTTCACAGAATTATGGATTTTAAAGTTTAAAGACTATAAAGTTTATTTTATTAAGTACTACCTAGGAAAAAGGTGAAACTATAACTCACCTTCTGAATTTTGTTTACTAATGTAGTTAAGTCGTGTACTACGTGTATCATGTTACGCCTGTATCCCCTACTACCGTAACTCACCGTGAGAATGTGGTATGTATATTAAATATTAAATCATTGATTGCGAGGGAATGGAAGATGAATTAATTAAATGTTTAGATGAACTTACATTAATAAGAAAATATCTAGTTAAGAAAGGAAAATCGCGTTTCAAGGGTAATGTTATAAAAAATAAATTATCAGAGACAGACATAATATTTGATAAAAGTACAACATTAATTAAAATATTGAGTACTAAGGAAGGAATTAAATCGGAAGCTTTAGCACGATTAACTCTTATAAGAGATGAAATAAAAACGTGTTACTTAAAAATTCAACAGTTATGTACGGAAGATAGTAGTAGTGAAAGTGATTTTTGTGACACGAGCTCAAATACAGAAGTAATCATGGAATTCGATTTAAAAACTGTGTAGTGGACTGTATTAAATGAGTGTTTTCCTGTTGGTTCTTGTGTTTTATTTGAAGTGTTCTTGACTCACAATTAAACTGCACATAGATTTTCACCGTTTATTATTCGGACAGCAATTTCGACAATTTACAATTTTTCAATGGATCGTACGTGTTCTGCTAAGGCCGCCTATATATATCCCCTGGGCAGCAGGGCGCACGTCGCGGTCGTGTGTGGTTACGCCCCCTGCCCATTGGCCAATAGCTACGCGTAGCCCGGCGGAGCGGCGCGAGCAGGTTTCGACAGGTCGAGACTTGTCACTGCAGGAATGCTGGTCCGCCGGACCTTACAATATTAACCAATCAAACAACTTCTTATCTTTATTTACTAAACTTAGTTACCTAGTTACGTATATCTTATTTACTTATAACAATAAACATTTTATTTACATGTTATCCACTAAGTTAACAGTCAAACAGTACATACTTTACATTATGCTAGTTTTAACAAGGAATTCAAGGAATATTGAACAATATACTTTAATCATACTATTTATAGGCATATGTGTGAGACGTTTATCTCGTCGTTTGTTACAGCTTAGCTGCTATGTCTCGGCGTCCGTTACAGTTCTCCCCCCGGCGCAGCCTGCGTAGCCTCTTCTTTCTTGATCAGGACGACGAGCTTGCTTGTAGGCCGCCTGAAGATGCCGGTGCGGGTTCGCACCTCGACGACTCGGATGCTGCCGTCTGTTCCAGGATGCGTGTTCTCGACGACTCCCATCGGCCAGGTGTTGCGGGGCAGCGTGTTGTCCACCACGAGGACTACGTCGCCAGCTTGCAGGGGTCGCGCGTCGTTCTTCGGCTCGCCGCGGGGTACCAGGGTAGGTAGGTACTCGCGCAGCCAGCGCCGCCAGAAGTGGTCGGCGAGCGCCTGGCTAGCTCGCCACGCCCGTCGATCTGCCTCGTCGCAGGGTCCCGTCGCTGGTAGGCCTTTTGACGACCCCAACAGGAAGTGGTTGGGGGTCAGGGCCTCGGGGTCCGTAGGGTCAACGCTGACGTGAGTGAGTGGTCGTGCGTTGATAGAGAACTCAGCCTCGGTGAGTAGCGTGCTGAGAACTTCCTCTGCCGGCGCCTTCTCCCTTAGGGTCACTTTGAGGGCGGCCTTGACTGACCGCACCATTCTCTCCCATGCGCCTCCCTGATTGGGCGCCCCAGGAGGTATGAAGCGCCACTCCATTCGCTGTTGCAGCCCTTCGTCTTGTAGTGCAGGCAGCCACTCGGCGTAGGCGGCTCGGAGCTCGTGATCAGCCCCTCGAAAGTTGGTCGCGTTGTCTGAGTACATAAGTTGCGGCCATCCTCTTCGTGCCGCCATTCTTCTTAGCGCCATGATTGCTGAGTCGGTTGAGAGGGACGCGACGAGCTCGATGTGCACGGCGCGGGAGGTGAGACATGTAAACAATGCCCCCCACCTCTTCTCTCGGCGACGGCCCACCTTGACCATCATTGGGCCGAAGTAGTCCACCCCGCAGTTAGTGAACGGGCGGTGGAACGGGTCCAGGCGGGCGCCCGGCAGGTCTCCTGTTGCCGGCGTGTGTGGTGTCCCCTTCAGTCGCTGACAAAGGGCACAGTTTCTTTCAACGGTGCGCACGGTGGGTCGCAGGTGAATGACCCAGTAGCGTTGTCGTAGGTCGTTCGTCACGCGCTCGCGGTTGGCGTGACCCGCAGCGCAGTGTTCCCGTAGCACGATGAGCTTGGTCAGCGGGTGCCGGCCGTCCATTATGACAGGCCGCTTTGTCTCCGTCGGTGCTGAAGAGGCCTCGATTCTTCCTCGTACCCTTAGTAGTCCATCTTCAATTACGGGGTCTAGTCGGTACAGCTTACTTGCTTTACTTAATGGTCGAGCCGACTTGATTCTTTCTATCTCTTCTTTGAAACTTTCTTCTTGCGCGTGTCGGAGTAGTTCTAACTCGGCGCGCTTGACGTGACGATGTTCCATCTTCGTGGCCCTCTTTCGACAGATATCTGTGAAGGCGAGAGCGCGTGCGGTGGCCCTTACTAGGACCTCATACTTCGAGAAGCGTGCAGGGTTCGGGAGCCAGCTGTCTCGTCTTGGTTCTTCTGTCGTATGCAGGGTCTCTTCTTCGTCTTCATCTCTTGTCGACGTCACGGGCCACTGCTCTTCCGGTTCGTAGAGGAAGCTGGGCCCTTGGAACCACCGATCCTCTGCGGTTAGAGATGCGTCGTTGAGTCGCGTCGCGTCGTCCGCCACGTTGTGTTCTGTAGGTAGCCATCGCCATTCTTCCTTTTGAGTCAGCTCAGCAATCTCACCCAGCCTGTGTGCTACGAAGGGTGTGTAGCGTCGCATGTCGTGATGAATCCAATGTACTACGGTCGACGAGTCGGTCCAGTAGGTCGTTCGACCAATCTTCATTCTGTGTTCTTTCTTTATGGTATCGGCAAGCCTCGCTCCGATGACCGCGGCTTGTAGCTCGAGCCGGGGTATAGTCTGCGCCTGCCTTGGCGCTACCTTAGCTTTAGCGGCCACCAGCACCACGTCGATACTCCCGTCGCTGTTTGTGATTCTCCAGTAGGCCACGGTCGCGTAGGCCTGTTCGCTGGCGTCGCAGAGTACGTGGAGGTCGATGCGTTCGCGTACCTTTGTCGTGTAGCAGCGCGGTAGTCGCAGCTTGCCAATCTCCTTGAGGTGTGCCAGCCACGCTGCGAAGAGCTCGTTTTCTTCAGCCGGTATCTGTTCGTCCCACGTCGTCCGGAGGCGCCACAAGCTCTGCAAGATGATCTTCGACCGGATAGTGTAGTGACTCAGCAGCCCGAGCGGGTCGTAGATGGACATCACGGCGCTGAGGGCTTCACGCTTAGTCGGCGCGCGTGCTCGGTCTCGTACCTCCACTGGGACTCGGCTCATCGAGGTGTTGAAGCCGAGCTCATCCCGCTCCGCGTTCCAGTACAGGCCGAGGATCTTGTTCTCCGGCTGTTCTCCCCCCAGCTGCGCAGGGGTAGTGGCGTGCAACTCTGCTGGTACGTCGCGCAGCACTATCTTATTGCTTGCACTCCATCCTCGTAGCGTGAAGCCGGCGTGAGCGTGTACCGTTCTTGTTTCTTCTACCGCCTTCCATGCTTCCATCGGGTCGTCGTAGCTGGCCACCAGATCGTCCATGTAATGACTCTCCTTGATGGCTTCCAGGGCTAGTGGGAACTCCTGCCCGTGAATGTCCGCGTTGTGGTTCCGGACATAGTGGGCCATGTACGGGGAGCTCGCTGCGCCGAAGATCATGCTGGTCATCTTATACTTGGCTGGAGGCGCCTCTCGTTCATCACCTCGCCACAGGAACTGTTGTGCCGGTTGGTCTTCACGTCTTATCTGGATTCTCAGGAACATCTCTTGAATGTCAGCTGTTATCGCGACCGCCTTTTCCCGGAATCTAAACAGGATTCCCGGCAGCGACAGCAGTAGATCCGGTCCCTCCAGCAGTTCGTCGTTGAGACATACCCCGTTGCTCTTTGCTGCTGCGTCGAACACTAGTCTGCACTTGCCGGGCTTGTTCGGGTTCTGCACGGCAAAGTGTGGCAGGTACCAACATATCGGGCTCGTACGTTCCGAGCCGTCGCATGGTGTCGCGTAGCCTTTCTTCAACAGGTTCTCTATCTGGCTGGAGTATTCCCTCGCGAACTTAGGGTCGGCGTCCATCTTGTTTTCAATCTTCTTTAGTCGTCGAAACGCTTGATTGTAGCTGGGCGGCATGACGGTGTTGTCTCGTCGCCACGGCAGTCCCACCTCGTACCCTACGTCGGTCTTCTTAGTAGTTGTCTCGACGATCGTGATAGCGCGCTGATTTGCTTCGGTGACTCGGGGTTTCTTATGTATTCCGAGTGCTTCAATCTGAAAATGGGCCTCGACTAAGTTGTGAAGTTCCTGATTGCTCACGTTCGTTTCTTGGTCGGGCTCATATATGTGCAGCACCTTGTCTTCCAATATGATGGCGCTGCGTGGTGCTGTTCCGTGCACCACCCATCCTAGGTTTGTTCTCGATGCGGCCGGCTCGTTCGGGCCGCCAGTCTTGAGTTCCCGCGAGACGATGCACTCCCAGTGGTCGGTCCCCACTAGCAGTCCCGGGCGTGCGCGTTCGTAGCACACCTCGTCCCTGGGCAGGTTCTTCAGATGGTCATACTCGAGCAAGCTCTCGGGAATGGCCTGCTGATGCATTCTTAAGTTCTTCATAGTCCTCGCTTTGATCTTGTAACCTTGATTTTCTTTCAGGCCACGTACTTTAAGGGTGACCAGTTGACTCTCTGTTTCTTGTTGTGACATGTTGACACCGTTGAGACGCAGTGGTCGTGATGGCCCCACTGCCCCGATGCTGGCTGCTAGCTCCTTGTCGACTAGCGTTATGGTTGCCCCTTCGTCTAGGAGCGCGTAGGTCTGCACCTCCCCCCGTGGTCCGGACACGATGATTGGACACATCTTCAGTAGGACAGCTCGTGGCCCAGCAGCTGATTGTGTTGCCACTGACAGGACGACTTCTTCCTCGGCGGGCTCGGCTGGCTTGACCTCCTCTGCCCGTGGTGTCTTGTGTAGCGTCGCGTGGTGTGGTCGGCGACATTGTTCCACACCGCAGGGCTTCGCCTTGCATCCGATGCGTCGGTGTCTTCGTTGGGCGCACTTGAAACAGATCTTCTTTTCTTTTAAAAATTCCCATCGTTGGTCGATAGTGAGTGCCTTGTATTTAGGGCACTGTGGCAGTGTGTGTGCTTGCTCACAGCCAGGGCACTGTAGTTTTTCTTCCTCCGCTTCGTTGACCGTAGTATACACCGTAGCTTTCTTCTTGAGGGTGACGGCGGGTCGTGTTTCTTTCTTCGTACTTGCTACCGCACACGTAGATGGGGCATATGTGTAACGTAATGCCCTGTCCGCTTCTCTCATTAAGAAGCGAGATATGACGACGATCTCTGGGTCAGCTGTTCCCTCGTTTTCGTAGGCGTAGTCGCACCAACGGGAACGGAGATGTGGACTCAGTTTGTCCAGTACTTCTCTTGTCAGCAGTGGATTGAAGAGGTAGCCTCTTCGGTCTATTGTTTTCAACACGCAGATGATGTTTTGTAGTTTGACAGCGAAGCTATTGAGGTCGGCTGCTGCTGCTCCAGGTTTCGGTAGCTTCTTCAAGTCTTCGAGCGCCCGGTCTATGATTACCTCGGGTCGCCCAAAGCACTGTTCCAGGGTTTTCATGATTGCGTCTGGATCGGTGGCCGTATGTAGTAGCGCGGCCACTGCTTCTCGAGCTTCTCCCTTCAGGCAGCTCCTCAGTCTCTGTATGTTCTCTGCTGCTGTGATCTGGTACATCTGTGTTGAGTCTCGTAAGGCCGCTTTAAAAGCTAGCCACTCGTTGGCGGCTCCGGTGAACGTAGGCAGGTCGGTGTGTCGCGGTCGGGGTCTGGCCATCCTCTCAAGTGTGGCGGCCAATTGGTCGATGCTGTTTCTCGTTCTGGTTGGAGTCGGCGATCGTGCTCGAGGTGTCTCAAACCTTATCTGTCTTGGTTCTTCTCTGGTTCCCCTTGCTGCTTCCTCCCCCCGTGCGTCGATCGGATTGGTTCTCAGCCACTCGTCTACTTTCTGATGCGGTGCCTCAGGAGCAGGTTCGTCATTTATAGACTCTTCATCGTTGATGGCAGACACCTCTGCAGCTAGTCTTTTCTTCACCAAGTCTGCTTCCATTTCAAGTTGTTTTCTCTGGAGCGCCGCGAGTCTCTCAGCAGCGTTTAGTTCCGCCATTCGTAGTCGCGTCGTGACACTTGTGTTCGAGCGGTGTGAACGTATTGATTGTGTCGGTGATCTCGGTCGTTGTCTCACAGTCACTGTCGTTTGAATTCCCGAGGGCCCGGCGATGCTGGTTTCCGCTGGTCTTGAAAAGGGTGAGGCCGGCGGGTCGAGTGAGATTCGTCGTAATCGCTCTTGTTCTATGCGTTCTTGTTCACGGCGTCGAATGGCTTCTTGTTGCTCGTTGCGTCGTTGTTCTTCAACCTCGGCCAAGTCCGAGTGACTTCGAGTGATAACCATTTTAATATTTTGCTTGAACTTACGTTTCAATACGTCTTCGGTTCGTTGTCCGGCACGTGGATGGTGACGACGTGGTCTAGGTCCGATCGGTTCGTCACGGAGCTAGGCACTCTAGGTCGGCACTAACACTGTCGGTTTGAGTCGGCGCACAGACGGTTCGGGTCGTGTCGGCACGCAGACGGTTCGGTCGGTCGCTGCCCGGCACGTAGATGGTGACGACGTAGTCTAGGTCCGGTCGGTTCGTCACGGAGCTAGGCACTTTAGGTCGGCACTAACACTGTCGGTTTGAGTCGGCGCACAGACGGTTCGGGTCGTGTCGGCACGCAGACGGTTCGGTCGGTCGCTGCCCGGCACGTAGATGGTGACGACGTAGTCTAGGTCCGGTCGGTTCGTCACGGAGCTAGGCACTTTAGGTCGGCACTAACACTGTCGGTTTGAGTCGGCGCACAGACGGTTCGGGTCGTGTCGGCACGCAGACGGTTCGGTCGGTCGCTGCCCGGCACGTAGATGGTGACGACGTAGTCTAGGTCCGGTCGGTTCGTCACGGAGCTAGGCACTTTAGGTCGGCACTAACACTGTCGGTCTTGATCGATGCGCAGACGATTCGGTCGGTCGCTGCCCGGCACGTAGATGGTGACGACGTAGTCTAGGTCCGGTCGGTTCGTCACGGAGCTAGGCACTCTAGGTCGGCACTAACACTGTCGGTCTTGATCGATGCGCAGACGATTCGGTCGGTCGCTGCCCGGCACGTAGATGGTGACGACGTAGTCTAGGTCCGGTCGGTTCGTCACGGAGCTAGGCACTCTAGGTCGGCACTAACACTGTCGGTCTTGATCCCGGCGTCTGCTGGCAGCTAATTAGTCGATTTTCACTTCACTTAGTTCTTAATCCGGCGCTCGGAGGACCAGACTGTAGTGGACTGTATTAAATGAGTGTTTTCCTGTTGGTTCTTGTGTTTTATTTGAAGTGTTCTTGACTCACAATTAAACTGCACATAGATTTTCACCGTTTATTATTCGGACAGCAATTTCGACAATTTACAATTTTTCAATGGATCGTACGTGTTCTGCTAAGGCCGCCTATATATATCCCCTGGGCAGCAGGGCGCACGTCGCGGTCGTGTGTGGTTACGCCCCCTGCCCATTGGCCAATAGCTACGCGTAGCCCGGCGGAGCGGCGCGAGCAGGTTTCGACAGGTCGAGACTTGTCACTGCAGGAATGCTGGTCCGCCGGACCTTACAATATTAACCAATCAAACAACTTCTTATCTTTATTTACTAAACTTAGTTACCTAGTTACGTATATCTTATTTACTTATAACAATAAACATTTTATTTACATGTTATCCACTAAGTTAACAGTCAAACAGTACATACTTTACATTATGCTAGTTTTAACAAGGAATTCAAGGAATATTGAACAATATACTTTAATCATACTATTTATAGGCATATGTGTGAGACGTTTATCTCGTCGTTTGTTACAGCTTAGCTGCTATGTCTCGGCGTCCGTTACAAACTGCGTGTAATTTGATTCCTGTAATGAACAATAAGGAAAATAACATCAAGAGTATCATTGACTCTGTTGAAATGTATTCAGATATGCTGTCAGAAGCAGGGAAGAAATTACTAATAACATTTGTTTTAAAAAGTAGACTGTCAGAAAATGCTAAGCTACGAATGTCCCATAGTTACACATCTACAAACGATCTTGTTAAAGACTTACGTTCCACACTGTTACCTAAAAAGTCATTTACTGCCATACAATCGCGATTACAAAATACAACACAAGGTTGGCGCACTATCGACCAATACGGTACTGAAATTGAAAAACTTTTCACCAACCTGACAATATCGCAAGCCGATGGTAATTCTCAGAATTATGTAGTTTTAAAGCCAATTAACGAAAAACTAGCGATAAAACGATTCGCAGATGGGTTAAGCGATTCCCGGCTCAGTACAATTATTGCAGCACGTAACTATGACACGCTGAAGGATGCAATCCAGGCGGCGAAGGACGAGGAGTTGACTACGGCATCAACTTCGGGAGCAGAAAATGTCATGCATTTTTCACGTCGTGGTAGAGGTGAGTCGCATGCTTATGATAATTATTCTCGTCGAGGGAATTCTTATAGTCGTCGAGCACGGGGACAACGTGGATATTATCACCAGAACTCAAACAATCAGCGAGGATATTATCACCATAACTCAAATAATGTCCGGAGAAATTTTGATCAATCACGTGGAAGATCATTTTATCGCTCTCGTGGTGAACCTCGAAGCTCATTCAACTCAAATCGAGGACGAGGCAACCAAGTGCCTCACGAGAACCGATCGAGATACGAAACTCATGGTAGTGGAAATCATCGTCGCGTGTTTTATACGGAACAATCTAATAATAATAATAATAGTAACAATAACAACGAATCCGTAAATTCTAAATCAGAAGAAATGCAGTTTTTTCGATCATAAACAAAATATTTTGATGTTAGCAGGCAAAGCAAAATTTTTAACATTATACTTTGGCAATAGAAAATACTTTTGGTTGGTAGATACAGGAGCATCCATTTCCATAATAAAGAGAGTCGCGTTACCGAATAACATGACTATAATTAGAGATGATACTATTATAAATGGTATTGGTGGTCAAACAAAAACAAACGGTTTTATTAATCTTAGCCTGACTCATCGTAATGGGCAACAACATGTTGACTTTCATGTCAAGCTGCATGTTTTCGATAACATTTCCTTAAAAGCAGATGGAATTTTAGGTTTAGATTTTCTATGTCATTACACATCCAATATCAACTTGGAGACTAATATCATTACCTTGTCTAAATATGGAGTGGAATATTCTTTAGTGTTAAGTGACACGATAGATTATTCAAACGAAGTGTTACACATTCCAGCCAGAAGTGAATCATTTCATTATTTACTTTTAAATAACAACACTGATGAAGATTGTGTTATACATAGCAAGCAATTAACGGAAAACGTGTTTCTTGCGGGCTGTTTAGGAAAAATTAAAAATAACAGATTACCTGTAAAAAATTTAAATACCAATGAGCATGACGTTACATTGCCAATGTTTCAGCCAGAGATTTATTCGATGCAAGATTATGATTTATGCGACTTTAAATTACAAAATAACAATTTACAGAGGGCAAAAGTGTTATTAGACATTTTAAAATTAAATAATCTTAACATAGAAGAACGACAATCAATACAAGGAATATGTGCTAAGTATTCCGACGTGTTCTATTTACCAGGCGACAAATTAACAACTACAAACGTTTATGAACAGTCAATAACTTTAAAACCAAATACTAGTCCTGTTTATGTTAAACAGTATCGACTGCCTCATTCCTTGAAAAATGAAGTCAATAAACAAATACAAAACATGATTAACAACGACATAATAGTTTGAAAAACTCTCAAATTACATTTAACAAAACTTAGGTGCTTTTACTCTGGACGCTCTAAATGTGCTCGTTTTTCTACATCGTTCTCACATTATGTATAATCTCAACATGAATGATGTAACCATGATTTTATAAAATATTATGATTTAAAAGAGTGTCCATGGAGTTTCTTGCCCATTCTTCTCCATAGAGATCGACGCTTTGGAATGGGCAACTACAGTACTTTCATAAGTTATTATGTCTTGTGACTGGGACTGTAGCAGCATCATTTTTTTGTTCTTGTTTTTATGACATTCAAAAGTGCCTGTAATGGTCTAATTGAAATAAATGCTTTGAGTTTGAGTTTGAGTTTAGGTGAATGATACACAATATCAGCTCTACATATCCGAATCGACACCAGAAAAATCGCAGACACTTTCACTCCAGCAATTTCGGCTTTTACCTTTTATTTTTCGGCAGACACCACTCTAATTCGGTTTCGAGTAACGTTGTTCGATACCGGGTGAATCTGTGTCACACACGATGTTTTCGGCCCCGGTCGACAGCGCGCTCCGTCGGGTTTTGTACTCGTCTCACTGGTTATCACAGGGACAGAGCAGGGAATAGCCTTGCCGGCAACGTTTGCAGAATGCCCTCTCCGCCTCAAATCATTCACTAAGCGAAAAAATCCTCGCGCACTTTTTGGATATCACTGATTAAAGGGCTGTTACAATATCAATAATACTGCCTTTAAAACCATAAAATGAAAATAAAAAACCTTTGGAAACTTCTTTTAGACAAATAATGAAATTCGCTCCTGCCTATTTTGTATAGCGTGATAATTAACCCAATAATAAAAAAATAACAAAATAAATTGAAATTGACTTTAGAATCGTATAGTCTAACAAAAAATAAGAAGAGAAACTGCTTATAGATGTGTGTGTGTGTACGTGTGTGCGAATACATATAGGTGTCTAAGTCTTTGAGTGTATAAGTGAATCATTCCGTGTTATGGCAATGCTTCTGTGACCTCATACGTAAGCGGTTTTTAAGGATGGTGGTAGCCTACCTGTATTTTAAGACACTCAGGTCCGTTGGTCCTGACGGTCAAACGAGCGCTAAAGCGCCGACCGACCGCGACGGCTGCCATCGAAGAGTGGCGACGTTGGCATTTCACGTAAATCTAAGTCACGAAATGTGTGGGTGGTACTAGGTTCCTTTTGCCTTACCTTTTGGGGATTATTATGCTATGTCATAATAAATAAATATCTTGGGACAACTCACACACGGCTCTCTGATCCCAAGCTAAGCAGAGCTTGTGTTATGGTAACCAGACAACTGATATACATACTTATATAATTTATAAATACATACATATTGTAGATAAATCACACCCAGACACAGAACAAACAATCATGCTCATCACACAAAGTTTGTCCTGGGTGGGAATCGAATCAACGACCTCCAGCTCAGCAGTCAGGGCCACTAACCACTAGACCAACAGGCCCGTCAAAAAAAAAATATTACGCTTGTAACTCATATTATGTGACATAAATACCACAAAGCCTGAGATAACATCACAATCAGTGGCGAAAAGTCCCCTCTTTGAAGAGTAGCTGAAGAGGTGGCTGAAAGTTTGAGGGAGCGAACGTCAAACCAACTCAGGGTGGATTTCACCGATTTTGTAACATGATCTCGATCAAGGTCGTTTTCATGATCTAAAGATCAAACACTTTTGTACGTTTCCATGGCAAAGAACTCAAAGATCGTAATTTTTTCACAAAAACGAAGTGCAACAGCCGAAAGCAACCTACTGCGACTATTATTCTCGAAATCGCCATAATATCCAAATGCAATTAATTGTCAAACCTGTACTTACAGTTGTGTCAATGTGTTACTTGCTTTTTTCTATTCCTATAAATAACTAAAGTAATGGTTAAATGAAAAAGGGAATCGGCATCCGCAAATGGCAAAAATTAGACACTTTAAAGTTAGTGAATCAGTATTTTAAAGTGGTTGAATAAAAACGAGTACAGCGAAAAATTGCGGATTTGAACAAGATTTCACATGAATCATCGTGATCTAATTTTATTTTATTTTATTTTATTTTCTTTATTTAGGTAACCAACAGCGATACTTACAATACATTACAAATTATTTTAGTTACAGTCTAATATGGCTAATAATAGGTTTCCCTGTGTAACTGGGATTTAGTGTATGTACAAACGGACTAATAAAATATTATAATAAAATTAACAATGACGATACTACACATATAAGTTAAAAATAAAATATCTAATCAAACGATGTGATGCGCCTTGTACTTTATTAAGAAGCATTATTAATTTGGATGTGGATTTAAAAATAAAGTGCTTATTTAAATAAATAGCGTATATTTTTCAGACTTATTATACCTATTTAGTTTTCAGTCACCTAGTAGTACAACGAACAAGCCTAGAAGTTTGTTTTAAAGTTAATGGATGGAGCTGTTTGTAAATCTGTGAATGCACATTTCGTTTGAAAAAGGACAAACACGCTCTCATTTCGGCATAATAATCACTTTATTTAAGAAAATCTTTAACTACACATGAGATAAGTACACATAACATTATTGTTTTGAGGAGGTCAGCTTGGTGAACCAATTTTGTGAATTCACACACGTATTTGCCAGTTAAATTAGATATTCATCACATCATCATCATATCAACCATAGGACCTCTACTGCTGGCACTAATTTATCGTTGACTAGCTTTCGCCCGCGGCTTCGCTCGCGTTAAATTCGGTATAACACACCAAGCAGACCTGTAGTTTTTGCTCTTGCGCCTGATTGATTTGTAATAGCAACGCTAAGTTTTCCCTTTTCTTCCCTCGTTCTCCCTCATATCCCACTTTTTTAAAATAAAAATTAGCCTATGTCCGTCTCCTGGTTCCCAACTATCTCTGTACCAAAATTCATCAAAATCGGTTTAGCCATTAAAGCGTGAAGAGGTAACAAACAAACAAACAAACAAACTCACTTTCGCTTTTATAATATTAGTAAGGATAGACTCCAGTAAAGGCAGAAGTGTTGGTTTTGTGAAATCCAAATCATGTTATAAATTCCCGAGCATCAAGGTTGACAAAATATTCCTTTCTCTCGTTTATCGATCTTGAGCGACGAACATCCCAAACCTCACGTGAAGACTTTTTATTTTACACAGCCAATAAAATCCACATTTTCAATAAAATAAACTTATAATAATATTCTACAACAATTATGACAATGACAATAGGCAATTGCGAGATAAAGACAGGCTACAAAATTGCAGCTATCTCGTTCCCTCGCTGTGAACAAAGCACGTGATCAGATTTATTAACTAAAGTTAGGATTGATCGCCCCGATTTGTGTCGGTCAAGTCGAAAACAAAACTATGAGCTGTCAGTGTATTGACATTGCCATCATTTTTGTAAAATATTTATTATTAAAAATATTGATATTGTTGGTATTTGGCTACGTAAAGTGGAAAAACTGTTCACGTGAACGTTACGATGAGGATGTTGGTCGTCCGAGATTAACACGCGAGAGAAAAGAACATTTCAGTTTGTCATCCTTGATGACCAGGTATTTATTACACGATTTCATCTCATACAAGAGGTGTACCTGTATTCTGTTGACGGTAAAATAGTTTCGTACAGACATGTAAGTACCAAACAATGATTAGTTTTATTCAGCTGTGGACCTGGTGCGCACAAAAGCTCTTGGCTTAATCAGAGGGCCTAAGCTATTACTGTTTGTTTTTTAGAAACCACAGGGTAACCTTTATTAGTTGAAATGTGCTCCTCGTTTCTATGCAATTAGGTGATATTAGTGATGTCTGCAGATTTGCATGGATTCCGCTGCATATAGAATTATGTAAAGAGTCAGAGCTGATAGGGTTGCATTCTAGACATCGGTATTTTGCCCGGATAAGGAACTGAACAGTTAATAACAAAGAATCAGTAACGGTCCGTTATTTACTAACAACAAAAACATTTTAGTATTTAAAATTAATATAAATACATATATTTTCAGAAAAGCAGGAAAATTTGCATTAAACTACAGACTGGATTCGATTGGCATTCAAGGAAACTACCGAAATGTAGGTGTACTTATAAATAAGTTCACTTTAACCTAACTCATAGGCATTGGGAACAACCGGTGTGATATTATTTTATACATAAATAATTTGTTATTAAAGATTCTCTTTGTAAAAGTGTATTTTATTCCTATCTGATTGTGTTTTCCTTGTCCAATAAAATGTGCGTTCATAGATTAATAACAACTTCTTCTATTAAATATGTAACAAACTTCTTGGACGGTTCCAAGAAGTTTGTTGACGAATATTATTGAAA
This sequence comes from Ochropleura plecta, assembly GCA_905475445.1. Taxonomy (NCBI): domain Eukaryota; kingdom Metazoa; phylum Arthropoda; class Insecta; order Lepidoptera; family Noctuidae; genus Ochropleura; species Ochropleura plecta. The sequence continues at coordinate 19,183,303 of FR997734.1, forward strand.
TTGTGACATAGGCTTAAAAACCCCTGTGGGACGATAGAGTGAATCACCCGTAATTCTGTTTTTATATGGTATACTAGTTTTTGCCCGCGGCTTGATGTTTCATTCCCATTTTTAGATCGTTTCGTTGGTTGTTTTCGAAAGAGCAACTATCAAAACAGCCATCAGTCAGGTTACTAAAGACTTTTGTAGCGGCACTACAAATAAGCACTACGGCAAAAAAATCAGCTCGTTATAACTGAAGAACTAACATCGATAATCTATATCGCATAGGCAATGTTATCCGCGACTTAAGGGTATTTAGACAACATTGTCGGGCAGGCCCACCAGACGACACCGGTCTGGTCGGGACCTCCATTTCCTATACGAGATTTTCATCAAGAACAAGGTTTGCATACCCATAATAAACCTTTTTAACTTCTTGGAAAATTGTGTCAAATGTCACTACACCCGCACAAATATGACTTGTAACGGAGTGTGATCGCTAGCGTTGGCTGTAAGTGTCATCAATATTGTATTTATTTGATTCCTATATAAATTTATTATAAAATTTTTAATACCTAAATACTTATAATGAAACGATTTTTATCACTGTGTTTTGACGAAAGTTGGGACGACCATAAATCTGTTGTGCGTCGTCCAAGATGGCTCCGTGAGAGAGAGGACCATTTTGAAAACCTGGACGACAAAGACTTTTTTAAAAGGTTTGGACTCACAAAGCCAACAGTTCTATCTGTGTTGGAATCTATTGAAGACAAGATAGAGTTTCCGACCAACATGTAAGAACCAATAGACGTTTTTTTTTCGTATTAGCTGTGCTGCCTTTTTATTAGCCGCCTCGTGCATAAAACAGCTACTTATGTCTAATCCTTACTAATATTATAAAAGCGAAAGCGAGTTTTTTTGTTTGTTACCTCTTCACGCTGTAATGGCTAAACCGATTTTGATGAATTTTGGTACAGAGATAGTTGGGAACCAGGAGACGGACATAGGCTAACTTTTATTAAAAAAAAGTGGGATATGAGGGAGAACGAGGGAAGAAAAGAGAAAACTTAGCGTTGCTATTACAAATCCATCAGGCGCAAGAGCAAAAACTGCAGGTCTGCTTGGTGTGTTATACCGAATTTAACGCGAGCGAAGCCGCGGGCGAAAGCTAGTTTATTATAATTTGTGTTTAAGAAACCACAGCGTGTCTCTAATTAATCAACTGCTTTGTGCGCTACGTTTCTATGCAACTGGGTGCTATCAGATGACTGCTGCTGATTTGTGTGGATTTAGCACCTCTACTGCTCATAGAATCGTACGCAGAGTCGGCACTGCTATAGCTTCTCTCAGCCCACGCCATATTTACTTTCCAGAATTACCACACGATATCCACAAAACCCAAATTGAATTTTATAAGAAAGCTAAATTTCCGTTTGTTATTGGTGCTATAGATTGCACTCATATAAAGTTCACAAAATCACCAGGTACAGCAATGTTTTTATTACAGATCAGACTATCTGATTTTAAATCGTATAAGCCAGCAGCATTTTTTATAAATGCCTCCAATGCGTTTACACAAAATATTGCGGAGATAGTTTTAATATAATATTTTGGACACAATTTAAAACGAACATATTTTTAGGTGGGGAGGATCCAGAGCTTTTCCGCAATAGAAAACAATATTTTTCTCTGAATGTGCAAGCAATCTGTAATGCCAATTTGGAGTTCATTGATGTGGTAGCTCGATGGCCAGGGAGTACACACGATTCGTATATTTTTTACAACTGTTATAGAAGAGCTATGTTTGAACAAGGGAAATATGGTAGTGCAGTTCTCGTTGGAGATGCTGGTTATGCCTGCAACAAGAATTTGATGACTCCATTAGATAGGTGTAATACAGCTGCCGAAAATTTGTTCAATGAATCTCAAATAAGAACAAGAAATTGTGTAGAAAGATTATATTTGGAGTCTGGAAAAGTCGTTTTTCAGCCATGGCTCTAGGTTTAGGAATATCATTGCAGAATTCATTTACGATAATTATTGCCACAGCCGTTCTGCATAACATTGCAATACGAAGTCGTGAATCCACGCCTCCTCATGATAGCCAAGTTATCAATCCAGATTTTTGGGATGATATGATAGCACAGGGTGATGTTCACAACATAAATAATAACACATCCCAAAGAAATAATACGAATTACGAGAGACGTTGTGAGCTAATCGCTAACTACTTTACGCAGTAAGTTTGAACCATATATGTTTTTTAATTTCAAGTGGGCGTACCCGTACTCCTTTATCTACAACTATCAATGGGTCGTGATAGCACAATATAGGGTGTCTCTACAAAATTGATTTAAATGTAATCCTTACTAATATTATAAAAGCGAAAGTGAGTTTGTTCGTTTGTTACCTCTTCACGCTTTAATGGCTAAACCGATTTTGAGGAATTTTGGTACAGACATAGTTGGGAACCAGGAGAAGGATATAGGCTATTTTTATTAAAAAAAAAGGTGGGATATGAGGGAGAACGAGGGAAGAAAAGGGAAAACTTAGCGTTGCTATTACAAATCAATCAGGCTATTACAAATCAAAAAAATATATTTAAGCAAACAATACATGACCTAAAACTTTATTTTCTTGTCTTTTCAGATTAGCAAGTTGAGTACCTACTACAGGACTATTTAAAGATATAAAAGAAAACATTATAACATTTTACGAGTTGGACGATTATAGCGTTTTCACATAATCTAGCATCTCAACATTAATGATGTTTTGTAACAATATTCTTATTTATAAGTGTCCATGGAGTTTATTTTCCATTCTTGTCCATAATGATCTACGCTTTGGAATGGCAAATATAGTACTTTACAGACTGGTACTGTAGCTTTATTTTATATTTTTATTTCATTGTTCCGACAATTCAAAGTGCTTGCTAAAATTTATTTGTATTTTTAAATTCATATTTTATAAACAAAGTTTTATAATATTACAGAAGTTTTTATTTACATTGAAATAATAGACATAATACAAACACAGACCAAACATTTTTCAAAAATAAATAAATAAACAGCTTATAACGTTAACTCTGACATCACGAGTAATTGAAAGTTAGTTCAACAATGTACTACTAGATGGCGGAAAACTCTAAATAATATTCTGAAAGAAACACGCTCTCTGTTTTAAGCTTTTTTATTTAAAAATAGCATTTAAAATATAACAATTCTTAATAAAAACAAGAGCCATACATCGTTTGATTTGATCGCGTTCTCTCACTGCTGAGGATAGAGCAACCACATATGACCCGTCTCCAACTTCGCGGTCTCCTGCAGTTCGAATCATTCGGTAGAAACTATCTCAAACAGCCTTTTTGATATTGCCGGCGCTCTGCCTTGCGCGCGTTTTCTTTCTATCCGGCCCAGTATTACAAGTTTTTTCAGACACGCACGCATAATAGGTCTGAAAAATCAGTACCTACATAAATACGCTCCTGTCGATTGAGGAAAGCAGTTTGGTGATGTTGTTCTCGTGGACGAGATGGACGAGATGTTCCCATTACGGTCATATCTCGGTCCATGGATTACGTATCAGCTTTCACAAACACCACATCTCAAAAAAATCCATTTTTCTGCTTTCACGACTTTTGTTGCACCACATTACAGAGCCAAAAAAGAACTATTGAGAACACCAGTACACGGACCAATAATACGCCGAATGTGGCGTCTTCCAAACTTTCCCAGGTTAGACATTGCACTTTTAGCCATACCAGTACGACGGCGAATTTCCTCAAGGCTGCCCTCACAAGTAAACAGAGTTGCACGATCTCACTGATGTTCTCATAACCGACCAGAAGATTTGAGCTTGGAAGAAGATAAGCACGTTCATTCATGCGAAATCTTCTTCAGACGTACAGCACCCGCTTTTTGTTCAATCACTTAAAAATTTGGTCCTCCTAAGGTACGCTACGCACAGCGTCCTATATCCACCGGTCAACGACATACCTTTTACGTAAAAAAATAGGAAAAGCTTGCAGCACATCGCGAAACGAAATATGAAATTGACACAACTATATAAACAATTTTGACACAGTATAAGTATGGACAGTAAGAAAACTAGGCCTAGTTGTAGAAATAAATACCTACGCTCCACTGCAGCTTTAGGGTTGTCAGTGTCACTCTAAATGTTTTTGAAACTGAACTGTATGTATTAAAACATCTGATTCTGTGTTCTGTAGTGATCAAACAATCGAGTTAAAATAACTAGTTTCCAAATAAAATTTAAATAGGTAATCTCAAGACTTTAGTTAATACCAGTAAAAGAAGATCGTTTATAACACGGAACAGTTTAATATTAATACAAAACGACTTGTGAGCTTTGTTAATATGGCGTAACCTTTTACAATTTTTGGCGTGAGCCGCGGATATACGAAAACGTTTCCTTCGGTCCCTGTCGGAAGGGCGCGCGGTGGACGCCGCAAGCGACGCGCGGCATATGTGGCGCTAATATTTATATTGTTCATGTTATTTTCATATGGTTATTTTTTATTTAAGAGCGTATAAGTGTTAGAAAAGCGTGCATGAGGCATGAGAGAATTCTAAAATAGGGCCAAGGTCATCCTGTTCTGAATTGAAACGCATAGTACTGGGTTTTAACCCGGAAAACGCGTGTGTAATTAAAAAACCACTACATTAAAAAAGAAATAAGTATCTATAAATATAAATATTTGTAACTGTGTAATATAAATATTACACAGTTACAAATTATTTACTAAAAATATTTTCGTCTGCTACGACATGTTCGGAATGCTTTATTTAAATAATGAATTCTCATTCTAATGAATATCTTCTTTAAATAAACTGGGAAACAAGGACAGGGTACTATAAAACCGATTTTGTCTAATTTATGCATTTTATGGAGATAAACGCAACCACTCGTCTTGACGCGGCACTCACGACTGACAGCACCGCGATGTCCGCTTAGAGGTCTCGTATTCGCGTGTTTGTGTGAGTGTGCCGTTTCGAACGTTAGTACGTAGTTTCCATACTGTCCATATTTTTACTGTGATTTTGATAACTTGCAGCGTTTTGAAATGCTGATGTTTCGTTTTATAGACGCAGTAAGTCGCTTTGGTATGTTGCAAATTCTAAACGTTTTTCGTTTTTGTGACAACTATTACGCTGTTTGTCCTTGGAAACTTCATTTTAGAGAACGGAATTCGGAATTCGAAAGGTGAAATCAGTTTTCAGATGTTTTATTTCAACCCGTCCCACCATGCTATCATTGGTTCTGGTGAAGCCAATCAAGCACTTCGATGTGATTGTGAAGACCCTCAAGGTGGTACCGAGCTCTCAATGGTGCTGGTGGAGCCAATAAAGCGCAAGAAGGTGTGTTAGATCATGTGATCTCGATCTCGATAAATTGGTGAAATCGGCCCTCAGCCGTCGCGGAAGAGGCTCCGGGCGTCGGGCGCCACGAGACGACTCACGGCCACCGTAGACACGTTTATGTCAACGGTGAGCAATGGGTAGCTCACCATTCGTCTCTCTAGTGACGACAGGCCGTGTCGACGGCCTCTCGTGCCAATCTCAACAGAAAAGTAGAATTTGAAGTGCCCGTAATTTAAAATCTATTCAATTCGTACTAAATTACTATTCTACATAACACTAAATGCAAAAAAACGCAGTGTTTCTTTGTTTGTCTGTCTTTATTTTCACGTCTTAACGGTTGAAGGTATTTTGATGAAGTTTAACGAACACGTAGGCTACTAATATTATAAAAGCGAAAGTGAGTTTGTTTGTTAAGTCTTCACGCCTACATGGCTAAACCTAATTTTGATGAATTTTGGTACAGAGATAGTTGGGACCCTGGAAACGGACACAGGCTAGCTTTTTTTTAAAAAAAAGTGTGAAATGAGGGAGAAAGAGGGAAGAAAAGAGAAAACTTAGCTTTGCTATTACATTAAATAAGGCGCAAGGGCAAAACCTACAGGTAGCAGGTATCTGTAAATCAGGAAAGGGGAACTGTGTTACGCCGAATTTAACGCGAGCGAAGCCGCGGGCAGAAGCTAGTATACTATAATTTAATCCCAGTAATGTGCGCTCGCAGGGAAATAACAACCGTCATGCAGGCAAAGCCACGGGAAAAGCTAGTTAAACAACAAAGGCAGGCTTATGAATGGCTTCAAACGTTGGTTGCAGAAAAAGATCTTATTTTATAAGGATTCTATTGTCACAGGATTTGTTACCGAGACTTGTCCCGCGAGAATTTATGATAATGTTCCTGTTTGCGAATATGGCTGGTGACGGCGAATTTTATTACGAAAAATCGTTGAGTGTCGAATTTTTAACTGTCTCATTACGTCTGGTGCACATTTTGGCGTTCTCCTCCTACATCACTTTAGTATATTTTGTATCAACACATTTTGCTTGAATGGTAGTTTAATAACCGAGTTTTTTAGTAACACACAGTTTTAACTTTAATTAGGTAAAAAAAAGTTGAATTTGACCCACTTTCCGGTTTTCGTTTGGGCTAAAATTTGCATAGGTTAAGTTTGGATTCAGACATTCTAAATACAATATGGCGGACTAGTTATGCATTCCCATGGTATGAGTATCGAATTATTGATGGTTTTGCTGAGATAAATACAAAAAAAAGGTTTTTTTATTGTAATGCGATACGCTTTGACCTAAAGAGGCAGTAATGGGTACAGCAGCATAATTAATATTGTGTATCGGCAAACATCGGAAAAAATAATTATTAATGTTAAATTAATCGTATTGTATATCACAAAAACGATTGATTATAGTTTTTTGGTAAACAAATAATAATATCAACGTTATTTCTAATGTTCTGTATATTTAAGCTGTACAAGTAATTTAAGACATACTGAAAAATATGTTTCTGTAAAAAAAAAATATATTGTAAAATATTATTTTATGCAAAAAGCGGTATTTTTTCCTCTACTTAATCCTGGCTGGGCTCATCCATTTCCTCATCATACTACTTTTAAATGCGGACCTCTTGAATTACCCAAGTACAAAAAAAACGTTCAATGAATTTTTAGAAGACACCCTCCTTGCAATTTAAATGTCAAAATGTTTGCTTTGATATCCAAGAATGACGTAGGCGGGATGTAAAAGCTGTTTAATATATTAAGAGAAATAATTTATTTACCTTTTGTGTTATTTTTGTGCTCACGGTTAATAAATTATACATGAAATGAGTTTTTTTGTTATAATTATTTAAACCACAGGGTTTGAGCCTTTTTAAGAAACTTTTAAACTATCTCTACCGATTTGTATGATATGTGGTATATGGTCTGGATTCTGTTGTCTCTAAAAATCACTAAAATGTTGTTTATTCCTACCAAACCTTTCCTTTTCTAAAATAGATTAAAGTAACCCTAACCATATTATAGTTTGACAGGATTAATGATATTTTAGTTAGGTACTTAATTTCGAGAAAATCGCAATCTCACTAAAAATTTACGTTTTTCACCAAAAATTATGGTTATCAAGCTACATCGGAATATCGCTATCGCTATTACAGAAATTGCGACTAGAATTGTGTTGAATAAAATAGATGTAATAAGGTAGGTATGTCATTTTAATATAAGTCTAGTTTAATCGGCACCATAGATATCTATGCTGATATGCATACAATTATATCGATCCTTGGATTACCATAAAAGCTTTATAGTAGTACTAGGTTTTGCCCGCGGCTTCGCTCGCGTTAAATTCGGTAGCGCCTTATTGAATTGTAATAGCAACGCTAAGTTTTCCCGTTTCGTCCCTCTTTCTCCCTCATATCCCACTCTTTTAAAAAAAATGGCCTATGTCCGTCTCCTGGTTCCCAACTATCTCTGTACCAAAATTCATCAAAATCGGTTTAGCCATTAAAGCGTTAAACAAACAAACTCACTTTCTCTTTTATAATATTAGTAAGTAAGGATAAGGATACGCGGGGAAACCGCAGAGCGAAACTAGTTACTCAATATTCCAGGTAACTAACTGCTTTTAAACCTCTAAAATAAACAGTGAGCCCAGTAACAATAACCCAATTTGTTCTACTTTCAGTTCAAAAGTAAGCAATTTAAGGCATAAAAAATCACAAATCTAAACTGAAAAGCACAAATTATATAAATTATATTATAACGCGCACGCTTTTACCAACCCTCCTTTTGCTGTGAGATGAAAGCAAGATATACCTAAAGGTAGGTAGATAGACAGGTAAGATAAATTCCCCTCGTAGGAATGTTGAGAATCTGTATAAATGGGAGGAGTAAGATCAGTGGCACCTAATTACGTCAGTAATCCTTCGCGACTCCTTTTAAGCCTGCGGTGTAAACTTTACGTCCCTATACGTCTTTTAAATCGGAAATTTAAAATCTATAATAATTAAGAGTAACTGAACTATGTACATATTGTGTGTATTAAATATGTATATAGCTGTACTGGGCTGGCTGCTGCAGGTGCTGAAATCCTCAAACGGCGAAAATTAGTTTATTTAGTTTTTTTAAAACACGTGGCCCCCGCTAGGAATTTCTCCTGCATCGTGGGTGCGTTTACAAACATTTAGCTCACATACACAAACAGCCAGACTCGAAACAACCATCTGCGGGTCTTACAAGTATTTGTCCGTGCGGGAATCGAACCCGCAACACATAGCGCAGTCGATCACTCAGCCATTGCGCCAAACGTGCCGTCGTTAGCAGTTAGGAGCAGGAATTACGCTGAAATCATCCCTACTGAACTTAAGATTCTACCCTCTTAAACATCTGGTCTCCTGGTATTTTTATTGCTACTATTTCATATCTTTCCCATCATTCCATCAACAAATATTGGCGCGTTTGCTTTCACATTAAACCAATTCACCGGGGCTACTATATTCACACCATTAAATTAACATTCGCCCCCACTTCTCTTTGAAAAAAAACTATGTTGGAACACAGCGCGAGCTATTTTTTATAGTTCGTCTACACAGTATTAAACTAACCAGCTAAACAAAACCATTTTGGTTTTTGGAACCAAACGCGGGTGTTGAGGATGTCAAAGAACCTTTTTTTTTATTTTGCACTATTCTAAATAACACCCGGATGAAACGAAGTTATTATTTATTATGTACAAAAACCTGTATACACTCAACAAAAATAATCGTCGCGACACCACACTGTTCAATGCAGAATAGAAAGACGAAATGAAAATAACTGGCTTGCTTTCTATAAAAGAGAGAGACGCCGCACGGCTTACAACTATAGCAAAAAGTGCCGTTACAACTTTTGGTCTTAATTTTTTCCGTCTAGCCCCCTTTCGCCGTTTTTTTGGGGTTGGCAATCATTAAATAACTTCTCCCGACCTAGGAGGAGGGGCGTGTCAGACTTTTACTGTCTAACCCACTTATGTTCCTTCTTTTGTCCTTTGTGTTCCGGGGCCGCGGTATCTCTTTCGAACAACCGGCAGGCAGTGGCCCTGGTGGCGCCTCTGCTTTGCTGACATTTCTTTGTGGTGCGCGTGTACCTAACATGCACACGTCGTCGACACGGCAATAACAACCACTTGGATCGACCTTCGTTAACCTACGCTTGCCTAGGTTGGTTTCCAAAATTCTGTTTTTGTTTGATATGTTATAATTATGTTCAGTAGTATGAAGTTACCAAAGCGCCCACTCAAAACTTGTGAGCAATAGTGCGCGACCACGTCTCACTTCATGAACAGCTAGAAGAACTAATTATCCAAGTACACACGACGGCCGGTCAACCTATTCTAAACTATTATAACCTGATCTCTCTACTACGGATCGCACACCGTAGTAGAGAGATCAGGTTAAAATGGTTTTGTGTAGGTTGATGTGCCGTCGTGGGGACCTACCATGTTGTATACTTTTTTTTTGTTTTTTAGTCTTCTTCATCTTGTGTTTCTAAAATCTTCGGAAGCCTTTTATTAAACCAATTCTGGATATAAATCCAACAGTTTACTTCCGAGGCGGTCCCGTAACAAATTTATTTATATTGCTTGGTGGGTAGTTTATGAATTATCATCATACATATTTGTTTTACTATGTCTACATGGATGATCTACTAATTTCTTTTATTAACTATGGAAAATGAGTATTCATTTTTTGATACTCGTTATAGGTAGGCCGAAAGTCTGGCAACCAGTCTTACCTAGGGGTAGCTAAAGCTGCTGCGTCAGCTGCATCCAGTTAGACTGGAAGTAACCTGAAAATATGTTGGGGCCGACTTCCGATCAGTTGCCACCATCTGCCTCCCATCACCAAGTGATGAGATTTGCATGTGTGCTTTATCTGATTCCGATAATTTCCTAGTTTCAACTATACAAACATACAACTAGACTACATCATTTTAAAATAGAAACAAATACAAAAAAAAAATCATTTTTAGTTTTTCTTTTTTTTAATATTTTATGATGATTATTTTTGGGAGTTTAATACTTTATTTATTGATTTTTTGAATTATTCTAATGTTTTTAATTAAAACTCATTATAAACATTAGAATAATTAGGAATTAGAGGGTGTTAATTGTAATTAATAAAAATATCTAAAATAAAACATATTTTTTAGACCACAGATCGTGACGTCACCTCCTTTGCTATCCTTACATAGTCATTTACTTTTGGTATATTGCGTGAACTATACAATATCACAATATACCTGCTATGTAACGAGTTCATTGATCAGCGTTACGTTGTGTACAGGTGCGACCGCGATCGGGCTAGCACGAATAGACGGGATGGCGGCGGTGTTCTTGTGGCAATTTTAAAAACTCTCCAACCCATTGAAATAGACTTAAACACTTTCGCTAATGCCATTCCTCTGCATAACTACATAGAACAGGTTGCTGTGGAAATACCCAGTGGCCAAAAATCTAAGTATCACGTCGTGGCAGCTGCATACATTCCGCCTAAAACTCCCCCGTCTGTGTATGAAAAGCACTTTGATACACTCTATGAAGCTCTATGTAACCCTAATGTCGATTTGTTTTATGTGGCCGGAGATTATAATCTTCCAGAAGCAATATGGCATATGCCTCCTACCTCGAATACTCCCATTAATTCCCGTATATGCTTCAGTTCAACTCCGTCCTGTGACCATCTTAATAACTTTATGTCTCTACTAAGTGCCTCTCAGTATAACTATACATTTAACTCTAAGGGTAAAATATTAGACCTATTAATTTCCAATGCCCCTTGTAGTGTGCAACTAGAATCACCTCCCTTGCTTGCTGATGACACTTATCACCCTCCATTCGTTTGCAATATAAATATTAAAATTGAAGATCCTCCCCTTGATAGGCAACCGCTAAAAAAATACAATTTTTACAAAGCAGACTATGAAAATATAAACGATTTGATACAGAAAACTGAATGGCCTGAACTTCTTAATCATGAAAAATCTGAAGAAGCTTTGTCGTTGTTCTATAATAAACTAGACCAGATTATCAGTTCTCACACTCCCCTAGCATGTTCTAGATCCTCCAATTATCCAATCTGGTTCTCACGACCTTTGATAAACACATTTAAAAAGAAACAAAAAGCCTGGACCAAATGGAAGAAGTATGGAAACATATCGGATTATGAAACATTCACTACACGGAGAGCCAACTTCAAGGAAATGTGCGGTAAATGCTTCTCTAAGTACATAAGTTCGGTGGAAGACAGCCTGCACACAAATGTGAAACACTTCTGGACATATGTATCAAATAGAAAAGACAAACCGTGCATCCCAGCAAAAGTACATTACAAAGACACCGAAGCCACTGAACCTGAAGTTATCTGTGATATCTTTTCGAATTTCTTCCACTCTGTTTACGAACCCGCTTCACCACTCTTATCACAATGGCAACCACCCACGGAAACTTCCTCAACTTGTGATATAATGTCTACCTTATGCTTTAATGAAGAAAAGATCCTAAGAGAGCTAAGATCACTGGACCCTGCTAAAGGTCCAGGACCTGACGGCATACCTGCATATTTTCTACGCCGCACTGCCGCTCACATCTGTAAACCTTTAGCTATAATTTATAATAAGTGCATAACTGAGGGAGTATTTCCAAAAGAGTGGAAACGTGCAAACATCACACCTGTGCACAAGAGTGGCTCGAAGGGTAACGTGGAGAATTACCGCCCAATCTCACTTCTGTCCACTTTGTCAAAGGTTTTTGAAAAACTTGTCCACAATGAAGTGTATCCGGTTCTACACAATGTCATTATACAACAGCAACACGGCTTCGTTAAACAGCGATCTACCACTACGAACCTCCTGTCTTTCTCTAGTTTTCTATTTGACAGCTTTGACAACGGACTGCAAGTAGACGCTGTATATACAGACTTTTGCAAGGCCTTTGACAAAGTGGATCACGAGCTGCTGCTTAATAAAATAGCTTTTAATGGGATCCGAGGCAATTTATTACGGTGGTTTGCCTCTTATATTTTGAACCGCTGTCAAAGAGTAGTCATCAATGGATACTGTTCAAGGGTCATCGAGGTTACATCGGGCGTCCCACAAGGCTCTATCCTTGGGCCATTATTATTTAACATATTCGTAAACGATATTGGTGATTGTTTTCGTCACACAAAATTTTTAATGTACGCCGACGATCTGAAGGTCTACAAATCCATAAAAACTGTGGACGACTCTATTTTATTCCAACAAGACCTGGACAGACTAACAGACTACTGCAATAGAAACAAACTAAAGCTAAGTCTACCGAAATGCAACTTCCTCACGTTTACTAAAAACAAACACATAATTAAGTACACCTACATCCTTTGTCATGTGCCTTTATCTCAACTGAATTCAGTTCGCGATCTCGGTGTTATACTTGACACCAAACTATGCCTAGACTCGCACATTAACAAAATAGTCAGCAAAGCTTTCCAACTTTTCGGATTTATCATGCGGTCCACCCTTGATTTCAAAAAAACCACATCGTATTTATGTTTGTATAAAGCTCTTGTTCGTTCACAACTGGAGTATGCAGTTTCGGTATGGAATCCCTTCTACAAAAAATACGCTGAAATGGTGGAAAATGTTCAGTACAAATTTTTGCGTGCTATGCATTATAGATGCCATAAATCTTACCTACCGTATCCGGTTTTACTCAGTAAATATAAGCTCCTCCCCCTTAGCTCTCGAAGGAAATACCTTGAAGCGACGGTCTTATACAATATAGTCAGAAACAAATTTAACTGTACAAACCTAAACAACATGATCTGCTATGCTGTACCTAGAACCATTCACAGGCGACAGGTACGCGCAGGTACCCTTTTTGCACTGAACACCTGTCGAACTAATTCAGGCCTGCGCTCACCTATCCGCCGTATGGTTGACACATATAACGTTACCTTTGTAAACATAGATATATTTAATTGCAGCATAAATAAGTTCAAAAGCCTCCTTCTTAGTTCCCTACTTAATACCCAATCTACTTTATTACAGTAATTTCTTCTAGTATCTGTCTATAGTATCTTTAAACTCCTATATATTTATACATAATGTTCAGTCATGTTTTAAATAACATTCTTACTATTTGTTACGTGTACTGCTACCATTATTCCTAGCGTTTACAATTCTTCTTTTTAAATTTGTATGTCTACCCGTGGACAGCGTCGTGGGTTACATTATGACCACAACACTCAATTGTTAAACTAGTTGTAAGTTTTTATAATGTAACTGTTTGCTGTTCCTCAAAATAAAAAAATAAAATAAAAATAAAAATAAAATAAAATGTCATTTACCTAGGTATTAATATTTGTGGGAAAAATAAATTGGAGTCTAACTTATATCAACACTTTCAACGGCTCCGCGAGTTTATTTTGTAAAGGGGGCGATGGTTGTTTTGGTTTTAAACGTGGTTTAAAATATTACAAAGAAATGCTGTTGTTCTTTATTTTATAGAGTGACTAGCTGTGCCCAGCGGTTTCACCCGCTGAGGTTTAGGGGTATAAAAAATAGATGTTAGCCGATTCTCAGACCTACCCAATATGTCCCCAAAATTTCATAAGAATCGGTCGAGCCGTTTCGGAGGAGTACGGTAACTAACATTGTGACACGAAAATTTTATATATTAGTTAATAATTAAGTGCAATCATGCTGTTTGGTGATTGTGTCCGTCTTATTAGACTTGTGAATGTAGTGAAAATTTCTATGGCTTTAAGATTCATAACTAAAATCGTACAAAAGAAAAGTGATGAATATCATAGAGTTGTAACTAAAGCATAGCAGTCGCGTAAACCACACTATATAGTTCTGTCTGCTCTCTATATGCGACACAAATTGATATGTCATCAGGAGGAGGGTGTACCTCGCGGTCTACCGAGCAAATAGAAGGCTGGCCACGTTGACGTTTACTAGTATAATCTCTCTCTATAACTGTTGAGTATCCTTCATAGTTCTAGAATGTGAAGATTTATACTTGATGGATTTTTGGAGTTTACTCCTTAAGAATCGATTTTCATATATTAAGGCGCCCGGTATGAGAAAAATGTGAGGTGTAAAATCTACTGATGAATGACCTCGTTACGTTTTTGGTACACGCGCACCAAAAACGTAACGAGACGTACAGTTGAATATTACTAGATGGCGCTTTATAAAATTTGTCGTCCGTCAGTGAAATACCTTTTTTTTTTTACTTAAGGAGTAAACTCCAGTCATGCGTCGGAGCTGACACACACACTTTTTTGTTGTTTTATTATGCCCAGGTTTTACTAGCTGCACGCTCAGCTCCTAATTAATGTAGTTTGATGATATACTATATATATAGCATCCAACACTAAAATATTTCAGAGTTACGTACCTCAAAAAGAAAAACGGAACCCTTCTTGGGTGACTTTGTTCTTAGTCTGTGTGCCTTTATCTCGGGAACGCGTAACGGTATCGAGTTGAAATTAAAACTGTATAATTAAGTCTGTGGTCCCTTGGAGCTGTGATTAACCCGCTTAGTCTACGCAGTCAAAAGAAATGGACGTTTATGTCGCAAGTTTGTATGGAACCCTCGAGATGTGCGAGTCCGACTCGCACTTGGCCGGTTTAATACAATTTGAAACCGTAGTTTCTGATAGTAGCGCGTTCAACTAAACAAACTCTTCAGCTTTATAATATAAGGATTGGTTTAAAGCAGTTTTCACCACAGAGACTAACCGCGATCAGCAAATTAAAGTCGCGTTCAACAGTTGCTAGGGTCAAATATACCATTGCAATTATGACACCGATGGCTCGTTAACTTTCTTGATTGGTGAAATCCACCCTCAATCGTCCATAATTACGTTAACCAGTTCTAACAGCCCCAAGTACGTGTTCGAGCCTAGAAGGAAGCTTTCAGAACGGTGAAAGAAAATATCGTTAGAGGACCGACATATCCTGTAACAGAACTTAGTAGATTTTCAACTGACTTCTAAAAAGGGAGAGGGGTTCTGTGTTCGGCTGTATTATTTAAATGTTTGTTACCTCACAATTTCGTAAATACTGGTATGATTTACGTGATAATTTTCTTTTGTTAGAAGTTTCCGAGGTGGTCCCATAAACGTTTTATTCACACTGCTTTTTTTTGGGGTGGGAAATCATCAAATAACTTCCCCCGCTCTGGGAGCAGGGGGGAGTGTCAAACTTGTACTGGCTTAAACCCACCCATGTTCCTTCCAATGCTCTTTACGTTCCGGGGCCGCGGTATCTCTTTCAAACAACACGCAATTCCGGGACAACCCGCAACCCCGGTAGTCACACTGCTTGGGTAGTTTAACAGTTTATCTTCTAGAATACATCGTGATTCCTTTACGTGTATGTGAATGATTTTTTTACGCCTGGGAAATCATCAAATAAGTTCCCCCGCTCTGAGCGATGCGGGGGAAAGAGTCAGACCTTCTTTTGCCGTTTATGTTCAAGGGCCGCGGTATCTCTTTCGAATAACCCGCAACCCCGGTAGGCAGAGGCCCTGGCAGGTCTCTCTGCTTTGCTGGCATTTCTGAGGCGAGCGTGCAACACGAACGCGCCATTGATACGGCCTGTATGTGGATGTTCCGCTTATAATTTAAGTAACAATGGAAAATTAATACTCGACATGAATTTGAGTGAGACACGATCTTACCACAACTGAACAGGCTGAAATAAAAAAAAAAAGGTTTTTTGACGTACAAAATATGTATTTTTCTGTAATAAATGATGATTACTGCTATTTGTGAATATTAAAGATACGGACATTAAATTAGTTTTACAAATATTTTTGTATACAATACATGAAAACATTTATAAATACAAAGAGTGTTAGCCCACTGTAGTCGGAATAAATAAAAGTTGGCTCAGAGTTGTGGCATGCGTATGAGTAGACATAGTAATGCATGAGTATTACTAGTAGTGTAACTAAAATCATCCCTCACTCTTTGATTTCATGATGAGTAATTTCATCTGAAAATACGCATTTTGTGCACCGGTTCAATGGTTCAATTATTGGACCTAAGAGACTGTGATAACAAAATGGTTTCTTTTTTCTCTAGTTCTCAAACTACTCAGAAAAAGTAGTATTTTGTTGTTGTAAATTGAGTAGAGTATTGACTAAATTTTGAATAACTACCCGATACCTATATGGCAAATGTTTGATTTGATTCAACATTTTTACTGTATTACAGCTCAAAGAATAACCTATCAACTGAAAAATATCGTCAGAAAAAAACGTGAATTGTAAAAAAAGCTATTGCTACTGAATAAAATAAAAATATTTTTCTAAAGCATCGAGGTGCAATTGTACGAGAGCATCAGAAACTGGGCTGTTCATGTAGAAAGTTGTTCGAGTCCTGTCGATCTCATTGTGTGCCTTTGAACCCGCTCCTTTGACGTGTTGTCAAAGGAAATACCAGGAGAGCATAGACGAGAGAATGCCTTAGTTCGGTGCGTACTCCAGTGGGGTTAACTTACTTCAGCGTTTATAATGATTGTAAAAATACTTTTGCCTTTTTCGGTACGTTTTTTCTCGGATTTCGGTCCGAAGTATCCGCTTGGTCGATCGTGATTTCATTGGTCAAGGATTATGCGGCCCTGGTGTAGGTGGTTTCTTAGAAGTTGCGGATGAAATGGACCTGTGATATCGGAAAAAGTGTTTTAAGAATTATGGCTTGTTATGAATCTCGAATTATATCTTGCTTGATATTAAGCTGTTACCTACCCTGTTTTAATTGAAAGGCCACACATCCATTTCAATAAAAGATTTATCCGTTCACATCTATTTACATTTTGCTTAAACTCAAATGTCATGTCAAATTTTATCTCCGTGTTGTCAAAAAACGATTTTTCCATGGAATTACTAAGTACTGTTTGTTATTCAATGTTTGCGTATGGAATTATTAAGTACAGGTTCTATTATTAAGCTCCTTGATTCTATCCAACAGAGAAATTCCTGAGAAAATGTCTTATTTTTATATCATGTTACGGTTGTCGGTCTGGAACAAGCTTTCACAACTTAAGCCTACTGGAATCTCGTCGTAAAACGTTGAAGGACACTCCAAGACGTTTGTGGAATGCTGGCTGAAAATTCAAATGTATTTTTTGCTCTTTTTTCGCAATACTTTTTTAAAACAGCGGGTAATTTATTCGGATAGTGAGAACGATACACGAATTTCGAAGTTATGGTTTGAACGTGACGTGTTTCGGTGTATTATTAAGATTTGTTAGAGTTTCGTGAACTATTTCGGTTAAAGTATTGCAAATGTACTAAGCTTTTGCTCAATGTTAGAGATATATCATTATAATCGGTGGCTTTATTCTATCTAATGCTGAGTATACCTCAATACTTTTGTGCCATGGATCCCTGGTTGTCGTGTCTTCCAATCGAGGTTTATCCCAGATCTTTTGGGTATTATTCACAGCTGTATGCTATGGGTCTGTCTGGCAGCACTTCCCCTTCACATAATGTTACCATCAGCTATCTAGCCTTAGGGGTTGCGGGTGGTTCAAAAGAGATACCGCGGCCGGGAACGTAAAGGGCAATAGAAGGAACATGGGTGGGTTTTAGTCAGTACAAGTCTGACACTCCCCCCCGCTCCGCCCAGAGCGGGGGAAGTTATTTGATGACTTCCCACCCCAAAAAAATAAAAAGCTATCTAGCCTTTTATCTGTTGGAGTCTGTGGAGCATTTTAGCAGTGGCTGATATTATAAAGCCACAAGCGTTTCTGTTTTGTACATTGACGTATTTACAAAAATCTTGAAAATAGTTAAAACAATAACCGCTAAAATAATTAAGCCAGCAATTTAATCAGGAACGTCTTTGTGAAGACAATCGCGTCTTAACGATTCCCTTTAATCTGGGGAGCACCAAAAAGGTGTGGACATCGGTCGCTGTAATTGGCTTGTAAAAGAACGTAAGTGGAAGATCCGTGACGACCACCATAGTTTGACTGTTGGAAAACTATTTGTTGGGCTTTAACGTGTATGTGTTAAGGATGGTTTTGGGTTGTGAGATGTGCTGATTTCTCGGTTTGAACGAGCGTGCCACGTCGGGCAAGTTTGAGATAACGTCCCTGTGAGTGTTATCGGCCAATCAGTAGCGACGTGTTAAGGGGACGACGCGGTAAACTACGGATGTTTGTGTGAAAAAAGTTTTTGTGTTGCTCTTTTCTTTTTTCTCCGAATGTCCCGTTTGATTTTTCTCTAGATCGACTTTTGGTGTCACGTGTTTTATAAAGTGCTATGTCGTATTTGTTTTGTTATTTTATGGTTTTGTTTTGTGTTGGTAAAAGTTTTTCAGTTCATTACAAGTTAGCAATCATTTTGATTTAGAAGGAATGAATCGAACGTTTTCTCATGCTGTGGGAGATTGGTTTAACAAGGTTTTGATTGCCATTCTGCGTCATATGATATCAAAGTACCAAATCAAATCATTTATTTCAATTACACCATTACAGGCACTTTTGAATGTCATGAAAACAAAAACGATGCTGCTACAGTCCCAGTCACAAGACTTAATAACTAGTGAAAGTACTGTAGTTGCCCATTCCAAAGCGTAGATCTCTATGGAGAAGAATGGGCAAGAAACTTCATGGACACTCTTTTAAATCATATTTTTACAAAACCATGGATACATCATTCATGTTGAGATTACCTAAAAAGAAAGACTAAAAATAGAGCAAGCTACCACATACACTATTCAACCTAAGTACGCAAGATTCCACAGCCACTGAACATAAAGGGCAATAGAAGTAACATGAGTGGGTTTAGGTCAGTAAAAGTTTGACACTTCCCTCCGCTCCCGACCACAGCGAGGGAAGTTATTTGATGATTTCCCATCCGCTAAAATAGGCCAAGTATCTTTTTTTTTTAAAAAAACGTTGCCCCACACTAGGAATTTCTCCTGTATCGTGGGTGTATTTACAAACGTGTATTTTTAAACTCACAAACACAAACAGCCAGACCCGAAACAACTATCTGTAGGTCATACAAATATTTGTTCCGTGCGGGAATCGAACCCGCGACACGCAGCGCAGCAGTCGATCGCTCAGCCACTGCGCCAACCGTGTCGTCAAACACGTATATGCAGCTAATTTATTTTTCACTCATGCGAGGATGCCTCTAACGCATCCTCACTTGTGTGGGTGTAATACTACCCTGGAAAAAGCTGAAAGTCACTTGTTTTTTGTGTCATTGCAATATCATTTTGGGTTGAAACCATACCTGGGGGAGTCTGCTGGTTAGGGTGATATTGGGGGTCAAAGTTCCAACATTTTCTTAAGTTTTTTTTTTCAATTCTTTTTTTTGATGTGATAAACTTACTTTAAATACCTCCCTGCTCCCCTTACTATACAATGCGCCCGTCAGCACAATGTTTTGGGGGCGTTACGTTGAGTTCTATCGTAAAACGTTTTTTCACCAAAAAAAAGTCTACCTACATTTTTTGCGTTGTGTTACTTAGTTTTATGTGTAGAATGCATGTTTGACAGCTTTGTGTAGGGTTTGTGTACCTCAATCTTTAAAGAACATTTTTATTCGGCATTTTGTATTCAAGTTAAAACGCCAGAACGAAATAATAAATCTATTATGAATGGATTTTATGATGTTCGATTTCAGTGCAACTAGGGCTCTGAGTTTTCAAAAAGAAAGGCGCCCATGACCATTTATGGCTGTGTCAAATTGCAATAAACAAAAGTGAATATACAGTCGGGTTATCCGTTCAATGTATCTAAAAGTCTGATTAAAAAAAAAACGTTTCCCCACACTAAGAATTTCTCTTGTATCGTGGGTGCATTTACAAACATTTAAACTCACATACACAAACAGCCAAACCCGATACAACTACCTATAGTTCATACAAATATTAGATTTTTTGCGGGATCGAACTCGCGACACGCAGCGCAGCAGTTGATCGCTGAACCACTGCGCAAACCGTGCCTTCAAGCTTGAATCAAATAAAACTATCAATTAAATCCTTAATTACCCAAGTTTGAATCAAATAAAACTATCAATTAAATCCTTAACTACAAAACCTAGTAGAAAAAACCCAGAACTCGATAAATCTATCGTTTACATCGCCTTAAGTGCAGCGTGGCGTGGCTGTGACAGGGCTAATCAGTGGCTATAGAGATGAGAGATGCACTGCCTCTGGATCCTATTGATCGGGTCTCGGTACCAAATAAAACGAGTTGGCATCCAATTTAGAAGGCTTTAGTTGTATACATTGTGGCTGTTTAATTAAAAACCAGCCGCGCACTGAAGGTTCAGTACAAACTTGCGACACAAACAGCCGTATCTTTTGACTGCATAGACTTAGAGGGTTGATTTTGACAGCTCCTAAGGACCACAGACCTGGGGCCTTAGTCTGCTATTACAATGGTGTCAGAATGGTCGATCGCTGATCGCGTAATGGTTGATTTTGACATCTACTACATACTAAACTTGTCATTCTGACACTATTGTAATAGCAGACTAAGGCCCCTGAGTATATGGTATTAATTTCAACTCGATACGTGCACGTGTTCCCGAGATAAATGTTCTTGACAAATAGACAGACAGACGGACAACGATGTGATTGTATAAGGCTTCCGTATTTTCCTTTTGAAGATGTGTTTAAGCACATCTTACTCACACGTTACGTTGTTCCTCTGTGGATGGAGTACATGGAGTTTCTTGCCCATTCTTCTCCATAGAGATATACGCTTTGGAGTGAGCGAAGACAGTAAATCTCACAGATATGATGTCTTGTGGCTGGGATTGTAGCTTCATTTTAGTACTGTCATTGTTTTGATATATTATATTGATATATTTGATATATTGATATATTAGATTTTTTGCGGGATCGAAAACGGGACGCAGCGCAGCAGTTGATCGCTAAACCACTGCGCAAACCGTGCCTTCAAGTTTGAATCAAATAAAACTATCAATTAAATCCTTAATTACCCAAGTTTGAATCAAATAAAACTATCAATTAAATCCTTAACTACAAAACCTAGTAGAAAAAACCCAGAACTCGATAAATCTATCGTTTACATCGCCTTAAGTGCAGCGTGGCTGTGACAGGGCTAATCAGTGGCTATAGAGATGAGAGATGCACTGCCTCTGGACCCTATTGATCGGCTCTCGGTACCAAATAAAACGAGTTGGCATCCAATTTAGAAGGCTTTAGTTGTATACATTGTGGCTGTTTAATTAAAAACCAGCCGCGCACTGAAGGTTCAGTACAAACTTGCGACACAAACAGCCGTATCTTTTGACTGCATAGACTTAGAGGGTTGATTTTGACAGCTCCTAAGGACCACAGACCTGGGGCCTTAGTCTGCTATTACAATGGTGTCAGAATGGTCGATCGCTGATCGCGTAATGGTTGATTTTGACATCTACTACATACTAAACTTGTCATTCTGACACTATTGTAATAGCAGACTAAGGCCTCTGAGTATATGGTATTAATTTCAACTCGATACGTGCACGTGTTCCCGAGATAAATGTTCTTGACTAATAGACAGACAGACGGACAACGATGTGATTGTATAAGGCTTCCGTATTTTCCTTTTGAAGATGTGTTTAAGCACATCTTACTCACACGTTACGTTGTTCCTCTGTGGATGGAGTACTTCATGGAGTTTCTTGCCCATTCTTCTCCATAGAGATATGCGCTTTGGAGTGAGCGAAGACAGTAACTATCACAGTTATGATGTCTTGTGACTGGGATTGTAGCTTCATTGCGAATACAGTAAATCTCACAGTTATGATGTCTTGTGACTGGGATTGTAGCTTCATTTTAGTACTGTCATTGTTACGTCATGTCAAAAGTGTCTGTAACTGGCCGAATTGAAACTTGGAAGCCTTTTAGAAGATTTTCTGATTTTGAATTTGTTCGGGTCGGCTCCCACTTTAAGCTCGCGATATTATGTGGAAATTGTAAAATCAAATGCTATCCTATCCGTAATGCACACATTTTACTGATGCACGTTTGCAGTATGTGTATGTTTGTGCTTGGTTGGTGGCTATAGGCTTGCCCCCTTATGGGACTTTAACATAACAGTTCTCCTGATGTTTGATAGTAGCGTTAAAAGCAGCAAAACCTCGGTATTGAGTAACAGTAACTGAATTTAAAAAAATCAAAATGTAATTTTTTGCTATAATCCTTACTAATATTATAAAAGCGAATTGATTTTGTATGTTTGTTTGTTATGTCTTCACGCCTAGATGGCTAAACCGATTTTGATGAATTTTGGTACAGAGATAGTTGGGACCTTGGAGACGGACATAAGCAATTTTTTTTAAAGGTAGAAATAAGGGAGAAAGAGGGAAAACTTAGCTTTGCTATTACAATAAATAAGGCGCAAGGGCAAAAACTACAGATAGCAGGTTTCTGCAAATCAGGAAAGGGGAACTGTATTACGCCGAATTTAACGCGAGTGAACGGGCAAAAGTTGGTACCTATATTTTATTTTTACCAAATAAAAATAGTAATTGTATTTATTGAGTTTGTTTCGGCTGTTTCTTCTCAGAGTAGTCGGGTACGAAACACCGGCCTCATCTAGTCTTAAAAAAAAATGACGTGTAAAAGTGTTTGTGAAAACCTACTTGCAAAATAAACATCATTTATCATTTATCATTTAGCGCCATACTAAAAAAATGCTCTATCAAACAACTTCAAAAATAAATAGGTTTCCTTCTCATGCAATACTGTTTGTATGCTGAAATATTATAATATATCGTTTAAATAATATAATTAAAAAATCAAACGACAAAAAACATTGGAAATTGTTTTAATTTTAAGCATAATAATTAAAATTCAGTTTCAACCAAATAAATGTAGTCTGAACCGAAGTCTGAGGTCGAAACCCCCAGGCACTCCACTATACATTTATTTCTGTATCTCTTCTCTTTGTTGAATTATTTAATTTTTATACTAGTTGCCCTGCGCGGTTTCACTCGCGTTTTTTGTTTCTGCCCCGCTACCATGTGTAGTATAGCGTGATGTCATGTAGTCTATCATATGGCTCATAGCACACGGCGTATTTTAAACGCGCAGACGACGCACAGATTACGCGCGTATACGCAATTCAAACGAGTTTCGATCGCAACCTTGTAACTTAAACACACGGGGCGATTGTGAAACGCGCCTCTACTGCGCGTAAACGCGCAGATACAACGTTACAGACGCGCTGTAGTCGTAGCACACAATAAACTATTACTGCAGCTGAAGCGCGGGCGATGTAGTGGTGGCGTGAGCACAGCCCCCTTGCCCCTACTCCGCTCCTTTGTACGCGCGTATGTATCGCTTCAAACGCGCGTGTACGCGCTTCATGCGCGCGCTTGTAATATCAATGCAAACGCAACAATCAGTGTCTACAGCACCGAAGACGCGCGTTCCTGAAACGCGTGTCTTCTGCGCGTTTAAAATACGCCGTGTGCTATGGGCCTATGTTACTCAGTAAAAATGTAGTGAAATAATTTTTCAAAATGGTTTTTGAGATAAATCGTAGCAAACAAAGAAAAAAAATATGATAGAATTATTTTATTCCATCGATCAACATATACCCGCTCACCTACTTTTGTTTTAGTCTTAGCAAATGTGTCCTTATTTTTGCGGATAGGATATCATCAAATAACTTTCCCCGCTTTGGGCCAGACTGGGGCGAGTGTCAGACTTGTACCGACTAAAACCTACCCTTGTACCTCAAAAATCAACTAAATCCAGCTAAAACACTAGGCAGTGGCGAAGGGCAGGGCATTTTTGTGGGTCTGTCTTTTGTAATGTGACGTTCAAAAAGCGCTGATTATCAGCCTAATTTGAATAAATGTCTTTTGATTTTGATTTTTGAACTAAAAAAAAATAACACTCACCGCGAGAGCAGTAGACCAAAACCTTCCATTCCATAGATAATTTAGCTCAAAACATCATAAAGTTTCAAATTAATATCTCACGCATGTAATGTCCTTTAATACAATTGTAACGATGCGTGTAAGGGACGCGAGAATAAAGTACGCCATTAAACATTCCGTTTTTAGGGTTTCGTACCTCAAATGAAATAAAAGAGAACCCTTATTGGATCACTTTGTAGTCCGTTTGACTATCTGTCTATCTATCTGATAAGACCTATCTCTAGAACGCGTGAAAGTAAGGAGTTGAAATTAAAAAAAAAATATACCTACTGAAATCTATAGTCCTTTGGAGTAGTGGAAATAATATATGTCTAAGTCTACGCAGTCAAAAGATATAGCCACTTAAGTCACAAGTTTGTACGGAATTCTCGGTGTGCGAGTCCAAAACGCATTTGTTTTTTTTTTAATATCGCCCATTGTCACAGTTATATACTGTCGAAGTTTAATTTTCAGTTCAAAGGGGGGAATATAATCAGTGCCTTTCAAACGACACGTAACAACAACGACTACTTTATTGCACATGATAGTATCACGCGTTCCCGAGAAAAAAGGTCTTGACAGACAGACAGACGGAAAACGCCGTTCCGTTTTTTCTTGTTGAGATACGGAACCCCAAAAACAACACTTAGCCGACTCAGGAATCGAAACCAAGACATGCTCAGTTAGCTTACCGTCCGTCCGTCTATTGACGACAGGCCGTGTTGACGGCGCGTTAGTGTTTCACGCGCGCCTCAAAAAGATGTCAGCAAAGCAGAGGGGCCTGCCAGGGCCTCCGCCTGCCGAAGTTGCGGGTTGTTCGAAAGAGATACCGCGGCCCCGGAACGTAAAGGGCAATAGAAAGAACATGGGTGGGTTTTAGTCAGTACAACTCTGACACTCCCCCCCGTTCCGCATAGAGCAGGAGAAGTTATTTGATGATTTCCCACCCCAAAAAAAAAAAGACATGCCCAGTAACTGTTGCGATTACCGAGACAAATGATTTGATCGCCGTCGTTACAAGGGGATTAAACAAGAAGTTTGTTTAAAACCGTATCATTTGAGATAAGGTAAAATTACGCGGTATTAACGTCGAGATTATCGCCGGACACACTGGCTCCCTCTATCATCGCAGTCTGGTGGCAATAAAAACAAAGTCTTTTCCTACCACTTACGCGGTTATACCCTCGAATTACCACCCAATAACAATTGCTACGGCCGACCGCACGGTTTTCGCTTGACGTTTGGTGTGAGCTATGAGAGGATGCGATTGAGATTTTTCGAGATGGTTAAGAAGCCCCTTAACCATCTTAATTGCATCTAGTAGTGCGTAGTACCTTAAAAGGTAACAAAAATCCCGAAAAATATATGCAATACTTTGACTTCTGCTCTTCAATTTTGAAAAATTGCATACACTGGTATTTCGCAAATATGTTTTTCATATTTTGTTTATTAAAATAAATACAGACAATACTAAAAATGGACAGTAAGCAATAAGTAGCTCACCATCCGTCCGTCTAGACAGTGACGACAGGCCATGTTGACTGCGCGTTCGTGTTGCACGCGAGCCTCAAAGAGATGTCAGCAAAGCAGAGCGGTCTACCAGGGTCGCCGCCTGCCGGGGTTATGGTTTCATCGAAAGAGATACCGAAGCCCCGGAACATAAATTGCAAAAGAAGGAAAATGGGCGGGTTTTAGTCAGTACAAGTCTGACACTCCCCCCCGCTCCAGAGTGGGGGAAGTTATTTTATCAGTTCCCATCCGCAAAACATATTGAATATACAACTTAAAAAATCTAATAATTTACTAATAACCCTTCTAACAGTTCAGTATTTCGGTGTCCTCTACATCTCCCGACTTACGTCACTCAGGAGAACTTGACAGTTCCCGCCTTCGCAGTCTCGTTAGTGTCAGTAATGCGATTTTAACTTTCGCCCGCTCC
Organism: Ochropleura plecta; assembly: GCA_905475445.1. Classification (NCBI taxonomy): domain Eukaryota; kingdom Metazoa; phylum Arthropoda; class Insecta; order Lepidoptera; family Noctuidae; genus Ochropleura; species Ochropleura plecta. Next base: position 19,209,547 of record FR997734.1, read on the forward strand.
CGCCAATGATAAGGGCCAATTGCTCCTATTAAATGAGTTTGTAGTCGTAATTGTTCTACACTTAGACGTTCGACCACAGATTAGTTCAACGAGATACGTTTTTGTGGATACGAGGTACTACATTTCTTTGGTATCTCGAGTTAATTTGGCGGAGATTAAGAACATGTTATAAGTATGTGGATGAGGGTGAAGTTTGGATGTAGGCTCGTTTGTGGCCTAACGAAGTTATGTGGGTGAAATGTTTTTCGGTAGACACGTGTTCTTAGAGTTATTACAATGTCATATTTATAATCTTACTGTACCGGCGTCATCACTTTCGTTACTATCAACCGCTTTCCCTTCATCCCTTTATGTGAATTGATGTGAGCATAAAACGACCTAGATTTTACGTCGTTGGTTGGTGGTTTTGGCATTTCTACTACTTTCTTCTTCTGGTGTAAAAGCATGAACAATTGGAATATACTCTTTGGAAAAGGCGATACAAGCTACATATAACCCTGCCAGGGTTGCGGGTTGTTCGAAAGACAAAAAGGGCAAAATAAAGAACATAGGTGGGTTTTAGTCAGTAAGAGTCTGGTGCTTCCGCTCTGGGGGGAATTTTTTTTGATGATTTCCCATCCGCCAAAAATAATCATGGAGAGACAAATTTATATATTTAATCATTTATGCACAAATGGGAGAAAACACAAAAAAAAACAACATAAAAAAACATAGAGTACAAAGGCACAGCTTATTTCAAAAGAAATTTCTACCAGCAGGCCTGCGAGAGGAAATATAAAGAAAGAAACGTAGACAGTAGCGTGTGAGAACAGGAAGAGAATAGCATCTAAAATATGAATGTTTGAACCTAAATATAAGTATAAGAATATATTCCTGTATTAATACATAACACTAAAATATATAAACAGATATATAAATACAATATTATGAATATTCACAATTGAGAAGAAAGGTAATGCTCTTTTAATCTAATCTTACATACACAATCCTATATATATTCCATTATAATCCCATTATGATATTTCATATTATAAATGCTAATGTTTGTGAGGATGGATGGATGTATGGATGTATGATACTCTTTCACACCAAAACGGCTGAACGGATCTTGATGAAATTTGGCACCGAGGTAGATTATAGTCTAGACAAATACTTTTTTTTTTCGAAATCACGTGGGCGAAACCGCGCGCGCCTGCTAGTTAAACATACATACTTTTAATCAGCGATCCGCTATAATAGCTTCAACTTTCATGCGATGCTTGAAAATATCGTTATTTCCTCCAAAGTTTCACATTGCAATGAGCCAATTTAAATAGTAATATTCCCTTTACACATATAGGGATAGTGTGAGACATCGAAGTTCAATTAAAAGCGGGTGATTGGACCCCAATTAGGTGCGAGACACGCTCTATTAGTCCTTGCTTACATATGCGCGTTGATGCCGAACTAGTGGTATTTTAGAAACTTGTACGGAATCCTGACTAACTTCATATTTGGATAGGACGGCACTGAATCCTAAATCCGACGATTATTTTGTAGGTTTGCCCTTTTCTCACGCGGTATAGGAGTAAATTCACACGACTATTTGCATGGAAATAGTTTAAAAACCATAGTCCCCTTTCATAAGCTACTTTTTATTTAGTGAGTTTCCTTGCACCAAAGCCATGGCGCGGGAAAAAGCTAGTTTTAAATTAAATGACCAGGGTGTCTAAAATGGCCACTGTAGCAGAATCATAATCCTTTTTATTATCTATAATATTATAAAAGCGAAAGTGAGTTTGATTGTTTTTTTGTTACGTGTTCACGCCTAAATGGCCAAACCGATTTTGATGAATTTTGGTACAGAGATAGTAGGGACCCTAAAGTGAGAAATGACGGAGAAAGAATTTAACGCGAGCGAAGCCGCGGGTAAAAGCTAGTATTTATTATATTATCTAGAAGTAACTTGAGAAAAATCAAAAGATCAACTGGACATTTATAAAATAAAAGGACGCCCTTCCTAGCCTTTTCCAACTATATGAGGGTCGACTTCCAGTCTAACCGGATGCAGCTGAATACCAGTATTTTACAAGAAGCGTCTGCCTATCTAACCTTTGCAACCTAGTTAGTACTGGGTACGCCTTGATAAGACTGGTTTTCAGATTTTCGGGACACTGACTATTTAAAATGAACGCATTTTTCAATTAAAATAATTAACTGTCTATATTGATCTACCTTAAACAAAGTTTTTACCGACCATAGAATTACGTAACCAATATCCATGATTTTCAACCGCAACCAGCTAATTATAATCTACACCCCAATTTTCTTCCCGAAAATTTGAATTTGTTAAACCGCGTGAATTAATAAACAAATAATCCGGCTGAAGTTTCTCGAAGTTTCGAAATTCTTCACATTCAGAGTTTGATAATTAAGTGTATCAGTAACAAATCAGGGGGGCTTTTCAGAATACAGGTTGTTTTAAATTTCGTTCAGTTTTAATTGGCAGCAAAACTGGAGTAAATTGAGTCATAATAACCACCTGTAACTGCCCGAGGGTTGCCAGATTAATTAGCGACGGGGCTCATCATTTCTTTCTTCCGTTTTTAAAACATACCAATTTGTCAGAGTCGTCTTTTGTCTCTTTTAGAGCGACCCCTTTGTGTTTAAACGTTTCATGGTTTGTTGGGTTATTTTTTAACGTTTTTGCAAGCTTTGTCTTCGTTTGTTGATGCTAGAGTTTTTCTTCAAAAGTAGCTTCTTGTTGGAAATGGTTCGTGAAGTGTATAAATAGATAAAATGTGAATTTTGGGGTTCAGTAGTGCTACCATGACATCTTATAGCAGTTCTTATTCCTGTGTGAGAAAGAGATGGTGCTAGACACCCTGTATAGCGTTTTCTCTTTCCCTCACTGGAATAAGTTCTGTTTTAAGACGTCATGGTAGGGTAGCAGTACCTTAAAAGGAAAAAAAAACGGAACCCTTGTTGGATCACTTTGTTGTCCATCTGTCAGTCTGTCTGTCAGTGGGTTGAAATTAAAACTATATACTCAAATTTGTGATCTCTATGTGCTGTGAAAATCAACTCTCTAAATCTACGTAGTCAAAATACATGGCCGTTTTTGCCGCAAGTTTGTACGGAACCCTCGGTGCGCCAGTCTGACTCGCTCTTGGCGGTTTTTTTAAGAGAATAAGGTAACCCTAAATTACATTTACATTTTTTTTTTGAGAAAGCAAACGTGTACTCTTCCTCTTGTTAAAGTTCACATTATGGTTCTTCGATACAAAAAAATCGGCGAATGGCAGACTTTTTGGGCGATATTCGATAAAATACACGGAAAACACAACACACCTACACATTATTACATCCAACTTTTTAAAGCGGATCATAATATATCACCAAAAGCAAATAAATCAATGGAAAAGTAATTAAGTCACTCAAAATCAAAGCTTTGTAAGATGTAATTAAAAATCTAATATCTCCATGTGGAATATGATTGAAGGCGTTGACGTATATTAATGGTTTTAACATCTGATTCTGTAATAATTTGAAGAAGCGGTATGTGAATTAGAAGCCCGGCTTAGGATGTTGACACACTGGCGATTTTTTTTTAATTCTAGCTCGCTTAATATGAAGTAATAATGATACAACCTACGGTGGAGCACGCTTGCTTAGAAGAAACTGATTCACTCAAACTTTGAAGAGATTTGAGTTTGATTCGAGGCGAGAGATACGCGGGCCTGCCAAGAGTTTGCCTCTATTTAGTCGTCACACTTAAAATTAAAAACACGACACACGGTTGGCGCAGTGGCTGAGCGATCGACTGCCACGCTGACTGTCGCGGGTTCCATCGCCGCATGGAACAAATATTTGTACAGATAGTTGTTCCGGGTCTGGCTGTTTGTGTATGTGAGTTTAAATGGGGCAACATTTATGTAAAAAAAAACAAATACAAGAAAAATAGGTGCACGGTTCAGATTGGTCGTTTCTTTAAAGAATAACCAGCAAGATACTTCATGGTTACTCTCAAAAATTTGCTCATTAACTCCTGACAAAATGATCTTGGTCGTCAAATGAAGCGTCATTAATGCCTCACAAAACACCACCATTCACCTCATTGCGCTGCCTCAGTCGTACAGTCCTGAGATGGACCGTTCAATGTAGTTTTGAATTGCTCTGTTCAGAACGATACGGCATTTGCCGGGAATCAAGTTCCATCAACTTTCCTCTGCGAACTCGCCACATGTGCGCAACGTCTTTGTTGCATTTGGCGTAAGTGCAAAAGAGAGAGCAGTACAAGTGAATTTACAATGTAAAATCGAGAACTCGAACCCTTCTCACCTACGAAGAGCGAGTCCTGAAATTGCCTCATTGGAAACTCGCTGATAAGTCGTCAGTGTGATAATGTTCTTACGATGTAAGCATATGAAAGGGCCACAAAGCAAAATGATTTATTGAGTAAATAAAGTGTGGTTTCACCCCGCGAGCTTTAAATGGAATTAATTATGAGTTCATATGTTTTACTCGCGGTTTGAAGTTGAATCTTTGAGTTGGATGTTTTGAGTATTTTTCGTGCTGATATTTGAATTTTATCAACTCTAAATTTTTAAGTACATTTCTTCTTATATTTTTAAGAGAGGAGAGATGGAAAGTAAAATTAATGATTTGTTTAAAGTTCATCATCCAAGTTTCTAATCTAATAATAATAAAGAACTAATGGTCGTTGGTTTGAACAGACCGTTCTACAAGCTACTGCAACTACAAACACCGCGTTGTATTCTGGCTATGTCCAGGCACCACATTCCAGTATTAAAACAAAAAAAACATGATGATCGTAGTCACAACAATAATAGTAGAAGTCAAATAAAAAACTATAAGATTTTATTTGTTGAAAATTGACCTGTATTGTAAAAAGGGTTCACTAAACCCACCTTTAATTCTTTTAATAAAACCTCCCTCTAAGCCGTGACAAAACAAACAGGCGCAGCGCGATATCGTGTCGCCAACACTCCCGCGATAAACTAATGAGCTGCCAACAAAGAATACAAGCTAAGGGAACACGCCAGGAGCACATTACCAGGGGAACATAAACCAGAGTTAGTTTGCGAGATGATCAACTGCTTGCTGCTGCGGCTGATGGAAACACCACTACTGAAGCCCACCTTTGATGGAAACAGGGAACTGGCAAGGTACCATAACTTTTGCTCTCATTTTACAGGAAATAAGATTGATGGGGGCTCAGTTGGTCTTCAAGAATTCAACATATCGCCGTTTAATATGAAAAAAGAGGACTCAAATTACAACATGACCAAACATTACTCCTGTAGTCGCCGGAGGACAAGACAGAGGTGGTGGTGTATTACCAACACGCTGCTTCAATTCAAAACTACCACAAATTAATAACATATTTTTAGAGAAGTGCTGATAAAAATAAAATGGTGCATACATGTTGCATATATTTTCTTCTTCGTTAGAACCGTAAAGAAACTTGCTTTCAGTTAGTCGACGCGCAATTCACAATATGGTAGATAGTGGTATATAGATAGTAGTATCCTTACTAATATTATAAAAGCGAAAGTGAGTTTGTTTGTTTGTTACCTCTTCACGCTTTAATGGCTTAACCGATTTTGATGAATTTTGGTACAGAGATATTTGGGAACCAGGAGACGGACATATTTAAAAAAAAAAGTGGGATGTGAGGTAGAGGGAAGAAAAGGGAAAACTTAGCGTTGCTATTATAAATCAATAAGGCGCAAGGGGAAATGTGTTACCCCGAAATTAACGCGAGCGAAGCCGCGGGCAAAAGCTAGTAGATCATATATTGCTCGTCTAAAACGAATATTCAAAACAGGTTGCATATTTGTAATATCTTAGAATGCAAAATATCAAAATAAGAAGGATTACGATTGTATTTTTGCAACAACAAAAAAACGCATTTTTTTATTAGTGTCACTTTTGAATTGAATCAGCGAAATGTTAGATTTGATGAAAGAGTTTGAGTAAATACTTGAAAGTCTTCTGTAAGTCGTTTAACATAAAGTTTGTAATTTAATATCACAAGGTTTTCTGCACATGATACGCTTGCAAGAAGCGACTAAGCCGCGTCAGGGATAACATTACGACATATTGACACTTGCTCCATGCTTTAATGAACGCAAGCATTAACATAAAACACAATATCGTTCTTACCTGTACATAATATAATAATGAATACATAGGTAATGTACCTGAATGTTAAATAATAATCGTTACAGACGAACGATTTTTACTGAGTTCGGTACGCAAAAAAATTGCAATACATAGTAAGTTTAAGGGAATTTTATGATATTACTAGCTGTGCCCAGCGGTTTCACCCGCTGAGGTTTAGGGGTATGAAAAATAGATGTTAGCCGATTCTCAGACCTACCCGATATGTACCCAAAATTTCATAAGAATCGGTCGAGCCGTTTCGGAGGAGTACGGTAACTAACATTGTGACACGGAAATTATATATAAATATTAGAGATTATTTTTCCGACCCAACTATCGACCAATAGAATTGCACCATTCGACGTCACGTGGTACAACCTACATGGTATTATACTGAAATTTTTTTGAAAATTTTCTCTGGTCGTTGTTATGCATAAAAAACAAAACATCAATGCAATCAATGCAATTCTATTGGCCGACATTTGGGACGGAAAAATAATCCCCCGAATACCACACGAGCTTCAAAATTATCTGGCATTTCCCGATAGGTTCCCTGCAAACAAATAAAATCGTCAAGTTTTTCAGGAAAAATCACTCGCGCTTCGCGCTCGTGTTTTTTTAACCTGAAAAGAAAAACTTGACTCCTTCATTTGTTTGCAACGAACCTATCGGAAAATACCCGATAATTTTGAAGCTCTTGTGGTATTATATGTGATTATTTTTCCGACCCAAATATCGACCAATAGAATTGCACCTTTCGACGTCACGTGGTACAACCTACATGGTATTATACTGAAAATTTTTTGAAAATTTCTTCTGGTCGTTGTTATGCATAAAAAACAAAACATCAATGCAATCAATGCAATTCTATTGGCCGACATTTGGGACGGAAAAATAATCCCCCAAATACCACACGAGCTTCAAAATTATCTGGCATTTCCCGATAGGTTTCCTGCAAACAAATAAAATCGTCAAGTTTTTCAGGAAAAATCACTCGCGCTTCGCGCTCGTGATTTTTTAACCTGAAAAGAAAAACTTGACTCCTTCATTTGTTTGCAACGAACCTATCGGAAAATACCCGATAATTTTGAAGCTCTTGTGGTATTATATGTGAATATATTTTATTTTAATTGGCTCCTGCTAGACCGACACTTAACTTTTGACGACACGGTTGGCGCAGTGGTTGAGCGATCGACTGCGCGGGTGCGATTCCCGCACGGAACAAATATTTGTAAGGCCCAGAGATAGTTGTCCGGGTCAGGCTGTTTGTGTTTATTAGATTAAATGTTTGTAAACGCACCCACGATACAGAAGAAATTCTAAGTGTGGGGCAAGGCTTTCTTCTTTTTTTACCACAAATAGGTTGTAAAATGTTGTTTGTATGCGAATGCCTAGAGATCAAGTTTAACTGAAATTGCACGATTTGGAGTTCTCTTAGTTCAGATCTAAGAGTGCGATGTGCTAAATAGCGAATTCAAAAATTGTTTTAGGCTTTCACACCTCAAATAGAAAAAACGGAGCCCTTATAGAATCACTTTGCTGTCCGTCTGTCTGTCAAGACCCTTTATCGGGAAAAGGTATCGATTTGAAATTAAAACCATATACCTACTCAAGATTGTGGGACCTTAGTGCTTTGAAAAATCAACCCTCTAAGTCTACGCAGTCAAACGATATGGCTGTTTATATCGCAAATTTGACGCGACTCGCTCTTCGCCAGTTTTTTTGTATCTATGCAACTGACTAGCTGACAAAATATAAAATATTAGCTTTTGCCCGCGGCTTCGCTCGCGTTAAATTCGGTAGCGCCTTATTGATTTGTAATAGCAACGCCAAGTTTTCCCGTTTCTTCCCTCTTTCTCCCTCATATCCCACTCTTTTTAAAAAAATAATAGCCTATGCCCGTCTCCTGGTTCCCAACTATCTCTGTACCAAAATTCATCAGAATCGGTTTAGCCATTAAAGCGTGAAGAGGTAACAAACAAACAAACAAACAAACTCACTTTCGCTTTTATAATATTAGTAAGGATAAGGATTTTTATTTCACATAGGCCTACATGGGCACTTATAAAACGTCGAGAAAAGGTGCACGGTTCGGGTTGGTCGTTTCGTATGGAGAAGAACCGGCAAGAAACTCCATGGTAACTCTTTGAAAATCATTTGGTTTTACAATGTTGTTGTTACAGCGTTAGTACTTAAGTATGAGAGGACAGCGTTGGCCCGACAATAAGTCATTGCTTACTTTACAAAACGTAAAATAAAATAATACGTTAACAAAAGTTAGCAAGCGTCTAAGAATCTACAAAGCCAACCATGTCCACTCATTCACAAAGAATTGGTAAAAAAGAATCTATGCAAGGATAAGAAAAAGTTACACAAAAAGTCTGTCGTCTGTGTTGCCATCAAACTGTTACCGCAAAATCGCAAACCATAGCTGTTAACAAGCCAGGATTGCGTCTTTAAGACCGTTTAATGAGACCCATGATTACTCTGAAAGATCAGGATTACTTATATGTATGTATTACTAAGTATATGATAAGATGTTATGACCGTAAGTAAGCATGGTGTGTTTATTTTTAGAATAAGGAGTAAGGTAGTTGTTTAATAGTAGAGGGGCCTGCCAGGGCTAGTGCCTGCCGAGGTTGCGGGTTGTTCGAAAGAGATACCGGGGCCTCGGAACATAAAGGGCCAAAGAAGGAACATGGCTGGAGTTTAGTCGGTAAAAGTCACTTACCCCCGCTTCGCCCAGAGCGAGAGAGAGAGAGGGGGAAGTAATTTGATAATTTCCCATATCCAAAAAAAGGTAGTTGTTTAATGATTTTTTGCTACTGAAAAACATCAGATATATATCAATACGAGAGAAAAATACTGTCGAAACTAAAAATTGGAAGAACTTCAAATCCCTCATCACTGAATCCACTGTCGCCTCGATACCTTAAGCTAAGCTTATCTCAACACAGCAATAAGGATTTCATAAGCTTAAAACGTTGATCAACAACGACAAAAAACATCCCTTAAAGTGAGCGTGAAATAAAAACTGCCCAGAGCAAGAAAAGCTAATGAAACTCCAACATAAAATTGCCTATTACCAGGGTATAATGTCCGCCAAGAATTTCGCTCATACTCTGGAGTTAAGGACTTAATAATTCCTTTAAGGAAATGTTTTCAAACGATGTACCTTTTAGTTAAATAGTTTTCTGAGAAGTAGGTACGGAGCCCCGGGTGTCACTTTATGGTTTGGTACAAGTTTAACGCTATAGCGGTTAGTATATACATATATATATCTATTTCTTATATAAAAGTAGCGACTCGCCCCAGCTCCAGACGGGTGCAATGTAGATACTAATATACTAATATTAGACATATTATAATCTTTCCTCTTGTCTTGTCTTTTCTATTTACTAAATCTGACGCCATGGTTGGCGCTGTGGCTGAGCGATTGCCTGCTGCGCTGTGTGTCGTAGGTTCGATTCCTGCACGGAAAAAATATTTGTTTGGCCTACAGGTAGTTGTTTTGAGTCTGGCTGTTTATGTATGTGGGTTTAAGTGTTTGTAAAAGCACCCATGATATAGGAGAAGCTTAGGAGCTTCTGTGTGGGGGCAACGTTATTTAAAAAGAAAGCTCCGCATTAAAATCCGTTGCGTAGTTTTAAAGATTTAAGCATACTTAGGGACAGACAGTTAGCGGGAAGCTTAGTTTCAGACCATGTAGTGATAAGATTCTCGTGTCAGTTTTAGTTGCTATGCTTCTCCGAAACGACATGACTGATTTTTATGAAATTTAATGAGTAGTTGGTAGGTCTGGGAATCGGTCTTAATCAATTTTTCATACCTGTTAGCGATAAGGGTGACCTTCTTTAGAACGGGACCTGAGTAGTGGGTGAAACTGCAGGGCACGACTAGTAATACGATGCAAAGATAAGCCTCGGAAAGCACGCTAAGCCGTTGGATGTCGCCGCCTATAGTGTATAGTGTGCCCGCTGTAGTAGGTATATAGATAGATATTAATTTCGATTATTATCTAATTCTGAATTTCCGCGTTGTTAATTAAAATAAAAGATAGGTAATTATTTCCAGGTATTTACTTAAATGACGATAATTTATTATTTGAATTTGTATCAAACACAGATAATTTTACTAGGTAACTCCAGTAAAAATACAATTACCTTGCTATGCAGGAATAATCTTCTCTGCCAGGAAACACTGGTAACATCTTTAAAGAGGCAGAGTTTTAATCGTGGCTTCAATACTTCGAAGCAGAAGGGAGAATCATTTATCATCATCTGCCTAGCTTTCTGTCCAGTTCTTCAGTTCCAGTCTAACCGGATGCAGCACTGCTTATCTCATTTCCACAGACCATTTAGTAATGGTTTTACGATACCCCTTGATAAAACTTGTTGTCAGAGTTTCGGGACAAAATCTACAAAAGACAGCGGGACTAACGGCTTAATTTGTTTTCGGGGGATACCTAATAGTTCGTAACGGGTGTTAACCATAGTCCAATATAGGCCAGCGGTTCTTAACCTAAAGATTACTATTATGATTATTAACCATTAATGATGTAAAGATTATAACCATTAATTTAGAGAAGAGCACATTTTGCTAAAAAAAGACATTTTGAGAAAGGACATTCTAAGAAAGGACATTTAGAGAAAAGGACATTTTACGCTGAGATGACCCCCGGACGGCTGCTATTATTTACCCACGAGCTCCTCAACATACCATTATCATAAAAGCTACATCTCAAAAATTCACATCTCCATACATAGTCGTTCTACACTTGCGCAGTCCGCGTCATAGTCGCGAAGTTTGTAATGTCATTACGTACTTGAAACTCCGCTTTGTGAGCGGAGTCGCTCGGCCTCGCGATATGCCATTTAGATACTACTGTTACTCGATGCGACGGCACGCGGCGCGCCTCTGTCAGTATGTGTCAGTTGTTATCAATGTCATCGGGGGGATGGGTACGCGCTTTGTGGTGGAATGTGGTTGTAACGTCGGGTACGCATTGTAGTAGTTTTCCAATACGTGTTATTGCTTGGCGTGCTGTGATCCTGGTTGGTTGATTCCTGAGACTATGATAGTAACAGGTTTTTGCTTATTTGAGATACGCCTGATAGAAATGTAACAGACTACACAATTTCGACCACAATTTGACAAAGTAGGCGACCACCATTTGTTAATGCGGTTCTGCGTCTTCAGTGTTTAAAATGTCCAGTTTGAAAGACTGATAATCTGTAAGACATTGAAATTAATTAATAGAATCTACGAAGTAATCAAAGAGACCTCTGAATGTCACCAACACATTTTTAATCAAGCGCCTTATCAAACGAGCGACCACTTCATTTCTTTTCATTCACATTCAGAACCGCAAAGCTGATCACATGAACGCTTATTCAGATATTTCCTTTATCCGGGCGCAAGTGTCGTGGTATGCGTGTATTGTGAGCTCAATCCGATCCAGAGGGTTCGCCCATCCGCCTGTTCAGCCGCTGAAGGGTTTCGACAAGCGATCTCGGCTTACTTGATTTATTTCTTGCCCTCTCGCAATAAAATGGCTGAATTTCGAGATATATCCCTTTTTTGATGATTCTGCGGTTTCACGTCTTTGTTGGTGATTGGCATTTGATCTTTAACAGTTTTAAGAGCTTTTTATTGGAGTTCGTTTTTGGTTTATTGGGTTTATGAATGAATACATTGCTATCGGTGATTTATAAGATGAGCAGAAACGACTATCATGTCATACGTTTGAGAGCATGTTTGGCGCAGTGGCTGAGCATTCGGCCGCTGCGATGCGTGGCGCGGGTTTGATTTTTAGGTGGCAGATTGTTGTACAGGGAAATGTGAAGTGAATAGTGTCAAATATTTTATGACATTTAACAAATCTTCGTGATGGATCCTTTCATTAGTTGAAATCAGCCTGCTGGTAATCTACGATCTGTGTTAAAACGTCACAGGCTGAGTCAATTTTGTTTTCTTGTAATTTAGTACTAGCTTCCGCCCGCGACTTTGTCCGCGTGATATAGTTACTTTGGGCTAACAGTTTACTATAACCCGCGTGATGTTTGAAAAAAAAAATCTTTCTCTCCCCTTTTCTTACCTCTTTTTTACCCCTTTTCTCACGTCCGTCTCCAGGGTCCTATTACTATTACTATTTAGGCGTGAATACGTAACAAACTCACTTTCGCTTTTATAATATTAGTAAGGATTTTAACCTAAACACTTGTTATATGCAAACACTATGCACTCTGGTAAGTGACAAATTCACTCATTCAATCACTCATTCAATTCTAAGTATGATTTTACAATCACGACTAACTTCTGAAAATCTATTTTTTTTAAACACAAACAAATAGATTTTTAGAGGTTACCTTCTAAAAATCTATTTGTGAATAAGTCGTCGGACTGCCATAAATAAATAAATGGCCCTTTACGGCGCGCAACATTGTTTATTCGTAAGCAGATAAGGTGACCCTCTGTCCTCAGAATTACGTGGTTAATCACCAAGGTGTAGTGGTTTGTGTTGCTGGTTTTGTGGTTACAGCCCTATGAAGCTCTTAAACCTTCGTGGTCCTGTGGCACTCACTCGTTGCCCTCCGATCGAGGTAGCAGTTATAGATGTAACTTGGAACAGGTGAACAAATAATAGTTACTACAGGTTTTGGTTTCTTTATTTAACAGGGTGAAATATCACAATAAAACGGAACTGCACTATAAACTGATACACACACTGATTTTAATACATTCAAATAGGATTTATAGATTTAAATCATCATCTGCCTAGCCTTTTCCCAACTATGTTGGGGTCGGCTTCCAGCCTTACCGGATGCAGCTGAATACCAGTATTTTACATGGAGCGACTGCCCATCTGGCCTCCATAACCCAGTTAGTACTGGGTAATACGATACCTCTTCGTAAGACTGGTTGTCAGACTTTCGGGACACTGACTATCTGTAACCACTGACAAAGATCTCCAAATGACAGCCGGGACCAACGGCTTAACGTGCTTTCCGAGGCACGGAGGAAACTCGGTATGTAACGGGTGGTCACCCATCCATAGAGCAACTTAGGCAAACGCGGCTTAACCTAAATATCGACCTAAGCGGCTGCTATTATTTAGCCACGAGCTCCTTTATAGATTGAAATACAGCTTAAAAAAACAATAAATAAACACGTGTGGCTGTTAGCCGTGATCAAAATGTAATAAGCCAAAAAAATATTGTTGAAAATGAAATGACAGAATGAAATTAAATAAATAAATAAATATCTTGGGACAACTCACACACGGCTATCTGATCCCAAGCTAAGCAGAGCTTGTGTTATGGTAACCAGACAACTGATATACATACTTATATAATTTATAAATACATACATATTATAGATAAATCACACCCAGACACAGAACAAACAATCATGCTCATCACACAAAGTTTGTCCTGAGTGGGAATCGAACCCACGACCTCTGGCTCAGCAGTCAGGGCCACTAACCACTAGACCAACAGGCCCGTCAAATTCAAAATATAAATATTTAAAAATCAATATTGATCAAAAAGGTTGAGGCAACAGAGGGTGAAATACCCACTCTGTGACAGTACTAGAGTTTGTACTGTTGTTGGTCTCAGTTGTAATAGCTTTGACAGTTGACCCTGGCAGAATAGTCGACATCGGCTCAGTTGCCAAAGACGAAAGAAAAACAAAAAAACTTTGACAGTCGTTGTTAGAAAATACATAGTGTGCAGCTCAAAATTCGGTCTAGCTGAACGTTTTCTTCCTCTGACGTTATTGTGGTAGAGCTCGGATAGCACTCGCTTTTGTAGATAGTTGATATCTGTATGTCTGGTTACGTGAGTGAAAGAGAGAGTGAGGTAAAGGCTAGGGTAGTGTTGTTTTCTTAGCTAGGGCTTTATGTTTTCGTATGTGACATACTTGAGAATATAACCCTTGTTTTCATTGAAAAGTTAATTTTCATGTTGAATTATATTTTTAGTGTTTTGTGTCTCAAAAGGAGAAAAAGCGTACTTCCTGTACAAACTGGCAGAAACAGAACTTTCTGATAAAGTAGAATTTTGTTTATTGTTATTTTTTGCGGATGGGAAATCATCAAATAACTTCCCCCGCTCTGGGTGGAGCAGGGAGGAGTGTCAAACTTGTACTGACTAAAACCCACCCAGGTTCCTTCTATTGCCCTTTATGTTCCGGGGCCGCGGTATATCTTTCGAACAACCCGCAAATAAAGTAGAACTCAATAACATTCTCCCTACGTACCGAGGACGTCATGTTTTCTGGTCGCATTTCGACAACGAAACCAACCAGGGGAACAGAAACTATAAAGAGGTACTCAACATCTCCTTACTCCTCAAAAGCTTAGAGCAACCCGAAGCTATGATCACATACGTCCGTTCGAATAAAGCAGAAGCGAGGGAAGTGAAAACGGTGTAAATTATTGGCGGCATAACCGACAGGCGCAGGCGGCAACTTTGAGTCGTCACTACTTCACAACTAGTTTAGTGGTGATACACACGGTATCGTGGGTTGACGAGGATAGAGAGTATTTTCTATTTTAATTGGAAGCTGTTGCCCGCGGCTTTGCTCTCGTTACATTCGGGATAACACAGTTCCCTTTTTCTGATTTGCAGGTACCTGCTACCTGTAGTTTTAGCCCTTGCGCCTTATTGGTTCTAATAGCAAAGCTAAGTTTTCTCTTTTCTTCCCACTTTTTCCCTCATTTTTAACTTTTAAAAAAAGCCTATGTCCGTTTCCAGGGCCCCAACTATCTTTAAACCAAAATTCAGCAAAATCGGTTTAGCCATTTAGGCGTGTAGACGTAACAAACAAACTCACTTTCACTTTTATAATATTAGTAAGGACTAGTGACGCGCTTCACACGGGTTCGCACGAGTGCAATTTTGATAATAATATTATACAAATAAACCTCCACCTTGCTCTGTTGCTGAAATGCTGAATTAAAACCTGTTGAGGAGTTAAAAATATTTAAGTGAACAGAACAGACTTAAGATAATGAAGTCTGTTCTGTTCGCTTAAATATTTTATGTCTAATATATAAAATTCTCATGTCACAATATTCGTTCCCATACTCCTCCGAATCGGCTCGACCGATTCTTATGATTTTTATGCATATTCAGTAAGTCTGAGATCTTCCAAACCTAAGGGAGCTATGGAAAAATGTGCCCCGGAAATCACGCTAAACCGTTTTCTGTCGTGTAGTGTGTTCCCGCTGTGGTTTGTAGATCTTTGACAGCTTTCACAGGGAAAGTCAGACAACCAGTCTTACTAAGGGGTATCGTCTTACCTACTCTTTTCATGAAATCATTCCTCCTCATATCCCTGGTCCGACTTCTGTTAAATGTCTTCTTTCTTTTGTGTTTTCTCGTTTTGTTTTCAAACTATGTAAGTTCATCGAAATTAATAAAGTTAAGTTGTAACTTTTTGGATCGTTTTTGACCTTAAGACTGTTCTGTTTCTGTCATGAATTGAAAATTTAAATCTGCAAAGAAATACTTTTATTTGTCTCATTTTTTTTAAATTACTGTTATTACTTGCTAAATATTCTCCAGCGTTTAATAGCTTATTACCAGTTTACACGTGATAGTGGCAAAATTGTGGTATCTCTCGTCCTCAAAAGCCAATAATGAAGAGTTGAAGTTACCTATTACCTACTATCCAATTATTAATTAAATAGGTGGCGAAGGTTAGCTAAGCAGTCGTTCCATGTAAAATACTGTTATTCAGCTGCATCCGGTTAGACTGGAAGCTGGCCCATGACATAGTTAAAAAGGCTAAGCAGATATTTGGACATGTGCAGCATCTGACTTTAAGATAAAATGCGAAGAACCTCTCTATGGCAAGTATAGCAAAAAACACTGATGGCAGATAAGAAAGAAATAAACATTGATGGCTGCTACCGTTAGAAATATGAACAGAATCTAATTGCGTTGATATGCGGTCTGTTATTGCTGTTTTCGCGCGTATTTTTTCTCGTTCATTTTTTTATACGTATTTCTTGTGGAAACAAAATAAGACAAAAAAAAACTATTTAAAAATTAAAAAAAAAACGTAGCCCGCTGTTTACGGGAACATGGTCATGGGTATACACATAGGTATCCTGCAGGGATAGTTATTCGAAAAAGATACATACCGCGGGCATAGCCATTTAGGCGTGAAGACGTAACAAACAAACCAACACACTTTAGATTTTATAATGTTACTAGCTTTTGCCCGCGGCTTCGCTTGCGTTAAATTCGAGGCACAGTTCCCCTTGTGCCTTATTGATTTGTAATAGCATCGCTAAGTTTTCCCTTTTCTTCCCTCTTTCTCCCTCACATCCCACTATTTTTAAAAATTAGTCTTTGTCCGTCTCCTGGTTCCCAACTATCTCTGTACCAGAATTCATCAAAATCGGTGTAGCCATTAAAGCGTGAAGAGGTAACAAACAAACAAACAAACTCACTTTCGCTTTTATAATATTAGTAAGGATAAGTATAAGTAAGGATATTCTTCTATTGTATTTAAAATCATTATACGCTTCATGTTTTCCATTTTCTCTTATTATTTGCTCTCGTTTCGCAGGTATGCTGGAAGAGATTTCTTTAGAAATAAGCATTACCTTTGTGCCTGTTTTATGGTCCTGTCTTCTTTACTGTATTCAGTGTGTAATCATTAAATAAATAAATATGTATCACGTCCTTGAGCAATAGACCATCTGAAGACTACAAAAAACCACATACAAATAATTTCGAGAGCACACATCATAATAAATTCTACACGCCGCCCGTTTGTGTAATCACGAACCCGTATGTCCCAAATTCCGTTCCCCAACCAGTCCTCCATCCACACATAGAAAACTGACCTTTATACCCTGAACTTAACAGTTTTGCTATCCGCATGGATAACTTTGTCGCTTTATAAGATTGCTCTATCGAGTTCGGGGTCCCACTTCAGGGAATTTGGGATGCGGTTTCAAGAACTTCATCTTAGTATTGTTAGTTGAAGGCATTTAGAGATCCAAAATGTTCGATTATGTGAATAATATACCTATCATGTTGTTACGGAGCTGTCCATTTCATGGCTCGATGAATGGGATTTTGACGGGAAATGGAAGTCAAGTGTTCCGCGAAAACGGTTTTGTTTGCAGTGATATGAATTGGTTACTTTGATTGGATCTTGTGGTAATATCGTCATAAACTTGCTTCCTGAAATTTGTCAAAGGACACTTTCTTAGAAAACGTTTTAGTGTCTTCAATAGGAGGATAGATTCTATCTTTTCATAATAAAAATAATGCCTAGGGTCGAGTTCGTTTGTCTAGAAGGCACCGATTCATTTGAACTTTTTAGAATAGGAAATCATCAAACAACTTCCCTCGCTCTGGGTGCAGCTGGGGGGGATGCAGACTTTTACTGACTAAAACCCACCTTTGTTCCTTCCTTTGCCTTTTATGTTCCGGGGCCGCGGAATCCTCTTTCGAACAACCTGCAACCTAGGCAGGCAGTGGCCCGGGCAGGCCCCTCTGGTCCAATTCAACTTTGAAGAGATCTTTATTATAATGGTCAGGGAATAGAGAAACCAACAGTGAATTCTAAAGACTGGTGGGGAAAGTGAGTAAGTCATGAGAAATGTCACTTTTTTCAAAAAGTAGTTACCCAACAGTTCAGGTTACCTAAAAGCTGGGTGGAAAGTTTTTTTTAATTAGAAACTTGCCTCTATTTTCATCAGTTTTCCATACAGCTGGAAATATTTTTGTGTCATATAACTGAAAAAAGCCTTCCACAGTACACCCCAGTTTCCACTTTTCTCTGTGCGAACAGAATCTGTAACAAAACTGTATAATACAACAATAATTAAAGAAAATAATTTATTGTTACACTCTGTTTACATTCCAATTTTTCAGTATTTTTCATTTACTATTGATTAAACAAATGCGAAAGCTATTAGCACATTTACCGTCAACATAAAAAACAACTCATTTACAAATGCTTGCAAAAAAAATCAACCACTAAAAATGTAAGTGCAAAGAAAAGCGGCCAGTAAAACGGGAACAGCATTAGCAGTACTGCAGGTGCGGCGTGCATTAGTGGCGGTAAGTGCGTCCGCACTTTGCTACGGACACGCTGATTAATGCCCCGGTTTATACTTTATTTTGCACTGTAGTGTAAATTTCACGTTATTAGTGCGACTTTGTATTGGAATTGGCTGAAGGTGGCTATTCGTTAATTAGAATTTTTGGATTTGGCTACACTGGTATTTTTAATTAAAGAAAGTATTACTACTTTTATTTACGGTTCTTGTTGGTGTTAGTGTCTATAATAAATTTGATATATTTTCGACTTATTAACATGCAACGATACCACTATTTTATTAATTGGCAACACTCAAAAAGTGCCCTCTGACTGGTTGAAAACCAACCAATTACAGGAACGCGCCCATTTCACTATTGAAATGGCGGTAATTGGAAATTACGAACGTTAACCGCCCGGCTACATCGTCAGTCGTTACGGAGATTCTCCTAGTGAACATCTTCTAAAATAAGTTGTGAACTGTGTCAATAAAACCTAAGGTAAAATGATATTGTTCTATGGTGTATTATGCGTATCTAAATGTTATAAAAGGTTATAATTAAACTGGTTATAAGTAAACTGCCTCATTGGTCGGGTTGTCGCTAGTGTGACTGCTAATCATGAGGCCCTGATTTCGATTCCCGGGTACGGCAATATGCTATTGGAATTTTACATTCTGAATTTCTCAGTGGGAGCCACGGAGTCTGGATTCGTGCCCCGTTGAAGGCTCGCCCCATATAACATGAGACATAAACATAACTAGAGACTATATATCTTCTAAAACAGAGCTTCCTCTCCTCTACCCTTTTGCTGTGCCCTACAGGGTTCATAATGATCACAATAGTATACAAACTACCACCTAAGTACACATTATGGTAAAACAAATAAAGATATTGAGATATATTGAGAAATGTGTCAAATAGAAAAGAAAGAAAGGAAATAAGTTTATTTTGAACAAGTGCACACAATAATAAACAAAGAAAGTAAACAAAAATGTAATAATTTATGATAATGTTGATAAACGTGATGGCCCTGATAATAAGCGCCTCGCCTCTCATGCATGAGGTTGATGTGAGTTCAAATCGGCGCAAGTATCAATGTGACTTTTTCAATTCATATGTACTTTTTAAAAGTTTATCATTTTATTTTCTCGGGCCGTGGTATCTCTTTCGAACAACCTGCAACTCCGGCAAGCAGTGACCCTGACAGGCCACGACGACACGGTTGGCGCAGTGGCTGAGCGATCGACTGCTGCGCTGCCTGTCGCGGGTTCGATTCCCGCACGGAACAAATATTTGTATGGCCTACAGATAGTTGTTTCGGGTCTGGCTGTTTGTGTATGTAAGTTTAAATGTTTGTAAACGCACCCACGGAACAGGAGACATTTCTAAATTTCAACGTTTAAAAAAAATCTAAGACATCACAGACACCGGTGAAAGAAAACATCGTGAGGAAACCTGGACTTGTAATTAATATATAGTAAGTCTGAAATCGCCAACCCTTGAGCAATCGTGGTGATCAATGTTAGTGGCTTTTCTGTATGAGAAGAGGTCTTTGCAAAACCTTGGGGGACAGTTATAGGCTGGTATTATGTTATTATTATAAAAAAAAATTAGTAAGGATTGCGTATCGTAGAAAAGGATGTATATAAAGTTGGAAAAAAAATATAATGGAAGCTAAAATCATCTAGGCCTCGGCTATACGTAGGATTATATTTATTACTGTTGCAAGCCCTGCTTTCTGATGTACCAAGTAAAGCGACCTTTGATTGCTTTCTGGCATACCAAACCAAAGCACACATTTCGCTCTTAGAATATTGGATCAGGACGACAACTTTGTATCAAAGGTTGTAGGCATCTCGATCCTCTTTGCGTCCGCTGGTAGCCTGGTACCCATTTTCCTTCATACCTGATGAAATTTGGAAAACATCGTCTTGGTATTTGTTACAAACATTTCACAAAACAACGAAAAATACGTTAAACAACAAACGTAATAAAAGTATCTCCCACTAGCCGACGCCCGCGGCTTCGCCCGCATGATATCGAAAAAAAGTATATGTTATTCCAGACCATAATCTATCTCTGTGCCAAATTTCATCAAGATCCGTTCAGCCGTTTTGGCGTGAAAGAGTAACAAACATCCAGACATCCATCCTCACAAACATTCGCATTTATAATATTAGTAATTAGTAATCTGTCATATAAATGAATAAACGCTAGGAGCACATGGGACAACATTGACAGCCGCTCGGTTCGCGCTTGCCTAGGTTGGTCTGTGGATGGGTGAATACCTATTACATAAAGCTCATCGTACTTTTCTCCGTGCCTTCACGCCTGTGGTTTGAAAATCTTTGACAGTCGTTACAGGTAGGCCCAACAGTCTGACGACAAGTCTTCGAAGGGTATCGTGTTACCCAGCACTAACTGGGTTGTGGAGGTCAGATAGGTCGCAGTCGCTCCTTGTAAAATACTGATATTCAAATTCATTTATCCGGTAAGACCAGAAACCGAACCCAAAGTTGTTGGGAAAACGCTAGGCAGATAATGACATATGAATTTATAAAGGTAATGAGTAATTCCTAACTCGGAGTTCTCCCTAGGCCCACTGGAATCGTGGATATTCTCATATTGTTTTCTATTCAAGCTCAATGGCTTAATTTATAATCTTTTTCAAAATTTTTGAATGTCTTAAAAACAAAAAAGATGTAATACAGTCCCAGTTACAAGACATAATAACTTTATATGCTATAGAGAAGAACGGGCAAGAAATTCCATAGACACTCTTTTCAAGCAAAATATTTTTTACAAAATCATGGTTACGGCGTTCGTGTTGAGATTATACATTATATGTGAGAACGATGCAGAAAAACGAGCATATTAAGAGCGTCCAGAGTAAAAGCAAAGATAGGAATTTATTAATAGATGAATTAAAATAAACCGTGGCAGCTAAAAGATGGCCAGTCACGACTGACAGCGCCCGTTCATGAACATTTTGTAAATAAAATAAAAAAAATCAAACACAATCAAGTTCAACAAGTATCTCTACCTACATGTAAAATACGCTCGCAATATTCCTCGCACATCACGGCTCTGTAAGTGCTTGTATTTTTCGTGCGACAGTACCTACCTACCTGTTCTCAGATAATAACGCGGTAGAGTGGCGTGTAAATGGCGCCATAGATCACACTGTGGCCCACTATAGTGGTTTATTTACGTAGGAATTACTTTTAGAGTGAGGATGCGGGGTTGCAGTTTTGCGATTGCCTCGTGAAAGAAAATCGTAGCAAGTGTCACTTGCTTAAATCCTCTGGTATTTTTTTTATTATTTATAAGGGTGATGAATTGCTGAATGGACTGCTAATCAGCTAAAAGAAATAAAAAAGGAGATGCTATCCAAAATACACACATCAAAAAGGTCTAAGCAACACCTACTATTTCAAATTATTATATCATTTCTTACCAAGTAGGTTATACCAATGTAAACTTTTTTGATCTAGAAGACATAATTATACTGGTTGTAAAAAAATCGGGTATCATTTGTTTTTTTTACAAATTCAAAAGCAAATGCATTTGTTCGAATTTTTTAGCGTTTTCTTTGCTTATTAAAATTTAGTTTTCTGTACAAATTTTATGAATTAAACGATAATTTAAAAAAAAGTTTTGGACAAATTTGGATTTTGAGATATTTTTTACGTCATGGGGCGACGTCATATACTTATATAGAAACGTCATATGTATAAACTGGAGTTGAGTTGAGTGAATTTAGACTCACATGGATAGAAATACTGTATAAAATTGCATCCGATCCTATCAGTAAATTCTAAACTGAACTTCATACAAAAACCTAACTTCCACACAAACAAAAACGACTCGCTACCAATTTTCGGGCCACACGCTAACCGAAAATGTTTTTCGAATAGGCATTTCTCCTCCAATATGCTTCGCCCGGAACGAACCTACAAAACTATTAAACAAAGCGGAAAAAGCGCTAGAACTCGCATCCCGTAGTTAGCTTTCAGCGCCACAAAGTGTACGTTCCACTGCTCATAGAGATACGAACTTTGGGGTAATAGCCTTCCTATTGCGGCTTTTGTTTAAGTGGTTATAGTGATCCGGTTTGTGGACGCGTAATGGAATGGAAAATTGTTATGAATTTGGGTTTAGTAGGTGTTTAGGTTCAGTGCGGTGTTATTGTGTGGTTACACGCTTCAGTGCTTGTACGAAAAAGGGCTATTGCCTGCCTTAATTATTCCACACTAAAATAAAGAAACTCTATTAAGAGAAGACTTCAATAACTAATTAAATAGGAAAAACTGTGTAATTTGTGATTTGATTGTAAATGTAGTGTTGCCCCACAAACAATGCGACACTTAATATCGTGTCTTTTTTTTTGGGGTGGGAAATCATCAAATAACTTCCCCCGCTCTGGGCGGAGCGGGGGGGCATGTCAGACTTGTACTTTATTATTATTATATATAGAGTTTTTTATTTTTCTTCTCTTTAGAGAGAGAACGTTACCTTACACACGGGCCGGAGCCAAGTATGTAAGGGATAATTTAAATTGAAAATGTTATTATTAATGGCTGGTCATCTATCCACGAACCGTCCATGGCAAACGCTGCTGATTATTGAAGATCGACCCGGGCAGATGTTACTATAAGGTCCTAAAGACTCAATTCAATTCAATTCAATTCAATTCAAAATTCAATTCAATTCAATTCAAATCATTTACTTCAATTAGACCATTACAGGCACTTTTGAATGTCAAGAAACAAAATGAATCTACAGTCCCGGTCACAAGGCATAATAACTTGTGAAAGTACTGTAGTTGCCCATTCCAAAGCGTTGATCTCTATGGAGAAGAATGGGCAAGAAACTCCATGGACACTCTTTTAAATTATAATATTTTAACAAAATCGTATTTACATCATTCATGTTGAGATTATACAAATATGTGAGAACGATGTAGAAAGACTTGCACAGTAAGAGCGTCCAGAGTAAATAAAAAGCAAAATTTAATTTTAAATCTACATAAGTTTAAAAATGAACCGTGGTAGCTAAAAATGACCAGTCCCAACTGACAGCGCCCGTTCACGATCATGACGTATGGATCAGCCCCATTCAGCTCGACCATTTTGAAGGGAGCTAAATGACCCGACACACCCGCCACCATCAGCGAGACATTTAAGTGAGCATGACACTATCAACCACCAGGGCTTCGTCAAGTCAATGATAATACATAGCACTCACATATGGGCTTAATAATTATACAATACTAGAGAATTGATTCTATACATTGCAAAGATAGTCTTACAATCTTCTGCAGCTTCCACTATAGCTTCGGATACTGAGTTTACCCCTATGCTTGTGGAGCAGGACCAGCATTGAGCCAAGCATTTTTATCATCAATATAATCCCCCAACTTATAATATGCTTGCCTACATAGTGTGCGTTTAATACAAGATTTAAATTTCGTTTCATTCAGTTGAAGAATGTGGGGAGGTATTTTATTGTAGCATTTCAAACAGTACCCCATGAAAGATGAGTCTACTTTAGCTAACCTGAAACCTGGTTGAACTAATTGGTCCCTATTTCTAGTATTATAATTGTATCTGTCACCTCTTTTACTAAAAAGATGCAAGTTTTTCCTGACATACATGATGTTTTCATAAATATATTGACAAGGTACTGTCATGATGTTAATATCCTTAAACTGTTCCCTTAAAGAATCTCGCCTACGTAGGTTATATATGGCTCTGATGGCTCTTTTCTGCAGAATAAATATAGACTCGATGTCTGCAGCCCGTCCCCAAAGTAAAATACCGTATGACATTATACTATGAAAATAACTAAAATAGACTAGTCTCGCGGTATCTACATCAGTAAACTGACGGATTTTTCTAACAGCATATGCTGCTGAACTAAGGCGTCCTGCAAGAGATGTTATATGCGGACCCCATTGTAGCTTTGAATCTAGTGTTATTCCCAAGAAAACAGTTTTTCGACGAATTCTAGTTTCTCTTGATTCAATACTATGTCACACTCACTGTTTTTGACATTTGGTAGAGCAAATCTTATGCACTTCGTTTTTTTCCCATTTAATACTAAATTATTAGCGGTAAACCAATTATGTACCTGCATTAGGGCATTATTTACGTCGTCAAGATTTGAGGCACGTCTGTTTATCTTAAATATTAAAGAAGTATCGTCAGCAAATAACACCATTTGTGGTTGGTTTTTAAACAAATGGGGTAGATCATTAATATATACTAAAAAGAGGAAGGGACCTAATATCGATCCTTGTGGTACACCCATTTTTACATTTAAACCCATTGAATTGACACCATTTATTTGTACTTGCTGCTGTCTATCATTTAAATACGATTTAACTAAACTAAGGGCAAGTTTCCCTAGGCCGTAATGTTCAAGTTTTAAGAGAAGGGTTTCGTGGTTCACGCAATCAAATGCTTTTGAGAGGTCACAAAAGATCCCTATGGCATCCTGTGCTTCTTCCCACGCAGTAAATATGTGTTTTAATAGGGTGACACCGGCGTCAGTCGTACAACGTCCTTTGGTGAAACCATACTGCTTCTCATGTAAGACTTTATTGGTGTTAAAGTGGTTGAGCATTTGGTTAAGCATTACCTTTTCAAACACCTTGCTGAAAACCGGCAAAACGGATACGGGTCTATAATTATTGGTGTCTTTACTGTCCCCAGATTTGAAAAGTGGTATTACCTTGCTGTATTTCATAAGGTCCGGGAAGACTCCTTGGTCCACACACAAATTAAATATAAAGGCTAAGTACGGTGCTATAGTCTCAATGATAGCTTGACAAACTTTAATAGACAATCCCCAAAGGTCTTCGGTTATTTTGATTTTTATTTGTTTAAAAGCTTTAATGACTACAGTGGGGTTAATATACTTAAACTGAAACTCAACCGGGCATGGTAAAACGTTTGCTCTTAATAAGTCAACAGAAAGTAAGGGTGAGGAATTTAACGTTTCTGTAGTTTTAATTGGGATACTAGTAAACAAATCCACAAATTCTTGAGCAACTTCGTTTTTAGTGGTTAGAAGACCACGTCAAGATTCTAGTGTTATATCATTATTATATTTTTTATTTCTATTAGTTTCACTATTGATTATTTTCCAAACCGTCTTAATTTTATTATCAGCGGATTTAATCTTGTTGCTTATGAATAAGGCTTTAGCTATCTTGCAGGTGTTTTTAAACATTTTTGAGTAAGTAGCAACATAGCGATTGAATGTTTCCGAGTTGATGTAAGGCTTAAGGCCGTAAAGCTCAAACAGTCGTTCCCTACTTTTTCTTATACCCTTAGTTGCCCAATCACTAAATATAAACTTTGGGCTAATAGATTTAGTTTTTATTTTTAGCGTATCATTGAACTCTGTGTAGACAACCGAAAAGAATTCCTCATAAAAATGATTTACATTATTAATATCATATCCCGGAATGCCTAGATTACTTATTAAATTTATTTAAATTGCTGGGTGTTATTTGTCTGGACTGTATCTGAATTTTTTGTGATGATGTGTAGGACTCGAAAACAACGGTTTGACCGCTGTGATCAGAGGGAAGGTAATTTACAATGGATTTATCTAAGAAGTCGCAGCAACAGAAAACATTATCAATACATGTAGCGGTATTTGTAGTAATACGGGTTGGCTCCGAAAACACATTCAACAAATTAAATGATTTAAAAAGATTTAAGAATCTACTGCTATTTGAATTTTCATCTTAAATATTGATGTTAAAGTCACCACAGATGACTAGCGACTTATTATCCGTTGAAAGTTTTGCCAAAGCATCTTCCATTACTGACTCAAATATCGAGTAGTTTTGATAATTTGGGGGCCTGTAAACGCACACTATGACATGCTTATCTAGCTCAACACAAGACAATTCAATATTATGTTCAACCGATAGATCAACTATATCAATACGACTTCTAAATTTAATACTATTTTTGACTAAGATTCACTAATCTTAGTCAAAAATAGTATTAAATTAAACTTTTAAATTAATTAATTTTAAAATTTAATTAAATATTAAACCCCCACGCATCTTAGATTTACGGTTAAAGCAACTGCCTACACTGTAATTTTCATAATTAATTAACATTTCATGATCTTTTAACCAATGTTCGGTGAAACAAACAATATCAAACTTAGTTTTTTCTAAAAACAATTCAATCTCTAGTTGTTTTGAAGAGAAACCTTGAATATTTTGATGAAATAATTTCAAGGAATTCTGCTTAGCCCCTTTTTTAAATTTAACTATTTGAGAGCCAGAAGGTACTTTGGACTGGAGTATACAAACTGAATAATCTTGCAAAAGCATGCATTTTAACAGACTACCCAGTAGGATACAATTAGCGTGTTAAAACGATTTTTTTTAAACGTTGCTCCACAACAGGATTTCTCTTGTATCGTGGGTGCGTTTACAAACATTTAAACTCACATACACAAACAGCCAGATCCGGAGCAATTATCTGTAGGCCATACAAATATTTATTTCGTGTCGGTAAATGATTTTTTTACACGCGCCAATTGCTAGGCTGACTAATATTTATATCGACAAGCTAAAAAGAAGTTCTATTAAATGGAATACCTGAAAAAAAAACAATTTCTTTTATCAGAAAAATGTGTCTGTATAATCAGCATCTCATTTGATTAAGCTCAAGTTTTATGTTTGAAATAACCACACTTAGTCGAGAGCTTTATTTATTATTCATTTCAACCGTCCAGCAGGTGCTCTCACCCCTAAGATTTATATTCATAAAAAAAAAACTGTTACTCTATGAATATTTAAGTAGCAATGAATGCTAAAAACATGTCGCTCTCTTTAGAGAATTCAATATACAAAATGAAAGAAGTATAATATTAATAGAATGAGAGATTGATAATGGTAATATTGTTACAGTACATTTCCTTACAAAATCAAATTTCATTCAAGGTTATGTCAAGAATTGGGTACTTTATCTTGCCCAGGGGTAATTTCCCGGGGCATTTTGTGGTTCAAACTAAACTTAAAAGGTGAAAACTTCTAATAATGTTATTTACATTATCAAAAACTTTGCCTGTTTCTAAATCAAGCTTTTGAAACTCAAAAGCTGTTGTAAAATGCGTTGAATAAAACCTGTTTATAAAAAGTAGTCCGGTCAAATTAGACTAAAAAGTAGGGGTGAGGTTACTTCCCACTTGGCTGAATATTGGTAGGATTGTTCAATACACTATTATAAAGGAAATGTGAAAAGTCCTAACTTGCAAAAATATTTACTCGGGGTCAAAGGTCACAGAAACGGGTTTTTCGCGATTTTCAGCAAAATGGTAAGTTTTACCATAAAATTAGCTCCGACAAAAATTGTAGATCAGATAATTATCTATAAAACATGTCTAATACTTTTTCCTAAGAGCCACCGTTTTTGAGATATAACGGTTCAAAAAGTTGAAAGAGTTGTAATTGCACACGTTTCCACGTTTCCTTTTCCTTTATAATAGTGTATTGAACAATCCTACCAATATTCAGCCAAGTGGGAATTAATGTAACCTTGGATGTCTAAATTGACCGGACTAAAGGTTCACGTTGCTGTAAGTTTTATCTATGGCATGGATCGTTCTACCGTAATTAAAGTATCCTATCTGTTTATTCATGTTATAAACTATCTGTGTGCCAGTATCATCCTTTTTTCAGTATTTTTTACGTGAAAGAATTACAAATATTCACACATCCAGACATCCGTACACATTCACAAACTTACGCTTTTAGAAATTAAGTAGGAAATAGAATAGAATATACTCTAAGTAATGCATACCAAAACTTTGAACGTAGTTCTGTTTTACAGAAATTGCTATGGTTGCAATAGCAGTCTTATCGCTGATAGCGATATCTTGGTTGTTTTCAAATATAACGGGGGTACTCAATAGTGTACCTACTTTTAATAGGTGCTATACAAACAATTAAAATAACGTTTTTTACATAAATAGTGAGTATTATATTAATACTAGCTGGCGCCCGTGGCTTCGCCCGCGTGGTATCGAGAAAAAAATGTCCTATGTGTTATTCCAGACTATAATCTACCTCTGTGCCAAATTTCATCAAGATCCGTTCAGCTGTTTTGACGTCAAAGAGTAACAAACATCCATACATCCATCCTCACAAACGTTTGCATTTATAATATTAGTAGGATGTACAATGTAAATATAGTATTTATGTATAAATAAATGATGATCGTTACCATCAATAAAAATACCAGCCCACTACTGGGCAAAGACCTCTGCTCATGAAGAGAAGGCAATTATACAAAACAAAAACAAGCATATGCAAAATATAACTACCACCCTATATCAGCTGAAACGCGACAATCCTTACTAAGTATATGAGTATTATTTTCATCTACACCAGGTGTTGCAAAGGTAGTTAATATTGAAATAGTAGGCGTTTTACATTTTCATTTCTTCGGAGTCTGAAAGCAGATATTTTTATACGAACGCCAACGTTATGAGGACCCGGCAATTTCTACTTAATTGAAAAGATAATCATCTTTGATATTTTCTCGTTACTATGTAAATTCAGGGAAAATTATTGCTAACCAATTTGACATTTCAAGCTCTCAAAATGACTTTCCAGCCGTTAAAACACGCTGTGTCGACGGCACGTTAGTGTTCCACGCGCACCTCAAAGAGATGTCAGCAAAGCAGAGGGGCCTGACTAGGCCACCGCATTGCGCGTTGCAGGTTGTTCGAGAAAGATACCGCGGCCCCGTTACAAAAGAAAATGGGTGGGTTTTAGTCCATACAAGTGACACTCCTCCCACCCCTTATTTGATGATTTCTCATCCGCAAAAAAAAACCATTAAAGCACGCCACATTTGGCGACATTTTTTACAAATTGTCACAATATACAAGTTTTTATTTGATATATGAACGCATGCATTTATTCAGCGACATATCGCGTACCGTGTTTATCGCATTCGTTGGAAAATAAATGACTTTTTAGTTCGTTACAAATTTGAGTCGACACAGGGTTCAAGATGTTAACACGGGACAACGTTTTGTGCGGGACCTTCGCGTGCAGCCAGATATCTCTATAAAGTACACGTACATGTTGAAACGCCTTGAGCCCGATATCTGTCGTTATGTATAGATTTCGGCGGGTTTTTCGAAAGAGATACCGTGGCCCGGAACACACAAAGCAAAAGAAGGAACATGGAACATTTTACTCAGTAAAAGTCTGACACTCCCGGACATTCCGCCCAGTTATTAATTATTATTAAGTTATTACAGATATTATTATTAAGTTATTTTATGATTGTCCAACGCTAAAAAACGCAATAGTTATAGTGCGAAATTGAATTTCGCCAAATTAACAGGATGTTAGAATGTATGTTAAGGCAAGGTTCGAGTTAAATACTCGAACCTTGCCTTAACATACATTCTAAAATAGAATTAGAATTTCTTCGTAAATAGATTAAATACTTGTGCTAGTTAAATTAGCATTTGTTGCATCCAGTTAACTGAAAGCTGATCTCAACACAGTAAGTAAAAATATTGGTAGGTCGATTGATTGATCTATGTTGAAACCTGATTACCTGACGTTGTAGAAATACTACTAGTAGTGTCAACAGAAATTAGAATTTAAAAAACCTGTAAGTATCGTAAGTGCGTTTACAAACGTTTAAAATTCACATACACAAACAACTAGACCCGGAACAACTACATGTAGGCCATGTTTGTTAAGCTGGCGCAGTGCAGCAGCCAATCGCTCCCAGTCTACGTGGGTGAAATCGCGGGGTACCTATTATTTGTTATCAGAATCGGCCAACATACACAAAACAGCGGGTCAAACACAGCACAGCTACATAGTATAATATAATATCGGAATTTACCAAAAGTAACAAACTGTCTGAACTTTGCGCTAAAACAAAAATGAAACTGGGCTAGCAATGTACACACATCAAAAGTATCTAGGGATCAAAATATATTTTTGCAATAACTTTTCTCCTGATTGATATTAATTAAAATTTTCTTTAAGGATTCATCAAATAAAGTGTTTTCGTTTGTCACAGTAACGATAAACCAAGTCACCTTTGCATTAATAAAGAAATTTGCCATTTTCCTAATAAAGGGATTTTTGACATTTGAACCACTAACATTAAAGTTCGAAAAAAAGACTGAAATAACAGTTTTCTTTAAAATTTTATTGGGTAACTTAAACAATTAATAATCCGTGTTTCTACCGCGAACACTAACAACACAAGAACATCGGTTTGGCATACTCAAAATGAGTTCATCCAAATCACGCTGTGGAATGGCCGCCCATGTTCGTTGCAACAACAAAAAAAGGTCTTCTTGCGACTGGATACCCTCCATATTCGGCAGAGCTCTTCTCTGTAGCATATCATGTGCATGCTCAATCGGGTTCAAGTCTGGCGACTGAGCAGGCCAGGGCAGGACATTGATGTTAGCTGCGGCGAGAGTCTGTCTTACAACTCTTGCGGTGTGCGGTCGTGCATTATCATGCATTAACTGAAATAAGGGACCGATTTGCACTTGTAGAGGAACGATGACGTCTGATACAATCGTCTCAGCATAAATTTGAGCGTTGAGGTTGCCTCTGATCCAAATCAACTCAGTTCTTCCGCCAATCCAAATACCCGCCCATACCATGATGGTTCCACCACTATAAGGATGGACTTCCTGGCAGGATTTTAATCGCTGTTGGCGTCCAGGGGTTCTCCAGTGTCGTATACGTCTTGTATCCGGTCTCATACCAAAACGAGACTCATCAGAAAAGCACACGAAACGCCATTGTTCTTCTGCCCAATTTCTGTGTTCAAGAGCCCATTGATATCGAATCCTACGATTGTGCATTGCTATAGGTGGTACCCGTAGCGGTCTTCGGGAATGAAGGTTCACTTCATGCAAGCGGTTTCTGACTGTTTGGTCGCTAATTAAGTTCCCTGAAGAGTGATGAAGCCTCACGGCTAACATCATGGCGGTTATTGTTGGAGCTCTTCGAGTTAAGATTTGAATGTATCGGTCTTGTCTCCGTGTGGTGCAGCGATACCGTCCTCCATGGCGCTCAGCCACGGTACCAGTGCTTCGGTAACGTGTCCAAAGTCGACTGATAACACTCTGACTTGTATTCAGAGCTAAAGCTACAGTACGTTGCCGGGAACCAGCTTCTATCATTCCCACGGCTCTGAGCATTTCTTCCCTGCTTAAATGACGTCGCCGCTCCATAATAACGTTGGTTTTAATCAGTAGTAGGGAAACAGTAGCACTAATAATGTCTTCAATGCGTTGTATGTTTTTATAGGGAAAATATTGACAGCTTATTTTCATCTTTTACTCGAATTTGATTGAGAGTTCCTGATTCAAATTATGAAATGCACCAAAAAGGATTCATATAAATTTATAAAATCATAAATTTATTACAAAGCCACATCTCAATCTCAAGAAATCCGCATAAAAATGCTTGATCCCTAGACACTTTTGATGTGTGTAGCAAGGATCACGGACTAGCGATGGACTAAAATAATAACATTCTTTCTGGAGTGGCCCACAAGGAAAAAGGACTAGAGGCAGACCCATCATATGATGGGAAGATGAAGTCAAAAACATAGCCGGTCCAAATTGGGGAAAAGTAGCGCAAGATAGACTCAAATGAACCGATTTGGAGGAAGCCTCCATCCAAATGGGGGTTATTACAGATTTAAAAATAAAGAAAAAAAGTGATTAAGAGATAAACATTTTATAAAGTTAATGCTAACATTAGATATAAGAAAAAAACTAACACATAACTACTACATAGAAATGTTAAGTTATGCTCTGTCATCATCTGCCTAGCCTTTTCCCAACTATGTTGGGGTCGGCTTCCAGTCTAACCGCATGCAGCTGAATATTAGTATTTTACATGGATCGACTGCCTATCTGACCTCCACAACCCAGTTAGTACTGGGTAATACGATACCCCTTGGTAAGACTGGTTGTAAGACTTTCGGAACACTGACTACCTGTAACGACTGTCAAAGATCTACAAATGACAGCCGGGACCAACGGCTTAACGTGCTTTCCAAGGCACGGAGGAAACTCGGTATGCAACGGGTGATCACCCATCTACAGACCAACCTAGGCAAGGGCGGCTTAACCTAAAGATCGACCCGAGCGGCTGCTATTATTTAGCCGCGAGCTCCTCATTATAAAATCATATAAATTATGCTTTGTAATCTGCGAGAAATCATCGGTGTCACTTGTCAAGCCACTTTGTGCTCTAAAGTTTCCTGTCACAATGTCCACCCGTATGTTCTCTAACACCTCGCCCAGGGAGGTTGCTTTAACGTCACATATTATTATGACATGTTATTCAGAAGCACACATGGCTACAGTTATATCGTCTGTTTTATTCGCTGTACGTTTTTATTTTAAACACACTCATGGCGTATTAACACTGAATTATGTTGATTAACACGGTATTCATGTGTGATGTCTCATTTTGTTAAGGGTGATGAGTTTGGGTTGTGTGTTGTGTTGATGGGATTTTATAAAGTTGATAGGATGGTTTTGAAGAGTAAAATTCAACTTGGAAATGACAAATTGGTCTGTTCAAAAGAGGCAGCAGAAAGGGAGAGAGAGAAAACTTCCAACGTACCTTGCCGCACCCGAAGATCTGGGCATAGGAGGAGGGCCAACAATGCCCTCTTCCGCCCCCCATAAAATGGCCTGCTGACAATGGATTTGGGGAAGTCTGTTGTTCAAGCATATAGACCTGAGCTGGCGTCGCTTGGTGTTTCCGCGCGCCTCTCATATAGAATGACAAGGAGAGGAGTAGTCCACTCCTCCCCTTTACCTGAAAAGGGGTTTGCCGCAAGCAAACCGTCACTGCTGGGGTGATTGTGTAGAATGCGATTGTGTCCCCGCACCCCAGCCAAAAGTGACGAGATAGAACACCGTGTGATTTTAGTCAGAAGGAGTCTGACAGACCCCTCCGCCATGGCGGAGGACATCCATCGAGGATTTCCACACGTAAAAAAAAAATACAAAAAAAGTGGTTGCTAGTGCAAGTGCTTAATGTGGGTCTTTTTTCCGATGAGTATTCATCAAATAACTTCACCTGCTCTGGGTGGAGAAGAAGGTAGTGTCAGACTTGTACTGACTAAAACACATCCATGTTCTTTCTTTTGCCTTTTGCGTTTCGGGGCCGCGTTTTTTCCACGGTTTTTGACTGTAATTCCTGTATTTTTTATGGTGTACATAATAAAGAATAATCTATATCGATCAACCCGCAACCGTGGCGGAATGTGGGATTCTTGTTCGAGTTCCTTCAGGTAAATATTTTAGTGTTTTTAGGTCGTAAATGAAAATCATGCAAAAGTCAGTTGTATTGCTGGAACAAATGCTACAAAAAAGCTTGTCTCGAACGCTTTAAAAGCCACTGTTTCTTACATATTTCCAAAAAATCCTACTTTTTATTATCCTACTAATATTATAAATGTGAATGTTTGTGAGGATGGATGGATGTATGGATATTTGTTACTCTTTTACATCAAAATGGCTGAAGGGATCTTGGTGAAATTTGGCACAGAGGTAGATTATAATCTAGAATAACACATAGGATACTTTTTTTTCGATTATCACACGGACGAAGCCCCGGGCGCCATCTAGTTTCTAACATTTATTTCCGAAAAATGTATTTAGTGAGGATTCCGAAGCCTTACAACTGTCGATCAGAACATTCCATAAACACTAGATATTGTTGATAAATAAGAGCGAGTGAGACTCGCGCACCGAGAGTTCTTTTGAGGCACTTTTTTCACATACTTGAGTATATGTTTTTAATATCAACTCGATGTCTCCACGCGTTCCCAAGATAAAGGGCCTTGACAGACAGATAGACAGACGGATGAACAACAAAGTCATACAATTAGGGTTCCGTTTTTTCCTTTTAAGATCCGGAACCCTAAAAAGCCCCTTTTTTTTCGGGTGGGAAATCTTCCAATGACTTCCCCCGCTCTGGGCGGAGCGGGGGGGCATGTCAGACTTGTACTGACTAAAACCCACCCATGTTCTTTCTATTGCCCTTTACGTTCCGGGGCCGCGGTATCTCTTTCGAACAACCCGCAACCCCGGCAGGCACCCTAAAAAGCCCTAAAAGGATTTTATATGTTAGGGCGTCATCATTTTATCAACTCGCATGTTTTCTACGACATACTCCAACTCGACATTTCAAGTTTCGCACACGTTTGAGAACAACCATTTTTGCCGAGTACACTTAGTTTGATGGCAAAGGGTAATAATTCAGTCCCCAGTGAACGCATGCGCGATGGCTTGAGTGTTTCATTTTCCCAGCTGCACGCCACTGATGTACACTCAGCAAAAGACATAAGTAACCAGGTTCATCTTCAATGGTTGTTTTCGAATACAGTTAAATTTATTTGATAGTTAACAAAAATGTTTAAAAAATTAAAGTACAATGTTTAAAATGTTTCTTTGTATTAGAGTATCGGAATAAACGATAATTAATTGTCGTTTTTATTATGTAACTTGCAAATACTTCCGTAACGCGGACTAGGTTAAAATGCAAATTTTATATTATTTTACGCAAATAATAACATCCACCAGCCACCATCTACGCCTAATGCAATCAAGTACCTACCTATGTTATAATATAATTATGTATATGAATAGTTTCTATGCATTTTAATGTTGCACTTATATCAACTCAGGCGTAATACAAAAATGCATAGGTACCTACTAATTGTTTAAGTAGGTATCAAAAATAGCTAAATGTATTATGATACCAATTTTCAGTTTCTTGAAAATCACTCGGAGCTATGAAAACTCATACCTAATATTCGTTGGTATGATTCGATTATAACCTCAAAATCAAGTACATTCTTTGAAATATATATATTCTGCAGCTAGTCCGTTATAAAAATATGACCACAAAGGAGTTTAGTAATGATAGATAATACAATACATAATTTTCTGATGCTCTTGGATTCGGGGCCAACAATGTATGGTCGGAGAGCAATGTCCTTTATGTTGAACACGTCCATCGGTTTCTAAGTTAAATCCAACTAAACCTGTCGAGGCCAGGGTACTTAAATATTTTACTGATTGTACTCGCTTGTGAAGTTGCTATCTTTAAATTAATGGACGTTTTTTACGGTGTTTTTTGTAGGGCGTTTGCATGGGATATCGGTTTTTGTGTAGAGTGATGGTCTAATTTTTTTGATGAAATTATAATTCTCTTAACGCACAAATTCTGATGCCAGTTCTTGATATTCTCTTAAAGAGAGACTTGTAATAAAGATGTCGTGTGTCGAAACTTATTTTAGATATATATTGGTAGGTATATATTTATCGTTTAATTTTTTGACAAATGCTCTACCAGTTATGCAAAAACTAATTATTGCAACTTGTTAAAGGTGCATTCTATACAGGACACTTGAAAATAGAAGATGTATTTTAATGAAAAAGATTTGTAGTTTATACTTAACGCCATGAAAAAAACAACGTGAGTGCCACCTATTATACACCCACTTCTCACCAGTAATGTAAAAGTAACGTGTAATAAAGAACTAGCCTAATGCCAGCGATTTCCGGAAGGAAATTTAAGTTTCATGTTTTATGTGTTTTTTTTTGGAAAAATGTTTTTTATTTCAATCTTTTTTTTGTGGTATGATGGTATCGCACACAAACGCTTATCGAGTATTCATTTTCAATTGCTACTAAGAAATATAAGCGTATCGTTAATTTTCATTCAAAGCAAAATTTAAGACATATGGCTTTCTCATGGATGCCAATGTCACAACTGGATCAAATTGAAACTAGGACCAAAGAGAAGGCCAAGCTTTCAAATAGAAAAAGTATCGGTTTACCATATCGAAAGTTCTAAGATAAAAAAAAAACATAATAATATAATATGTACAGTCGAATTGATAATTCCTCTTTTTTTAAGTTGGTTAAGACCACACCCACTACCCAATTACTAAGCCCAACATGGGACTCGACGAATCTTATGCATAGTAATAGTGCTTGCGGCCACTTCACGAACGAATCAAAATGACACTTTCTTCTTCCCAAAAAGCATCGTAACCATCAAAACTAATAGATATTTCAGCCTTACCAATTAAATAACCATTAAAAGAGACGTGAAACATTGAAAGTAGCATATAACGGTCCCAGTGGGTGTCTCAGTTTCATTACAAGGCCGGCGATGCCCCGTGGTGCTCATTACCGGGTTCCGGCCTATTACCGGACGATGTAATAGATTATGATGATTATCATACGTTGGGAGACCCTTCTGACGTGGAATGACAGTTATTCCGTTTTAGTTCTGGTAGCGTTATAGTAATTGGTGGACAGATAATAAGGCTTAAGACTGCATGGTTTTGTTTAGTTCAAATTGCTGAAACATTAAAGATTTGACAATCGACGCCTGTATTGTAAAGATGGCATACGTTCAAAAGACGGGGTTGCGTGTCGCGTTCGAAAAAGATACTGCGGTTCCGAACGTAAAGGGCAAAAGAAGGAACATGGGTGGGTTTTAATCAGTAAAAGTCTGACAATCCCCCCGGTCCGCCCAGAGCGGGGGAATATTATTTAATGATTTACCATCCGCAAAAATTGTTCAGAGATGCATTAGGCTTAAAATTTTGCTACGTGAACTCTGCATTGCAGCGAAAAACAGTACACTGCACCGGTTTGCTCAAATAAATTGGTCCTAAAAGTTATTCAAATTTTTAATTAAAACATGTTTTCCTGTTTTGTTTCCAGTGGAAAAATATGTGAAGGTACATCATAAATTCGTATCCCTTCCTTTTATGATTTCAGTAAAACTACAAAATACAATACACTAATTAAATAAGGACTGAAATCGAATAGTAACTTTTGAGCTCGACTGCTAGCTTGTTTTCTTTTGTTTTTACAACAAGTTTCAACAACTGACATGTGAAAGTACGAAAGAATTGTATGGCCATTATTATTATCTACATTTTACGCTTTAATATGGAAGCAAAGGAAAATTAATAGATGTACTGGCTAATTCGACGGCACGGTTGGCACAGTGGTTGAGTGATTGACTGTTGCACTGCGTGTCAGGGGTTGGATTCCCGAACGGAACAAATATTTGTATGACCTGCATATAGTTGTTTTGGGTCTGGCTGTTTGTGTATATGAGTTTAAATATTTGTAAACGCACCCTCGACACAGGAGAAATTCCTATTGTGGGGCAACGTTTTTATTTTTATTCGAAGTTTCTGTTGAAGCGCATTAACTGAGACTGCGCGCTTGGCGTTTACGCTCAAACTTACTACCTACTACAAAATTCATATACACTTTATCTTAAAACATGTTGGCTACGTCGAGTAATTAAACAGATTATTTATACGTATCCATAGCGCATGTGACTAAAAGAGTGATAAATATGAATGTTGATGGATAGAGGGAGAGGAAAGCCAAAGAAAAGATGGATGGATTGTGTAAGAAATAATATGAAGGAGAAAGCGTGACGTCTACAAGAGAATGGAAGAAGAAAACGTGTTACGCCGACTTGAAATAGAATGG
Source organism: Ochropleura plecta (assembly GCA_905475445.1). Classification (NCBI taxonomy): domain Eukaryota; kingdom Metazoa; phylum Arthropoda; class Insecta; order Lepidoptera; family Noctuidae; genus Ochropleura; species Ochropleura plecta. The sequence goes on from FR997734.1 coordinate 19,247,379, forward strand.
GACAAGGGCAGGAAAATGATAATGATCCATACGTATCCAAGGAATTTCGTATTACTCGGTATTAAGATGACGCTTCATGTAAAATACTGGTAGGTATACAGCTGCATCAGGTTACACTGAAAGCCGATCTCAATATAGTTGGAACAACGGTAGACAGACGATATTATCTATCTGGATAGTATACCTATACGTTACTCCACACTGAATCCTACTAATACTATAAAAGCGAAAGTTTGTGAGGATATATGTTGTTGCTCTTTCACGCTAAAACTACTGAATGGATTTTGATGAAACCTCACAATAATGTAGCTAGCATATCAAAATAACACATAGGTTACAATTCATTAAGATATGTTGTATAATCTATCATCGCGGGGCGCAGCTATTTACTTTTTATTCCGAAGGATAGATTTGGTATAATGGCACGGATCATTTCATTAATGATAATGGATGGACACGGAGACCAAAGAAACAATGAATGTTTTTTGTGAGTACTAATATGAAAGAAAAGAGAGTACAGACGCCTGCAGGTCAAGCTACCCGAAACTGTCAATTTTTCCCAATGAACCTTGAACCTTATACTTTAGAAATAAAGTCGAAAACCTATCAAGGAAATCTGACAGATTGTAGTAGCTTGATGTGCAGGCGTCTGTACATAATAGTGTGGCGGTTGACAGCTGATTTAAACTGCAACAACGCCATCACTAAGATAACCCCAGTATCCCTCTATCTCTTTACACGCGACTAAACTTCCTAAATAAATAACTTACTTGCTTACACGAAACCCACAGAATAATACACGAGATGACGTGACAAAAACTCCTAAAGCCAACAGACAAACAGATTAAATATTTCTATGCACAACATCAACAGCAGTAATAAAACTTCTTACATTTCTTCTTGCAAGCGGTCATGACTTGAAATACTGCAATGTTCCGCTGCTACCTTCTTGTGTACAGTCAAACAAAAAGTTTGGTATACATGCATGGTAGTCAAAAACTTAACACTGAAATCAGTTTAAAAAAAAATAAACATCAAATGCTTGCACTGACTGGACAGGTCCACTCAATCGGTGTGGTGCTTTCTTAAAAAGACCATTTCAGACACTAATCTGCATAGTCCTTATAGTTAAAAATTGAGCAAGATTTTTGTCTGGACCTTAAAAGAGACTATGACCTCTGAGTTTGTTTCGGCTTTTTTTCTCAGAGTACGAAACACCAGTCTCATCTAGTTTATAAAAAAAAGACGTGTAAAAGGGTTTGTAAAAACCTACTTGCAAAATAACACATCATTTATCATTGTGATGATTACAACTTTATGTAGAAACAAATATAAATCATTCTTAGAAATTATTCATTCATTTATTTAACAATTTGCATTGTTTTTGAATTAATCCTACATTAATACATTACATAATTAATTTGAAAAACCTAAAAAACAATAAATAGTTAATTGAAAAAATACAAAAACATTAAATAATCAACAAAAATGTCATTAAAAAATTTCCAAAAAAATATTTCACTACACTTCCATAATATTTTTACTAGCCGTGTTGCTTACTTTGAAATTGAATTGTTACAAAAAAAAATATGCTTTATAAATTTCGTTTAAAAAAAAAACGTTGCCCCACACTAGGAATTTCTCCTGTATCATGGGTGCGTTTACAAACATATAAACTCACATACACAACAGCCAGACCCGAAACAACTATCTGTAGGTCATACAAATATTTGTTCCGTGCGGGAATCGAACCCGCGACACGCAGCGCAGCAGTCGATCGCTCAGCCACTGCGCCAACTGTGTCGTCAAGTCAATTGTAATGATACCTTACTAACCTATATAGGTTACACAATACAATTATGTAGGTACCTACTTATTAAAATATCATTATTTGTTATGACAAAATTAAATAATGATGTTCCTACCTACATAATTGTATGTAACAAAATATTAATACGGTTTATGCACCATGTCTTCCTACCAATTTGTACGCCACGATATGCGGTTGAACATGTAAGAACTTTTTCTGTACTGTTATTATCTTGCAAGCAATGTATCTTAAACACCGTGTTTAAACAAATAAAATACTTACCTACTTACTTACTGAACATTTAACCTGCATTACCTCTCCCCGCCCACCCTGCCACCCCGCTTTTCTACCCCACATACCCTCCTAATCTTAACTTTAAAACTGCAAATAAATACCTTTCTCAAAATGGCACACTTAGGAATCCAAACATACTTACCTCATTGAGTTTCCAATACTGCCTTTATTTTCTGAGACGGGGCTCCGTTCTTAACGCGCCAGTTTAGGCACACTACTCGCGCCAGTAGCTCGACTGCTATTTGAAAACGCTTTTAGCCAAATAGACGAAGAGAATTTTTTAAAGTAATTATTTGCGCCAGTGGTGGTCTCTTAATGGGTTCCACAATTTCCTGGAATCCATTAATTGGATACGGAAAGGTTGGAATTCGAATGCTATTGATGGATTAGCCTGATGTTTTGTTATGAAATGTTTTAGGTATAATGTGTGTGGATTGGAATTTGATCTTATGTTTTTGCGTGAGAACCTTGTAGTTAAATTGATTCGTTTTCTTTCATAGAAAAAATTTGATTTTAAAAAACTAGTTGTTCAAATGGTTATTTTTAGAACCCATATCGCCTTTAAGTAAATAAGTCATCAAATAATTTCCCCCGTTCTGGGCGGAGCGGGGTGTCAGACTTTTACTGACTAAAACTCACCCATGTTCTTTTATGTTCCGGGCCGCGGTATCTCATTCGAAAACCCGCAACCCTGGCAAGCAGTGAACCTGGCAGGACCCTCTGCACCCATATTGCCTGTGATACAGGTTTATCCTATTACAGGCAACGAACCTTGCTTTACCAACATGTTTTTTTATAGGTATGGTAAGAATATTACGGATAGTTTTAAATCTTACCCGATAACTTTACTTGTGACTTCCGTAGTCACTATTTATATGTATTTCGATACCTAAATAAAAGTGCAGTGTAACGCATTCATATCTTTGTACAGCGGATACTGTGAAAATTCCACAGCATTACTAAATGTAGGCATTATATGACGTCATTTAGGGATGAAAAAGGGCACAAACCTTCCAGTGAAATTATAATTCTAAAACAAATAAGGTAAGGTAGAAAATGCCCAAGACATCTTTGTACAATGTTATTTAACATGCGCATGACGTTTTAATAACCAATAAAAAAATATATAGAAAGATGAGAGATGATACTTTTTGTATACCTTACGACTTACGTAACATCATCTACCCATCGACTAGACAAACTGCAACTAAAAAACGTACAATTCACTTCCATTAAAAGTAACGGCCAAGTTCAAGTCGGACTCGCACACATAGGGTTCCGTAGCAAAGATTATCTTATTTGTAACGCAATGAATTAACCTGCTTTTTCTTAAGTTTGACGAAAAAGGTAAAAATTAAAACCTTATTTTTTAAGAATAACTCTCAGCAGAAGTATGGAAAACAACCTCATTTTTATTTTTTTTAATAATTTCATCTCACTTTTTTGTTGCGGTTCATTTGACATCTTCTTTCCAAATTCCAACTGTGTGATGCTAACAGTCTCGAAGTAAAATAACCGTGACATACGCACAAACAGACAGACAGAACTAATCTGTAAAGGTTCCTTTTTATTTAGGCAACAGATCTCTAAAAAAGGAGACCTCCCAATTCCATGCATTCTCGTTCCTGTCAAAAACACTTCACTCTTCGTCTATGACTGCCGTCAATCCCTGCAAATTGTCGAGACACGTATTTACCGGGATGCCAATAAGAGCCTGATTGCTTGAGGGACCAACAGCACCGATGCATCGTTACGTGAGGAACGGCGTAATGCAATCTTGTTGCTGTCCTCACTTGATATGCGGAAGTCTGATAGAAAATTCAATTTTGCTTATTGATGTATAACTTATAGATGGATGAGAAGTGAACGTGGCATGTCGTGGTTTTCCGTGTCACGTTTATTTGCGTCTTTTGATAAGATTGCTTGATTTGTTGTTGTTTGACGAAAGAGAGGTATCTCTTTCGTCAAACAGCAAACCCACCCATGTTTCCTTCTGTTGCCCTTTATGTTCCGGGGCCGCGGTATCTCTTTCGAACAAACCGCAACCCCGGAATAGAGGATTCTTTTTCGCACATTTTGTATTCCAGAGCGTTTTACACTCTGTTCTTACCTATTAACTTTTTCTAACTTTGTGAGAGATTATATTCAGTATTTTTTTTATAGGCTCGGTAGCTAATTATTCAAAACTTCCACAGATTCAGCTGAAACTTTTGAATAATTACCTAGCTTTATGAATAATGGAAAGTCTAATCTAACAGAAATGCCAAAATTCTACAGGTCTAACTTCTATCATTATTGCCGTGAATTCACTTCGTTAGGGATCCGTGGAACATAGGTAAATCATTATCAGTAACTTGCTTTTGCCCGCGGCTTCGCTTGCGTTAATTTCGGGGTAACATAGTTCCCCCCAAAAAAAATGCCCGTCTCCAGGGTACCAACTATCTCTGTACCAAAATTAATCAAAATCGATTTAGTCATTAAGGCGTGAAGACGTAACAAACAAACAAAGTCACTTTCGCTTTTATAATATTAGTAAGGATTTTTCTATATTAATCGACAATAACTTTTTTAAATTTTATATTCTGAAACCCAAAGTTCCAACTAAAGTTCTACTCAATATGTATGTGGCTCTGGCAGAATCGATTATAGCATAGTATACGGAATAACAAGCTATGGGCGAACATTTAAAGCATACTTTGTACGAATTTACACACTGCAAGTTAGGTTATTGAAGCTCATTGTACCAAAAAAAATAAAAACAACAATACATCTCTTTGAGGCGCGCGTGGAACACTAACGCGCCGTCGACACGGCCTGTCGTCAATAGACGGACGGCCGGCCGGTGAGCTACAACATTGAAACCCTGACCTATTAACTAGGTGAGAACCTGTATCTTGGAGATCAGTGTCCCTCCGCGGACAATGTTAGTAGCCTAACGTATTGGATTAAACGATTACTTACTTTAAATCATAATTAAATTTAATTAAAATATTACACACATATACATAAAATAATATACACCATCGAATCAAGATGCAAGCACTAATAGAATTAAGCAATGCTCAAAGGCATGATGTTTCTTTAATCTTTTTTCATTTATAATTTCTTTTTTAGTTTTTGTTATTAAGGCTGATTGGCCGCATTCCTATAAAAGTATAAAAAAAACATAAAAGTTAAAAACTAAGTAATTATTTTAGATGTAATTCTAAAGATATAGCCGCCACTCGAGTGCACTCGGGGCATAACTAATGCCATCAGGAGTCTTTGCCAATATCTTCGCGTAATCTTACTAGATGCAGACGTGACCATCCCACCCTACCCTCCGCGTCGGGAGGGAATGGGGGACATTGAGGTGTTATTAAACCCGGGTAGTTGGAACTATCACGGATTATATGTATTTTAAAGATTTTTATTTGATCTTCTTCTTAGTAAAGAATTTGTAGGTTGGGGAAATACCCACTAATGATTTTTATGTTTTTTAGTTTATAAGTTTTGTATTTTTATTTTTTAAATAAGTTTTAATTGTGAAGCAAAGTAACAAACAAGCGCTAATCCTGCCGACAAACTGTTACGCAGTTTGCCGGGTTTACTAAATGTGCAACAATGTTGGTCCAAAATAAAAGATTTATTTATTATTATTTATTAGTTAAAAGTGCTCGCAAAGAGTTAGGCCCTAAGTTTGATTTCCAGGTTAGGAAACCCAGACTAGTGTATCTAAATACTGACTTTTTTATAGATAATAACATTTTTGTGGAATTTGGAAATGAATATTGAAATAAAGCGTTTTCAATCGGATTACGTTTTGCCAGGAATGCATTTACAGTTTACAATGATGACATGACGTGTCGACGGCGCATTCGTGTTCCATGCGCGCTTCAAAGAGATGTCAGCAAAGCAGAGGAGCCTGCTAGGGCCGTCGCTTTTTTTCGCTTTAGTCAGTAATTTCTGACAGTCCCCCCCACTCCACCCATCGATGATTTGGCATCAGCAAAAAAAACGAAGTGCATGTAGTCGATCTTTTTTTCTATTTTACTGTACTGTATCTTGTGTTACTAGAAAAAAATACCCTTTGCAATATAAAAATGATTACACAATACCTCCACAAAAAACTGCTTGCATTTCATTTCATCTAAAATGCTTCAGAACATTTGCATCACAAAAAATTAAAGGACGCTCTAAAGCACTATCGAAGAATATTAAGGAGTTCTCCTGAAGGATCAGTTCATGAATTTCGAGGAGGTAATCGAAATGCATTAACTCAAGAAGGAGCCTTGGAGAACGTAGGAGGCCCTCAAATGATTTATGCGGAACCTTTTCAAAACGCCCGAACGGATATTTGAATCGGCTTTTGGTTAAGACTGAAAACGCTCTTGCGATTTTAATTCTTTCTGCATTCTTTTTTGTTAGTATTACAGTATGGCTAGTAGTTTCTGATGTTGTTTAACCGTATAGTTCGGTACGGTCCCCTTCGGGGGCTCGACATTCAAACCTCTGCTGGCTCGGTACTAGCCCCGAAAGGGGTCGAACATTTAAGTCATACGACCTCCTCATTATTTTTGTAAATATTTTATTTTCTGGGTAAAAAATAATATGGGTGTGCATTCATTAAGATAGTAGAATAAAAATCTCATATGTAACCGTCATTAGAAGTTCTTTAATTATTGAGCAAGTTTCTTAATTAAGTCTTATAAAATCCAAATGCGTAAATTACGATCATAGCCATTTTGATGGCAGTGTAGGTCGACGCTAAAAATCATAATAAAAATGGTTTTCGGACATATAAGCTCCACATTGTTGGGCCTGATTAACGTGTCCTTTTATTACGTGCAGAAATCATTCGTAATTGAACTTAAATTAGCAGTGGTAATGATACATTTTGAAATCTAAAGTCGAAGTTTCGCGCCAATCGTGCTTGTTTACATTTTTCATTCCACATTATATCACACGGACGCGAATAGATTCTATAACAAATGAGACAAATATCATTGCAAATATTATAAATAACATGAACATGCCCCCAGATCTTATCGTAATTTGCAATAATAGGACCATTAACACGTAATATTCATAACCACTACTAAATTCACTTTTGAAAATGACGTCCATTTCTTTTTTTTTATTTTGTGATGTGTAAATGCGATTATATCAATCGATTATTTTCTTGTAAATCAATCAACTCGAATAATTAAATTAAGGAATATCAGAAGTTGATAGATGAAAATAAGAATAATTTTGTAATACGTGTAAAATACTATAAATATTGATAATAATATTTTTTACGCCACTAAAACCGACTCAACAAACAGTACAATCTGATCTATGGCTAAATTCGCGCCAATTTTATTTTCAGATAAAAATTCAAATAAGAAATGCGCTCGCTGTTCGAATTTATATTAAAATGTTTATTTGCTATTTTATTAATAATTTGGTTTTGTACCTACTATTTGAATGTGAATTGCAAATAGAAATAAATAAGGTTGAATATAGAACGCCCTTATTATGATCTTGGTAGGCTCAGTAAAAAAAATCAGCCAAGATAAATTATATTTGTTCGACAAAATTGTTTGTAGTATGGTTGGATTAGTTATTTGGAAAGCGTTTTCATTCTTTCCTAAAACATGGCTCGTAGGCCAAAGTGTTCTTGGAGTGGAAGCCTTGGGGTAAAAATGGCCTAGAGGGAGACCACAATTGAGATGAAAAAAAATATTTTTTTTTTGGGGTGGGAAATCATCAAATAACTTACCCCGCTCTAGGCGAAGCATGGGGGAGTGTCAAACTTTTACTGACTAATGTCCACCGATCGATGTTCCTTCTTTTACTCGGGGCCGCGGTATCTCTTTCGAACAACCCGCAATCCCGGCAGGACCCTACCGGGGTTGCGGGTCTGACACTCCCCCCCGCTCCGCCTAGAGCGGGGGTAGTGAGGCGCCACGGCATCCTCACCTACCACCTGACGCAGATCCTCACCGGGCACGAAAGTTTCGGGACGTTCCTGCACATCATCGGGCGGGAGGAAACACCCAGGTTTCACCAATGTGACTATAGCTCGGAGGACACTTTGGAGCACACAGGCAGTCTGCTCTTGTGAGCGGAGCACCGCTCTGGTGATGTTTGAAGGAGAGAACCTCAAACCAAGCCAGCCACCGCGGGAGACGCTACAGGGGTCGGGCGCCGCGAGACGACAACGACTTTGTTAAAAGTTTAACAGGAGCGGATATTTAATGATTTCCCATCCAAGTGGCGCAAGACTGATATAAATGGCGGAATTTAAAGGAGGCCTCCTTTAAATTCCCAAAGAAGTTCCTGAGAAGTTTATGAGAAGGCCTCCTTCAAATTCCTAAAGAAGTCCTTAAATTCCAAAAAAAAAAATGCACTATTTAAAAATAATTTTTAGGGTTCCGTACCTCATAATAAATAACAGAACCCAAATATCAAAACTGTGGTCCCTTGAAAAAAAACCCTCCAAGTCTACATAGAGAAAAGATATATAAGATAAGATCGTCAGTTTGTACGGAACCCTTGGTGCGTGAGTCCGACTCGCATTTAGCCGGTCTGTATTTAATAGGCTGAAGGTCTCCTTATACCTTTCTAATTTTTTTATCCAACCAATACTTATAAGTGTCAATATTTTAGAGCCCCGATGTGTACTTGTGTACGGAGTCCCTGTATGTCTAAATCAAGGATCTACTGCGGAGGCATGGCTTTCTAGGTGCGGTACGGTATGGTTGTGCCGGCTGGGCTGCCTGACTGGCTACCTACAGAATTAGCATAACCTACAAAATTGGCCGCCATTTTCATTTATCGTCATTCAAGAAAACAGCCAAAATCTTTTACCTCGAAACCGTTTGACAGCAAATGTACCTCAAATCTGGGCGCATAACAAAATAATTATAGCATAATAAAAAAGCACGTGACAACATGTCTTTCTGTTATAATCGATATCATCATAGATATTTGTACAACAATAATATCTATAGTAGAATATTATGCCACCTCCATAGGTAAATTCCTCAATGGTCCCAAAACTTTTTTTTAAAGTTTACTCTATTACGATTATCGATTAGGTTGAATGCAACTTTTTAATCGTAGTGATGAAACTTAGTTTTACGGTCAGCACTAAGAAATGTCATATTGCAACACATTTTGTAGTATTTTTTGTCGAGATTTGTATCGTGTTTTTTTATTAATTTATATGTAAAAGCGCAAAAATAGGAATGCAGATGGAATGTCACTGTTTTTATTTTAGATTTCCGATGTTATTATCAAATGGTTATCTTGTGTATGTACATTATTTCCAGCGTTTTTAAAGTACCTAATTTTTGGAAGGGTGTAGTAATATGTATTTTACACACATTTTGCAATAGATTGACGCCGTTTTATCGACCTTAAGAGGTTTTTGGAAATATAAACCTCAAACTTATCGTATGACACAGCCGCTGTGATTTATTTTTAATAACAAAATTGAATGCTGTAAATTGATGAAAAATCTTGAATTTCATGACAATTCGCGTCACCCCCCACCGATTCAGCTGATGTGTCATATGTCAAAATCCTGTCGTGCAGAGTGGGGTATGCCACAAGGAGGTCCCAGGCAGCCAAAAATTTGTCGACGAGTGTCACGCTTTTAGTAGTGTCCTGCAAATATCCTGTGCAAACAACAAAACAAGCAGGATACGATATCAAGTAGCCTATAGTTGGTGTGTTTGGCAACACCACGATTACTACGTACTTTTCTTGCTTATTCTTCTCGAAAGAGATCTACACTTTAGAATGGGCAACTACAGTAATTTCACAAGTTATTATGTCTTGTGACTGGGACTGTAGCAGCATCTTTTTATGACATTTATTAAAAGTGCGTGTAATGGTCTAGTTGAAATAAATACTTTGAATTTTATACTCCCAAACGCATTCATCTATGCATTTTTAAACCTTTTTAAGCTGAACAAGCTTTGCTTTGGCCTACCTGTGTTCTAATTTTACCAAAGTCATTTTTGCTACTAAATGTAGAGATGGCTTTGAATTCGTAGCCAATTATCGGCTGCGATTAATACCTTGTTAGCTAAAGGTGAGCTTTGATATTCACTGTTTTGATTGGATCAATATTATGTTTCGGATTATGGTGATTCTGATTTGTCTTGTCTTGAATCTTCCGTTTGACCGGAAATTAACGTTGTTATTTTAATTATGTTTTGATAAACTTGGAGTTAAGTTATTCGATCTAGTTATTGATGTTTCATCGATTGAAACGGTTCACATAAATACTTATTTCCTTGTTTATTTACTGTCGCTTACATAGCTCATTACATAATAATATTTGTAGACTTCTATTTTGTTCGTTTATTTTAAGTAATAATTATTACTTAGAAGACTCATTTTAGGTATTTACATCAGCATCATCACACATGCAAACATGGCGTCACACAAAGAGAAGTGAGGACAGCGGAAGGGGAGTGGCTGTCAAGTAAGTTATGTGAACCATAGACATAAAGTTGAAATGAGGTACTTGAATAATACCCCACCTGACCAAGCGTAACCTTAATGTTTGTCTATGCCAAGAAAGACAGTGACAACACTGAAACACAAAGAGATTCGTGCGCAGACATTAATTCTGTCATGTCTGTGGATATTTGTTAAAATAAGATTACGTCATCGAAGACAAACAACAATACAATTTTTTTTTATTTGCAAATGTGCATTAGTTTATGAATTAAAGTTTTCAAAAACATATAGATAGTTATTTTTGTACCCTATCACAGTGTTGTCGTATTTAACCCAAAGGTTGTCTGGTAGAAAATACTTTATAGTATTAAGTCCGCCCATGTACCACTAGGTATTAACCATGAATTTAAATAAATAAATGAACAAAACACAAACAATAGTGTGAGGCAGTGTTTATTTATTTATTTTATTTATTTATTAAGCTTTATGCACATGTATAAAAACATTGCACAAAGGCGGACATAATGTCTTGGGCATTTTCTACCAGTCTACCTTAGGGTGATGCAGAGAGAAAACATAGTAGGTGCAGGGTCCAGAAAGATTGAAACCGAAAAAATTAATAATATTTACAATAATTTTTTTTTACAATAAAAAAAAATATAATGATAAATACTTATATACATACATCCAAAAAATAAATAAAAAGAGAGTTAACATACAAAGATACATGAAGAAAAACTACAACCAATTAATTAGGAGACGAATCTGCCAGCTTCTTAAGCAAATGTTCCCGAGCTTGTGAAGTGAACCGATTGGTGGCCATCCTGGTATTCGTTCTGGTATTTGTTTAGTGCTTAGGTTTAATTCAACTGAACTGAACTGGGCCTATTTGGCGCAAATGTGAGTCGCACAGTATATATTTTTTTTAAGTGTGTTTAAGTTTTAAGTTACGTGGCATGTGCCAAATAAATGTTTTTCTTTCTTTCTTTTTTTTTCGTTTTTCTTTCCAACTTTACTTAAAACCATTAACATTTTCTAATGTTTGGTAACCCTTCATTACCACTAGTCAGCTACCAGGTCAGACAGCCTCTTATCAGAAAATATAGAAAGCAGGCCATTTAAGGGTAACGTACCTCGAAAGGAAACAAAACAGACCCTTTATGGGATCACTTTGTTGAGTCCGTCTGTCTGTATTTCAAGACCCTTAATCTCGGGAACGTGTGATCGAAAATACCTGTGAAAATCAACCCTCTAACCAAGGCAGTCAAACGATATGGCCGTTCATGCCGCAAGTTTGAGCAAATCCTTTTTTTTCGGATGGGATATCATCAGAAAACGTCTCCCGGTTTGGGCGGAGCGGGGAGGTGTTCTTTCTTTTGCTTTTGTGTTCCAAGACGGCGGAGTCTCTTTTCCTATCGTATCTTCTATAAGCATTTTATTAGGTAATAAAATACTCATAAATGTTCCTAGTGTATATGCTATTTCTGGCGTCTTGATGGCAAAGGCCCAAAACTTAGCTACGATATTGGTGATCAACCAATTCCTTAAGCATACAAGCAAAACAGCATTTTGAGTATCCCAAAGACAGCATACATTTCAAAAACATTTAACCTCTCAAGGACCGCCATTATTTACGTCAACTATCCGTCAAGCACCGCCGGGCGGGCTCTTATCGTAAGCGTCAAGACTTATCTTTACTACAAATACAGTTTTAATCGGTCGGGGTTTGGTGGCAGAAATTTGTGCCAGCGGGGCTCAACGGTAATACACTGGCACGTTTTTGTGTCACTGGGGCTCGAGAGGTTAAATAAAAACATAAGTATACACCATTTACACTTACAAAAATATATTCGCAGAACCCAACACAAAATACAGTTCAGATACAACGTACTAAATACACAATACCAGTAACCCAGTAGCTTTATAAAATAAAATACATTCAGCATTTATATTTGAACGCACAATGTCCACGCCTCTAGTGCATTTTGTACAACAGCCAGAAACTCGCAGAACACTGTAATAAGAGCAAAATTGTGGGAACTGGCATCCAAATACCGCGATACGTCGGTGAACGTTCGGAAAATAGGATCGGTTTGAAAAAAGAAGCAGTTGTTAGGTTTGGGATACACCGCGGGTCTGTGGACGATGGGCAATGGGTAGCTCACCGTCTGTACCGTTTCATGACGAAAAACCAGGTCGACAGAGCCTCAAAGAGTCCTCAAAGAGAGAGGGTTGCGGGTTGTTCGAAATACCACGGCCCCGGAACATAAAGGGCAAAAGAAAGAATATGGATGGGTTTTAGTAAGTGAAAGTTTGACACTCCCTTCTACTCCGCCCAAAAATACGACACGGTTGGCGCAGTGGCTGAGCGATCGACTGCTGCGCTGCGTGTCACGGGTTCGATTCCCGCACGGAACAAATATTTGTATGACCTGCAGATAGTTGTTTCGGGTCTGGCCGTTTGTGTATGTGAGTTTAAATGTTTGTAAACGCACCCACGATAGAGGAGAAATTCCTAGTGTGGGGCAACGTTTAAAAAAAAAAAAGGTTTCCTCTCAATAATTTGGGTTGTAGCTATATTAAGCAAATTTTTGAACTTTCAGTTCACTGATCAGCTAAAACATTGCTGAACAAAACAGAATTTCCATCCATTCCAAAATCAACTCAACATTACTTACTGAATTCGACCTCCAAATTAGGTGACGTCAATAAACGTCAAAGTCCCAACACCCCATGTTTTCCCTAGGCTACAGTGTATCCCGCGCTTTAACGCCTACTCCTACTGCCGGAAACGGATGTGGCTCGCGGCTCGTCCTGAGCTGTGTAATTTCGCGCGCTCGCTTTCCGCATTCTATTTTTGAATGTTAGTACGCGTTCCGGTTTTTTTTTCATGTTTTAAGTATGTTCTACGGAATTCTTTATGCCGACCGAGTGTCGCTTGTTAGTGAGCTTGTGATAAGCAGAAATGAGTGAAATATATTCATTCATGTTCATTTTAAGTCCGTCCGTTTTAAGTTAAATACGAATGAGGAACTTTATTTCAGTTGGAAGATGCAGTTTTTCATAAAAGAGAGTTATATAAATATCTTATGTTATCGTCCCAGTTTTTCAAATATATTTTTAAAGCGATTACTTTTTTAGTCAGTTTTTTTATTTATTTGGATCTCCGAAAAAGAATACACAATACCATAGCTTGTTAAAAGTGTATTCCTTCAATTATAGGAGACCACAGCATGCACATGTAACTGGGTGTTAACACAGAAATATCGTCGTTGTAGAGCGAAAAGTCACTAAGTGACATTTTTACCCAAATTGAGTTAATGATGCCAAAGTGTTTTTAAACCCACTATCTACCTAATAGAAAGAAAAAACATCGTTCTTTTTATGTATTTTAGATAATACGGGAATGTCAGAAGTACATAACTACGTGTTACGGCAAAAAATAAGCATATGAAAATTAACTAACGGAACTTGAGTAATTTATGACTATTCTTTTTTAACGTTTTCTCAGTTACCCCGCTCACTAATGTTACTTAGTTAGTTTTTGTATTTAATATATTTGACGCGAACCACTGCTAATATCTCTTAGTTATTTTTTGCAGACGAAAGCTTCACACATTATGAAATTAAATGTCCGATAAAAGTCACTAACAGCACTTAGTTACTTTTTGCATACATCAAAATTCGAGGCGACCCACTTAATAGCTCTTAGTTATTTCTTGCAGACGAAAAGCTTTGAATTAAAAGCAATTCTGTTGTCCGGTAAGGTTCACCAAAAGATTTTAGTTAACTTATAAATTAAAGTAATCGCGCGCTTTGTTTGTACTATCGCGTGCGTAACTCGATCATTCGCTCGTCGTTGCCGCCGCTAGAAGCACGCTGATTTGATCGCCAAAGTGTAGAACAGGTATTGCCTACTGATGAAGAAAATTACATCCAGATCTGACTACATACTGTCACTACTAACAGAAAAGTCGCAAAAAAGCTATGTAAGTATCTACTCTCAGTTTATTCTTTAATGTGTGTCCTTCGAAAGTGCTTGTGTTTGTGTAACGAGAGAAAAAAACCTACTAAATGTATCTGGGACATTTAAATAATACAGGTTTCGTAATTACTCAAAAATTTTAAACACTAGGCAATAGTAGCTAATTATTCTTTAAATTTTGCCAATCAATGTATGTTTCTGTATGCCAATGTGTATGTTTGCGTGTGTGTCTGTTTGTGTGTCTGTTTGTCTGTCTATGTATGTGTATGCCTGTGTATGGGTGTCCGTGTATATGTGCCTGTGTGTACATGGTGGCTGTGATGTTATGTTTTAATGCTAATTATTCTCTTTATTGTGTTTTCAGGAAACAGAAAAAACATTTGATCTTCAACAAGTACCTGAAGACGAATCAATGCATGCAGAAGTGGATCAAAACATACAGCCAATACCGAGTCTGTGCCGGACTCAAGATGAACATGAATTGAATATTGCAGAAAGTGAAGTAATGAATCTGGAACCTCCACTGCATCAAGCTGACGTTGTCGATACTCAAGGTACAATTGTTTCATCTAAATCGACATCTACAATGGCCACTCCTAATAATAATGACTTTTTGACCACTCTTGAAAAAGAACAGGAATGGATGCCTTCAACGATAACTGCATGCGTTTTAAAAAATGCTCAGCAATTGTTATCACCATCTGATCAAACACCTAAGCAATACGTAGATCTAGGTTGCGTGCAGTTCAATCCGTATTCACCATTTTCCAATAATTTGGCAGGAAGTTCAGAGCCACCATCAGTATTGCCAGTGAGTTATGATGTAGATACGCATGGGCCAAGATCAGCTTGTTTGCCATTGCGAAACTCACCGGGATTAGACTTTGCCAATCCATCTATTACCTCCGATGATTTTCATTTTTACCACCCACGACCACCAAGTTCAATTTTAGAAGAACCTTCAAGCACTGACGATCGCACCTATGTATCATCTGAAACATCATGGATACCCGATTCAGACGAAGACTGCAATCCTAGAAAGATTTCACGCAAATTCACGATTCCAGATTCAGATGCCACAATAGTTAGTTTTACAGGTTTCGATGAATCGAGAAACATTTCCGAAGCTTCCAGTCCACCTTTAATAAGGCATAACGAGATTTTGAACATAACTGATTCGACAGAAAATATTGTCACAAGCTCAACACAAGATTTAGATTGTCCTCAGCCCTCTGTAATAATAAAAAACCCAGTCAGCCGTTGGAAAAAGTCCGATCCATCAAAATGGAAGAAAAACATTGGCAAGAATAATAAACACAGCTGCAATCCCTATCAAAATGCATCAGGAAAGACCATGCCTGCCAAAAAACCAAAACCAGTGGCTTGTATGGATACAGGTTGCCGATTTAAATGTAATGAGTTAACGGAAGAAGACAGAGTGACTCTTTGTAAATCTTATTGGTCATTAACAGGTTTTAAGGAACAGAAGCAGTTTATATTGCGTCATGTGAAACAGCAAACCCCTAAACGACGCCTTAATGCTGTAAAAACAAAAAATCGCATCAGTTCCAGGGAATACTACTTTTATAAACATGATGGGGAAGTTAGAGTGTGTAGAACGTTTTTTATGGCAACGCTTTGTATTTCAAATGGTCCTATTAATACAGCTCTAAAAGATATGAACGAGTTTGGTGAATTTGTTGGGACAGATGAACGTGGGAAAAAGGACCCTGTCAATAAAAGTAAACCCGAAGATCTAAAGTTTTTGCGCGATCACATCGAAAGCTTTCCAACAATGGAATCGCACTATTGCAGAAAATCATCAAAACGTTTGTACTTGGACCAGAAACTGTCCATCGCCAAAATGTATCAGTTGTACAGGAAAGAATGCAGCGCCCAGAATAAAACTCCACTGTCACACAGTAAATACAGAAATGTATTTGGAACTGAATACAATTATTCCTTTTTTACTCCTAAAAAAGACCAGTGTTCGCTGTGCCACAAGTATAAAACGGATCCAATTAAATATGACATTCTGTATAAAGAACATCAAGAAAGAAAAACATCAGCTGACGAAGCTAAACGGCGTGACAAAGAAAGATCGCAAAGCGATGCCACATTTTTATCAGTTACTGCAGACCTTCAAAGTGTATTGCAAATACCCAGCGGAGATGTAGGAGAGTTGTATTATACACGAAAGTTGTGCGTGTACAATTTTACAATTTACGAGTCCAAACCACCCAATAAAGGGTTTTGCTTTATGTGGAACGAACTAAATGGGAAACGGGGGAGTTCCGAGATTGCCAGTTGTTTATCTAAGTGGATCAATATGATTCCGGAAAATATAAAAGAGATCTCAATATTTTCCGACACCTGTTCAGGGCAAAACAGGAATCAATTTATTGCGGCGTTCTTTCTACGTTTAATTCAGACATCGCATCTAGACGTGATAGAACAAAAGTATTTGGAGTCTGGTCACACAATGATGGAGGTTGATTCAATGCATTCCGCCATCGAATCTGAGAAAAAGAGAACTTCTATTTTCTGTATGAATGACTGGCAGAATGTGGCAAAGCGGGCCCGATCTAACCGTCATAGAAAGGACGCGCCACCTTATGTAGTTCATGAGTTAAAATATTATGACATAATCGACACTAAAGAGTTGGCTGCAATCCTAATATCAAACAAAACCATGGATCAAGCTGGCAAGAAGGTACAGTGGCTTAAAGTAAAGTGTCTGAGATACGAAAAAACTAATCCTGGCGTAATAAAGTTCAGATACGGTTATGATGGTGAGTATTCTATACTGGATACGACAAAGAAGACCAGGCGTAAGAAAGGTCCTGGAGCTCCCGGTACATCTGATGAAATAATTGTACCTAAAGCGTATTCGTCAATCTTACCAATAACAGAAACAAAAAAAAAAGATCTGGTAAATCTATGTCGAACGGATATCATACCGATTGAATTTCATTCATGGTTTCAATCTTTGCCTGTTCAAAACCAACCAGATAGGCTACCAGAACCAGACACCTACGAAGACACTGATGGAGAAGATTAAAGATTCTTACTTATTATTTTATTTTTATTTGCTTTTGTTTTCTTTTTGTATTTTAGCTGGCTGTGTTTTTTTATAATAAATATCTTATTTTTACCTGAAATCATGTCTTTTCTTGCTAACCCACCTTTACGCAATAGTCACTAATTGCGTAATAGGTCAAAAAAGCTGAAGCAAAAAATAATTAAGTAACGCAAAAAGCTACTTAACTGACACATTTTTTTCTTTTTTTAGTGTGCTAGAATTAACTATCTTTCTTTTTATTTTATTTCTCAGTAACAGTAAAAATATTTACATAATTGACTTTCTGTAACAGTGCAGGGTAATACTATCAATGTTTTGTTCATATAAAGCATTTTTGTAACTTTATTCGTTAACGTACTATCCCGATTTAAAGAAAGAAAAATCTTTAAAACGCTGTTATCTCGGAACTAACTTTTTGCACTTAGTGAATTCTCGCTCTACAACGACGATATGAAAAAGACAAAATTGTTTTTTTTATTATAATATTTTTTTTTAATTGTAATAGGGTTATGTCTAAGATAAATTGTTGTATATATATATGAATAGCCAATTCGTTGAATTCCTAACAAAGTCTTGGGAGAGCGACGAAATGTCCTAGATTAGTTTTGGAACCTGAGATATAAAATAAGTTGTAGCTGCTTTTTCGCGGTTTATGATAATTACCTTGATAATACGCAGTTAATAAAGACCCGCTCATTAATACACATTACCGTTATTAATAAATTTAATTTATTAATACCGTTATTAATAAATTTAATTTATTAATAACGGTTACCGTTATTAATAAATTTAATTTTTATTGTATTAAAAATTTGTATTGTATTAAACGGTATTTTGTTATAAATATTATTGTAATAATAACATTAGACTAAGTTACTTTACTACTAACAATATATGGATTTATCTGAAATAATTATTTGAATTTAATTGAATTAATATGTTTACGGACCAGAAGCCAATTGCGTGTAAACAATTTCCGTCCTAACTATTTCAAAACGGAATCTAAAATTAGTTATCAAACAAGAACAATCATATGCCATATAACCATAGGTAACTAACAATTGTTAATTAATAATGAATACTATAATAGTAGTGTATTGTGGTAGCGTAATAGCATCTAATTCAAACTGAACAAAAGACCACACCTAGAACGTTTTATAATATAATTATTTTATTGTTTTTTTTTGCGTATGTGTAAAAAATTATGTCCACAAATGAATAAATGAAATAAATGTATTTAATAAATTACTTATTTATCAAAACGGCAGCAGATGGGACTGCTGTTGGTTCTACGCTATTTGATGATGTATAATTAACTAATTATGGAAATATTATGTTAAGTTGTATATCTGCATGTTTTGCTTAAGCACAGTGGTTTATTTATTATTGTGACATTGTGGTACTAATTTTTTTATTTAAGGTACAGGCATTTATAAATTAAATCCTAATCTATCCTATACAAATGTTTGTTTTATCTAATATAGTTAATTCTCACGTTTTGGAGGTACTTACGGCTTAATAACATACAAAGTATCAAACATTTTAATCAACTATAATTTCCTTTAGAATAAAACCTAACTATAAATGAGCTTTTATGATCTAATATAAAATACCCATTTTCTTAATTACCACAGACTATAAATGGCCCCAAATGAGGCATAACTGTCACATAAAACCTCATAATACAGCTGTATATAATATGTTTAACGAGTAAATGTAATAATTTGGGCAGATATAATTATTTTGTTATGTATTTGGGTTGTTATCAGTGAGTGAGAAATAAACGATACGATGACGTGGATAATTAATTTGGGTTTTTTTCAGAAGGCAATAATTAAATAAGCTAATGGAGTTTCAGACTTGTACTGACTAAAAGCCATCCATGTTACTTCTTTTGCCCTTTGAGTTCCGGAGCCGCGGTTACTATTCTAAACCCGCAACCCCGGCAGGAATTTGGGAGAATTTTAAAATTGTGTTAGAAAATTGTAATTACTGATCTTCAGCTAGGTGACAGCTGGGTTGGTCTAGTGGTCAGAAGCTGAACTGCTGAGCATAAGGTCCTGGGTTCGATTCTCGGGTCGAGATTGTTATTGTGTTTTTCATCAGAAATTTCTCAGTTGCCCCCACGGAGTCTGAATTTAAGCCTAATTAATGGCAATACGCTCGCCCGTATTTAATGGAACATGGAGTATACGAGATGTGGGTATTCTATTAGGTATACCTTTGCTTTACTGGCGAATTTTGTGTTATGAACCTTACTCATTACATAAAAATACGCAAAACTGCGATGCGACGTCGCATCGTATAAATTTTGAAGCACGCACAGCGTCGCGCACGAACTTGCGAATTGTTTTGCTTATTTATTTTTCTATATCTGTTTAGCAATATTAAAACTATGTACTTCAACCTTTACGGTCCATGTCATGACCTAGTCTACAAAATACGTTCAGTAAAGAACAAAGAAAAACTCGCACAGAACAAAACAATTACACAAAATTAATTAAAAAAAAGAACAACAATAACTTAAAACCAACATATAAAAAGTCAATTAATTAAATTAGTCAGTACGATTGACGGTCGTCGAAGGAATGGGCACCCGAATCTTGGAAGAGAGACGCCTTGCTAAAATTACATCGCAGCAATGTGTGTCGCGGTTTTCCACATTGCAAATTCGCATCGCACTGATTCGCAGTTTTACGTAAAAGCAAGCGCTTAGGTATATAAGATGATTAACGTACATACAGTCATATCAGTTGAAGAAATATGACGTCTAATAATCCAAAATGGCGTCACGTCATGATTATGACATTTCCCGTCACAGAGAGATGTCGATGACCTTACAATTACAGTGAGACAGTTATAAACCGATAAAGCAAATAGGAAAAGTATAAAAACAATCGGGCAACAACATTGAATCGAAAGTTATAAACAAAATAAGTGGAAGAAGTTTCTAAAATAGAACAATTTGCCGGAAAAAAAACTTATTTGACAGAGTACATGTTTCGAACGCTTCCAAATAACTTTACATGGAAATAAATAAAGCCTTTAACGAAGACATTTATAGGCAAATAGAGATCGTACACAATACACAGTACTGTACAAACGATCGGTCATCAAACGCAGTTACGAATACACGTTATATTTTACTACTGAAGCTTAACAAATAATAAATATTGGTTAGATTTTTATTCATAGCACTTTACTAGTAACTATAGGTTAAGATACAGCTGAACTGACAGCTAATAGGTGGCCTCGACCGTCATCTGTTTTTATATGACGTCGTTTCAACTACCGTGCTTTTCTAAACTAGCCTATTCCCACTGCTGACTGCCCACTGCTGGCCCTATGACGGGCCTGTTGGTCTAGTGGTTAGTGGCCCTGACTGCTGAGCCGGAGGTCGTGGGTTCGATTCCCACCCAGGACAAACTTTGTGTGATGAGCATGATTGTTTGTTCTGTGTCTGGGTGTGATTTATCTATAATATGTATGTATTTATAAATTATATAAGTATGTATATCAGTTGTCTGGTTACCATAACACAAGCTCTGCTTAGCTTGGGATCAGATAGCCGTGTGTGAGTTGTCCCAAGATATTTATTTATTATTATTTTACTGCTGGGCAAAGAACTTTTCTCAAACAGAGTTGCACGAGCATTGATCACCGCGAGAGGGGCTGCTCAAGAGGGGTGACGTGATTTCAGATTTGAATATACTGAAAACTGAACTTGATCAACTTGATCTCCTTTTTTCCGCCGCTCTGGGCAGAGCGGGGGGGAGTGTCAGACATTTACTGATCAAAACCCATACAACTTCTTTTGCCCTTTATGTACCGCGGCCGCGGGATCTCTTTGAAACAACTCGCTTTTTATGAATAGTAGTCGTAATTTTAAATGTAAAATTCATAACCACATAAATATAATGGTTTAATGGAATGATAAGGTAACCTTAAAGCACGCAAACCTCGTGTTAGCTTCATGTGTGATCCCACCTGATTGATAGAGGTGTTTATGTTTGTAAAACCCCCAAAATACAGATAAAAATGATCTACATTTTTTGTCCCAAAAACAAAACTACACTGATCTATCCACACGACATAAACTTCATATCTATCCAGGCAAAAAACTAGGTCGAATGTCACACCGCGTTCCCATTTGCATTCTAAATGGCAGCGGTATGTTTTTGTTTGGGCAACGGCAGCTGGCAGTCGTTCCTGACCGTCAGCCATGTTACTCGATGCGAGACACGAAACGAGTTTTGAAGCTCATGTTGGACTGACAGCTGACAGATGGTGTTTGAATGGGATTAAGTAATAATAATAAACTATTTATTTCAAGTACGAAGACCCAGAAATAGATACATTAAGCTAAATAAACATACGACGGCACGGCAGGCGGAGTGGCTGTGCGATTGACTGCTGCGCTGCGTGTCGCGGGTACAATCCCCGCACGGAACAAATATTTGAAAAATATTTGGCAAAAATATTTTGATTAAAAAGTGTGTCCATGGAGTTTCTTGCCCATTCTTCTCCATAGAGATCAACGGTTTGGAATGGGCAACTATAGTACTTTCACAAGTTATTATGCCTTCTCTCTTTGTTTTTTTTGACATTCAAAAGTGCCTTTAACGGTCTAATTCAAATATATGCTTTGAGTTTGAGTTTTTTTAACCATTCGGAGATAACAAGCCTGATGTTACATTATAAGCATAGAAATTCAATACCCATACGAAAATGAAATAGGTTTTATCACAAAGTTGTAACCGTTATTCCACAGCAAGTGTTGCCATAATAATATTGTTGTCGGGCCTGAATTTGGTCAAAGAGGCCTTTACCACACAATACCACAGAGTACCAACACTAGAACTGCTGAACTATGTCAAATAGACAGACACCCGCATTCGATACGTAATGACTAGTGTGCTAGGCTGTGCAACTATTGTCCTTTGCTCTCACAAAGATCTGCTTTCATGGAATTAACGAAATTGATATATTATCTCGATCTTTGAATGCTGACGTCAATATGGTGATTTTAATGGTACTTAAGGGTTCTGCATGCCTTGTAGATACTATCGGTGGTACCAGACTGATAATTTTACGTATGAAACTTCGATTATAATAAAAATAAGTTCTATGTTGTGACGCTCATAGTTCATTATCCATCTACCAGCAAGATTATAGTAGGAGTGGACTTAATCCCGAAAATCTGAAAACCAGACTTCCCAATGAGTATCGTTTTACCATGTTACTGGGTTGTTATTCGGTTAGACTGGAAGAATTCCACTTATTTTGAAAAAAAAAAGCTAGGCAGATTAATTGATTAATTATTGTTGAAGGAAATCAATTTCAAAAATTTGTGTTTCTGATTTCTAACCTTTTACGCACGGTGACTAATTTAAGCTATGCAAAACTAGTTTACGCTAGTCTCTCACTGCATAGGAAACATACACAAAGCGAGATCAGGTAATATTGGATTATAATAGCCTGTTGTGTCGCTTTGTGTACCAGTAGATACGGGCACAACAACATGTTACATCAAGTGCACTTAACCTTGCAAATGTTGACGTTGATAGACACAATACTCTGTGGCACTATATGCAGGGACGGATTAAGTACAGTAAAGAGTTTGCGAAAATAAGTTTGGTGTGAAAAACCCGGGTATTGAAACAAATGAGGTTGTCAATGATCTAAGAGTACTTGTGGTGGTTGTTTTGTTATAAAATATATATCCTTACTAATATTATAAAAGTGAAAGTGAGTTTGTTTGTTACGTCTTCACGCCTTAATAGCTAAACCGATTTTGATGAATTTTGGTACAGAGATATTTTTAATGTGGGAAATGAGGGAAGAAAAGGGAAAAAATTGCTTTGCTGTTACAAAAAATAAGGCGCAAAAGCAAAAACTACAGGTACCTGCAAATCAGGAAAAGGAAACTGTGTTACCCCGAATTTAACGCGAGCGAACCTGCGGGCAAAAGCTAGTGTTATATATTTCTAATAAACAGTATGTTTAGTTGAATTTGTTCTCAACTTCAAAATTTTATGCAAAATAAGAGTTTAACAAGTTCAGAACTTTTACTTTTTATTAAGGATCTCCAGTAAAAGATGTACACAGATCATGTAACGGAAATTACGGACGACAATATAGTATCACGTAATATAATTTTAATAGTAACTCGAAAATTTGTTCTATTGTCTAATTGGCCTTTAAAATATAAAATTTATTCAAAATTCAAGTCCACTATTAAATATGAATTACATACTATCGTCACATCGCCACTGAAAATTTTCAACCTTTACCTACGTAATGAGGAAAATCTGAAAACAGTACCAAAAAAAATAAACTTAATGTTCAACACCAAATAACCCCGTCATCTTACAGTTAGTATCACTCCATTAAAACTCATAAAGACTCAAAAATAACACGCCAACAACGAATCCAATATGCAAGTTAAAATTGGATTAGAGTTTCCCGCAAGCCAACTTGTTACACAGCGATCCTTGAAAAGGATTTTCCTTCCGATCCTTTGAAAACGTAAATACAACACCACTTGCAAATAAACTTTTGACAGTGCTAACAAATCTAACTTGAAACTTGGCTGACGTGAACATTGTACATTGTTCTTAAGTTGAACTTGAGTTGGAGTCCGGATCTGTATTTAATCTAGCGTCATTCGGTTGATAAGCTTGTCGCGTATTTTAAGTCCTTAGGTTTCGATACTTGAACGGTCTGCATTGCTTATCTTAAAATCAAAATTAATTATATTTAAATTAGGCTGATAAACAATACTACTTGCACATATTTAATGCTTGGGCATGTTTTTATTTTAAGTATATTTATTGGTGTTTGCTAGCTGGCATGTGACAATAATTTAAAATAGATCATTCATTAATATATCATAGAATAATTTATTAATACTGGCAGACATGTTTTGCTGGGGAGTTTGTTCCGCCTTTGGGGCCGCGGTATCTCTTTCAAACAACCCGTAATCCCAGCAGGCGGAGGCCCTAGTCCCTGGCCCTGGAGTTTCGAGTTTTGATATGAGCTTGGATATTTGGAACCACATTAATTTTTAAAATTAAAACAGCATAGCAGTTAAGTGAATAGGTACTAAAACATTCGTTTGAAATACTTTATCACCATTCCTTAATCAAAATAGATAACCAATAAATAAAATGTTTTACTTATTTTAATTTAATATTAATAATCTAAATTTGCATGTAATGTAATTTATTTGTTTGATGTAATTTTATTGTATTTTTCTGGCATTATTCTATTTAATTGAAATTGGAATGCTTGTGTTTTGTGTTTGATGTTTCCTAAAATGAGCCGTTTTGTTACTTGAAATAAGTAAAATCAATTTACTTATAAAAACATTTAGACACCACGGCATTTTAAATACCATGAAATTAAAACTACGAACTTCCAAACGCCTGGAAAATTCCATAATTAAAGATGGCTGCTTAATTTGGCGGTGTATAAACACAAAGTTTTGGAGCAAACATTTCGGCTAAGTCCACATAGATGGAGTGAAAAGTCAGCTTGAGCAGCTAGAACTGACCCCCACTGAAGTTCGTTGGTTAATTAAAAACCTATCTTGACGTTAAAAATCACAAAAGCTTTTTGGTGAGGCTTTGAGGTTAGCGATTAATTTCAAATTTGGTTCTTAGTATTGACTGAAAGCTTGTAATTAGTACTAATAATCCTTTAGCACTAGGAATCACCACTGTTGGATATAAGAATCGCCTTTCTTCTGCCACTCTTCTCTGTTCTATGCTTCCCTTATCTTGTATCTTGACATTCTTATTTAATTTTTGACAGACGTGACATCGTTTAATATATTTTTTTAAATAAATCTAAATTATACAAAAATACATTTAAAAATACAAAAGAATAGTAGCCCACGGGTATCAGGAACAGGGTCCAAGCTTAGGGCAGTCAGGGCTCTAGAGAAAGAAACCTCCTAACAATACGAGCTGTGTCTAGGAGTACCACTTTCTGTATCAAGCCCTAGATCCAGCTGCCTAACGAGGACCTCCTTAGGTATTGGTAGAGGCTCTTCGCAATCAAGCCATTGGCAGATACGACTATCGGCACAATGATTGCTGAGTTCACATCCCACATATCGATAACCTCGCGAGTCAAGTCAATATATTCGATTTGTTTATCTTTCTCGGCTTTCACAAGGTTCTCGTCATGCAGAACCGTTGACATTATTATTAGCTTCATTTATTATGTTTCATTGCTATTTGCCATGGTGATATTAACAAAATAAATTATGCTGTTAATATAAATTATTTCTGCAAATCCTTACTAATATTATAAAAGCGAAAGTGAGTTTGTTTGTTTGTTTGTTACCTCTTCACGCTTTAATGGCTAAACCGATTTTGATGAATTTTGGTACAGAGATAGTTGGGAACCAGGAGACGGACATAGGCTAACTTTTATTTAAAAAAAAGTGGGATATGAGGGAGAACCAGGGAAGAAAAGAGAAAACTTAGCGTTGCTATTACAAATCCATCAGGCGCAAGAGCAAAAACTGCAGGTCTGTTTGGTGTGTTATACCGAATTTAACGCGAGCGAAGCCGCGGGCGAAAGCTAGTGTGTAATAAATAAGCTTGTGATATGCATGTATAATGCAGCATTAACGTAGGTATAATATGGTTGGACTGTGCGTTTTTGTTTTTTTAACAAATTTATGTATGGTAAATATACATTTAATATTTTAGCAAATAAATGATTATGAATTATCTATCTGTGTCCCACGATATTGAGTATATTGCCGACCAAACGCGCTTCGTGACGGCCCTGGCTTCATAAGCCCAACCTTGGCCAAAACCTTACTCATATGATATGTTCCATGTAATAACAACATGAGCGTCTTGCCATTAACCCTTTGCAAACCGCTTCTGTGAAAATCCTGATGGAAATATCCAATTACAGTTTACGGGCCTGGAAATCGAATCTCAAACTCAACCGCTCACGCTCCGGACCATGGCCTGGACCAGGGCCGGACGCGAGAGATCGCCGCCGCCAATCGCCTCCACGAGGGCATTCTTTTGCCCTTTATGTTCCTTTTATGTTTATGGCCGCAGTATCTCTTTCGAACAACCCGCAACCCCGGTTACCCAATACGTTACCTTTTAGAGAGATTCTCTGATTTAACAAGTAGCACCATTGTGACTTTGTGAGGCGTGAATACCATAGAAAATCAATAACAAAAGAAGACATTTCACATAGGGTCACACCATGCGGATATTTTAAAAAATCAAATCAAAATCATTTATTTCAATTAGACCATTACAGGCACTTTTGAATGTAAAAAAAAAAACAAAATGTTAAGCTACAGTCCCGGTCACAAGGCATAATAACTTGTGAAAGTACTGTAGTTGCCCATTCCAAAGCGTTGATCTCTATAGAGAAGAATGGGCAAGAAACTCCATGGACACTCTTTTAAATTAGAATATTATTACAAAATCGTATTTACATAATTCGTGTTGAGATTATACAAATATGTGAGAACGATGTAGAAATACGTGCACAGTAAGAGCGTCCAGAGTAAAAACAAAATTCAATATAAAAATCTAAATAAATTAAAAATGAACCGTGGCAGTTAAAAAATGACCAGTCCCAGTATTTCTCTTGTAATCTTTGCCCGCAGGTTATTTACCTACGTACGAGTATAAATACTGAATAGCCAACCGAGTCGTGTGAACGAATAAATTATTATACATAGTAGGCAGATTTTTAATGGAACCAGCTTCTTTATCTATCCAGACCGGATTAAAATTATAATACGGTAGGTAAATAATTGTTTAAGGCCAAACTCTAAGGCTAAGAGTATATTTATTTTTGGGGTTTTGTACCGCGAAAGGAAAAGAACGGACACACGGAGACGTGTCCGGAGTATCTCCGGAACGCGGGTAGATATCGAGTTAATATTAAAACCATATAATTATGGTTGTGGTCCCTTGATGCTGTACTTAGTCTAAGTCTACGTAGCTTAAAGATATGGCCGTTTATGTCGCATGTTTTTACGGTATCCTCGGTGCGTGTGTCCGGCTCGCACTTGTTTTAACATCGATCTGATTATGTGTGTGGCAAAGTAAAAATTATGTCTTGAAACCCGACTGTGCTGAATCATCCTAAATCAAGATGAACCGAAGAAGACAAGTGTTGAATTCTTTTAGCAAAACGTATGAAGAAAAATGGCGAGTGGAATCCTTAGAAATATGGTTATTTTTGATCGGCTCATAAATAGAGTTACTACTTCAAAAAGCGTAGTCAACCGCAAAAAATTGGCCAAGAGCGAATTTTCACAGCGCAGGGACCACAGACATCAGTATAATTATGGTTTTAATTTGAACTCGATACCTCCACGCGGTCCCGAGATAAAGGGTCTTGACAAACAGACAGACAAACAACAAAATGATCCCATAAGGATACCGTTTTTTTCCTTTCGTGTACGGAACACTTAAAAGACTTAGTTAATACCAGATTACTCGAGACAAACATTAAAATTAAATTAAAATTTTCGTAATTACAATTATGATCACCGATTCGCCAGCAAGAGCGATGAATATAAAAGAGCAATAATAATAAAAAGTACACTCTATTACTCTGGACATAAAGCCGAGTTTTTACGTCCTAAAGCCCTCTGTTATAGTGTATTTAAAAAGTTGCCGTCATTACCCTCAACGTCAAAATTATCTTGCCAACTTTAAATTGAGGAAATTCGTATGTTTTTTCCCCCTTTTTTATTATGTTTGGATTATATTTTTGGTTCAAGATGCCACATTGTTTGGAGTTGGGAAAGTAAATCAAAGTTGTAGAAATTGTTGTTTTTTTTTTTACTTTCGCATATAAATTCGTCAATTATTGGTACATCCTTACTAATATTATAAAAGCGGAAGTGAGTTTGTTTGTTTGTTACATCTTCACGCCTAAATAACTAAACCGATTTTGATGAATTTGGGTACAGAGATAATTGGGACCCTGGAGACGGACATAGGGTAATTTAAAAAAAATAGAGAAAAGGTGTCCCCCTTTTCTAAGAGGGAAGAAAAGGGGAAAGAAAGATAATTTTATTTAGATCATCACGCAGGTTAAAGTTAACGTTAGCCCAAAATAACTATGCCACGCGGGCGAAGTCGCGGGCGAAAGCTCGTAGATCATATTTTTAGCTGTAGTATAACTTCATTGAATATTCCACCTTTATATATTTTTATGCTCGTGTTTATACAAAGGTAGCCAGGAAGATATTACTATCAGTGATACGACTAACGCCATACGATAAGCAATATTCCAGCCGGGGTTGCGGGTTGTTCGAAAGACAGACCGCGGCCCCGGAACACAAAGGGCAAAATAAGGAACACAGGATGGAAGAATATTGTAAAACATTTGTTTCAATTTCGGTCTACAATAGAGTATATTCTATTTTAGATAGATATAAGGAGAAGAACATAATGTCAAACATTTAAACTATCCAGGAACCTGGAATAATCCCAAATGTTCTCAAGTTACAAAAAAACCGTTATTTTTAGTTTGCTTACCCCCGAATACTGAAACGTCACTCAAAATTTAAGTACCACTTAAATTAAACAGATACTCAAAAGTGACGTTTGACAATACGAAATCTAAAGTTTAAGAGCTGCTCAAATGTTAAGCAGCCCTCAAATTTTGAGTGACGTTTCAGTATTCGGGGGTTAGAAAGGTAATAAAAGAGGTAATCTCCGGAACTACTGATCTGATTCTGAATATTCTTTCACTTCTCTCTGTATATAAGTATGTGTGAGACACGCGTGAGAGAGTGTCTGTCATCAGTAATTTCAGATAAAAACGTTGCGGGTAAATGCTTAATTGTATTAAAAATATTTTATAAAATTATTATAAGTTCAAACATTGTTTTATGTTTTTCCAACTTAGTATATTTAATCAGTCATTGGGAGCTCACAGTAATAACAAATCATGGAAGATATCCTCTGAGTGACTAGTCCCCTAGTTATTAATAATGAATTATTTTTTGTCCTTTTAAATGCTTTTTGTTTTTGATTGAAATATATAAAAATGAATAAACGAAAAATAGTTAACATTAAGGTTTTTATATTTTTAAATGTTTTTCCTGGTGTGTTTTTTTAAGAAACATTTAACAATGTAAAATAATTATATTATGTTTTAACTGAATAATAAAACGAAATAAAACATTAATACTAAGTCGTAGTGTAGAGTATATAGTGGTATGTTAGTAAGAGATATATTCCGAGATATAAGTTCGTTTATAATAAGTTGTAATTAAAACGCTTATTTCCCGGCCCGACCCTGACATTCTGATCACGTAAGAGAGTTGAAAGTTGGCGGGTTTGCCGACTTTTATTAAGCACATTGTTGCGATAGTTCAAGTTTAGAAAAGTAATAGGAAGCGTTGCTTTACTTATTTGATCCTTATCTTTGAGCTTAACTTAGAGCGAATCGTCTTCTTTATTTTTGTAATTTACAAGAATGTTCATGTTGAGGTAAAAATATTGGCCCGTCAGGCAGAGAAAATTAATAAATACATTTTCTCATACATTTTTCCCGTTGATAGCAATACGCTCAAAGGATTAAGAGCCAGGATAACCCGAAATCGTGGAAATAGAATGGCACTCTTCTAATATTACTCCAGTATCTATTTTTTTTCTACGCGCGCCTCAATATTTTGTAAAGCCTAGGGGCCAGCCAAGGCAACCGCCTGCTGGGGTTGCGAATTATTCGAAAGAGATACCGCGGCCCCGGAACATAAAGGGCAATAAAAGGAACATAGGAGGGTTTTAGATTTCCCATCTGCAAAAAAGAAGATTTGGTGATCCATAAAAAAGTTGAGGACCACTCATAAGTTAAGTTAGTACTATATGTTTAAAAAACTCGAGACTATTACACTTTTCGAAAGAAAGAAAAAAGCTCCTCTCTAAAATGAATTTTAACTTAATTGACGAAATAGGGGTGTGTTGGCGTCCCGTCTTTAAAGCTTTTCTTGTTTTGTCCAACTAACGTCTTTCAACAAGATTAACAATTAAAAAAAGAAATAACGTTGTCGGTAGAAAACCTCAAAAATATTTTTAACCGTCTCTTTTTTTGTAACGTCGGTACCTGAACAAACATATTTTATCTCATATACACAAACCTGGAACCAGAACAACTATCTGTAGAGCAAGAAAAGGGGTCTGCGAGGGCCACCGCTTGCCGGGGTTGCGGGTTGTTCGCAAGAGATACCGCAGCCCCGGAACATAAAGGGCAATAGATGGAAAATTAGTGGGTTTTAGTCAGCACAAGTCTGACACTCCGCCCCGCACCACCCAGAGCGGGGGAAGTTATTCATTATTGATTTCCTTTTTTGTGGATGACAAAAAAGGCTATGTAGTTGCTGCCTATTACCTACTCGTCGTTGCACAGAACATACAAAAATTAGTTCGACCATTCATTGCAATTAACTAAGCTATCTACGGTATATTAGAAAAAGGCACGTCGTGGCTGTGCTAATACAAAGATCGTATCTTTGCTACGGCGTAGCCATGTGCCGGCTACGTTGCTACGCTATCGTAGTACGCTTGCTACAAGTATTATTTTTGAATGTTTTATTTCATTCGGTCTGCGTCGCTTGTCCAGGATGGTCTGTGGATACGTACCAAGTTTCCTCCATGCCTCGGAAAGCACTTTACACTGTTGGTCCCGGGACCAACAGCTGAACGTGCTTTCCGATGTGTTTTGCTCTAATTTGTAGATCTTTGACAGTTTTAACAGATACTCAGTGTCCCAATACTCTGACAACCAGTCTTACCAAGAGGTATTGTATTACCCAGTACTAACTAGGTTGCGGAGGTTAGACAGGCAGTCGCTCCATGTAAGATACTGGTATTCAGCTCCATCCGGTTAGACTGGAAGCCGACCTCAACAAAGTTGGGAAAAGGCTAGGCGGATGTTCTATTTATTCGGTTGAATATAATTATAAGTTTCAACCTTCACTATAAGAGTATTTTTAACGATCAATAGAATACTCTTTGATAGTCTTTAATACTAAATCTTACTATTTTTGATAGTGCCAATTTTTAGAGTGCCTTTGAAAAAACGTTATCCATAAATTATTTTTATTAATTTCGTTAGAAGTTTGGTTTTATTTATTTAGAGCACACACATTTTCCAGGCATTAATGGAATTGAACGTTGAATATACGAATATTTATAACTTCAAGAGTTTATTTTGTACAAAACCTTGAATTCGTAGCATGAAAATAGACATCTTATTTTCAATATTTATAAATCTCATGTTAATTTAATCTAAATAGAGAAAAATCAACATGAGCGCTGTTTTTATTTTCCATTTCATATAAAATCCCGCTTGTTATTCCTGAAGGGCTATTTTTTCTTTTTGTTTAAAAAATATATTTACCCCACACTAGGAATTTCTCCTGTATCGTGGGTGCGTTTACAAAATATTTAAACTCGCATACACAGACCCGGAACAACTACCTATAGGTCATACAAATATTTATTTCGTGCGGGAATCGCTCCCGCGACACGCAGCGCAGCAGTCAATCGCTCAACCACTGCGCCAACCGCTTTGTCTCGAAGGGTTAGGCAGAATTATTTCTATAACACCCATTTGACTAGTTTCATCCAATTAAATTAAACTTCTATACTTATAAAAAGCAAAAAAAAAGGAACATTGACGGGTTTTAGTCAGTACAAGTCTGAAGGTCAAAACGAAAGAAAAAAGGTACTAGGTGATGACTGAAATACGTATTTTATCGATTACCCACAAAATTGTCATAACATCAGAATCGTAATAACGAAAATTAGCTCAATTTCAGCAATCGACGTACGCCTGATTCAAACAAATCTTCTTATTCGGATAATCGATGATTTTTCAATCACCCCGACATAATCGGTTCGGTATGAGATCGAATGTGAATTGAATATTATGTAGGTTGGCACATGAAGCTGCACTTTTCCAGTTTAACTTGATCTCTTGTTGTACAGTGACGAGCACAAATATTACTCGGAACTACTTCTAATTGTGATTTTCTCATTCTCATCACCCACTTAGCCTATTTCAAACTACATCGAAATCGGTTTTCAGTCTATTCGGTTAGACTGGAAGCCGATATCGACTGGAAGCAGCTGAATATCTATATTATACACTAGCTGTGCCCAGCGGTTTCACCCACTACTCAGCTCTCAACTATTGTAGCGTGACGATATACAGCCGATAGCTGTTTATTTATTTTATTTTATTTATTTGGCTCTCCAACAATTGAATACACAGTACAGGTTAAGAAGAACATCGAATAAACTTATTGACTTGTGTACCAATTTCTTATAGGTAAGCACATCATGCATTATATTAATGAGTTATAATAACTGTATGTAATGTAATGTATACAAACCGAACTGCTAGAAAGAATACCACTGTGAATTTCATGCAATCCTAGTAGTTATATCTCAACGCAGTTGGTTCTACCAAGAACTTGAACCCACAGATCAAACTGTTGGAATTAATATCACCGTGACTTCATGCAAGCCTAGTACTTGAATCATAATAGTCCGACTCACCCGCAGAGGGTTCCGTACAAACTGGCTACGTAAACGGCCATTTCTTGCAACTGCAAAGTCATCGATAGTTGATTTTTTCATAGTTCCAAGGGACCACCACAGATTTGAGTATATGATTGTTAATTTCAACTACCTTCATGCGTTCTCGAGATAAAGGGTATTGACAGACAGACGGGCAACAAGGTGATCCTATTAGTAAGGTTCCGTTGTTTCCTTTTGAGGTACGGAACCCAAAAGTGTTTTATGATAAACTAGCTTTTGCCCGCGGCT
This sequence comes from Ochropleura plecta, assembly GCA_905475445.1. Lineage (NCBI taxonomy): Eukaryota > Metazoa > Arthropoda > Insecta > Lepidoptera > Noctuidae > Ochropleura > Ochropleura plecta. The sequence continues at coordinate 19,280,837 of FR997734.1, forward strand.
TCGCTCGCGTTAAATTTGCAATGCAGTTTAAGAAAAGGGAAAAGCAATGCTAATTTTTCCCTTTTCTTCCCTCTTTCTCCCTCATATCTCAATCATTTAAAAAAATAGCCTATGTCCGTCTACAGGGTCCCAACTATCTCTGTACCAAAATTCATCAAAATCGGTTTAGCCATTTAGGCGTGAAGACGTAACAAACAAATAAACAAACAAACTCACTTTCGCTTTTATAATATAAACATCATCCTTACTATTAATATTTTTAATATATATAAATATATATATATATATATTTATATATATTAAAAATATTAATAGTAAGGATGATGTTTATTAATCTATATATATAAAAGAAAGTCGTGTTAGTTACTCCACTTATAACTCAAGAACGGCTGAACCGATTTAGCTGAAAATTGGTGAGGAGGTAGCTTAGAGCCAGGAGACGGACATAGGGTAGGTAGGGTAGGTAGGGTAGGTAGGGTAGGTAGGGTAGGTAGGGTAGGTAGGGTAGGTAGGGTAGGTAGGGTAGGTAGGGTAGGTAGGGTAGGTAGGGTAGGTAGGGTAGGTAGGGTAGGTAGGGTAGGTAGGGTAGGTAGGGTAGGTAGGGTAGGTAGGGTAGGTAGGGTAGGTAGGGTAGGTAGGGTAGGTAGGGTAGGTAGGGTAGGTAGGGTAGGTAGGGTAGGTAGGGTAGGTAGGGTAGGTAGGGTAGGTAGGGTAGGTAGGGTAGGTAGGGTAGGTACGGTAGGTAGGGTAGGTAGGGTAGGTAGGGTAGGTAGGGTAGGTAGGGTAGGTAGGGTAGGTAGGGTAGGTAGGGTAGGTAGGGTAGGTAGGGTAGGTAGGGTAGGTAGGGTAGGTAGGGTAGGTAGGGTAGGTAGGGTAGGTAGGGTAGGTAGGGTAGGTAGGGTAGGTAGGGTAGGTAGGGTAGGTAGGGTAGGTAGGGTAGGTAGGGTAGGTAGGGTAGGTAGGGTAGGTAGGGTAGGTAGGGTAGGTAGGGTAGGTAGGGTAGGTAGGGTAGGTAGGGTAGGTAGGGTAGGTAGGGTAGGTAGGGTAGGTAGGGTAGGGAGGGTAGGTAGGGTAGGTAAAAAATTGCATTGCAACGCATTGCGGGCACAGCTAGTATTTTTAATATATATAAATATATATATATATATATATTTATATATATTAAAAATATTAATAGTAAGGATGATGTTTATTTTGCTTTTTTTGTAACACTTTTACACGTTTTTTTTTAAATAGGTCGAAGCCGGTGTTTCATACCCGACTACTCTACTACCCGATTACTCTGAGAAGAAACAGCCGAAACAAACTCAGAGGTCATATAAGTTGCAATGTCTGCATATACCAGGATAGCATAGCTGATGTGTCGTCGCGTGTACATTCGATCATTCGTCCGCTGGCTGCGGAAACTGAGCTATCACCCATAACGATTGATTGGACGATTCTATTCAATTTGGAATTTGACGATCGACGCTCGGCAAGGCTTTGACGACTCTTGATTACGAGTGAAGGCATTGTACTATATATGGAGTCTGGCTATACTTTATTATTAAAAGCTGTAGCTGAATTTGTTTATTTAAACGCGGCTTGTTTAATATTTATAAAACTGATGGCCTTGTAACACTGGACGACAAACCTAACTAATATATATGGATTGTACTGATCTGACAATATATAATAATATTTTTTTTCGGTAAACATAGACACGGATGGCGTAGTGGTTAAACGACTCGCTACTGCGTACAGTTGTACTGGGTTTGGCTGTTTGAGTATGCGAGTAAACAAAACTACAATACGAGAGAAATTTTAAATCCAGGGGAAATGTAAAAAAAATGGCAGACTTAATGCCACGGGCCATACTCTATCAGTCAACTTTCATCGGAAATCATCAAATAACTTCCCCCGCTCTGGGAGGGGGGAGTGTCAGTCTTGTACTGACTAAACCCACCCATGTTCCTTCCATTGCCCTTTATGTTCCGGGGCCGCGGTATCTCTTTCGAACAACCCGCAACCCCGTATCAGTCAACCTTAGGGGCAATTTTAAATGTAAAACGAAAAATTATTAATTTAAAAACTGACGTTTTACTAAGCTAAATGTTTCACGCGCTCGTGCTGAGGCGTCTAGTTTCAAATTGACAATGCATGATAAAAATAGAATAGAATATACTTTATTGCACACCAAAAGTTCAACATAACTGTTTTACAGAAATTGATAAGCCATACTGTTTTCGTTGTAGCATAGCGCGGGTCACATTAGTTAAATGTACCACACCTCTTGAATTTGGAACGTTACCTCGATTTCTGATCATGGCTGATTATAGGCTTTACCCTTTTTTTGAGGTGGGAAGTCATCAATAACTTCCCCGCTCTGGCCGGAGCGGGGGGGAGTATTAGACTTGTGCTGACTAAAACCCACCCATGTTCCTTCTATTGCCCTTTATGTTCCGGGGCCGCGGTATCTCTTTCGAACAACCCGCAACCCCGGCAGGCGGTGGCTCAGGCAGGCCCCTCTGCTTTGCTGACATCACTTTGAGGCGCGCGTAGAACACTAACGCGCCGTCGACTTAACCCTGGCTTTGCCCTGAATACTATAACCGTAAAAGAGTACTCATCATAGCAATGCCATTGCAACACATATTTATTCATCTAATGTCGTCTAATGTTACAGTTAAAACAGCATAAGTAACGTCATTTTAATTCTACTATAGCGTAATTCCGAAGTTAGAGGACTTATTATGCATAAAATTCTCATGACGTGGGTATCAAATGAATGGGATTCAGAAAAAAATATGAGATAGCGAGTTTGTAGTATTTTTAAATACTTCCCGTGACCCAAGGGCTGGCTTTTACTTTGGCCAGAGGCTTAGCGTTGCCATAATGACGTGGCAACGCGGCCAGCCTCTTGGGGACATTGCCAACTGACAGCGTTGAGGACGAATTTTTTTACGCTATTTTTTAATGTATTTAAGTTAGGTAGTATATTTAGATAGATAGATAAATCATTTATTTGATGCAACAAAAGACACAATACAAGAACTAAATCAAACATTTTTAAACTAAAATATTGTTTTTCTTTTTATCCCTTTGTCCCGAACACAATGTTATGGCTTGGCTTCTCATTTCGAAAAGGTCGTAAAATTCGACGCAAGCTAGCTTCCTGTTTGTGTAAATGAAAGCTTTGAATGTAAATGATGGCTGCGTTGTTTGTGTTCTCTTATGTTTGAATTTAGTGAACTATTCGATGTACATGTTATCGTATTAGCCTTTAGGCAAATTTAATATGGATTGCAGATGCGTTCGCAGTATTAAAAAATGAAACAAAATATACAAAACATTGATTTACAGAAGTGATTTCGCAAGTCATGCTTAGTCCAACTTTATTGAACCTGTTACCACTGATCGGAAACAACTCAGACTACTAATGAAGAACTTTTAATAGAAAAGTCAATAATTTTTATTACATACTACCTTTTCCCCGCGGCTTCGCTCGCGTTAAATTTGGGGTAACACAGTTCCCCTTTCCTGATTTACAGGTACACGCTTCCTGTAGTTTTTGCCCTTGCGCCTTATTTATTGTAATAGCAATGCTAATTTTTCCCTTTTCTTCCCTCTTTCTCCCTCATATCTCAATCATTAAAAAAAATATAGCCTATGTCCGTTTCCAGTGTCCCAACTATCTCTGTATCAAAATTCATCAAAATCGGTAAAGTCGGTTTAGCCATTTAGGCATGAAGACGTAACAAACTCACTTTCGCATTTATAATATTAGTAAGGATATTTATTACAGACAATATGTCGTGGACATGGTTGGCGTAGTGGCTTAGCGATGGACTGCTGAGCTGCGTGTCGCGTTTTAAATCCCTGGACGTAACATATATTTATATGATCTACATTTAGTTGTTTCGGGACTCGCTGTTTGTGTATGTGAGTTTAAATGTTTGTAAACGCACCCCCGATTTAGAAAAAATCCTAGTGTAGGGCAAAGTCTAAAAAGAATACAAAATAAATACCGTACCCAGGCCTTGGAGTAGAAGCCAGGGTTGCATGCTCAACAGTAAAGCATGTAACTAACGAGGCATTACAAAAAAAAAAACTTACAAGAAACAGAGGGGCTTCTGTTTCTTGTAAGTTTTTTTTTGTGACTTTTTTGTGACACGAGTTAGTGGTGTAAACGTAAAGTAAACACGTCGATTTCTGAATCGAAAATACAATTATCCTGTAGCTTTCAGTCAAATTGTATTGTTAAATCTCACACAACTATATACATACGGGACCTGCACTGTAATAAAAAAATCATCACAAACAGCATACAATCAAAATTAAAATTCCAAAAAAAAATACAATATCTTATAATTTAATTAATAACAACAAATTACTTTGAAGACAAGCTCGGACAAACTAAGGTAAAACTATATAGTTCGAAGGAGCACAGCTGTTCAACGATCTACCAAATAACATAAAAGATTGTCACAATATAAACACATTCAAACTAAAACTAAGAAATCATGTATCTTAAATGAAGTCATACCGCTAATCACAAATACGCATCGGAGGTAAAACATATTCACACTGTGGCGGTTTGCCCAGCTTGGGCGGAGCAACGCTGTGCCCTCGTAGAGGCGATCGGCGGCGGCGATCCCTAGCGTCCGGCCCTGGTTCAGTCCATGGTCCGGAGCGAGAGGGAATGGGAAGCGGTCACCTCCTTCTGCAAAGCAGTCATGCTAGCGAAGGAGGTGGATAAGCGTTTTAGGCAGAGAACCTCAAACCAACCCAGCCGCCGCGGGAGACGCCCCGGGCTTCGGGCGCCGCGAGACGACTCCCGGCCACGGTAGATGCGGGCCTGTGGACGGTGAGCAATGGGTACTCACCGTCCGTCTATTGACGAAAGGCCGTGTCGACGGTGCGTTAGTGTTTCACGCGCTCCTCAAAGAGATTTCAGCAAAACAGAGGGGCCTGCCAGGGCCTCCGCCTGCCGGAGTTGCGGGTTGTTCGAATGAGATACCGCGGCCCCGGAACGTAAAGGGCAATAGAAGGAACATGGGTGGGTTTTAGTCAGTACAAGTCTGACAATCCCCCCCGCTCCGCCTAGAGAAGGGGAAGTTATTTGATGATTTCATACCCCAAAAAAAATAAAACAAAAGTAATACACATATTTATTAAAATTATTTGTATCTCATTGTAAGTGAACCTATGCAATGTTCTTATGAGAATTAATTCTTTAAACCTTAACCTAACAAGCGATATGAAATATCATCTGCCTTGCCTTTACTGAATTATTTTGAGATCAGCTTCCAGTCTTACCAGATCTATATCTGGTAAGACTGGATACTGGTATTCAGCTATCTGAATACCAGTATTTTACAAGGAGCGGCTGCCTATCTGCCCTCCACAACCAAGTTAGTACTGGGTAATACAATACCCCTTGGTAAGACTGGTTGCCTTTTTCATATTCATATCTTTATTTGCATTCCATATTGTGTGAAGATCTTAAAGCTGACGTACAATTATGGACCCTGTAGGGCATGGAAAACAGTATAAAATAATTGTGAAACAAAATTAATACATTTACTAAATAATTATTAATTAATCAAATTATAGCAATTATTCTTATAAAATATTAATAAACTAAATTGTAACAAAAACAATATTGAGATCAGATATAGGTACATTATTAATTGTTACGATTAAATTAAATTTATTAATATTTATCATATTAAATTAAAACACACTTTACAACAATAGTAGCTATCTATCGACAAATAATGTTATCTAAGTGAATGTTTGTGTTAAGACTATGTGTAACGATTCATCCATACATACGAATGAATTCTTCAAATTTCACATGTGAAGGGGGTTTTTGTACTAGGAGAAAATTAGCATGGCCCCTGCGCAAGGATGACACACACAACTAGAAGTATTCCACATTTTCTGAGGTTGCAAATTGTTCGTAAGAGATACCGTACCAACGAAAAATTAAGGGCAAAAGAAGGAACATGATTGGGTTTTAGTCAGTACATGTCTAGCGGAGCGGGGGGGGGAGGAGTATTTATGATTTCCTATCCAGAAAAAAGCGAGATGTTTTGATTTTAAAATTGACGTATTTACGTTATGTTTACACTGCCAACAACAATACTATAACTATGAAAAGGGTAGTCCCTTAACACACATAGTACCCAGCACCTCTCACCATTGATTCGACCACGGACTTCTCTTAAATTCTATCGTACATTTATAAGCCGTGGGTCATTCCCTAGTGTACAAACATGGAACTAGTATCAACGTTTTAGCTTACCCGAAATATAACAACACTCTGAAATAAACTCTATAACTTAAAATACAAGGTTGATATTGGGGTGGAGAGACAAAAGATGTCAATTTTCTTTCCTGATGGAGGTCAAGTTGCATATGACGTGCATTGGGACTGTCACGGCCTCAATTTGGTGTCTTATTGTTGTAATTATTTATTTGTTTTCTGCTTGAAGTAATGGGCATAGAATAAGTTTGTTAAATCAACAGAGGGGAATGTGTGATTATGTGCAAAAAGCCTAAAGTTTAATTTAAAAATGGCAAGTTGATGAACTACTAATATTTTTTTTTCATGACGTTGCATTAACATAGACATAATAAAATTATTTGTGATACTAGCTTTCGCCCGCGACTTCGTCCGCGTGGCATAGTTACTTTGGGCTAACGCTAACTTTAACCCGCATGATGATCGAAAAAAATATATCTTACTCTCCCTTTTTCTTCCCTCTTTCTCCCCCTTTTCTTTCTTTTTTAGCCTTTGTCCGTCTCCAGAGTCCCAACTATCTCTGTACGAAAATTCATCAAAATCGGTTTGGCCATTTAGGCGTGAAGACGTAACAAACAAACTCACTTTCGCTTCTAAAGTAAGTATATTATAGTTAGAATCTTCAAATTTGGCAATCGTAGAAAATACTCATAAAACCAGTTGAATAGTAGGTACCTGGCTTTACATTTTTTTTTTTAATTAATCGTGTTTTAGTTACAGTGGTTTCTAACTGACTACCAGTATTTTACATGGAGCGACTGCCTATCTGACCTCCACAACCCAGTTAGTACTGGGTAATACGATACCCTTTGGTTAGACTGGTTATTAGACTTTGGGGCCTGACACCTTTTAACGACTGTCAAAGACCTACATGTGAAAATCGGGACCAAAGTTCCAACGTGCTTTCCGAAACCCGAAAGACACTAGGAATCTAGCAGTCATAAATAATAATAATTATTTATAGATACTAAACCGGGCTCTGTTATCTATCTTTATACAACCCGTTAGTCGTTTATATCGCCCAAGAGACGTGACCTTTTGGTAATCATAGTTTAGAACCCAGAGAGGTTTATTTGAGAACCCTTTCCAAACTTGCTCTCCTAGTAACTGAGGACTACCAAACAGCTACCAGTTAGTCATAATAACATTAGAAATATTAGTGAATAACTGTGACGTTTAAGTTCTGAAGATTAAAATAGATAATTGATTGATTTAGTTCTGAAACTAATATGCTTCTCTTTTCGTACATGCATAGAATAGCATAGACGTTTGATCCAATCAGACAAGATCCGAAAAAGAATTGAATCAGTTTCCAACTCGCCTTTTTATTTGAACTTAACGTACTGTAGAAGTATGTAAATAGGCACCATAGGTAGACTTAATGCTACAAGGTACTTATAAATAATCGGCTGCTAACAAGATTAAGGGTCAATCATATCAATCAATTAATTGACGGCATGGTTAGCGCGTGTGCGGGTTCGATTCCCGCACGGAACAAATATTTGTATGACCTGCAGATAGTTGTTTCGGGTCTGGCTGTTTGTGTGTGTGAGTTTAAATGTTTGTAAGCACACCCACGATACAGGAGAAATTCCTAGTGTGAAAAAAAAATAAACTCCATGACATTTTAACGCCATGTTAAGACATGAGACTAACCAGTGTGACGATCGCCCGAAGAACACGTTGAAGCACACTGAGGCGGTCTGCCCAGCTTAGAAGCACACTGAGGCGGTCTGCCCAGCTTAGAAGCACACTGAGGCGGTCTGCCCAGCTTAGAAGCACACTGAGGCGGTCTGCCCAGCTTAGAAGCACACTGAGGCGGTCTGCCCAGCTTAGAAGCACACTGAGGCGGTCTGCCCAGCTTAGAAGCACACTGAGGCGGTCTGCCCAGCTTAGAAGCACACTGAGGCGGTCTGCCCAGCTTAGAAGCATACTGTGGCGGCGATCTCTCGCTTCCTACAGTTCAGTCCATGGTCCGGAACTTAAGGGAATGGGAGGCGGTCACCTCCTTCTGCGAAGCAATTATACTAGCGACGGTGGTGTCCAAACGTTTGAGGGAGAGAACCTCAAACCAACCCAGCCACCGCGGCAGACGATTCGGGCGTGGGGGGCGCCGCGAGACGACTCCTGGCCACCTTAGATGCAGTTCTGTGGACTGTGAGCAATGGGTAGCTTACCGTCCGTCCGTATAGTTATGACAGGCCGTTTCGACGAGACTTCGAAGATATGTCAGCAAAGCAGAGGGGCTACTTCCTACCACGAAAGAAGTTATTTGATGATTTCCCAACCGCAAATAAACGAAAAGTGTCGGGTCTGTAAAACCAAATGAATAATCTATGTCTACTCCGAACAATGAACATTCGATGTCCCCTTGTCAAAGGAAGAAATTACAGGCCATCGCATCGGACGAATGAAACAAACATTGTGTGCTTATTGTAATGTGTGTGTGTACAGTCTGCGAAAAAGATAAGTAACAGACGATATTTTATCCTACTTCCTACTAATATTATAAATGCAAATGTTTGCGAGGATAGATGTATGTATGGATGTTTGTTACTCTTTCATGCCAAAACCGCTGAACGGATCTTGATGAAATTTGGTAGATTATAGGCTGGAATAACACATAGGATATTTTTATTTCGATATCACACGGCGAAACTGCGGGCGCCAGTTAGTTAAAAATAAATGAAAGTTTTCGAATAAAGTTAAATTGATTTGTACGAAAACAAACAAACTAATAAAATTGTTCTATATTCTTTATTCGAAAACAATCATGGAATTTCAACCGTACATGACGAGTCTGGTTACTTGTTTCTTTTGCTGACAGTACATGTGTGTTAATTTAGAGTTGATAATGTCCGTTTTCATGGAGAAGGGAGTGGCACTGTCTGACGGCTTAATTTCTTTTGATGGTTTTTTAAAACTTGTGCAGGGAATACCTTGTGTTTGCTATGTGTACTGTGTGTCTTTTGTATTTCATTAATCTAGGTTTTTTTTAGTTAACGCAAAATCTGATACTTACTTTCACTTAGCCCACAGCGGAAAGGAAAGGGTCATTAAATAATTTCACAGTAGCCAAGGCAATAGAAAGTACTTTTTATGTGAGTATTCTGGTTTGTTTTGCGGATGATAAATCATCAAATAACTTTTCTCTGGACAGAGCAGGGCGAAGCGAAGATTTTTACTGACTAAAACCCACCCGTGTTCCTTCTTTTGCCCTCTATGTTCCGGGTCGCGGTATCTTGAAATATGGGCCTTGGACATAAATTACTCAAAAAGACCATACAGCTATCTGTAAAAAAAACAACATAATTTACGAGTATGTAGCCAACATATCTTACTTCTCAAGTAAAATATCGAAGTACAATAAAAGTCATCATAATTTTTATAACATGTACTAAAATATTTTATTTCTACCGCTATGTGTTTTACGAGACGTTGCATGCTCTTTGCATATGTTAGTCGTTACGACGTAGCCCGGTAGCTTTAGAGCAGGAGTAGATAACTGGCAGAGACTAAACTTCATACAATGCAGTCATACTTCAACATAATTTTATATTTATATCTTTTATATATTTTTGTACCCTATCACGATGTTGTCGTATTTACCCAAAGGTTGAGTAGTAGAGAATCCCTTATAACTATGGCTTATTTAATTTAAATAGATACTTCCAAATGCAGCGATAATTAAAATCATTCACAAGCTAAGATGTAGACTGTGGAGTTTCTAATTAATCGCCATCGGTGACGTCTGGCGTCGGAGTTAACTTTACAAATTACATAAATATTGATTATGGTGCAAAGAGAGCTTCGATACGTCTTTCTTGCATTTCCATGAAAATCGTTATATGATTATAAAACTTGTAGCAGTTTAATGTATGAGAAAATTATCCTGTAGGACGTTGCAAGTCTTTTAGAAACTTCATCGTAAATGTAATGGGAGCGCGCTTTGTAGTTCCCACTCGCACATTGAAGCCTCCTTATCCTTTACAGTTTTAAACAAAAACATTATTTTCATAAAGTTAGGACTCTGTACAACTATCTACTCATGGGCTACAGTGGCCTGTTTTCCTTGATATCAAGATATACGAGCACGACATTTCCTTTATTTTTGTTTGGTTCGGTTGGAGTACCTGTGTGTCCTTTTATAGCTTGGGTATACGGCAAATTGGACCTTAGTAGTTCATTATTTATGTCACGGTGAAGTCGTAATTTATGGAGGAATCATAGTAACCTTGGCAGTTTCGTGGAGTTTACACGATGGAAGTTACCGCAGCTACCATAGTCAGGATTTGAAGAAAGAGCCTAGAGAATAAGAAAGTTATAAGATAGTTTTCTTAAGTTGCCATGAGGTTCGTCGTCATCGAGAAAGGCGTAAAAAACGCTGGCATTACAATTCGAACTGGTTGATGACTGATTGGCCAGAGAAGGCAAAAAAGGAAGAGTTACCATTGCTTTTAAATGAGTATTTTTGCGCTGAAAATTCGCTATTCAGAAACTGTCCAGTCAAAAAAGTAGGTATATTTTTTCTCAAATTCATAATTTATGACAATTTATGTTCTTTCTTTCATATCAAAAGACTATTTTTTCGGTGTTAACAATAAATAATAGTTGTGGATTCCATCCTTTGTCAACTGTGTTCAAACGACTAAGCTAGGCTTGAGCTTTATCAACATAGATATTTTTGCATTTGTTGAATTTTCGTTAAGGTTTTTGTTGTAATCGTCTTATTTATTTACTGGCTGTGCTTGCCAAAACATAGATAAGTTGACAACAATTTTTTTGCTTCGTTAGATGTGTAAAGGATTTTACTGTTATTTTGCTTTCAAACATAGCTTTGTGGGTGGAACTAAAAAAAAAAGTTTATAACGTTATCGGAGCGGTACATACAGCATGAATATTTGAACTGAGTTTCGAATATAAATATTGTGCTTGAAAGGAGTTTATAACTTTTTTGGTACAATTTATTAAAACTAGCAACCGAACAGGCGTAGCAAATAATAATAAAATGTTTTTATTTTATCAAAAAAACAGATTTCACATACTACAATTCCTTCCAAAAGAGGCAGACAGGCAAAGGATGGATGGACGACATAAGGAAAGCCGGAGACGCTACATGGTCAAGAAAAGCCAGAGACAGAAAGAGTGGAAACAGCTGGAAGAGGCCTATGTGTCACAGGACACGCTGATCAGTAAACCGGAGAAACAGATTTGTATTAGTTTAAAAGTTTGATTAATTATTGTTTATGTTTAGTTTCAGCAAAATGAGGAGCTCTTGAATGAGGAGCTCGGGGCTAAATAGTAGCTGCTGTTAAGGCGATCTTTAGGTTTGCCGCGCTTGCCTAGGTTGGTCTGTGGATAGATGACCACTTGTTATATTCCGAGTTTCCAACGTGCCTCGGAAAACACGTTAAGCTGTTGGTTCCAGCTGTCATTTGTAGATCTTTGACAGTCGTTACATGTTGTCAGTGTCCCGAAAGCCTGACAATCAGTCTTACAAAGGGGTATCGTATTACCCAGTACTAACTGGTTTGTGGAGGTCAGATAGGCAGTCGCGTTTCCTACGTTACGAATGTGTGTGTGTGTGTGTGTGTACGTGTGTGTTTGTGTAGTTTCTATGTGTTTGCGTGCATTATTTACAACAGCATCTATATACGACGGTACTTCTACAAAAAGAGTATGTAATAATTGTGCTGGTTGCGTCTTGCCTACCCAATTTTATAGGAAAAACGCGTGAGTTTATGTATAGTAATGTTTTAAAAATAAATGTCGTCGGTTTTGGTTACAAATGTTCAAATACATCCACACACACCACTATAAGACAGTTGTGTCAATTTTCTTATCACAAAGTAAACTAAAACTACTCATCGATCACGAAATTTAGCTTATACCTGTCAAACGATGTTTTGGTCAACTTACATGAGGACTATGCAGATGAGTGTGCATCTGGATTGAGGGCCCAAATTTTAAATCTTCTCAAAAGAAAATAAGATTTAAATGGTCTTTTTAAGAAAGCACCACACAGATTAAGTGGACCTGTCCAGTCAGTGCAAGCATTTGTCAGTAATCGTGTAGCTCGACTCATAACTCTAGGAGCTCAACGACACGACGAACAATACCAAAAAAACAAGATTTGTGTAGGTCGCTTATAGTACTCAAACTGCCAGATAATCGTCAAAAACAAACAAATTAAATAACAGTATTGATCCATTATACTGATACTAGCTTTCGCCCGCGCCTTTGTCCGCGTAGTTACTTTGGGCTAACGCTAACTTTAACCCGCGTGATGATCGAAAATGGTATCTTTCTCTCCCCTTTTCTTCCCTCGTTCTCCCCCATATTTCACTTTAAAAAATAGCCTATGTCCGTCTTCAAGGTCCCAACTATCTCTGCACCAAAATTCATTAAAATCGGTTTTGGCCATTTAGGCGTGAAGACGTAACAAACAATAAAACAAACTCACTTTCGCTTTTATAATTTATGTAAGAATTTCACTTCGCTCTAACAGTGTAAGCACATAATGTCAATCTTCAATCCTCCTGTTCAAAACACAGTAAACAAAGTAAGCGGCTACCAAAGCGCCGGCCATTTTATAAAACAACCAATATTATCATACTGGTTCGTAAGTAGCAAACAAACTATCCGCGTAGCTTGTAGGTGGCCGGGGTACCCGTGTTATCGCCCCGCACGACCCCTAGCGGCTAAGTTCGGAACTGAATTTAGTAACTATGAGAATTTATCGGTCTTTCAGTGTTCGCTACGGTTTTGTTACGGCACAAACTGTAGTTTGAAAATTGCAATTTGAATGTTGAACTTTCCGTTCTTAGTTGTATTCAGTGCTACGTTATTGTAACAGTGTATTTTATGACGTTTCCTATTTACTTGTAAAAACTAAATACTATTACATTGGCAATGGGCTCCTTATATGATTACTAGCTTGTGCCCGCGGCTTCACTCGCGTTAAATTCGGGGTAACACGGTTCCCCTTTCCTGATTTGCAGGTACCTGCTACCTGAAGATTTTCTCTTGACCTGATTTATTGTAATAGCAAAGCTAAGTTTTCCCCTTTCTTCCCTCTTTCTCCCTCATTTCTCCTATTTATTAAAAAAAATTAGCCTATGTCCGTCTCCAGGGTTCCAACTATCTCTGTACCAAGATTGATCAAATTCAGTTTAGCCATTTAGTAAGGAATATTAGTAAGGATAAGCAGCCTAATCCCATGAACCGAGTTCCTCGCTACTACCTAAGATTGACTTCCAAGTATCAAGAATCTTTAACACTAACCCCTGTATCCATAGTCAAGTTTAACATACATCTTTTTAACAGACATACGTCTCATAGAACTTATGTCAAAATACTACTATCCGTAAGCAAAACGAATCGTTTATTGGAACCGGGCGTAAGTAATTCTTTGATCTTAAGTTTCGTTAACGTTAAGGATCGTAAACGTTAATTTTGATGGGTTGATAGTTATATTTAGAAAAAATAATAAACGTGATAGAAGATAACTTTTTAGTCTTCTTCCAAATAGAGTGATTTTTACAGACCATATTTTTTAAGATACAAGATACCGGTGGGGCACCGATTCAGACTTGACCACGATTGATTAAAATAAGTTCGCCTATAAAACAGCCTCACATTGTAAGTTAGGCTTGGCTTCCAGTCTCACCAGATAAAGCTGAATACCAGTATTTTACGCGGAGCTACTGCCTATCTGACCTCCACAACCCAGTTAGCACTGGGTAACAAAAAGGCTCGCCCCTATAACATAGAGCTTTAAAATAATGGCCAAAATATGAGAACACTACAGGGTACAGCTCTGCTTGACCCCTTAGTAATTACAGGCATGTTATTACGTGTCATAACTGGAGTTAAACCACATGTAATTAACAAAAACCTGTAAAAATAAATGAAACAATATTGTGTCACCGCGCAACTCTTCCTCGTTATATTTACAAACAAACAGAGTCAGAACAAATATGTGTTAGGTCTACCCTCACAAATATTTGTGTCAGTGCGTAACCAAACCCAACACCCTGAATACACAAGGGGAATACTCGCCACCAGCCCATTAACTTGTCAAAATATTGCAATATTTTACAATCTACTACCGCAAAAACACTCAGAGTCATACCGTTACGCTATTGTATTGTAATAAAGAATTTTTCCCCGCTTTCAAACTTAAGCAGACAAAATATACGCCATATCTAACCAGGTCTTGGGGGAGCCTCAAACCGATCCTCCGTTTATTTATACATAATCATAACATATTTCTGCATTTTTTTCTTCCCTTCAAAACAAAAACAACTTTCCTTTAACACGCATATTTCGTGAAATATCTTTTTTGGAAAGTAAAATCTCCTTAAAGTTGTAAACATGGCGGCTCCCAGAGGTCACATATTGTTACCACTCGATCGCGGCACCTCGTTTAAGGGGACGCTGAGGGTACAACCAGAAACTACGTTTGAAAAAGTTCTGCTTTTTTGTTACATTCTAAAATAGTTTCTCATCAAAATAGAGAATATGGTATCCTTACTTCCTTACTATAATATTATAAAAGCGATAGTGAGTTTGTTTGTTTGTTTGTTACGTCTTCACGCCTACATGGCTAAATCGATTTTGATGAATTTTGGTACAGACATAGTTGAGACTCTGGAGACGGACATAAGTTAAAAAAAGTGAGAAAAGCGGGAGAACGAGGGAAAAAGAAGGGAAAACTTAGCTTTGTTATTACAATAAATAAGGCGCAAGGGTAGCAGGTGTACCTGCAAATCAGGAAAGGGGAACTGTGTTATTCCGAATTTAACGCGAGCGAAGCCGCGAGCAAAAGCTAGTCAAATAATAAAAAAGAAATATAAGCAGATGTAAATAGTTTTCGGCAGTCTGGTAAAAAAATAAAAATTGACTATGACTCGATTAGCCAAATCCGAAAGATTAATTTTCAAACTACACGGAATTAATATCGCAATAACATTTTTACGATTTCATTTTTGATCATTGTTCGTTCAAAAAGATTTATTTGTATTAGTTAAAAAAAGATAATCAAAAACAATATTAATACACATAGGTAACATCACGGCTGGTTAGATAGAGGGTCTTCGTAATAGTACAGCCACATCTCGTTAGCTATGTTTAAGTCCCATGTCTTAGGTAAGACGCTATTTACCATAAATCCAGACTAAGACAGAAAAAATCAATGTCACGTTGGCTAACCTGGAAATCGAACCCAGAACCTCATGTCAGTCGCGGTTGCGACTATTAGAGCAACAAGGCACTCAATATTATTATATATTTTTCTGAATTTGGTAATTTTAGGACTCAAAACCTTTTTCTTCTAATCGACAATTTTTTTTTTATGACACGGTTGGTGCAGCCGCTGAGCGATCGACCGCTGCGCTACGTGTCTTGGGTTCGATACCTTCACGGAACAAATATTTGTATGGCCTACAAATAGTTGTTTCAGATCTGGCTGTTTGTGTATATGACTTTAAATGTTTGTAAACGCACCCACGATACAGGAGAAATTCCTAGAGTGGGGCAATAAAAAATAATACAATTACAAATCAGTGTGGTCAGGATTCTCTTAAAAACACGCTGCCTGTTTCAAATCTGCCCAGCAGTGGAGCATACACAGTTCCAAATGAATTTTTTTGAGTTGAGTTGGTGGATGATCCCTGAGCGAATCTTTTTTCCTTATATGTATATCACAGACGTTCAACTAGATACAGATATAAAGGAGAGCGAACATTAATACATGTGGGTCAGCTTCTGACTTTGTAACTTTGACTTCGATGACGTAACTTGATTGTAACTTCATAAAAAAATGTATTTCGGGCTGGTGCTACTCCACCTCTTTGGCATATTTTGTGTAATATACAAAATTATTCAACAGAAATAAAAAAAAACCGGCAAATAGCGAGTTTAAATCGCGCACGGAGTATTCCGTACAAAGCGATGTCTATTGACTATGTAGACTTAGAAGGTTGATTTAATCATAGCTCCAAGAGACCAGTCTTACGTATATGACTTCAACGCGATACCTCCACGCGTTTCCGAGATAAAGGGTCTTTACAGATAGACAGACGGACAACAAAGTGATTCTATAAGGGTTCTGTTTTTTTCCTTTTTAGATACGGAACCCTAACCCTTAACCCTGAGGAGCTCGTGGCTAAATAAATAGTAGCCGCTCGGGTCGATCTTTAGGTTAAGCCGCGCTTGTCTAGGTTGGTCTGTGGATGGGTGACCACCCGTTACATACCGAGTTTCCTCCGTGCCTCGGAAAGCACGTTAAGCCGTTAGTCCCGGCTGTCATTTGTTTTGACAGTCGTTACAGGTAGTCAGTGTTCCGAAAGTCTGACAACCAGTCTTACCAAGGGGTATTGTATTACCCAGTATTAACTGGGTTGTGGAGGTCAGATAGGCAGTTGCTCCATGTAAAATACTGATATTAAGCTGCATCCGGTTAGACTGGAAGCCGACCCCAACATAGTTGGGAAAAGGCTAGGCAGATGATGAGATACCGGAACCCTAAAAATCACTATTTTCGGACACGCACATCTCTTAAACCACCCTACCGATATCAATGAAATTTTGTAAATATGCATGCGGAGTTCCAAATAAAAAAAATGGAATCGGTTTAGGGGCGGGTTTTGAGTATCTTACGAATTTATGTTTAGCCTATGCCTAAAAACTTAACTAGTTTCATGGCATATTGTAAGTTAAAGGCTGTGTATGACTGCTGCAAATTTGACATTTGTGATTTGAAATTGTCTAATTAATGTTTTTAAACTTAAATAATAATTATAATAATGTCTAAGTCGTATATATTTTCTATTGTATTATGTAATTTTTAATTTGTAATGTATAATTGTAATTATGGGTGTACTACTTGAAATAAATGAATTTTATTTATTAAAGATGCCAGTTCGCCACCAAGTTTGACTTTAAAAGCCAGAATTTGGATAAGAAATAATAATGTTAGCAAACTACAAGAGTCGTGTTTAATAGAATTCTCACTAGATAATCTTAATAAACACAGATAAACAAGAACAGTATCACTAATTGAGAAGAAAAAGGCCCAAATTTACAATATGATCCTTTGGATCGCATGGAGTGAAAAATCATGAAAGCCACTCCATTATTGATAGTGCGTCGTTCCAACTTCCTCACTTGATGACATCCTCTCGAATGTTCCTTACATAATTTATTGATGTGGCCGCGACCCACATGTAATGAGAATTGAATTATAAAGGCGTGTAACGAATATCTTTCAATGTTTGGAGGAAATTGAAAATATGTAGGTACATGTAGGTTGTTTTTTAACTGCCAGTATATTTATGAAAGTAGACTTAAAGTCCCCAACAAAATGTTTTATTTTTCTTCCTTTGTATTAATCCTACCTACTACTACTACCACCCTACTACTACGACTATCTACTACCACCCTGTGGCTAAAGTGAAACCTGATTTATGAAGTGCATTTTCCTTCGACTTTGCCCACGTGAATGTCGTTTAAAATAAATAAATAAATATCTTGGGACAATTCATATACGGCTATCTGAACCCAAGCTAAGCAGAGCTTGTGTTATGGTAACCAGACAACTGATATACATACTTATATAATTTATAAATACATACATATTATAGATAAATCACACCCAGACACAGAACAAACAATCATGCTCATCACACAAAGTTTGTCCTGGGTGGGAATCGAACCCACGACCTCCGGCTCAGCTGCAGTCAGGGCCACTAACCACTAAGCCAACAGGCCCGTCACAAAAAAGTATTCCATTTCCGCCGTAAAAGTATTCTATTTCTTAATCCAACTCATTTATTTAGTCTGAACAAACCAATATATTTCATTTAGATATTAGTTATGATGGACAGTGCACCTATTTAAGGATACTATTGCTAACTTTGACGGCACTTAAGAAACTTTAAGCTGACTACTAA
This sequence comes from Ochropleura plecta, assembly GCA_905475445.1. Classification (NCBI taxonomy): domain Eukaryota; kingdom Metazoa; phylum Arthropoda; class Insecta; order Lepidoptera; family Noctuidae; genus Ochropleura; species Ochropleura plecta. Next base: position 19,299,080 of record FR997734.1, read on the forward strand.
TTATTCAACTAACTGCAAGCTCAGCTAAAACACCTCTTCAACTGTCTAAGCTCCTAGTACTCTGATCTCTTGGACATTAATCTCACGGATGCTATCTCCTCATTTATTCAAAACTGCTTCAAAATTTACTGGCATCTTACCTCGATTTTGTAAACTAGAGCATCAGACTTGAATTTCTAAGTCTTGATTAATGGGGTGTTTTAGATATTGGAGTCGGTATTAAAACTTGAGAGTCATTGAGAACGTAATGACATAAGGTGAAGAAGTTAATGCCTATTTTTGTAAGGTATTTTAAATTTGTGTAGGTGATGACGCTGGCTTGTTGTTATATTAAAAAAATCCTGCTCCCGTTACCGGCGGGAAACATACTTTTATATTTTAAAATGCATATTTATTTATTTTTCAAAAAATATTAAAAAAAAAATATGAAGAAAAGTGATACCTCAAGATCCATATGAAAAAAAAAACTACTATCATACTACAATATACCACTTAATCCTTATTAATGAATAAATACTATGAGGTCTTGATTTTCATTTGTCGTGCCCTTCTAGCACTTAAACATTACTGCGATAACTGCGTTTCGTTTTGCGCGAAGAGATGTAAATTGGTTAATTTTAATAAACATGCTTGCAATTTAATTGTATTTGCCATCCAAGCAATTTCAGTAGGCAGATTTGTTTTCTTACGAACAAAACGAATTCATTCTTCTATCCAAGATATCTAAGCTCATTTATAAATTCAAACTAACTGTAATCTCACAGCAAACTTTACCAGCACCAAGAACCATCAGCTTCTAATCAAATCTACGCGTCTAAATCAAATCATTTTGGACAATGTTCATCAGTATGCAGACACAGAATAGTTAATTTCCAGAAGGTTCACTCCATTCCTTGGTCAGTCTAAACTTTGCCCATCTTTGTATATTGGGGCCGAATTCCAGTCTAAACCAGATGTATCGCTGAATCAAATAATAAATATCGCTGAAGAAGGAACATGGGTGGGTTTTAGTCAGTACAAGTCTGACATGCCCCCCCCGCTCCGCCCAGAGCGGGGGAAGTAATTGGATGATTTCCCACCCGAAAAAAAAAAGAAAAAAAAAAAGTGGACTTGACGTACGAGTCCTCTCTATGAGATTGTCGGTCAAAGTTTCAGTCTTATACGACAAAATGATAGTTGGGTGGGAACAACGACCACTTATTTGCGATTACTATTCGTTTGAGATGTTTAATGTACGCAGAATCAGGTATTCTATAGACCGACTTTTGATTTAACGAATCTAAGCTAAGTACAGTTGTGAAGGTTATTTAGGTTAAGTTCATGATCATATTTATATGAATCGATCACATATGCGTGTAGGAATATACACAACTTAACTACGTACAATTAAGGTTAGGTAAAAATGATGTATTTTTAACATGTTTTAACTCGAAGTTCTCTCATTGATATCAGGAAAAGATATTTTCCCTGGTTTTATCGACCTTCTGTAACTAATTATTCTGTGTTGCAGAGGACACGAATTCTAACTAGTGTTGGTTCATCTCATTATTGTTCTTTACTTAGTTAGTTAGTCGCGACTTGTTAGTGACGTCACTACTTGATTTACTTAAGTTTGGCGGACTGTTTGATCTGAAGTGTGAACGTGGTAGATTTGTGTGAGTTTGACTGCATTATGCTAAAGATTGAAGGAGGGATAAGCTTTAGTAATGAGGTTATAATTTCATATACATCCAATTCAGTAGACCGAATGAGTTTTTGTGTGTGACATATCTTAATTTATCATAAAAGTTATACATGACACAATATTAAAACTCCTCGAAAATAAAACAATCGTTTTGTAATATTAACTGTTATGTTCGTGACAATGAAACACGGAGATTCAATGCAGACTGGTTTTAATATGAAAGTAGTTCGGCATACCCTCACATCGTATACTTATTTGTCGATACAATTATACCGTACATAACATACGACCCTGAGATATCTTCTCCTTTCTAAGTGCCTTCATTACTATAACATAATATCTATATTGAATATATGTATTGGAAAAACCCTTCAGCAAATTATATTTCAATGAACAAAAAGTTAGCTCGCAATTGGCATGAAAACACAATTAACTAAAAATCTGAACTTAAGTTTACAATTGTACCGACTATAAAGAGTGTCTGTAGTTTTTCGGGATTCGTAACCCAAACGGAAAAAAACAGAAACTTAATAGGATTTTTTACTTTTTAGACTTTTTTTTTCGTCTGTGTCGTCGGGAACACGTGGACATATCGAGTAGAAATTGAAGTCTTATACTCAAATCTGTGGTCCCTTGGGGCTTGTGGTCCCTTGTGTAAAAATCAATTTTTTAAGTCTGTGCAGTCGAAAGATATTATTGCCGTTTTAGTCGCAAGTTTGTACGGAACCTTTGATGCAAAGTCCGACTCGCATTTGGCTGGTTTTTTTTTATAAAACTGTGTTCTTGGTTTTCATGGTTGTAATATCTATCAACCACCATAGTAAGTAGGTGTCGTTACAAACAAACATCAGCTGCCGAGTCATTCCCAACTAAGTTAGGATCGGCTTGTCTAACCGGGTTCAGCTGAATACTACCAATTGACTTCCACAACACTCCTTGGCAAGACTGGTTGTCAAAATTTAACTTTCGAACCACTGACAGTGTCTGTTTCTCCGGTTTAGTGATCAGCGTGTCCTGTGACACATAGGTCTCTTCCAGCTGTTTTTTCAGTCTTTTCTGTTACTTTTCTCTGACTTTTCATGACCAGATAGCGTTTCCAGCTTTCCTTATGTTGTCCATCCATTTTTTGCCTGTCTGCCTCTTTTAGTTAGTATAAACCATGTGAAATCTGTATTTTTAATAAAATAAAAACATTTTATTATTATACAATGTGTCCGGTCCGAGGAGCTCGTAGCTAAATAATAGTAGCCGCTCGGGTCGATCTTTAGGTTAAGCCGCGCTTGCCTAGGTTGGTCTGTGGATGGGTGACCACCCGTTACATACCGAGTTTCCTCCGTGCCTCGGAAAGCACGTTAAGCCGTTGGTCCCGGCTGTCATTTGTAGATCTTTGACAGTCGTTACAGGTAGTCAGTGTCCCGAAAGTCTGACAACCAGTCTTACCAACGGGGTATCGTATTACCCAGTACTAACTGGGTTGTGGAGGTCAGATAGGCAGTCGCTCCATGTAAAATACTGATATTCAGCTGCATCCGGTTAGACTGGAAGCCGACCCCAACATAGGTAAGAAAAGGCTAGGCAAAAGATGACAATGTGTCCGGTCATGGACTAGCGATATTATAGATACTTATGTATCGAGTGTTTTAATAATATACTATTACGCTACACGTTTGGGTCTAATTAGCTTACCCGCTTTTGGCAGCCATTGTGAGATATTCTCTATGCGTGTACAAAAAATAATCATATCTCTCAAAGTGTTGGTCTTACTGAAACGACAATAGTTTATTCAGAGGGCGACAATATTGTTTATCGTTTAAATTAAGAAATGATGAGCTTATTTTTTCGTTACTTTAGAGACGATGACTTTAGACCATACCTAGGAACCTGGTAGTTATCGAGTTACTCAAGCGCAACATTTTTTATTAAGTCATGTTTTAAATATAATAACATTTTTCACAACCCCTGTACGATTAAATTCCATTAGCACAATATTTTACAACTATTAGTATTGTAAAACGTGACTCTTGAACAAAATTTTTTTTTTGTGGTTTTACAAAGCCGTCAACCAAATATTTAATACAATATCAAATTGTATTAAATATTTGGTTGACGGCTTTGTAAAAGTTTACACTCTGTAATTATGTCAAAGAATGAACATCTATTTTTACAGAAACACTTCGTTTTTGATGACACGGTTGGCGCAGTGGCTAAACGAGTGAATGCTGCACCGCGTGTTGCGCGTTCGATCCTCGCACGGAACGTATATTTGCAGCTGTTCCGGGTCTAGCTGCTTGCGTTTTTAAATGTTTGTAAACGTACCCGCAATGCATGATAAATGCCTAGTGTGGGGATTTTTTTTCAATTTATACGTTACATACAGTATGTACCAGAATAATGTTGTACAGAACATAATACTAAAATTGTATCATATTCCTAATATCGCAACCCCGAAAAGAGTCTGCTTGCTGTATGCTGCCCATACATTTGGGTCTAGAGCTATAGAATCTTTCAATGGAAAAGCTTCTTCGTGTATATTATATATATTCTGTTAGTCCAGAATTTAGCCACATCCACCGAGTCCGGTGGAAGCGTAGAAGTTTCTTCGGCTGCATGTTTTTGGACTAACAGGCTTGAGACTTACCTGTGTTCCGCCTCGAGGTGGAATACAAGGAAAGCCGGTAATTTGTTCGCGAAAACGTAGTTTGTTTCATGGGCCCAAATCACCACTTAGATAAGACCACAAATTTCACATACCCGCTGTAGAAACGCCATATCTAGGTCACATATGTACCTACCGTTTATTTTATTCAGTTATCTTTTCATAAAACTCACAAGTATTATTATTACAGTCCCCACCGCGAGTGGCCGCGAATGGAAGGATAACATGGCTATGTTTACCCATATTATGAACTACATGTCGTGGACCCGGGGCACAAAACAAGAAAGAAGCATACGACGGCCAATATGCAATAAAAACACGGAGTCGTTAGGAAATGGAGTGTCAACCAACATCTGCTGTGGGTATTTCAGTTTATTTTAGATCTCTTCGACACTTTTGACCCTGATTTTTTCTGGCTAGTATGTTATCAGAATAAATAAAGAAGAATATTTAATTTAAATTTTAAACAAAAATAAATTAATTATTTAAGTTATATAATATATTATAAATAAACTAAAAGATAGCGTCAAAAAATCATCCTCCACTTAATACCCCAAAGAGACTGACCACGATACCACGTTGTTTATTGTTATTTTTGAAGAATATGTAAAATAAACCGCCATGGGAACTTGCATGACGGTTTATTTTGTACTCATATAAAATTTGTTTTTTTTTAAGAATCGTGGAAAAATAGGGTTGCATATTTTATTATGAATTTTATTATTTAAAGAAAAAGCGGCAAGCTCTGCGGTTCAAGTCATGCCATTATTAATTATATAATACTAGCTTTTGCCCGCGGCTTCGCTCGCGTTAAATTCGGGGTAACACAGTTCCCCTTGCGCCTTATTGATTTGTAACAGCAACGCAAAGTTTTCCCTTTTCTTCCCTGTTTTTCCCTCACATCCCAATTTAAAAAAAAATAGCGTTTGTCCGTCTCCTAGTTCCCGACTATCTCTGTACCAAAATTCATCAAAATCGGTGTAGCCATTAAAGCGTGAAGAGGTAACAAACAAACTCACTTTCGCTTTTATTATATTAGTAAGGTTAAGGATTTTACATTTCCATGTGAATTTTGCAAAGAATCTCAACCTCAATTTAATTAATAAGTGAGCGAAACAAAGAAGTTGATAGTTATTTTAATGTCTACATTACTTACTCTACATAATTATATTTTCCTGTAATACGGCTACGGCCATATTCACAGAATTTTTTGTTATTACCAGTTAATATTTTCTTTGTGGTACCACAAAAGAGGATTTTACGTGAAAGTTATATTTTAATTAAATTCTTGTATTAAAGTAGCAATACATTGTGTGCTTAGTCCTTAGAACTAAAATTCAAAGACACGTACACCCATGTGGTGGATTTCATTTCTGCCCATTCCATTTCTGGAAAAGAATGCTTGTATTCCACCAGAGGGCACATTATAATGCTGATTACATAATTTGCTTTTTATACACGGACCAAACCTTCGCAAGCGCGGCCTAACCTCAAGATCAACCCGAGCGCCACGCTTTTTTTAGGGTTCCGTAGTCAACTAGGAACCCTTATAGTTTCGCCATGTCTGTCTGTCCGTCCGTCCGTCCGGCCGTCCGTCCGTCCTCGCTTAATCTCTGTGACCGTTAGGACTAGAAAGCTGAAATTTGGTACCAATATGTATATCAATCACGCCGACAAAGTGGTAAAATAAAAATTGGAAAAAAATGTTTTATTAGGGTAGCCACCCTATATGTAAAGTGGGAAGTGTTTTTTTTTTAATTTCAACCCTAACGTGTGATATATTGTTGGAAAGGTATTTAAAAATGAATAGGGGTTTACTAAAATCATTTTTTGATAATGTCTATAATTTCGGAAATAATCGCTCCAAAAGTAAAAAACAATGTGTCCCCCCCCTCTAACTTTTGAACCATAAGTTTAGAAAATATGACAAAAATCTGAAAAGTAGAACTTTATAAGGACTTTCTAGGAAAATCATTTTGAACTTGATTGACACCACAGTTTTTGTACAAAAAAGACAAAAAGTTGTACAAAATAATTTCCTCCTCCACCTTTAAACACATAAGTGGGAACACTTATTGTGACGGACGGGAAACTACGGAACCCTACACTGAGCGTGGCCCGACACGCTCTTGGCCGGTTTTTTTACATTTAGCCACGATCTCCTCAAATTCTCAAATCAAATCAAATCAAAAATGTTTATTTGTAAGAATATGGTAAAATAGATGTTATAATAATAGTTTCAGCATATCCTGTTATACTATGACGTACAAACATTTCCATAAAAATAATAATTAAGGCTTCTATTATTAAACTATTAGTAATTATAAATTTGAAGATTAAAATTGTATTGTAGTTATAATATTGATAAACATTGAATATAAGTATATTTGGTGGATATGATAATATAAGGGTTTTTTTTATGTTACTAACGACTTATCCTCTAAATATTCATTAACACTGTAATCATTTCTCGCTAATAACAGTCTAGCCAATACCCTTTTTAACCGACTTCAAAAAAGGAGGAGGTTCTCAATTCGACTGTATTTCAAATCTGCCGTGATTGCTGCAATCACATGTATAAGTATCGGTTTCGCCAAGGTAGGCAGGCGAGTGGGAGCAGGGTGCCCGTACCCCCTCCCCACCCCTCACTTAGGCATTAAGAAACGTAATCATCAGATCAAGTATCAGCTGTATCCCCTAGGCGATGATGCATATGATTTCTGAATTGGTTTTAAACTAAAGCATAATTTAGATAGTATTTAATAATATAGCGTGATGTGGAACTAAAGCTTGTATTTAAGACGGGACCTACGCACTAAAAAGCTAAAAATAACCGTGTTTGCGTATTATATCATAATACTATAGCTAAAAATGCTGAAATAAAAAACTTTTTTGCAAAAAATAAAACCGACTTCCGAAAAAAAAGAACTAAAAAGTGGAAAATAACTTTATTACCGGAAGTCAGTGGCAAAAAAGTCAACGAAACCAACAAAAGCTACCGACTTCCGGAAACCCGCGCGGTATGTACCTCTAACCACAGCGGCAGCGAATATCGCTTAGGTCTGAATAGGCCTTAAGGCAGTCAAAGGTGTTGTCATATAATTAATCTGTAACTTGATTACATAATTTGGCGACTTCACGAGGAAAAATCACGTTTAGAATCAATCGTGGAGAATCACGTCTTTTAGTACAGAGTTAGTATTCTGTACAATATTACTGTATGTCCTTTAGATTCGACATGTTGCAACTTGTTCCTGCCATGTCATCTGCGTGCGACACAGCTTTGTGAGAGGAACCTCCTGTGTTCTGTTATCCTGTTACCTTGCGTTGTTATTATTTGACGACCTACTCAAATAACGTAACAACATCACTATGTCTGAGGATTTAAAAAATGGTTATAATATTTCATCATGTGATTTTTTTCCAGTATATTATTTTTATCATCACTTCACCTACGTTTTAACCACTCTTCACGACAGGATTTTGACAAATGACACATCAGCTGAATCAGTGGGGTGACGCGAATTGTCATGATATTCAAGAATTTTCTTCAATTTACAGCATTCAATTTTGTTATTAAAAATAAATTACAGCGGCTGTTTCATACGATAAGTTTGAGGTTTATATTTCCAAAAACCTCTTAAGGTCGGTAAAACGGCGTCAATCTATTGCGAAATGTGTGTAAAATACATATTACTACACCCTTCCAAAAAACAGATACTTTAAAAACGCTAGAAATAATGTACAAGATAACCCTTTGATAATAAAATCGGAAATCTAAAATAAAAACAGTGACATTCCATCTGCATTCTTATTTTTGACATTTTACATATAAAATACTACAAAATGTGTTGCAACATGACATTTCTTAGTGCTGACCGTAAACCTAATTTTCATCATTACGATTAAAAAGTTGCATTTAACCTACTCGATAATCGTAACAATATGAAATTAAAAAAAAATGTGGACCATTGATGAATTTACCTATGGAGATGGCATAGTATTGTACTGTCTAAGATATTATAGTTGTACACATATCTATGATATCGATAGGAAAAGAAAGACAACAACATTTTGTCTAATGCTTATTTTCGAAACTATGTCGTGTGACGTCATAAGCTCATCCTAATGTGACCGTGTCGTCATGTTATGCGCCAAGATTTGAGGTACATTTGCTGTTAAAAATCACTTGTACAGAAATAAATACTAAAGTATTACATAAATAAACATGTTTATTTCCAAACCAACACACTAACAAAACCTATGTTCAACAACCTCCTTATGTTACATCATGTCCTGGTACTTTCAGACACAAAAAAAGCAAAACATCTCAATACCCTCATCTGTTCCGATCCCTTTCCACCCTATATTAGGGATGTCAGGTACCAGGCTTACATGACAACACAGAGGTTCATAAAGATAACATGGGGAGCGATAATTAGCGGGCCCGGCGCAACCTGTTGACGACTCTGTGGGGACCTGCCCTGCCCTGATACGTGAGAACAGCCCCGGATCGCGTTCACTATAAATAAATAGAGGTCGTTGTTGGGATTATTAAGATTTGGACTGTCGTGGGGTTTAAAATTTAGACTTTAACGTAAACTAATGAAATAATGGACAAATAAATTTAAATACACAGTTCATGGGATGTTTTGAGTGACTTTGATTTAAAGTCTTTGCTTCGCAGTCGGGAGGTTTTCTTTTTTTTTGCGGATTGATAATTAACAAATAACTTCCCCCGACCCGGGGGAGTGCAAGACTAATAAAATACTAATATTACTGACTACTATTTACCCATGTTCCTTATTTGCTCTTTATGTTACGGGGCATGTATTTCGTTGGAACAACCCGCAACCCCGGCAGGCGGTGGCCCTGGGTGGCCCCTCTGCATTAGTCATCAGCTGACTCAGTACTTTCTCCCTTTCTAAGCATAATCATTTTTTACATGGTACATAAATCATTTCTTTAGTTTTTCCCTAATCTAAAAGTCATCATATACTAACTACGTCTACGTCACCTATCGTTACCCTTGTAACTTGGAAGGGTCAGAATTGTACATAAAGTTTACTTCAACTGTACTTAGCTGACATATTCTTTTTTTTGTTTTACTTTCCCACAGCTGGGCAAATTCCTCCCTTAAGACTGTAAGAGGTTTTATAACCTAACCAAAGCTGGCTGGTTTACCATAATGTTCAAATACTCAGGTCGTTTTAAAGTTAGAATAGAAAAAACATAAGAGTAGGTTTTGAGATAAAAGTGTGACATGTAAATTAAAAATATGATTTAAAATTAATCTAAAAATATTAAATGCGCTTTTATTTGAAGTATTCTAGGTTAGTTCTCACAATACCTTCCTTCCATGCGGCGTTTTTTCTCTTATATAAAGCAAATAAAATAAAAAGGGCACTGGACCAGGACCACTGGTAACGTATTTCAGTTGATAAAGTAACTCGTACAACATACATTTTTAAGCATGTCCATTTCACAGAGTTTAATCAACGTAATGCAGAGGGTTAATTAATGGGGTTTGTCGACCTGTTGATGAGGCCAACGGAGATTTAGGCCGACGTGCCTCATCAGTACGTATGTTTTTTAATTTACTGTATAAAATACTGTTCATTTATTCATTTAGGATCTCAACAAAAGCTATATATGCACAAAGAAAATAATTGAAATCCCTCAAATGAGACCATATCGTGAGCAATAAAGTTGTCTGGCAAATGGAAATTATCAAATAACTTCCCCCGCTCTGGGCGGAGCGTGGTAGAGTGTCGGTATTTTCCTGACTTAAACCCACCCCTGTTCCTTTTTCTGTCCTTTATGTACCGGGGCCGCGGTATCTCTTTCGAACATCCTGCAACCCCGGCAGGCAGTGGCCCTGGCAGGCCCTTTTGATTTGCTGATACGTATTTGAGGAGCTCGTGGAACACGAACGTGCCTTTGACACAGCCTGTCGTTACAAGACGGACCGACGATGAGCTACCCATTGCTCACCGTCCACACCCCCGTATATAAGGTGGCTTTGATTCTGCTCGTATAGTTAGGAGGTTTCTGTTCCCGATACCGGTGGGCTACTATTTTTCAACATTTATTTTTCTACGTATAAAAGATACAAGAAATTTAAATAAATACATACCACATTATGTCTAACACACAAACGACGAAAAAAAATGAGTCCCTCTCAAATTTACTGTCAGCAGTCAGTAGAATATCATTAAAACATATAACCCCTAATAAAGATAATGCATGTAAACATGTTAATGACAGCCATGCCGGTCGTGACCTGGCACGACCCTGTTGGGACATGTGGTCACCCCCTGACAGATCCCAGAGTCCGGAGTCTCGGGGTCCCGAGCTGTTGGAGCGCATTACTGTGTGTAATTAGTTTTGTTTGCTCTGATTATCAAGTAGGTTTTGTGCTAATGGTGTTTAAAGTTCTTATTTATGAAGGACTTTTGGTATTATGTAAGCCATATAAATCATCAAAAAAAAACTTGAGAGATGTCTAGAGATACCCGTATGGAACGAAGTTATTATCCTTACTCCTTACTAATATTATAAAAGCGAAAGTGAGTTTGTTTGTTTGTTACCTCTTCACGCTTTAATGGCTAAACCGATTTTGATGAATTTTGGTACAGAGATAGTTGGGAACCAGGAGACGGACATAGGCATTTTTTTTTTTAAGTGGGATGTGAGGGAGATAGAGGGAATAAAAGGGAAAACTTAGCGTTGCTATTACAAATCAATAAGGCGCAAGGGGAACTGTGTTACCCCGAATTAAACGCGAGTGAAGCCGCGGCAAAAGCTAGTTTATTATAAACAACAAACCTGTATACACTCAACAAAAATAAATCGTCGCGACACCACACTGTTCAATGCGAGATAGAAAGGCGAAACGAAAATAATAATTGGCTTACTTTCTATGAGAGAAAGAGAGAGAGAGAGAGAGAAAAACACGCGCGCTGCTTACAACTAAAGCAAAAAGTGTCGTTACAACTTTTGGTCTTATTTTTTTCCGTCTGACCCTCTTTCGCAACGCGCCATAAGGAACTTCGTTCCAATAACTGGCTTGCTTTCTAGGCGAGAGAGACAGAGAAACACGCGCACGGCTTACAACTATAGCAAAACGTGCCGTTACAACTTTTGGTCTTAATTTTCTCCGCCTAGCCCCCTTTCACAACGCGCGATAAGAAAATTCGTTCCATAAGTGCAGTGGTTACTATGACGTTATAAAGCAATACCAGTGTGAGAAGGGACGGCGCTAGACATGCTGTATAGCTCTGTCTCTTCCTCACATAAGAACTCACGGTAGTGCAGCTGGCTATATTTTTGTTCTGTAGAGCCTTCTTAAAAAATTTGTTATCTGCATACGTAAGCACCAGTAATTACCATCGACTGTTTGGGTCAGTTTAAACTGTCAGGAAACAGTAAACATATAATATTACTCCAAAAATATATGTCAATATATCAGACTCCTTTTTTCTATGCAATAAAACTTTTTATTTTATTCTATTCAACCTTGCATGAGCCCTAAGGGACGTGGTGAATCAGTGTAATCTACCTCTCATCATTAAAAATGTACCAGCGATTCTATCGTAATAATATGTACACACAGATTACTTATTTATATTGTGAATAGCTTTTGGCTTCGCTCGCGTTAAATTTGGGGTAACACAGTTCCCTTTTCCTGATTTGCAGGTACCTGCAACCTCTTGTTTTTGCCTATGCGCCTTATTGATTGTAATAGGAATGCTAAGTTTTCCCTTTTCTTCCCTCTTTCTCCCTCATATATCAAACTTAAAAAAAAAAAATTGCCCTTGTCCGTCTCCAGGGTCCCAACTATACCAAAATTCATCAAAATCGGTTTAGCCATTTAGACGTGAAGACGTAACAAACAAACTCACTTTTGCTTTTATAATACATATTAGTAAGGATTAGCAACCCGCCCCGGCTAAGCATGGGTGTAAAGTCGATTTGTCAACACAATCGAGAAAGTTCATATCGCCATCATCACCTTCATGCTCTTTTTCTGCGTATGGTAAAAATTAAATAACTTGCCCCAGTCTGGGCGAGGCGGCGGCGAGTGTCAGAGTTTTACTGACTAAAACCCACTCATGTTCTTTCTTTTGCCCTTTATATTCCGTGGTCGCGGTATCTCTTTCAAACAACCCGCAACCTCGGCAGGGTCCCCCGTAAGGTTTGGCAGAGGTTTATTTAATAGTAAGTTCACATTTATACGCCAGTTATGATTAACTTTCATGTAATAGGGGCCGCCATGTTTGAACGAAACATTAATAATCCTGTGGAAACCGTGTTAAAGAACGATTTGTTTTTTGAACGATGAGGGTTTGAATTGACATGTAGGTATTTAATCCTAACTAATAATATAAAAGCGAAAGATGACTTTGTTTGTTTCGTCTTCACGCCTAAATAGCTAAACCAATTTTGATGAATTTTGGTATAGAGATAGTTGGGTCCCTGGAGACGGACATAGGTTAAAAAAAGTGAGAAAAGGGGGAGAAAAAGGAGGAAAAAGCAGAGAAAGATATTTTTTTTTTATCATTACGCGGGTTAAAGTTAGCGTTAGCCCAAAGTAACTATGTCATGCGGACGAAGTCGCGAGTGAAAGCTAGTTGATTATATTTTATAACTTAACTTGATTATGGTCTCATTTTAGTAAACTTGACATTATGTATTGTATTGCCTATTTCAAATTATTCGCTAAATATCATCTTGACATGGTAAACTTCAGACCTGCGATAGGACAGATTGAAAAAAAACACGTAGACATAGTGTGTAAAAATATCAACTTAAGCACTAACTTAAATAAACACACGTCTACATAGTAATCAAAAAATTTTTTTTATAACTTGAAACAAATCTAACACATAACGAGAATTATTCAGAACCTAATCTTAAGTCGTTAATATTTAGAAATACTAAATAGAAACTCTGCAATCAAGACTAACTAAGACTTTAATAGAATTATAACATACTAATCAGGGCTTTAACTTATAACATTAATTAATTAATGTTAATGACTAAATAACAAAGCTTTCTAAAAACCTATTGATCACATAATAAGCCTTATAAAACATATTAATTAAAGAGAAATTGATCTTCGTAAAATACGTAGTTAACGATTTCATAACCACGCTTAATATTATATCGAAACTCCTTGTATAAACAAAAGTATTCTCAACTCCAAAGTAAATTAAACTTTATTCCTGATAAGCAGTGTTCAGAATTGAGTGAGGTCGGTATTACACTTGAGGCCACATGTAAGTACACATTCTGGTATGTTAGAATGGCAAGCATGTGAGCAAGAGTAGCGAAGCTTTTACAGAATTTAGTGGGAATGGCACCTTTGGGACTTGAGCTGGGGAAATGGGCAGCCAGTGTAGTGTATTATATTTTAAACACAAACCACATAAGTAACTGCTGTTTAGTAGTTACACTGCGGTGCAAAGGTACGTGTGCTTTAATGTAAAGTTTAATGCGGATGTATTACTAATGATTGTGTACCTACTTATGGTGTTTGTCTATTCTTGTGAGACAATTCTTAAATAAAACTTTTATTTCTTGAATGTATTTTATTTGTTGTTGTAACTTTGAAATTTTAATCTCGGGTCATATTAAACTAAATACGTTATAATATGTATAAGTTTGATTATTCAATTTAAGATTTCTTTCTGTGAGGGCATTCAGTTTTACATAAAACGTCAACGGTGATGAAAAACTAAAATTTCAAACATCCTTGCTATGGGAATGTAGGGGGCTGATATTTTTTTTATGCGTAGGTAGGGTTGAAATGAATTCACTAATCACCATATGTAAAGATACAAACACCGATAGGTGATTAGACAAACACATTACCCGATCTCATTACTTCAGAGAGTACCAGGAGAGCATCACAGACAAGTGGTCACTCAATTCAATCGGTGTTTATACGCGCCTCGCAAAACATTCCCTTAATTGTCGTTTCTGATCGGGTGTGTTGTTGAAAATCTAATCGGTTTGCGATGAACTTACTTAACTTAGAGACTTGTTATATTGATAGATGTGTGTAAGGATGGATGGATGTATGGATGTTTGTTACTCTTTCACGTCAAAACGGCTGAACGGATTTTGGTGAAATTTGGCACAGAGGTAAAATATGGTCTGGAATAACTCATAGGATACTTTTTTCCGATATCACGCGGGCGAAGCCGCGGAAATATTATGAACTAATGTTGTTGATTTTAAGGCGCTGTACAAAGCAAACACTTCATAAAACGTCTAGATTTTCGTCGCAAAGTTAGCCATATCTGTACATGTCACTAGCCAAGAAAAATTACCGTGTATAGTTCAATACATAAAGTAAAGTCTTAAACAAAATCAGTTTACAAAAGTGGTCTAGTACTACGAAAAAAAAAATGTTTAAAAAGACCACGAAAAAATTTTTTTCGTCTCCAAATTATCATTTTTTTCAGCGACAACCAACATATTTTTTATATCTATAACAAAGGAAATTTTATAGACTAAAGAGATATCTAAAATTTTTCAAACACGGAACTGTATTTTTTTATATTGAATTAAAACTGCAAAATGACCTACATTTTGGCGGACATGATATTCAAATAAAATCAAACACCGAAATATTTTCGACCTCATTTCTATTCTTTCGATGCAATACTGTCGTGTACTTGTGTCAGACCATGCCTGGTATGCAGCTAGCCTCACTTCCGCGAATACCTAAAGATTAGCTTGTTACCGCGCCTTAATAGCTGAAGAAAGGTAAAAAAACAAGGTTGCAATGTGTAAAAGATCGTAGTAGAAATGAAAAGACTGACTATCGTGGCGATGGCTCTGAGTAAAGGTAAAGAATAAGAGGAAATACTGTGACGACCCTGAATAAATTAGGATACGGCCAGGAAAGTGATGATAAGGGCTATGTTAAGGCACTTTTTACGGGTGGGAATCATTACATAACTTCCCACGCTCTAGAGAGTGAGAGTGAACACGCCCATAACAGTGCAGACTTTTACTGACTAAAACCCACTCATGTTCCCTCTTTCGCCCTTTATATTCCGGGGCGGCGGTATCACTTTCGAACAACCAACAACCGCGGTAGGCGGTGGCCATGGCAGGCCACTCAAGTTATGTAATAGCTTTCATATGGAATTTATGAACAAGGAAAACAAAACGCCTGAATGTCATTCAGGACTGAATTTTTTTTTTGTGTAAATATTCATTTCGACGAAAAACATAGGTCAAAAACACGCAACCAGACTTCGGGTTGTTAAGCAATTAATAACCTATGAAAGACGTGACTACATTTACTGTGGTCTAATTTGGGGAAAACGTCTCAACGTTTAGCTCTTACGCTTGAAATCATAAGATGACAAGTTTTAAAATTAATCTACTCAACTCTCTACAGGCAATGATAATATCAAGAAAAAGTCATTCAATGAGATTACTTAAAATTAGAGGGTTGTATTAATGACTAGCTTTTGCCCGCGGCTTCGCTCGCGTTAAATTCGGGGTAACACAGTTCCCCTTGCGCCTTATTGATTTGTAATAGCAACGCTAAGTTGCTTCCCTTTTCTTCCCTCTTTCTCCCTCACATCCCTTTTTTTAAAAAAGCCTATGTCCGTCTCCTGGTTCCCAACTATCTCTGTACCAAAATTCATTAAAATCGGTTTAGCCATTAAAGCGTGAAGAGGTAACAAACAAACAAACAAACTCACTTTCTCTTTTATAATATTAGTATGGATAAAAGCGAAAGTGAGTTTGTTTGCTTGTTTTTTTTTTTTAAAGTGGGATGTGAGGGAGAAAGAGGGAAGGAAAGGGAAAACTTAGCGTTGCTATTACAAATCAATAAGGCGCAAGGGAAACTGTGTCACCCCGAATTTAACGCGAGCGAAGCCGCGGGCAAAAGCTAGTATAAATATAAATAGACTACAGAGCTGAATATATGTTTTTAATTTCAACTCGATATATCCACGCGTTCCTGAGAAGTTGACAGACAGACGGAGAACAAAGTGATCCAAAAAGGGTTTATGGGTTTCCTTTTGAGATACGTAACCCTAAAAATGTAAAATAAAATGAATTCTCCTGGCTGTTCGGAGCTGTCACCTTAAAATGACATCAAAAGACTAAACTTAGTATTCAGCTTGACGAATCTCCAAATAAAAACAAAAGAAAAATAAATAAAACCTTGCAGGTCACTTCAAAATTAATTATTAACTTTTTTTATGTGTTTTACAAAAAGCAATTTTATGTAAACCCAAAAGTTTTAGGTCACCACGACTCTTGAGGTTAATAATATAAACATAACATTTATTTCAGAAAGTGTTTTTGGTAAAAAAAAACAGTAAACGTGAAAATATCCATTAGTAAACTTGATGTGGCCGACAGTTTTCTTAGTTGGGAAATGTTTAGAATATATTTTGTGTCTATGCGTTAAAATACGAGTGTTTATGAGGACGCTTGTGTTTTCATAGTTTTTAATGAAGAAAGATATTATACATTATAAAGATATTTATGAAGAAAGATACATTATGTTTTTTTATGTGAACGGGCGCTGTCAGTTGTGTCTGGTCATCTATTAGCCGCCACGGTTTGTTTTAATTAATTAATTTATCTATTAAACTCTTGTTTTTGCTTTTACTCTGGACGCTCTTAATGTGCTCGTTTTTCTACATCGTTCTTACATGTATTTATAATCACAACATGAATGATGTATCCATGATTTTGTAAAAATATTATGATTTAAGAGAGTGTCCATGGAGTTTCTTGCTATTCTTCTCCATAGAGATCTACGCTTTGGAATGGGCAACTTCAGTACTTTCACAAGTTATTATGTCTTGTGACTGGAACTGTAGCAGCATCATTTTTTTGTTTTCATGACATTCTAAAGTGCCTGTAAGGGTATAATTGCGTAAGTGGCGGTAAGTCCCCTCTTTGAGGAGTGGCTGGAGAGGCGTCATGGCATCCTCACCTACCGCCTGACGCAGGTTCTCACCGGACACGGAAGTTTCGGGAGGTTCCTGCACATCATCAGGCGGGAGGAAACGCCCGGGTGTCACCATTGTGACGATCGCCCGGAGGACACGGTGGAGCACACAGTGGCGATCTGCCCAGCTTGGGCGGAGCACCGCCGTGCCCTCGTGGAGGCGATCTCTCGCGTCCGGCCCTGGTTCAGACCATGGTCCGGAGCGAGAGGGAATGGGAAGCGGTCACCACCGAGGTGGCCGGGCGTTTGAGGGAGAGAACATCTGCCCAACCCAGCCGCCGCGGGAGACGCCCCGGGCGCCGGGCGCCGCGAGACAACTTCCGGCCACCGTAGATGCGGGCCTGTGGACGGTGAGCAATGGGTAGCTCACCGTCCGTCCGTCGATTGACGACAGGCCGTGTCGACGGCGCGTTCGCGTTTCACGCGCGCCTCAAAGAGAGTCAGCAAAGCAGAGGGGCTTGCCAGGGCCTCCGCCTGCCGGGGTTGCGGGTTGTTCGAAAGAGATACCGCGGCGCCGGAACGTAAAGGGCAATAGAAGGAACATGGGTGGGTTTTAGTCAGTACAAGTCTCACACTCCACCTCGCTCCGCCCAGAGCGGGGAAAGTTATTTGATGATTTCCCAACCCAAAAAAAAACCTATCCAGGTCACCCAACCCAAACGCATCCAAAAAAAATCATTCAAATCGGTCCAGCCGTTTAGGAGGAGTTCAGTGACATACACACGTACAGCAGCAACGCGGTTGGCGCAGTGGCTGAGCAATCAACTGCTACGCTGCGTGTCGCTGGCCAAACCGATTTTGTGTATGTGAGCTGATAAATGCACCCACGAAACAGGGGTAATTCCTAGTGTATGGCAACGTTTTTTGTTTTAAAGGCTCCTACACACCGTGCCGGCGGCAGGGCCGCCGGGCAAGCCACCGGCTTTGCTACACAATGGAGCCGCCGGCATGGCCACCGGGGTGTGCCGGCGGCGGGTAACTCTGCTTGCTCCTGGCATTCGAGCGGTAGTGGTGTGCGGTTTGTAGCTAGCGTTTTATATGACTGTCACAACCGGAATGATGCTTGGCGCGGCTTTTGCCGGCCTGTATTGCTGGCGGCATACCCACTTGGCATAAACCCGGCGGCATTGCCGCCGGCACTGTGTGTAGGAGCTTCAAGCTATGACACTAAGCAACTGAATCTGTCCCAGCAGTTACAGTTGCTTACTTGTGTCTGGAGTCTTCACTAAAATCGATATCAAGGCACAATATTTCGTAACTAAGGCACAACTTTACTCGACAGGCGTTCATTCAATTATTAAACTTTGCCTTATTATTATTATATCCGCGAATGACGTCAAAAGGAACAAACTTAGTTTCATACAATATTGATGAACACGATGTACCAAATTCAGTAGTTTGTTCAACAATAAACGCGCTGGGAAAGGATGTTATAATGTTTTCACTTCACAAATGTATATACTTGTATATACTTACTATTTCTTATGCAATGCCATAGAAATGAGTTATCAAGCTCCTCCAATACAGTTGTTTTTTTTTAAATAATCCCTGAATAAAGGTATCCTACTATCCTTACTAATATTATAAAAGCGAAAGTGAGTTTGTTTGTTACGTCTTTACGCCTAAATGGCCAAAACATTTCAATGAATCTTGGTACAGAGATAGTTTGTACCCTGGATACGAACATAGGCTACTTGTTTTTTATTTGATAAAAGTGAGATAAGGTGGAGAAAAGGGAAAGAAACGGGGAGAGAAATATATTTAAAGTTAGCTTTAGCCCAAAGTAACTATGCCACGCGGACGAAGTCGCAGGCGGAAGCTAGTAATATTATAAATACGAATCTTTGAGGATGGATGTATGGATGTTTGTAACTCTTTCACGTCAAAACGGCTGAACGAATCTTGATGAAATTTGGCACAGAGTTAGATTATGGTCTGGAATTGGAGTCTTACCACGCGGGCGAAGCCGCGGGCCCCAGCTACTATATGATATAAATATATTTGTATTTTGCAAACAGTGTATAATTTGTTTGTAGCAGGGACGTGGCCATTATCTGACGTCTCCGGGTTCATTGTGACTGCCAAGCAGTCGTAGGTAGGCGGGCAAGGAGAACTCAAACCGCATGAAGTGATAATTTACTTAGGATTATTTGATTTTATTTGAATATCATGTAAGTCATTTTGCAGTTTTAATTGAATATTTAAAAAATACAGTTCCGTGTTTTAAAAGTTTTAGATATGACTTTAGTCCATACAATTTCCTTTGTTATAGAAAACAAATATGATGGTTTTCGCTGAAAAAATTGAGAAATTCGAGACCAAAAAAATTTTTTTCCTGGTCTTTTTAAACATTTTTTTCCCTAGTACTAGACCTCTTTTGTAATCTGTTTTTGTGTTAGACTTTTTTATGTATTTGACTACATACTGTAATTTTTTTTGGCTTGTGGTATGTACAGATACGACTAACTTTACGACGAAATTCTAGACGTTTTAAGTGTTTGCTATGTGCCTTAAAAATAAATTTTGTTGTGAACATATCCATGAAACTAAAACATAACTGGTGAAATATGGGAGTACTATACATCCCTGTCTAATCCTTTGAGCTCTTGACTAAATAAGCCGCTCGGGTCAATCTTTAGGGTGACCACCCGTTACATACCGAGTTTCTTACGTGTCTTGGAACGCACGTTAAGCTGTCAGTCCCAACTGACATTTGTAGATCTTGGACAGTCGTTACAGATAGTCAGTGACCCGATAGTCTGACTACCAGTCTTACCAAGAAGTATCGTATTACCCAGTACTAACTGGGTTGTGGAGGTCAGATAGGCAGTCGCTCCATGTAAAATACTGGTATTCAGCTGCATCCGGTTAGACTGGTAGCTGACCCCAACATAGTTGGGAAAGGGCTAAGCAGATGATGATGGACAGTCGTGACAGATTAATAGTGACCCGATAGTCTGACTACCAGTCTTACCAAGTATCGTGTACACTGTTTTAGTTTCGCGTTCCACCTGGAACGCTGTTGAATTAGTTGCCTACTAATAACAGGCTAAGAGATATTAAAAATAGATGGTCAGGTAGTCACAGGATGCTAGGAACCAATAGATCACGACACATGTAACTAGCAGTGGTATTTCACGGTATTTTAGTGATTTTGCTCCACGCGCGCGGGTTTACACCGGCCGGCCATGGTGTGATATCGAACTGCCCTTGCTTCATTTGCCGTCACGAGGCGGGAGCGATGCGTTGTTTTGATTGGTTGCACTCAGCGATGACGTTAGTGCCAAATTCACGGTGTATTTAAAATAGGTTGGCCACCCACACCCCAAATACTGTTCACCCAGTAATAACTGATTTGTGGAGGTCAAATAGGCAGTTGCTTCATATAAATTACTGGTATTCAGCTGCATAGTTGGACTGGTAGCTGACCCCTACATAGTTGGAAACAGGCTAAACAGTTGATGATAAATTATTATAAGCTTGCTGCATTTACTACGGTATTAATTTAATGAAAATGCTTTGTACACCAGCCATAAACTTTTCAAAGATTACAAATAAACCTTGTCTTCTATTATTTTTATGATTTATGGTGTCCCGTCGAAAGTTCTGGTAAGTACTAAGGCTTCTAACAAATTACAGTCGCCTCATTTGGTGATGCTTAATGAACTGTCGTGTTAATTACTGCCTTGATTAGTAAGCTCTTAAGATTATTTTTAATGTTAACCCTGATTTAAGTGGAGTTATTACTAAAAAATCAGCCAAGCACATATCTTTCGATTGCATAAATTTAGAGAGTATTATTTTTTCACAGCTTTAAGGGACTATAGATTTGAGTTGGTTTTAATTTAAACTTTTCATGCGTTCCCTATATAAAGGGTGACAGACAGACGGATAACCAAATGATCCTATGATCATATGTCTCTAAATTTATGCTATCGAAAGATATTTCCGTTTATGTCGCAGTTGTCGACGGAACACTCGGTGCGTGAAACCGATTCGTGCTTGGCCGATTTTTTAGTAATAACTCCACTTAAATCAGGGTTAACATTATAAAATAATCCAAAAAATAATCAAGAGCTTACTAATCAAGGCAGTAATTAACACGACAGTTCATTAAGCATCACCAAATGAGGCGACTGTAATTTGTTAGAAGCCTTAGTACCAGAACTTTTTATTTCTTTTTGAGTTCCGTTTTATTTTCTTTTGAGGTATGGAACCTTTTTTTAGGATTTTGAAAGTTTTTACTGGAAAGTTAAGGTTATCTATTTAAATCGAACGCTTGTGCAAAGTTTCGCATACGTGTGATAAACCGTTGGGGAGTTTTCCAATGAGAAGGCCATCTTGGCTGCAGGATCAAGTCATGTCTGTCAGAAAAATGTAATGTTTCCGGAACCCAAAGTTTGCTCAAAACGTCAGCTTAATTTGGGGAAAATGATTTGAATTAAGTTTCAATATTTGTCAAATACACACTGACAAACAAGGAAAGTTATATGGAAGCTTATAATGTAGTTTGACATGAAAGAATAACAAACATCCATACATCCATCCTCACTAACATTCGCATCCTTACTAATATTCTAAAAGCGAAAGTGAGTTTGTTTGTTTGTTTGTTACCTCTTCACGCTTTAATGGCTAAACCGATTTTGATGAATTTTGGTACAGAGATAGTTGGAAACCAGGAGACTGACATAGGCAAAGTGGGATATGAGGGAGAAAGAGGGAAGAAAAGGGAAAACTTAGCGTTGCTATTACAAATCAATAAGGCGCTAGGGCAAAAACTGCAGGTAGCAGGAACTGTATTATACCGAATTTAACGCGAGTGAAGCCGCGGGCAAAAGCTAGTTTATAATATTAGTAGGATAAAATACATTACAGCAAAATATTATAAGAAAAATTCACTGCCATAATAAAAAAATAAAAACATTCCACATTCGAATTTGATCCCTCATCTGTTATTGGTCGAACGAACATAGCCCCCCGCAATAAATATACCACATAATCTATTAAAAAAAGGGATTACCTTAATGTTACCATGTCACAGTCATAAGGTAAAAGGTTGCATAAATATATTTGCTGTAAAACAGAAGTTACGATTCTGTTCCAGCGATGGTATTTTATATTCTACGTGGTTTTACGACAGTCCATATTTGATACTTGCTGATGGAATCAATAATGTTGTTTTTATTTCTACTTAGATGTTCCATGTCCCAGTTTTAATGGCCATTTATGGACGGGACGTGGAAGATGAACTAGGTTGAAAAGTGTATGGAAAACAAATTCAATTTCATGCTTAAATGGCTTTCGTGGTTGCAAGGATAACAGGAAGAATATTGAAACTGATATTGTACTAGAGTATTTTTAATGGATGAACTTCAATAGTCCTCCATAGATTCTTTTTACAAACTCGAACGCATTTATTTAAATTAAACCATGATTGCATGAAAGGCACTTTTGATGTCATAAAAAATATAACAAAAAAAAAAATGCTGCTACAGTCCCAGTCACAAGATATAATTAATCAGTTGTAAAAGTATTGTAGTAGGCCTACCATGACGTCTTATAGCAGAACTTATTCCACTGAGGGAAAGAGACAGAGCTATACAGGGTGTCTAGCACCATCTCTTTCCCTCAGTGGAATAAGTAGTAGTTGCCCATTTTAAAACGTTAAATTGAACCATTCATCTCACATACTTTTAGGGTTCAGTACCACAAAAGGAAAAAACGGAAACCTTATGGGATCACATCGTTCACGTTGTCAGTCTGTCTGTCTGTCAAGACTATTTAACTCGAAAATGCCTGGAAGTATCGAGTTAAAATAAAAACATTTACCTACTTAAGTCTGCGGTCCGTTCGAGCTGTGGAAAATCAACCCTTTAAATTTACGGAATCAAAGATATGGCCGTTTATGTCGCAAGTTTCTACGGAACCCCCAGAATGCGAGTCCAACTCGCACTTGGCCGGTTTTTGTTCAGTTTCAATTCTGTTTTCATGATGAAAACAATCAGATGGATTGGCATTTTTCATGTTATAAATAAAAAACATATTTTGTGATATTCGAAATTGTCAAAATATGTCGTTTGCCAGTAGTATATTTTCAATAAAAATCAATTGATAGACGTTCTATATTTAATGTCAGTTGTGACAGAATTGCGAATATCTAAAATTATATTGGAATTCCCGAATATATTTGTAAAAGTATTTTTATATAGAAAATATATACTTAGGTATATATTAAGATAAGAATTTAGTGTTATTTCTATTTTGTAATGGAAACTTATATTCTGTTAGCTTACAACTGTGTGTACATGTCGGGCACTAGCTGCTCGGCAGTTTGCTGAACTGGGCTGATTTGGCGCAGCCGTGAGACACACATTATTTTTATTTTATTTGTGTTTAGAATTAAGTTTCATTTTTTTATTACTGTGTGCATTTATGGCTTGTGCCAAATAAACTTGTATTCTTTCTTTCTTTAAAAAATATCATAATAAGTATTTCTTTCAAAACAACTTTATCCCTAAAAGTCCAAAACCACGAAAATGTCTTTCCCAATAACCCCAAGGGTGCTATCCCATCTAGTTAACCGTGACAGCCTGACAAATAAAGTTAACAGTTTTAAACCAAAGAAATAACCGTATCAGTTACACCAACTGGGGATACCAGGGCGCCATAAATTGGCGGGAGTTAATATTTCAAAAGACGAAGACCGCGGGCGACGACGTGATGCCACTGCTAATGTAAGGCGCGCTGTATACAGATGGGAATTAAACTTTAGACAGAACTGGAAACGTATAGTACTGCACTTTGTACGCTTTTAAACGATATATTAGCTTTTAGCTTGAGAATCAAGTTACTGAGAAATATAACCGTCATTTGTTTTGTTTCAGGATTGTTTTCGTCAATGATTTCTTAATATGTCAGAGGTTTTACTAAAGAAATGGAGAACTGTAATTTTAGGTTAAACGGTAATTAAAAAAAAAACCGGTCAAGTGAGAGTCGGACTCGCGGTCCGAGGGTTCCGTACAAAATTATACCTAGTCAAAAGATATGTTTATTTATTTTATTTATTTATTAAGGCACTTCAACGACTTACTCACTTACATATACACACAAAAATCACAATCAATGAGACTAAAGTGAGTTCGTCACCTACAGAAGTGCACAGCACTTGCAGAATCATACAAATGGAAAGAGAAAATTGATTTCATATTATGTCGCAATTGATTTCAGATTTGAATTAATTGTTTTAATTTCAACTCGATACCTACACGTTCCTGAGATAAAAGGGCGTGACAGAGAGTCAGACGGACAACAAACTGATCCTATAAAGGTTCCGTACCTAAAAAAGAAAAAACCTAATAGATATTACATTTGTTTCGTAGTTAGCTAAACTCGTGAATTAAAATTAGTGTCTTTACTTTAGTGGTACAAACAAATCCAATTCATCTGCCTAGCCTTTTCCCAACTATGTTGGGGTCGGCTTCCAGTCTTACTGGATGCGGCTGAATACCAGTATTTTACATAGAACGACTGCCTATCTGACCTCTATAACCCAGTTAGTACTGGGTAATACGATACCTCTTGGTAAGACTGGCTGTCAGAATATCGGGACACTGACTATCTGTTACGACTCTCAAAGATCTACAAATGACAGCTGGGACCAACAGTTTAACGTGCTTTCCGAGCCACGGAGGAAACTCGGTATGTAACGCGTGGTCACCCATCCACAGACCAACCTAGGCAAGCGCGGCTTAACCTAAAGATCGACCTGAGCTGCTGCTATTATTTAGCCACGAGCTCCTCACACAAATCCAATTCTTTCCAAAAATAAACCAAATCTCGTCCAGCCAATCAATACAGTGTTTGTACGTTAAAAGTAGATTATTTTCCCACATTCAAGTGTGCCGAGGTCCCAATTTTCTACGCGGCTGATTTTTTCCCTTTGAATCCTCCTCGATCCGCCCGTGAACTCAAACAAACAGGGATTGTTGACTTGTTTCTGCTCCAATAATGTCACTTCCGTAATTCTGTATCGAAGATTTTGTTTATGGCGCTGATTTGGGTCCCCTATTCTACCCAAGTATATACTCAGCTTAATGCCACGAATTCTTTAGGCGAAATAAGACGGCGAATGATTTTGCATATCAATTGTATGTACTGATATTTGGGAATAAATAAGCTTGAACAATCAGTATTTTATTTTTTCCTTTGTGCTTTCTCTCATGTTGAAAATGATGCTGGCTGAAATATGGCGCGCTGAAATATAACAAAGGGAAGAATTACACATCCAATCATTATATCCTTGATTATTATGTACGAGATATTGTATTGTGTATTCACTGTTCTGCTTCGTAGAAACGAATGTCGATCGGCTTTACTCAAGCTGTTTATTATTAAAGATTCTTTCTTTTACGATGATTGAATATTTTGTTCTGACTTTTTAGTGATTCTTTAGTTTGATTTTTTCGTCGCAATCGCGGCTTGCGTCTTTACTCCAAAAGCAGTTGAAAATGAGAATTTGTACTGCCCCTGAGATGTGATTTAACCACATCTCAGGGGCAGTTACAGAAATAGTACATTTCGATTGAAGTGAGGAAACTTTGTCATTGCGGCCGAGGTGGATTTAACCACTGAGCCACCAGGCGAGGGTGTCATAGAGCCGAGAACAACAGTTACAAATTCTCACGGGAATCAAATAACGTTTTTCTAACACTTACGAAGAAATTAAATATCAGAACCAAAAATACTTAATTCACTAATTAATATGAAACCATGATTAAATTTGTATTTTCTCCGCGCATTGTCTTCACATCTCGCAGTATAAACAGCCTTATATAATATAAAGAAATAGCACGCATGTGAAATACATTGCATGTTAAACCTAATCGGAGAGCAATAAGAGTCAGTTTTCGATAGGAAAATATATTTTCAAATTTGTGTTGAAAAATGTTGTAAGTTTTCAATAACATTAAAATCAACTATTGAAATATTTCCCATTCAATCTTCGAACGTGTCTACAAGAGGCACTCGTGGTTATCGAAGGCAGTCTTGCTCAATGCCTTTTTGCTGCATTTATGAATGGGGCAGGCGAGGGTGGGGACCCGTGTGCTTAATGAAATTCAGTTCCGTCCATTCTGGATGGTTTTGGGGACCCAGTTAAAATGGGTGACTGACTACCCATTTAGTTTATGGATGCAGTTTTTAGTGGGATGTGGTGAAATAGAAATATGTGGATAAATTCTTGTATTCCTCGTTCCTAAAGAAAAGATTATTTAACTATACCCGAGACACAATGTACAAAAAACATGCAATTCGTGTGTGACACTGTCTTTGATCATTAGCTTTTTTTTTTGGGGAGGGAAATCATCAAATAACTTCCCCCGGAGCGGGGGGCAGTGTCAGACTTGTACTGACTAAAACCCATGTACCTGTCATTGCCCTTTATGTTCCGGGACCGCGGTATCTCTTTCGAACAACCCGCATCCCCGGTTGATCATTAGCTTAAGGTGGCATTTAGGTTTTTTTTCTTAAAAAACAAAACGCTGCCCCACTTTAGGAATTTCTTCTGTATCGTTTCCAAACATTAAAACTCACATACACAAATAGACAGACCCAGGACAACTATCTGTAGGTCTTACAAATATATATTTTTAATTTTATGGTTTTCTACCTCAAAAGGAAAAAACGGAACCCTTATTCGATCAATTTTTTGTCCATCTATCTGTCTATCCCTTTATCTCAGGATCGCGTGAAGGTAACAAGTTGAAATTAAGACCGTAAACTCAAAGTTGTGGTCTCTTTGAAAAAACCAACGCACGCAAGTCTGTCTCGCACTTGGCAGGTTATTTTTATCAAAATGTCTTCCACAAAACAGAACTATAATAAGAAATCGTGACTCAAACTTCGCCATCTGCCAATTTCTCGTACCCACCAAGTAATTGTGTCGTCAGCGCAGGTGACGTCACTTTAAAGTGAATTCTCGTGTCGCTTCTGACGTTTGGAACATAAAATTTTCCTTCATATTGACGACGGTCTTCGAAAAATCACGTACCGAACTAATTTGGTGAGTAAGGAATTTCTTAAGTTTGGTGACTTGTAAAGACAAGTTTAGATTTATCATTTTGGAGATTCTCGATTCTAGAATATAATTAAATTCTGTCTAGAAAAAGAAAGAAACAATAGTTAGTCGCAATTACGATGAGCACACAAAATAACCAAAAAAATAACATTGAACATACAACGCATCACAAACATTTGGCACAAAAAATTGCTTGCATGCCGTGACTGCGACAAGTAGGTCACCACTCAGCATGATGCTGTGCTATGGGAGCCCACAGCACAGCGCTTACATAAATACTAAAATGAATGTTTGTGAGGATGGATGGATGTATGGATTTATAGATGTTTGTAACTCTTTCACATCAAAACGGCTACACCGATCTTAATGAAATTCGGCACAGAGGTAGATTATGGTCTGGAATAACACATAGGACACTTCATTTTCGATATCACGCGGGCGCCAACTAGTAAAAAATAAATTAAACAGTATTGAGATTACAAAAAATAAAATAAAACAACCCAACATGAACTAACGCGACACTAAAACAAATATATAAACACAGGCCATGGCGTGTTTTTTGGCTCGCTCGCCCGTTGAGTCTAATTTTATGCTCAAACGAAGTATGCAATAATGCAAAAAGAATTTTACTAATATTATAAATGCTAAAGTTTTTGAGGATGTATAGATGTCTGGTTGTTTGTTACTACATAGATCAAGAAAGTCTAAGCAACACATACAAATTTCGATTTTAAAATGTGTTTTGGTATTAAATCCTTAGTATTTCTTATTTATATTATTTTATAATCTTAATTAACAATCATTACGAGTAAGTACTTCAAGTACGTGGTACAAAATAAGATGCCAAATCAACTGAACTTAAACTAAAATTAAATGGTTGTACAAAAATTTCATTAACTAATACAAAGTGTGGCTTCTTCTGTTATTGAGAACTTGCTGGCGCCGATTATTCACAGAATCAATGAGACTGTTAATTTTATCCTGCTTCAATTGCTCCCAATGAAATTTTAGTAAGTCCATCAGTTGTTGAGTGGTTGTCACTCCATCCAAATCCTTTAAAACATGTCTCTGGAGCATGTCCCATGCATGCTCGATGGGGTTGAGGTCTGGTGATTGTGCAGGCCAAGGCAATACCAGGATGTTTTCCCTTGCCAAGTACTCCCGTGTGTACAAAGCTGTATGCGAACGCATTGTCATGCATCAACGTGAAATCGAAGCCAAACGTTTGTGCGAATGGACGGATGTCTTAGAACATCCTCAACGTAATTTACAGCGTTCATGTTACCATTTACAAAAACGAGCTCAGTTTGTCTGTTCTTCATAATACCCGCCCATACCATAACTGTTGATCCGTTGTATGGATGTACTTCCTGACCGCACCTCAGTCTTTCAGTATTTCCAGGACGACGTTACACTCTTACCCTTCTAGTATCAGGCTTGAACCCAAATCGAGACTCATCGCAATATAAAATTGTATCAAATTGTTCCCGGGTCCATGTTATGTGTTTCCTATACCTTTCATTCGACGAGCGCGATTCCCGTGACGTATCGGTGGGCACCTAATTGGCCACCATACTCATGCAGTCAATTTTGCACAGTTTGGCAGCTAACAACAACACCATTTGAATTTTGTAGCCTTAAACCTATCTCTCGTGCGGTTTACATGAGCTGGCGTCTTACAGTCAGTTGTATGTATCGATCTTGCCGTGTGGTTGTACACCTTCCACGACCTGGGTGCTGCTCAGCAGGATCTCCCGTGTTAGTGTAACGCTGATAAAGATGGCAAATAATGCTTCTGTTGACACCAAAATACCGAGATACCTGAGATTGACTTCTTCCCGCAACAAATGCTTTTTGCAACATCCCTACATTCCAATGACGGTAATGGCGGTCCTTGAGAGGTTAATTCATAAAATCCATACAGAATACTAAATTTTAATAAGCAAAAAAATGCTATAAAATTCGAACAAATGCATCTTTTGACTTTGTGGAAAAAAAACAAATGATATTATAATAATTGAATAACAATTTGGTATAGTATGTCTTGCTTAGACTTTTTTGATGTGTGTATTTCACACAAAAATGCTGACTGAATTTGGATGAAATTTGATACACATGGTTTTCTACCTTAGGAAATATAAGTAATAAATAGAACAGTTAAGCAAAATATACATTCTTTCGATTAGTTATGCAATCCCCTAATCCCGGTATTTTTTAATATCCTGCCAAGACGTTTCCGTACTTTGTTTGACAAATATTAACTTTAGGTAAATATAAATCCGATCATCCCATCTCTAATCATAATTTAGGAGAATCACAAAATACACACAAACAATAAGCTGGGAGCAACTCTAAAAGCTTCCAGAAGAAATTTTCTTTCCGGTCATAAAATGAAATCGCTTTAGCAATTTTGCCAAATATCTTCGGAACAGATAAAATTGCAAGTTTTCATAATATCAGGATTGTGTAAACAGAATTTATTACCCGATTGATGATCGAGGTTGTTTTTAATCTTTTAACCGTTTCAGTTTGTCATTAGGTAGATTAAAGGTAGCTGTACTTGAGTATACACCGATCGGCGCGTAAGTGTTTCACGTGTGTCTCAAAGAGTTGTCAACAAAGCAGAGCAAACCGTCGGGCGCCGCGAGCCGGCCTGTGGACGGTGAGCAATGGGTAGCTCACCGTCCGACCGTCCGTCTATTGACAACAGGCCGTGTCAACGGCGCGTTAGTGTTCCACGCGCGCCTCAAAGAGATGTTAGCAATGCAGAGGGGCCCCTCTGCATTGCTAACATCTCTTTGCCAGGGCCACCGCCTGCCGGGGTTGCGGGTTGTTCGAAAGATATACTGCGGACCCAGAATATATAGGACAATAGAGGGAAAATGGGTGGGTTTTAATTAGTACAAGTCGGACACTCCCCCCCACTCCCAGAGCGGGGAAAGTTATTTGAAGATTTCCCATCCGCAAAAAAAAAGTGTACAGCGGTATTGTTTGCAAAACTTTTTAGCAATATAACTTTATTCTCTGGGTTTGTGTGTTCCCATGACGGTTTTTTTGCCACCATTATTACTTAGGGTGTGAAAAATAAGTAACGACCAATCGAAAATACATTTAAAATATCATAAAATAAAAATAAAATAAAATAAAATTCATTTATTTCAGGTAGTACACCCATAATTACAATTATACATTACACAAAAAAAAAAATTACATAATACAAAAAAAAAAAACAAGGGAAAATAGATATGATTTAGACATTATTATTATTATACAATTTTAAATACATTAATTAAACAATTACAAATCACAAATATTAAATTTGCAGCAGTCATACACAGCCCTGACAATTACATTTTTAGTGGATCTTATTCGGGACATGAAGGAGGCGGCCCGCTTCCTCATTATTGCATAAAAATCGTCTGGCATGTTCACAGCGAACATGCCAGACGCACTACACCTCCACGGCAGGTTGAGCATAGCTCTGAAGGCATTGTTGTACTGCACGCGTAGCGCGTGGTACGTCCGCTGTGTGTAGTTCTTCCATCGGTAGCAGGTGTAGAACGCCTGACAGTAAGCCACGAACAGGGTGATCTTTACGGCGTTACTGCACCGAGCGAAATGACGTGCCAACATATTGCCTTTTGCGGCTATGGACCTCTTTTGTCTTTCCATATCGTCATCATCTTTAAGATTGTCTTTTATTACATGACCTAGATATTTAAATTTCGAAACGATGTTTAGCCGAGTGCCACCAAGCGTTATTACTGGCTTAAAGCTACATGTTCTATCATGTCTGAATATCATGACTTCTGACTTTTTAACATTGTAGTTTAGTCCATGTGTCAAAGCATATTTTTCACAAATGGATAACAGTGTTCGGAGGCCTTCGACAGACGGGCTCAGCAGGACCATGTCGTCGGCGTAGCTCAAGTTATTAACTGGTTCATTGCACATGTGACAGCCGACGCCCGCCCTGCTGAGCTCATCTATCAGCCCGTTTACATACAAGTTAAACATGGTCGGGGATGTTAGTCCGCCCTGTCTCACAAATGTCGTCTCTCATAAATGTCGGACATGCCGTTTCGGAGGAGTATGGTAACTAAAACTGTAACGAGAATTTTATATATTTATAAAATATACATATTGATTTAGATATACAATATATATTATATGTATTTTTATATTTTCGACTTATCCTTCATCCTTACTATAATCCTTACTAATATTATAAAAGCGAAAGTGAGTTTGTTTGTTTGTTACCTCTTCACGCTTTAATGGCTAAACCGATTTTGATGAATTTTGGTACAGAGATAGTTGGGAACCAGGAGACGGACATAGGCTATTTTTTTTTTAGAAAAAAAGTGGTATATGAGGGGGAAAGAGGGAAGAAAAGGGAAAACTTAGCGTTGCTATTACAAATTAATAAGGCGCAAGGGGAACTGCGTTACCCCGAATTTAACGCGAGCGAAGCCGCGGGCAAAAGCTAGTAATATTATAAAAGCAAAAGTGAGTTTGTTTGTTTGTTACCTCTTCACGCTTTAATGGCTAAACCGATTTTGATGAATTTTGGTACAGAGATAGTTGGGAACCAGGAGACGGACATAGGCTTTTTTTTTTTAAAGTGGGATGTGAGGGAGAAAGAGGGAAGAAAAGGGAAAACTTAGCGTTGCTATTACAAATCAATCAGGCGCAAGGGGAACTGTGTTAGCTCGAATTTAACGAGAGCGAAAGCTAGTAATATTACACAAACGAAAGTGAGTTTGTTTGTTACGTCTTCACGCCTAAATGGCTTAACCGATTTTGATGAATTTTGGTACAGATATAGTTTATTTTTTTAAGTGACTGAGGGAGAAAGACGGAAGAAAAGGGAAAACTTAGCTTTGCTATTACAATAAATAGGGTCCAAGGGGAAAAACTACAGTTAGCAGGTACCTGCAAATCAGGAAAGGGGAACTGTGTTACCCCGAATTTAACGCAAGCAAAGCCGCGGGCAAAAGCTAGTACTTCATAAATCAAAGAGACATAGCAGATCTCTCTTTGTTCTCAAATACACGCGAAACGACCACGATATAAACACTAAGTTAAAGTATTATGATTTACGGGCTTCGTGTATGCGAGGAGACTAACTTGAAGTAAACGGTGTGAATGCTGTGCGATGCGTATCTCTTTCTCTTCCGTTTCCAGTACATTTATGGGAATACTAGCTTTTGCCCGCGGCTTTGCTCGCGTTAAATTCGGGGTAACACAGTTCCCCTTTCCTGATTTGCAGGTACCTGCTCCCTGTAGTTTTTGCCCTTGCTCTTCATTGATTGTAATAGCAATTCTAAGTTTTCCCTTTTCTTCCCTCTTTCTCCCTCAATTCGCACTTATAAAACAAAATAGCTTATGTCCGTCTCCAGGGTCCCAACTATCTCTGTAACAAAATTCATCAAAATCGGTTTAGACATTAATGCGTGAAGACGTAACAAACAAACAAACTCACTTTCGTTTTTATAAGTAAAGGATAAGAATTTTAGTTGCGAGGTGGCAATAGTTTGTAATTGACTCTGTATTACTTGTATTCTTCGATTCTATTCGGCCCCGGAACACAAAGGGCAAAAAAAGAAACAGATGAGTTTTAATCAGTACAAATCTGACACTCCCCCCGCTCCGCTCAGAGTGGGGGAATGTGTCTGATTTATGATTTACTAGCTGGTGGCCGCGGCTTTGCCCGCGTGATGATCGATTATTCCAGACAATAATCTTCCTCTGTGCCAAATTTCATCAAGATCCGTTCAGTAGTGTTTTTGTGAAAGAGGATCAAACATACATCCATACTCACAAACTTTCGCATTTATAATATTAGTAGGTTTAGAAATCACAGTGGGTGCCTAAAACGGTATAATAGGATAGGATGCGATGTATTTGATATTGTGCACAGGACAAAACCCCTTCAAGCCACTGCTTGAACCAGCCAGGTCACCCGCCAGGGCCACTGCCATGGTGGGTTTGTCGTAACGTACCTATACGTTTTGTATTACGGACCTCTAAGCCATCCAACAAGACTCCCGGCCACCGTAGATACGGGCCTGTGGACGGTGAGCAATGGGTAGCTCACCGTCCGTCCGTCGATTGACGACAGGCAGTGTCGACGGCGCGTTCGTGTTTCACGCGCGCCTCAAAGAGATGTCAGCAAAGCAGAGGGGCTTGCCAGAGCCTCCGCCTGCCGGGGTTGCGGGTTGTTCGAAAGAGATACCGCGGCTCCGGAACGTAAAGGGCAATAGAAGGAACATGGGTGGGTTTTAGTCAGTACAAGTCTGACACCCCCCCCGCTCCGCCCAGAGCGGGGGAAGTCATTTGATGATTTCCCACCCGAAAAAAAAAAAGCCATTCAACAACTCCAAGACAAAAATTATTCCATACCGGACTTTGGTTCGAAGTAATCTAGAATACTGTTCACAAGTATGGTCACCTCACTATAACGTTCATAAGCAACGTATTGGAAGGGTCCAAAGAAGGTTTTTGTATCATTTATGTTCATAAAATAAAACCCAACTGCAACAATTCAAGTCTTATAAGGACCGTGTTCATCACTTTAAGCTCCACAGTCTCAATAAAAAGATAAGAAAAGTTCTGGATCTATGTTCTCTTCACAAATTGATGACATCTAAAACAAATGCAGACCTTCTCGTTGATAATCCTAAAATAAATCCTTACTAATATTATAAAAGCGAAAGTGAGTTTGTTTGTTTGTTTGTTTGTTTGTTTGTTACCTCTTCACGCTTTAATGGCTAAACCGATTTGGATGAATTTTGGTACAGAGATAGTTGGGAACCAGGAGACGGACATAGGCTAATTTTTATTTTAAAAAGTGGGATATAAGGGAGAACGAGGGAAGAAAAGGGAAAACTTAGCGTTGCTATTACAAATCCATCAGGCGCAAGAGCAAAAACTGCAGGTCTACTTGGTGTGTTATACCGAATTTAACGCGAGCGAAGCCGCGGGCGAAAGCTAGTGAGTAATAAAAAAAACAAATTTAAACATCACTTAAAAGAAAAAAATAAAATCCAAACTTAATATTATAAATGCGAAAGTAACTCTGTCTGTCTGTCTTTTCTTCACGCCTAAACTACTGAACCGATTTGTGTGAAATTTGGTACAGGCATAGTTTGGAACTTGAGAAAGGACATAGGATAGTTTTTATTACAAAAAATAAAAATAAAAAAATAAAATTTATTACGGACATACAGCGCCATCTATTGGTCAAACGTCGGCATCAATTCAGTATTATAAATGTCGAGCTGTTCCTATGCTCCGTAGATAGATTCAAATTCATTTATTTTGTGAACATAAGTAAAAAATAGATGGTAAAAAGGAAGTCAGAAACTATCTATGTTCCGCCGTTAGGCATACAATTTTTTACAAAAATATTAAATTAAATCATGTAAAGTAATTAACACAATAACAATGATTACATTATATTATATAAAATGTCAGCTAGATGTCAATATTAAAAATACATGCACAAAACGTTAGAACTAAAGCAAGAATAAATAAATAATATGTCAACATTCTTAAAGTTTGTCATTAAGAAATTCGCTAACTGAATAATACACTTTGTCAATCAATAATAGTGATAGTCGGTTTTTAAATTCATGGCTTTTGCACTCCATAATTTGTTTGGGCAACTTATTGTACAGTCTGGGTGCCATTGCATAATTATACACTTTTATACGTCATAAATTCTGTGTAAGTAGATGGCGTTGATCGCGCAATGGTGTCATTACACGTTTTCGGTTCATGTTATTGTTTTAATTCATCGGAAAATTCATCGAAAAATGTAAATAAATAGTAAAAAGGTACATATGAAAAATATAATATAATACAACTTTTAGATGATGATAAATGCTCTAACGGAGTATAGATAATTCTATTAGTACTATAGATCGCGCAATTGTGTCGATCGTTACACGAGTTCGGTTCATGTTATTGTTTTAATTCATCGGAAAAAAGTAAATAAAAAGTAAAAAGGTATGAAAAAAATAATATCAATATAATAAAACTTTTAGTACAAAGAAAATGCCCGAACGGAGTATAGATAAATAATCCGAGTTGTCACTATGCTCGATAGATGGCGTTGGAATCGAAATAGATCGCGCTATGGTTTCATTACACGCATTTGGTTGGGTATCGGCCGAGCGCTTCGGTACTGTCGTGGAAAAATTAATTGTAATTTGTCGGTGGTATGATAGTTTATGTGGATTGGTCCTGTTTCGTAAATTCTAAATTGGTTCCGATGTGGATTGGTCCTGTTTCGTAAATTCTAAATTGGTTCCGTTCCGTTGTGTATGTCGATTAAAAGGTTTATTTGTTGAGTCGCACTGGTTGATGTTTAATGTATGTTTAGTTTAATCTCGATTATTTGTAGTTACTGCAGTTAGTTAGTTTAATAAAATTGTAACTTACAATTTTAACTTAGACTTACAATTTGTTTTTGTAAGTCTAAGTTCGTTTTAATTTTTAAATTAATTAGATTTAAGTCGTTTCTTTTAAATTATTTAGTTTTAAGCTTGGTTATTACAGAGGATAGATTCTAATATAATTTCTTTTAAATTGTTATAAGTTCGTATCTTTTCGAAAATCAGGAATGGTTTTGCGAAAGGGCGATATTGGCGCCAACAAATGAAATAGTAGGCCGGATAAATGACCAAATTATGTCTGACGTAGAGGGAGATGTCATCGAGTATCTATCAGTAGATAACGTCGTGGATACTGAGCAAGTGACATCTTACCCAACAGAGTTTCTCAACTCCTTAGAGTTATCAGGAGTGCCTTCTCACAAGTTGAGGCTGAAAATTGGTGTTCCTGTGATGCTTATGAGAAACCTAGATCCACCAAGGCAATGTAACGGCACACGGTTACAAATAACCTATTTAGGACGGAATGTCATTAAAGCCGTTATTATGACTGGAATGGCAAAAGGCGAAACTGTAATTATTCCCCGCATTCCCATCATTCCAACTGATTTGCCATTCCAATTCAAAAGAGTTCAGTTTCCGTTGAAAACTGCGTTTGCAATGACCATAAATAAAGCCCAAGGGCAAACGCTAAAAGTTGCGGGGTTACATCTTGAAAAAGACTGTTTCTCCCATGGACAACTCCACGTTGCGTGCTCAAGAGTGTCGAAACCACAAAACCTATATATTTTTGCAAAGGTTGGCAAAACTAAAAACGTGGTATACAGAAATGTCTTGGTGTAAGAAAATTTGTCAAGGGAGAAACAGTCTTTTTTCCCTTTTGAACTGAAATGTCAAATCAGTAGAATGATGGGAAAATAAGGGAAAAATAACATTTTCGCCTTTTTCGATCGGCAATAACGGCTTTAATGCCCTAAGTGAGTATACATCTCTTAAATTCAAACGCAGAGCTCATTATGTTGATTTTTGAAGACTTCCCTTGAATATCTTCCACATTTAATTTTTGAACTATGTGGGTAAAACCAAAAATCTGCCGGTAGTCACTGTTCCACGCGAACGAAGTCGCGGGCAAAAGCTAGTAATTATAATAGTTTTTAAAACTTTTTTTTTGTCTCGTGATTTTTAGTTTCATATCCCATTCAGCAAACCCTATCATTTAATACCCACATCACGGGGGTGCGTTTCAAATAGCCAATCCACCATCTGGGATGTCCGCCATGTTGGATTAAAGTCACGTGACTATTTTTTCGTATTCCTGACAGCAAACCCCTGCATTTGATAATTGTATTATGGGGGTGGATTTCAAACAGCCAGTCCACCATCATGGGGAGGCCATATCCGCCATATTGGGGTTTCTTAGGTAGTCATGTATTGTCATCAGAATCAGAGCGTGTGCAAAATTTTATCCTAATCGAAGACCGGGAAGTTGATCAAATTAAGATTCCAAGATTTTTTTACATGCAAAGTTACAAGTGAAACTAATAATAGCGTGTTAATAAATGCCCATGTAAGTAAATTATTTTGATTTTAAATCGTAAACTAAATCAAAAAGTGTTAATTTGTAAACCACTATTAAATGTAAATATTTGACAGCCACATCCAACACTTATTAGCTTAGAAGGCCCAATATTACTTTACGTAACTTTGTTATTACTTCAGCGAAGTTTATTTGGTAAATGAACTGAAAACTGGCATCCAGTGACGCACACGATTTATAACCCCATACATTACACAGCTGATAACACCGAGAAATGCAAATTACAATCTTATTACTTACACATAAAGATCATCAAACTGCATTCACAAAGTTGTTAGCCCATAAAGATCTGCCAAATTTTAATGCAGTTTACGTAACGTAATTTGGTCTTTATTGTTTTAGTGATAAGTCTTAAAATTGGCGATTAAAGTCGTCAGGTAAGTTCTAATTAGGCAAGTCGGGGCTCGTTCAAGTGTTTTAGAGGCCCTTAGGAATGAGCAGTTAAATGTTAAATACTTTTCACGGTTGATTTGAATACAAAGTGTTGAACGTAACACGTACCTAACTAACTGAATTATTTAAGTTACTTAGTAACTGAGTACCGTTGTTAAGTAATACTATCGAAGTTAGTGTTCCTTTGGAAGTTAGATGATCATTTGCATCTAAAGTTCATTTAGTTGTTCATTTTCTTTCTGGATTCTCTCATCAATTTCATTCGGAATCACTTTACAACATTTCCTTTATCAATAACTAACTGAGTCCCGCGGTTTTACCCACGCAGATGGCTGTAAAATGTCTAGCCTATAATTCAAGGTTTTATACATATAGCACATAGCTCTGGATATCTCCCATGATAAACCTTATAAAATTTGTAAATACATAATATTTATTTTTAAATCATACAATGACTTAAGACTTTTAAGTCATTGTACGTGAGTTTTTTTTTTAGAATATAAGTGATTTGGTTGCACTGTTAACTTATAGTATTTTCATCATAGTATAAATACACACATAGAAACTGTCGTTGATTCAGTTGAGAATAGACAAAAACGAGTTACTGTGAATAGAAGCGCAATTTCACCATAGTACTCCGTAAGCAGAGTGGCGCAGTGGAAGCGTGCTGGGCCCATAACCCAGAGGTCCGTGGATCGAAACCACGCTCTGCTAGAAATTTCTTTTTGTTACGTTCGATTTTCGTTTATTTTTTTTTAGAAACTATTATTGCTATGAATTAGAAAATTACGTTTGTCGTTAAATATGTTTTACTTAATTAAATGTATTTTACTTTTTATTCTTATATTTAAGCGTAATAAGTCAAGTGAAAATCAAAATAATTTTAACAAGAATTTTCAGCGCGGAGACGTCGACTGGTGCACGTTGATCTTCTCCTAGCCTCTCCACGTCGAGTGGGAATGGGAAGCGAAGCAGTCATGCTAGCGAAGGTGACTGAGCGTTTGAGGGAGAGAATCTTAAACCAACCCAGCCGCCGCGTGAAACTCCCCGGGCGTAGGGCGCCGCGAGACGACTCCCGGCCACCGTAGATGCGGGCCTTTGGACGGTGAGCAAATGGGTAGCTCACCGTCCGTCTGTCTATTGACGACAGGCCGTGTCAACGGCGCGCTAGATTTCCACTCGCGCCTTTAAGAGATTTCAGCAAAATAGAGGGGCTTACCAGGGCGTCCGCCTGCCGGGGTTGCGGGTTGTTCGAAAGAGATACCGCGGCCCCGGAACGTAAAGGAGGAAAACCACAAACCAACCCAACCGACACGCTCCGGACTTCGGGCGCCGCCGCTAGACGACTCCAGGCAACTGGTAGATGCGGGCCTGTGGACGGTAAGTAATGGGTAGCTCACCGTCCGTCTATCTGGTGACGATAAACTGTGTCGACGGCGCGTAGTGTTCCATGGGTGCCTCAAAGATGTCAGCAAAGCAGAGGGGCCTGCCATGGTGGGTCTTAATCAGTACAAGACTAATACTTCCCCCGCTCCGCCCGAAGCGGGGGAAGTTATTAGATGATTTCCCATCCGCAAAAAAAGGGTTTATTCACAGTTGTACCTTATAGTAATCCCAAACTTTGCTAGTCCCATGGTAGACAAACATTCCTGAAACACTCAGCCTAAATCGGGAATCGACCTTATGCTCAGCAATCCTACATGCGACCAAGTGACTAGCGGTTCACATCATTGGAAAAAAGTTCAATGATAAAGAATTCTTACGAGTTTCTGAAAAATGCAAACTCACTCTCAAGCAGGTAAGTAAACATATTATTATGAAGGTTTACGAGACGGCCATGAAAGCCGTATAAACAAATAACGATGTTAAATGTTCTGTCGTTTATAGCCGACTCTTTACGATGCCAGACATTACGAGATCGTGTTTTAAATGAGAGGGAACTGTTAAAAGCAGGGTTTTCTGTATGACGGGAATTCCTTAGGGGCTCCTTTGGAAACGGTGTTGCCATTTTTGACTGAATAATTAGTGAGGTGGATTTAACTGGACGGCGGAAAAAGGATACATAAATCAAATGAGTCTTTAAAAACCGGTCAACAGCGGGTCAGAGTCGCGCGCCCAGTGTTCCGTACAAACTTGCGACATAAACTGCCATGTCTTTTGACTGTGTCGAAGTAGAAGGATTAATTTTTACAGCACAAATGGACTACTGATTGGAGTGTATGGTTTTAATTTCAACTCGATAACTTTACTCGTTCTCGAGGTAAACGGTCTTGGCAGACAGGTATGGCTAGAGAAATATGTTAAAAGATGCATTTCGCCAGTTATCTGTTTTTTTTTTCAGCATCGAAATACGCACAATGCAATATACAAATCCTTACTATCCTTACTTCCTTACTAATATTATAAAAGCGAAAGTGAGTTTGTTTGTTACGTCTCCTCTCATAAATGGCTAAACCGATTTTGATAAATTTTGGTAGGTACAGAGATAGTTGAGACCCTGGAGACGGACATAAGTTATATTTTTTATTTAAAGTGAGAAATGATGGTAGAAAGGGGAAAACTTAGCTTTGCTATTATAATAAATAAGGCGCAAGGGCAAAAACTACAGGTAGCAGGTACCTGCAAATCAGTAGAGGGGAACTGTGTTACCCCAAATTAAACGCGAGCGAAGCCACGGGCAAAAGCTAGTAGTAACTTATAGTCTTATTTGTTTGGTAAACAAGTGGATAGTATGAATACTCTATACACAAATAGTTAAATACAACATTCGAGTCTACATTTGTTCGTACACATATTCTGCTAGTCACACAACGCTTCTATTTGCCTCTATGCAATACGTGTTTGTCTTTGTGTTTCCTCAAATATAACGATGATTAAGTAATAAGGTGTTCCCAGAAATACTAGATAGATAGAATATTCTTTATTATGTACACCATACAAGTAACAAGAATAACAGGGTGACACAATGGTCTTATCGCTAAAATCGATCTTTTCAAGACAACCTTTGGATGGATTTAAAAGAGGAGAAACAGTACTGTAGGTAGTCTGTGGCGTAACATTTTTCAAAATAAATTTTCAAACAATTTAAAAAAAAATTACAAAAACAATTTTTTTTATAAATACATATAATATTAAATAAACAACAATATTAAATATTTCTTCATGATTGTTATTTTATATTAGGTAGTGCTTTTTGACCAGAATTATAAAAGTGGTCAGGGTTTGAGCGCCCCTTACAGACATGGGCAGGGCATTCCATAGCCGTACAGCTTGAACCGTAAAGGATTTATCGTAGAAGCCAGTAGAATGCACCGGCATCTCCAGTCTCAGGTTGTCCGATAAACTAGCCTACGGAAGGAACATAAAGTGAGGTCTTTGCCATTCGTCTCAATCCTAAATAAAAAATATTATAAAACATTGAAAATTTGACATAATTTTTTATCACCACGCGAGTGAAACCGCGGAGTGCAGATAGTCTATAGTTGCAGACCGTAATTTAGTAGGTTCTATCCAAAACTTGTATGTTCAGACCAAACTGTTGGAATTAATACCACAGTGAACTTAATGTAATCCTAGTAGTTTTATCATAAACATTTCGGCGTTCGCGCTCTCCCATACAAACTTTGCCATCCTATTTCATCCCCAGGGGTTGAATTTCGCAAAACCCCGTTTAGGTGAGCACCTACGTCCTAAAAGTATTCGTCATGCTAAATTTGAGACTGTTAACACTTGTAGATTCTGAGATTTAGTGAAAAGTGTGTCAATGGTTTTCTCTTTAATATATATATAGATTTTTCTGCGGCTAAAGATAATGTACTTATTTAACGCTGTTATTCGTCATAAAATGAATATATTTAATTGATTGACACGCATTGCTCTATGAAATTTTATAGAATATTGGCAAGCAACCATTGGAAGGCCAAAGAAAAGATGGATGGATTGTGTAAGGAATGATATGAAGGACCCCTATTATAAGACTTCTAGGTCTGATAGGGGAGAATGGAAGAAGAAAACGTGTTGCGCCGACCCCAAATAGAATGGAACAAGGGCAGGAAAATGATGATGATGATGATGAAATTATGGCAAGCATCCATTGTGTTTTTTATCGTTATTAAGAGTTTAATAAAGTGATTAACTATCAATCATTTAAAAAGTTAATAAGACTAAAAATACATTACAATTATAACAAAACTAAAACCACTCAAGGATAATAACTCTCGTCACCGCCGCACCATGGGAGAAAAAGTTTAATAAACCAAAAAATGGCTTACAAATCCCAATATTTCACGTCGCTATATAAAATTCCCATGACGAATATGACGACGGCAAGTGAGTGAATAAAGACGACGTTTCGGAAAACTTTAAGACAATTTATTATACGTGGCTTCGGGTACTGTGGCTATGCGCTACTGTTTAACAAAATGAAATATCTAAAAAGTTTTCTTCTCCGCCTTGAATTTTACACTGGGGCTCGATTTTTGAATCGCCCGCGCTCAAACTTGTAATTGAAAAGTCGCGTGTGACTGCTATAAGATGGATTTGTTTTTTGGAACGAAGTTCCTTCTCGCGCGTTGCAAAAGGGGTTGCTAGACGGGAAAAAATTAAGACCAAAAGTTGTAACGACACTTTTTGCTATAGTTGTAAAGCCGTGCGGCGTGCGCGTGTTTCTCTGTCTGTCTCTCTCTCTCTCTTATAGAAACCAAGCCAGTTATGTTTGTTTCGTCTTTCTATTCCGCATTGAACAGTGTGGTGTCGCGACGATTAGTTTTGTTGTTTTTGTTGAGTGTAAACAAGTTTTTTGTACATAATAAATAATAACTTCGTTCCATCCGGGTGTCCCTTGACACCTCGCAAGTTTTTTTTAATACATTATGGTTTCTAAAGCTGTGCACACAAAGTGCACACTTGTCCATGTCGAACGAAAAGTTATATAATTTCCTTAACGTTATCTATTAGTCCGATTCGGTGCGGATGTTTCAGAGGATTTTATAAAATTAATTTCTTTCAGCTCCATCGCTTTCTTCGGCTCTGGTAAGTGTGCGTTTAACTTACCCTTTTTTTTAGTGGTGGGAAATCATCAAATAACTTCCCCCGCCCTAGGCGGAGCGGGGGGGAGTGTCAGACTTGTACTGACTAAAACTTACACATGTTCCTTCTATTACCCTTTACGTTCCGGGGCCGCGGTTTCTCGGAACCCTTAGAACAATGGCACGTAACCGTTACTATTGCTAGACATACGCTTGCTCTTACTAAGTTTTGTTGTAGTTTAGCTACCTACGCCGTGAAATTCAAACGATTTGTTAGTGACTATAGATCAGCAATAGCTTTGCTTTGGCGATTTGGGCTGATTCGAGGGGTTCCTGAAAAACAATTACTGGAAAAACTTGTGAGAAGCCTTTCCTCGGTGGTCATCATCAAATAACTTCCTCCGCTCTGGGCGGAGTGAGGGGAGTTGGACTTGTACTGACTAAAACCCGAATGCCCTTTTATCGCCCTTTACGTTCCGGTGCCGCGGTAACTCTTTCGAACAACCCGCAACCCCGGCAGGAGGTGGCCCTGGCAGGCCCCTGGTGGCCCATAAAAATTAATAATGAAAATTTTCTAAAATTAACCAATAACTCCGCTCAAATAAAGGACATGGCTAAA
The DNA here is from genome assembly GCA_905475445.1 of Ochropleura plecta. NCBI lineage: Eukaryota > Metazoa > Arthropoda > Insecta > Lepidoptera > Noctuidae > Ochropleura > Ochropleura plecta. Next base: position 19,342,524 of record FR997734.1, read on the forward strand.
TGACTGCCCCCAGCATGTATAGGAATCTTACATTAACTCGTAATATTTAAAAAATCATTCATGAATTATCTAGTGTTTAATAATTTCCTAAAACTTTCGTGAATGATAAACATAAAAAAAGTATTTTATTTGCTTTTTTGATTTACATGACAAGGTCAAGCGGAAATAACACTAACTGCAAGCTAGGGAGGGGTCTTATCGCTTTTGCAGAATGTCAAATGAAACTGCAGGTACTTAAATCGATTTGATAACAGGTTTTTCTGAAACTAAGGGGTTCAATTCGGTGTCCTGTATAGTTGCTTGTTATTATGTTTTCACAGGGTTTTAAAGTGACAATCTACTTTACTCAATTCCACTTTATTCTAATAAAAATAACTGAAAGCTTCGGACTGTGCTTCTTCTCTTAATCTGACTACCTATTTTGTGTCGAAAAATATAAACTGAATAGTGGTCGATAAATTCTATTTTTTTCTTTCAACCTGTTCGATTATTTTATCGATTCTGTTACACTTGAAGTTCAACCCTTCTTTAGGAAAAAACAAACGTCAGACCCACAGAGTACTATAATATAAAAGGAAGTCAGATCAGATGCTATAGTGTATTATCTATGGTCTGATCAATGTCATACATACAACAACAGACAACAGAACAGACGCCGTTTCATATTTAGATAATATTCTTGTAAAAATCACAGAATGAGGAATAAATAAATAAATCGTATTTTTGTTGTTTTATTTCAATAACTTTTATGTCCTTGGTTACTCAGTGCCTTAACTAGATAACGTAGTTTAGGCAGGATTTATCAATCACTACATACCTACCTACTAAACTAAGTCCCCCTGGCGCATTTATCTGTCTGCCTACGGATGTATCAACAAACAGATTTTGATGGGGTTGTCACTAGTAGGTAGACTGGTTCTTCCGGAAGGTTTAGGCATACATTCGTGTAGGTTTCGTTAAGGTAAAGACAGTTTTCACAGTTAATATATAAATAAGTGGTTGAAATGATGAACCTATGTGAGAATAGGGATTAATATTAACAGACATCCAAACAATTATAGATTTTTGTATTTGAGATAGGTACCTAGATATACATTTCCGCTAGGTAAGATACATTATTATGTATCCACGCGGGCGCGAGTGATTTTTGCGTGAATTGTAGAAAGCTCGTAATTACCTCTTTGTAGATACTACGGTACTCACGTACCCGGTACAACCGTGCGAAATCGGGATGTGTCGCTCGCTAGTCAAAAATATCGTAAAACATTGCAGAAATATTCAAACGCCTAGGTCAAAGTTCATTGCAATATGTCACTTGTTTGCAGTTTTTTATACCTATTGACGTAGGAGTTACACGATTTTATTTTCAGGATTGTAAAGATATGAAAAGTTCTTGAAACTTTATTCACATGAAATACTAATATTCAGCTATTCAGAATTACATATTGCAAAGTTCCATGTTTATACATTGCTGGGGCAGTCGTCCATACTTCCATTTAGCCATCTCCTTTGCTCTAGCGATTTCATTGCGAAAGTGTCATTCTTCGAACGAGTTAATTAAATCGGTATCCCCTTTATTTTTCATAGTCGCACACCTTTTATTTGTTTACAAGACATCTGTCTTTGTTCCAGAATGTTCAGTCAGTTGCCAAAGTGGGGTAACACGGGCAAAGAGCAAAGATAAACAGATAATTGGAAGGTGTTAATGGCAATTAACTGAATACAGGAGGGATTCATTCGTTAATGTCTGTCTGTTTATGTATGTTAAACAGTTTGATGTTTGAGTTCAGGGAAATAAACTTTGACTCGTTTGGTAAATAGGTGTTCTGTCTTTCAAACTCATACAATATGTATGAACAAAGATATTGATTTTTAAATGCGATATTGACGACTTGCTTTAAAATTTCGGCCACAAAAAAAACAATAAACTAAATTCTATTGAAATTATTTGTGGTAGGTATCTATAGCGGAACAGGAGCGTTCTGGATGAAAAAAGAGGAGCTTTAAAGAAGATTCATGTTTTTGACTCACACAGGACATGTCATGATTTATTTTTATGTAGATAAGTTTATGTTCTCTTCTTAGCGTAGCCATTAACACAAAATATGAAATGCCAAGACATTTTCCATTAATGCCAGTTTATTTCAATTTAATAATACTTTGTAGGACACAGAACTACCCAACACACAAAATGGAAAACTAAAACCAAGGCAGCTTGCAGAAGGAGCTCTAAATAAACACCATCGTCAACTAACTACCTAGCTTTTTCCCAAATATACTGGGGTCGGCTTCCAGTCTTACCGCTGTATACCAATACTTAATGGAATGACTGCCTATCTCGTCCTCCACAACCAAGTTAATACTGCTTAACATGACACCCTCTCCTCCTCCCTTAAATCCATCTAAAGCTTGTCTTGAAAATATCACTTCTAGCGATAAGACCGCCCATTATGTCGCCCTTCCATTCAACCTCTATGGAAAAGGGAGGATCCTCTGACCAGAAGGGTGTCGTGTCTGGTGGGCCACACTGCCCACCAGTTGTTTGTCGGGAGCTCGTATATATGCTAACTTCGCGTACAACTTTGCTTTGCGCGATGTAGGTTTCTTGCCGTTAGTTATTCAGTGGTTGCATAGATGGCGCTGTGGTACTTTTTGGCTCTTTATATTTGTCTCGCTACAACACTGTAACTCTTGTTATTTGGATGCTACCCCTTAATGAGACTGGTTGTCAGACTTTCGGAACATTGAATCCCTGTAACGACTGTCAAAGATCTACAAATAACAGCCGAGACCAACAACTCAACGTGTTTACCAAGTCATGGTGGAAACTCGGTATGCAACGGGTGGTTACCCATTTACAGGCCAACGTAAACCTCGGCCCGAAAGGCTACCTCTATTTAACCACAAGCTTCTCTAAATAAACATCATTCCATCTAAAATCCAGGAAACGAAAACTTAGTCATAAACTGAGTTTAGATAAAGCATCTCACCCGGATGCAGCAACTGCCAACCAACACGGATACTATAGCTAAAATATTTCACATTTCAAAACTAGAACTTGTTGGAACATGTGACGGGAAACGCGCAGTTAAACAAGTATTTAACCGTAGTCCGTTGAAAAGTGACTGCGGTGAGAATAGAGATGTGGCATATTTCGGTACTGGAACGGTACTAGCTTAGTATTTGTTCGGACTAGTACGCAACTAGTATCCAAAGGTAAGTGTGTTATGTTAAAGAAAGAAAGAAAACATATTTATGTGACTCGCACAGTACCAAAAAGTAAAAACAACCATACAAACAAAATAAATAAGGCACATCAGGGCATCTTCAATTGATGTCCACAACGGCATGAGACCAGCGTTTATCAGACTCCTTCTGAATGGAACAACACGGTATTCCTCCTCATTACTTCTAGCTGAGGCGGGGGACGCTATTGCATTCTTCAGAATCACCCCAGTAGTAAAAAACCTCCTTTTTATTATATATATTAGGACTTCACCACCCAGTTTGGGAACAGTAGTGATGTATTTAGAAGGACCATCCTCTTCAAAATACTTCATCAATACTCCGAACAGGTATTTTAGCCAAGTATTTTTATACTCGTACTAGTATACTAAGAATGTGTACCAGATGTTTTTATTAAGAAAATTACCTGGTATTTTCCAACTCTAGACAAGAGTTAACACTGATTCTGTGGGGAGCTACCTAGCTGATATGCAACTTTGAACAAAATATTAATTCTTGTCTGTTTTACGTAGCTCATATTTTGTCTTTTGTTGTGAGACGCTAATATGTGAGGAATGTGGAAGCTACGCAGAATAGAGACTTAATTTGTTAAGTTATGTATAAACGGTTATACTAGTAAGTATATGGTTTTGTAACTTAATATTTTTTAAATGTGTTTGTTGTATTCTGTAAAATACATTTGAGTTTTTTGCCATGCAACGCGGACAACATAACTTAATTATTATTATTGTTTGACTTAGTCTGTCCTCTCATACTTAAGTATTAACGCTGTAACAACAACATTGTAAAACCAAATGATTTTCAAAGAGTAACCATGGAGTTTCTTGCCGGTTCTGTTCCATAGGAAACGACCAACCCGAACCGTGCATCTTTTTTCGACGTTTTATAAGTGCTCATGTAGGCCTATGTGAAATAAAAATATTTTGATTTGGTCCAGTTGTGTTAGGGACAGCGTCCAATCTAAACGGATGCAGCTGAACAATTTTTTTTACATAGGACGACCTTTATATGATTTTCATAGTAACCAGTTAATGGGCAATTCGTTACCACTTGGCAGGACCTAGCTTATCAGAGTGTCGAGCTTCTGTAAAGGATCTCCAAATGATAGCTGATACCAACGTTGTAATGTATGTGCATTGGCACGAAATTCATTTACGGTTTTAGGAATACAAAAAAACCGACCAAGAGCGCGTCAGACTCGCGCACTGAGGATTCCGTACTAATTTGTGACATAAACAACCATATATTTTTACTGAGTAGACTTAGAGGGTTAATTTTTACACAGCTTCAAGGCACCATAGACTTGAGTAAACAGTTTTAATTTCAACTCCATACCTTGACGCGTTCCCGAGATAAAGGGTCTTGACAGATAGACGGATAATAAAGTGACCAATAAGGATACCGTTTTTCCTTTTGAGATATGGAAATTTAAAAATATTTTAGTCTTGGTTTGATTTCACAATACGTCTACGCGTTCCTGATGCAAAGGTTGTTGACAGACAGCCATATCATCTGCCTAGCCTTTTCCCAACTATGTTGGGGTCGGCTTCCAGTCTAACCGGATGCAGCTGAATTTCAGTATTTTACATGGAGCGACTGCCTATCTGACCTCCACAACCCAGTTAGTATTGTGTAATACGATACCCTTTGGTAAGACTGGTTGTCAGACTTTCGGGACACTGACACCTGTAACGACTGTCAAAGATCTATAAATGACAGCCGGGACCAACGGCTTAACGTGCTTTCCGAGGCACGGAGGAAACTCGGTATGTAACGGGTGGTCACCCATCCACAGACCAACCTAGGCAAGCGCGGCTTAACCTAAAGATCGACCCGAGCGGCTGCTATTATTTAGCCACGAGCTCCTCCGCTCTGACAGACAGCCATAGGGACAACAAAATGATCCTATAAGGGTTCTGTTTTATTCTTTTGAGGTACGGAACCCTAAAACAACACAAATTTCATACAAATAACATACCATAACATCACGCCTGTAATCAATAAAGGAATAGGCAGAGGTCTGCCACATGTACACGTAAGTCTTATAGAGTAAGGGCGAACCTATTACCAGAAACTGGGCAAAAGTCCAGACTCTACTAAGCGTATGGCGTCTACTAAGAAGTTCCTAATGAAAAAACCTAACATTTTGCCCGGCCCGGGACCCAGAAACTGAACCCACTTGTCTTCGCGGCCATTACCAACAAGGCAGTAAATATTCTAATAATACCCGTCCGAATACAACTAGGTCAAACGGTGCTCGCAAAAACAAAGACTAACTAAATCTTTTTTTATCTGTGTACGAATTCGAAATTCAAACCGTTTAAAAAAAAATTATGTAGCTAGGAAACTGAATATTCCTAATTCCAAAAATGGAATATTCCTATCTGACCGTAGATATGTTTTGTTAGAATCGACGATTCAGTTTTTTGATCGTTTTTTTTTTAAATCTAGGTTTGCAGGTTGTTGATCAATATGTATGGCATGTGTATAGCATGAGCATGCAGCGTTGTTGAATGAAATTTTGTTTGTGTAGTAGGTATCGGGCCAATTTAAGCTTGCTTTTATAAATGGTTGTTGTATTAGTTGAATTTCGGAGTATTGAAGAAAAATCGGTAAAGCTTTCTGTTTTTTTTTGATGACCCGCTTGTATTGCCATATATATTTCCTTATTTTAGTACATTTTACTTAGTATCCGAAAAGGATTACATAAATAGAATCTACTCTTGATACCTAATAAAGCCCTTATAGATCGGACCGCTTTATTTTTACACTATCTGTTGCCCGCGGCTTCACTCGCGTTAAACTCGGTATAACACAGTACCTGCTACCTGCGGTTTTTGCTCTTGCGCCTTATTGATTTGTAATAGCACCGCTAAGTTTTCCCTTTTCTTCCCTCGTTCTCCCTCATATCCCACTTTAAAAAAATAGCCTATGTCCGTCTCCTGGTTCCCAACTATATCTGTACCAAAATTCATTAAAATCGATTTAGCCATTAAAGTGTGAATAGGTAACAAACAAACAAACTCACTTTCGCTTTTATAATATTAGTAAGGATATTGTAGTTAAAAAGAAAATTCAATCAAGTTACCCAGTTTTTACCAAATATATGTGTTCCGAATATCGCCCGGATCTTTACTGAACCGAACATTGTGTTGGAACGAAACTATGTTTCCAAAGTTCCAATTTGACGTTATAAAAATGGCCGTCGAACTTGTTGCGACTTAGTTTCAAAAAGTTTTGATAAACTGCAGTTTTTTATGCTGTTTAACACCGTGTGTGAACGGGTGTGGCCCATCTGTTACAATGTACCCTTTGGTGTCGAAGTTTAGGTAAGTTTTATCGACTAACTGGAGTTTAGTGTTTAGTTTTGTTAGGCTATAAGTTATGGCAGTCATATTGTGAAATTTGTATTATTGAGTTACTAGCTGGCGCCCGCGACTTCGTCCGCGTATTTTCAGAAAAAAAAAGTATCTTATGTGTTATTCCAGACTATAATCTACCTCTGAGCCAAATTTTATTAAGATCTGCTACCCTACCATGACGTTTTAAAGCAGAACTTATTCCACTGAGGGAAAGAGATGGTGCTAGATACCCTGTATAGCTCTGTCTCTTTCCCTCAGTGGAATAAGTTCTGCTTTAAGACGTCATGGTAGGGTAGCTGTTCTGCCGTTTTGACGTGAAAGAGTAACAAACATCCATACATCCATGCCCACAAACACTCGCATTTATAATATTAGTAGGATAAGTAGGACGTTATTTCGAAGCTAAGTTTGATAAACGATGAGAGTAAGAAGAGAGGTACGGGTGGCCCAGTCATAACAGATCGGGTCCCGAGTAATCTGTCGTATGGTCTGATCCAAGTAGGCCTTTTTTTTGCTGATGGGAATTCATCTTATAACTTCCCCCGTTCTGGGTGGAGCGGGGGGATAGTGTCAGACTGACCAAATCCCACCCATGTTCCTCCTTTTATTATTCACGATATTTCTTTTGATCGACCCTTAACTCCGGTAGGCAGTGGCCCTTGCAGGCCCTTCTGCTTTGCTGACATCTCTTTGAGACGCGCGTGGATCACACAAACACGGGGTCGACACGGCCTGTCCTCGAGGTGAGTCTAGCCATGCCTAGCCGTCCAGGGGCCCAAGCAGGCTTTAAGTTATTTATTTCATATCACTGAGTCTCAAACGGCGAAAAAAACATCGTATGGAAACCGATAAGTTAGTAAATCCCACTTATTCAGAGAACCGTGCCGTTCAGCAACCTAAACTGGGTACACGAAATAGAAAACGACGATTGCCAATTTTTTTGATAAAATCCTATTCGTTGTTTAGAAAATATACAAAAAACAACTTTCCAGTTCTTGTTTTATGTTTGCAATTGGATTGATTGCAATCTATTGGTATGTCAAAGGAAAAAATATTGACAACATTTTCGGTTCCAAAACAAACGGAACTACTAGATCAAAGTTAACATCAATAGAGTAAGTATCAAAAAAACAACCGGCCAAGTGTTCCATACAAACTTGCGACATAAACGGCCATATCTTTTGACTGCGTGAGGAGCTCGTGGCTAAATAATAGCAGCCGCTCGGGTCGATTTTTAGGTTAACATTGCATACCGTTACATACCGAGTTTCCTCTGTGCCTCGGAAAGCACGTTAAGCCGTTAGTCCCGGCTGTCATTTGTAGACCTTTGACAGTCGTTACAGGTAGTCAGTGTCCCGAAAGTCTGACAACCAGTCTTACCAAGGGGTATCGTATTACCCAGTACTAACTGGGTTGTGGAGGTTAGATAGGCAGTCGCTCCATGTAAAATACTGATATTCAGCTGCATCCGGTTAGACTGGAAGCCGACCCCAACATTGTTGGGAAAAGGCTAGGCAGATGATGATCTTTTGACTGCGTAAACTTACAGCGTTTCTTTTTTTACATCTCCAAAGACCTACAGATTTGAATCATCATTTTGCTGCCCTTGTCTTATTCTATTTGGGGTCGGCGCAACACGTTTTCTTCTTCCATTCTCCCCTATCAGACGTCACGGCATCATTTACTCCTTTCTCCTTCAAATAAATAATAAATAAATATCTTGGGACAAGTCACACACGGCTATCTGGTCCCAAGCTAAGCAGAGCTTGTGTTATGGTAACCAGACAACTGATACACATACTTATATAATTTATAAATACATACATATTATAGATAAATTACACCCAGACACAGAACAAACAATCATGCTCATCACACAAAGTTTGTCCTGGGTGGGAATCGAACCCACGACCTCCGGCTCAGCAGTCAGAGCCACTGACCACTAGACCAACAGGCCCGTCGAATATATCATTCTTTACACAATCCATCTACTACAGACTAGAGTAAAAGGTTTTAATTTCAACTGTATACCTCCACGTGTTCACGAGATAAAGGGCCTTGATAGACAGACAGACAGATGGACAACAAAGTGATTCTTTAATTGTTCAGTTTTTTTCGTTTTAAGGTATGGAACCTAAAACTGCTTCCAAAACCCGTAAATCTACATCTTTATTCAATCACCTCTATTCAATAAATCAACCTAACTCTAGTCTGGCACACCTCTAGTAGCATGGAGAAGTAGTGATGTCCCCGCAGATTCCCGGCTAATGCACTCGATAACAGATTTCCCGGGGTGGTCGTTTGTCCCGTGGAATAGACCGCGCATGCGCTCCGCTGCAAATTTGATGGCCCCGCGCAACTTCAGGTGGTAATAAAATATTATATTTAGTTATCAGTTTTGGTAAGTTTGTTGTGTAAGACAGGAATAAAAATAAGAACGGATATATAATATTACTGTAGTTAAAAAAATCACGTGTCTGCTTTTATCGGTCTTTCATGTCCTGATTTGTTTTTAACACGATTTAACTAGTGTGTATGTTAAAAATCTTAGAAGTTAAATTTGACTCGGGCGGGTCAATTTTTTTAGTTTAAAATATCTGAAATTACAAGTCAAGACATGTCACGTCATTCTAATCGTCCAATTATTGTGCTGTCAAGCTATGATCATCGACAAAAAGTAGACATAAAATATTTTCACGTTCACAAAGAGTTGTAAAATCAACATCTGCCTAGCTGCTTAGCTTTTCCCAACTATGTTAGGATCGGCTTCCTGTCTAACCGGATGCAGCTGAATATCAGTACTTTTACATGGAACGACTGCTTATCTGACCTCGACTGCCTATCTGACCTCCACAACCCAGTTAGTACTGGGTAATACGATACCCCTTGGTAAGACTGGTTGTCAGACTTTCGGAACACTGACTGCCTGTAACGACTGTCAAAGATCTACAAATGACAGCCGGGACCAACAGCTTAACGTGCTTTCCGAGGCATGGAGGGAACTCGGTATGTAACGGGTGGTCACCCATCCACAGACCAACCTAGGAAAGCGCGGCATAACCTAAAGATCGACCCGAGCGGCTGCTATTACTTAGCCACGAGCTCCTCAAAGAGTTTTAAAATGTTGTGTCCAAAACAATATTCGTTCAAATTACAACATAATTATGTGTCAATAAAATTGATATGACAATGAAGTAAAGTTATTAGCCTGATAAAAATCGATATTGTTACATATGGGTATCTTGTAGTTATTTTAAGCACTATAATATTTTTCAGTATTTATTCTTGACGGCTAAAGCAAGAAAAATACCTACAACAGAATTTAAAAAAGCAATCTCAACAAAAAAAAATACATAAAATCAAATTCGCACAGCAAAATTGTACAATTTCTAAACTCCCAACACCAAAACACAATACCATCCGGTTAAATACGCACCACGATTTCGGGCATAGTTGGCCAGCTGTTCATTGCGCCACGTACCGGTTCCCGGGGGGGGCGGGATAATGGGGTAACTCGATAAAAGATTTCCCGGGACGACGATACCTCACAACACTGCCATCGCGGCCATTTTAACTTCATGCTGGAGTGGCAAGTTGGTTGGGATTCACACTTCTGAGCTGTGATGGTCTCGCAGTGTTTTCATAAACAAGAATGGAGTTGAAAAGTTTTGATATTATTTACGTGGTATATCATATGGGTGGGTAAGTGGGTGTATGTGTGTTTTTAAGTGGAATTTATAGTTTTGGGTTACTTGGGAATTGAAATTTTAAGTATACATTCCGAAAATTTTATTGTACAATACCTGTTCCGGGCATGCGTTGCAATGCAATTTTTCTAACTACCAACCCTATTTTTTTTATAAAAACCCTCTTCTAACATTAACCAATACAACAACAAAAAAGTATTAGCAAAATCGGTTCAGCTGTTCTCAAGATTTGCGCTTAGCAATAAATTCAGAGATGAATTTTTATATTTTAGAAGTTAGTGAAAGAATGTACATAGTCAATTAATAACGAATTTGATGGCAAATTGCGCGCCAACTGTCAACTTACTGTTACTTTGATCTAGGCCCAAAATTAACGCTATGGTAAATCTTAGTATACAATTTCAAAAAGGCTTATCCTAATTGATTAGTCGTAAAAACCTGCTACACAGTCAATGGTTGACGGCACGGTTGTCGCAGTGGCTGAGAGATTGACTGCTGCGCTGCGTGTCGCGGGTTCGATTCTTGCACGGAACAAATATTTGTATGGCCTACAAATAGTTTTTTCAAGTCTGGCTGTTTGTGTATGTGAATTTAAATGTTGGTAAATGCACCCACGATACATCAGAAATTACAAATTTCGTCTATAAAAATTCGTAAATTCGTTCTCTACTATAAACTGTTCTATAAACTAGACTAAGATAAAAATCACATCTAATTTTGTTTCTCACCATTTTATTTCTGATTAAAGATTTATCTTGACAACCACTATTTTTGGTTGAAAACGTCAATTTCAAAACAGCGAGAATGCCATTTTATCGAAACTGAGTAAGGAAACTATCATTAAAAAATTAAAACTGTCATCTGCATTGTGGTTAAGTCGTGTCACTTTTATTAATTTCAGAATTTACAGGAATACTTAAACTAAATTTTACTGATTTTCAGAGTAGTTTGTGACAACAGAATTGACACTAATGAGTACCTAGAAGACATATTTTAATTTATTGACATCCATATATTTTCATTACTTGTAACTTGTAACTAATTATATGGTGTTATTAATTCTCATTTGATTTAAAAACATTTTATTGCTTTTTTATTATTTTCAACATCTGTAAGTACCTTTAGGTTTACCTATGTTCGACATTTTTTTTTTAATAATTGACGTTTAGCAAACTTTTATTTCTGTCATTAAATCAACTACTATTGCATGCCATCCAAAGCAGTAATGCTGCCAGCCTTCTGGGCATTTTTCCTGATGACTGCGATGCGGATGAATTTGCATATTATTTTCATTATTGGTTTATGTCTATTTATAGTTTTTGAATTTGAATAATAAGATCATCTGAAAAGCTTTTTACAAATTGTTTGGGGTAGGCTTTTTTGCGGATGGGAAACCATCAAATAACTTCCTTCGCTCTGGGGGGAGTGTCAGACCTGACTAAAACCCACCCATGTTCCTTCTTTTGCCTTTTATGTTCCAGGGCCGCGGTATGTCTTTCGAACAACTGCCAACCCCGGATTCGGGATGACTTCCAGTTTTACCGCATGCAGCTGAATGCTTACTAGTATTTTATACGGAGCTACTGTCTATCCGACCTGTACAACCCAGTTAGTACTGGGTAATACGGTACACCTCGGTAAGACTGGTTGTCAGACGGCAAAAAAACATGTTTGTTGTATCCTTCCTTAAATTTAAATTTTCCTCTGTTTTTAGTATTTTTTGTTATGGCGGTAACATAAATACATTATCTGTGAAAAGGAGATCGCCAGAAACCCATACATCGTTGGGCCAAATGTGAACAGTAACAATTTATGTGTTGTTTAATAGATTAAACACGTACACATTAATATCAGAAAGATTTTTTTCAAAATTCTATGGGAATTAGGAAGACTAAAAGTTTTTGGGTCACTAGGTTAGGTTATACGGCAGATGGTAAGAATAATTGTATTTATAATGCCAAAATGCATTTTAAACACCATAATCAAATAGTCACATACTATAATAGTCACGAGTTAATTGTTTGAAAACATAGTTGTACGTTACTATTAGCATATTATTGCATAGCACACAAAAGGAATTAGGTAGGTAAAATAAAAACAAGTTAAGTGCACGAGTACGAAAACGAAAGACGAGACTTGACAGGAGTGAGGTGACATTGACATTTTGACAAACATCGATATTTTTTCGTTTTGAAACAGTCGCCCGATACACGATTTTAAACGAAGCTTTTGTTAAATAAATAAATAACTATTACTAAAACAAAAATAATTTCATCAAATGATGATTCAATCCTTTTTCTTTTATAAATGATAATAAAGTCCATGATAGATGTTAAAACAAAATAGATATCGTTTTTTTAATAACATCTTTAGAACTACTAGTTTTAGAACGATCTTAAAATGACCTGACAGCTTGTTTACGGAGCTAGTTTTAGACGAACATTAAATTAAAAACCATATTTAAAATTATAATTTTTAGCTCATTCCAGTAGAAAGTTATTATTGTTACATGTTGTTTTTAATCAGTAAATTTTAATATACATATGGTTTCTGTACATACTTTAGCCCAAAACTGGCGATCTCCTTTCAGCTGTATAAATGTTTCTACCTCTGGAGCCCTAACCACCTGCAGCTTGGACCTACCGATACCTGCCCTGCGCTAACCTATTTATATATAACATATATACTAGCTGTGCCCAGCATGCGTTGCAATGCACTTTTCTACCTACCCTTCCTACCCTACCTACCTAAACTACACTAAAACCTATACGTATGCCTTTAGCTTTTTTTTCATAGATAAATAATTTGCAATAAAATAATATTGCGGCTACAAATTAAGAAGTAAAGTATTCTATCTTTCAAGTTGGATCAAACTGCACACGGTGTGCAAATTTAATTTTAAATCGGTTAAGTAGTTTAGGAGTCCATCGCGGACAAACAACGTGACACGTGATTTATATATAGGTATTAAGAAGATATATATATTTTTTTTCATTTCTTAATTTTTTGTATTAAAAAAGAATGATATTAAGTACTTAATTCACAAGGCAGTACTCCTTGATATGGCCCGCATTGTGAGGAGGTTCCTGTCTCTTGAGCCCTAACCACCGGTAGCTAGGACCCTGGGTCCGACACCGGCGGACTTTCTTTTTAATGTTTGTATGTAATTTTATGAAATATCAATAAATGTATATACAAATAAATAAAGGCCAGTGCTTCCTACGACGTATTTATTCTTACTTGAAAATAAAGACCGAAGAACGAAAATAATCATTTCTAACAAGAAGAGAAATTCTAACTTCAAATTGAAGTTCGACGAAGCTAAATCGACCGTCCCGTCCATACCTATCAACCGATCAAGGCCATATCTGCTGGTCACCAATAGACCTATCTTACCGACCTAGATCTCAGGACTCATAACTTCTCGTAACTGTCTGGGACATATCTTGAGAAACAGTTACCACAAATAAAAGAGCCGTTGTCTGTCCGAAGATAATCAGCCCGAAGGCTAATTTTCTCGACGCGAGAATGGCCGAAAAACAGTTTTATCTTGCCCATAAGACCACTAAGGAAGTAATTCCACTAAACAAAGGGTCCCAATAACGATCCTAGTGTTCTGCCATAAGATATTCGCTGATCGGTCCGCCGGATAAGTTCTGCTGTAGAATATGAAAATGGTGTAGAAGCGAAACACGTTTAAATATCAATTTTAAAATTTCAATTTTTTTTTTTCAACAGCAATTTTAAAATCCCGCCACAGATATCATGAATAAATGAATTGTGGGAGGAATAAAAAAAACAAATATTATAAAAAAATAAAAATAAATAAATAAAGAAGCGAAATCTACACATAATATAAAAAAAAACTGTGTAAGTTATTGTGACAATGAGCATCCCCTGTCACCATTGCAGGCTGCGAGCAGAACAAACGGAGTTACTTTCCCACTATGGGGCAAAGAGTTACTTTCCCACTATGGGGGGAGGCCCCCATTCCTTTCCAACTCTCCCGCTGTTTTACCTCCTCTGGCCAATCTGGCAGGCACGAGTAGAAATCGTCATTCCAGCGTTTTTTGGGCCTTCCTTGGTGACGAAGATCGTTTTCAGACACCCGCTGTGATTTCTAATATCCTACTTCCTACTAATACCTATTATAAATGCGAATGTTTGTGAGGCTGGATGGATGTATGGATGTTTGTTACTCTTTCACATCATAACGGCTGAACGGATCTTGATGAAATTTGGCCGTCTGGAATAACACATAAGATAATATTTTGATATCACTTGGGCGAAGTTGCGGGCGCGAGCTAGGTTATAATAAAAAGTTTTTGTTTGTTTTTGTTTTTTGTACAGTAAAAAAAAATAGTATAGTTATTTGTCAGCCCGGTCGCGTGTTCTTCACTTCGAATGTATTAAACGTTCCGAGAGTGTACTCTTAAGAAGGAGTGTTCTCAGTTTCGCATCTACATCCTTTTATTCTGTGGTCCTAGTAATGCTACGGTTAGGGCGTTTGCATATGGGGGTGTAATGTGTAATATCTGCGTGTGTAGATGCAAGGAGGGTTTAATGGAGGTGCTAAGTTACTTAACTGAGTAGGGTTCGTCTTCATATAGTAGTATTAAGTTGACTTTAGTAAAGAAGGACTGTCTAATACGTATAAATTAGAAAAGGGTAACTGATATGCAGGGAATGAAATATTAAAGGTACTAGTTATGTCTAGCGGTTTTACGCGCTGCTCAGCTCGCAGCGTGTTTTAGCATGATGTTGTTATTTGAATAAATGAAACTGTATTTTATGAACAGGAACGTTGTTTTATTGAACTTGGTAACTTATCAAGTAGGTGGCGGACATTCGTTTTTAAAACTAACAAGAACATAGACAGTTCACTCTATCACACTGACACAGTGTTGCCAATACATAGATAAAGAATGAATCTACATTGCTTGTCTATTAACACCCCTTCTCAATGTAAATACGTTTTTATATTACAAAGAATCACCATAATATTAACTTCTAATTTTAACACAAAATCTTTTTTGAACTTAAACCTTTAACATTTGTTGTGAACACCACACATATTTAAGTGTCTTATAATTAATTCTTTACACAAAGCTTTTGTCAACATATCTGCTGGTTGTTCACTAGTGTTAATATAATCAATACAAACCCTATTTTCCTTAACTAAGTCCTTAATAAAATGGTACCTAATATCTACATGCTTCAAACGCTTTATATTATCTGTTTTTGCATTTATAATGGCTGATTGATTATCACAATATATGCTAACTGGGTAAATGTTTTCACATTCAAAATCATATAGTAAATTCGCCAGCCAGCAAGCATCACTTACAGCCATACTCATTGACACATATTCCGATTCTGTGGAAGACAAACTGACTGAAGCCTGTTTCTTAGAGCACCATAAGACTAAACAGTTTGAAAATAAAAATAAGTAACCTGAGGTAGACTTTCTGTCTTTAAGATCAGCTCCCCAATCAGCATCACAATAACCCTTGAGAGTAAAGTCCTTACACTTATAAGTCAACTTATAATCTATAGTATATTTTACATATCTTAGGACCCTCTTTAATGCACTTAGTAACTCATTATTTGCACATGTTTGATACCTGCTTAACATAGAAATTGGAAAACACAAATCTGGCCTAGTTCCTAATGAAGCATACATTAAGCATCCTATTATTTGCCTACACACTGTTTCACACTTTTATCTTTAGATATGTCATTTGAAAATATTTTAGTGTTTAGGTTAGGGTCCATAGGGGTTAGCATTTCCTTACAGTTCCATATTAAATTTTTGTAATACACTCTCCAAATAACTTCTTTGATCTAACTCTGTAATTCCAGTTTCCAAATTTTGGTTTACATTTATACCGAGAAAATTAGATACAAAACCAAGATCCTTCATATTAAATTCTTTATTCAAAATAGCTTTAACTTGTGAAATAATTTTCTTACTTGACCCAAAAAACAATAAGTCATCAACATAAAGTAACAAATAGGTCTTGTTATTGTCATTACATCTTTTAAATAAACATGAGTCATACTTGGATCTTGTAAACCCTTCTCTAGCCATCACTGAGTTAAATTTAGCATTCCAACATTTAGGTGAACTTTTTAAACCATATAAAGCTTTATTTAATTTAACAAGGTTGTTACCCCCAGAGTAAGCCCCTTCTGGCAATCTAATATATACTTCCCTATCTATATCACCATACAAAAATGCTCCAGTAACATCCATTTGATGTATTGGCTGATTTAACTTAGTTGCTATAGCTACAAAGACTCGAAAGGTAGATAACTTTGCTACTGGTGCATATAATTCACCCAAATCAAATTCACTATTTTGCTCAAATCCCCTAGCGACTAGCCTTGCTTTATATTGCTTAACGTCCTTACTTCCCTTTAATTTAAAGACCCACTTACTGTTTATAATTTCTCCACTTGGTGGTGCACTACACAAGTCCCAGGTGTTATTGTCCCTCAAGTTTTGCAATTCACTATTCATTGCTTCTCTCCATTTACTTGAATCACTTCTTTTAATAGCTTCTTCATATGTAGCTGGTTCATATTTCTCACTTACTACATTATTGCACTCATAGAACAGTGTTTGTTGCCGTGTTCGCTTTGGCCTTTCATTTCGTACCTGTACTGTTTCATCAACCTCTGACAATTCATCACCCGAAGGCATGTACTCACTTGAGCACTCACTCTCCACTAAGGACATATCTGTATTGAGACTAGTATGAGTATCACTTAGGTTAGGTTGAGATACTTCACTTTCAGTTATTTCTTCCACTGTCACTGATTCAACCATATTATCATTTGTAGATTGACTATCCAGGTCCAGCATAATAGTAGTCTCTTTCTCCTTATTTTCCTCTTTATTTAAGAATACCACATCTCTCTTTATAACTACACAATTTTTCTCAGAGAAGTAAATTCTATAGCCCTTGGTTTCTTCGCCATAACCAACCATTAATCCCTTCTCAGCCTTCTTGTCGAATTTCCTTCTCTTTTCCTTGGGAATGTGGGCATAAACTGGTGAACCAAACTCCTGCAGTTGGTGAATATTGTAGCTTCTGCCTGTCCACAATTCAAATGGTGACTTCCCATCTCTGCCTTTACCTGTTCTATTCAAGACAAAAGCAGCAGTGTGAACTGCTTCTGCCCATAGTTTCTTGTGTAAGTTCTTAGCGTGTAACATTGTTCTTGCTGCCTCAACAAGTGTTCGATTCTCCCTCTCCGCCTTACCATTTTGTTCAGGAGTATAGCATACTGTTGTTTGATGAATGATACCCCTTTTAGAGCACATTTCTTTCACCTCTTTATTTATGAATTCCAACCCATTGTCCGTTCGAAATGTCTTGACCTTGTTACCAGTTACATTTTCAGCTCTGTTTAAGAAATCTTCCAGACAATGTTTTATTTCGTCCTTCGTTTTGACAAAATACACAGTTCGGCAGTTTGAGTAGTCATCCTTCAGGACTACAAAATATCTCGATCCACCAATGGACTCTTCTTCCATGGGTCCACATGTGTCCCCATGTATTAACTCACATGTCCTAGTGCTAACATTTTCGCTTTTCATGAATGGTAACCGATGTACCGGCAAGTATTGTTATCTGTCATCATGACATAGCCACGGTCCGCAGCGCGGTTCACAGAGAATAAATTTGTCTGTAGTTCGGGAACGTACAACACGTTGTCTATGGTCGTATCAACCCATTCAATTCCATTATAGACCTGTACCGCCATCTGTCCGGATCCTACTACACTAATAATAGCGCCGTTACCTACAATTACAGACTTTTGCGAGACACTTGAAAATGATGAAAATAACGACCGATCACGGCACATGTGTTCGCTAGCCCCTGAATCAACTAACCACTTAGATTTTTCATATTTTTCTTCTTCTGAGTTAGACACAACGAACGCATTACTCATTTTCTTACTGTCCTTTAGCTTCCTAAAACGACACTGCGCCTTGATATGTCCCGGTTTACCACAATAGAAGCATTTATTAAAGTTCACATTCTTCTCACTGTCTTTATTATTTCGACACTCTGACTGGTAATGTCCCGGTTTGCCACATTTAAAACATTTAACACTTCTCTTGGCTACGAATGCTGACGATGACGAAGTCTCCTGGTTTTCTTCAATCTTTTCCTTCAACCTTTCCTCTTCTACTAATAGCCTTGCCACCAAATTATCAAACGTTTGTTTACTATCGGGTGCAGACTCCCATGCCGATATAAAATGTTTGTACTCATTTGGTAAACTCATCAAAACTTTAGTTATTGTAAATTTGTCTGAAATCTCTTCACCCAATTGCTTCAACTGACTCTGCATTTCTTGGATTTTAGATATAAACACCGACATATCAACTCCTTTCTCGTATTTATATTGAAAGAAACGCTGTTGAATAATGTGAATACTCGTTTCCGACTTTTGCTCGTAGACACATAACAGTTTTCGCCACATTTCAGCAGAAGATGTACAAGTTATGATATATATGCAGCATGACATCCTCAGACATCCTGGTGACCATCAATGATTGAGCCTTAGCATCCTTTACTTCCCAGGCAGCTTTTGCAGCAGCCTCTTCTGGTTTTACTGTCCGCCCTTCAACAACGTCCAACCATCCCTGACCTCTCAACAATACGGTTATTTGAAACTTCCAAACATTCCAATTTTTCGCACCTTCCAGTTTCATCACAGTATTGGTATTATTTGCTTCCATCTTGCGTTAGGTACTGCCTTGTCGAACAATAAAAGACAAGTATTCCTTCTGACTTAAGTTTTTCAGTCGGCACGTGCCGGCCAACTTAACCTCACTTTTCGCCAGTCTTCAATACCACACGATGTAATTGTTGTTCTTCCTTCTACTAACAGGTAGCCGTAACTGGGCCCATAACCTGTTGTTATTTGAATAAATGAAACTGTATTTTATGAACAGGAACGTTGTTTTATTGAACTTGGTAACTTATCAAGTAGGTGGCGGACATTCGTTTTTAAAACTAACAAGAACATAGACAGTTCACTCTATCACACTGACACAGTGTTGCCAATACATAGATAAAGAATGTATCTACATTGCTTGTCTATTAACAATATAGTCTTATACTAGCTTTTGCCCGCGGCTTCGCTTGCGTTAAATTCGTGGTAACACAGTTCCCCTTTTCTGATTTGCAGGTACCTGCTCCCTGTAGTTTTTGCCCTTGCGCCTTATTTATTGTAATAGCAATGCTAAGTTTTCCCTTTTACTCCCTCTTTCTTCTTCATATCCCAATCTTTTTTTAAAAAAAATAGCCTATGTCCGTCTTCAGGGAAAATTAATCAAAATCGGTTTAGCCATTAAGGTGTGAAGACGTAACAAACAAACAAACTCACTTTCGCTTTTATAATATTAGTAAGGATAAAGATTATATACAGTAGAGTCTGACAACCAGTCTTACCAAGAGGTATCGTATCACCTAGTACGAACTTGGGTTAAGGAGGTCAAATAGTTTTGAGCCTCCTTTTAAGCAAGGGAATGCTTGTAGCATTCCCTTGCTTAAAAGGAGGCTTCAATCACTAGCTGATAAGAAACTCTTGTTAAAATGAATAAACCTTTATTATTATTATTATAAATAGGCAGTCGCTCCATGTAAAATACTGATATTAATTCGCTGAAAGGGCTTGGCGATGATGATAATGAAGTAGAGATGAAGGACTAAAAACATTTGAATGTTTAACGACTACTTTTAAAACAACTTAAATGTCAGAATCAGAATCAGAATCAGAATACTTTATTTGTAAACATAGGTCAAGTTACAATGTGTGAGGTGTTACAGATAGGTAGGCAGATCCTCTATGTTTTGCCCAGAGGCGTACAAATATATATGATGAACATGACGTTATTTTTCCTTATCTTATTTATCACATTTGAGTTTTTAAATATCATTAATTTGGTAGAATAAACTGTTCACAATAGCAATAAAAAGAAATATAAAAAAACATAATATAATATAAGCATGGATTCAATTAAATAAAATTTTAAACTATAGTCAATTTCAATGGATGTCAAAAGGATTAGGTTACATGTCATGTTAATGCTTATGTCAAACAAAGTCAAAAGATACATATCTATACAATAGCGTTACAATAGGTGAGGTTAGGTACGGTTTTCTGAGGCAGTAATTATAGAATTGTCGTCTAGATAGTCCTTTAGTGAATAATAGCATTTATTTATCAAAATTTTAAATAATTCTTTTTTGAAATTGTAGGGTGTATCCCTAGCATAAGTATGTAGATTGTCAATGCAAATGTAGTGTAAGATGCAGAGATGTCACTGAGTGTTAACCGGGATGAATCTAAATAAAAATGCAAGTTGTCCGACTCAAACCACGTCTAATTGAACACTAAATTAAATCATTTACATGAATGCATGCAATAGTTGCACCTCCTATGTCAATGCACTGCCAAATGTAGGTTGCGTTCAAAGTGCACATACGCGAGCCTACTGCTGGCTAACTTATTGCAATAAATATACATATTTTAAAACCCATGTACGTGCACCGTACATATTGCCACAACACAGAGAATAACTAATTAAAACAATCCCAAAATAAATGTAAAATAGTAAAATAAGAATGTAAAAAATAATGTAAAAATGTAGGACTCTAATGTAAATAATGGTTGATCTAAACTATGAATATCTAAAGTTTATAAATAGAATGTCATAATAATAAATTAGCACACTTCACTATGTTTTTCAGTGTCAAATTTCACTTCACTTGTGGTAGGGTTACCACACGACACTTGATTCACTTTTGAGCCCCGTTTGTCGATCTTGCTGATCCTGTCCTCGATGTCATCATCTTCTTCTCGTCTGCTTCTGCTTCTGCTTCTTGCGTCTTGCGGACCCTCCCCCTGTCTCTGGGTGGCCATCTTTCGCCAAAAGTATACCGATGTTACAAACAGTGCAATGCTAATCGCAACAACCACATAGATTGCAACGTAGTGATGAACGTCGTGAGAGGATAAGGTGTCTAGCTTAGACTGTTCTTTTATAGAGCGTAATTGCGTGTCAATCTTCTTGAACGTTTCTTCGTGCGTTTCAATATGCAAAGATGAGTTACGAATCGAGGTATTGATAATGTTGTTGATTGAAGAGATCGTGGGCACGATCATCGCATATGGTTCATTGACTAAAATGTCACTTGTATGTTCCATGTATGCGTGCAGTGTGAATGAGTCGCCTTGCAAGTTGCATCCTGGTTTCAGCGTTATCAGACCCGAGTGACGTAACGTCTCCGATGTCATTTGAGTACCGCACACTAATTGTACTTCGCACGCGTCACAACAATAATAAAACCAGGTGTTTTGTTTATGTAATTTGACCCATTTGTCGGCGCATGTTTTTATTTGCGTATGGCAATAAACGCTGTGTTCTTCGTTGTCTCGAATCAGCTGTACATCGCAAATAGATTTGTGACGATCACCGGTGTTGTATATAGGGTGATTTAGTTTGCACAGTAGAGATTGGTCATGTAATTTTTGGCATTCATTAATGTCATACTGTTCTAGGGGTATAAATGAGTATTGGTTGGCGTTAAATGCTATTAATTCTGAGTTGGGAATAACATACATTACCCGATTTATGTCAATATGTTGAGGAATGCTGATAAGTCTGTTAAGTTCGTATAGGGCATCACTCAAGATAGGTACTTTTATTTCCATCAACAGATAGTGCTGTGTTATGCGCGCATGTATTCTAAACAGCCTGTAGATGTCTCTTATGTCGTTATGAACTTCAGGTAGTGTAGAATCGCGAGGTAGTAGTCGAGCTATTCTGTCTAGTTCGCTTTGCATTTGGGTTGGTGATAATAGATGCACGTCCATATGTCCTTGGTACATATTTGTCAGGGTGTTGATGAGTGATTCTTGAATATCTTTTAAGTTTTGGGCCATTCTTTCTGCAGCTATGGCCGATGTAATGATATAGAATGCATGTGAACTCTCAAGTTTATCTTTGAGCGTCTTATTTTCTAAGGACGTGAGGTGATCGTTGATTAAAGTGAACTGCTTTACCATTGTTGCTTCGTTACGCTGTACAATGTTATTCTCGGTTTCCAGAACACTTGTTTGATTTTTAAGTAATTGAAGTAGGTGATTTTTCTTATGTTGGATTGTGTCAATGTCCTGTTCATACTGTTCTGCAAAATGTTGATCTAGCACTCCAAATAACGAATTCGCAACATACCCTACTCCGTCGATTAATCCTCTTTTGAACCTGTGTTGAATTATCCGTTGGGACCTCAGTAATTCGTTGTAATAATTTAGTTCACTCGTGCTTTGTTCAAGTTGGTTAAGCAAAACATGAAATTGCATCATCCACTCTTCGCAACGAGCTTGTTTTATGTGAGATACGAATACTTGCAACGTGTCCACATTGCGCCAATAGTTTGTCATATTGTAATAGAATACCAGTTTCCATTCATCTCTAATTTCTTGTAGGTTTGCAATCTTGTCAAAGTACAGTGTTTGATTTTTTGTCAGTTGTGTAAGTTGCATATCTTGCTGGATAGTAGGTGTTATCAATGTCATAACTAGCATCAGCATATAACATACCAAGCTGTTCCAGTTAAGCCTTTTAGCTCGGCTTCGCTTGTTTTTGGGTAGTTTGTCAGTGTCATGGTTATTTTGTTCTTCAGCCTCAACTAGTGGGACCAATTTTGTAATAGGTCGTTTAGTTTCGCCTTTTGCCGTTCGTAATGTCACAACTCTAGTATGGCCGTCCTTTCCAGGGTGTAAATCCGCTACACGACCCAGTGCCCATTTTCCTGCAGGTAACCTTTCATCTTTGATGCATACAATGTCATTTTTCTTTATGTCAGTATTCTGCCGTTTCCACTTTAGTCTTGCTTGTAGTTGTTGGAGGTACTCTTGCGACCACTTCTTCCAGAAATCCTTGCTAAGTTGTTGTACGATTTGCCATCTCGTGTTTAAACGGTAAGTCTTGTCCATTTCGGGTTCCGGAATTGTCATGAGTGATGTGCCTGTTAAGAAATGTCCTGGTGTTAAACAGTTTATCTCTTCGGCGTTCTCTGAAACAGTGCATAGTGGTCGTGAGTTCAAGCAAGCTTCTATCTGACATAGCAGAGTGGTAAATTCTTCGTATGTCAGACGTTGGTCTCCAATGACCCGTTTAAGATGATATTTCATGCTCTTCACCGCGGCTTCCCACAAACCGCCTGCGCTTGGCCAGACCGGGGCATTGAAGTGCCATTGAACTCCCATCTCTGATATTTTGCCCAAAAAGAAGTTGTCAATGTTTTCTAAAATGCATTTGTATTGTTGCAGTAGGATCCGATTCGCACCCACAAAATTCGTGCCGTTGTCGCTGTACATGTCTCGTGGCTTACCTCGACGTGCGCAGAAGCGCTTGAAAGCCGATAGGAATGCTGTACTGGATAGTTCTGATACCAGTTCTAGATGAATGGCTTTTGTTGCTAGACAAACAAATACTGCAACGTACGCCAGCAATGTTCTGACGCCTCGGCCTTTACTTGCCTTGATTTCAATGTGTCCAGTAAAATCGACACCTGTATGTGTAAATGGGCGAGATACTGTCACTCTCGGCTCTGGTAAATCAGCCATAATCTGGTTTGTTTGTTTAGCATTAAATCGGCGACATGTTACGCATTTATATAAGACTTTTTTGACGGCGCGATGTCCTCCTACGATCCAAACTCTTTGTCGTAGATGTGTCAGGGTTAACTTAGGACCTCCGTGTAATGTTCTTTTATGAGCTTGCCAAATTAATAACTCTGTCAGTTTATTGTCATGTGGTAGTAGAATTGGATGTTTAGCGTCTTCGGGTAAGTTAGAGTTACGTAACCTTCCCCCTACTCGCAGAATGTCATGTTTATCAATGAATGGATTTAAACTCAAGAGGTTACTTTTTGTACTCAAACCTCTGTTTTCCTTCAATCTCATAGTCTCTTCATTGAAGGCGTGCAATTGAATATGTTTCATTATAAGGTTTTCAGCGCTTTGTAGTTCTGCAGATGTCAAATAGGTAGTAGTACGATGAGTGTCGGTGTTCGAACAGCTGTTTATGAAACGTTTCATCCAAGCAATGACCCTTGTAATACGAGTCAAATCGCTGTGTCTGTCTAATAACTCAATTACTATTGAAGACGGTTCACATTTCACAACATATGTTTGCATTTTCTTTTGTTTTGATTCGCATGTTGTCGGTGTAATTGCAATTTTGTCAAAGGTATCTTCATTGTAATTTTTCATCCAGTATGGACCTTGCCACCACAAAGAATGTCGCCATAGTTGGGTACAACTGATTCCGCGTGATGCACAATCTGCAGCATTTTCCTCGGATTTGACATAACTCCAGTGTTGCTTAGGAATTACGTCATGCACTTGCTGTACTCTGTTGCTAACGAACGACTTCCATTTTGTGACGTCACCATGCAGCCAGCCTAATACAATCATAGAGTCCGTCCAGGCGTATGTGTTTTTGTGTACATTGTCCCATTTAAAGGCTTTTAGGACCTTATTCATGAGCCGTGAAAGTAGTAGCGCTCCACATAATTCGAGTCGTGGTAGGGTCAATTTTTTATTGATGGGCGATAACCTCGATTTTGCAGCGATAAGTCTAGTCACAGGCTCGTTTTTGTCATTTGTTGTCAGTAGGTATATAGCGCATGCGTAGGCCTTTTCGGACGCATCGCAGAACCCATGTACTTGGAATGGTTTCGTAATATCTCCCAGCCACCTTGGTATTTGGTATTCGGTTATGTTGTGTAAATCGCTAGTAAATTGCTTCCATTCCTCTTGCACGTCGTCAGGTAAGGTTGCATCCCAATCGCATCCTGATAGCCAGACGTTTTGAAATAACAGTTTGGCCTTTACTGTCAAAGGTGTCAGCCAGCCCAGTGGGTCGAAAATTTTCGAGATTTCTGACAGTAGCTTTCTTTTTGTCAATTGGTTTTTATTGTCAAATTGTATTTTGTTTGTAAACGAAAATGTGTCCGTTGTAGGATTCCACTGGACCCCCAGGGCTTTTGTCATTCCATTGTTTGTAAAATGCATTGTCGTTTGGTTTAGATCTGAGGAAGATAAGCTTCTAATCAAGGTCTGGTCGTTGCTTGACCACTTCCGTAGCGTTAGGCCAGCTCCACTCAGCATGTCGATGAGTTGCTTTTGAATTTCTTGTGCTCGTTCGAGGGAGTTGCTGCCACTTAGGACGTCATCAACGTACATTTCGTTAGCAATGACATCCGCTGCTAACGGATATTTCTCTGCATCATCGCCTGCAAGCTGTTTCAACGTTCGAAGAGCTAGAAATGGTGCTGCCTTGGTGCCATACGTTACTGTGCACAACTGGTACTCCTTTAAAGGACCTTGGTTGGATTCCCTCCACAGGATCTTTTGTAAGTGTTGGTCTTCTTCATGGACAAGGATCATGCGGTACATCTTTTCACAATCTGCAGTAAAGACGTACTTGTATAACCTCCATCCTAATAATAATGTCAATAGATCTTGATGAAGCTTAGGGCCACACTCCATCAAGTCATTCAGGCTGTAACCTGTGTCAGTTTTCTGGGAGGCGTTGAAAACCACCCTCAATTTTGTTGTCACTGAGTCCTGTTTAAGGACTCCATGATGTGGTAAGTAGCACGCCGTATTGCAGCCAGGTTTGCTCTCCTTCATGTGTCCCATTTCCAGGTACTCTTGCATAAATTTGATGTAGCTATCTGATAATTTGTCATTCCTGCCTAATCTCCTTTCTAATTGCCTAAACTGTGCTATAGCTCGTGGCTTTGACTTGCCCAACAGCTGATTAAAATTAGGCTTCATTGGCAAACGAACTGCATATCTGCCATCACATAATCGCTTGGTTGTTGTAGTGTAAAGCTCCTCACAGTATCGTTCCTCTGACGTCATAGAATTGCATGAATCTCCGTTGATGTCTTCCACTTCCCAGTATTTTGACAAGTCGTTAACTTCATTTACTACGACGTTGCAATTAAATGTTTTAGTGACATTGCCTGACAATATCCAACCCAACCGTGTTTGTTGAGCCATGGGTTCATTAACCTCCCCTTTCACTAGGCCATTCATGAGTATTTCGGAAAATACGTGTGCATCCAGAAGTATGTCAATGGGCCTAGATAAGTTGTAATCTGGGTCGGCTAGTGTGATGTCTGTCACATGAGCCCAAGGTTTCTTTGCAAATGTAACGTTAGGTAGATTGTTTACTACCCGTGTCATGATTAACGCTTCCGTTGCAAACTGGAAGTCGTTATATAAGGACTTGCAGGATAGACGGACCTTTCCTTTACTCCTGTTGGATAAAGTACCGATGCCGCTTATGTTTGCACTCAGCTGTTGACGCTTTATGCCTAATCTTTGTGTTGCATTCTCCGTTATCAAAGTAATTTGTGAGCCTTGGTCAACTAGAGCCCTTAATGTAATGTAATCACCTCCAGCTGTGGCTACTTGCAATAATGCTGTTGGTAATAATATTTCATCATCATTATTTGATGCGAAGTTGTTTT
The DNA here is from genome assembly GCA_905475445.1 of Ochropleura plecta. Taxonomy (NCBI): domain Eukaryota; kingdom Metazoa; phylum Arthropoda; class Insecta; order Lepidoptera; family Noctuidae; genus Ochropleura; species Ochropleura plecta. Next base: position 19,369,419 of record FR997734.1, read on the forward strand.
GCAGATTTTTATTTGACCTAGTTAAAGTCAATGACGACGGTTTAGATGCCATTTGTGTTGCTGAGGGCGTTTGCACTGACTTCGCAATATCGCTGTGCAGAAGTGTGTTATGTTGTTCGTTGCACTCTCTGCATCTTTTCTGTGACGCACAGTAACCCTTATTATGCACATATAAGCAATTTTTGCATATTTTATTGTTTTCTATAAATGTCATTTTTTCCGTACTCAACATGTCAGCGAATTTAGTACATTGGAATAGTGCATGATTCATATTGCACAATGGACAACCAATCTTGCTGAATTGTCCAGCGTTTGACGCATGGAAGTTGCGAGAGAAGTTTGCTGAACTTTTATTGGGTTGTGACTTGGAATTTTTTCCGAACGGATGTGGCGTCTGAAAATGTGGTTTTGATGCAGTTTTATCACAGTTTTCTGGCCTTTTCCTATGCAATGGTTCTAATGCCATAAACTTATTTTCGACGAAATCCATGAACTGATTGTATGTTGGTATCGTGCGTGGGTCCGACCTGGACTGCATGTATTCCGAATAAGTTTCTGAGTCTAATTTTTCACACAACACGTAAACTAGAATCGGGTCCCATGAGCTTGTATCAATGCCCAAGTTGTGTATCGCGTTTATTGTTTCGTTGGTGGTGTCATATAACCGCTTGAGGTCGAACGCAGATTGTTTTTGCAAGTTAGGTTGACGCATAAATACCTGGAAATTTCTTGTGAATAACAGAAACTTATTATTATATCTATGGTTCAAAATTTCCCAACACGTGTCATAATTTTCGGGTGCTATGTGTAAATGCTGCACGAGCTTTTCCGCTTCACCGCGAAGTCTACCCTTTAAATGCTGCATTTTCTGAGTTTTTGCGATCGCTGGATTGTTGTGAATCGCTTCTACGTAGAGATCCATAAAAGTAGGCCATAAGGTATAGTTGCCGTTAAAGATAGGTATCTCAATTTTAGGTAATGTTTGCTGTTGGTGTACAGAAGCGTTCAATTTAGTGTTTAACGCCCGTTTCATATTTATAAATGCATCTTCGAAACGACAGAACTCTTCATAATAATCTTGGGAATTCCCCTCTAATATGCCATCAATTTGTAAATGCAATTTGTCAATCGCAGTCCACCGGAACTCTACAGTCTTAAGCCTATCCTCAATTTCCCATTTTTCCTTAACCTTGTCTAGGCTTTGATTTACTAACCTAGTGAATGCACGGAAGTTAGCTTGTTGCAACTGCTGTAACTCGAGTAGCTTGTCCTCTGCTCCTACAGATGTCTCGAACAGGGTTTTGTCAAACTCAATGTTTAGCTTACTATGGCCGGCGTTACTGGGTCCAGCAAGAGTCTTCATCTCGAACGCTGCGATCTCCTGACGCGTTCCATGGTACCAGCCTTTAATGACCTCGAAAATGTTACCGGTGAAATATTGATGATCTTTCTCCGCTACTGCACTCAGCTCTCGGTTCTTCTCTTCACATTCCGCCCATAGTGCATCTAACCTCTCAAACCTTTTACGAATGTAATCGGTGGTCTTCCTGCTCGTTGAATCCTTCTTAAAATTAGAATGGATTCTCTTCACCTCCTCGAGGATCTCCGCTTGACGCATGATTAAACCCTCCATTGTAAAGTCGTAAGATAAATAATGAACGATCTTACTTGAAATTCAGGAACTCTCCCCGTATGCAAATGTAATGCAGTGTGACGCTCTGGAACCTGGACCGCTGCTACCTCCCCGAATGCTCCTGCACGGCAACACACGTGGCACGGTATGACACGACACAAACCCCGCGCGGCGTCTTATCGACCGACGTATCGGACTGTATAGTACTTGCAATAGTTTCGAAGGACCAAAAAACTATGTAGGTTGCAATAGTTACGAAGGACCAAAAAACTATGTAGGGTGCATCCCTAGCATAAGTATGTAGATTGTCAATGCAAATGTAGTGTAAGATGCAGAGATGTCACTGAGTGTTAACCGGGATGAATCTAAATAAAAATGCAAGTTGTCCGACTCAAACCACGTCTAATTGAACACTAAATTAAATCATTTACATGAATGCATGCAATAGTTGCACCTCCTATGTCAATGCACTGCCAAATGTAGGTTGCGTTCAAAGTGCACATACGCGAGCCTACTGCTGGCTAACTTATTGCAATAAATATACATATTTTAAAACCCATGTACGTGCACCGTACAGAAATTTTCCAAGTTTAGCGTTTTAATTTCTTCAGGTAATTTATTAAATATTATTTTGCCCATACAGAAGGTGCTTTTATTTATTAGTGCAGTTTTGCCATAAGTCACTTCGAGTTCTGTCTTATTTTTATCGCGTAGTTTTCTGTAGTAACTTTTAGTAGCTATTTTGAATGATGTAATGTTAGATTTGATAAACACATTCGTTTCGTATAAGTACAACGATGGCAAGGTAAGAATTTTCAGACGTTTAAAGTACGGTTGACAACTGTCTGTGCTTTTTAGGCCACACATAGCTCTGACACATCTTTTTTGGGCTCTAAATACTATTTCCCTGTCTACTGAATTGCCCCAGTACATTACGCCATATCTGAGTGTTGAAGCAACGTAACCGTGATAGGCTGTAAGTACGGATTCTAGGCTTACTATTTTTGATAGTTTATAAAGAACATAGGTAAATATATTTAGTTTTTTACATATTTCGTCTGTCTGTGGTCTCCAAGTCAAATTGTTGTCTATGTTAATACCAAGAAACTTAGTAGCAGTAGTTGATTCTATTTTTGTTCCTAAATAACTAATTTCAATATTTTTATTTGGAATCCTTTGGTAAAAATGCATAATTTTAGTCTTTTCTAAATTTATAACTAGATTATTGTTGTCAAACCATGATATAATTTTATTTAATGTCACATTTATTTCATTTTCATAATTATTTGGATTATTACATTCAATTACCACGGTGCTGTCATCAGCGAATAGCACCATGGGGTGGTTTATTTGCCCCGGAAGGTCATTAATATAAAGTAAAAAAAGGGGGGGGGCCAACACGCTACCCTGAGGAACACCGTATTTAATTATCTGGCTTTCGGAACGATACCTCTTCTCGTAACAGGTTTTTGAGCATATTTGCGTGATTTCTACAAACTGTTTTCTGTCCGTTAGGTAAGATCGAATGAGATCAAGTATATTGCCCCTGATACCATATTTTTCTAGTTTGTTTATTAGTATAGGATAATCGACATAATCGAAAGCCTTGGTTAGATCCATGTAGATAGCACATACAGGATTCCTCTTGTCTACATTTGACATTATAGGGAGAAGCAGGTCATGTATGGCCATATTAATTGTCTTCTGCTTACGAAATCCCTTTTGTTCCATTACTAATATGTTTGTTTTCTCAAGGTAGTTATATAAAGACTTATAGATCACCTTTTCAAATATTTTTGAGAAGACGGGTATCAATGCTATAGGCCTATAGTTAGATATAATGTGTCTGTCATTTTTTTATGCAATGGTATAATTATTGACGTTTTTAACTTCTCAGGAAAGACTCCGTTAGAAATACTCATATTAATTATGTGGCTGAGGTGCGGAGCTATAAATTGAGACACTTCCTTGATAACCTTAGTGCATATACCATCATAGCCAACACTATTTGTATTCCGAAGTGATCTAATATGATTGTTTATATCTTGAGGTGTGGTCGGTTCCATAAATAAAGAGTTTGAAGTATTTGTGCGTACGTTAATTTGTGGTATAGTTTTATTTATTGGTTCTGTAACTTGGTTAATATAGAAATTATTAAAAGCCTGAGCAATTTTTGATGGGTTTGTGATTTTTTGTGATTTTGTTTGAATTTGTGTTATTGGTTCTTTAGGGAAGGAGGTCTTAGATTTATTAATTACAGTCCATGCCGCTTTAGGTTTATTTTGGGATGTTTTAATAAAGTAGTTATTTCGTGCTTTTTGTGTTAACGTTATAATTCTTTTAAACCTTGCAGAATATGTCTTAAACGATTGTTTATTCTTCGGGGTAGGATTTGTTCTATATTGCCATAGCAAGTGCCGCTTCCTTTTACTACACTTTCTTATTCCGCTAGTGATCCATTGGGCTGTTTTAGTAATAGATTTTGTGATTGTTTCATAGGGAAAACAAAGATCGTAAAAACACTTGAATAAATCGAGAAAGTGGGCGTAGGCCTCATTGACATCAGTAGTTGTGTATACGTCCGAGAAAGTGAGTTTTTTTATGCAATTTTCAAATTTTTTTACATTGTCTTGACAATAATTCCGTCTTTTTATTTTCCAACGCTTTAAGAAACACGTCTTCTTAACAGGACATTTTAAAAGTTGTGCGGTATGATCAGACAAGCCCAATTCTATAATTTCTCCTATACAACCTTTAACGTTATGTGCTATATTGTCCAAACAGGTCCCACTGCTTAATCTAGTAGGTTGACAAAATTGCAATTTTAAATAATAGTTTAATAATGTACATTCGAAGTCTAAAGTTTGTTTATTTCTTTTTAATAAGTTGATATTGAAGTCTCCACATAGGACAACCTTCTTATTATTAAGTTTGTCTTCTATGTAATAAGTAGCCAAATACCTTCAAGATAAATTTCTCATCAAAAAACCCAATAGACTATACCCTGACCTAGCAATCAAATCCAAAACTTCAGGTATACAAATAAACGTAGCATTCAAATCGATGGCTACGTCCACACAGTCCTAATCTAGCCCTCCTAGGGACTAGACGGTCCCTTCGAGTTGCAGACTATTTACTGTTCATTGCTTTGTTTTATTCATCCAAACCACCAAAAGCCAAACAAGTTTTATAGTGCGCAAAAAAAGCCCAAGTTAAGCCCAGAATACTGAAACGGCTCCTCACAAAGTTCGTTTTAATGTTACAATAAAAGCAATTTAAAAAAAGAAATGAAGCACTTTAAATTCAAAAAAATATATTTTAACCTAAAAATGTTCGCTCTTACAATGTTATAGAAGTTTCTATCGGTACGTTTCACAAATTTCAGGCGTACCGCGGTCGGTGGAATGTTTTCAGCTTTCAGATCCCAACGGATAAATTCTCAATGATCTGTAATAAACGTAGTTTTATTTCACACAAGCTATTCATTGCTTTTATCCGCAAAAAGTTGAACTACGCAAATGTTTTTGGTTTTCGAATAAACATTTGACACCAGATTTATTTATAACATACATACATATTACATAAACCACCAGTAACCATCAGTAGATGAACCTGATGAACCCACCCTGGCGTCTCTGAGGGAAGGTGTGGGCCGTATACGACATGAGCTTAGTGTGAGTTTATGGTTGTCACAAATATCTTTGATTTTTTTATTCTAGAATTTAGTTGTTTCCCCATGACGGTTGCATTCATCGGTCTGTGTATAGTAATGAAATAAATTACACAAAGTGCCTGCCTTGGTTTAAATATAAGATCTAAAACTACCCCTGCAAGTTTTAATAGGTCCCTTACTTAATTACCAATCATTAATCGACATCAGCATCACCTGAAAGAAATTATGAAGAATAGAGACATAAGCATAAAAATAAAAAAGAAACTGTACGATACAGTAGTTCTACCATGCCTAACATATGGTTGCCAAACGTGGTCGTTGCGTAAAATAGACGAAAACAAATTAGCCGTTCACCAACGCAAAATGGAGAGAAGCATGTTAGGAATAAAAATATCGGATAGAATCAAAAACGAAGCAATAAGAAAGGAAACTAAAGTAACTGATGTACTCGAGAAAATAAGGAATTTAAAATGGCAATGGGCAGGTCATGTGTTCAGGATGACCAACGACAAATGGACTAAGAAAGTGACAGAATGGGTACCAAGAGAAGGACAAAGAAGTAGAGGCAGACCAAGAAAACGATGGGAAGACATATTCAAGGAAAGATGTGGACCAGACTGGAGAAGACAAACAAGAGACAGACATAGCTGGAGGAAGCTGGGGGAGGCCTACGCCAAAGAGGCGACTTCCACAAATTAAATAAAAATGCATGGTATGATTATATGATAATATTAATTAATAATTTCAATCCTAATTTTAATTTATTCATACACAAAATAACAATATTAAGTTTTAACTAATTGGAAAATTATAAATTTATGTATTTAGGAATGTGAATTTTTGAGTTTTTGTGAATAATTTTATTGTGGTAGAATAAAGGCTATTTTTATTTTATTTTATTTATTTTATTTTATAATCGACATCAGAAACTAATCCAACGCTCTTAAATTCCATTTTACGTTCAGCACATCCTTATTATAATAATAGAAAAGCAAAAGTGAGTTTGTTTGTTTGTTACCTCTTCCCGCTTTAATGGCTAAACCGATTTTGATGAATTTTGGTACAGAGATAGTTGGGAACCAGGAGACGGACAAAGGCTAAAGCTTTTTTTTTAAAAGTGGGATGTGAGGGAGAAAGAGGGAAGAAAAGGAAAAACTTAGCGTTGCTATTACAAATCAATAAGGCGCAAGGGAAACTGTGTTACCCCGAATTTAAAGCGAGCGAAGCCGCGGGCAAAAGCTAGTACAACATAAGCGTCCCAAAATAAAGCATTTAACACTTAAAGTTAACCATTCACGAAAGTCGGAACTTTTTTTCTCGCAACTTCCATATATCTCTCCAAACGGGCCCAACGTCTGAATGGTTGACAATGCGGCACTGAGCACGACGAGGCACATATAAACAGAATATAAAATATGTCACCAATAAGCAAGACCAAATGTCGGATGAGGGTGCGGTTATATTGCGGAAAGAACAGCGGGGGTTAGGAATATTGATTCGTCAAGTTTAATTAACAGTTTGAAAAGATACTTTGGGCAGGATAGACGTCGTCAAATATCACGATAAAGTAGCTTATGTAAATAGTAGTCTCAAGGAATAAAGAGGGGTTATGCTGAGTGTAGCATATATAATATAAACATACCTACTAAGTACATATAGATACCTACATGTCAAATCTTTACTAGAATTTATTTTTAGCTTTTTCGTTCATTGTTTTAGATAAAAGCTTGTTTTTTATCATCATCTGTCTAGCCTTTTCCCATGTATGTTGGTTGGGGTTGCCTTAAGATTTCACTTTTCGAAATGATGACACGCCATGAACGCGCGCCATTCCATCGCGTGAGCGATCGACTGCTACGCTGCGTATCGCGGATTCGATCCCCGCACGGAACAAATATTTGTATGGCCCTCAGACAGTTGTTCCGGGTCTGGCAGTTTGTGTATGTGAGTTTAAATGTTTGTAAACGCACCCACGATACTAAAATAATTCCTAGTGTGGGGCAACGTTTTTTTTAAACAAAAAAAAATATCTTTGCGATATGACGCCCCACTCTGGCGCCCTCTGCGTGATGCCTCTGGTCCATCTGTCCCGATGCATTCTGCCTACATGATACCATTTTGAATCGCTCTCGCCCACACTGTGCTCGTACCAGCACCAGAGCAACAGTGAAATGTAGCGTAAAAAGAAATCCTTGAGAGGGCCAATGTCGATCCTTATTTATGAGTCAGCGTATTATTATGACTTGCCAATTTTCCGGAAAATAAAACCCGTTACGGCTTCGATCCGGCTCAGAGACGTGACGATGCCGGATCGCGTTCAGATTTTACTAGCGCTCTGTATGATAATTTGCCGTTTTGATGGACGGATGGTAGGTAATGTATGATTTGATTTTAAGAAATGATCGCTCGAGATTGGGCTGGTTCGTTTTAGTAGACATGGTAAAAGATATAGGTATCTATCAGAATTTTTGAGTGAATATTTATTTGGCCGCAATTAGGCAATACTCAGCGCTGTTAAGTCGGATATTTCCGTAGTTTCTTTGAACGAAAAGATCGATAGCGACATTTTCCAAGAACTGGAGTTAACTGCATAACCTGCCGAGTAAGCAAGGTGAAGTAGCAGAGCGCTGGCGGCGTTTGTCAAAGGACCAATAGCTTACGAAGTAAACGAGTTCTGTAGTGGAGACTATTGAGGAACGTAGTGTGGGATTCTTCCTAGTTAGATGTTTTAACGACCGAAAATATGGCAAACTTTATGCTGAAGGCTGCAGCCAGTATCTTAGTGGCACAGTTTGGCTGAAGTTTACGCCCAGCAGTAGACAGCGATAGGCTAAGTTTACTAAGTTGAGGTAAATGTGTTTTAGACTGCATTTATTTTTTTATTTTAGAGCAGTGAGAGTCTAGTTAAGTATGCTGAAGGCTGCAGCCAGTATCTTTGTGGCACAGTTTGGGTGAAGTTTACGCCCAGTAGTAGACAGCGATAGGCTAAGTTTACTAAGTTGAGGCAAATGTATTGTAGACTGCATATTTTTTTTATTTTAGAGCAGTAAGAGTCTAGTTGAGTGACTGATTTTTGAGATTCATGTCGGTATTGTATGATTATCACTTGATATGGTGAAAGAATCCAGTTTTTTTTTTGCGGATCGGTAATCATTAAATAACTTCCCCCGCTCTGGGCGGAGCGGTGGAGAGAGTCAGACTTGTACTGACTAAAACCCACCCATGTTCCTTCTATTGCCCTTTATGTTCCGGAGCCGCGGTTTCTCTTTCGAACAACCCGCAACCCCGGCAGGGGGAAACCAGCATGACTGAGAGATATTTCACGAAAGCATGTTTAGCCAAGACAGAGGGCTATAGGGGCATAAAAAACTGACACCATGTTAAGCACCTTATCACAGCACAAAGAAAGAATTGCGTAAATTGTTAAAACAGTACCTAGTACCATAGTAGTACTATTAGGTACTGCTTTAGCTTTGTACTTCTTGTCGTGATAAATATCAGCTATACGGCAGGTTTGCCTAAAAGCCCAGTGTTATTTACTCGCAATTTATAGGTTTCCTAAGTTATGCCTTAGTAAACTTAGACTAGGAGTATTCCTGATTTCTTTGAAAAGTCAATGGACTCTGAACTTTTAACCAGTTCTCAGTATTTTATACTAAGGCGTGCCTGGGATTTCTTCAATTCTTACGATTGTTAGTGAATTTAGTTTTGCGTGTGCTCTGAACTTATAAGACTTAAATCATTAGGTGCCATCTATTTTAGGGTTCAGTAGGTACCTCAAAAGAAAAAATGGAAACCTTGTAGGATCAGTTTGTTGTTTATCTGTCTGTCAAGACCTTTTATCTCGGAAACACGTATCAAGTTGATATCACGTATTGTTTGACGGGCCTGTTGGTCTAGTGGTTAGTGGCCCTGACTGCTGAGCCGGAGGTCGTGGGTTCGATTCCCACCCAGGACAAACTTTGTGTGATGAGCATGATTGTTTGTTCTGTGTCTGGGTGTGATTTATCTATAATATGTATGTATTTATAAATTATATAAGTATTTATATCAGTTGTCTGGTTACCATAACACAAGCTCTGCTTAGCTTGGGATCAGATAGCCGTGTGTGAGTTGTCCCAAGATATTTTTTTTTTTTTTATATTTAAACGCCCGATCTCTCTCTGTTCGTATCGGGTTGCCGTCCCATCGAACTATGAAAGTGAGGGAACAGACTGCATCTGTACCTGCGCACACACTTGTGTAAAATATCTCCCATTCAGATAGCTAATCTCTGCTGCACCAATATCCCTAATCACCTTAATTTAGATCCCTAATCACGTTCGATAAAAAAAAATAACGTAAAATGAATGTAAAAAAATACGTATCAATATCAACTTTTCAGAAACCAAACTCTCATTATATTGGACGGAGTGAGCCCAAACACTTTTCTATTATGTTTTCGTGGCGAAAACAATTTCCTTCAAGGTTTTCGTCGAGGATTTACGAGACACCTTTTTTCGCGTCTCAAAATAGTTTTGGGCGTGTTATGTGCTTTTGAAACAGTGGGAAATAGAATTTGGGGTAATCTTATCGATCTTGTTACCCTACACTTGATTTTGTTTCTTTTGGATACTGCTTAAAGAGGAAGCGATATGGATGATATTTAGGCTTTTGAGGAGAAGGATCTTTTTTGGCGATACGGTTTCTTTTAACACACAGTTCCGTGGTAAAAAATTACTTCCGGAGATTTTGTTCGGAGCTATGAGTTCCCACTAAAAATTTGTGTTTTTAACCCTCTGGGACTGACGTGCCTAAATTTTCTCAAATCCACTGATGTGGTAGTCCATCAGACACCATTTTAACGATTAATAACTCTATAGTTTTTTTGTTAAGCCTCGATTAAATCATTTTATTTTAATATTTGGGGTTTATATAATAATTAAATTTAGTAACTAAGTTTCAGAAAATAAAACTATGTGACATTTATTAACTTTTATTTAGTAAGTCTAAATCAGTCTTAGAACATAGACATTTATAAAATAAAATAAAAAATAACGAACTTAGCACTTTTTATAGGAACATTAATTATAATTATTAAGGTAACATATGTACCTATTAAAATATAAAGAGTTAATAACATTCAATGGTTCAAAAAAATTTGGCAGGACCTCAAACTATAACAACTTTTTTTGGCAATCTTGACATAGTGGCTCGGAACATTGAAGGCAAATGGGCTTCTCACAATCACAGCATCGATAATTTGACAATCTTTTAATTTTTGATAGACAAATGAAACATAATTTCCTTCCGCTTGGTTGACTAGATGTAGTCTTTGGAGGTGGAGGGGGTAAATCTTTACCCAAAACTCTTCCTATTGTCATTCGCAGTTCTCTTGGCAATCTTTCATTGAATACGCGGGCTTTCATATGATCTAGCACCAATTCTCTTGCCATATTCAACATGAAAGTTCCTCTCCTCATTTTATCATCACTATCTCCACATGACTGATACAAGACAAAGCTATTTACCTGGCGGGAATCGAACCCGCAGCCTTTTGCAATGCAGCGGGGCTTTCGCCCGCTGCGCCATTGAGGCCATCATATATCTCAACTAATTTCCAATAAGCTTGTATGATAATTATCAATACGGCAAGTAATAAACAATAAATCAGGAGGAGCTAAATACAATTACACTGATATGTAGTCTAGGAAACACTATGAAAATATAGTGATTTTACTGAGGTGGTTGTCTCACAGATCCATACCTTATCGTTGACGTGGTTGACTCGTAGACACCTTCCCTCCTTGTGCGACGCGTACGCACACCGCGACTGCCTGCGGGTCACTGAGCGATGAATAAGCGCGTGCTCGGAAGGTACTTAGAACGCGGCGGTTGTAATTTGAAAAATAACGAAGTTACATTCGTTTAAAATTTTGCGGTGTCTGACAGACTACCACGTCAGTCCCAGAGGGTTAAAAGAGATGGAAATCTCAATAAAACTTTTTCCCTGAAGTATCATCGGGCCTTAGGTTGTTGTCTTTGTAGATTATGACTTGGTCTGAACAATTTCTAGCGAAAGCTATGATATAATTTATTGTCAAAAACGTATTGGATTAAGTCAAATCAATAGCATTTATTTCTAGCAGACACTAACACTATCGAAACAATGACAACAATAAAATGAAGCTACAAACCAGTCACAAGGCATTTAGGCACAAGGCAAGGTAACTGTGAAAGTACTGTAGGTAGTTGCCCATTCCAAAGCGTACAGAAGAATGAGTAAGAAACTCTATGGACACTCTTTCAATCAGAATATTGTTACAAAATATTGGATAAATCATTCATGTTGAAATGGTAAATGATGTGAGAACGATGTAACAAGACATGCACCTTTAAAAGTCTCCATAGTAAAGACAAAAAAAATATTCAATAAAATAATTCAAATAATAATAGCAACTGAGAGATGACCAGTCGCAACTGACAGCGCCCGTTCACGAACATGACGCATGGATCAGCACCATTCAACTCAACCATTTTGAAGGGAACTAAATGATCCGACACCAAGCCACCATCAGCGAGACATTTGAGTGAGCATGACATGCTCTCAACCGCCAGAGCAAATTAAAGTCAGTAAGGTTCGGTTAAGCTACTAAAAAACTGAATTATGTCAATCCGGTAGAAAAATGCCGTGAAAATACCAATCTTTTTGTAACTGATTGCCACTTAACTGGGTTAATACTGGAGAAAATTCTTTAAAGCATAAAAAAACCGTAGTACAGCATCATGCTGAGTTGTGACCTACTTGTCGCAGTCTTGGCGTGCAAGTTTTTTTTTTCCATATTTATTAATAAAGTAGCTTTTGCCCGCGGCTTCGCTCGCGTTAAATTCGGGGTAACACAGTTCCCCTTTCCTGATTTTCATTTACCCGCTACCTGTAGTTTTTGCCCTTGCGCCTTATTTATTGTAATAGCAATGCTAAGTTTTAACTATTCTTCCCTCTTTCTTCCTCATATCTCAATATTTTTAAAAAAAATAGCCTATGCCCGTCTCCTGGGTCCCAACTATCTCTGTACCAAAATTCATTAAAATAAGTTTAGCCATTAAGGCATGAAGAGGGTACAAACAAACAAACTCACTTTCGCTTAAAATATTAAATGCTTGTTATATTCAATGTTGTTTTTTTAATTTTGTGTGCTCGTCGTAGTAAATATATTTTCTTTGTTTTCTTTCTAGTGTAAGTTTATATGCTTAATATCATCTATATCGCCTAGTGTTTTCCAATTATTTTGGGGTCGGCTTCCAGTATAACTGGATGCAGCTGAATGTACCAGTATTTTACATGGAGCGACGGCCTAAGACTGGTTGTCAGACATTCGGGACACTGACTATCTGTAACAACTGTTAAAGGTCTACAAATGACAGCCAGGTCCACCAGCTTAACGTGCTTTCTGAGGAAGGTAACTCGATACTCGTACTGGTTTTTCACCCATCCACAAAGATCTGTGATAAACCGGTATATTATAACGTCGGCGATCTAGGCAAGCGAATCTTATCCTTAAAATTTACCCGAGTGGTTGTTATTATTTATTTACGAGCTCCTCTTTTGCTTGGTTTCTGTATGTTTATACAACAATCATAACCGGCTATGCTTGCTATGTTAAAACTACTATTTCGTACCGACAGACTAACGAGTATAAGTGCGATACCACAAAACAACTTCCACATTGAAATTGTTACTCAAGGAGCTTTCCAGTCAAAGTTGTACAGTCATTTTAATTACTGACTTATACTGTTGTACTGGCCGGGTTGATTTTGCAAAGAAGACGATGTTTAAGTTGTGAAGCCTAAACAAGTTGTTTACAACTTTGATGTTAACTGAGACGGTAGTTTTCCCTTTTCTTCCCTCTTTCTTCCTCATATCTCAATCTTTTTTTTAAAAAAAAGTAGCAAAGCTAAGGTTTCCCTTTTCTTCCCTCTTTCTCCCTCATATCGCATTTTTTTTGCTGTGGTTGCGGGATGTTCGAAAGAGATAACGCGGCTCTATAACATAAAGGGCAAAAGAAGGAACATGGGTGGGTTTTAGTCAGTAAAAGTCTTACACGACACTCCCGCCTAGAGAGGGTAAGTTATTTAATGATCCACAAAAAAGTCTTTATGGAAACATTAGACCGGCAGACTTACTTATTAATTTAGCGAGGTAGGAACCTGACCGGACCTAGATTCTCGGTCTCATTAGTACTAACAGATGATACGGATTGACGGATACCAAGTGTTGCCAAGTTTTTGCCAAGGAGCAGCATTATAAAACGCTTTGGGGTTCTGTTGCTATAATGACAAAATTGATATCCTTGTAGGTTAAACCTGTGGGCCTGTCAGTATGTCACAGCAATTTTACTCCAAGATTATTAACACCATATAGTTGAAATTTGGAGAATAGATGCTTTGAACGAATCTCTGCACAAGTATGATGCGAAGTTATAATAATAAAAAGAGGTCGCCCAGAATACATGCAGTTAAGGGTAAACAAATAATATTTAAAAACTGTATTATTTTGTCTTCTTAAAAATTGTAGTGAGCTATTTGCTTGTAAAGTCCTAATAATTTGGTCCCTCCCCCTTCTTATTTCTTAATTAGAGGAGGAACATTCTGAAATAAAATCAGGTTTGTAGTACGTTTAAAAATTCACAAATGACAGTTCGTTTAAACAAGGTTTGTTAATTAATTTTTTGAGATATTGGACTTGTTATCAAAATGCAGACGTAACTTCGTTTTTCAGTAAGGTACTATAAACTACAAATTTAGTTTTGCGGTTGATTGTAAATTTTCATTCAATTTGAATGAGTGGGAAATTATTGTGTTTGATAATATGGAACCCTGTCTAGTCCGACTTGTACTAGGTCGGTCTTTTTTGTTATTTTTATTCAGACACTGCGTCCTATTTGAGTTTCCCAGATATCTTAAACGAAAAAGGTCACAATAAGTCAAAATTCGTGAAAATTGCTGTCAATTATTTTTGTAATATTTAGTTCAGTATAAAATTGAGGACAGCCAGTAAACGCTCCTAAAATCAGTCACGCCTCTTGGGATCTTACAAATTAGGAATCACTGAGGCATGAAGTCAATATGAATTAGTCAAACTGTCACATACTAATCTAATCTCCGAGATCGACAACCTCCAACCAAATTCTGCTATCCTGGTATCGCAAAAAGTTCAGATTGACACGTTGCCTTTCAGATTTCGATTCATAAGGATTTATTGGACTACTAAATTAGGAAAAAATAAGTGAGATATCAGAAGTTAAATCTTAAGACACGTAAAACCTTTCACAAACTATAACATACTTATTACATATCTACAACGACAACCTTTCGCAAATTATGTTTTCCTGGTACCGCAAAACGTCAGATTGACACGTTACCTTTTGGGGTCTCGATTTATAATGATTTATTGGAAGCCACTTGACCCTTACCTGGCTATGTTATTATATCAATTTTATGTCCTACTCAACTCAACAGCGCTTTGCCAGCGTTTCCGAATGGAACTTGAACGTTGACCGCTGTGATCGTACTTTTGTCGTTTCCAGTAGAATTTATTTTCATGTCTTTTTTGTTCTGTATGGGATTTTTTGACGTGATAACGTCTTTTAAATCGTTTTAGTCGGGTGACATGTTCAGAAACTTGTGTCACACCAAAACCTCACAAGCGACATTTCATAAAGATGGTAGCGCCATCTGTTACTTGGCTCGAAAAAAAAACTTTAAATTAGTACTTAATTTCATTTTAGATGTCACTACTGGTGATAACTTATATCACCAATAAGACGTTATTTTTCTTTAAAAAAACGTTGCCTCACACTAGGATTTTCTCCTGTATCGTGGGTGCGTTTACAAACATTTAAACTCACATACACAAACAAACACCCAGACCCGGAACAACTAGTCATACAAATATTTGTTCAGTGCGGCCATCGAACCCGCGACACGCAGCGCAGCAGTCGATCGCTCAGCCACTGCGCCAACCGTGTCGTCAATATAAATTACGGTTCTATAATTAGTGATAAAAAGAACCATTAGATTTTATATGTCAATGAGTGACCCGCTCCAACGTATTGAGATACCTCGTTACCTCCAAAAGCATATCCTTTCCTTACTAATATTATAAAAACTAAAGTGAGTTTGTTTGTTTGTTACCTCTTCACGCTTTAATGGCTACACCGATTTTGATGACTTTTGGTACAGAGATAGTTGGGAACCAGGAGACGGACATAGGCTAAAGCTTTTTTTTTAAAGTGGGATGTGAGGGAGAAAGAGGGAAGAAAAGGAAAAACTTAGCGTTGCTATTACAAATCAATAAGGCGCAAGGGGAACTGTGTTACCCCGAATTTAACGCGAGCGAAGCCGCGGGCAAAAGCTAGTTATTATATACATCTTTGACACACCTAACTACCACTGTCGAAATTAGTAGGAAGTCGGTCTATGTAAAATATTTCAACTGGCTGGAATTCAACCCGAATAGTGTAGAAAAAAAATGTGTTTGGATAAAATACTAATCGAGTTTTCATCCATGTATTAGCGGAGCATAGTGTCCGTGAGGTGAAATCTTATCATTCTATTTTGTGTTTCAGAATATAAATGTAGCTATGCTATAATCCTAAATCTAATAAATTAGCTCTCAAAATGGCTTCATTCAAGGGCAACAGACGAATATTTTTGTCAAAAAAAAAACAGAAACTCATTTCCATTTATGGGCAAGCCTATACAATTTCAGTGTATGTTCATCTTTTTTTTTGTATTACATGGGAATGAGGTCCGAGGCAAAATGAATGACTATAATGTACTGCTTGTGTGTTTTTGGGTCCAGTCAAGCAGTTTTGGTAGTTTTTACATCTGATGTTAGTTCCGTACAAACACGTTTTAACGAATTTTGAGGCATTCGGGTCTACCACGGTAATTTTGAACCTTGCTTGCTCGTGGCTAAATAATATAGTCGATCTTTAGGTTAAGCCGCGCTTGCCTAGGTTGGTCTGTGGATGGGTGACCACCCGTTACTTACCGAGTTTCCTCCGTTCCTCGGAAAGCATGTTAAGCTGTTGGTCCCGGCTGTCATTTGTAGATCTTAGACAGTCGTTACAGCTAGTCAATGTCCCGAAAGTCTGACAACCAGTCTAACCAAGGGGTATCGTATTACCCAGTACTTACTGGGTTATGGAGGTCAGATAGACAGTGGCTCCATGTAAAATACTGGTATTCAGCTGCATCCGGTAAGACTGGAAGCCGACCCCAACATAGTTGGGAAAAGGCTAAGCAGGTGATGATGCTTGCGATCATACCTACACGATTTAGCACAACGACAGCGACTAAAGAAAATTAATTAAATTAATTGCTTGGTGCAATCCACGAATCAACGCGACTCAACTTGTGACGCGACTGTACTCAAGCGAAGAAAACTCACCCGCGCGTTTCACTTTTCAATGAAGAATGTGTCAATCCTATACTGCAACTAAACGGCTGGATCGATTTGAATGAATAACAATTCAAGTACTAGGCTTGTATGATTTCACGGTGGTATTATAAATTCCAACATTTTGATCGGTGGATTCAAGTTCTTAGTAGAACCAACTGCGTTGAGATAAAACTACTAGGATTGCATGAAATTCACAGTAGTATTCTTTCTAACAGTTCGGTCTGTATCTGTTTACACAGCTATCGGTTGTATAACGTCACGCTACAGATAGTTGGGAGCTGAGTGGTGGGTGAAACCGCTGGGCGCAGCTCGTAACTGATAAAAGATTGATGCACCACTCTGGTTAGGTAAGGTTAGTTAAAGCTAGTTTCAAAAATTGTATATTAGCCATACCCCAATTTTATTAGTATCGTTGTAAACATTTAATCAATTTAGTTATCAAAAAGTACCACTCTGTAATTATAACCGAACCATAGCCTACGGAACTCTAAAAAAAGCTAGACAAAAACGTCGTAAACATACATTCAATCTGGGGCCAAATGTTAACTTCATAATAAAGTCATAAAGCTCGTTATCTGATCGCCATGCGTCACTGGTATCCTAGTACCCATCCTCCTTTTCCCTTTGATATCCCTCTGTTTAATTCGCAAACTAGCGTATTTTCGCATGTTGTTTCGCCATCTTTGCTTGTGGATAAAAGTTGTCTTTTATGGGGACAGTGTAATAAGTACTTGTTTGATAAGGTTACAGGAACAAGCCTTAATAATATTGTTGTCCGGAGTTCAAATTGGTCGTTTGTCAACTGTTTAATGGAAACTGTGTGATAATTTTTGGGGAGAGGTTTTTTTGCTAAGAATAAGTTGCTTGGACCCTGCTCCCGATACCGGCGAAGACATATTTTTAAATGTTTTTGTATATATTTTTTTAAAGAAATACTTAAAAATTAATAGTAATAATACGTATGAAAAATGAATAAAGTTAACCAAAACATTAGGTAAAAGAAACGCAGAACTAAAATAATTCATAATGATGACATTAAAAAAAGCCTAAAAAGACGAAAGGACTACACAGAGTCAAAAGGTTGTGAAATGATCTTGGCTCACGACCCTTTTTGACTGGATCCATATTTACATAAAACCTAGGTACCTAGGTATACGTAGGATTATGCCAAAAAACGTAAGTTAATTAACGTATGTAGCCTAAAGAATTATTCTTTACATTTGATTTTGTCAGTCAGACTGTCAATCAACAATCTACCCTCTACACTTATGTAGAGAGTAGGTATATAGATTGTACCCGTAAACTAAATATATAATATGGATAATTATTTTTTAACACCCTTGCTCGTAAAGCTGATGTAATTCCACCGGTTTTGAATATGTAAAGAGGGTCATAAAAAACGCGTGTGTTACCAAAGCAAATAGTTAAGTTATAGTCCATACAAATTCCATAACAGTATTATTTGCCATTTCAAATTTGGAACTGATCGCCGCCGCCGCACGACTCCAGCTAGTGAGCAGCGCGCTGTTGCTATTCAAACGAACAAATCGCCGCGCGGCGCCATTCAACAGTGTGCATTCACAGATTGAGTTTATTTAAAATGTTTTTTTTTTCTGTTTCCTCGCAAATGTGTTAAAAATCGTCGTACGATATACGTGCGTATTGGTTATAACATGCTCAGCTCACTTACGCCCTCGCCTACGGCTCGGGCTGAAATTCCGTCTCGCATGTTATAACCATCTTAACGCACTAATATCGTAATGTACTATATCAGATGAATAAATTGAAACGTACGTACATTTTCTTTGAAATTTTTAAAGTTAATAAACTAACTTGGATTTTAGGAGACCAATATTTCTTTAAAACTATAAAAACAAACGATAATTTAAAAAAAATAATTCTCACGTTTAGTAATTATAAAGAACGAGGTCAAAATTACACAAAGCATCAATCTTTTCAACTGATTACCCAATTTTTTCCACCTCAAATATTTGGAGACTTCCTACCTACTAGCTACCAGAAAAACAGAAAGCAGGAAACAATATCATACAATAAAACGCAAATAAACAATATTGTCAGCATAAATAAGACGCTGCTATAAATAAGTCCACTCTCCATTATATTGCTATGAACTGATAGAGATTTTATGGGCTGCCGGGATGAAACAGGGCCGTGGACACAAATACATAGAATATATGGCCATCTTAACGGCCTTTCTTGAAATATTTTGAAGGAGATAGTACAAATCTTCCCAGATTTAGGATTTTTGGAGGACAATCTTTGTCTAATGGGTAAGCGGGTTTATTTTAACTTTGAATTATCTTCGCTCAAATCTATTCCCACTCTTCTTTTGTACTTTTGATTTTTAAGCGCTTTTAAATAGCGCAAAGATTGCTGGCCGGATTTGCATGAAAATCTTCGGTTTAGTCGCCTTTTACTAATAACTTTCATAATTATTAATTATGCAACAGGGCTAACATGAATGCCACTTGGTTGGCCAATCAAAATATGAATATTTATTCCACAATAAAATTGAACGGTAGCTCCCCCACTTGACTTCATCTTCAGGGAAACACACGACATTTGTAAAGAAAATCTCACATAAGAGGCACGCCTCAACGAGATTTTCTTTACAAATGTCGTGTGGGCGACGCGCCTAACGCGCCCGCGCCCCGACTGCGCCTAGACTGTAGGTCGTGTGGGCGACACGCCTTAAGAAATGAATTCTACTGCCTGTTGACGTCACCAGAAAGCATTAACGCCATAAATTTGTTACAAATTACTTCCCTTTCCAAATGATTTCAAAACCATCAAAACTCAGAAACACAAAACTCGAATTTCGAAACAAATCCCTAACGGAACCAGGAAGTTAAAGCAAAAAGCGCTTTCTGTTTAATTTAAACTGACTACAAAATTGTGATACAAATTTTGTTCGTCGACATTCAGCTGGATGCAGCGTAGTGCAGTGCTGCAGCGGTTGTAAAAGGAATATGAAATGAGGCGAGTATCTTACCTTTGCGCTCGAATACCAATGAAATGTCCCCAAAGGCACGCCAAGGTTGCCTCAAGAACACTTGATCTCTGAACTTGTGACCCAATGGTATTTTAGAAAGCATTCGAGAATTTTAGACGTAGTACTTTAAATACGAAAATGGAACGCGAAGGGGATCGGGAGTTTATTTATTTATTTGTCTGGCTGTTTAAATTTCTCGAGTAAAACCTTCTTAAGAGGCGGCGGTACATTACCTCTGTTGCTTCTAATCACTTTTATTTTACTTTACGTGTTTAGGAATTTAAAAGTCTGCTATCTTTAGTCGGTAGTACTAAACTATACAAGCTTTTTCAATACAGCGATGGAGACGCTATTAGCGATAAGACTAAGATATAACTAATTTACATAAAAACAGTTTTGTGTCAAAATTGGTGTGAAATTCTATTCAATTCGATTCTAATTCGTCAATTTTAACAGGAGATAGCAGGTCTAATAATCTGAGTGCGCCAGATTGTCATAATGAGTATCTGTACCTGAATGCACTCTTTCAAAAAGAGACACATGTAATAGGCGCTTAGGAATGTTTAGGAGGTGCGTGTCCAGCAGTGGACTTGCTTTTGGAGAATGATGCTGATATGATGAGGTGGTTCCATGTTGTAAGTTCGTACATAGACTAGTCGTTGGGTATAGGTTGACCAAAATGAGGCTCTGAGCTTATCCTTATCATCATTGATTGCTTTATTCCACCTTCTGCTGAGTACAGGCTTCCATCCACATGAAAACTCAAACGCAAAGCATTTATTTCAATGAGAGAAATGAAATGAAATGAAATTTGAGAGCATTACAAACACTTTTAAATATAAAAAAGTGAAGCTACAGTCACAAGGCATGTGAAAGTACTGTAGTTGCCCATTCCAAAACGTTGATCTCTATGAAAAAAACTCCATGGACACTCTTTTAAATCATAATATTTTAACAAGATCATAGTTACATCATTCATGTTGAGATTATAATAGTAGATTATTAACCAAGGGGATAAAGCAGTGTCTTCTGTCGCGGGTGACGATTTAAATCGCGAGCGTAACGAAGAACTCGAGGTTTACTCCCGAGCGAAGCGAGGGTGTTAAAAACTTAAATCACGAGCGAAGCGAGGGATTTAAGACGAGTCCTGAGTGTAGCGAGAGATTTAAGTTCACCCAAGACTAAGACAGCTTTATCACCGTGGAAAATACTCTACTTTTCGTACCGTTTGCGAAAAAATTAACACAGTAATAATATGAGATAAGCATTTATTAAAAATAATGACAATTAAAAGTAAAAGTTAACATTTGAAACATTGGTCCAATTATTGATAGAGAGAGTTACTTTTTTTTTGGTATATTTATTGTTGATGAGTATAATTGGGGCAGCATTTGCACTGATGGAATCCGACAATTCACTGTCACTGTCGCTTTGATTTAACATCGTAACGTATTTTTAGAACATTAACTTATTTATAAAAATAAATTAAAATAAACTTTACGTTTATGTATGTGAAGAAAACAAAAATACGACAAATTCCAAGACCAATATTTTTTGTCGGAAAAGCAAAGGCATCATCAAGCTCATATGGCCTCGTCGGTTTTCGTAATTTTATTTAATAACTAGCTGACCCGGCGAACTTCGTACCGCCTTAGTGTAGTTTTGATGCACTACTTTATTTTGTATAGCTGACAGTTGTCCTATCTTAGGTATGCGTACCTATTCAATTTGAACTGGAATCTATAATATCCTCCATATAAAAATGTATCCCTATTTCCCTGGTTTCGCCATAACTGAGAAGGATTTTACTAATTTCATAATTTTATTAGTTTATGGATTTTCTAGGTTGAGGCCACAAACACTTAGCGACTGCCCTTGCGATTTATTTATCGACATTGCAAATGCAAGCCTCACTGGAAACTGTAAACGTTTAAAGTTGAATGGCATGTCGTTCGGTATTATAGGGATGCGTGGGATTAAAACATCTTCGCCTTTGTACTGCCCTTTCAAAATTGTGGCTTCGATGACGTTGTTCAATAATTTTTTCACCGCAAGCCCGGTGCCATTACACAGACGTGGCTGGTTTATGTTCCGTAACATAATAATTATATTACTGATCCGATTTTTAATTGCAGATTATGAGGCGGTAAGCCGGGCAATTCCAGCGAATTTATCGGAATCAACTGATTTGTAATTCTTCAATTCGCCAGCCAGTCACATCCAAACTTCTTAGTCTTTAAAACAAAACCAAAATTATCAAAAACTTAATAAAATTATTGTTAGCGCGGTTATGTATGTCACAGATTACCACAGGTTACTAAATAGGTTATGCGAAGTTTGTATGCTGCGTTCTGAAATCTAACTCATAGTACAAATTTTATTATTATTATATACTTACATTAAAATGAAATCATCACTGGTATTATTAATATTACCGTCAAAGTCGGTACATTTAATAATATTTATCTATAAATAAATATTCCGTGGCGAGTTATTTTCAAAAATTTGTAAATTAGTGCAATAGAATTTAATTAAGTAACCACATTTCCGAACGAACGATGCTCTTTCAATATAGCTATGGCTGTGAATGACGTTGACATTCGTTACGCGCGTTTTTTAAAATATGCAAAATTAAATGTATATTTTTCAATATTTCTGAAAGATTTTCTTAATATTTTTTTCCGTAAGAACCATCCTTGGACTTCCACAAACATTTTAAAAAAAGAATTATCGAAATCGGTTCAGCCGTTCACACGTGATGCCGTGACAACGCGAAACGGGTTTCATTTTTATATATATAGATTATTTAATAATCATAACTGCATAATAAATGCGTATTCCTTTTTCAAAAAGATATAAAATGGTTTATTTACAAACTCAATGGTGTAAACACAGATGTAGTTCAGTATAAACTGTAAGTATTCCAAATTTAAATCACATTCTCCCCCTAGAGCATGAATGAAATTCAGTACAATTTTCTTTCCCTGTTTGTAACAGATTAAAAATGACTATTGTTATGTTCGCTTTTTGTGGCATAGAATGTCACTTTTTTGAGCAAGTGGTACGAAAAAAATATTAGAGAACGAACCTACTTTCAAGATGGCGGCCGTGGGACAAGGGTGGCGACCCCACAAACTTGGTTTTAGCTTTACACAGACACCCCCTACACATCAAAAAAATAAAATTGCGTCCTCTAAAAAACGCAACCCCAAGTGTAACTTTTCAATGGACTAGAGCTAATAAAAAGATGAATTAAAAACAAACCGTGGCAGCTAAGAGATGACAAGTCACGACTGACAGCGCCCGCGCACGAACATGACGCATGGATCACCCCCATTCAGCTCAACCATTTTGCATTTAGTTAAAAGTGCACATTAAGATTATCCAGAGAAAAGCAAAAATATACTACATATTTTTTATTCATTTTTATGATGATTGCTAAATACCAAAAGATTCAATTTTTCAGCAGCAACTTCATCTTTTTATGCTCACCCAAGTATCATAACCACGATATTCTGTTCGTAAACACGTACTTCATAAAATGCACCTTATCCTGAGGAACTGATGAATAAGTGATAACATCCTCTAAGAGTAGCGCGTTTAGTAGCTTGTTGAAATATTAACTCTTACACAAACGCCTTTATTTTGTAGCAAACAAAGTCATAAATGTAATCTGACGACACGGTTGTCGCAGTGGCTAAGCGTTTGACTGCTGTGCTACGTGTCCCGGGTTCGATCCCCGCACGGAACAAATATTTGTATGACCTACAGATACTTGTTTCGGGTCTGGCTGTTTGTGTATGTAATTTTAAATGGCTAAACGACTCGAGCCAATTACAGCTAACAAATCATTTTTACCCTTGTTCAAATCACATTTACTGATTTTAATTGTATTTACGGAACAAGGCAAGTTCAAATGTTAATTCAAACTAATGTTATAAAATCGAAAGTCTGTATACCGTGTGTTTGTTTGTAACTCTATTATACTCAAATGGCTTGACAAATTGGGTATGTAGATAGCTTATAACCCCAATTAAAGGCTGTAATCTATCCCGGTCTACGCGAGTGAAGCTGTAAGGCGCAGCTAGTCTTAGCATAACGAAATGAATTCATTTAAAAGTAACACAGACTCCGCTGATTCAATATATCCAAACTTCCCCATTCGCCAACATTCAAAAATATCGAAAAATCTAATCAAATTCCTGAGAACATAAAATTCACAATGTAATCGCATATAGTCAGTGCAGCTGCACCGGATTCCGTGAACTATGACGTAAGCGATCCGAAAAACCGTCGCAGTGCGGTTTACGAGGCAATAAACATAGACGCCATCCATCGTCAGCCTGAAGAAGTTCCGTTCGTCTAATTTGTTAATCGTTTAGTACAATGTACTGTGTAAAACTATTTGGAAGGATATTCTGAAACAGGCGACTTCGAACTCTCGAATTTTACAAGTAAGGTGGGGTTTAGACTGTTGTCATAAGCAGTGAAACCCCGGATCGCTGACTGTTGGAAATCCCTGCCGAGGGATACGGGCGTTGGCAATTTTCCGCAAAAAAGCCCACCCCTTCCGGTAAACGCTTAAGTATTTGATACCTTAATTGCGTATCTTCGCAGTTCGATGTTCGGACGTGAAACACGTGCTCTTCTTGTTTATTACGTCTTGTTTTCCTTCCACTTTGAATATCTTAAACAAATACGCTCCGAGAGAGAATATTTGTGAGGCGTAAAAATTAATGCTTTCTGACGAATCTTTTGTTATGATTAGGATGGAAAAATGGAGAATGAAAAACAGTTACTGTTCGCTGTTGATTGCTTGCACGAGTGATTTACATATAACTAGCTTTTGCCCGCGGTTAACACAGTTCCCCTTGCGCCTTATTGATTTGTAATAGCAACGCTAAGTTTTCCCTTTTCTTCCCTCTTTCTCCCTCACATCCCACTTTTTTTAAATAAAAATAAGCCTATGTCCGTCTCCTAGTTCCCAACTATCTCTGTACCAAAATTCATCAAAATCGGTGTAGCCATTAAAGCGTGAAGAGGTAACAAACAAACAAACTCACTTTCGCTTTTATAATATTAGTAAGGATAATACTAGCTTCCGCCCGTGACTTCGTCCACGTGGCATAGTTACTTTGGGCTAACGCTAACTCTAACCCGCGTGATGACTGATAAAAATCCTTTTCTTCCCTCTTTCTCCCCCTTATCTTACTTTTTTTTAAGTTAGCCTATGTCCGTCTCCGGGGTCCCAACTATATCTGTACCAAAATTCATCAAAATCGGTTGGGCCATATAGGCGTGAAGAAGTAACAAACAAACAAACTCACTTTCGCTTTTATAATATTATAAGTAAGAATTTTAGAAAACCAACTCATGCGCAATGCCTTATACATTTTTAACGCTGAAAGGAACGTTAAAGTTAAGGTGCTGAACACCTGGAGCATTTATTTGTAACGTTTGAGATTCACTTGTTTCTGTACAAAATCGAATCTTGAATTGTTACATTACAGGCGAATGCTCCCGGTGTGGGAGCACCTTAAGGATTGAATCGCTTATTCCAACCTTTTTTTGTCTCTGTATCGTACACTGCAGAAACAAATGAAAATAAAACGCGTGGCTGGAAAACTGATATCAACAAAATATCATGCCTCTTTAAACTGACCTGATAACTAACATTATGGTTATTAATACTTGAAACGGGTCATTTACCATGTTTGTCATTTATTTCGAGTTTCCGATATGTCGGCGATGTTGCAAACGCCATGATAAACAGTTCATCCCTGATCATAGCTTTTAAATTTTCAAACACGGTATATATCCCGTTTCAAGTGTTAATTATAATCATGTCTCTTATTAAAATTGGCTAAGCAGAGGTGAACACTCCTCACTATTCACTCACATCCCAAAAGTTGTATCCTATCAAAAACACAAATGTGAAATGAGAGCCAAGTTTAATAATAAGATATATGCTTTGGTTGTTGACTTTAACGACAAAAGAAGTGAGATCTTAATGGATGCCAAGTTCAATGGTCAGTCCTGAAATTTATTTATAACAACATAAAATATAATTTCATCTTATAACTAAGGATAATATTTAATAGCGTAAGATTATTATTATTTAGCTTATTTAGCTGACTTGGCTTGTAACTTGCGACCACTATATCAACGACATAGCTTGAAAATGGTGTTGATTTTGATATCGCAAATTAAACTAAAACTACTCTTAAAATCACTAAAATTAAGTTTATTTCTGTCAAACGACGTTTCCTATTCCGATATTGATTAAATGACACAACTTATCTAGTATAGATTGACAGCATTAATAATGGTTTAGAAAAAACGGTATTCTCGCTATTCTGAAATTAACATATTTTACCGAAAATAGTGGTTGTCAAGCTAAATCTGACTATCTTTCATCGCGATTAAAATGGTGTGGAGTGAAATTATACGTGATTAGGTATTTCATTTCAATCTACGTCTAGTTTAATCCCAAGGTTCATCAGAATCAACACCAGTTACTTGAAAATGAAATTCTCAATATCATCATCATCTACCTAGCCTATTCCCAACTATGTTGGGGTCGGTTTCCAGTCTAACCGGATGCAGCTGAATACCAGTATTTTAGATAAAATAAAAAATCTTTATTGTATAATATGAGACAATCATAGAGAGTAACTTAATAATAGCCTACAAGTTAACAGTTGTAAAATGTAAAATGGTAGATGTGACTAATCACTGACAGATGGAGCGACTGTCTATTTGGCCTCCGCAACCCAGTTAGTACTGGGTAATACGATACCCCTTGGTAAGACTGGTTGTCAGACATTCGGAACACTGACTATCTGTAAAGACTGTCAAAGATCTACAAATGACAGTCGGGATCAGTAGCTTACCGTGTTTTCCGAGGCGTGGAAGAAACTCGCTATAAAACGGGTGGTCACCCATCTACAGACCAACCTAGACAAGCGCGGCTTCACCTAAAAACCTGAGCGGCTGCTTTTATTTAGCTCCTAAAGTTCTAAATATTCATCTATACTAATAACCCATCTCCAACATTTCAAATAAGACTATCTTAACCCATTAACTTCTTGCATCACTAGCAGAGACGAGTGGATAACGTTGCAACGTGGATCTTCAGTACGTGTAACATTAAGTGGCAGAGGGGTCAACGACCGCGTGCTGTCATCTCGGGGGAAAAGTCTGTCGTAAGATATGGTAAACTTTAAAGTGAAAACATAGGGGAAGAGCTTGTGAAGTGAACAGTGGGCATAGACAAGCGTTTATAGACTAGCGGGCATAGAGAATGTTTTTAAGCGTTTTCAATTTCTACGGTGACTTTGAACAGGATTGAAAAGCTTTTTAGAAGCTTATGTTACCCACACTAATTAATATTACACTAATATTATAAATTCAGAGGTTATATGTGTGTATGTATGTTTTTTACTCTTTCATGCTCAAACGATTTTGGGCGAAATTTGGTATCAAGATATATTAAATTTGACTTAACACGTATGCTACTTTTTATTCCGGTTTAGGAGAGTGAAACCGCGGGGCGCAGTTAGTCCGATTTGTTTTTGATGTTTTCATCATGGTTGGGTCGCTAATAGACTGTCACTTTAACTAAGTCCTCTAGAGTGATGACAAGGAAAATAGTTACAGTACAAAAAAAAGCCAAGTGGATATTTTCTATGTTAAATTTTATAAGGATATTCAGTTCTGTCATGGTACGATGGATGATTTTATTAAGTCGAGACCAATATTCAAATACTATTTGATGAATCAAGAACAAACAAATTTATCAAAACTAAAGTTTTTCTGTAGTTGTAGTCATCTGCGAGTACATAATAGTTTACAAAGTTTTGAATGAGCGTTAGAAAATAATAGAAT
Source organism: Ochropleura plecta (assembly GCA_905475445.1). NCBI lineage: Eukaryota > Metazoa > Arthropoda > Insecta > Lepidoptera > Noctuidae > Ochropleura > Ochropleura plecta. The sequence continues at coordinate 19,397,071 of FR997734.1, forward strand.
AGTACAACTTTTTGAAGTGAAAACTTAAAGGAACTCTTTGTAAGGCGAACGTGCTGTTGCTTAGTACCACCACATAATGAGTGTTCGATATATAAATGGCTTTGTAATTAGAACATTTGTATTATCAAAGTGCTTCAGTGATTGACATGGACAAGCGTTCGACCTGCGTTCCTTTCCCAATTTGATCGCCGTATATTTATCAAGTGCATACCACGCTCTGCATTGCTAGAGTGGTGTCCCTCACGCTTCGTTACTCCCTAGACTCGGCGACAAGGGTTTTTTGTCTTCTCAAAGGAACGAGGAAATCTGAACATTTCTTTCCCTCTTTTTTGTCTAGAATTCGCGTCTTCTCAACAACTTGTTTTACTCAATTAGTAGGATGCTCGTTACTAGGTAATGAGTTGAATAGTTTTCTGTTTTCATAGTAAATTGTTGACTCAAGATGTCTTTGTTTTTGTTCATGATTGTTACTTGGATGTGCATTCAGTGTTCTACTAACTGTAATTGTGCATTGTGACCTTTTGTAACCTCTTCGACCCTGGTAGCAGGACAAAGTGACTTTGTTTTAGGGAAATGTCAAAAATGTTATAGTTTGACATAAGCGTTTTTTTTTAATATTCACTTGTATGTGTATAACAGGTTAAGGCACACACATATACTTTTCTTGTACTTTCACGCACTATTGTCTACGTTTCGTTCTCATATCTCCTGCCGAAGGTTTGCTGGCAGAAATAAGCAGTACCTTCGTACTACATTTTTAGGTTTTTTTCCTTTCTTGTCTACTGTGTGTACATAAATCCTTACCAATATTATAAAAGCGAAAGTGTTTGTTTATTTGTATGTTTGTTTCTTACGTCTTCACGCCTAAATGGCCTGACCGATTTTGATGAAGTTTGGTACAGAGATAGTTGGGACCCTAGAGACGGAAAAAAGTGAGATAAGGGGAGAAAAAGGGAAGAGAAAGATATTTTTTTCGATCATCACGCGGGTTAAAGTTAGCGTTAGTCCAAAGTAACTATGCCACGAGGACGAAGTCGCGGGTGTAAAGAACAGGTTCTGAAGTTATCCATACCTAATAGAAAACAAAGGACTCTCCAAATAGACGGGCGTCGTATCTAGTGGGCTACCTGACAGTTGTTGTCAAGTTTTTCAATATGCTAGAGTTGTGGATAACTTTAATTTTTTTTTCATGTATTCTTCGTAATGCCGTACATGGGTAAGTCATTCCTAAGAGCTTACATGTCAACAATTATTTTTTACCCAACTATGTTATGGTCGACTTCAAGTCTAATCAGTAATTTACAAAGAGCAACTGCCTATCTGACCTCCATAACCCAGTTAGTACTGGTTATTACGATACCTTTTGGTAAGACAGGTTGTCAGACTTTCGGGACACGTGACTATCTATAACGACTACGGAACCAACGGCTTAAAGTGCTTTCCGAGGCACAGAGGAACTTGGTATGTGACGGGTGGTCACCCATCCACAGACCAACCTAGCCAAGCGCGGTTTAACCTAAAAAAAACTTGAGAGGTGTCAAGGGACACCCAGATGGAACGAAGTTATTATTTATTATGTACAAAAAACCTGTATACACTCAACAAAAATAATCGTCGCGACACCACACTGTTCAATGCGAAATAGAAAGACAAAGGGAAAATAACTAGCTTGATTTCTATCAGAGAGAGAGACAGACAGAGTAACACGAGCACGCCGCACGGATTACAACTATAGCAAAAAGTGTCGTTACAACTTTTGGTCTTATTTTTTTCCGTCTAGCCACCTTTTGCAGCGGCTGTTATTATTTAAACACGATCTGCTTTCAATATTATGTAATAAGTCACGTTTCTTTTGATTCTCGCCACGCACGTAATGTAATGCATTCCAATGTTAGCTCGAAGCTGGATGCCAGACACTCTACGTTGAATTGTAAATGCATTATCGCGTCTGGCAGCAGCTGTTATTTAATTTAGATATTTTCACCTTCAGATGTGCGCTTGGTTGTTACATTAATAAATAATGAAACTTTGCAGACGTGTGTTGGGTTTTGGTATTGATATCTGTCGAGTTTGTTGAGTTACTTTAGGTAATTTATAGAATAAGAACACACGAGCACACAAAATCAAAACAAAAAAAAACATTGATCATACAAAGCATCGCATGCATTTATAAATTTACATATGGAACAAAAAAATAACTCGCACGTCATGACTTCGACAAGTAGGCTACTCAGCATGATGCTGTGCTATGGGAGCCCACAGCACAACGCTGGTGGTCAACCAAGTCAAGTCAATATTATAAATACCTAAATAAATAAAAAAAAACTAAACTAAACTATTGAGGTTACAACAAATCAAATAAAATAAAAGAAACCAGAGCGCCATAAGCGATATTGTAAACTAGTTATATATTGTTTTTTTTTCCCAAAGCGCCATAAGCGATATTGTAAACTAGTTATATATTATTGTTTTTTTTTTTTAATATATTGTGACCCCGTCGTTGATTCATAAAACCCAGATTTTTAATGTACCAAAAACATATTTGTTTGTTACACTATAATGTTTTATTGCAAATAATTATGTCAAGTTTGATATGTAAATCTGTTAGAGGAAGGCGCCGATGTCTGTCTCACAGTTTATTCTAGCACGAATGTTGCCGTTTACTCCATCTTTTAAAGGAAAGCATAATATTGTAGAAAAGACGAATTGTACCCACATTTATATTAATTAATTATGTTTTTTTTTTTATTTACGTTTATTTATTTTAATATTATTAAATATCCTTACTTCCTTACTAATATTATAAAAGCGAAAGTGAGTTTGTTTGTTTGTTTGTTACCTCTTCACGCTTTAATGGCTAAACCGATTTTGATGAATTTTGGTACAGAGATATTTGGAAACCAGGAGACGGACATAGGCTAATTTTTATTAAAAAAAAGTGGGATATGAGGGAGAACGAGGGAAGAAAAGGGAAAACTTAGCGTTGCTATTACAAATCAATCAGGCGCAAGAGCAAAAACTGCAGGTCTGCTTAATGTGTCATACCGAATTTAACGCGAGCGAAGCCGCGGGCGAAAGCTAGTTCTTAATAAAAACATAGGAAATATAACATTTAAAAATATAAAAATACTTGAGAGGTGTCAAGGGACACCCGGATACAACGAATTTATTATTTATGATGTACAAAAAACCTGTATACACTCAACAAAAATAATCGTCGCGACACCACACTGTTCAATGCGAAATAGAAAGACGAAACGAAAATAACTGGCTTGCTTTCTATAAGAGAAAGAGAGAGAGAGATAGACAGAGAAACAGGCGCACGTCGCACGGCTTACAACTATAGCAAAAAGTGTCGTTACAACTTTTAGTTTATTTTTTTCCGTCTAGCCCCCTTTCGCAACGCGCGATAAGGAACTTCGTTCCAATAATAGTAGATAGTTTATATTTTTTAGGTATGTTTTTTAAGAGAGAGACTTTCGTCATCATTAAGGTTTTGTCTAAGTGTAGGTAATTGAAACTCGCGTTTCATAATTTTCCTGATCTCTGAAGGTGAATCTCGAGTCCGTTTTTGTTGTACAAGTAATTGCTTTTTTTAGCTTTTTCGTGATTGTGAAGCTTTATGATTGTTTTGTTGTTAAGCTTTTTTTTTTCATTTATGTGGTTGAGATACAGGTTATTTTTGTTTTGAATATAATACACAATAGGTATATGTTTTTAGGTTGTCATATTTATGTATCTTAGGTTCAAGTTGTAGTAAATTGATAAAGATGATAGAAAGTCAATATTATAATTCAAACCCAAGGAAAAAAACCCCGCCGAAGGCGAGTCGGACTTGTGCAGCGAGGGTTTCGTACAAACTTTTAGGTAACTACTTTAAGAACCGACCATTGTTCGTCTTCGTACATCGACATAGGTGGCGGTTAGTTTCTCAACTGCAATTAAGTTTGTTATCACTTTTTTGTGATTCATCTACAAATTTACAGTTACTCTATGACATTACTTCTTGCCAACTTTCATGACTCTAAGTCAACGAAAAGAAAAGTAGTATTTATTATTATTTTTGCGAATGTCTGAGAAATGCAATATAAACGGCAATATCTTATGATTGCTTAAAGTTAGAGGATTAGATAAATAGACTTCAGTATTGGATATTAATTCAAGTCAATACTTCATCGCGTCCTTGACATAAAGAGCCATATACAGACAGACAGACAACCAAGTGATCTCATAAGGTAGGTAGCACTTAAAACCAAACAATTGCAAAGCAAACATACAAAACTTTCCTGCAGCAAAATATAATGACTAGGCCACTCAAAACTCAAATTGACAATAATCACAACAAATCTAAATACAAACTAACCAAGTCCGTAACACCAAAAAGTCCCAAAAGCCACATTAAAAAAAACAGCAAAAATCTCAACAAGAAAAAGTACATTAAAACAAAAAAGGCATAGTACTAATAACAAAGTTCGTTAAACAGAGGTGGTCGGTACTAGGAGAGCAGCAAGAATGGGAGATGTGTCCCTGTACTGACATTAGAGGCTCTAATGTCACTTTCGGGGCGAGAGGGTCTTTCACGCGTTATCGTTTCAGTTTCGGCTGGCGGGTTGATGGGGCGAATCTCTCTCCGTGGACGTTTGGCCATTTTACGGAGACAATGTTACTTACTGATGGCGAGAAAGGTGAGCAGTTTCTGTTTTGAATTAATGTGTGTTGTCTGCGGCTGTTTTATGGTCAGTGGTGTCTTTGATATCGACAAAAATGGTATCGTTTTTAGATTTGATACTTTGAATAGATACTTTAAATTTTTCTTTAACGAATTCATCCATTAATTGTCTAGCTTTTTCATAGCTTTGTTGGGGTTTAGGTATCAGGTATGAGATGCATACAATAAACAGCTTTATTTTTGACTACGTAGACTTGTAGGGACAGACAGAACAGTTTAACCGTGGGCGTTGTCAGTCGTGACTGGTCATGTCTTAGCTGCCACGGTTTATTTTAATACATCTATTTTTTTAGTTTGAGTTTTTTCATTTTGAGGCAAGGGTTGTAAAAAGACATAAAAAAACGCAATCTACATTTTTACATCCAATATTTGTGTAAAAATGTTCTTTCACTTAGGTAACATTGTGTCCCAAACAAACAAAGTAATAAAACAAATTTTCAACACGCTCGCTACAATATGAAATTCATAATGATAATTTTAGTCAGATTAATAACAATTCCACCGCACTATACAAGGTCTTGGTGAATTTATTATGAACTAGCTGCGCCCCATGGTTTCACCCGTAGACCGGGATAAAAAGCATAACATTATGTGTTAATCCAGTCCAGGGTATAAGCTTGCCGGGGTTGCGGGATGTTCGAAAGGCCCCGGAACACAAGACAAAAAAGGAAAATGTATGGGTTTTAGTCAGTAGAAGTCTGACACTTCTATCCGCCCAGAGGGGGAATTTATTTGATGATTTTTAATCAGAAAAAAAGAAATAAAAATAGCTAATTGCATACCTTCATCCTAATCAGTCCAGGTTGAGTGTAATATAATAAGTAACAAACACAAACAGACACATTACAAACTTTATAATATTAGTGTCACTGGCTTTTGGCAGCAGCGTCGTTCGCTAGAGTGTTTGCAATTATATTTAAAAAAAAAATAGTACGTGTAAATTTTAAAGCATTCGCCTAAATTAAACTAAATAGTGTTCTAGGGACCCATTAAAACTGACTTTTATTAATTAACTAGCTGTGCCCAGCGGTTTCACCCGCTGCTCACTTAGGGGTATGAAAAATAGATGTTGGCCGATTCTCAGACCTACTGAATATGCATATAAAATTTCATAAGAATCGGTCGAGCCGTTTCGGAGGAGTATGGGAACGAAAATTGTGACACGAGAATTTTATAAATTAGATTTATTGAAAAATACATATACGGCATAATATACCGCTATGCCGCTATACAACTAAAAAGGCTGAATTAAAAATAAATCTTTTTAGACACGAACCCGACCCGGGCATCGAATCCAGGCCCATATGCACCAATAACACTAAAAAGAGGTTGGTTGCAAAAAATCTATGAATTAAATTAAAGTCTTTTTAGCGTTTTTAAACCCGACCCGGGTCTGGTCGATAAATATTTTTATTCCAGCCATGTAGTTGTGGTGAATACCCTTTCGTAGGTATACTTATAAAAAAAAGAAATACATTGTAGAAATAATCGCGTAACAAACATACAAAAAAATCATTTCGAATTGAGAACCTCCTCTTTTTTTGAAGTCGGTTAAAAAGGATCAGTAACAAACCACCATAAATACAAAACCGCGGCCGTAACTGATTTTTTCACCTCAAAACCTAATAAAGCACCAACGTTGCCAATCCTAAACTAACATAAGACACTGACGCAACCACAAGCTTCAACAATTTGTTCTCTACGAGTTTCAACCTTATCGCAACTAAAACAAGGATGTTACAAAAATTGGCGGTTCATTTTGGCGCCAAACTAAACAAGACTTTCTTACGTGCTCCTCGGTCTATTTCAATTTTCGCTTCGTTACCTTGCCAGGCTTCTATCGTGTTTTATTTTTTTCTTACATGGCAACTTAAATTCTTTCGAGAGAAGTGATTTTTGTGGCTTATTTTTTTCACCTCTCTTGCTTGATGTAGTCCTAGTACTCGAACCGTGAAGGTCAAAGTGAGCGATGCTTAATGTTAATGTTTTCTTCAAAAATCTTAATGTGTTTGTGTCTGAAAGGTTGTACTTAATCAGTGACAAGGGAGGATAAAAGGTTTTTTTTTACTTGGTACTTTTTTGTATTTGAGCTTAATTGATTTTTGCACATTATTTTTAATGCATTGCACTCAAACGGCATGTATTTTGTATGACGCTGTACTGGAGCTCTTAATTTTCAACTGAAAAGAACAAAAGAAGGCGCTTGTTTTCCAGTCATTGCGATATTTTTATTTTACTTGGGATGGTACCCTCTAAGTGCGGATACTGAGGCTCAAAATCCAACTTTTTCACAAGCTTGTTTTGAACTAAAAGTTTTTCACGGGGTCGCGGCAGACCGAGGATGGGATGGCGAGTCGCCTCGAATGGCTTTCACGTTAAATGGCGGGATGAGACGCACCATAAAAAGTGGAAAAAATGGAAGAAGGCCTTTGCCCAGGCGTGGGAAAATATAAACTAATTAAAAAAGGTAGTTTTTATTTTAAATAACACTACCCTCGTTCTATCCAATGCATAATCAGCATAATGTTTTGATTGCGTTCCATAGAGTTCTACCGTGAAATGCTTTTTAACCCAAAAATTAAGTCGGTTCGCATATTATTTTTGTTATTTTGTACTTTGCTTATGTCCAGCATCTTTGGTCATTTACGAGGCCTGTGGCGACAACGCTCATTATTACATGGAAACAATGACAAACAGATGAACTGGAGACGGTAGTAAACTTTATGCCTTGGACTGATTACCTGTGCGTTGCTCTTAGCAAAAAAGAGGTTTTACTTAGACTTTAATTCTTTTAACCTCTTTTGTCCGACTGATGGGTATAAGTCTCTCCCATAATCTTCCACTGTTTCTTCCTCTGCGGATCTTTGCGGCCAATCTCTGACAAACGCCTCTTAGTTGCCACGCCTGCGTTTTCTACGCCTCCCTCGGCAACGACGGTCGAATCTTAACACCCGCTACGTGACGACTAGGTCCTTCGGTCTTGATGCATTCTACAAACATGGCCCGCCCAATCCCATTTTAACTTGAAAAGAGAAACTTGAGAAATAATATTTTTAGTGCAACTAAAATAGCAGCAATAAAAGTAACAATGGCCGACATAAAACAATGCAATCTCTGTTATTTCAATTGTATTCCTAATAGAATGTGAAGTAAAACTCTTCTTGAGCAATTAGAGTGTTCTGAAGTTGGACAGAAAACTTTCTGATTTGATCTTTTACAGTCCATGATTTATTACGAAGAGTTTTAAAGATAACCTTTTGAGAGTTTGTTAGAGGAAAACTCTATACAAGATCCGCGAATTAAATAATGTTGTTTTTTTTTCTTACGGCGAGAAATCACCAGTTTCGATTTTGAACTCTACAAACGTGACAAAGAACTCCAAGTTTTTTTAAAAAAAAAACATGTCCAAAGTCTGTCTGAAAATTAAAAACATGCTATGAATTAATTGGCTCAATAAAATAAAAAAAAAACACTAATGTGAAAGTGACATTAGCGATTTCAAAGTGGTTTTTTCTATAAAAATATGTCTTGGAAAAGTATTTGAAAGCTACATAAAATATTTTAATAGGATTTGGAAAAAAAAAAATATTGAATAGGTGTATTTTTGTTATTTAAACAAAACAACTATTTTGAGTGTACAAAGACGACATGCACACCACCACACCACACACCCAACCAATTGACCAATGAGCTCTAAGAAAAAACGTCGCGGTGAAAGAGGGCCATAAGAGCATCATTCTATGGGGTTACTTTTCATCCGTAATTTTAAATCACTTGTTATAGGGCACGGTTGCTCAACTTACTTTGTAAGTGGGTCCCAATTAACAAAATTAGTCCAAATAAAATTTGTACATAGTAATTATTTTTGAACCAATTTCTGATGACTACAGCTGTGGCGATAAAAATACTTTAACTGAAACAATAACGGATTGGCTTAATGAAAACAGGTTCAAAAGGTGTTCATTTTGTAACGATCAATCCTGAAATCTGTTCTCAAACGATTGGTCACCTGGCTGTTGCCGAACCAATTCAAATGCATTGCGGCCATACTCTGGCACACGGGCCTGAGATTGACGAGCTTTTCAATAGGGGATGAGTCTATTACCATATGCTCAACAAAAAATATCAGACATTGGAAAGACCTGGTGGAAAATCAAGAACTAAGTGCTCGTGACCTGGGAGTGGAACCAAGTACCTCTTGCCAAGAAGTAAGTAGTGCTAGCGACCTATACACCATGGAAAGCAGTAGTGTGTGGCCAAGTGGCCAAGTGCGAGTCGGACTCGCTCACCGAGGGTTCCGTACAAACTTGCGACATAAACGGCCATATCTTTTGACTGCGTAGACTTAAAGATATGATTCTACTACTCCAAGGGACCATAGACTTGCTATATATGGTTACTAGCTTCCGCCGGCCACTTCGTCCGCGTGGCATATTTCCTTTAGGCTAATGCTAACTTTATGCAGCGTGATGTTCAAAAATGAAAAATCTTTCTCTCCCCTTTTTCTCACTTTTTTAGCCTATGTTCGTCTCCAGGGTCCCAACTATCTCTGTACCATAATTCATCAAAATTGGTCTGGCCATTTAGACATGAAGACTCGACGCCTTTACTCGTTCCCGAGATAAAGGGTCTCGATAGAAAGACAGACAAATAGACAACAAAGATGATCCTATAAGGGTTAAATTTTTTCCTATTGAGGTAAAAAACCCTGAAAAAATGCAGAGTTAATTAAAATTATCATCAGCAAGAAAAACACACAAACACAGCCACAAAGTGTTTGAGAACAAAATCTAAAATTACTGTCACACCTAAAAGCTTTAAAAGGTCAGTTGGCCTCCACAAGTTTAGCTCTAACTGGGCCGGCCAGCACTCCGCCGCGGGCATAGGTCACCAGGCAAACAGTACTTTGTGAAGATTCCTTTATACGAAGCTCTTAGTTGTACTTGAACACACTAAGCGGAAAGATATCATTCATCCATAATTATTATAAAAGCGAAAGTGAGTTTGTTTGTTACGTCTTCACGCCTAAATGGCAAAACCGATTTTGATGAATTTCAGAGATAGTTGGGACCCTGGAGACGGACTCGAACTAATTTAAAAAAAAGTGAGAAAAGGGGTAGAAAGAGGAAAGAGTATTTTTTTCGATCATCAGGAGTTTTAAAGTTAGCGTTACTATACTACTGCCCAAAGTAACTATGCCACGCGGACGAAGTCACAGGCGGAAGCTGGTATTTAATAATTTCACTACTCATCATCTTCTTTTGAGTTTATTTTGTAATACTTCTATGGGAATAAATTGTAATTATTTATTTATTTTATTTATTTGGCTCACCGACAATTGAATACACAGTACAGGTTAAGAAGAACATCGAATAAACTTATTGACTAGTGTACCAATTTCTTATAGGTAAGCACATCATGCATTATATTAATGTGTTATAATAACTACTCTACAAGTTCAAAGCTTGTAGAATAGCTTTATTAAGACCTAAAACTATATTGGTTAAAATTTAAATTAAATTAACATGTAAGCCTAAACACTAAAGTTATTTTACAAGTTGTTATAAATAACGCTTCTGAAATTCGCTTCTTCTACTAAGTAATGTAATGTAATGTAATGTAATGTGTAGTAATGGCATTAATACCCTTAAAAAAGCCAAAAAGCTCTTATTTTCCACATAATTACAATACAATTTTTTGTTCTAGACCATGTCTAGAACTTTTTAGTTAGGAATATCATCATCATTTTCCTGCCCTTGTCGCATTTTATTTGGGGCCGGCGCAATACGTTTTCTTCTTTCATTCTCCCCTCCAGATGTCACAGCATCATTTACTCCTTTCTCCTGCATGTCATTCCTTACACAATCCATCCATCTTTACTATGGCCTGCCTCTTCCTCTCCATCCATCAATATTCAGATCCATCCCATCATTTTTAATTAAGGAAATATTGGGTTTGAAAGTTCCAACTTCTTAATTTTTTTTTTTAAATCTGTCATTACTTTAAAATACCACCACGAACCTAGTATTATTCCATATACAATATTTTAAGTGAGTAAATTGAGTCCTAACGTAAAATGTGATTGTGTGAAAATGCACAATGTTAAAAATGCTTGATGCAGAGCCCGTTTACTTGTATATAACTTGCTAACTTATATGTGTGATGAAAAATGGCTTTTCCCGTCCATTTCAAGATTATAAGTTTACTTACATTTAAATCATGGTTTTCCAATAAATAAGTGAAGTGGACAGCTATATATTTTGACTGCGCAGACATTTTTTTAAACCTTTATTTATTTACAGGGTTTTTTTTCTATAAAGAATATGTCACCCCGATGATTGTCAATAAATTATTTATATCTAAGCATTAATGTACCCGCAACCTTATACTCGTAAAAATAATGTGAAAGAGTGGACTGCGCAGACTTATGCCCCGTTCCAATAAACAAAAACGACTTGTTTTGCTTACGGATAGTTGTATTTTGACATAAGTCTCATAGACAGCAGAAATACTCGATATTTCCACGCGTACCTGAGATAACGGATTCCGTGGTCTTATGCTATGAAACCCCATAAAACGTCCTAGAAAATATACTTCCTTGTCCTCTATCTATAAAGAGAATCGAAAACCTCTAATCAGAATTTATTGCACATTGAAGATCGTAATCCCCAACCCCAACACCAAAGTTACACTAAAAAAAGGTTTATTACAAAAATTCTTAGATTAATTACTTCTCTGATCATCCCTTTAATGAAAAGGGTAGGGCCGGCATTAAGAGATTAATTCGAGAAAGATTCCCAAGGGAGTTTTTGTATAGAAAACCTTATTTACTTCAAGTGAGGTTCTAAGAGGGGCTTGAATTGTAAGCGGTTGGCGATTGATGATGAGGAGAAAATGTTGCGTTGCTGTTAGTGTTTATTTTTACTTAAAGTACGCTGTTTATCGTTATTGATTGGTACACCAATCAATAAAGTTAAACAGCGTAACGACTTCCTAAAGGTATGATCTTCGGAAGATGTTTGACCTACGTATACCCACCCGCGCCAAATTTTGTAACACTTTTACACACTCACGGTCTGACAGACCGAAAGTTCGAACATAACCGAACTGATAATTTACTGAATGTTGTCTCTGAAAATAGTATCGGTCTGAGAGACCAACGCGCGGAAGTTTGCAAGTTACATACGAAGGTATCATTGGTCGAAATCAGGGTGTCCAATATAATAGGGGGTTATAGGATAGTAATATGAGTTGCGTTAAAATTCTTAAAATGTTTACAGTCGCACTTAATATTTTGAATTCTCACTTTGATAAAATTTTACGAATGGCTACGTAATTTATAGTTACTATTAACCTATTAGTCATTCTGCTTAATCGGGCATTTTACACCCCAGGTCAGCTACAAACTTTACCGAACGGCGTTATGTAATGAATACTGTTAATATCTAAATGCTAAGTGATTGTTACTTGTCTCGGTCTTTTTATAGGGTTAGGCTAGGATGTATCGTGTAGTGATGATTGTTGGTTATGTGAGTCATGAATTCACTCACACACGTATAAATCTGAACTAATATGATAATCAATACCGTCCATAGTGTTCATTGTGTCAGTTGGAAATATTTTACAATATACACTTTCTCGAAAACTGGCTGGTTAGTGTATTGAAAAATGTCGTTTGATTCACGTGAGAGTATGTCACTGCTGTTCTCTACTCTATAACACCCTCACCTGGTGGCTCGGGCGGTAAATCCGGCTGGGCCGCAATGACAAAAATTCCTCACGAAATAAAATGTACTATTTTGACATAAAAATAAGTCGTCAAAAACTAAAATACCGATTGTTATAATAATTATAATAAATCATTTTATTTTCATGAAATATGGTGCATACACATCTTAAAATACAAAAGACACAGTACTTCATATTTCGCCTACTAAATCCAGCAAATTTTTTAATGTGCTATGTTTCTTATTGATTAAAAAAAAAAAAGGAATTACAAATGTCAAAATAAGAATACAAATACAGGCATGTCAAAACATGTTTGTTGAAAAATCACAATCTTAAAGTATGAATTATGTAGATATTGTCGTTTGAAGTTGTTATGTATCCACTGACCATAATAATCCTTACTTATAATATTATAAAAGCGAAAGTGAGTTTATTTGTTTGTTTGTTACGTCTTCACGCTGAATTGGCCAAACCGATTTTGACGAATTTTGGTACAGCGATAGTTGGAACCCTGGAGACGGACATAGGCTAAAAGTGAGAAAGGGGGACTAAGAGGGAAGAAAAGGGGAGAAAAGATATTATTATTTTCGATCATCACGCGGGTTAAAGTTAGCGTTAGCCCGAAATAACTATGCCACGCGGACGAAGCCGCGGGCGGAAGCTGGTATATTATAATCTACTAGCTACATCCCGTCGTTTCACGCACACCCACAACTGCCTTGCACTCCGTTATTTTAATGTATTGTTTTGTCCTAGACCAAACCTGAAGAAATTAGGGCTCAAAGTTCCAACACACAAATTTACGCCTTGGAATCGGCAACTACAGTACTTTTCCAGTCATGCGTTGTGACTGGGACTGTAGCTTATTTATTTTTGTTATAATCATTGTATCGACAATACAAAAGTGTCTGTAACTGGCATACTTGAAAGAAATGCTTTTGATTTGATTCGATTTAATTTTTTCTTGAGTATTTTTCAAGTTGTTTTTTTAAACACTTCATCAATACCCGTACTATGTAATACATGAATTATCACAATATTTTAAATGCTTAAAATTTAATTGTACCGTACATAAAGCGTGATTTTGACCAAAAAAGTAGTTTCCCATTATTTTTTATGTCATCTCGCAGTTCGACCTATGCGGTCGTTATCTGCTTAACCGGTCAATTCTTGCATTTAAGGCTAACTTATAAAATAAGCGACTGCACGCTAAGGGCACCACCTGCGGGGTACAGGCCTCGGCTTAGGTCGTCGCTGGGGGAAGACAGCAAAGGGACTAGCTAGATCTGAGTTTCATTATTTGGAGGATTTTGAATCATCGGCATCGCGGGCTGGCTCGAGCAAAGGGCCCCCCCCCCCCCCCCGTCGGAGTCGTTTCCCATTAATATTTTTTGCGTAGATAATACTCAGTACGAAAGCATGGTTGACGGTTTTGTGAAAGGTTTGTTTCCACCCTGTATATAATCGCATGAAATGAATGTTGAAAATATAATCGCTCAATGCTTTCAGTTGGGTCCCATTCAAGACGCGACTGATCGCGTTCGAGTCCGAGATTTTGTAGTTGATTTTTATTGAAGCAGGAATCGGGAATGTTATTCCGTTGCCTTTATTTTTGATTCCATACAACTGTGAAATGAGTTTTTGTCCGAGTTCAGCTCGATTTGCATTTAAACGTTTTTGATTTTTGGTACGAATTGGTTATGTTTTTGGTTTACTTTTTGGCGATAAACGTATCTTTTAAAAAAAAACCTGGTTTAATAATGGATATTACGAGTATACAATTATTGTTTCTTGGCGTCTCGGCATCTAAAAATAGTGGTATCACGAAAAATAAAAATGACCAAGAATCTACGTTAAGAAATAACTCGCGAATAGATCTATTTTACCTCGCAAATTATTATTTATTATGAGCCAGATGTGTCCCACTGCAGGGCAAAGGCGTCCCTTCTTTCATCCCATGTTTTTCTGTCTTTTGCTGTTGTGGCCCAATCCTTTTTGTGGAAGTCTAGCTCGTCACGCCATCTCCTCCTGGGCCTACCGCGTCGCCGGGTCCTGTTGTTCGGAACCCAATCGGTTGTTACTTTGGCCCAATTTTGTTGCGACATGCGGCAGATGTGGCCAGCCCAGTGCCACTTTACTTTTTCGGCTGTGTTGCCAACGTAGCAGACGTTGGCAACACGTCTGCTATTTGGGTCTTGGAGCGAAGCATACTGTTTCGTATACGGTCAGAAATTTTGATGTTTAGTATGCTTTGTTCTATAGCGTGCTGGCAGACCGCGAGTGCGGACTTTTGACGCTTTTTTAAAGACCACATTTGCGTTCCATACCTCGCAAATGTCTAAGGAAAATATTCGGAGTGGTCTACCTTCAGTAATTTGATAGGATAAAAGATGAAGAATACTTTAACTAAGAGCTGGAAACTTTACATTATATCGGGCCATCATGACTTCTAAGCCCATTGCGCTGTACCAGCGGTGCCACTGCGACTGTGGAGAAACTTCTAAACTATATGTTAGAGCCGTTTGGGGGAGAACTGCCCTAGGGTTTAAGTGCTCACAGTGTGTATATAAACGTTTCTCTTTACCAACTGGCAGCGTTAAGGAGAAGCTTTTTGTTGCCCTTTTATAGTTTAGTTAAGTCAACCGCGTTTGATAGACATTTTTAATAAATGGTGGAAGTACATGTTAAAAGATAACCAATACTTCAACTAGAACCAGATCTAAGAACCACCACACAGTAAAAGTATGTATGGACTCCTTTAAAAGTTATGCCTCTTGTAATACTGGGTTAGCCTAAGTCATAAGTATGTAATTTATTTCATAACATAAATAATGAAAATTATAAATCCTTACTAATATTATAAAAGCAAAAGTGAGTTTGTTTGTCTGTTACGTCTTCACGCCTACATGGCTAAACCAAATAAATATTTATTAAAAAAACATTTGGAATTTCACTAATAAACATGACTTGACATTTATAGTTATAAAAATATTAAATAAATGTCAAGTAAAAATAATAAAATATTTCGACAAAATCAATCAGAAATATACATTACTAGCTTTTGCCTGCGGCTTCGCTTGCGTTTAATTCGGGGTAACACAGTTCCCCTTTCCTGATTTGCAGGTACCTTCTACTTGTAGTTTTTGCCCTAGCGCCTTATTTATTGTAATAGCAAAGATAAGCTTTCCCTTTTCTTCCCTATTTCTCCCTCATTTCTCAATTTAAAAAAAAAGTTAGCCTATGTACCGAAGGGTCTCTTCAGGGTCCTAACTATCTCTGTACCAAAATTCATTAAAATCAGTTTAGCCATGTAGGCGTGAAGACGTAACAAACAAACAAACTGGCTTTTATAATATTAGTAAGAATTATAAGTTAGAATGTCATGTATTGCCGATAGTACTGAGAACGTATTCATGGAAATAACACAATGCTCGACATGGGAATCAAAAAAAGAAGAACTCCAGGACCTAATGCTGAACAATTGCGTTTGCTACCACTACACCAAGACGAAACAGTCAGAAACGAAACGAGAATCCTTTCCACCTACTCTCATAATATAAAGTAAGCTAAAAATACTTCCCCAAATTGATTAGAATTCTTTCCCAAACGTATACTTAAGCTCATCTATAAGTATTTCGGCAACTGGAATAATTTCACGAGTATATTTATTGTGAAGTACAACTATTTAGATTAAAATCCTCCAACAGACTTATTATGTTAGGGAATTGTTGAAGAAAACTTTTGAACTTGTGGAAATTTTGCATAGACGCTAAATAAAGTTGAGAATTTCGATTATTCTCCTGGCTTGTGTTGTTTTTATTCTCTTTGTGTAATTAAAGTTTGTAGTACGGGAGTAGCTAAGTTATTAGCTTGTTCTAAGCTACTATTGTAGAAGGGAACAATACAGCTTTATTAAGTTATGCTGAGAAAATACTTTGATGTCTATGAGGAATTTCCATGGAGTTCCTTATCCGTTGTTTTTCATAGGTAAATACCAATTGAAATCGTGCGTCTTTCTTTAGAAATAGAAATCATTTATTAGCTAAAAAGTAGGTATACATATTATGCTGGTAAATTTTACGACGTCCCGATTTTGCCTAATGGCATGCAAAATTATTTAAATACACATTGAGTAGACGAACATATTAAATTAAAAATTGCAAATGTCACATTAAATTAAAAATAACAAAAAATTAAACTACAAATGCCAACAACTAATGAAACAAGGCCAAAACGCAAATATTAATGGATAATATTTTTGTGTTCACCAAAAATCTTAAGGTACATCCATGTATGCATTTCTAAAATATTGATCTTAAACCCGTTTAATTGTTTTACTATAATTAAACTACTCGGCCAACAAAATATGTTACATCAAACAAATTCCAAATTAACACCAAGATATAACACTTTTTTATTGTAGTGCGCTGCAAATATTCTATTGTAACAATAACTATTTTATTCTTCCCCGAAAAATACTGATCGTGCACCAAATATTCCTGAATGTTAAAAAATGCGTAGATTAGGTTATGTTAAAACTGTGACCCCCTACGTGCCAGTAACGACTTGCATTAATAGAAAATGGATGAAATTCCAAATTAACACCAAGATATAACACTTTTTTATTGTAGTGCGCTGCAAATAATATTCTATTGTAACAATAACTATTGCAGTGCATTATCTGAAGTAAAACTAAAAAAATAAATGCTTGTTTTTAAAATTAGGTGTATTACTATTTTTACAAATTTGCAACAGTTGTTAAATAGATGCTCGTTATGACATATTTTAATTAACATATTTTGGTGCACATTCAGTATATTTGGTGGAACACAGGCAAAATTAGGTAAATGAAATGGGAATAAATTGAAGTACTTTTAAATACCATCCAATATTAATAAATTAAATTAAATCATTCAAATCTTTCTTAGGTGCTCATTTTTTCATGAACTGTAGTACTTTGGATGATCGAACGGTGATTACTCATCGGTGCTAACTGGCATTTTAATTTCTCTGGCTACGCTTTAGAGTTCAAAATTCCAAGCATTTATTTCAATTAGACCATTTAAAGATAATTAAATGACCCGACACACCCGCCAACATTAGCGACGCATTTAAGTGAGCATGACATTCTTTCAATCTTCAGGGTACCGTCGAGTCAATGAAAGTACAAAGTACTCACATATGAGAAAGTTGCTACTATAAAGCCAAAGCTGAAACGTTTCAAGAGCTTCTAACTACACCTAAGCCTTTCAAAACTAAGACACAAACAGCAACCAGGGGGTGGTGGCCCTGGCAGGCCCCTCTGCTTTACTGACATCTCTTTGAGGCACGCGTGGAACACCAACATACTAATCCTTCATCTACCTCCGAGATGTCTTCATTAATTTTTGTTCGATCGTCCATTCAAAAACTTTCATCTACCTACATCTATTTTTCGATAAAATATATCTGTAATTAGAAAAATCAGCGTCATACGTAATTACACACTTACGATTAGTAATCTCAGCACAAACAACAAACTCAAATGAAACACGAACGGCACAAAGACAATAAAGTTTGTGATACAAGAAGAAAATCTCCAAAAGATTCGTTCGGCGTTTAATCGCTTATACTTAGTATTCTATACGACAATGGCCATATATTGTGACCGGTCTGCACCAATCACGCGTAAAACCAACTTATCCAATAACGTAAGGCGGCCTTATTCCGGGACGCGATATCAAACGATATAATTCATTAGTTATTTACGGCCGTTCCCAATAACCTATCTGTCACCAGTTTTCACCTACTAACGATAGAAAATTCTATCTATCATCGGTTTTGATGTCCCAATATAATACTGATGGTTATGACAACTAACTGCCATACGCTATCTATCGATGGGAGGGGCTATCTCATAGTGTAGATAGATATTTCTATGAAATTGCAACATTATGCGTCCCAATAATCTTTTCACAGCTATCTGTCAGTGATGTCAATACTAAAGATAACCAAATTTGTCAATCCGTCGAATTGCAGGGATATGCGTTGTTTATTGTTCAAATAAATTTGTAGAAGTGCAGTGTTTTCATCATTATTAATAATGTTTGAGTCTAGTGAAAGTGATTTATCAATGTTAATGGAATTATCTGATTGGGACAGTGATTTTGAAGATGAATCTCATAAAAACTACAAGACCCGCGTAATAAACCATATGAACGAACTAAATAGTAACGAATTCACGTATAGATTTCGCTTAAACAAAACTGCTGTTGGTAATTTATAAACAGATTTATAACTTTGTTAAAAGTAACTTCAGAAAGGTAAGAACCAGCTTGAATGAGAAATATACATTCATTTAATGTTAATTACTCATTGTAATGTACCTATAGCTACTTTTAACCCTAAGATTTTATGCATTAGGCACAATGTCTGTTGCAGACTTTGTAGGAGTCTCTAAATCATCCGCGGGGCGTATTGTAGCCAATATCTGATCTGCAATAGCAAGGTTATATAGAAATTATATACTTGAATAGGAACGTATATAATAATGTCTGGTAATATTTACAGTGCTCATTATATGTAAAAAAATAAGCAGAATTCACTAAACAAACTTGATAACACAACAATAATAGCGGTAGTGTCTCTACGAGTTGAAACTTGAATTGACACTTGACTACGTTTCGTTCTTCCTTTTTACGCGGCCCAATATTTGTTCACTAAAATAATGACAATGAAACAGATAACTATGATTACCAATCTTATTTTAGCATAAAAATATCACCAATGCTTTAATTTGATCAATTTGTATTGTTTTACGAAGAAGTTATATGAAATAATATTTGTTTAAACGTTGTTATTTTTTTGTAGCTTTTGTAGTAAAAAAACGTATGGGAGGGCTGGATAGCTGAGCTTATCTACCGATGTCGATGCCTCGATAGACGTTATCGTCAATTGTGGGACGTAAAATAAGGATAGATAGAAGTCTACTATTTATCGTTCATAACAAGATATCGCTTACTGAGGATAGGATATTGGGAACGGCCGTTAGCTTTCTTGCTTATTTTAGCTTACGTAAGTACGCATTGTTACGTTCCGAGTTTATGGTTCAGTAACGCCAAGGTGAGTGTAATTATATATGTATTTTGTATGACTTGTAATTTCGCACGTGTTTTTGATATTTCGTAGGTTTTCGTTATGGGAGTAGCTCCTGCATATAAGTACAATCTGTATCTAAATTGCTGTGTACTGCCAGGGGTGTCTGTTTCTTACTGGCATGTTTGTGGAGACGAACTTCAAACCAACCCAGCCACCGCGGTAGAAACTCCGAGCGTTGGGGCTCTGCAGGACGACTCCCGGCCACCGTAGATGCGGGTCTGTGGACGGTGAGCTTCTCATTGCTCACCGTCCACAGACCCGTCTAGTGACGACAGGCCGTGTCGACGCTTGCCTCAAAGAGATCTCAGTAAGGCAGAGCAGCTGTCAGGGCTACCACCTGCCGTGGGTTGCGCGTTGTTAGAAAGAAATACAGCAGCCCTTTACTTTATATTATACTAGCTTTTGCCCGCGGCTTCGCTCGCGATAAATTCGGGGTAACACAGTTCCCCTTGCGCCTTATTGATTTGTAATAGCAACGCTAAGTTTTCCCTTTTCTTCCCTCTTTCTCTCTCACATCCCACTTTTTTTAAAAAAAATTAGCTATGTCCGTCTCCTGGTTCCCAACTATCTCTGTACTAAAATTCATCAAAATCGGTTTAGCCATTAAAGCGTGAAGAGGTAACAAACAAACAAACTCACTTTCGCTTTTATAATATTAGTAAGGAAGTAAGGATTTAGATTTTTACTAAGGCAGTAACTGTTTTAAATTTCAGGGATGCTTGATAAATCTGTGTTAATATCCTGCATTTCATATTTATTTGCATTTTATAATTATGTAAAGATATTACAAAAGGCTTAAAGCTAAGGTACAATAACGGACCTTTTAGGGCACAGCAAAAAGTATACTATAAAATTAATGTGTTACATTAAATAAATTTTTATTTTTTTAATTTAATAAGAAATATCTATAAATATATATTTTTTTTTATTATATTTTCATTTTGAATTTTTGTGTTCCCTGTATTTATATAGGGTTTGATGCTTTTCCGAATAAATAAATAATTAATAATAATCCAGCATCCATTCCTGTTAAACTGCACGGCATACCATTTCGCCGTAGAACTGCCCAAGGTACTAAACAAAAGGCTTAAACTTCGTTTAGGAAACGACTAGTCACTAAAGTTGCTCCAAATCTCTTTCACAAGAAGCTTTACTGCTAATAAAATCTAAATCTAGTGGACTGGAAAGTTTCCTTTCTAAAAAACCTTTAACTTTAAAAAGCTGGAAAAATCTCATTGTTACTCTCAACCGATTGCTTTTAAAAGCGATTATAACGTCACTTTCCAATTTCCTTAGTCAGCGTTAAAATAAAATGAATTTTCATACAAAAATATAAAATAAATAGGTATGGGTATGCCACGAGAAGTTAAATAATAACAGATACTCGGGTATAATTCAGGGTCTAATTTTATATCATCAGAGTCTAATTATTACGGCATGGTTGGCGCAGTGGCTAAGCGATTGACTGCTGTGCTGTGTGTCGCGGGTACGACCCCCGCACTGAACAAATATTTGTATGACCTATAGATAGTTATTTTGGTTACATAATTGTCAACGCACCTACGATGCGGGAGAAATTTCTAGTGTGTCAAAGATTTATAAAAAAAAACATGTTAAATCGCGCTTGAATAGGTCTCAATGGGAAACGAACCTAGGACCTCAAGCTCTGCAGTCTTGCTTGCGATCACTAAGCTAATGCGATAGTAGGAGTCGAACCTATTTATTAAGGAACAAAATGTTCCGCGACGGGTGTGTGCCCACACTAACAGGTATCTTGTTTCAGTTTGGGCAACGTTACAATGTTAGGTAACATCAAAAGATGGAGACTGACATTGTTATGTTGCCCGACTTCGCTTATCATCTCTAGCGACATTATTGTGTGGCTTAGTGCCGGTACTTTGATACAAGCTTGATTTTCTTATCGGATTTGAAATCATCAAATAACTTCTCCCTCTTTGGGCAGAGTGGAAGTTATGGTCAGATTTGTAGTGATTAAAAGCTTTCCATGTTCCTTCTTTTGCTCTTCGTGTTTCTCTCTCGAACAACCCGCAACCCCGGCATACAGTGGCCCTGACATACCCCACTGCTTTGCTGACATCTCTTTGAGGCACACGTGAAACACGAACGCGACCTGTCGTCTCTAGAAGGACGGACGATGCTCACTTACACGTTGCAGGACTCGCGTCTACGGTGGCCGGGAGTCGCGTTCGTCAATAATAGTCTTATCTTCAGTTATTCTACGATCGATGTCGTTGCCATTCGACCTTCCATAATAAGACCGTGTAAGACGAACAATTCCCATTCACAACACGTACCGTTCTCGATGGAAACCATATCTTGCGTTATTAATATCAGAAGGTTTTATTTTTTCATTAAATCCGAACTCCCTTTATTTATTCTTCTTATGTATGTTGGAAAGGGCAATGTACCTATTGTAAGTAATTGGTAATGAATAAGGAAGAATTGGGTGTTTGTTTGGCTTAGTTAGAACAAATCTATGTGGTTATACTTAAAGATAATTTTTTATATTTCATTTTCTTAGCTGAAACGTTAATTAATTAAACTGAAAACATACAACGTGTCCGGTCACGGACTAGCGATATTCTATGTGCTTATATAACAAACATTCTAGTACACGAATTTATTGATTTTCAAAAAAAATACTAGCATTTTTTTAACAAAAAAGTTTTCTTTTATTTGCATATTTTTTTGGACTTTAGATGTGTTTTTTTAAAGTTACAAAGAGGTAAGCTTATCGTTTCTTAATTTAAACGATAGACAATATTGTTGCCCTCCGAATAAACCTATTTTCGTCTCAGTAAGACCAAAACTGAAAGATATGATTATTTTTTGTACACGCATAGAGAATATCTGAAAATAGCTGCCAAAAAGCAGGGAAGTGAATTAGACCCAAGTGTGTATCGTAATAGTATATTAATACACTCGTCACATAAGTATCTAGAATATTGCTAGTCCATGACCGAACACATTGTAAATTAAAAGATGAGAATTCATCAAATAACTTCCTCTGTTCTAGGCGGAGCGGAGAGGAGTGTTAGGTTTTTACTGAATAAAACCCACTCATGTTCCTTCTTTTGCTCTTTATGTTCCGGGGCCACGGTATCTCTTTCGAACAACCCGTAACCGATGAATAACATGATGAGTTGAAAAGCTCAATTAATAATAACAGCCAAACGGGTTTTAACCGCGGTTGCTAGTTGGCCTGACCATCAGTACATAATTATCGAGTTTCGTCCGTGCTTCGGAAAGCAACTGAAGCTGTTGGTCCCAGTTATCATTCGTAGATGTTTGACAGTTCAGGCAATCCGTGGCTCAAAAGTTTTTTTTTAATATAACCTTGCCCTACACTAGGAATTTCTCCTGTATCGTGGGTGCGTTTACAAACATTTTAAACTCATATACACAAACAGCCAGACCTTGAACAACTATCTGTAGGCCATACAAATATTTGTTCCGTGCGGGAATCGAACTCGCGACACGCAGCGCGGCAGTCGATCGCTCAGCCACTGCGCCAATCGTGTCGTCTAATAAGATAAGATTGGCAACCATTCTTGTCGAAGTGTACCGTATTATCTAGTACTAACTGGGTTGTAGCGGTCAGATAGGCAGTCACGCCGTGTACAAATACTGGTATTTAGGAAGTCAATCCCAATAAAGTTGAGAAAAGGCTAAGCAGTCTGTTCATTTTATCATAAGTCAATGATTTTGTGAATTTGAAATATGAACTTTACCTGGCTGACTTCAACCTATTTTTTCTAACGAAAAGAAGATATTTTATTGGCTCGAATAACGTGTAAGTAAAACTGATGCATTCAGGTGAAATAATTTTACTGAACTACTAATAGTATTACTAACTTTAACTTGCGGCTTTCTTAAATCGTCAATGTTTTTATAATTAACTAGCTTTTGCAAGCGGCTTCGCTCGCATTGAATTCGGGGTAAGACAGTTCCCCTTTCGTGATTTGCAGGTACCTGCTACCTTTAGTTTTTGCCTTTGCGCCTTATTTATTGTAATAGCAATGATGAGTTTTCCCCTTACTCCCACATTTCTCACTCTTTTAAAAAATAAATATAAATAGCCTACGCCTGTCTCCAGGGTCCCAACTATCTCTGTACCAAAATTCATCAAAATCGGTTTAGTCATTTGGGTGTGAAGACGTAACTAACAAACAAACTCACTTTCGCTTTTATAATATTAGTAAGGATTTACTGTTTTTACTTTTTATATTGTAATTAGTCTGTAAGCCTTCTTAAAAGTAATAAAATAAAATTACGTAAACCAGTAATGCTATACGCAATTTTAATTGGAGAGATCAAAAATTATTTCCTTAAATGCAGAAAGCAGATAATCAATCATTTCCTTTATGTTCTATAGCTAACATAAAAAACCCAGATACGTAGCATTTCTACGTAAAAAGCATCGAGATTCAATTCCGGCATAAAAGAAATTTTCTCTGCGTTTTAGATTTTTTTTCCGTGTTCATCGAGTCATTAAAATCGTTCGCAATAAGAGTGTCCTTTTGAGGGAAAAATATGAAAGAAACGTGTAAAGAATTATTGCTTAAATAAATTGTTTGTGCAACTTTTATGTTCAATCCCGATATTTAGCCGAACGCTATTGGTAAATGCGAAAATAAAATTTAACAAAAATGTAGATTTTATAGCTTAGTCGACTGTTATTCGTTTACTTTTAATGTCTTCTTAGCTGTGATAGTATTGCTTATGAAATCGTTATTATATGCTACTAATAAGTAATTAACTAAGAAGTATCTGGAGCTATAACCACAGGTAGCTTGGACCCTGCTCCCGATACCGGCGGAAACTATTTTTATATTTTTAAATGTTTTCTATATATTTTTTGTAAGAATATGTGGGAAAAATTTATAAAGGTAAATGAACTAACTAAACAGAAATTGATTCATTAAAGAACAGGACACTTTAGTCGTACTCCTCCTCAGCGCTGTAATGCGGATCCTTTCTCAGAAGACTTGCAATAGGTACTGCCACGTTTCTGCATTTTCCAAAAAAAGAAGCCAGCCCTCAGGTCACAAAGCGTGTCAACATTGTAAATGAATAGCTTTATGGTTTTATTATTCACCACCTACGAAAAACTGTTCATTAATTTACTTTTTTTAGGGTGGCAAATCATCAAATAACTTCCCCCGCTCTGGGCGGAGTGGGGGGCAGTGTCAGACTTTTACTGACTAAAACCCACCTATGTTCCTTCTATTGCTCTTTGCGTTCCGGGGCCGCGGTATCTTTTTCGAACAACCCGCAACCCCGGGCCATTAATTTACTTGACTGGGAATTTGATACAAATTCTGTTCAATCTCTGAATTCATTCCTTGAGTAGTGACTATTAATACACAAGCATTTATAGAAGTGAACAGAAGATATCTTTCTTAACACTTGTTTTGCTTCAAGCCCATTCAGAAAAACACCGGCCTCAACACTGAGGGTTCTGTACTAACTTGCAACATAAACGGCCATACCTTTTGACTACGTAAACTGAGGGGTAGCGACTGATTTTTTCACACTAAGAGACCACAGACTTAAGTATATGGTTTTAATTTCAACTTAATAACTGAAACGCATTCCCCGAGATAAAGGGTTTTGACAGACAGACAGATAGACAACAAAGTTATCCAATAAGGGCTCCATTTTTTTTTCCTCTTGAGGTACGAATATTTTTACATTGATTCTAAATTGGCAAATTACCGTACGAGCTTTCAAAAGCACCTATAAAATTCGTCCTCAATAGGACGAATTTTCAAAAACCTTTCTTAAGTTTCTTCCTTCCTACCTTCGATAAAAAGAGAAACTCTTGTGCGAAATATCGTGCATTTCACACTACGTACCTATGTCTGTTGTGAACTTACGTAATTTTTAGTTAGATCCTCAATTTTAGTCCTCAGAACTTTATTTTAAAGTTGCTTTTCACTAACAACATAGAGTTTAAACGTGATTATTTTACCGTCATGTTTCTTTATAAATATAGGATTAGAAACAACACTTATCTGACCTATTTTTGCTCGCTAAAAATATACCAGAGGGTAATTGACCTGTCAATTGGCTGGTAACCACTAGAGTAGGGGATTAGTGGCTGTAAATAGACGTGTGGTACCTTTTTCTGCTCTTTGTAGGGTAGTTGGACATCGCCTCATTAGTTTGTCACTTTGCTGTTTTATGTGGATGGGTTTTTCTGCTTCATTTGATGGTCAGTGGGCACTTTGGTCCATGGAAAGTTTGGCTTTGAAAAATGGTGTTGGGGTATTTAAGTTTTATGATGGTACTAGCTTTTGCTCGCGGCTTCGCTTGCGTTAAATTCGGGGTAACACAGTTCCCCTTTCCTGATTTGCAGGTACCTGTCGTTTTTGCCCCTTCGCCTTATTTATTGTAATAGCAAAGCTAAGTTTTCCGTTTTCTTCCCTCTTTCTACCTCAATTTTTTTTTTAAATTAGCCCATATCCATCTCCAGGGTCTTCAGAGAAAGTGAGTTTGTATGTTTGTTTGTTTGTTAAGTCTACCTACACCGATTTTTATGAATTTTGGTTTGACCGATTTTGAAAATTCATCAAAATCGGTTTAGACATTTAAGCGTGAAGACGTAACAAACAATCAAACATACAAACTCACTTTCGCTTTTACAATATTAGTAAGGATTTGACAAAAACAATTACGGAACGGAGTTTGAAAATCCTTTAAAACCTGTCAAGATTTTTAATCTGAGGAAGGACTTGCCGAGATGACGAGATGGCGACATGACCTGGATGCACACTACGATGGCTGGTTCCAGGTGAAGCACGAAGAGAGCACCTGGAAAGATGAAAATGGAATGCTTTTGCCCAGTAGTGGAAAACAACCGCCTAGAAAAAAAATACCTTGTACACGTACTCGAAATACTGGGTGTCAGCGAAGATGTGTGAAAAAGGCTTGATTTTGTTTTCTTTTGCCTGCAACATCTGCTAAGGTAGGTTGAATATTTCAAGTTTTTAATATCATTTTTCATACTTTTAGTACCTAGTTACTCCTTTCATTTACTAGCCTACGTTGGGTACCACTGCTGAGCCAAGGCCATCTCTTTCTCCTTCCACACCTCTTAAACCCGTGCAATTTTTGGCCATGTAAGCCCCGCAAACATCATCATCGTCACACGCCGTCTTCGCCGCGGTTGACCTCGACGGCGGCATCCCTTCTCAGGCATCCAGTGTGTACCCATCTTTTCTGGTGCATCCGTGCGACGTGGCCTGCCCACTCACACTTCAGCCTGGCTGTGTTGTCTCCAGCATCAGCTTCTTCAGTTATAGACCGCAGTGGTGGTGTTTCTAACGCGATCTGTTCGCTAAGCCCTTGTTACGCTCCGATAGCTTTCCAGTGCCTTTCCTTAGTGAGGTTCATTTAAAACAAACCTAAAATTTGAACCTTGTTAACGTTTTCGAGAGCGAAATTTTAAAATAATTACTCTCCGAAAATATGATTCCCTCAATCCTGATTTTAATGTCTTTACCTCTCCGTCTCCACAAAGAACAATTATTACTTTCATTACAAGCCGATATTATAATAACATTTACGTACCTTACAAAATCTACTTTACTTTACTAATTATAACAAAATTTAATATTAAAATAATTTCGCGTGCCACGTCACGCGGTAAGGGGTTACCTATAACTAATCTAAGTTTAACAAAGCTTTGTAATTAAAACTTTGGGTTTAGATGAGAACAATCGCTCGCCCGCGGCATTCGTTCCAGTGATTATTCTCTTGAAATGGTAATGAAGTAAGCACTTAGAACGTTTTGTGAGACAGATCGAAAATTGTGATTTTATAAGACAAGTTACTTAAGTCATGAGTCTCCTCCTCGGATAGTTTTTAAGGAGAAATTGCTGCCCTATTTATTTTTGCTGGACAGCTGGTTCGATTGCCAGGTTGAGCTAAGTGATATTGAATGTTATTGGGTTGATGGAATAAGGCTCGCCTTCTTTTGCACTTAACCATAACTTTTAAAATGTCTACTTTATATAAGGCTCTGCTCTGCCGAGCCTTTCGGGGATAATAAGCCTTTTTGCGGATGGGAAATCATCAAATAACTTCCCCCACTCTGGGCGAAACGGGGGGGAGTGCCAGGCTTGTACTGACTAAAACCCACCCATATTCCTTCTATTGCCCTTTACGTTCCGGCGCCGCGGTATCTCTTTCGAACAACCCGCAACCTCGGCAGGTGGTGGCCCTGGCAGGCCCATCTGTTCGGCTGACATCTCTTTGAGGTGCGCGTGGAACACTAACGCGCCATCAACACGGCCTGTCGTCAATAGACGGACGGACGGTAAGCTACCCATTGCTAACCGTCCACAGGCCCGCATCTAAGGTGGCCGGGAGTCGTCTCGCGGCGCCCGACGCCCGGGGCGTCTCCCGCGGCGCCCGGCCACCTCCTTCGCAGCATGACTGGTTCGCAGAAGGACCTCCTTCTGCGAAGCATGAATGCGGAATGAATGCGGAATGGGAAGCGGTCACCTGACTTGCTTTTTGCTCTTTGCACGCTTCCCATTCCGGACTATAAACCTGCAGTTATGACTACTTTGTATTTGTTTGACACCTAGATTATTCATCATTCTAACCTATAGCTTTGATTCATCCAAGCAAAAAAAAAGGTTTCTCAAATAAATCATTTACCGGGGTGGCGGGTGGTTCCAAAAAGATATTGCTGCCCCGGAAAATAAAGGGCAAAAGAAAGAACACACAAAAGAGTTTTAGTCAGTAAAAATCTGACACTTCCTCTCCGCTTTAACCATTTGATGACTTACCGTAAATGAGAATCGTTTGAAAAACATTTACTTTAAATAAATGTTTTTCAATTCTTCAAAGGCCACTTTCACCAGTTTATGCAAATCTAAGTCATGTCCTTTCCTTATAACGCTGCGTTATTGCCGATTTAAAATTTATCTTGCCTGCAGCTACCTAACTGAAAATGGCTCGAGAAAGATTTATCAGCCGGCCGTCCGATCTCCGGCCGGAGCCGGTACTTGAATCATAACTTCATTTGTCTATCCGGTTTTGACGACGCGATCCGGCGACAATACGGTTGGCTACGGTTTCCTTCTGTATTTAATGGAATGATTTACTTCTCACAAGATTTGGCTTCGTGTAGATCGGAAGGTAACAGTTAATATAAGATAGATAGATAGATAAATCATTTATTTGATGCAACAAAAGACACAATACAGGAATCAACAAACTGAGAAAAAAAAAGAAATAGATTAAAAAATTAAAAAAGGTAGAAGTTAGATTGACCCATAGACATTTAGACACATCACATACATTTATAACGGTCGCCTACTACTGGGCAGTGTGTGTCTCAAGATTGCACCATATGGGAGTCCAGCTCAGCATAATGCCTGGTAGACTACCTGACGCTGGTATTCTGCTGAATCCTGCTAGTGACACACGGATGTCGAGAAAACGTAGTGATCTAAAAATAACAAAATACGACATTGTGCGGCGAATATTAAGAAGGTGGGTAAGTACCCACATCTAAACTGACATGCATTTAAAATTGACAGAAGGAAAGATTTCGAATATAAATATTTGCAGCGCCGCCGATTAGATTACTTGACTATCACAGTATAGGTAATATTTATATGTAATGAATGACTGTTATTTAAGTTGTATGGAGTGTGTCCAGTATGTGTGTGTACAAGTTTACTTGTTGGTGTAGATATCATTGTGTTCGGTTTTATTACAATGTACGGTGAGTATAGTTTAAATTGCTTTATGCGTTACATTTTTCACAGTTGCCTTAATGTCTGTTGTCAATTGGATAAATTGAGCCGCCAGGACCAAAAAACCCTTTATATTATGGAAGTGTTTGTGACGGTCAGGACCAGTTTCTTCTGAGAGTCGATTAGATACTGCTGCAATCGACTTCTAAAGGTACCAAGTGTTTTTAATTTCCTTATCGGCGGGCAATGTTGTTCCAGCATTTGGACGCGGCTTACCTGAAACTGCCTCTCAAGGTTGCCGCCTTGTGCATTTCTGTACTTCTTCTTCAGGTTGTTCGAAAGAGGTACCGCGGCCCCCGAACACAAAGGGCCAAAGAAGAAACATGGGTGAATTTTAGTAAAGGGAGTGTCAGACACACTCACTTCCGCTCCGCCCGGAGTAAGGAATAAAAATAAAAAGGGATTGTAGCAGGTGAAGTTCTGTAGTTTTTCCTACTCCCCTAGAAAAAAAATGTGTTAATTGACATCAATTCATTGACCCAAACTTGACCCAGAACACTGAACAAGTACTCATCGAAACAAAATAAAATGAAAAAAACAGAATGTTAGCGCTCTTCGTTATTTTCAATGATTCTTTTCAGAAATTACTTGAACGAGGAAAAAGGAATGTTTTTCGCTTATTTTTTCCCGCTGATGTTTGTAAATAATCGAATCCTGTTATGATAACAATGTGATCTTCATTTCACCTTAATTACTTAGTACACGATAAGGAAGGAAGAAAGAAAGAGGATTTTTGTATTTATTCTTTAGAAGAAGATCGTACTAATTAATAGCAGCCACACAGGTCGATCTTTAGGTTAAGCCGCGTTTGCCTAGGTTGTTCTGTCGATGGGTGACCATGACCGTTACATACCGAGTTTTCTCCGTGCCTCAGAAAGCACATTAACGGCCGTTCCCAATAACCTATCTGTCACCAGTTTTCACCTACTAACGATAGAAAATTCTATCTATCATCGGTTTTGATGTCCCAATATAATACTGATGGTTATGACAACTAACTGCCATACGCTATCTATCGATGGGAGGGGCTATCTCATAGTGTAGATAGATATTTCTATGAAATTGCAACATTATGCGTCCCAATAATCTTTTCACAGCTATCTGTCAGTGATGTCAATACTAAAGATAACCAAATTTGTCAATCCGTCGAA
This sequence comes from Ochropleura plecta, assembly GCA_905475445.1. Classification (NCBI taxonomy): domain Eukaryota; kingdom Metazoa; phylum Arthropoda; class Insecta; order Lepidoptera; family Noctuidae; genus Ochropleura; species Ochropleura plecta. Next base: position 19,427,613 of record FR997734.1, read on the forward strand.
TTGCAGGGATATGCGTTGTTTATTGTTCAAATAAATTTGTAGAAGTGCAGTGTTTTCATCATTATTAATAATGTTTGAGTCTAGTGAAAGTGATTTATCAATGTTAATGGAATTATCTGATTGGGACAGTGATTTTGAAGATGAATCTCATAAAAACTACAAGACCCGCGTAATAAACCATATGAACGAACTAAATAGTAACGAATTCACGTATAGATTTCGCTTAAACAAAACTGCTGTTGGTAATTTATAAACAGATTTATAACTTTGTTAAAAGTAACTTCAGAAAGGTAAGAACCAGCTTGAATGAGAAATATACATTCATTTAATGTTAATTACTCATTGTAATGTACCTATAGCTACTTTTAACCCTAAGATTTTATGCATTAGGCACAATGTCTGTTGCAGACTTTGTAGGAGTCTCTAAATCATCCGCGGGGCGTATTGTAGCCAATATCTGATCTGCAATAGCAAGGTTATATAGAAATTATATACTTGAATAGGAACGTATATAATAATGTCTGGTAATATTTACAGTGCTCATTATATGTAAAAAAATAAGCAGAATTCACTAAACAAACTTGATAACACAACAATAATAGCGGTAGTGTCTCTACGAGTTGAAACTTGAATTGACACTTGACTACGTTTCGTTCTTCCTTTTTACGCGGCCCAATATTTGTTCACTAAAATAATGACAATGAAACAGATAACTATGATTACCAATCTTATTTTAGCATAAAAATATCACCAATGCTTTAATTTGATCAATTTGTATTGTTTTACGAAGAAGTTATATGAAATAATATTTGTTTAAACGTTGTTATTTTTTTGTAGCTTTTGTAGTAAAAAAACGTATGGGAGGGCTGGATAGCTGAGCTTATCTACCGATGTCGATGCCTCGATAGACGTTATCGTCAATTGTGGGACGTAAAATAAGGATAGATAGAAGTCTACTATTTATCGTTCATAACAAGATATCGCTTACTGAGGATAGGATATTGGGAACGGCCGTAAGCTGTTGGTCCCGGCTATTATTTGTAGATCTTTGACAGTTGTTACAGATGTCAGTAGTCAGTGCCCCGAAAGTCTGACAACCAGTCTTACTAAAGGGTATCGTATTACCCAGTACTAACTGGATTATGGAGGTCAGATAGGCAGTCGCTCAATATAAAATACTGGTAATCAGTATTTTTTAATCTTATGATTATTTTTCTTTTGTTTTACCTTATTTTTTTTTAATAACTAAATGTAATTTACATTTTTTTTGCATGGAACATCATTCCATTCTGTGTCTAGAGAAGGGCGGTGGGTGTAGGTATTTGATGAATCCGTAATTAAATTTTTGACTTTTCTTTCGTCATTTTATCTACAACTTTGTCTAATTCACTGCTTATCTGTGTCCCGGTCATTATTAACTTAATCTGTTCAAAGTTCAAGTGAATTACTTCTAGACAAGCGTGATACACTCTTGGACGCATCATTGCATCATATCAGATGAGTTGCGCACAATTGGAAGCCTATCCTACTAATATTATAAACGTGAAAGTTTGTATGGATGGATGGATGTATGTATGGATTTTTGTTACTCTTTCAACGTAAAACTACTGAATGGATTTTAATAAAACTTTACAAAGCTTATACATCAGAATAACACAGGCTACAATTCATAAAGATATATTGTATTTTCTATCACCACACCAATGAAACCGCGGGACTCAGCTAGTGTAGTATAAAACCATTACGGATGTTTTTTTTTACAGGTTGGAAGTCCGTGCCCTACACAGGGTTGTGACCGTCGCCCCCTCCATGCCACCATAAGATCGCACCGGAGGTCTATCCGCTGAGAGCGTGAGAGGGCGTCCGCGTGCCATATAGGTGCGCAATACGGATGATAGAGCGTCAGTTTATACATACAGTGTGAGTCTTTATAATGTGCACAAATTGAAATGAGAGAATCTATGCTTAATTTTATCGACGGAAAAATATAAAAAAAAAATCTAAATATTTTTTACATTTAGATTTTTTTTACATTTTACATGGAATTTTAAAAAAAAATGTTTGCTACTGTGACCCCATCGTAAACAAAACGCCGTAACTTTTAAACTAAATGATCTATTACGACGAAACAAACTCCATAATGATTAGAAGTAATTAGGCGTCCTCATAAAATGAAAATTAGGTCACAGTAGCGAACAATTTTTTTTAAAAATTCCATGAAAAATATAAAAAAAATAGTTTTTTTTTATATTTTTTTAGTCGATAAAATTAAGCATAGATTCCCTCATTTCAATATGTGCACATTATAAAGACTCACACTGTAAACACCGATACTGTAATTACAAAATAAATCGCACCTTCATTATTATGTACAGTGCGCTGCATCAATTGGGACTTAAATTGAATACAACAGGTATACCCAAATGATGCAGCACACAGTACATACATATACTCTGAAAACATAACATTCTTTTTAAAACACAAAAGCATAAACCAACGACGAAAGTAAGATCGCACTTGTCTAGATTCACCCTAATTTCCCACATTTCAGAAAAAAAATTCACACTCTCTCCGAGACTATGCAGATGGCGAGTTGAGCTAGGCTATACGGGATCACAAGGGCCAGGGTGAACCTTTGTCGTACAATGGACAATACGAGCCCCGAATAAAAAGTAGTTGAACTACCCTCCTACATTGACACGTACGAAGGACTACTGATGTATAGCCTTGTTACTAGCTTTCTTTTGTTGAGGTCCAGACAAGATTTTGTGATTACGTGAGAGGAGTGCGTAATAAATTCTTATATTTGCAGCTCAATCTGCTGTTAGTAGCATGTGACTAAAAGAGTAATTGGTTGTTGATGGATTGAGAGGGAGAGGAAGGTAAATGAAAAGATGGATGGATTGTGTAAGGAATTATATGAAAGGGAAAGGAGTCAATGATGCCGTGATGTGTAACAGGGGAGAATGGAAGAAGAAAACGTGTTGCTCCAACCCCAAATGGGACAAAGGCGGAGGTATGATGGGATCATTTTACTGTTAACGAACCTAGACGAGGCGAGCGTACTAGATGCCTATCGTCATAGGAATTATATGTGAGTTTATATAATTATGGAGGTCTAGAGTTGCATATATACAGTATGGTATGTACAGGTTAAACGAGGGACTTATTGAGGGAGGGTATTCAGTATTCGATTCTCGTCCCAAATATGTAAAAAACCTATAACCTTAATTTCTGACGTAATTGTCCAATAAAATACATTACTCATGAACACTGAGCGCGAGAGAAGTAAACATGTAAACAGTGAAGTAAATCACGCGGCAAAATACCTACGCGCCGATTCTAACGAAAAGGCGTCCTAAGCCAGGTTTAAAGTATGAAGGGAAAATGGATTATACCTAAAGGTCATTGACATGCACACATGTTCTGCGATAGTATTAAATCGCTAGCGCAAGGGTATATACACGTTGCGAGACTTATGCGAAATTTTTGGTATGGTTCTGTCTTTTATTTATTAGTGTTTTTTTTTTGTTCATATTTTTATTAGTATCATGTAAGTATGCACTATTGTGGGTTTGAATACGTCCCTCGTTTAAACTAGCATACTGTATATATAGAATAGCAGTATTAAAGACTAGACTCTTTCTGTAATATCCCTATGGGGTCGTCCTATCAGGATAAAAAATATGCTACAAGTTAATCCAGATTATAAAGTAACTTAGTTATAAAATTTGAAACGGGATATTTAACATATTTACTTTTGTTTATAAAGTACCTGTTTACCAAATTTCATCCGAATCCGTTCAGTAGTTTTTGCGGCAAAGAGTAACAAACATCCATACATACATTCTGACCATCTTTCTCATATTATTAATAGAATTTGGGCATGTAGACGCTTTTAGAACTACATAACGTGAACATAAATGTATCTTTGAGTCATTTGGCCCAGCAATATCGGCGTAACCGTTCATTCAGTTAGTAAGGCCGATGTATAAAATCAGTTTACAACATCTCGTTTCCGTGTTTTAGGATTTCCACAACATTTCAACCTGAAACTCTTTGTGTTTCCAAACTATTATCACATTAACAAACCATATAACATCGCGCCAGTAATCCCTTAAGGGCTAGACAAGAGCGAACTAACAGCAGTTTCATCCACAAATTCTCAATTTAAAATCCCATGTTATAATGCGAAAAAAAGGTAATCGTGTTCCACCCGCGCCTCAAAGAGATGTCAGCAAAGCAGATGGGCCTGCCAGGGCCACCGCCTGCCGGGGTTGCGGGTTGTTTGAAAGAGATACCGCGGCCCCGGTACGTAAAGAGCAATAGAAGGAACATGGGTGAGTTTTAGTCAGTACAAGTCTGACACTCCCCTACGATCCGCCCAGAGCGGAGGAAGTTATTTAATAATTTCCCATCCGCATAAAAAGCCGCTACAGATTTATTATAAAAAAAAACAATAACTATTTGCCTGACCCAGGAATTGAATCCAGGGCCACATGGTCGGCAGTCCCACTAGCAACCACTACACCAAAGATGCAGTAGATTGCCAAAACACACGTTAACGAAAAGCTACACGCGTGACAAGACAATAACGTATACAAATCGAAGTAGTTTACCGTTTCGTATACAATAAACCCTCGTCAAAAACTTTTAATTGAAAATGACGCCAAACAATTTGCAAGAGATAGCGTATCATCAGGAGTTCACTATGAAACTAATAGCACCTGCTGCTAAAACTGTGATAGCTGGCGACGTGATGTGTACACAATGGCCCATCTTGGGCCATATTGGACCTTGACGAAAAAGTAATTATGACGGACCAGGCGATAGAGGTGTACTGATCGATGGTGTACTAGATGTGTTTGGCATAATCGCGTAGACTACACACTGAGAATTGGGTAGAAAATTAAAAAATGTAAATCATTTATTTCAATTAGACCATTAAAAGCACTTTTGAATGTAAAAAAAATACTAAACGCTAAAGCTACAGTCCCGGTCACAAGACATAATAATTTGTGAAAGTACAGCTGTAGTTGCGCATTCCAAAGCGTTGATCTCTATGGAGAAGAATGGGCAATAAACTCCATGGAGAAAAAGTCAAAATGGTGATAAGTGTGTCAAGAGCTTAGTCATTTAACCATTGACGGGAGTGAACACCCGCCCCACAATCCTTACTAATATTATAAAAGCGAAAGTGAGTTTGTTTGTTTGTTACCTCTTCACGCTTTAATGGCTAAACCGATTTTGATAAATTTTGGTACAGAGATAGTTGGGAACCAGGAGACGGGCGAGTAGGCAAATTTTTATTACAAACAAGTGGGATATGAGGAATAACGAGGGAAGAAAAGGGAAAACTTAGCGTTGCTATTACAAATCAATCAGGCGCAAGAGCAAAAACTGCAGGTCTGCTTGGTGTGTTATACCGATTTTAACGCGAACGAAGCCGCGGGCGAAAGCTAGTGCTTTATAAAATTAAATTTATTTATTTTGTTGTAGCTTTAATTTTGTGTTTTTAATTATGCTTTTATTTTATGTATTTAATGGTGCTTTTGCTAACATTTTTGTAATTTATTTTATCTAGATTTTCTTTTATTATTACAACGCTTGTTAAACCAAAATGTCTCATGGTTTTATCTGTGGAAAACGTTGTTGATATCACATTTGTAAATCTATTGTTATTCTTTATTATGCTTTATATTGAATGTGTTAGTGTTTGTTTTTCCTAATAAATAAAATAAATGTAGGCATCTATGTAGGTTTTTTGTACGGGTGGGAAATCATCAAATAACTTCCCCCGCTCTGGGCTGAGCGGGGCGGTAGTGTCTGACTTTCTTACTGACTAAAACACACCCATGTTCCTTTTTTTGCCATTTATGTTCCGAGACCGCGGTATCTCTTTCGAACAAACCGCAACCCCGGCAGGAGACTACACACTGAGAATTAGGCAGAGAGAGTTAAAATAAAGTTAAAATGGTGATAAGGGTATCAAGAGCTTAGCCATTTATTTGCTGACAGGACTAGACACTCGTCTTGCACTGTTTCATAAATGTAGGTACCTATATAAGTATTTCTTTTATATTTTTACTAGCTATGCTTATCGGTTTCACCCGCTGGTCAGGGGTCCTTTTCACTTAGGGGTTTGAAAAATCGATTTTCAGACCGATTCTCAGATCGTCGATCGTCGATCAGTCTCAGAATCGGTAAACATCTATTTTAATATAAGCTCACAAAATTTCATACAAATCAGTCTAACCGTTTTGGAGGAGTTTGATAACAAACACCAGGGGGCTTAGACAAAGTAACAATTTAAAAACGATAACGAAGTTAGAAATTGTTATCGCTCAGCCGTCACTAATACATTTTCAACTTTATACGCGCGTTTAATAAAGTTGAAAATCTATTGACGTTTACATTTCGTTTTTGTTTGTTTCGTTCGTTATCGCTCAGCAGTCTTTAATAGATTTTCAACTTTATGCACTAGGGTATAAAGTTGAAAATGTATTAGTGACTGCTGAGCGATAACGATTGTCGTCTGCTGCCGACTGCTGTTTGGCTAAAGGGCCTGGATACGAGAATATTATTTATTAGGTGTAAATTAACTCCCTAGATTACTAAAAGTACTGTCACTCCTCCTCGCTGAAATCCAACTAACGACTATCTTAAAAGGATTGCTTTTATCGATAAGATCATTGTGTCACCCTGGTGTATAATTGCCATTTTTTGCATTGATACGTGTCATTTATATATGGTGTATATTTAGTAGTATTTATATCTATATAACGTATATCGTGGTATAGTAAAAAAATACTATATTAATAGAATAGAACTTTATCTAGCAAATATGGTTAATATGCAAAAGTTCTTAAAAACAATCAAAGCTTTGCCACATTTTACTCAATACTCAATATCTTTATTGCTTTACCATAATGTGTACTTAGGTGTTAGTTTATAATAATAACCCCTCGATTGCTTGCGAAAACCAAAAAGGCGCCGAACTTTGCTCGTGGAAACAATTGTTTCCAAGTCTTCATTTTTGTTAAACGACTTAAAACTCTATTAATATGACGTTAGAGTCCTTTCAAAACCTCTTAAAATCATGGACTAGGAACAGATCTACCGAATGAACGCAAGTTTATAACACCCATAGACAAAATTATATTTAATCTTTTGAAGTGAAATTGAAGTCACCATTTTATATAGTTTTCGTTCGGTTTTACATTTCTTTTTTATCAAATTATTAAGCCTTTTATGGTTTTTTTTTTATTAAAACGATGAAATAACTAAAATACTTTATGAAAATTTAAAAAACCAGTACACTTATCGATCTTATTTTGCTATAAAACCTTATTTTAATAGAAGTAGGCAATATACTTGTTCTCAAACTTTCTAGTTATTTATAAATATAATTATATTAAGAACTCGAGAAATAATAGACTAATATTTATTGTATAACTCATTGGCTACACAAAACAGTATTTTTATTACAATAAAACCTATCCAGTCGGTAGTAAATTAAGTTTTTGTTACCACATGTCACAGCGCGTTACGCGAAAGAGTGCGCCGAGCAAAGTTCGGCTTTTTGGTTTGGAAACGATCGTTTCCAGAAGCAACCGAGTGGATAAGATCATTATGGACCCTGTAGGGCCCAGCAAAATTTTACTATTGCGCATGCAAACATTTATATTATTTTTAAAACATGTCAATAAATTTCAACCAAAAAATATTATTAAAGAATGAATACATTGAATTAAAATATCAATAATTAATAAATGTTTTCTCCGTTAAGAGTTCAGCTACACTGTGGTAAGTTTAAGTAATCAAAAAATATCTCTCCAGCCACTTGGTAATTTATTGTAAACTAGCTTTTGCCCACGGCTTCGCTCGCGTTAAATTCGAGGTAACACAGTTCCCCTTTCCTAATTTGCATGTACCTGTTACCTGTAGTTTTAGCCATTTTGCCTTATTTATTGGAATAGCAAAGTTAAGTTTTCCTTTTTCTTCCCTCCCCCATTTCTTACTTTAAAAAAAATCCTATATCCGTCTCCTGGGTCTCAACTCTCTCTGTACCAAAATTCATCAAAATTAGTTTATCCATTTAGGCGTGAAGACGTAAGAAACAAACAAACTCACTTTCGCTTTTATAATAATAATAAGGGTCACAGGTGCCATGCAATAAACACTTTTGCGCATCAAGATACTTGACACAGCCTGCTATTGCCACGCCTATTCCTCGGGAAAACATCAGCTAAGCGTTTAAAACGCCTTGAGTTTTGCTTTACTAACGTAAATTCATTCTTTCAATAGCCGAGAAATTTAGCTAAATTTATTATGACCCTCATTTAAAATATCAGACTAATAAATGAAACTTAAAAGCACAAACCACTAATCAGCAACAAGATTAACATCCACCAAAAGAACAGCTTAAAACCTAAAGCCTCTTACACACGATTTTGCATCCCAAAATCCTTACACTTCCCATTGCCATTCGTTTTAAATCCGACACAACGAAATGCAGTCCCGAAAATAAATCACAACAGTTTTAAACTTGAATGAGATTTTCTTTGTATGGCTTTCTTACCGCAGTCACAGGCAATAGAAGTACAGTAGGGCAGTTCCGCACAGCCAGGGTAAGGAGTTTTTTTTTTTGTAAAAAACTTTGTCCCACCCTAGGAATTTCTCCTGTATCGTAGGTGCGTTTACAAACATTTAAACTCACATACACAAACAGCTAGACCCGAAAGAACTAGCTGTAGGTCATACAAATAATTGATCCGTGCGGGGATCGAACCCGTGACACGCAGCGCAGCAGTCGATCGCTCAGCCACTGCGCCAACCGTGTCGTCAAATATATGAAAAAAAGGATAGAAAGCAATAACTTTTTTATTACTAAATAAAGCCTAGTTAGAGCACGGTGGCCTAGATAGAACCGATTTCCTTAAACTTTGAAGAGATCCAGATAAAAAAAAGTCATAGATAAAAATATAAAGCCAACTTACAGTCCTACACACATCATAGCCACAATAGTTTGATTAATGCTTTAAAATATTAAAGAATTTTAAAAATTAGTCCAAGATTTACAAAGGTCAAAAAACATTCAAACTTTATAATATTTGTAGAGATTTCTAAAGAATTTATTTTAAGACAGAAATATTTATTGGAATCAAATGAGTGGTAGTTGTGAGGACGCTTTTACTCTACTGTAATAGACGCAAATCGATTTATCCATAAGTGCATTTTTACTCATAAACAGCTGAACTTCTGTAGTTTTGTATTTAGTAGAAAGGAAGTAAGTAATTTATCTTGCGAGATATAAAGTCGAAAAACAGAAAGATTGCACTTTGCTGAAATCTTTGGACAAACAATGCCGGGACAATTAATGGGGACGTGGATCTGGTAGTTTTTTCTGAAGGCAATTAGCGAAGAAACTTGGTACCCTTGGAAACGGTGTAGTTAGTAATGAGTTCTGTTGTACGCTTTTATGGTTTGGGGCAGCTTATCAATTTTCTTTATTTACCTCTCGTCCAGAAATCGAGAAACGGGATCTGAATTCAACATTTAATGCTTTTGAGGGACAAAAAAAACGATTGACTGACGATACGGTTGGCGCAGTGGCTGAGCGATTGACTGCTGCGCTGTGTGTCGCGGGTTCGATCGCCGCACGGAACAAATATTTGTTTAGCCTACAGATAGTTGTTCCGAATCTGGCTGTTTGTGTATGTGAGTTGAAATGTTTGTAAACGCACCCACGATACAGGAGAAAATCCTAGTGTGAGGAACGTTTTTTTTTTAAATAATAAAAAACAAAACCCAACAGGAGCCTTAGTGTGAACTTTATTACTATTTTTTTAGTTCCTTTTGTAGATAAATACTTCATACGTATATTTACATAAGTAAGGGGTTCTCCAAGACCAACACAATTTTTTTACCATAGAATTTTATGTGATATGAACAAGATATTTACTAAAGTATGTCAAAATGTGTCCCGAATAGCCCCGTTTTAGGGTAAAATATTTTAATTTGTTAAGGTTCCGTAACACAAAATGAAAAATCGGAACCCTTATAGGATACTTTGTTGTCCGTCTGTCTATCAAGACCCTTTATCTCGGGAATGCATGTAGGTATCGAATCCTTACTTCCTTACTATAATATTATAAAAGCGAAAGTGAGTTTGTTTGTTTGTTACCTCTTCACGCTTTAATGGCTGAACCGATTTTGATGAATTTTGGTACAGAGATATTTGGGAACCAGGAGACGGACATAGGCTATTTTTTTTTTAAAAAAAGAGTGGGATATGAGGGAGAAAGAGGGAAGAAACGGGAAAACTTAGCGTTGCTATTACAAATCAATAAGGCGCTACCGAATTTAACGCAGGCGAAGCCGCGGGCAAAAGCTAGTTATAATTAAAACCATATATTTAAAGCTGTAGTTGGAGCTGTGAAAAAAACCAACCCTCTTAGCTTACGCATTTAAAAGATATGGCCGTTTTTGGTCTTGCAAGTTTGTACGGAACCAACGGTGCGGGATTCCTACTCGCATTCGGCTGTTTTTTTTATATATGCACAATACTGATCATGCCTGTTCCAAGAAATAGAATAATAGTAATTTCGAATAAAAAAATACGTATTTATACTACGTTTACAATGCGCACTCGTGCTTAGACCCCTTTTTTTATTTTTTATTTTTTTCGGGTGGGAAATCATCCAATGACTTCCCCCGCTCTTTGGTTTGGTGGGTTTTAGTCAGACTTGTACTGACTAAAACCCACCCATGTTCCTTCTGTTGCCCTTTACGTTCCGGGGCCGCGGTATCTCTTTCGAACAACCTTCCCCCGCTAACCCTAACTTCCCCCGCTCTGGGCGGAGCGGGGGGGCCGCTCCGCCCAGAGCGGGGGAAGTTATTTGATCATTACCCACCCCAAGAAAAAAAAACATACACATTTACAACCTTCGCCTTTAAAATATTAGTGAAATACGATTAGTAGTAAAAGAAACTGTATGTTCTACGTAGAATGGTCGCAAATCCATTCCGAAGTATAATTATGTACTCTTTCAATCGCCTACTAACAAAGCTTAAATATTAAAACCGTCAGAAATCTACATCCCTTTAATTTACGAGCCACAGCGTTTAATCCTCATCGTAACTTGTTTGTGTAAAAAACGTGATTTATTGTAGAATCAGAACAAAATGTCTATGCACAACGCGTCGTGGCTATCTCTAGGGTAATAAATATCTTCCGGTTGGAAACTTTATGGAAAATATTCGTGTAAATAAATAAATTAATGGGTGTATTCATAGTGGTGATTTGTAGGAATTGAATCTGGTGATAGCTTGTTTTGGGAACTTATTAAAGCATGTCGGACCACGCATAGTAGAGGGTTTTGCAATTGGTATTAATTGTTGGTGCAGTGGCTGAACGATTGGCTGCTGCTCTCCGTGTCCAGGATTCGATTCCCGCGCGTACCAAATAATTGTCTACCGTACAGGTAGTTGCTCCGGGTCTGGTTAATTGTGTGAGTGAGTTTAAATGTTTAAAAACGCTCTTACAATTTAGGATAAATTCCTGGTGTGGGGTATTGTTTAAAAAAAAATTGGTTGTTTGTAAAGTAGGTTTACGATCGAGATGTTTACGTGATAACGTCTTATTGGTGATATAAGTTATCACCAGTAGTGACATCTATAATGAAATTAAGTACTAATTTAAAGTTTTTTTTTCGAGCCAAGTAACAGATGGCGCTACCATCTTTATGAAATGTCGCTTGTGAGGTTTTGGTGTGACACAAGTTTCTGAACATGTCACCCGACTAAAACGATTTTAAAGACGTTATCACGTCAAAAAATATAAATATTTACTCATGAAACTGATTTTGAAGGCTAAATATGTCATGAAGATAGCTTAAAACTTTTTATATATTATAATATAAGTAGTTTTCGCTTCAATCGACAAAAACTTAAATTAAAATAAATCACATATTTTGACGATATGTTGCATTTTGTTTGACATTAGCATTAATATGACATGTGTAACCTTTTGACATTTATAGAAATTGACTGTATTTTAAAATTTAATTCAATTTAATGCATGCTACTGATGTTATTCTTATTGCTATTGTGAACAGTTGATTCTAACAATTTATGATATTGTAAAAATCAAATGTGATAAATAAGAAAAAAATGTCATGTTAATCCTTACTATACAATATATCCTTACTAATATTATAAAAGCGAAAGTGAGTTTGTTTGCTTGTTTGTTACGTCTTCACGCCTAAATGGCTTAACCGATTTTTGGTACAGAGATAGTTGGGACCCTGGAGACGGACATAGGCTAAGCATAGGCGAAATGAGTAAAAGGGGGAGAAAGAGGGAACAAAAGGGGAGAGAAAGATATTTTTTTGTTTTCTTCTAGGCAAGCATGCTCCACCCTGGGCGGCATCATCGCTTTACATCAGGCAAACCAGCCAGGTACGAATCCAGACTGCTACTGAGAAATTCCTGATGGAAACCCCAATAGCGCTAAACACAATTTAAAAAAACCGGCCAAGAGCGTGTCGGGTCACGCTCAGTGTAGGGTTCCGTAGTTTCCCGTCCGTCACAATAAGTGTTCCCACTTATGAGTTTAAAGGTGGAGGAGGAAATTATTTTGTACAACTTTTTGTCTTTTTTGTACAAAAACTGTTGTGTCAATCAAGTTCAAAATGATTTTCCTAGAAAGTCCTTATAAAGTTCTACTTTTCAGATTTTTTTCATATTTTCCAAACTTATGGTTCAAAAGTTAGAGGGGGACACATTGTTTTTTACTTTTGGAGCGATTATTTCCGAAATTATAGACATTATCAAAAAATGATTTTAGTAAACCCCTATTAATTTAAATACCTTTCCAACAATATATCACACGTAAGGGTTGAAATTAAAAAAAAAATCACTTCCCACTTTACATATAGGGTGGCTACCCTAATAAAACATTTTTTTCCAATTTTTATTTTACCACTTTGTCGGCGTGATTGATATACATATTGGTACCAAATTTCAGCTTTCTAGTGCTAACGGTCACAGAGATTAAGCGAGGACGGACAGACGGACGGACGGACAGACAGACATGGCGAAACTATAAGGGTTCCTAGTTGACTACGGAACCCTAAAAAAACGAGAATTAATCTCCAGTAAACCACCACAAATGTATCTCTTTACACAAAAAGAAAGAAAGAAAAAAATATTTATTTGTCACAAATTACGACCACACAAAATAACAACAAAGTAAACCTGCAAATCATCACAAACATTTACAAAAACAAAAATATAAACGGACAAAATATAAATAGCTTGCACATTTATTTATTGGTTAAACAACCACTTAATATTTGTCACCCCACCCAATCCCATACCAAACACCTACTGAACCCAAGTTCCTATAAAAACCCATAAACTTATATCAACCAACCATTTAGAGGAGATCCTACCAAATTGAACACACACCAGAACTTCGAGCCACCTAACCGTGTGCCAACAATGAATTTATGAAACAAGATTAACCCGTTCACTGAATCGACAAAAAAAAACTGTGTACAGAATGATGCTACGGATGAAAACAGAATCAACTGAGCGTCAATAGGCTGAATGGGGAATGCTATCGATTCAGTTATTACGTCATATTTCAATGAATACAAAGGTTTTGGAAAACGTGGCTGGTGTGTTCTCGTGGGGTTTAATTTTGATTTCAAAGTATGGGGAACTTGTATAAATGCAGGGGTCAAGAAAAGAGTAGAATAAATAAAAGAAAGGAAGAAAAAAAGTTACCAGACTCGCACAGGACATAACAATAAAACAAAATTAATTTAAAATCAACAAAAACTAAAAAATAAACAACATAAAAAAGACAATTAACTAAATAGCCCTGCTCAAAAAAAACAATATTTGTACATCGAATAGTTATTATTTCTATCATTGTGATTCTACCATATCTAGTAGTTTGACATTCGAAGCAGGCCCATACTTCAAATTAAGTTAGTTATAACAAAAAATATTTATTATTTTAAATAAGTTTGATATGCATGCCATACTCTTTCTAAGGTAAGGACAAAATTACTTGCATATTTCTACACTATTGCAACTAAATTTTAAAATGATACCCACGCTTGAATCTAGTTATCTTCTATTCATTGTGAAATGATGGTCGAAAACTTTAAAATTCTCACGCTATTTAGTCTAAGCTTCCACATTTCATCAACCCTAAAGGAGAACTGCCACCTGGATACGAGCTGCAGTGGCCAATCTGGTAATCTCTTAACCAACTGCGGTTGCATTTGGCCGCTGTAGAAATAATCAAGCCAAGTGGTGTATCCTCGATTTATCCCAAACATAATGCAAGTGGCGGCAGGATCTGCCCAACCTCCTACACAACCACTGCTAACAATCAAGATTTAAAACTAGCCAATGAGAGAGCTTCGCCAGTGGCTGCTTACTGGTCACACAATATGAGAATCATCGAAACGAAAAGATGAAGAAGAATTATTAAATAAAAGGTAACCTTAATCTCACGAGTCGTCGTCTTCTTTCCTAAATCAAGAAGTATGACCCTTTCTCAAAACCGGTCAAGAGCGAGTCAGATGTGCGTACCGATGATTCCGTACAAACTTGCGACATTAACAGCCAAATCTTTTGACAGCGACTTAAAGGGATACATTTTTCAGCAGAAATTCATAGCATTTAGGGACCAAAGACTTGAGTATTATGGTTTTAAGTTCAACTTGATAACTCTACGCGTTCCCGAGGGAACTAAAGAGACTGTCTTGACAGACAGATAGACAGATGAACAACAAAGTTGACGACACGGTTGGCGCAGTGGCTGAGCGATCGACTGCTGCGCTGCGTGTCGCGGGTTCGATTCCCGCACGGAACAAATATTTGTATGGCCTACAGATAGTTGTTTCGGGTCTGGCTGTTTGTGTATGTGAGTTTATATGTTTGTAAACGCACCCACGATACAGGAGAAATTCCTAGTGTGGGGCAAAGTTTTTTCAAAATAAAAAAAAATGATCCAATACGGGTTCCGTTTTTTCCTTTAGAGCTACGGAACCCCAAAAAACAATGAAACTTCTTCCTTCCCCGTACAATTACC
Organism: Ochropleura plecta; assembly: GCA_905475445.1. Lineage (NCBI taxonomy): Eukaryota > Metazoa > Arthropoda > Insecta > Lepidoptera > Noctuidae > Ochropleura > Ochropleura plecta. The sequence continues at coordinate 19,442,728 of FR997734.1, forward strand.
GAGAAAAAACACACAAGCCCCCACTTAGGTAATTCACCGGTTTCCTCAAAGGCAAGAAGTACTTCCGCCTTTCTGAGAATATTATCAATTATTGAACATCCAACATTTATTGTGAGCAAACATAGAAAAGCTTTTACTTCCAAGACCGTTTTTGGGAACTCAGTTAAATTAAACTCCTCAGTTTTCGAGAGGTTTTTTTTTGAAACAACATAAATATAGCCCCAGGCTAATTGGTTTGTTTACGGTGTACTGGGATTTCGTTTTTAGTAAACATACGGAGGTTGGAAACAGGAGACAATTTTTATATTATAATACGGTGCTTGAGGAGCTCGTGGCTAAATAATAGCAGCCGCTCAGTTCGATCTTTAGGTTAAGCCGCGCCTTGCCTAGGTTGGTCTTCGGATGGGTGACCACCCGTTACATACCGAGTTTCCTCCGTGCCTCGGAAAGCACGTTAAGCTGTTGGTCCCGGCTGTCATTTGTGGATCTTTGACAGTCGTTACAGTAGTCAGTGTCCCTAAAGTCTGACAACCAGTCTTAACAAGGGGTTCCGGGGCCGCGGTAAATCTTTCGAACAACCCGCAACTCCGACCGAGGAGGAAGGCCTTGGCGTTTGGTCTTGTTCCTGCTGGATTGGCCAGAGGACGCTATACTGAGAGAGTTGGAAAGGAATGCCTTTGTAAAAAATACAGAGTGGAAAACAAACCGAGCCGTCAATTGTGTATTTTGTACATCCAACTAAGTAATTCTATGTACTTAAAGTACTCTCAAAAATTATTGCTGGGAAACGATTTTTTTTTTATGGTGAAATCACGTTTTAGGGTAAAACTCAATGTTATGCACTCAAATTATTGTGCTGATGACTATATTGAATACTAGCTGACGCCCGCGTTTTCGCCCGCGTGATGATCGAAAAAAAGGTATCTTATGTGTTATTCCCGACTATTGTATTTAGTATTTTGTAATCTACCTCTGTGCCAAATTTCATCAACATCCTATCAGCCGTTTTGACGTGAAAGTGTAACAAACATCCTCACAAATATCGCATTTATGATATTTTAAACATAAATAATATAAGCAGGAAGTAGGGTTCCTAGGAAGTAGGTTAGTAGGATAACGGGGATCGGCGTTTATTTGTAGTAAAGTGCAACCTGGATTTTAAAAAAAAACCTTGTGAAAAAATTCGAACTTTGACCCCCAATATATACGTAACGTTAACTCCGTTCAAAGTTGCCAGGTGTGGTTAAAAAAAACGCAATCATTGGGAGAATAATGCTATTCGGCTTCGTTAAGCGTAGTTTTACATACATTATAATAACGAGTATACGATCCCCGTAACGTTGCATGCACCCGTAAGCACAATTTGGCGTGTCTTTGTGCACTGCAGTTAACTCCGATATTTTACACCATTAATAAAAGTCGTTTTCCAGCAATGACTTTTTTGACAATATTACGTAAATTATGATGTTCTGAATGGTTTCTTTATTGCGGCTGCAAAATCATCAAATAACTTCCCCCGCTCTGGGGTGGAGCAGGGGGGAGTGTCATAGTTGTACTGACTAAAACCCACCATGTTCCTTCGGTTGCCCTTTATGTTCCGGGGTTGCGGTATCTCTTTTGAACAAAAAGCAGGCAGGCCTCTCGGCTTTGCTGCCATCTCTTTGAGGCGCGCGTGGAAACTAACGTTTACACGGCCTATCGTTACTGAATGGATGGACGGCGAGCTAACCATTGCTCACCGTCCACAGATCCGATGTTATGAATGATTAAATGACTGCTAAATGGTGGTTAATTTGCCAATCTTCCATTCTCAGCCTGTGCCAGTAATAAATAATAATAATAATATTTTTTTATTTCAGTTACCAGATTACAAAGTTATACAATTTTTTACAATAGAGGCCTCCTTTTAAGTATTGTATACCTGTGCTAGGAGACCCCGCTCTTCTAAAACTAGTAACAATAATAATTTAGCAGTGCACATTTACGCAAAAGAAATTCAACTTATATCTAGACAAGTATGTGTGTGGTGTGGTGTGATGGGTGTGGTGTGGTGTGGTGTGGTGTGGGTGGTGTGGTTTGGTGTGGTGTGATGGGTGTGGTGTGGTGTGGAGTGGTGTGGTGTGTTTGTGTGTGCCAGTCCACTGCTAATATACGCCTCTCCTAAGACGCATAACTTAAACCGATCTTTAGCTAGACGCATCCATATTGAGCAACTCTGCATCTGTATGTGCATTTCACAGGTCTGTGTGTACATAATTCAATTGTCAGTCTCTTTCTGGAACCTGGTTTCTATTCCCAATTGAATATTATTTTTCAGTAGCGCTATATCTAGCAAGATCACCGCATTTTACATGAAACTTAGAACTTTGATACTATTTCTTTCATTTAAGAGTGTTTATCGCACTAAACGTTACGCTAGCATATGGTCCTTCCTAAGTACATCAACACACGCTATTATCGTAAACGAGTTCAAACATAACGCTAGTTTCACAAACCAAACAATACGTAAGCTGTCCTTATGAGTAGGATTATGAGCGACTAAGTCTAAAGCACGGTTACACTAGCTGGAAATTAATCCCGTTGAACTAATACCCGGTATAAAGGAGCTAACGCACTGGGTGTAATGAGAAGCGTATGGTATGCTTTGCGTACGCTTTCGTTGGCATCGCAAGTGAAAGAGTCTCTTGTCTATTTCTGTTTGCCTAGTAGCTTGGCAATGCCACGTCATTCAGTTAGCGAGCACATTTTATTGGAGATAATTGATAAAATGATTTGTTTTGAACAAATAATATATGCGTTGAGAATTGTGTTGTGATCAACATTGAACGGAGAGGACCATCGGAGCTTCCATCTTTTTTGTGGATGGGTAAGCAAAAAACCCACCCATGTTCCTTCTATTGCTATTAATATTCCGGGGACCCGGTATCTCTTTTGAACAACCCGCAACCCTGGCAGGCGGTGGTACTGCCAGGCCCCTCTGCTTTGCTGACACCTCTTTGAGGCGCGCGTGGAACACTAACGTGCCGTAGACACGGCCTGTCATCATTGGACGGACGGACGGTGAACTACCTATTGCTCACCGTCCACAGGCCCGCATCTACGGTGGCCGAGAGTCGTCCGTTAAGAACACTCATGTCTTGCATGTAAAAAACACATAAAATAATCTTGCAAAATGTGTATTCATTATACCCGTATGTTGGCTTGAGCATCACGCATCTGTGGTATCCAAAGGGTTAGGCAGAGCTGCACCACCTGGTACACCTCTGGTAATATGTAGTACCGGCATTTTACCAATTATTTTTATTAGGAGCGAACCTATTGCCATGATCACTATTCCAATCTCCGTGGCTATTATTAAAACAATAATTTGCCAAATCTGCGAATCGAACTGAGGACCTCGTGGTCAGCCATCGACCTTGCCGCCACTAGACACTCGATGCAGCGATTCTGTACGTAATTCAATTATTTCTAGCCAGTTCTCTAAGTTCTCTGGAAGGTAATGCTGATCGTCATAAAACCAATCATTTCACATACACTGACCAATTACAACATTGATATTAATATATTATTTAGGATAAGAAAAACATCTATAGGTTCACTATAATTCTCTTCTCACGAATATTTCGGGCGACTAAATACTCCCGGGACACAAGAACATTCTATAAACAAAGACAATATATCATAATAAGATGATACGGGAGACAAAAGCCGTGCATAATCCGTTGTTCGCTTAATTGGTATAAATGAAGTTTAAGCTATTCATTAAGCTGAAATTAGACATGCCTTCTATATTATGCAGCACATCGTTGTGTTAACTGCCGCGACTACTGAGCCTGGGAGAGAGAGAGGTCCTAGATCTTGATTCTAGGTCTTTCTGGATTCACGTATGTTTAGTCTTAGTGTTTTTGCGTTTATCAAGGAGATTACAACAGATTTTGCAGCCACAAGACGTGGCGGTGGATCTGGTTGAATCCTTGACAACGTGGAGGAAACATGCTTGGAATATGAACGCGCCTCGAAGAGATGTCAGCAGTATCAGAGGAGCCCGTCAGGGTCAATGCCTGTGGAGCCTGTAGGATTGTTGTTCGGGAAAACAAAGGGCTAAAGAAGGAACATGGATGGGTTTTAGTCAGTAAAAGTCTGACTCTTTTTTCCGCTCTACGCCAGGAGTCATTCAATTTTACATCCGAATATGAAAACTATGGTGGCAGTAGAGAATGGTGACATGAGCTGGAAAAAACCGGCCTAGTACGAGTCTGATTTATGCCCGGTTCCAATAAACAAAAAACGATTCGTTATGCTTACGGACAGTAGTATTTTGACATAAGTTCTATGAGACGTATGTCAAAATCCTACTATCCGTAAGCAAAACGACTCGTTTTTTGTTTATTGGAACCGGGCGTTAACAAACATGCGTGATTAACGGACATATCTTTTGACTGTGTAGACTTAGAGGGTTGATTTTTTACAGCTCTAAGGAACCACTTACTTGTGTCACAAACAACAACTCTTATAAGATCATTTTGTTGTCCATTTGTCTTTAATTCAACATGATATCTCGACCCATTCCCGAGATTTTATTTATTTACTAGCTTTTGCCCGCGGCTTCGCGTTAAATTCGGGGTAACAAAAGTTCCCCTCGCGCCTTATTGATTTGTAATAGCAACGCTAAGTTTTCCCTTTTCTTCCCTCTTGGTCCCTTACATCCCACTATAAAAAAAAATAGCCTATTAATAGCCCTTCTCCTGGTTCCCAACTTTCTCTGTACCAAAATTCATCAAAATCGGTTTAGCTATTAAAGCAAACAAACAAACTCACTTTCGCTTTTATAATATTAGTAAGGAAGTAAGGATTTACTCAAAAGACTATAAGTTAACAGTACATGAAAACAAAACACTTGTATTATAACGACACTGATATAAATAAATCGAAAATACTTGATTTATACTTTTATTTGGGCCGAGGTTTCCCTTACAATGATTATTAAAAAGAGAGCAACAAAATCATCACTCCTCGCTTTTATAACGCTGGCTGGCTGGCGGCTACTTCACCTCCCCAGCTCAAAATTTGGTGGGGATGGCTCACGTGGTAGGGAAGTGACGAAGCGGCTGGGCGTGGCGGGCTTGACAGCCGGCTTAATGGCTTGCTAGCGACATCTGGCGTTACACTCGGCCATCCTGCAACAATATTGCTCCCGCAATGGGAACAACAAAACAGTGATTACAAGTCAGCTCAGAACAAATTGCACATTGGAGAAATATCCTTTTATCTAGCTCTCAAGCAGATCTACGAGATCTTCGGTTTCCAATTGTTCATCCACACTACTGGCGCTATCGGACATAGAAGCAACGCTACGGTATGGTCGTAAGGAATCAGCGGATACTAGGCCTGTAAACTTCTTGTATCCTCTAAGACCTTTCATACTTCTTAGTTTATATCGGTCATTACCTAACTCCTTAATTATAACATATGGGCCAGAATATAGATCATCTAACTTAGAATTAACTTTATTACCGCTAGTAGTCGGAGCCTGGCGCCAAAGAACATAATCGCCTTTTTTATAAATCGTACTATTTTTACGCCTTTTATCAAAGTTATGTTTCATTTTCTTGCTAGCTATTCTAATTCGACTGGTAGCCTTATCGCGTCTAGATTGCACTGGCTCTGTAAAAAATGGGCCGACTTATTAAAAGAATTTTCAAATTTAAATAAAATTAGTATTCCAAGGCGAGTTCTGTGTGATACGCCTATTAATATAGAATTACATTGTTTTGTAGATGCCTCTCAAAGGGCCTATGCAGCCTGTATTTACCTGCGTTCTGTAAATCATAATCAGGAGGTTAAAGTCAGGTTGCTGTGTGCTAAGGCACGAGTTGCTCCGATGAACCCAACTACTATTCCCCGATTAGAGTTATGTGGCTTCTTATTAGGTGCACGTTTATGTTCAAAGGTATTAGAGTCATTAAATTGTATTATAAATCATAAATTTATTTGGTCTGATTCACAGGTTGTGTTAGGATGGGTGAAAACCCCACCCAGGGATCTTAAAATATTTGTGTGTAACCGAGTAAACGAAATCAATCAACTTGCAATTGGATTCACCTTCTGTTATGTTCCCACAGATCAAAATCCTGCAGATATTGCGTCTAGAGGTGTGACTCCTAAGCAGTTGCAGTCCTCTCTCCTCTGGTGGGAAGGGCCTTCGTTCCTCGCTAATGACCCAACTTGTTGGCCTACACACAACCACACACAAATCCCTAACAGTTTACCCGAAGTTAAAAACTCAAACACCGTTGAATGTCATGTTGTTGTTACAAGCAAAATAATCGAATTTGAGAAATATTCTAATTTAAATAGGTTAAAAAGAATTTATGCTTATGTAAAACGTTTCCTAAATTATTGTAAAAATAAAGATGCTAAAATCAAGGGACCATTAGATATTAAGGAATTAGATGAATCTCTGCTATTGTTAGTTAAATTAAGTCAATTAGAAAGCTATGCAGAGGAAATTAAATTAATTAGAAATAATAAAACTCTTTATCGTAAGTCTAAGTTATTGCCTCTGAATCCATTTATTGATTCAGATGGCATATTAAGAGTTGGGGGTCGAATTCAAAACTCTGATTTCGCTTATGATTAAAAACACCCCATTATTTTAGATGCAAAGCATCATTTAACTAAATTAATATTAAGGTGCGAACATGAACGCTTATTTCACGCTGGTCCACAACATCTTCTAGCTTCAATACGAGAACGATTTTGGCCTATAGGTGGCAGAAACTTAGCACGTAGCACGACAAAGCAGTGTGTAGCATGTATTCGCCTACGTGGGAAAACATTACAACCCATAATGGGAAATTTACCTGCCGAAAGAAGCTATTCCATGTTTCCTTTCTACTCGTGTGGTGTCGATTTTGCTGGCCCGTTTTTGATCTCTAGCCGTAAAGGTAAAGGTAATCGTATTTCAAAATGCTACCTATGTTTGTTTGTATGCCTCTCGACCAAAGCAATACATTTAGAGTTAGTCAGCGATATGAGCACTGCTGCTTTCATTTTATCTTTGCGACGGTTTGTGTCTAGAAGAGGTAAACCTAATGTTATATATTGCGATAATGGTACCAATTTCAGGGGCGCAAACAATGAGTTAAGTGGAATACTCAAGTCCAGTCGTGAGTCAGTTAGTAATTATGCCAATAATGAAGGCATTAAGTTCGTGTTTAGCCCCGCATACTCGCCTCATTTTGGAGGTATATGGGAAGCAGGCGTTAAATCCGCGAAACACCATTTTAAGCGTGTAGCCGGGAATGCTTCCCTGACATTCGAGGAGCTCGCGACTTTATTCGCACAAATCGAAGCCATTTTAAATTCTCGTCCCCTCACTCCTCTTTCAACCGATCCAACTGATCCCACTCCGTTAACCCCAGGGCACTTCCTTATTGGGCGGCCTCTCACCTCAGTGCCATCGTTACCCATTACATGCAAGCACCCAAACAGATATGAGTTAATTGAACAATTAAGACAACAATTCTGGGAAAGATAGCGCCGGGAGTACGTTGCCGAGCTTCAGGAACGCGTCAAGTGGAAAACAAGGCAATATGAGCTTCGTGTGGGCGATCTGGTGATCCTCAAAGAAGACAATCTTCCCCCACTGCACTGGAAACTTGGCCGCGTTACCCACTTATATCCTGGGAATGATGGTGTCAACAGAGTTGCCGACGTTGGAACATCAAAGGGCACACTGCGGAGGGCAGTAAACAAAATGTGCATACTCCCGGTCACTAATGACGCAAGGGATGTCGCTGTAAATGACGGCGCTAATAACACCAAATAAATTACTTTGAAAGCCACACTTTCAAGGCCCGGGAAGATGTTCGCGCGCAACACTAGGGCGACGCTGGTAACCCTATCTGACGGCGAGCAACACCGCTTCACGGCGGGCAACACTGACCGGCCGGCCGTTACTTCACTCTCCGTAAAACCGAACAAACGGAAACGCCATCTTTTTTCTACGAATATAATATATTGTTAGAACTACGCAGTTGTTTAATTTTATAAACAGTAACAAACATCCATACATCCATCCATCCATTCATCCATCTATCCATCCATCCTCACAAACATTCGCATTTATAATATTAGTAGTATATCGTGTTAGAATTTGATTGTCGGCTGTCGCATTGTTTTGTCATTTTGATAACCACTATCATCAATTAGTAAGTTTGTCCAATTAATTAAATAAGTAACATTTATTTAAGTAATTAATCATTGTGTTATAATATATGTACTTTGTATGCAAATAGTCATAATAAGTTATGTAGGTATGTATGTATTCACATTACGTGTAATTACGCATATTTTAATTAATTGTGCATAATTAGTTCGTTGGTACGTAGTGCCGGTTAACGCAGTGTGTCGTTAGCTTCGATTCCCGCACGGAAAAATTATTTGTATGACCTACAGATAGTTATTATGGATCTCTTTGTGTATGTGAGTTTAAATGTTTGTAAACGCACACACTAGGAGAAACTCCTAGTGTGGAGATACGCTTTTTTTTAAATTAAAATTGCATTTTTGAATGTGGACAAGCCAAAACTAGGTGGCGTTCTTTGGTTTCTGCCTATCCCTCGAAAAAAGACGTGAGTTTCTGTATGTGTGTAAGAATTATTTAATAATTATGTAGTACACCTGCAGAACGCGTGCCAAACGGAAGGAACATCAACGTAAAAATGATTAAGTATTTAGTATCCGGTATTATTTAGTCCGATTCCGTATAAATATTCTTTAATTATTCATAAATTATCCGTAGATTTTCCGTGCTGGGATCAAACCTTCGACACGCAGCGTAGCAGTCGATCGCTTAGCCACTGCGCCAGCCGTCATGAAGTCAAACCGTAAAGATGATGATGATTAGACTTGAACTGTAGTTTTAAATTCGTGATAATCCATTGCGCATTCCTTATACTATATAGTACACAAGTTAACAGATGTAATTGTAATAGACTACTTCTCATTAAAACTTGCTTGACTACTAACTCGTCCCGATTATTCCGATCAGGATCAGGGACGAGTTACAACGGTACGTCCTTGTAAACATTAAACGAATATTAATTACAGGTCGTAATTTAAACAATAACAGCAGGGCGTAATGATCTGAAACAACAATAGTATAATTAATTGTTTAATAATTATATCCACCGGATCAAGGGACTAATGATTGATATCTGTTACAATTGCATTGGTCGGCGTTTTGTTTGTTTGCTTTGTTTTAATTGTTAACACGCTTTTAATAGCTGTATCTGTAAAAAAAGTTAAAACAAAAGGATCTTTGCCCGGTTGATAGCAATTGGCTTCCCCTTCATTATACAATGTGTCCGGTCATGGACCAGCGACATTCTAAATACTTATATAACAAGTGTTTTAATATACTATTACGATACACACTTGGGTCTAATTCACTTCCCCGCTTTTTGGCAGCCATTTTGAGATATTCTCTATGCGTGAACAAAAAATAATCATATCTCTCAAAGTTTTTGTCTTACTGAGACGAAAATAGGTTTATTCAGAGGGCAACAATATTTTCTATCGTTTAAATTAATAAATGATGAGCTTACATTTTCGTAACTTTAGAAAACAAAATTAAAGTCCAAAAAAATATGCAAATCAAAGATAGTTTTGTAAACTTTTTGTGAAAAAACTACTAACTTGTACTGACTAAAACCCACCCATGTTCCTTCTAATGCCTTTTATGGTCTGTGGCCACGCGACGCGACGCCCCGGCGGGCGTCTTCCGAGGCGGCTACGTTTGTTTGATGTTCTCTCCCTAAAACGTTCGGCCACCTCCTTCGCAAGCATAACTGCTTCACAGAAGGAGGTGAATCATAGTCCGATAGAACGGCAATTCGACACGACCGAAGAGATCAAGCACAGGATCAACGGCTTAACACACTTTCTGATTCACGAGGGTATCTTACCACCAACTTTCAAACTCCAGGCTCCTACTGTAAAACTCCCAAAGAAAAAACTTTTTACCGGACCCGGAAATCACACCCAGGACTCCGAGGTCAGCAGTTGCGCTTGCGACCGCGAGCCCGACGGAACACTCCATTAAAATGGACTTAAAAATACTAGATACACCTCTGCTTAATCCTTGAGGGTTAATAACCATGGGGTTATGTTACAAACTGTAACGCAGATCACAAAGGTACAATACATTACACCGGGCAGGCCCGCTAGCTAGCTATCTAACTAATTAATCTGAAACAATAGCCGTGTACAGATTGATATGGCCCATCCTCTATGGTACACCAGTGAATTGCATACAGAAGGTATTGTTCCGATATGGGATATTTTTATCCGACATTTAGTCGTATTGGCCGCAGGTTTATTGTCAAAAGTGATGCGAAAACCGATATCGTTATTGGAATTAATTCAATCTACGTTTTATTGGTTGCAATAATTTTGAATTTATTTTAGTATTTTGCAGTTTCACAACGTGCTGCGTTTTGTGAGAGAACATTGTAGCGAAAAAGTGGATCGTAGTTTTAAGAACAGGATTTAAAATGGCGTCAGGTTACGGGATCAATCTGTAAAAAAACTGGCCAAGAGTGAGCCAGACTCGCGCACCGAGGGTTATGTACAAAATTACGACATAAACTGTCATCGGAGGCCACGGGAGTGGCCTCGCCAAGTCGAGCGCGAAGCAAACACTGCCGTACCATCTTTTACTGGAACCATTTCGCCGCATTTTCAGGTCCCTATTTGAGAACCTCTGGATAAGACCAGAACGCCGAAATTTTCGTCATCAAGTAAGCTATAATCACATACTTAAAATCCAAAATTTCAAGTCTGTAAGTCATTTAGTTCCGAAGTTAAGCGAAAGCAAAGTTTCGCATTTTCGACACTCACTCACTCATGATCATCAAAATAGAACTAGTACTTCCCATAAACTCAGAGAGCTGAAATTTGGTACAGAGTTAGGGTTCAATGGCCACATAAAGGGAAAACTATAAAAACTAGAATAATCGAAGATCTGAAGTACCTGAGAAAACACAAGAGCCTAACCAAACTATAAGAGATCGACATATACCGCCATTACAAAAAATATTTAACTTAATGGGCCGCTTCATCCTCACTAATATTAAAAAAAAGTGTGATTTGTTGGTGGGATTTGTTTGTTTTCATACAATATGCCCAAGTTTCTACAAAAAGAAGTGAAATCCCACCAAAACATTCTGTAAATAACTAGCCAAGCCTCGACGGAGCTGCTTGTTTATGTCTAAAAAGTAATGAAATCTAGACAAAGTCGTGCCAACTCTAAGGTTCCTTACTGCGATTTCTTTATTATTATAGTTAATGTTGTGTGACTTGGCCGTTGAACATTCTTTATACGTTAGTGGGTACAAGTCAATTTTGTTTACACGTAATGTTATGTCTGTACGTCTATTTTATGTTAGATCGGTGGTCGATTTGACGCTCCACAAAGAAGAGAGCAGAAGTCAGCATTGTCAATGCTGAATTCATGTGTTGCACAATCAACAACAGTCTAAAATGAGACACTAGCGTCCAATTAATCAATACCGGTATTGGCTATTATCTCGCTTAACAAACATAGGTAGTTCCAACAGATTTAACATTACGTGTAAACAAAATTGACTTGTACCCACTAACGTATAAAGAATGTTCAACGGCCAAGTCACACAACATTATCTATAATAATTAAGAAATCGCAGTAAGGAACCTTAGAGTTGGCACGACTTTGTCTAGATTTCATTGCTTTTTAGACATAAACAAGCAGCTCCATCGAGGCTTGGCTAGTTATTTACAGAATGTTTTGGTGGGATATTTTTGACTGCGTAGACTTAGAGGGTTGATTTTACTATAGTACGGCCAACGAGAAGCGATACCAAATTTCAAACAAAAGCATGGGTTTTGTTTGACATTTGGTATCGCTTCTCGTTGGCCGTACTATAGAGTATAATTACCTGAGACAAAAGTCTTGACTGACACAGACAACACAGTTTTTCCTTTTGACGCATGAGACCCTAAACAGGATAAACGACCGTGACTTTTCATCAATTTAATTCATTAATCGTCATTTAAAAAAAAATGTTGCCCATAACAAGGAATTCCTCCTGTTTTGTGGGTGCGTTTAAAAACATTTAAACTCACAAACACAAACAGCCAAACCTGAAACAACTACCTGTAGGTCATACTAATATTTGTTACGTGCGGAAATCGAGCTCGCGACACGCAGCGCAGCAGTCAATCGCTCAACCACTGCGCCAACCGTGCCAATTTGACAGACAAAGATGGCATGACAATGACACAGTATGAATTTATGGACAAGTATGTAGACCAAATGCGACAATTGGTGAATTCCCTTCTATTTAAAAGAAACGATTTTTTGCCATTATCAGAATTCTTTGCTCTCTAGATAACCTTTTACTAGCTGGCGCCCGCGGTTTCGTCCGCGTGATGATCGAAAAATAAATAAATATCTTGGGACAACTCACACACGGCTATCTGATCCCAAGCTAAGCCGAGCTTGTGTTATGGTAACCAGACAACTGATATACATACTTATATAATTTATAAATACATACATATTATAGATAAATCACACCCAGACACAGAACAAACAATCATGCTCATCACACAAAGTTTGTCCTGGGTGGGAATCGAACCCACGACCTCCGGCTCAGCAGTCAGGGCCACTAACCACTAGACCAACAGGCCTGTCAAAATATATTTCTTACATGTTATTTCAGACTATAATCTAACTCTGTGCCAAATTTCATTGAGATCCGTTTAGCCGTTTTGACGAAGAGTAACAAACATCTACCTATCCATCATTCCATCCATTCTCACAGACATTCGCATTCATAATATTAGTATAAAATAGGGTGGATCACTTTGGTGTCCGTTTGTCTGTCTGTTAAGACCTTTTATCTCGGGAACGCGTGGAGACATGGAGTTAAAATAAAACCATATACTTAAGACTATAGCCCCTGAGCGCTATGAAATCAAGCCTCTAAGTTTAAAGATATAACCATTTCTTTTTTTAAACTTTGGCCCACACTAGGAATTTTTCCTGTATTGTGGGTGCGTTTACAAACATTTAAACTCACAGACACAAACAGCCAGACCCGGAACAACTATCTGAAGGTCATACAAATATTTGTTCGGTGCGGGGATCGAACACGCGATACGTAGCGCAGCAGTCAAACGCTTAGCCACTGCGCCAACCGTGTCGTCATGTATTTATGTCGTTGCAATATACAGAACACTTGGTTCGCGAGTCCAACCCACACTTAATCACTTAAGGCGCTGTACAAAGCAAACACTTCGTAAAACGTCTAGATTTTCGTCGCAAAGTTAACCGTATCTGTACATGCCACTAGCCAAAAAAAAATACCGTGTATAGTTCAATACATAAAGTAAAGACTTAAACAAAATCAGTTTACAAAAGTGGTCTAGTACTACGAATTTTTTTTTAAAAAGACCACGAAAAATTTTTTTCGTCTCGAAATTCTCAATTTTTTCAGCGACAACCATCATATTTTTTATATCTATAACAAAGGAAATGTTATAGACTAAAGAGATATCTAAAATTTTTCAAACACGGAACTGTAATTTTTTTTTTATATTCAATTAAAACTGCAAAATGACCTACATTTTGGCGGACATGATATTCAAATAAAATGAAACACCGAAATATTTTCGACCTTATTTCTATTCTTTCGATGCAATACTGCCGTGTACTTGTGTCAGACCATGCCCAGTATGCAGCTAACCTCACTTCCGCGAATACCTAAAGATTAGCTTGTTACCGCGCCTTAACTGGTTATTTTATACCATTGGCAGAGGAGTGCCATATTCGCGTTTTACCAGTAATATTAGGTATATGTTAAGTACCATGTAAAAAAGGGGTGAGCCAACCGCTCGTCAAAATACCTACCTATCTAAACCAAACGAATGGCAATCAACATTTTGTTTTTACTACTGATTCAATAATTTTCTGAATTCAAAACATGTTTTTAACAAATTGGTATAAAAAATAAATATTTAAATTAACACTGATGTGTACGTTGGTATATTTTAATTGGCTTTCAGTAGAGTTGTCAACTATCCGTCACGCCGTGTTCTCCTAGTACTACAGAGTACGAAACTGGTATTGTGGGCTTGTTTGGGGCTGTTCAACTCGAGTTTTAAAAGTTAGGTTAGTAGTTACATAACTATGCATTTTTTTATAACGGATGAATGGATTTATTTTATTTTATTTAAAAAATCACAAACTTTTGTTCGGTTAATGTAACTTTTGTTCTGTTAATGTGTGCGTACATTTTCAATGGAATAATTTACTGATTCATTGAGTTTCTGACGTGGAAGAAACTGTATGATGGTATCGATATGGATGCAGAATATTTTTTTTTTAGGTTTTGTTTTGTGGATGGAAAATCATGAAATAACTTCCCCCGGAGCGGGGAGTGTCAGACTTGTACTGACTAAATCCACCCATGTTCCTGCTTTTGACCTTTATGTTCCGGGGCCGCGGTGTCTCTTTTCTCTTTCGAACAACCCGCAACCCAGGCAGGCGGTGGCCCTGGCAGACCCTCTGCTTTGCTGACATCTCTTTGAGGCGCGCGTGGAACACTTACGCGCCGTCGACACTGCATGTCGTCCCTAGACGGACGGACGGTGAACTACCCATCACTCACAGACCACGGTGACAGACAGTCTACGGTGGCCGGGAGTTAGCTCACGATTACATCACGCAGTTAACCCACATTTCAAAAGTTATGTCACGTCTCATGTTAAAAGTAGAAAAAATAAATTTAGCTTCACCTATTCAATAACGAAATAGGTTATGTTTATTCCAATCGACTTCTGCAAGCAAATCTATCAAATTTATACCTATAAAAAATTTTGCACACTATATTAAAATTCAATTTTTCCAGCTCAATGTTAAAAAATTAAAATAAATGAATATTCATCGTGTCACTTTTGATGACGCAAATTATTAAAATTTGAAAATATCACACCGTTATTCATCACTGGTATTTACGGGGGTGTCAATTAGGCCAGAAATATGGCGTTCATATTAAACTATGAGCTTGTCATCGCCATTAATAAGTCCCTATTTTGAAACCACTCGATAAAACAGAAAGTATTTTCTTGTTGAACTGTTTTAAAACAAAGCACTTTTCCTCCAAAGGTGTATCTTTAGCACACCTACATTTCGCCAGTTATGTTTTAAGACTGAGTCTAGTCCTATATCATTATGTTGTATCTACTTTTAACCGACTTCAAGAAAAGGAGGAGGTTCTATGGTTGACCGTTTTTTTTTACCAATAATTCCGCCAATTGTAGTTTTTTTGCCCTTTGTATTCCGGGGTCGCTGTATGTCTTTCGAGGCCCTTTGCGGTGAGAAAAAGGCCTTTGCTTATTAAATTACACCTACCAATTCATTAAATCCTAGTACCTGAAAAGGGTATGTAGATTCTTACCGTCTGTAAAAGATCATATTACTTGTTGTATAACGAGCTGGTTTTCGCAACTCTTTCGTACAACCGAAGCGCGTATTTTGCGTACGAAACATTACGATTAGGTATAGTCTGGTTATATCAGTATTACAGGCGCGGCACTTATTGAAGTTGGCACAATGGGGGCTAAGAGGGGTAAATTTAAAAAGTTAGCCGCCTTACTTTTGGCAAAAAGTAGAAAGGTCCAGAAGTCTAACTAAGTACTCGAGTAATGTAAATGTTGTAATGTAATGTATGTAAAATAATATGAAGGAGAAAGGAGTAAATGATGCCGTGACGTCTGATAGGGGAGAATGGAAAAAGAAAACGTGTTGCGCCGACCCCAAATAGAATGGGACAAGGGCAGGAAAATGATGATGTTCACACAGTTAGCCCTCATTTATGACCATAGTCACGAATGGTCAGTTCTGACGCAATATTTGCCGTTTCCAACAGTTTTGTAGTTGGGGTCGCTGCGCTGATTGCTATAAAATTTTATCATAGGCCGGTTACTGGTGATGCACTGTAGATTGATATTTTTTTCACTATAAGATAGACAATCTTAAATTGTAAAAAGCAAATGTTGTTGAGAGTTTTGAGTGTGTTTTTAAAAAGAGCACAATAGTCAAAAAACTGTAGGTACTTGATAAATAAATATGAGACTTAGCGAGTAGATTGGTAAATGTGGGTAGAGGAGCAATTAGTTAAATATAGCAGTCTTAGCACAGTACGCTTGTTTGATTGACGCACCAACGCCCTACCTTCACATGGCGCAGCCGGTAGGATACATAAGTAACCGAAAATAGAATTCAGTGGTTTATAAAACATTAAAGGCAAATACAAACAGTGACTGCGATATATTACAAGAAGCAGAGAGTATCACCTCGAAAATGGAGTCCATGCTGCAACCACCACAAATTTGATAGATGTTGTGGGTAAATGTTTTCTGAAAGTAACATATAAAAATAATGTGTACATATTGCAATTTGTGGTGGTTAACACGAAGTCAGATCCAATTTTAGGAAGAAACTCTTGTGAGGAATTGAAACTAATAAAAAGAGTAATGGCGGTTACAGAATCACCTAAAAATGGTTCAAGTATTTTAGATGAATTTCCTGACTTGTTTGTTGGTATGGGTTGTTTGCCGGGCACTTACAAAATAGTATTAAATAATGACGTGCAGCCGGTGGTGCACGCCCCGCGAAAATTACCAGTTGCCTTAAAGGAGCAAGTAAAAAATAAATTATTAGAAATGGAAAAAGATGGTATTATAGAAAAGGTTGAAGGGCCGACAGATTGGGTCAATAGTATGACAGTAGTGAAAAAACCAAACGGGGATATTCGTATCTGTTTAGACCCCCGTGATTTAAATAGGTCAATAAAACGAGAACATTTCAAGTTACCCACGCTAGAAGAAATAACAGCAAACCTATCAGGTGCGAAATATTTTAGCACAATTGATGCAAAACAAGGTTTTTGGAATATAAAATTAGATAGCAGTAGTACAGAGCTATGTACTTTCAATACTATATATGGTAGATATAAATTTTTACGTATGCCCTATGGGATTAGTTCGGCATCGGAGATATTTCATAAAAGACTCTGCAGATACTTTGAGAATATAGAGGGTGTAATACAGTTCATAGACGATATTTTAATCTATGCTAAGACAAAGGAAAGCCATGATCAAATACTACGTGCGGTACTACAAAAATGTAGGGAAATTAATATCAAGCTAAATAAATCCAAATGTAAGATAGGATTAAGCGAGCTCACTTATTTAGGACATAAAATAACAAAAGATGGTATTTATCCAGACAGTAAACATGTTATTGCAATAAAAAACATGCCCAGGCCAAAAACTGTAAAGGAAGTAGAACGATTTTTGGGAATTGTAACGTATGTTAGTAACTTTATCCCTAATTTCTCTGATAAAACGGCCCCACTCAGGGGGTTATTAAAAAAGGATGTCGCGTGGCATTGGGATCACACACACGAGAAATGTTTTGAATTAATTAAGGATCAACTAAGTGAACCTCCAATATTAAAATACTATACTTTAGAAAAACCGGTTGTGTTATCAGTAGATGCAAGTAAAAGCGGATTAGGAGCATGCTTAATGCAGGATAATTTGCCCGTTTGTTACGCTTCTAAATCTCTAACAAAAACTGAACAAAACTATGCACAAATAGAGAAGGAGCTGTATGCTTGTGTATTTGCATGTGAGAAGTTTTATACATACATTTACGGACGCCAAGATGTTATAATAGAAACTGACCATAAACCGTTGGTAAATATAATAAACAAACCATTATCCGATGCTCCGGCGCGATTACAAAGAATGTTAATGAGGCTCCAACCGTATTCATTCACATTAGTGTATAAGCCAGGTAGATACCTATATATAGCTGACGCGCTATCGAGGGCAGTCGCACCGAACACCGATAATAACATAACACCGCGCGACCATCTAGAGGCGCAGGCGCAGGTGTGTGCAATATCAGCTGATAATCCGCTCACCGACTCGCATTTTTTACAGATACAAAAGTACACTAAGGAAGATACAGAAATGCAGGAATTAATTAGGATTATAAAGCGTGGTTGGCCTACGCATAAAAGTGAAATTAGTGAAATCTTGAAGCCATATTGGGACAGTAAAGAGAACTTAACAGTAAATTATGGTCTAGTATGGAAAGGAAATAGGATCGTGATACCCAAGTACATGCGAAACACAATCTTAAAAAAAATACATGTAGGACATTTAGGCTTAGAAAAATGTAAGCTTAGGGCTAGAGAAATCATGTTCTGGCCAAATATGAGTTCACAGTTAACAGACTATCTGTCTCACTGTCAGGCTTGTTTATCACATAGGAAACAAAACAGAAAGGAGCCACTTATGTCACATGCAGTACCAGACAGAGCATGGTACAAGGTTGGGACTGATATTTTTCACTTTAGTACGAAGTCGTTTTTAATTGTAGTCGATTATTTTAGTAAATTTGTAGAAATAACTGAGTTACGATCGAATACTTCAGCTGAAGTAATAAAGCAATTGAAACATATTTTTAAGCGCCACGGAATACCTCAGATTGTCATGTCAGATAATGGTCCTGAATTCTCCTCTGAATCATTTAAGGAGTTTTCAATGAGCTGGAATTTCGAACATACAACATCATCCCCTAGGTACCCGCAATCAAATGGTCAAGTAGAACGAATTATTCAAACAATAAAAAATATGATGAGAAAAACTACTTACAATGGGTCAGATTTAGATTTAGCAATATTAGAATACCTTAATACACCCATCAGCAACGAACTAGCATCACCGGCAGAATTATTATATAACAGAAAGTTGCGAAGTATCGTTCCATGCCCGCCTAACTTATTTTTGCCTAAAATACAACAGGGAGTTACAAGTAAATTAAAAGAGCGTCAGGAACTTCAGAAAAAATACTTTGATAGGGGATCAAGAATTTTAAAACCTTTAATACCGAAACAAAAAGTAAAAATAAAACTAAATAGTCATTGGACGCCAGGAATAATAGAAAAAGTTCTGGGTTGTCGATCATATTTAATTAAATTGAACACAGGGCGTATTTTAAGACGTAATAGAAGACACATCATAAGCGATTCGCAAAGGCGAAATGATGACTTAAATTATGGCGACAATTACTTTCAATACGATGACATTAATACTAACGCAGCGAATGTTTATCATGGCTCCAGTCCTCCTCAAATAATTTCCACACAAACACAGTTACGCAATGATACTAACTACTACCAAACTCGTTCTGGCAGGACAGTGAGACCTCCTGATCGCTGGGGATACCCTGGACTTCAGACACTGGCGTCAAGGTACTAAAAACGGGTCATAATCCTAAATCTCTAGAAACCACATAAGTATCATATCATATTTTGTGTTAATCATGTTATTTTTAAAATATTTATAAATTAATCAATCAATAAGAAATACTTAATAAACGAAAGGTATAAGTAAATATATTATACCACGAAGAGTGTTTAATGAAATGGAATTATAATGCATGAATGTTTTTATTATAAATATGAATTTAAAATTGACTTATGAAATATGTTATACTATTATTTGAATATCTAATGTTTAAAATCAATCTAATATAGTATTTAAGGTAAATAAGAATGGAAAAAAAAAAAAAAAAAAATTGTAAAATGTAAAGGATGCATGCAAGTGTAAATGTACTTATAATATTACTCTGAATATTACAGAAGTTGAATATATTTGTTACCGAAATGAATACAAAATGTAATCTGATAACAATTGGTAGGTGATGTAATTTCTTATTTAAATTAATTTTAGAAGGGGATTGTAGGTACTTGATAAATAAATATGAGACTTAGCGAGTAGATTGGTATTTTGGATTGGATTGACGCACCAACGCCCTACCTTCACTGAAGTAAGGCAAAACGAAAGAATTTCAATTTGTACCCAAACTTCACGTTACGATACGCTTCAGTATAGTACGTCTATATTTAGCGACAGTTATTATGAGTAGAGATAAACATCGTTTACAAATGCGTGTTTTTGGTATAAGTTCACATTCATTTGTTTAGTCAGTTTATAATGATTCTACAATATAAAGGAACTTTTTTTGGCATTTTACATATAAAGGTTTTAGGAATTAAAATATTCGAAGAAAGTGGGTAGGTACGTAGGTATGGTAGGTAGGGTAGATTACATAGGTAGGTAGAGTAGGTAGGTTGGGTAGAAGAGTTACTTCAAAGGTAGTTTAAAGTGCATTTCAACCCACGCCGGTCACAGCTAGTAAATATATTTTATTCAGATCTAAAACCTTTATATGTAAAATGCCAAAAAAAGTTCCTTTATATTGTAGAATCATTATAAACTGACTAAACAAATGAATGTGAACTTATACCAAAAACACGCATTTGTAAACGATGTTTATCTCTACTCATAATAACTGTCGCTAAATATAGACGTACTATACTGAAGCGTATCGTAACGTGAAGTTTGGGTACAAATTGAAATTCTTTCGTTTTGCCTTACTTCAGTGAAGGTAGGGCGTTGGTGCGTCAATCCAATCCAAAATACCAATCTACTCGCTAAGTCTCATATTTATTTATCAAGTACCTACAATCCCCTTCTAAAATTAATTTAAATAAGAAATTACATCACCTACCAATTGTTATCAGATTACATTTTGTATTCATTTCGGTAACAAATATATTCAACTTCTGTAATATTCAGAGTAATATTATAAGTACATTTACACTTGCATGCATCCTTTACATTTTACAATTTTTTTTTTTTTTTTTTTTTCCATTCTTATTTACCTTAAATACTATATTAGATTGATTTTAAACATTAGATATTCAAATAATAGTATAACATATTTCATAATTCAATTTTAAATTCATATTTATAATAAAAACATTCATGCATTATAATTCCATTTCATTAAACACTCTTCGTGGTATAATATATTTACTTATACCTTTCGTTTATTAAGTATTTCTTATTGATTGATTAATTTATAAATATTTTAAAAATAACATGATTAACACAAAATATGATATGATACTTATGTGGTTTCTAGAGATTTAGGATTATGACCCGTTTTTAGTACCTTGACGCCAGTGTCTGAAGTCCAGGGTATCCCCAGCGATCAGGAGGTCTCACTGTCCTGCCAGAACGAGTTTGGTAGTAGTTAGTATCATTGCGTAACTGTGTTTGTGTGGAAATTATTTGAGGAGGACTGGAGCCATGATAAACATTCGCTGCGTTAGTATTAATGTCATCGTATTGAAAGTAATTGTCGCCATAATTTAAGTCATCATTTCGCCTTTGCGAATCGCTTATGATGTGTCTTCTATTACGTCTTAAAATACGCCCTGTGTTCAATTTAATTAAATATGATCGACAACCCAGAACTTTTTCTATTATTCCTGGCGTCCAATGACTATTTAGTTTTATTTTTACTTTTTGTTTCGGTATTAAAGGTTTTAAAATTCTTGATCCCCTATCAAAGTATTTTTTCTGAAGTTCCTGACGCTCTTTTAATTTACTTGTAACTCCCTGTTGTATTTTAGGCAAAAATAAGTTAGGCGGGCATGGAACGATACTTCGCAACTTTCTGTTATATAATAATTCTGCCGGTGATGCTAGTTCGTTGCTGATGGGTGTATTAAGGTATTCTAATATTGCTAAATCTAAATCTGACCCATTGTAAGTAGTTTTTCTCATCATATTTTTTATTGTTTGAATAATTCGTTCTACTTGACCATTTGATTGCGGGTACCTAGGGGATGATGTTGTATGTTCGAAATTCCAGCTCATTGAAAACTCCTTAAATGATTCAGAGGAGAATTCAGGACCATTATCTGACATGACAATCTGAGGTATTCCGTGGCGCTTAAAAATATGTTTCAATTGCTTTATTACTTCAGCTGAAGTATTCGATCGTAACTCAGTTATTTCTACAAATTTACTAAAATAATCGACTACAATTAAAAACGACTTCGTACTAAAGTGAAAAATATCAGTCCCAACCTTGTACCATGCTCTGTCTGGTACTGCATGTGACATAAGTGGCTCCTTTCTGTTTTGTTTCCTATGTGATAAACAAGCCTGACAGTGAGACAGATAGTCTGTTAACTGTGAACTCATATTTGGCCAGAACATGATTTCTCTAGCCCTAAGCTTACATTTTTCTAAGCCTAAATGTCCTACATGTATTTTTTTTAAGATTGTGTTTCGCATGTACTTGGGTATCACGATCCTATTTCCTTTCCATACTAGACCATAATTTACTGTTAAGTTCTCTTTACTGTCCCAATATGGCTTCAAGATTTCACTAATTTCACTTTTATGCGTAGGCCAACCACGCTTTATAATCCTAATTAATTCCTGCATTTCTGTATCTTCCTTAGTGTACTTTTGTATCTGTAAAAAATGCGAGTCGGTGAGCGGATTATCAGCTGATATTGCACACACCTGCGCCTGCGCCTCTAGATGGTCGCGCGGTGTTATGTTATTATCGGTGTTCGGTGCGACTGCCCTCGATAGCGCGTCAGCTATATATAGGTATCTACCTGGCTTATACACTAATGTGAATGAATACGGTTGGAGCCTCATTAACATTCTTTGTAATCGCGCCGGAGCATCGGATAATGGTTTGTTTATTATATTTACCAACGGTTTATGGTCAGTTTCTATTATAACATCTTGGCGTCCGTAAATGTATGTATAAAACTTCTCACATGCAAATACACAAGCATACAGCTCCTTCTCTATTTGTGCATAGTTTTGTTCAGTTTTTGTTAGAGATTTAGAAGCGTAACAAACGGGCAAATTATCCTGCATTAAGCATGCTCCTAATCCGCTTTTACTTGCATCTACTGATAACACAACCGGTTTTTCTAAAGTATAGTATTTTAATATTGGAGGTTCACTTAGTTGATCCTTAATTAATTCAAAACATTTCTCGTGTGTGTGATCCCAATGCCACGCGACATCCTTTTTTAATAACCCCCTGAGTGGGGCCGTTTTATCAGAGAAATTAGGGATAAAGTTACTAACATACGTTACAATTCCCAAAAATCGTTCTACTTCCTTTACAGTTTTTGGCCTGGGCATGTTTTTTATTGCAATAACATGTTTACTGTCTGGATAAATACCATCTTTTGTTATTTTATGTCCTAAATAAGTGAGCTCGCTTAATCCTATCTTACATTTGGATTTATTTAGCTTGATATTAATTTCCCTACATTTTTGTAGTACCGCACGTAGTATTTGATCATGGCTTTCCTTTGTCTTAGCATAGATTAAAATATCGTCTATGAACTGTATTACACCCTCTATATTCTCAAAGTATCTGCAGAGTCTATCTACCTGGCTTATACACTAATGTGAATGAATACGGTTGGAGCCTCATTAACATTCTTTGTAATCGCGCCGGAGCATCGGATAATGGTTTGTTTATTATATTTACCAACGGTTTATGGTCAGTTTCTATTATAACATCTTGGCGTCCGTAAATGTATGTATAAAACTTCTCACATGCAAATACACAAGCATACAGCTCCTTCTCTATTTGTGCATAGTTTTGTTCAGTTTTTGTTAGAGATTTAGAAGCGTAACAAACGGGCAAATTATCCTGCATTAAGCATGCTCCTAATCCGCTTTTACTTGCATCTACTGATAACACAACCGGTTTTTCTAAAGTATAGTATTTTAATATTGGAGGTTCACTTAGTTGATCCTTAATTAATTCAAAACATTTCTCGTGTGTGTGATCCCAATGCCACGCGACATCCTTTTTTAATAACCCCCTGAGTGGGGCCGTTTTATCAGAGAAATTAGGGATAAAGTTACTAACATACGTTACAATTCCCAAAAATCGTTCTACTTCCTTTACAGTTTTTGGCCTGGGCATGTTTTTTATTGCAATAACATGTTTACTGTCTGGATAAATACCATCTTTTGTTATTTTATGTCCTAAATAAGTGAGCTCGCTTAATCCTATCTTACATTTGGATTTATTTAGCTTGATATTAATTTCCCTACATTTTTGTAGTACCGCACGTAGTATTTGATCATGGCTTTCCTTTGTCTTAGCATTTCGTCCAAGGTGTCGGTAGGCTTATTGCCGCTTCAGACGGAATGACAAAAGATTGGGCGTCTTGTTGGCGCGTCAGCCTCCTATTGGTCGACTGATGCGCCACGTCGCGCGTCGGAGCGTTGCTTTCTTTAAATAAAGAATGAAGTTAGCGGTAATGTTTTCAGATCCACACTATTCTATTTATCTTTTATTATTATTACTTATTTACATCATAATTATATCGTTATTTCACATTTATATTATTATTATTTTATCACTAAGTATCTACTTATTTATTTGTACTTGTTGCCATCGTCCGTGTGTCACTGCGGGTGCCAACTGAAAACCAGCGTTGGGTGTCTGACGCCTAGCATATGCTGAGTTGGTAACCCTTTCGTTATGGGCACGCTCAGCGCAACCTTGTCCATGTTTTTCCGTTCTGTGTACCTTTTTTTTCTTTTTGCTGTTGTGTTGTGTCTGTTTCGAATAAATATTTTTCTATTCTATTCTATTCTATTCTATCTATGGTTATCGATGAAGGAAAGATATTTAGAGAATACTAGCTGTGCCCAGCGGTTTCACCCGCTGCTCATTTAGGGGTATAAAAAATAGATGTTTGTTGATTCTCAGATCTACTGTATATGCATATAAATTTTCATAAAAATCGGTCAAGCTGTTTCAGAAGAGTATGGTAACTAACACTGTGACACGAGAATTTTATATATTAGATAAATCAGTGTCTATTAAGTCTGGTCATATCGTGGTTTCAAACTTCAAACATCATAGCCAAGGTTGGTACAGTATCGTATTGATAAAATATAATATCGCGATCGTAACAACACTTTACAGGTTTTTAATTCACGACGACACGGTTGGCGCAGTGGCTAAGCTATCGACTGCTGCGCTGCTTGTCGCGGGTTCGATCCCCGCACGGAACAAATATTTGTATGGCCTACAGATAGTTGTTCCGGGTCTGGTTGTTTGTTCATGTGACTTTAAATGTTTGTAAACGCACCCATGAAACAGGAGAAATTTCTAGTGTGGAGCAACGTTTAAAAAAGTATTAATACATGTTGTATTAATACCTTCTAAGTTTATTTAAGCTGCCATGGTCAGTAAAATTAATTCCATTTCCCATGTTTACTATTTTTTTTTTTGAGTTTCCGATATTGCAAACAATGTAAATATCCCGTTTCATATGTTATTAATGACATTTCATGAATTTTAAACTGGTTGTAAAGAAAGAGGTTTACAGATTTAATGGTTCTAACTTTATAAACAAAATATTTGTTACGGTCTCGATTTATAATTCAGTCAACAAATAATTTGATACTGATTTGTAAATTCTGGTGCATTCACTTCTACCACTATAAATTAGGTTCAGGATAAATACAGTACATTCGCACATAAAACAATTTAAAATTATTATATCGTACAATTTAACAATAAAATTATACCGTAGAAAGTGGAACTAATTTAAATTTAATTTCTTCTTTCGTAGAAACCTCAAAATATTCAACGTTCCAAAACTACGTTTATATTTCAGCTCTGTTCATGAATTTTTAATACAACAATATTCCGCGAAGTCTAACTAGTTGTTCTTCAAGCTGAACTTTGTATTCTAAAATATGAGTAGCCACAGACCCTGCCAGGATTGGGGTAGTTCGAAAGAGATACCGCGGCCCAGGAACATGAAAGGCAAAAGAAGGAACATGGAGGAGTTTTAGTCAGTACAAGTCTGACACTCCCCCCGTTCCGCCCACAGCAGGGGAAGCTATTCGATGATTTCGCATCAGCAAAACAAAATAGCCACAGAGTGCAAATTAGAATGATAAAAATAGGATAGATAGTAGGTACTTAAGCACTTAAAACAGTTTTTATATGGGAGATTGGAATATTTTATTTTTGTAATAGTGCATCATCATCATCTGCCTAGCCTTTTCCCAACTATGTTGGGGTCGGCTTCCAGTCTAACCGGATGCAGCTGAATATCAGTATTTTACATGGAGCGACTGCCTATCTGACCTCCACAACCCAGTTATTACTGGGTAATACGATACCCCTTGGTAAGACTGGTTGTCAGACTTTCGGGACACTGACTACCTGTAACGACTGTCAAAGATCTACAAATGACAGCCGGGACCAACGGCTTAACGTGCTTTCCGAGGCACGGAGGAAACTCGGTATGTAACGGGTGGTCACCCATCCACAGACCAACCTAGGCAAGCGCGGCTTAACCTAAAGATCGACCCGAGCGGCTGCTATTATTAAGCCACGAGCTCTAGTAATAGTGCAAGTTACATTAAAAAAATAGTTATTGTAAAGTCCGTATTCAGGGTTGCTATACTTTGAACTAAAAAAGTCTATTTTGCTGAAATTGGTCGGTTGGCCATACAAGCACTAGGGCAACGAGCTGCCTGAGCGATTGAACGCTCGCTGCTCTGTATGTCACAGGCTCGATTCCCGCACGTAACAGATATAAGTATGGTAGGTTCCGAATCGGGCTGTTTTTAAATATTTTTAATAGTACCCACGATACAGGTGTTGTCTAGAGTTAAACAAATCGGCCGAGTGGAAGTCGGTCTCACGCGCCGAGGTCTCCATACAAAGTTGCGACACAAACGGCTATATTTGACTGCGTCAACTTAGAAGGTTGATTTTTTCACAGCTTCAAAGGATTATAAGTTTGAGTATATGGTTTTATCTTATTTCCTATTTTGTAATAATATTTTAAAAACGAAACTTTGTGAGGATGTATGTTGTTGGATGGATGTAAGTTTGTTGCTCTTTCACGCAAAAGGTACGTGCTTTTTTTTTAAACCGTAAAACACTAGGAATTTCTCCTGTATCGTGGGTGCGTTAACAAACACTAAACTCACTTACACAAACAGCCAGACCCGAAACAACTACCTGTAGGTCACACAAATATTTGTTCCGTGCGGGAATCGAAACCGCGACACGTAGGGCAGCAGTCGATCGCTCAACTACTGCGCCAATCGTGCCGTCAAATAGATTTTGATGAAACATCACAATAATATAGCTTACATATTAGAATAACACATATGCTACAATTCATAAAGATATATTGTATATTCTATTACCACGCGGATGAAACCGCGTTTCGCAGCTACATCTATATATTTATTCCAACACGATACCTTCACGCGTTCCCGAGATAAGGGGTCTTCACAGACAGACAAACGGACAACAGAGTGATTCTATAAGGGTACCATTTTCCCGGAGGACACGGTGGAGCACACAGTGGCGGTCTGCCCAGCTTGGGCGGAGCACCGCCGTGCCCTCGTGGAGGCGATCGGCGGCGGCGATCTCTCGCGTCCGGCCCTGGTTCAGGCCATGGTCCGGAGCGAGAGGGAATGGAAAGCGGTCACCACCTTTTGCGAAGCAGTAATGCTAGCAAAGGAGGTGGCCGGGCGTCTGAGGGAGAGAACCTCGAACCAACCCAGCCGCCGCGGGAGACGCCCCAGGCGCCGGGCGCCGCGAGACGACTCCCGGCCACCGTAGATACGGGCCTGTGGACGGTGAGCAATGGGTAGCTTACCGTCCGTCCATCGATTGACGACAGGCCGTGTCGACGGCGCGTTCGTGTTTCACGCGCGCCTCAAAGAGATGTCAGCAAAGCAGAGGGGCTTGCCAGAGCCTCCGCCTGCCGGGGTTGCGGGTTGTTCGAAAGAGATACCGCGGCTCCGGAACGTAAAGGGCAATAGAAGGAACATGGGTGGGTTTTAGTCAGTACAAGTCTGACATGCCCCCCCGCTCCGCCCAGAGCGGGGGAAGTCATTTGATGATTTCCCACCCGAAAAAAAAGGGTACCATTTTTTCCTTCTGAGGTACGGTACCCTAAAAACACAATACCGAAATGAATAATGCGTTGAGTGTCCTACCGGGGTTGCGGTAAACACAGATATGGATATTATTAGTTTGTAAGTGATAATGTACAAAGCAGAGTGGCGTGCCAGGGCCACGGCCTGCCAAATTTGCGGGTTGTTCGAAAGAGATACCGCGGGCCCAGAACACAAAGGGTAAAAAAAAAAAAAAAGAATGGGTCTCAGTCACTAAAAGTGTGACACTCCCCCTGCTTCGCTTATAAATAAATATTTTTTTTATTTTCAGACAACAAGATCCAATGTGTTAGTAAAATTCTTATAATTAGTGTTAGTAAACAAATTAGTTATCTCTCTAACATAATATCTATATTTCTAGTTCGCTTCATGTGGACGATGAACAAGCGAAAGGAAACTCACTCATTCATCACCCCCACAAAACGTCCCAGAATAGGAGAGTAGATATTCTCCGCCACTGTCCTCAGAATACTGTTGTCACTGTACTGTTATAGCGGAGGAAGTTTTTTGATAGTCCATAAAAAAAGGACTTGAGTACCCTCATCACTGGCTTTTTGAGGTCATATACAAACGTGATAACTCCTTGTGATACAATGCTATTTAACTGCATCCTGTTATAATGGAGTCCTACCGTAAGACATTTGGAAAAAGACTAGGCCGATGAAAATAATTAATTAATACTTCTAAGCTACTCTCTTTTCAATAAACAAACCTTTAACATTCATTGTATGAAATCTCCAAGTTAAACATACGCAGCAAAAGTTATTCCTTCCCTCAAATAACCTTGTGGGGTGAAATATGATTAAAATTTAATAAATAATGGGGGTAAAATGGCTATTACCCCCGTGGTAGGGTGCTGCAGGGTATTTTATACCACATCCATACTATTCCTTACTAATATTATAAAAGCGAAAGTGAGTTTGTTTGTTTGTTACCTTTTCACGCCTAAATGGCTAGACCGAGTTTGATGAATTTTGGTACAGAGACAGTTGGGACCCTGGAGACGGCTATTTTTTTTTAAAAAGAGCGAAAGATGAGGGAGAAAGAGGGAAAAAAGGGAAAACTTAGCATAACTGTCTTATCCCGAATTTAACGCGGGCGAAGCCGCGGGCGAAAGCTAGTTGATTAATAAACTATGGTGTGTATAAAACAGTTTTTTTTTCCAATTATGGTTTTGTTCGGGAGGACCAGTTTATTAAATTGATAACTATGTCTAGTTCTTATCAGATTTGTACAATATATTTATGGTCTTACGTTTAACAGCAATCAGTATAAAGAATTTAAATTGCTAGCAATTATCACTGTGATGCAAAAGCAAACAAAATAAAATAAGTGTGAAGAGATGTGAAAATCGTAAACAAAATGTTAAAGGTTTGTAAAGGCTTTTAAACGCACATACGAGTACACAAACAGCCCGAACAAAAAATCTATCTATAGGCCATACCAATATTTGTTTCATACGGCAATCAAAGCCGCGTCTCGCAGTCATCATTTTCCTGCCCTTGTCCTATTCTTTTTGGGAACGGCGCAACACGTTTTCTTCTTCCATTCTCCCCTATTAGACGTCACGGCATTATTTACTCCTTTCTCCTTCATATCATTTCTTACACAATCCATAGGTACATCGTTTCTGTGGCCTTCCTCTCGCTCTCCGTCCATCAACATTCAGATCCATCACTCTTTTAGTCACATGTGCTTCGTCCCTCCTCATTGCTCGTCCATACCAAGACAAACGACTCTCTTTCAGTACAGCACCCAATCGCTAAGCCACTGCCAAAAAGCATACAGCAAAAAAAACATATTAACAAAATAATAAGGTACAGTCACGACCAATACTTACAAGTACACTCACGTTCAATAACATGTACACATACACTTACCAAAATATTTTTTTTCGTGTAATTCTCCTAAAAAAACCGTATCCACTTTGAAATAAGACTTATTTTGCAATGGTATGACACCCAAAATATGTTCTATGTTCGTGAAACCGTAAAACACTAACCAATACTGTTGGAGGAATTTGCTTTTTAATTATGGTGTGCGCGTATTGGTCGTGACTGTACCTTATTATTTTGTTAATATGTTTTTTTTGCTGTATGCTTTTTGGCAGTGGCTTAGCGATTGGGTGCTGTACTGAAAGAGAGTCGTTTGTCTTGGTATGGACGAGCAATGAGGAGGGACGAAGCACATGTGACTAAAAGAGTGATGGATCTGAATGTTGATGGACGGAGAGCGAGAGGAAGGCCACAGAAACGATGTACCTATGGATTGTGTAAGAAATGATATGAAGGAGAAAGGAGTAAATAATGCCGTGACGTCTAATAGGGGAGAATGGAAGAAGAAAACGTGTTGCGCCGTTCCCAAAAAGAATAGGACAAGGGCAGGAAAATGATGACTGCGAGACGCGGCTTTGATTGCCGTATGAAACAAATATTGGTATGGCCTATAGATAGATTTTTTGTTCGGGCTGTTTGTGTACTCGTATGTGCGTTTAAAAGCCTTTACAAACCTTTAACATTTTGTTTACGATTTTCACATCTCTTCACACTTATTTTATTTTGTTTGCTTTTGCATCACAGTGATAATTGCTAGCAATTTAAATTCTTTATACTGATTGCTGTTAAACGTAAGACCATAAATATATTGTACAAATCTGATAAGAACTAGACATAGTTATCAATTTAATAAACTGGTCCTCCCGAACAAAACCATAATTGGAAAAAAAAACTGTTTTATACACACCATAGTTTATTAATCAACTAGCTTTCGCCCGCGGCTTCGCCCGCGTTAAATTCGGGATAAGACAGTTATGCTAAGTTTTCCCTTTTTTCCCTCTTTCTCCCTCATCTTTCGCTCTTTTTAAAAAAAAATAGCCGTCTCCAGGGTCCCAACTGTCTCTGTACCAAAATTCATCAAACTCGGTCTAGCCATTTAGGCGTGAAAAGGTAACAAACAAACAAACTCACTTTCGCTTTTATAATATTAGTAAGGAATAGTATGGATGTGGTATAAAATACCCTGCAGCACCCTACCACGGGGGTAATAGCCATTTTACCCCCATTATTTATTAAATTTTAATCATATTTCACCCCACAAGGTTATTTGAGGGAAGGAATAACTTTTGCTGCGTATGTTTAACTTGGAGATTTCATACAATGAATGTTAAAGGTTTGTTTATTGAAAAGAGAGTAGCTTAGAAGTATTAATTAATTATTTTCATCGGCCTAGTCTTTTTCCAAATGTCTTACGGTAGGACTCCATTATAACAGGATGCAGTTAAATAGCATTGTATCACAAGGAGTTATCACGTTTGTATATGACCTCAAAAAGCCAGTGATGAGGGTACTCAAGTCCTTTTTTTATGGACTATCAAAAAACTTCCTCCGCTATAACAGTACAGTGACAACAGTATTCTGAGGACAGTGGCGGAGAATATCTACTCTCCTATTCTGGGACGTTTTGTGGGGGTGATGAATGAGTGAGTTTCCTTTCGCTTGTTCATCGTCCACATGAAGCGAACTAGAAATATAGATATTATGTTAGAGAGATAACTAATTTGTTTACTAACACTAATTATAAGAATTTTACTAACACATTGGATCTTGTTGTCTGAAAATAAAAAAAATATTTATTTATAAGCGAAGCAGGGGGAGTGTCACACTTTTAGTGACTGAGACCCATTCTTTTTTTTTTTTTTTACCCTTTGTGTTCTGGGCCCGCGGTATCTCTTTCGAACAACCCGCAAATTTGGCAGGCCGTGGCCCTGGCACGCCACTCTGCTTTGTACATTATCACTTACAAACTAATAATATCCATATCTGTGTTTACCGCAACCCCGGTAGGACACTCAACGCATTATTCATTTCGGTATTGTGTTTTTAGGGTACCGTACCTCAGAAGGAAAAAATGGTACCCTTTTTTTTCGGGTGGGAAATCATCAAATGACTTCCCCCGCTCTGGGCGGAGCGGGGGGGCATGTCAGACTTGTACTGACTAAAACCCACCCATGTTCCTTCTATTGCCCTTTACGTTCCGGAGCCGCGGTATCTCTTTCGAACAACCCGCAACCCCGGCAGGCGGAGGCTCTGGCAAGCCCCTCTGCTTTGCTGACATCTCTTTGAGGCGCGCGTGAAACACGAACGCGCCGTCGACACGGCCTGTCGTCAATCGATGGACGGACGGTAAGCTACCCATTGCTCACCGTCCACAGGCCCGTATCTACGGTGGCCGGGAGTCGTCTCGCGGCGCCCGGCGCCTGGGGCGTCTCCCGCGGCGGCTGGGTTGGTTCGAGGTTCTCTCCCTCAGACGCCCGGCCACCTCCTTTGCTAGCATTACTGCTTCGCAAAAGGTGGTGACCGCTTTCCATTCCCTCTCGCTCCGGACCATGGCCTGAACCAGGGCCGGACGCGAGAGATCGCCGCCGCCGATCGCCTCCACGAGGGCACGGCGGTGCTCCGCCCAAGCTGGGCAGACCGCCACTGTGTGCTCCACCGTGTCCTCCGGGAAAATGGTACCCTTATAGAATCACTCTGTTGTCCGTTTGTCTGTCTGTGAAGACCCCTTATCTCGGGAACGCGTGAAGGTATCGTGTTGGAATAAATATATAGATGTAGCTGCGAAACGCGGTTTCATCCGCGTGGTAATAGAATATACAATATATCTTTATGAATTGTAGCCTATGTGTTATTCTAATATGTAAGCTATATTATTGTGATGTTTCATCAAAATCTATTTGACGGCACGATTGGCGCAGTAGTTGAGCGATCGACTGCTGCCCTACGTGTCGCGGTTTCGATTCCCGCACGGAACAAATATTTGTGTGACCTACAGGTAGTTGTTTCGGGTCTGGCTGTTTGTGTAAGTGAGTTTAGTGTTTGTTAACGCACCCACGATACAGGAGAAATTCCTAGTGTTTTACGGTTTAAAAAAAAAGCACGTACCTTTTGCGTGAAAGAGCAACAAACTTACATCCATCCAACAACATACATCCTCACAAAGTTTCGTTTTTTAAAATATTATTACAAAATAGGAAATAAGATAAAACCATATACTCAAACTTATAATCCTTTGAAGCTGTGAAAAAATCAACCTTCTAAGTTGACGCAGTCAAATATAGCCGTTTGTGTCGCAACTTTGTATGGAGACCTCGGCGCGTGAGACCGACTTCCACTCGGCCGATTTGTTTAACTCTAGACAACACCTGTATCGTGGGTACTATTAAAAATATTTAAAAACAGCCCGATTCGGAACCTACCATACTTATATCTGTTACGTGCGGGAATCGAGCCTGTGACACACAGAGCAGCGTTCAATCGCTCAGGCAGCTCGTTGCCCTAGTGTTTGTGGCCAACCGACCAATTTCAGCAAAATAGAGTTTTTTAGTTCAAAGTATAGCAACCCTGATTACGGACTTTACAATAACTATTTTATTCCCATTTAAAAACTGTTTTAAGTGCTTAGCGAAATTGGTCCAGACGTTCACGCGTGACCAATGGAAATAGGGATTAATTTTTATATATGCGTATATATAGTCTATACGATGTGATTAAGTAAGATAGTACTTAAGCACTTAAAACAGTTTTTATCATTCTCATTTGCACTCTGTGTCTATTTTGTTTTGCTGATGCGAAATCATTAAATAGCTTCCCCCGCTGTGGGCGGAACGGGGGGAGTGTCAGACTTGTACTGACTAAAACTCCTCCATGTTCCTTCTTTTGCCTTTCATGTTCCTGGGCCGCGGTATCTCTTTCGAACTACCCCAATCCCGGCAGGGTCTGTGGCTACTCATGTTTTAGAATACAAAGTTCAGCTTGAAGAACAACTAGTTAGACTTCGCGGAATATTGTTGTATTAAAAATTCATGAACAGAACTGAAATATAAACGTAGTTTTGGAACGTTGAATATTTTGAGATTTCTACGAAAGAAGAAATTAAATTTAAATTAGTTCCAGTTTCTACGGTATAATTTTATTGTTAAATTGTACGATATAATAATTTTAAATTGTTTTATGTGCGAATGTACTGTATTTATCCTGAACCTAACTTATAGTGGTAGCAGTGAATGCGCCAGAATTTACAAATCAGTATCAAATTATTTATTGACTGAAATATAAATCGAGACCGTAACAAATATTTTGTTTATAGAGTTAAAACCATTAAATCTGTAAACCTCTTTCTTTACAACCAGTTTAAAATTCATGAAATGTCATTAATAACATATGAAACGGGATATTTACAATGTTTGCAAAATCGGAAACTCAAAAAAAAATAGTAAACATGGGAAATGGAATTAATTTTACTGACCATGGCAGCTTAAATAAACTTAGAAGGTATTAATACAACATGTATTAATACTTTTTTAAACGTTGCTCCACACTAGAAATTTCTCCTGTTTCATGGGTGCGTTTACAAACATTTAAAGTCACATGCACAAACAACCAGACCCGGAACAACTATCTGTAGGCCATACAAATATTTGTTCCGTGCGGGGATCGAACCCGCGACAAGCAGCGCAGCAGTCGATAGCTTAGCCACTGCGCCAACCGTGTCGTCGTCAATTAAAAATCTGTAAAGTGTTGTTACGATCGCGATATTATATTTTATCAATACGATACTGTACCAACCTTGGCTATGATGTTTGAAGTTTGAAACCACGATATGACCAGACTTAATAGACACTGATTTATCTAATATATAAAATTCTCGTGTCACAGTGTTAGTTACCATACTCCTCTGAAACAGCTTGACCGATTTTTATGAAAATTTATATGCATATACAGTAGATCTGAGAATCAACAAACATCTATTTTTTATACCCCTAAATGAGCAGCGGGTGAAACCGCTGGGCACAGCTAGTATTCTCTAAATCTCTTTCCTTCATCGATAACCATAGATCTTCCTTCTGTACATTTAAAATCAACACATATTGTGTTACAGCTTGTACCTATATGCGGTTTAACCCTGCGCTAGAGCTCAGGGCAACGACATAAATCTCTCTAAACAACAATATACTGCCCCGTTGCATCCAATGTTGACGATTTATAGCTAAAAAAATGTGTAAGGAAACTTAATCACAACAGTAATAATAGTTGTCGTGCAGTTTATTTTTGTGAAGCTTAATTAAGCAAAAAAATGTAGAAAGCTATTAGATCTGCTTTAAAATAAATTCAAATAAGGCTGAGGCATTGCAGAAGCTTTGCTATCTCAACAGATAGAAAATCTCCAAATTGCAAGATGGTTTGAGATTTTTTTTGTTGGTCAATCATCAATCTCTCATATATATCTCATAGATCTCATATCATATAATCATCTTCTCCCGCTCTGGGCGTAGTGAAAGGTAGTGTCAGACTTTTTCTAACTGAAACCCACCCATGTTCCTTCTTTTGCCCTTTGTGTTTCGGGGTGGCGGTATCTCTCTTAAAAACCCCGCAAATCCGGTAGCCAATGGCCTTGGAGGGCCGTTCTGCTTTGCTGACATCTCTTAAAGGCGCTAGTGTGGCCTGTCGACACTAGACGCTTGGACAGTGAGCTACCCATTGCTCACCGTCCACAGACGCGCATCTACGGTGTCCGGAACTGGTCTCGCGTTCGTTTGGACTTAGCACTAACATTTCTACAACACCAACATTTGTGTGACGACTTCATCTCTTCTTAAGTTTAAAAAAAAACTCACAATTACTGAAATTGTGTGTTATTTACATCTAGTTTGAACCGGAGTATACTAAGACTTTTTTTCGGATAGGAAATCATTAAATGGCTCATCCCGCTCTTCCGCTCATCCGCTCATCCGCTCATCCCCGGCCGGAGCGGAGGCGAGTGTCAGACTTGAACTTTCTAAAACCCATCCTTTTTTTTTGGGGTGGGAAATCATCTAATTACTTCCCCCGCTCAGGGCGGAGCGAGGGGGCGTGTCATACTTTTACTGACTAAAACCCACCAATGTTCCTTCTATTGCCCTTTACGTTCCGGGGCCGCGGTATCTCTTTCGAACAACCCGCAACCCCGGCAGGCGGGGGCTCTGGCAAGCCCCTCTGCTTTGTTGATATCTCTTTGAGGCGCGCGTGAAACACGAACGCGCCGTCGACACGCTCGCTCGCTCGACTTGCTCTGCCCAAGGTGGGCAGACCCATCCCAAAACCCATCCTTGTTCCTTTTTTTCGCCCTTTGTGTTCTGGGGCCGCGGTATCTCTTTCAATCCCATCCGCAACCTCGGGTACATTAAGACTACGTTCTCAGGCGTTTAGCGAACAGTGAGCGGCATTAGCCGTAAACTCAACGTTTGCCGCTCAAACGCCAAACTGTAGCAAATTAGCCACTTACCGCTCAATCACTCTTGGCAAAGAAGGCAAACTTTGTTGCTATCGCCGATGGAGAATATTTTTATTTATTTATGGCTCGGCGAAACGCCGCAAACTGGGAAAAGAACGCGCTCTATGACCATTGTATTTAGCAAACAGTTAGCCGCTCACTTTTCGTCTAGCGAAGACACAGCCAGCGGCTTGGCAAGAGAATACAATTCGGTGGCATTCCCCGGGACTATATTTCTCTCTACTATCACAAATCGTTGCACAACCTAACCATATATTGTTTTCATTCCAAGATTAATCATGATTACCATTATAGGACAATCGGCAACCCATAAAATACTTGACCAACCAGTTGTATTGACATTGTTGACTATATACGTGACTGATATCATTACGGATTAACCCTAAACGGATTACACTAACCATACCCGCATAAATGGGATTGTATTCATGAAATTTGCCAATTGAATGAGTTTTGGGTGCAACCTGATTATAATAGTTTAGCCCATGGATGAGTTATGGGTATGTTTCATTTTACGGTATTTGTGTTGTTAAATGACACGGCCGGAACTTGTATAGAGCAATACCCTAACAAAAAATATTCATGTACATTAATGTACAGTACGTCATTTTAAAGCTCACATGCAGGGCTTTACAATAGAGTATATTATATCATCAGAAAATAGGCGATAGACACTATAAGTAGGAAACAAAAAAAAGCGCCTTAACAATTTGAATAGCAATGATCAAACATTCAGGGTTTTGTAGGCGTAACTAAACGAGAAATACTATTCAGACGCAATTTAGTAAATAGGCTAGGCCATTCATTAAACGGTAAAAGATGCGTTGGTACGACGACATCATACAACATCAATCGTGCTATTTTACAAGAAAACAGCGTCAAGCTTAGCACTGCCGTAGCGACAAGTTTCATAGACAGTCGTCTGGAGTTGTCGCTGCGCTCAAAGCTCACAAAAGATTTATTGCATACTGATTAGAATCTAGTGGAACGGTGTCCAAATAGATACATTTTTAAATAAATTTTCTTTTGGTCACTGGTCACTTTAAGGGGCCGCAAGCGTCGTCACTTACGATAGGTTTGATCTATAATAATTTAAAGTCGCCCAGTTATGGTACTGTGGTAGGGGTGTCCCTGAGGGATAGCATTCCAGATAAAGTTATCCGACAGGCAACTAGAGTTGCTCACAGAATAATTGACGGCACGGTTGGCGCAGTGGCTGAGGGATTGACTGCTGCGCTGCGTGTCGCGGGTTCGATTCCCGCACGGAACAAATATTTGTATGACCTGCAAATAGTTGTTTCGAAAATAGTTATTTTTTAGTGTTGCCCCACACTGGGAATTTCTCCTATGTCGTAGGGTACATTTACAAACATTTAAACTCACATACACAAACAGTCAGATCCGGAACATTTATCTGTAGGCCATACAAATATTTGTTCCGTGCGGGGATCAGCCACAACACCAAGCGTGATGTAAATTAGACGAATAACGATGACCGTTGGAGTAGACGTGTCTTTGGATGGAGATTGTGTAACGGCAATCGTAAAGTGGGACGAACCTCACGCTTGGTAGAGCGACAACCTTCGGAAATGGCTGAAAATCCAGTTGAGTGACCACGTCCAGCAGTAGACTGCTGTAGGCATATGATGAAATGGAAATCTTCATCGATAAGTAACTGCCATATTGCCCACCTTTTGTCTTGCATGGCATGACCAATCATCTGCGCATTTGATGATCTAAGTACTCTGTCAGTGTCCATGTGGCAATTTTTTAGGGTTACGTGCGTCAAAAGGGAAAGACGGTATCTTTGTAGAAGTCTCTTTGTTTTCCGTCTGACTGTCTGCCAAGACCGTTTGTCGCGAGAACGCGTGAAGGTATAGAGTTGAAATCAAATTAAAGTTAAATCGTCTTGTGTAAACGATTTAACTTTAATTTGATTTCAACTCGACGAGATCCCTCTGTGCTGTGAAAAAAACAAACCACTAAGTCTACGAAATCATCAAATAACTTCCCCGCTGGGTGGAGCGGGGGGAGGGGAAGTGTCAGACTTTAACTTACTAAAACCCACCTATGTTCTTTCTTTTGCTGTTTTTATTCCGGGGCCGCGGTATCTCTTTCAAACAACCCGCATTCCCGGTGCATCTATACCTTAAGAAGAAGAAGTAACTGCCAATGAACACAATGATATTTCTCTATCGTGGTATGCCAAATCACCCATCTAAACTGATCAGATCTACCTCCAAGATTCAAAACCGGACACATAAACCAAATACCCAATTAGCATGGAATTCTCTTTCAGAGCTAAAAATCCACCCAGTTCAAACTCAACCTTATCACTTATTAAAATAAGTTTATATTCCTTCGTACTGCTGTCGAGTCCTAGGACCGTACTTAATTTCTTACTTAACTACACAGATTGTCAAAGGGGACGCTAATTACAACTTAACAAGATGCCGCCCGTCCACTGATTACGTCCGTCGGTTAAATTAACTAACGTTTTCAGTGAAACAATTTACTTTTAACTTAGAACGAACTATGAGCGAGTGGAAAAACGTTGAGACGTTTCCTTGAGAAGTTTTAAAGAGGTCAGTTGTGTGTGAAATGGAGATAAAACTTTTGTGAATACAAATTTTCTACGATTTCAAAGCAGATTTTCTTTTTTGAGTACTTGTAGAGACAACAAGTTATCTATTCTTAATAAAATACACACGATACACAGATACATTATATTAACCTTCATAAGGTCTTTAATTTTGCAAACGTTGCCGTGCTTCGGGTCAAATATGACCCAGTAGTAGAATTAAACTGAAAAATGAACAACAAATAAAGATACAAATGTATAATGGATGGATTTAATATATAATATTTATTTCTACATAATTACTTTAAATTTTTATAAAAAAAAATGTAATAGGTACATCTAATTTAAAAAAAAAGTTACAATGTTGTTAGACATTTATACAAAAGAGCCTGAGCAGTATGTAAAAAAAATGTAAATGAAATTATATCTTATTACACTGGGTGCATAGAACAACTGTATTAGAATGTTTTTTACATACTTATTTCTTACAATCTACACAGATCAAACCAGTTGTATTGTCAGATTTAGCACACAGTTGACAACGACTTCTTTTGGGAGACTTTTTAGCTGAACCAGTGTTGTTTGTGTCTTGTTGGGTCTTAGTTGATGGACTTAGTGCAGTGTCAGTACATTGACGAAAGTTTTTTTGGAATTTCTATTGAAAGAGCCTTTTATATTATAGTACTCTGTGGAAAGAGGTGCCCTCGGTAATGTTTTCCTGTTTTTTATGTACGGTATCAACAATTGCATACATAAGTTTTCCAAATAGTGTCGTCGTTTTGCTAGGCAGCCTTCCTTTCATAGTAGCCTAATGAATGCGAATATTATATATATTTCAATATAGTGTGTATCAAAGGTAGAGGTAAAAATAAATCAAAAATGGATTTTTCTTCTGAGGTGATCCTTGAGTAGCATGTCAATCCTGGTGTCGAGTTTTTTATGTTTTCACAGGAAGCTCAGCCACAAGACTTTGTGACAGGTTTTCTGGAATATTGTATTAGCCCATTCTTTGACGTCATTGAAGGCACAATCACTGTATCACTGTCACTATCCGAGCTATCAGATGGTTCAATTTCTTCGACATAATCTTCTGTTTCAGGACAAACTATGGTACGTATTGTTGAATCGATGTATACGATAACACTGAGATTTGAGTGGGTAGTACAAAACAAAGTCTCATTCAAAAAGTTATGCGAAACATAAACAATTCTAATGATAAATAATAGATGCACTGTGCGCTTGTTATTAATTGGGGTCAATTCTGACCCAAAGACCGTTACAGTAAAAAAAACCATATGTTCAATATTTTAATCATTTTTGATAAACTTATTCCAATAATAAGTAAATTGAAGCGAATAATTAAAAGTCATAGAATATCAAACTTTTCGAACACTTATTTTCTGAGAAAATTACGTTTTTATACCAAAATGGGTCAAAATTGACCCGAAGACCTTATGAAGGTTAAACAATACAATAGGTTGCTTTAGGTGTGTTCCTTCAATAGGGTAGTTTCCAGGGTCAAAGTAATTACATTCTATTTAGTCCGTCTTTTAGATTATTCAAAAATAAGGGACATGTATTTTTTTATTTGTAAATTAGAATAAAAATGACAAAGATATAGCCTATTAAAGTTACGTGTGACGTCACTCGTTGCGACATATGCAGCAACTATACATATCTTCTTCTATCTTCTATCTATATCTATCTATATCTATCTATATCTATCTATACTTATAATAAATCTGTAGAGAGGTCAATTCTGTACATGAAATATATTTCCAAAATAACTATCAGGGGGTGATTAGTGATCGATACTGATGCCAAAAATGCAATCAGTAAAATTTTTGTCTGTCTGTCTGTCTGTCTGTCTGTCTGGATGTCTGTATGTTCGTTATAGAAACAAAAACTACTCGGCGGATTTTAACAAAACTTGGTACAATTATTCTTCATACTCCTGGGCAGGT
Organism: Ochropleura plecta; assembly: GCA_905475445.1. Classification (NCBI taxonomy): domain Eukaryota; kingdom Metazoa; phylum Arthropoda; class Insecta; order Lepidoptera; family Noctuidae; genus Ochropleura; species Ochropleura plecta. The sequence continues at coordinate 19,483,579 of FR997734.1, forward strand.
TATAGTATACTTTTCATCACGCTACGATCAATAGGAGCAGAGCAGTGAAGGAAAATGTTGGGTAATCGGGAGAAGTTTGTTAAAGCTACACAGAAATCATGTATGACGGAAATGTTCTCCTTAAAATTATATAAAAAATATCCTACGACAGCATAGGTCTATCTTTTATGGTTGACTCACAATAACACGTGTAACTCCCGATAACTTAGCAGTTCGGAGCTTTCTGATTATATTTGTCTACTCTTACGTTTATAACACTCCCACTCATCTCTAATTAAAAACAGTTAACATTATTACGTATTCAATAAAAAAAAGAAACATATAAATCGGTATACAAACACCAAAGTTATGCATGAAATACGCTAATAAGCCATCGCGCGTGAATACTGAATCATGCTTTAGGGATTATTTTTGTGTAATATTTGGCTGTTGATGCGAATAGATGTTCAGAGTGTTCGACCTTATTGACAGACAATGCTTTCAGCCCGACTTTTAGTCTTTAAATAATTTATATCTTTTGTTGTTATTTTATAAAATAGGTATTAGTTATTTTGGTAGTGTTTAAATATTCGTTCAAATTACAAATTATTCATAGTTTACATTTTATTTCTTTTTAGCTGAAGTGGTAGTAGGTACGCATAGATTTTTAGAAACCGAGTTTCGGCTAATTTATGTTCAGTTTTTTTTTATACTATATTGGTAAAAGCGTAGTTCATTAGGCTATATTAGTCCACTGCTGGACATAGCCCTCCCCTAATGGGCGCCATAGCGTTATATAGTTATATTCTTTATTATAGTTACAGGTATTATTAATTAAAGTATTTATAGGTTTTTATTTTTAAGTGAAGTAGGTATACATAGGTAGATAGTATTGGACGGGTTCCCTCTATCTGGCAGAATCTTGATGCTCCGAAATTTATTTGGCAAAACACACTTAGCATATTTTTCTTTAAACGAACATTTTAAAGGCATAAAAATTATTTGATATAATTATCGTTTGGCATAATATTTAAAACTCCGAATTTACAATTGCATAGTTTTAAGATGGCAGAATTACATTTAGTATAATTACGATTGGCAGAGTTCAAATTTCGCTAATGTCGTTTAGCATAATGTTCATTTAGAGCGACGAGTATTTGGTATAATTTCACTTTTCATACTATGCAGATGGCAGAATTTAATTAAGAATAACTTTAAGTTTAAAGACTTATATGCCTAATAAGTCTTTAAACTGACATGGTCACTAACATTATTATTAACGGTTAAAACGGGATATTTACCATGTTTGTTATTTATTTTGAGTTTCCAATATTTTGGTGTGAACCGATACAGTGAGTTACAATTGTATACAAAAACATATTAAGGCAAAAATAAGATATTTTTGGAATTATATAGAAAAAAAAAGACATCGTTTTTAGTTACCCGGGACTCAACTATTAAGATTAGGTTAATTTGTTGAAAAAAAAATCGTAGGTTAGGTTAGGTTAAAACTGTGACCCCCTACGCACGAGCCGAGCGAGCGGAGCGAGCGGTGCCGCGGCAGCGGCCGGCGAGTGCCAGTAACGACCTGCATTGATAGAAAATGAGATTGTTTTTAGTAGTTTACCCGGAACTGAACTATTTACATTAGAATAATAATTACTTATGGAATTAAATGACATTATTACAAATTCAATTAAATAATAGTTAAAATAAATGATATTATTTTAAAGAAATAAATAATTAAAATAAATGTCAACAAATAATAATAAAGATGATTCTAACTATAAACTTTCTGCGATATGACAATTCTGCCGTTTAATGATAACGATATGAAATATATGTCAAAAGACGATTCTGACTGTGAACTTTCTGCGAAATGATGTTTCTGCTTTTTGAATATTATGGATATGAAATTTATGTCTAGAGATGATTCTAACTTACAAAATTATGAGTTTTGAATGTATGATAAATGAGTGTCTGCCAAACAATTTTCTGCGAAATGAAGTTTATGCTATCCGTTGTTATGCAAAATAAAATTATGACATAAAAAGTTCTGCTATAAAGGGTGGACCCAGTATTGGACAGGCGTTTTAGCTTTATTTTAATTTCTTTTTTTGTTACAAGTTGTACTTACCTACATATTTCTGGGTATAATTCTATTAGAGTTATTTAGTTTTAGTACCTACTTTATTTGGTAATTAATAGGTTCTTATAGATAACAGGCATAATTAGATATATTAAAAAAAAACAAAATTTATATATATAATTTAGTACTTAAATTATTTTCAGGTTAATTATAAATTCAAATTATTATTTTTTAATTTATTTAGCTGTAGTTTTATTTAGTTGTAGCTGTAGTGTATTTAGGATCAGTTTTATTATTTAAGTAGGCACTTTTTTAAGTGTAAGGTAGCTACAGTTAGGACCTCTAACGTAGCTTATTTCGTTAGGTAAATGAATAGGCATTCAGTTACCTTCGGTTATTTTCATAAATCCTTACTAATATTATAAAAGCGACAGTTAGTTTGTTTGTTCTTTCTTTCTTTTTTTTTAAAAGACGTTGCCCCACACTAGGAATTTCTCCTGTATCGTGGGTGCGTTTACAAACATTCAATCTCACATACACAAACAGCCAGACCCGGAACAACTATCTGTAGGTCATACAAATATTTGTTCCGTGCGGGAATCGAACCCGCGACACACAGCGCAGCAGTCGTTCGCCCAGCCACTACGCGAACCGTGTCGTGTTTGTTACGGCTTCACGCCTAAATGACCCAACCGATTTTGATGCATTTTGGTACAGAGATAGTTGGGGCCCTGGTGACGGAAATAGGCAAGTTTTTTTAAAGTGAGGAAAGGGGGAGAATGAGGGAAGAAAAGGGGAGAGAAAGATACATTTTTCGGGTCATCACGCGGGTTAAAGTTAGCGTTAGCCCAAAGTAACTATGCCACGCGGACGAAGTCGCGGGCGGAAGCTAGTAACAAATAATCTAAAAGACGGACTAATATTTTATTTTAGTATTAGTATTATATTTTTTTTTGGAAACGAGTCTATTATAGGCGACAACAGCGTGCACATAAATATATAACTAGGAGTAAAAACGGAAATATGAAAAAAGGCTAAATTGTAAAATGTTTTAAATTACACTTTTCAAGTTTTTCATAAAGCTCGTAGGTGTAATTTCAATCAGCACATCTGATCGGCGTTCATGAGTTGACAGTGTCAATATTACCAAACTATAAAGACAATGTCCACATCTGAACGTGTTTTAGATAACATGATTGCAGTAGGTGCCTTTAGTAAGAGTCACCCTGAAACAAAAACGACATATAATTGGATACAAAAATATATTTATTTATAATGTGTGAAGATATTAAAATAAGCTTTAATCTAAGGTACAATAATTATGGACTCACACAGTACAGTTGTAATACAATTATAACCGACTCGTAGGCTACAAGTTAGATTTCTTAATATTTCAGGTATAAGAAAAACAGCCATTCGGTCTAGAAAATTATAATGACAGACAAAAGGTGTAAAAAACAGCAAAGCATCAAAAATAGACAATAAAAATAAAATCCAAATCAAAGATAAATACTTATATCTAAAAAGTTCACATTATGTCGTGAACAACAATTTTAGGACTTAGCAAAAAGTATAAAATTATTTAATTCTTTTGCTTTGCTTTTGCTTCATTGCTACTTTTTCTTTGTGGCTGGACAGCAATCTGAATTGTGTCTGGCCAGAACTAAGCTACGGTTTTGTCTTCTTTAGTAGCGTCCATCAGTTTATGTAATGATTAAACTATAGGATACGCAGTTCACGATTTTAAGCAGCGTATTTTGTCAGAGTGCATCCTCTGAGGGTGGCGGCTTGTTCGAAAGAGATACCGCGGCTACTCCACACAAAGTGTAAAAGATGGAACACGGGGATTAGTCAGTAAAAGTCTGACACTCCTTTCCACTCCACCCAGAGTTGGAGAAGTTATTTGATGATTCCCATCTGAAAAACAATTAAAAAATGCCAGAGTGTACAAGAACAGCTATACGATCGATGCTAGTTTAATAACTAAAAAAAGGTTTAATAAAAAATAACTTATTTTGATAAGAAATAGAAGAGACTTAATTAAAATACAACACATAATATATATCGTAGTTAAACTTATAATAACAAAATGTTTAAAAATTTAACAGAAGCTTATGCTTATCTGAAGCTTTTAAACTAAAGCTATTTATTTTAATGAAAACGGGTCTTTGGAGTCTAGAGAAACTAAAACTTTAAGCTTTTTAAAACTTATGACCCCATTGAATAAGTTTTATCATCTAATGAAAAAAGTTTTGTCTCCAAACTGTGATGACTGTGGAGTAATTGATGATGTTTTTCATATTCTGATGGAGTGTGTCCGGAATGAACATAATAGAATTCATGTATTTGGACAAAACAACGTATTTAATATCGGCATTTGTAATTCCATTCTAGCCTTTCCAATGTCCGAGAAAGCAAAAGAATTGTATGAGTTAGTAATAAGTAGATCGTAAGTTAGTGTTAATTAGATTATTAATAGCTTTTTCTGCACTGGGTGATGTGGTCGCTAAGCGACAAAACCCTTTAAATAAATTAAAAAAAAAAAAAAAAAAAAAAAAACTTGTGACGATATCAAACTACACTAACTTTTTTCTGTTAGTTTCTGATGATACATTGTTGGACAAAAATTTTACATTTACAAAACAAATAGGTTTTATCAGGACAGCCTACTATAATTAATTGACAAATCGTTCTTTTTTTGCTTTGTTTAGTTTTTACTAATAGGTACTCAAATGAATATAACTCTTTAACACTCATTGGTTGGAATATCAACTCTCTGTGTTGAGTTTAGCGTTGAAATTGCACGAGTCTACTTATATTGATAGAAATGGGTTTTAGGCGAGATCACTAGAGATCGGCGAAGTTGAATAATTTTTGCTGTAGTTTTCCCTTTTAAGGAACATAACCCTAAAAACAGTGAAATACAATCCAAGATTACCGCGAACTTGGCAAGCGTACTATTATCCATGCACCTATGAGAACTTGGCAGCTACACTACCGTGTACAAATATAAACATGATATCTTTGTAAACGCATAGAAACTGAAATGTATTTTAATAACAACATAGCTGTGTCAAACATTGGATACATTTGGTTACTATTGTGTTGTTGCATTTGTGAAACATGCTGTGATGCAGATGATTTTTAGAAGTTTCACTTGAAAAATGTCTTAAAGTAGTGGTAGTTTTTACGATAACATTTATTTATCTAACATAACAATATAACTAACATTAAACAAAACTACTATACAGTTTTGTTTGATTGTACAATGAAAGTTCCCGAAAGCATCATCGTAGCCTCGATCTGCTACAACGGCGTAGCAGCTACGTCGTAGCAAAACGCGTAGCCTGGCTACGCTGAGACCGAGACACAACTTTTAAACATACAGAATAGAATAGACAGCTAAGTTATAAAGACAGAAAATATTTCTGTGACTACACATTTTTGATGGTTTGCACTCTGAAAGTTCCCAAAGGCATTGTAGTAGCTGCGATCTTTCACAACGGTCTAGCAGCTACGTCGTAGCAAAACGCGTAGCTTGGCTACGCTCAGACCGAGACAGAACTTTTAAACAGAGAGAATAGAATAGAATAGACAGCTAAGTTATAAAGACAGAAAATATTTCTGTGACTACACAGTTTTGGTAGTTTGCACTCTAAAAGTTCCCAAAAGCATTGTAGTTGCTGCGATCTGCTACAACGGTGTAGCAGCTACGTCGTAGCAAAACTCGTAGCTTGAGTACGCTCAGACCGAGACAGCTGAGTTATTTAGACAAAAAACATTCCTGTGTAAAGTAGTACTGATCCTATGTGGTACGCATAATACTAAGGAATTTATTTACATAGTAATACTAAAAAACTTCTGGTAAACGTCTGCAATATGACTCACTATAATACATGTATATCGTTCCATTTGCACTGCACCCGTGACCACACCTATATCTATCGTTTGCTGGAAACATTGACGGGATTTTAGTACTTATATCGCAAGATATAAGATCTGTAATCGTTTGTAGGTTTCGTTGGGATGGCATTGCTTTTGATGCGTGGTGTACTCCGCCGCACTCGTGGCTCGTGAAATTATATTTTATATGCGCACTCCCGTTACTATGTGCTATGGAGAGACACGATATTGTTGTAATATAACGTGTATTATACGCGTTGTTACTACGTTTAGTTTGTTTATTGAAACATATATACGTTTATTAGAAAAGAAAGGAGTTTAAACGAATTTATACGTTTAGTGGTCGATTGAGACGCTTCCAAATGGGTTCTACAAGTTGTGATGTATAAATTGTTTTTTGTACAGTCTTTACTTGTGCATAAAATTTTTATCCTTACTAATATTATAAAAGCAAAAGTGAGTTTTTTTGTTTGTTACCTCTTCACGCTTTAATGGCTATATTTTATTTTTTTTAAACGTAAACGTAACGCTAGTAAATAAATAAATAATTACTCTGGGACCAAAATCTTTAAAAATACAACGCTGATTTGTGATAAAAATTTAGTATCAAGTCGGTTTTGTGATATCATTAGATTTGGTAACTGCGAAATATTATAATTTGTAACTTACGTTAGCAATGGAAACATGGTCATCCTTTTCGCGTTACCTAAATATAAACTTGGCGATCCTACTAGAGTGCTAATTCAGATTATACGTCATCGCAATACATATTGTGGATGATCATTACAACTAATATATCTACGTGATGGCATTTTTTTGCAACCTTACAAATTAGTTTTGATAACCTCCAGATATTTTAAATATTGCATTTAATATTAATAAAATATCATTGAGACTCTACTTTTGTATTAATGTAAAATAATTATTATTGAAATACACTTGTTTAATATGAGAAGGTTCGTTTCCATTATAATTGGTATTGACAACATACACACAAATTAAAGGTTATCGGCGATTTATTTAAAACTATAGCTTTTCATAATCTTTGAATGTTATCTTTGAAGAATAAAAATGGTAAGATATCTGAGGAGACCTTTCACTTGGCAGTTGGATCAAGGGCTTGATTTAGAAAGTTATACTTCTGGACACGGCGCATATTGTTAGGAGGTTCCTCTATAAAGCGCCCTGACCACCGGTTCCTGGGACTCTGCTCCCAATGCTGGTAGACTACCTTTTTTTAAAAAAAAAGTTTTTAAAAGTAAGTGTACAAATGAATAAACTAAATAAAACATCCTGTAAACAAACTAAATAACAAAAGCGTCCATAAATACGAATATGTATACATAGGGTCACAAATTATTGCTGCAGTTTTACCATTGTTAACACGTAACACAACGGTATAATATATTATTTGTACTTCACAGTAATAGCGTGTCCGCGGTATATAATAATTGACATTTGATAACAAACTAAACAGCTATTCATGGCGTAACATGCAATTTCATTAATTAACGGAGAGCCTGATGCTCCCGCGGGCAACTACTAATAATATGGCCAATAATAGACATGACACAAGGCATAAGCAATTTGGGCAAGTGACGTCACAACTGATTTCAAAGGATTTAATATTCCTGCCGAGGTTGCGGGTTGCTCGAAAGAGAAACCGCGGCCCCGGTTGTCATTTGTAGATCTTTGACAGTCGGTACAGATAGTCAGTGACCCGATAGTCTGACAACCAGTCTTATCAAGGGGTAACATATTACCCAGTACTAAACTGGGTTGTGTAGGTCAGATAGGTTAGACTGGAAGCCAACCACAATAAAGTTGGACAAAGGCTAAACAGAAAATGACTTCTTTGGAATCGAATCCGCTATAGTCCATGATTTGCGACCCCATTCGTTCCAGAATTAGCTTTCGAATCGAGCACCACTGGTTCGTACTACTTCAGTAAGTCTGGTTACCTTGCAAGTGACGTCACAGGTACACTGAGTAACAAAACTGTTTGAGGGCTCAGGAATAATGAGCGTTCTCATTACCAGTGATGTCAGTTTGGTTGGTAGTGTACTTGGTTCAGGTAGCGATTGTTTTGATGTGTTTAAATACAGAATCATGCTACTGTTTTGAAAAGTTAAGCCATGATGCAGGCGGTCTGCTTGGTTTGAGTAGAGCAGCTTTGTCTTCGTCGAGGCAATTGGTGGCGACGATCTCTCGCGTCTGGCCCTGGTTCACTCCACGTTGCTAGCAAAGGACGCGGTGTCCGGACGTTTGGAAAAGAGAACCTCAAACCAACTCAGCCGCCGCGGGAGGGCTCCCGGCCACCGTAGATACGGGTCTGTCGCCAGTGAGCAATAGTAACTTAGCGTCCGTTCGTATATAATGATGACAGGCCGGGTCGACAGCGCGTTCGTCTAATACTGTACCAGTTGAACGGTCAAATTTACTGTTTTTTTTAACATTCCCTCTCACTAGTAATTTCTCTCATATCGTGGGTGCGTTTACAAACATTTAAACTCACATACACAAACAGCCAGACCCGGAACAACTTTCTGCAGGTCATACAAATATTTGATCCGTGCGGGAATCCAACCCGCGACTGGCAGCGCAGCAGTTGATCGCTCAGCCACTGCACCAACCATGCCACCAAAGCCAATTCTAAACTTCTTAACTATTTGTAGGCCATACAAATATTTGTTCCGTGCAGGGATCAAACCCGCGACACGTAGCGAAGAGGACACACGCTTAGCAACTGCACTAACCGTGTAGTCAGTATGTTTATGTTTTTGTTTTAGATTATCGAATATTTGAATCGATGATACGTTGTATACGTTTTAGCATGCATTCTACATGTCTATCAAGTAGCTAATATTCTCGAGATTCTGGATTATATGAACAGGGTTAGTCGAGCGTCAATAATTAACATCAATCTGATTAAATGGAATTAATAGTATTGGAGTTAATCACCTGTTAGTATTAATTTATTAATACGTCTTCACGTATTTGGAATAGGAAACTTGATATGACGAGTTATGTTTATGCTACTTATCGGGACCTTTGCTTACGTTTTAAGGATTCCGTTTCGAAAAGAAAAAGGTTACCCTTTTTTTTTGGGGTGGGAAATCATCAAATAACTTCCCCCGCTCTGGGCGGAGCGAGGGGGCGTGTCAAACTTTGACTGACTAAAACCCACCCATGTTCCTTCTATTGCCCTTTACGTTCCGGGGCCGCGGTACCTCTTTCGAACAACCCGCAACCCCGGCACAACCCGCAACCCGGCAAAAAATTCCCCGGTATTCCCGGGTAAAAAGGGTACCTTTACTCACTTCGTTGTCCGTTTATCTGTCTGTAAAGACTCTTTATCTCAAGAACGCGTAAAGGTATCGAGTAGAAATTAAAACCATATACATAAATCTGTGGTTTCTTTGTACTGTGTTAAAATCAAACCTCTAACTCTACGCAGTCAGAAGATATGGCTGTTAGGCCGTGTCGACGGCGTTCGTGTTTCACGCGCGCCTCAAAGTGAGTCAGCAAAGCAGAGGGGCTTGCCAGGGCCTCCGCCTGCCGGGGTTGCGGGTTGTTCGAAAGAGATACCGCGGCCCCCGAACGTAAAGGGCAATAGAAGGAACAGGTGGGTTTTAGTCAGTACAAGTCTGACATGCCCCCCCGCTCCGCCCAGAGAGGGGGAAGTCATTGGATGATTTCCCAACCAAAAAAAAAAAAAAGGTATGGCTGTTTATGTCGCAACTCTTTATTCTAACTTTCTCTATTCTTACTATTATACATTGATGTAAATAATTCTATTATCTGGACTTGAAAATATACACCAATATTTCAGGACCTTATCTTTTGTCCATTTTCAACATGACACAAAGTAGTTGTCGAGTGTCGCAGTCCATTTTTGAAGTGAGAGTCTCGGACGAGCCGTTGTCATGCAAATGCGGACGCCATTTGGCTCCGCCGTTGATAGCACGATTAGATCAGACCATTATAATCGATTGACTGGCTGGTGGTAGACTTACTTAGTTTGGAAGTCTTGTAAGATGAATCTTAGTTGAGTTGTTTTGCTAGTAATGTTGTAATTGAAGTAATGTGTGAGTATTTGATGTATTTAAACATGTTTCTGGAACATTACATTGTTGTAGTGTGGTTTGTAATCCAATCCTTCAGGAAACTGTCTATCATGCATTTCCCAGGCTTGTGGGTTGTTTGAAAGTGATACCGCGGCCCCGAAACATAAAGGGCAATACAAGAAACATGGGTGGGTTTTAGTCAGTACAAGTCTGGCACTTCGTGCCCAGAGCGGGTAAAGTTATTTGATGATTTCTCATCCGCAAATAAAACCATGTATTCTGTATACCAAACTAATTCACTCAACGCAATAATGATTGCTTGGAAACAACTGTTTTGTTTTAGGGTGAAAAGTCACGTAATGCAATAAAAGTCAATTACTCAACATATTGTGATTATATTTGTATTGTACGGGAGTCGGGGATGTATTTAATTTAATTTAAATTAAATTTATGAAATTAAAAACTTGAATTTAAAAACAAACGTGTGTTAAATGTGGAACTTTGACCCCCAATATCTCCGTAACTAAAAAGGTTTTCAGATATGATCTAGTCAAGAACAACAAAAGAAAACCCTGTAGTAATGGCGAGAGAACCAGTGCCTTTCCGCTTCGTTAAAGGATGTTTTACATCTTTAATGTATGGCGAAAGGTGGAAATAATTTGAAGAGAAAGAGAGATTTCGTGGATATATGCTTGTTTTTCTCTTGGTTTTAACAAACGCAAGCGCATCCGTACGTAAAGATTATTAAAACGCTGATTTAATTTTGAGGTCTTCAGCAGAAGCGTACTATGGTCATTTACAGATGTGCCCTTGTTGCATCATACACAGTTTAAATCTTGTAAAGCAGACAGATTGTGCTCGAGTGAATATACGGCACGGCTGGCGAACTGGCTAGGTGATTGACTGCTGCGCTACGTGTCGCGGGTTCGATTCATTTCATAGTCATTTTTTCATAGTCATTTTTTTTTTTTTTTTATATTCCCACACGGAACCAAAATTTGGACGATGTGCAGTTAGTTGTTCCAGGTCTGGCTGTTTGTGTATGTGAGTTTAAATGTTTGTAAAAACACCCACAATACAGGAGAAGTTTCTAGTGTGGGGGCAACGTTTTATAAATAATATAATATATATTTGTTATTGTAGTATTTCGTGTTCACACGTGACCAATAAAATTAAATTGAAAAAACGTTCACGACGTTTCTCTTTGAATGTGTGATATCAGAATATCTTTTTCTGACTATCTAGCTACATTATTTCTATCTAGGCACATTATCCCCATCTGACTATACCCCCAACAGACTGGCAACACTCTCAGCTCATCCGTCACGTCCACGCAGTTGGCAACACCGTCGTTGTTATGTAAATAAGCGACGCTCAAACGGCGACGATCGGAGATTCCGATAAACGATTGAACTTTGCATTTGAACTCGGAGAATAAAAATCACTAGTATTTGTGGGAGAGCGGAGGTTCTTAATGTTCTGAACGTGTAACGGCCTAATGGAGACTTTCCTCCGTATCAAACTGGTAAAAAAGACTGAATAGTCAATACGGTGTTATATCAATACATAGTTTTATTTGGGTTTTAAAAAGTAAAAGTTATAGGGTCACTGTTGTTCACTTGCAGTCGTCCGTCTGTCTCTCACGACACTTTCTGTCGGGAACGCATGAAGGTGTCGAGTTGAAATTAAAACCATATACTCAAGACTGTGGTCCTTGTTTTTTTGCAGATGGGAAATCATCAAATAATTAAATAACTTCCCCCGCTTTGGGCGGAGCGGGGAGGAGTGTCAGACTTTTATATTTCGCCATTATATTCCGGTTTTGCTGTTGTGTTCCGGGGCCGTCTTTCGGACAACCTTTGACGGCACGGTTGGCGCAGTGGCTGAGCGATCAACTGCGCACCGCGTGTCGCGGGTCCGATCCCCGCACGGAACAAATATTTGTTTAGCCTACAGGTAGACGCACCCGCGATACAGGAGAAATTTGTAGTATGGGGCAACGTTTAAAAAAAAACTTGTAACCTGGGCATGCGGTGGTCCTGACAGGCCCCTTTGCTTTGCTGACATCTCTCTAACGCGCGCACGGTACACGTGACGTCGATACGGCTGGTCGTTAGTGGACGGACAGACCCGTATCTCGCGTCGTCGGCGCCCGATGGGTTGGTTTGAGGTGCCCGAAACGTCTTCCGTAGCAGATGGGTTGGTTTGAAGTGCTCTCCGTCAAACGTTCGGCCACCTGCTTCTCAGAAGGAGGTGACCGCTTTCCATTCCCTCTTAATCTGTGAATAATCCAATATTCTAAAGAAATGGCCGTTTATCGTGCTGGTTTGTACGAAACACTTGGTTCGTAAGTCCAATTAAAACTTGACAAGCTTTCTTATAATGTTTAATGTATCCTGAAAAAGATTGCAAGTCGTCTAGACTGTGTATATGTGGGTTGCGCTTGTGAATCCCACGTGGATTTTCGCACTGATGACGCACACCTATTTGTTTTGTTTTCTATTATTATTATTATTTTACGACTACTAATATATTTTACTAACATAGTCGTAAGGGTAACTAATCAGGTGCGGGATAAACTCCGCACCAGGGCCCCCCCGCTGACGCAGAGTCTCCGGCCCCAACTAGTTGAGGATGTGGTGAGCGCTCTGTTCCCTTCGCGAGGGGAGCATGCTCCTCCGCCCATGGCTCCGCCGCTTGCGGTGCCACAAGCGGACCACGAGGACAACGACGACGACGACGTTCCGGAGGTGACTGGGGTAGATCTGAGAGCGGCGGTGGGCAAGCTGAAAGCCAAAAACACCGCCCCGGGACCCGATGGCTTGCATGGCAAAGCCTGGGTCCTGGCCCTGGAGGCTCTCGGGCCCCGACTATTAGGGCTCCTAAGCGCATGCTTGGAGAGAGGCCAGTTCCCACTTCGTTGGAAGACGGGGAAGCTGATCCTCATACAGAAGCCGGTGCGCCCTGCGGACTCTCCGTCCGCATTCCGGCCCATTGTGCTGCTCGACGAGGTGGGCAAGCTCTTTGAATGAGTAATTGCAAACCGCCTCGTCGGGCACCTTGTGGGGACGGGGCCGGATCTTGCGGATCACCAGTATGGTTTCCGCAAGGGGCGCTCGACGGTGGACGCCATCATGCGCGTGAGAGCCCTCACGACGGGGGCTGCAGTGTCCAGGGGTGGGGTTGTCGTGGCGGTGTCTCTCGACATCGCCAACGCCTTTAACACCATGCCTTGGAGCTGCATCAGGGAGGCACTCCAATACCACCGGATGCCGACCTACCTTCGTCGTGTGGTCGGGGCATATCTGACGGACAGGGCCGTCATATACCCCGATCGCTCTGGAGAGTGGAACCGGCGAGAGATGTCGTGCGGTGTCCCACAGGGATCGGTCTTGGGGCCGCTCCTGTGGGACATCGGTTACGACTGGGTGCTGCGCGCCGACCTCCCCAGCGGCGTCAGTGTAGTTTGCTACGCTGACGACACGCTCGTCCTGGCTCAGGGGGGTCCCACCAGGCGGCGGCCGACAATATGACACGCGGGGTTGCGATAGTCGCGGAGAGGATCCGGCTACTGGGTCCCGAGGTGGCCTTGCACAAATTCGAGGCCATGGTTTTTCATGGCCGCGGAAACACGCCACCGTCGGGATCCCAGTTGACGGTAGGAGGGGTTCGCATCGGCGTCGGGTCGACGATGAAGTACCTGGGAATCGTCCTCGACAGCCGGTGGAACATCGTCGAACACTTCCGACGTTTGGCTCCCAAGCTCGAGCGGACGGGGGCTGCTTTCAAGCGGCTCCTGCCCAATCTGAAGGGGCCAAACGCCTCCTGCCGTAGGCTCTATGCCGGAGTCGTGCGGTCCATGGCCCTTTACGGGGCCCCGGTATGGGCGCGTTCTTTAGGGCGGCGCGCCGCCCACTACCTGAACGCACCCCAAAAGGTGGTGGCCATACGGCTCATCCGGGGCTACCGCACGATCTCCGGCGAGGCAGCAAGCCTCCTTGCCGGACTGCCACCGTGGGATCTGGAGGCGATAGTCCTCGTGCGCCTGTTTAAGTGGCGCGCGGAGGCACTACACCGGGGGGAAAACCCGCTGCCGCGGCAAGTTGCCGCTCGGCGGGCGGGCCTCCGGTGCGATCTCATGGTGGCATGGAGAGAGCGACTGTCACAACCCCGTGCAGGGCACGCCACAATAGTGGTGGTAAGTCCCCTCTTTGAGGAGTGGCTGGAGAGGCGTCATGGCGTCCTCACCTACCGCCTGACGCAGGTCCTCCGGACACGGAGGTTTCGGGAGGTTCCTGCACATCATCGGGCGGGAGGAAGCGCCCGGGTGTCACTATTGTGACGATCGCCCTGAGGACACGGCGGAGCACACAGTGGCGATCTGCCCAGCGTGGGCGGAGCACCGCCGTGCCCTCGTAGAGGCGATCGGCGGCGGCGATCTCTCGCGTCCGGCCCTGGTTCAGGCCATGGTCCGGAGCGAGAGGGAATGGGAAGCGGTCACCACCTTCTGCGAAGCAGTAATGCTAGCAAAGGAGGTGGCCGGGCGTTTGAGGGAGAGAACATCTGCCCAACCCAGCCGCCGCGGGAGACGCCCATGGCGCCGGGCGCCGCGAGACGACTTCCGGCCACCGTAGATGCGGGCCTGTGGGCGGTGAGCAATGGGTAGTTCACCGTCCGTCCGTCGATTGACGACAGGCCGTGTCGACGGCGCGTTCGTGTTTCACGCGCGCCTCAAAGAGAGTCAGCAAAGCAGAGGGGCTTGCCAGAGCCTCCGACTGCCGGGGTTGCGGGTTGTTCGAAAGAGATACCGCGGCCTCGGAACGTAAAGGGCAATAGAAGGAACATGGGTGGGTTTTAGTCAGTACAAGTCTGACATGCCCCCCCGCTCCGCCCAGAGCGGGCGAAGTCATTAAATGATTTCCCAGCCGAAAAAAAAAAAAGGGTAACTAATCATAATATGGATTTCAGTTACTTAAAAATAAATATTTGATTAGGATGAATATTTGTAGTTAAAAAATAATAGCCGCTCGGGTTGATCTTGAGGTTAAGGCGCGCTTGCCTTGGTTGATGATCCATGGATGGGCGCCAGGTTCCCGCCCTACATCGAAAAGCACGTTAAACCGTTGGTCCTGGCTGTCAATTGTAGATATTTGGCAGTACTTACCAAGGAGTAACTGGATTGTGGAGGCAGACGCTGTAAAATTATTTTTTCACTAGCTTTTGCCCGCGGCTTCGCTCGCGTTAAATTCGGGGTAACACAGTTCCCCTTGCGCCTTATTGATTTGTAATAGCAACGCTAAGTTTTCCCTTTCCTTCCCTCTTTCTCCCTCACATCCACTTTAAAAAAAAAAAAAAAGTTTATGTCCGTCTCCTGGTTCCCATCTATCTCTGTACCAAAATTCATCAAAATTAGTTTAGCCATTAAAGCGTGAAGAGGTAACAAACAAACTCACTTTCGCTTTTTTTATATTAGTAAGGATAATGTAAAATGGTATTCAGCTGCATCTGATTAGACCCGTAGCCGACCCTAAAATAGTTCAGAAAAGGACTGGGCAAATGTCATCATCTCATTTTTTTTTGGGGGATGGGAAATCACGGGGTGAAGTTATAGTGGTACGGGGACGGTGTCTCTTTCAAACAACCGAGAAGAAAACAAACCAAAAGGCTAATGATGGCCCTAGTCCTAGGGTCACCCTAGTCCTAGGGTCATCATCTAAATAAATAAAATCGTAAATTTTTAATGACAAAAACTGTATTTGAAATAATTGAAATTTTTGACAAATAGTCAAAAATTTCAATTATTTCAAATACAGTTATTTTAATTATTCAAATACAGTTAATACAAGTGTATAGTCAAAACATGAACAAAACATGAACAATAAATTGTAATAAAAAAAATATAATAGACAAAAAAAAACGTAAAATTAATAAAACAAAAACACATTCAATTATTTACATTCATTTGTCATTTAACAAAACTCTGATACATTATAGTATCCTTTACAAATTAGCAATCTTAAACAGTCGTCAGATAAAACAGTATTAAAAATGCCCTCTGTAGAGCGCTGACACATAGCTTTACTTCGCTCTCATGTAAATCAAATCTCCTGTTCTCTTCCAATTCGATACTTGGAGCTCGATAATCCATTTTACATAAATGTTTATAATATTCCGTACTTAATGCCTTCTTTACGAATATGTGTGTGCTTGCTTTATTATTGTGTACATCTCAGTAAAGTAATTCAAGGATTCGTTGTTAAGCAGAACAGATGTCTAAAATGGCGTGCTTAAGCAGAATCATAAATGTTATCATTCGTAAAATGGTCACAAAGTTACTTAGACTATCCTACTTCCTATCCTTTGCTACTTATATTATAAATGCGAATGTTTGTGAGGATGGATGTATGGATGTATGTAAGTTTGTTACTCTTTCACGTCAAAACGGCCAAACGGATCCTAATGAAATTTGGCACAGAGGTAGATTGTAGTCTGGAATAACACATAGGATACTTTCTTTTTCGATATCACCCGGGTTAAGCCGCGGGCGCCAGTTATCCAACTTTCTACTAAAATTATAATTCCTACTTAATCCTACTAACATTATAAATGCGAATGCTTGTTATGATGAATGAATGTATGGATGGATACCCATACATCCATCCGTATGTATGGATGTTTGTAACTCTTTCACGTTAAAAGAAGGGGTTAGCAGAGATGGTAATATACTACTCTGTCAAGAAAGTACCGGGAAAAGATCAATAATACACAAAATGTCTGTTATTCATCCAAATTTATTTTATCACCTTCAAAGTATGCTCCTTTAGAAACGATACACTTGCGCCAACGAATAATCCATTCATCAAAACATTTTTTAAACGCTGCTTCCGGAGTTGAGTTCAGTTCTCGCCGCGAATTCTCCTTTATGTCTTCTATCGATTGAAAACGGGTGCCACGAAGTGGTAATTTGAGTTTAGGAAAAAGAAAAAAGTCAGCAGCAGCCATATCTGGTGAATATGGTGGTTGCTGGATGGTATTTGTTGAAAAAATTGAAAAAATTCGTTCACAATGATAGCCTTGTGCGAAGGCGCATTGTCGTGGTGCAAAATCCAAGAATTTTCTTTCCACAAATCTGGCCTTTTTCGTCGAATTTGCTCTCTTAAACGCCGCATAACGCTCAAATAATATTCTTTATTTACCGTTAGACCTTCCGGTAAGAATTCAGAGTGCACAACACCGCGATAGTCAAAGAAAACAGTCAAAATGACTTTGAGTTTTGATCGACTTTGGCGTGGTTATTTCGGTTTCGGTTCAGTTGGAAGGCGCCACTCCGAAGCTTGTTGACTAGTTTGCATGTCAAACTCGTAAACCCACGTCTCGTCACCAGTAACAATGCGTTTCATGAATGTTGGGTCCGAACTGACTCGTTCTAGCATGTCCTCAGCGACTTTCATGCGATTGAGTTTTTGGAGAAAATTCAGATCTTTTGGGACTAGCCGAGCAGCAACATGTTTCATACCCAAATGATTAGTTACAATGGTACGGATCGACTCGTGAGATACAGAAAGTTCGGCGGCTATCTCTCTCAGAGTTGAATGGGGATTTTCAGTCACTATTTTCTTCACTTTTGCGTTGTTAACTTCAGTTGCAGACGTTGACGGCCTACCAGAGCGAGGCAAATCTTCCATCACATCTCGACCGCTTTTGAACGCTTTGAACCACTCATAAGCACGAGTTTTTGATAAAGTCGATTCACCGTAAGCCTTCTGTAACATTTTCAGTGACGAACACGAAATTCCATTGGCGATGCAAAATTTAAGACAAACTCTTTGTTCGATATTTTTGTCCATTATGAAATTCGCAATACACACTATATATGATATTACTAAAACCAGCACTGTATTTAATATAAATAACAGATGCAACTCAAACTCCGCGCCAAAATGGAAAACAGTTGTGCCAATCTAACAACTACAAAAAAAACAAAAATTTTAATTTGGAACCATAAACAAATCATCCATTCCCGATACTTTTTTGACTGAATGTACGTGTGGGTTGTACATCCACAGGAATGTATAGCAAAAAAAACCGCATTTTTTTGTATATCGAGGGACTACAGGCTTAGTGCGTTAATGCTAGTAAATAAAATGAATTTACTGTCCACTTAAAATAAAATATTTTAAGTTAGACAACTCAGATTCCATTGAGTCAGATTTTATTATCTATGTTGCAGTCAAAACTCTTAACCAGTCAAAAGTACTATTGACTAGCAAAATCAGTCAAATGTACTTTTGACCGTATGCTTTAGTCAATAGTACTTTTGACTAAAATAACAGTTAAAAGTACTTTTGCCCAATGGAGCTGGTTAAAAGTACTTTTGACTAAGTGATTCCGTCAAAAGTGGTTTTGACTGGTTGTATCAGTCAAAACTCTTAAAAAGATTGTAATGCCTCCTAATCTAAATAGTTCAGTTCCGGGTAACCAACTAAAAACAATCTCTTTTTTCTATAAATGCAGGTCGTTTCTGGCAGTCGTAGGAGGTCACAGTTTTAACCTAACCTAGTGTTAGTTAATAGTGCTTTTGGCTGATGCTTTATTGCAGTTAAAACTACTTTTGACGAAGAGCGTCAGTCAATAGTACTTTTAACCGCAAATTTGCAGTCAAAAGTACTAAAAACCAATAATTTTTAGTCAAAACCAGTTTTGACCAACCTGTTCAGTCAAAAGTACTTTTGACTGATTTTGCTAGTCAATAGTACTTTTGACTAGTTAAGAGTTTTGACTGCATCATCTACACTAAATAGTGACGTATGTTTATGCATTAACAAAGCGGAAGTCTCAGAATTTCATTCCTCACATTCTCGCCCCGCCTTTGTCATGTTAATGCGTCTTTGTCGCAGATGTTGGACAGCTTGATCGCGCGTCTTTGTCGTGCGATTAGATCGCGCATTTGATTGACAATCGCTCGAATTTCCTTCTTAGCGTGACCCGGATGTCAAGGGACAGTGATTGGACGTTCTGTTCAATATTGGTAACTGGGTTTCGTTGGGTCCCTTGCCTTTGTCAATACATTTTACTTGTTATCTGATCCAGTCAGTGTTTGATAATGGATAGATAGATAGATAGATAGATTGAATATTCTTTGTTATGTACACCATACAAATTATAAGAATAACAGTATACAACTTATTATTTTTTTTTAAACGTTGCCCCACACTAGGAGTATCTCCTGTATCGTGGGTGCGTTTACAAACATTGAAATTCACATACATGTAAGAAAAACTCCATAAATGATTCAATAGAAACACTTTTATTGCAAATAGGCACACGAATAGAAACGCATAATACATTATAGAACAATATCATATTACCTTAGGTTTTATTGACACACTTCACAACTTATTTTAAAAGATGTTCACTAGCAGAATCTCCGAACGACTGACTATCTAGCCGGGCTGTTAAAGTTCGTTATTTCCAATTACCGCCATTTCAATAGTGAAATGCGCGCGTTCCTGTGATTGGTTGGTTTTGAACCGGGCAGAGGACACTGTTTGAGTGTTGCCAATTAATAAAATAGTGGTATAGTTGCATGTTAATAAACCGAAAACATATCAAATGTATTATAGACGCTAACATACACAAACAGCCAGACCCAAAACAACTACCTGTAGGCCCTACAAATATTTGTTCCGTACGGGAATCGAACCCGCGACACTCAGCGCAGCAGTCAATCGCTCAGCCACTGCGCCAACCGTGCCGTCAAATAAATAGGATGACACAATCGGCCTTATAGCTAAAAGCGATCTTTTCAAGACAAATTTGATTGGATTTAAAGGAGGAGAGACAGTACTAAAACAGCGCAGACTACCTACGCCTGCGCTTCATTTATTAAAACATATCCACATATATAAAGACATATAAATGTAGATAATTTTTCATTTATCTACAGGAATGCGTTCTCTTGGGTAAAATAAATATCATTTTAGTTTTGTAATATGTTAAGCTTTTTTTGAAAAGAAAGAAAACGAGCTAATTTGACACATGCAAAAAAAGACTTAGACCAAATAGCTTTCATCTATGTACACTGCTAAATGAAAAGTGGGTGCGCCTCGTATTATATATAAAAACTGGCTGGGCTGAGCGGTTTCCAATTCTTAGACCTACCGAATATACTTATAAAATTTCATAAAAATCGGTCAAACCATTTCGGACGAGTCATCATCTGCCTAGCCTTTTCCCAACTATGTTGGGGTCGGCTTCCAGTCTAACCGGATGCAGCTGAATATCAGTATTTTACAACTAAAAATGGCAACTAAAAAGTGAAAATGAAATGTTTCGAAACATTTAAAACATATAATTGAGAACCTCCTCCTTTTTGTAGAAATCGGTTAAAAATACGCCTTACTTTTAACAAACCATGTAATAGCTCGTATAAAGTTCAAAGTGTCACAAAACGCTCCCATTCCCGCGAACCCGCATTGCGATATCAATAAACTAGTCAACAGAGCACACGCTTTGCTCTCAAAGCGTTTACAAAACGAACGTTTCAAATATTTAAGCATATACAAATGTAGAGCACATGGAAATGAGCTGTAAGCTATCTCATGTTTTGTGAAGATGTTTATTTTACACACATTGTCGAAGGACTTATCACGTGATTCTAAAATTAGGAGACACCTAAATGAATGCCTAAATAAGACTAAGCTGTTTAAGCTTTCAAGGTTTTAAACTAAATTAACACTATCTAAGGGATAACTTCCGATGTTTTTATTATCGTGAGCTCCCGATATTTCGAAGCTGTTGCAAGCGCAGGATGACTAGAAAATGCGGGTGGTTCAGTATCATTAAGCTTAAAAGCAACAGTCGCCGTCGTGATAAGGATTACAATCAAATTAGTGATACTGTAGGATTCTTACGCAGTGACTTTAAATCTAGTTGCAGTAGTGCGAAGCCCTGCTAAGGTAGCGGGTTGTTCGAAAGAGATACCGCGGTCCCGGAACATAAAAGACAATAGAAGGAACATGGGTGGGTTTTAGTCAGTACAAATCTGACGCTCTCTCTCACACTCCGCCCGGAGCGGAGGGGAAGTTATTTGATGATTTACCATCAGCACAAAAAATACTACTGGACTTCCAACTCTCTCGGTTTAAGACTGGGTCAAACCGGAGGACATAGACATCTGATTCTAACAAAAAAAATACGCGTGGCACTCGGGGACTGCCGCGGTAAAGCTATTGCATAGCATTTTTTATCAACTTATGCAATAAATAAAAACAACCTAAATAAAATATTTAAAAAGTACTTCCAATGACGAATTTGACGAGCCTGTTGGTCTAGTGGTTAGTGGCCCTGACTGCTGAGCCGGAGGTCGTGGGTTCGATTCCCACCCAGGACTTTTGTGTGATGAGCATGATTGTTTGTTCTGTGTCTGGGTGTGATTTATCTATAATATGTATGTATTTATAAATTATATAAGTATGTATATCAGTTGTCTGGTTACCATAACACAAGCTCTGCTTAGCTTGGGATCAGATAGCCGTGTGTGAGTTGTCCCAAGATATTTATTTATTTATTTAATGAAAAGAAGTCGCAAAAAGAAACATTTTTTTATCAACATAGACAATAAATAAAAAACTAAAAATAATATTTAAAAAGTACTTCCAATGAAAAGAACTCGCAAAAAGAAAAACAAGACCTTGGGTTTGATCCAGCCTAATGTCGATTAACTATCCGATTCTCTTCCAAACACGCTATTAGAACATTAGAATCGGGATTGAAATAACTGACCGTATTGTGTAAACGACGTTAGACAAGCCACACCTCCGTGCCCGACGGAGTGGGGAGCGTCAGGTTTTTTTCGTTACGGAATTTCTGGATTCGGTCCCCGCGCTCAAGGCCCGCGATAGAAGCTATGCAATAGCTTAATAATGTGCACTGGTATCTGTCAGTACTGTCTGTGTGTGTTTATTACACGGGTCTCAAACATGAATTTCGAAATGTAAAAGTACTTGTTAGGTACACCTCTGTCTAACCGCTCCGAGATTACGAGCGTGATGTTATGTTCTGTTTTAAGGTCAGGTGCCGCAACCAGTCAATAAATGCCCGTACTGTGAACCGTAAACGTTAACGCTGAAAGTTGAAAATTTAACGGCATATTTGTAGGTAATCTTTTAGGGGTTGTCTAGTGTTAGTGAAAATGAGCACAAGTCTCTCTGCATTTTGAGAATATTTTGCAATATTACTTAGTAAGCACAGCTGGGATATTTAAACTGTAAGTTGCACGGATAATGTCTGAAACAGAACATTTTGCGTTGCATTTAGTTTTGAAAATCGTTAAAACGTTACAGTCTGAAGCGTATTTTATTATATGTACATTTTAAACCCATTTTTAACTTAGAATAATTACATTTAGATACATATTTTGCTTGTAGGCATTTTGTACATCAAAATATTCAAAATACAGATTTAGTTTCTTGACCACACCGTCCAAATTTGTATTTTTAATCAATGTTTTACTTATTTTGTCGAGATTTGCCTGCCAGGGCCAACGCCTACCGGGGTTACGGGTTGTTCGAAAGAGATACCATAGATTAAGGGCAATGGAAGGAGCATGGGTGGGTTTTAGTCAATACAAGTCCGACACTCGCCCTGCTGCACCCAGAGCGGGGCAAATTATTTGATGATTTCTCACCCCAAAAAAAGAAACCTCCACGCGTTCCCGAGATAAAGGATCTCAACTGACAGATTGACAGACGGACGGATAACAAAGTATTGCAATAAGGATTCCGTTTTTTTCTTTTGAGGTGCAGAACTCTAAAAAAGGTTTCGTTTTTTATTAATTGGCAGATATTTAAGTAAACAAAAAGTTTCTTAGTAAAGAGCCTTGCTATACCAACCTATTCTTGTACAAATTACTTAACTGTCAAAGACGACGTTTGGGGACCGGATCAATCTCCCGACGCAAATTGCGTGATATTTCGCTAAATAAACTAGCGTAAATTAAACACCAATCAGCGAGCTCCACGTCATAACAAGACGGTTAAACGATTCCAAATATTTGTTCCATTTCCAAGTTGATTACACAAAAATCGGTCAAGTGTAGGTTGGACTGGCACATGAACGGTTCCGCACAACCGTACAATATTTAACACTGCGTATTTTGACACACAGTTTTTGTAAAAAACGAAGAGAGTTTAATTAATTTAGTTTTTGAACATAGACAGATAGATAGAATATTCTTTACTGTCCACCATACAAGTTACAAGAATAAATTATAAATTTGGTGACACAATGATTGGTCTTATCACTAAAAGCGATCTTTTCAAGACAACCTTTTTTTAAGCATATTTTATTTTTTCTTATAATGACGGCCAAATTTCTAGAGCAGTCAATGATGATCCTGTCGAACCTACACAAAGGGCAAAAGAGAGCATGGAAAGATTTTAGTTAGTAAAAGTCTGACACCCCCTCCCGCCCCACGCACAGCTGGAAAAGTTATTTGATGACATCCCATCTGAAAAAAAAACAAAGGGGATAATTCCAAGTGTTTACTTATAACGGTTTAAAAAAAAACCGAGACATAATGACGTACAGACAGTTTAGCCTCATAATTTCCCATTGGCACCTGCCACTGAACCCTAAACACGTTGATCACAAGATGGCCGCTTTCAGATTTAATTATTCAACGATAATTTCTCGAAGCGATCGGTGAGTGATCTACCCCTTTATGAAATATAATGAGAAAATTAGCAAAACAGGGAGGTTTTGAATTAACTATACCCTCCTTTATTCTTGGATTAAATATCAACCAATTTTCCTGAATGAAAATGATAGCTGCTCTATTGTCTGTGGGGTAAACAATGAACAAAGGGAAGTAAAGATGAAATATAGTTTGACTTTCAAAGGTTGCTTTATGGATAATTACATCATGTAAGCTAATTCTTGTTTGTGAAAAGAATTCTGGTTTGTTAACAATCTAGTTTGTCTATGGCAGTAGTTTTTACTAACTTTGAAAAGGTTGTATGTTTGCGTTTACAGAATTATATGTATGGATTTTAAGAGATAAATAACTATGTTTAGTAGACACTTCTTGTGAAACAAGGGCTGGCTTTAACTTTGGCTAGAGGCTAAGCGTTGCCATACAATGTGGCAACGCGGCAGCGTTAAGGAATTAATAAGTTTTTAAGTTAATTAATAAGTTGGTTTCATTACGTAATTTTAATTTATATTTGATTAACATTATCGAACAAATAAATAACAATTTGTATTAACCCACTCGTTTAGCTCCAATCAATGCTGAGTGTGATAACTCTTTGTTTTTTTTTTAGCTTTACCATACGTCATTTTGATCAAGGTAATTGCGTCAATTAAAAAAAGTCCAATTCGATTATATCGAATGAAAGATAAGAAAACAATAGTACACCCCCGTTGTAAGGTCTTGATTAATATGTTACACACAGTGAAGTAAGCTTAATATAATCAAATGATAAATAATTGTGCGTTGAAAGTCTATTGCAACGCTGTTTTGCCAACTTTTGACCAACACAGTTTGTGCCAAACCTCATCAGTTAGCGTTTTGGCACTAATTAAGACTCGGCTAATTTCCAAAATTATTCGACACAGATGTTTGAAAGGCATTTGAATGTTATTTAACTGTTTTTTTTTGCGCATGGGTAATTATCAGGTATCTTTCCCCGCTCTGGGTGGACCGGGGGGGTGGGGTGTCAGACATGTACTGAGTAAAACCCACCCATGTTCCTTCTTTTGCCCTTTATGTTCCGGGGCCGTAGTATCTCTTTCAAACAACCCGCAACCCCGGTTGTGTTACTGCGTCATACATTGTAACATTGTCAACATACCTGTAAACCCAATTTATCATAACCTTTACTAACTAATAGCTCGTAGTAACTAATATAGTTAAACCTATAAATATTTAAAAAGAATTTATACTAGATACTGCAAATTAATAGGTATATAAGTTATTCATTCATATTTTGTACTATGTTCTGACTATGCCGTGAAATTTGGATTGTCGCCGTAATGTGCAGGATTTAAAGATCAGTGTTGCTTATCTAAGGTATTCCGATAACTGGAGACCCTAAAACGAGCGTGTGGTCTGGTGACGGCTTTGAAAATCAGCTGGATATGAACATAAGACCTATCGCTACCACCGTAGTGACGCCTTTGAGGCTTATGCATAGTATAGGATATATTATATATCTGAATATTGTATATTTATAACACACAAAAGTGAATCTAAACAACATAAGATATGGTATACAATACAGCAAAGCCTATTGTATTTATCCATTGCAATATGCTGTCCCTTAGACATTCAAACAATGTTCCTCCAGCTCGTAGCAATACAGTATATTTGTACACAGCAGTAACACAGTAGGTACATACGTACTGCGGCTATTAACCACTAGTCATAACTCCTTTAATTAATGTGTTCCTGGTACTAATATATCGTATCGCAGTGCGATGCATTGGTATTTTCAAATTAAGTTTAATAATAATTCTGTCAAATAGCAGTAAGTACTTTAATTAATGTTCTGTGAAGTGATACTCGTTTGTTGTGCTTCGTTTAGTTTAATAATTATTGTGGAAAGTGTACAATTCCAAATCCAACCGCACACCGCAAAACCGCGGTGGTGAAACCGCTCTTAATCACTCAAATTAAAAAAGAGACCGCAGCGCAATTGCAGGGCAGGCCTACCTTCCTTTTTTTCCAGTATTTGCTCTCTGCAGCTATTTCAGGCCAGTCCCTTAAGTAGAAGATAAGCTCATCACGCCATCTCCTTCTGGGTCTGCAGCGTAGCCGATTCCTGTTGCATCCCGTCAGTTTGCAGAGGATTCCCTGCCAGCGTTACCTCTCATATTTCAGTAATAATACGCATTTATAGTGTAAAATATAGCTGGCTAAAATTCTGTAAAACATAACTATCCTACCCTGCAGAAGGAAATGCAAATGATCTGGTCTGTGTCCTCCTCAGACGATGTGCAGACGAAATTATTCATTCTGAATACGTTCTGTTTGGGAGGCGCTGATTAACCGTCGTCTAATTGAGTAACGAACTCCCCTCGACTCACTAAATAGTCGCCGACGAGTAGATGATGGGATGTGGTGTGAACGAAGGGGGTAGCGGGGCGGGGAGACGAAAGCTGACGGGATTTTAAAGATAAATTGATCAGATCCTCAAACTTATGAGGAAGATTTATAAAATAAGGGTAGACCTGCTGTCTTGTATGGATCAGAATGTTGGGCCACAAAAGCGATGAATGAATGGCATTTGCACGTCGCTGTGATGGGAAGCTAATGCTAGCGATGTGTGGTGTTACGCGAATGGAGAAATTAAGAAACGAGTACAGCAGATGAAGTCTGAAAGTAGCGCCGGTGACTGAAAAGTAGTGTGGTAATCGGTTGGCTTGCTTCATCCGAATCTTTTTGAATATGGCATCATGTTCCTTATGTTACCTTTTGTGTTCTGGGGCCGCGATATCTCTTTCAAACAACCCGCTACCCCGGCAGGCCGGGCCCTTCTGATTTGCTGTCACCTCTTTAAAACGCCTGTGGAACGCGCTGTTGATATGGTCTGTCATCCATAAACCGACGGCTGGTGAGCTACCCATTGCTCACCATCCACATTTCTGCGTCTAAAGTGGCCAGGAATCGCCTCGCGGCTCACAACGCCCGGAGCGTCCTCCGCGGTGGATGGGTTTGTTTGGAGTTCTCTTCCTCAAACGTCCAGCCACCTCCTTTGCTAGCATAACTGCACCGTAGAAGGAGGTGACTGCTTTCTATTCCCACTGCCTGGATCCAGTCGCGCGTTCGGCTCACCGCCGCCAATTGCTTCTACGAGGACACAGCGGTGCTCTGCCCGCACTGCGGGTCCGACCTGCACAGTGTACTCCACCGTGTCCTCCGAGTAATCGTCACAATGGTGACCCGGGAGTTTCTTCCCGGTCGATTATGTGCAGGAACCTCTCGAAACTAGCGTGTCCGGTGAGAACCTACGTTGTGCGGTAAGGGAGGACACGGTGGCGCCTCTCCAGCTACTCCTCAAGGAGGGGAGTTAGCACCGCTATAGAGGCGTGTCCTGCACGGGGTTGCGACAGTCGCTCTCTCCATTATGCCACCATGTCGCACCGGAGGTCTGGAAATTTTGAAGAAAGATTTTAGGTCTAAACATTAAAAAAAAACTTTTAGAAAGCCGGACAAATTCAATAAATATTCCACCTCAATACTGTCACTGTAAATTAGCTCCTGACGCCGTATAATACAAATCAATTTACCGATTATCGGCTCTGTGAAACTCACTAGTTTCACCGGTAATTTGCTTTGGCATTTCAATGTTGATTTAAATAAATCAACATTGGCACCTCACACAAATATTGTATTAGGGTGTTTATGTCAACGTCTAAATGATTATTGGATGCACATTATCTGTTGGATTAGTGATAATGGGAATTGAGAGCAGGCGGTGGCTCAGGGCAAAAAAAAAGCCTAGGTTTAAACTTATTATGGCACTAAGTTCTTGTTATTATTGACTTTTGCATGTGTTGTTGTCATTTAGTGTCCCACGGAATCGAACTATCGAGATAAAACGTATTTTAAGTGGATACAACAAACTTTTACATTATTATAGTGTAAGCTCGCCAGTTTTTATTATTGTATATTTTTATGCCAATTTAAAATTAAATAAACAAACATGTTAAAGTTTGCATTGATAAACTAATGCCTTAAAATTAGAAGTCTTTTGAAATACGAGAAAAAGTGAAAGAACACCGCTCAGTAGAGAATCATAAAATTAATATTTTAAATCATATATTGTGAAACGAGAAGAAGTGCTGACAAACTGTTATGCAGTTTGGCAGATTTATACATTACTAGCTTTTGCCAGCGGCTTCGCTCGCGTTAAATTCAGTATAACACAGTACCTCCTACCTGCAGTTTTTGACCTTGCGCCTTATTGATTTGTAATAGCAAAGTTTTCCCTTTTCTTCCCTCGTTCTCCCCCATAACCAACTTTAAAAAAAAAATTGCCTATGTCCGTCTCCTGGTTCCCAACTATCTCTGTACCAAAATTCATCAAAATCTGTTTAGATTTACACCATTTATTGATTTATTTTCATATAAGTTAACTTTTTAAAATATTTCTTAATAAAAACATCAAAAAAAAAACATTTAAAAAAATAGTAGCCCACCGGTATCGGGAATAGAGTCTAAAATACAGGCGGTCAGGGCTCCAGAGAAAGGAACCTCCTAACAATAAGAGCCGTGTCCAGGAGTACCGCTTTCTGTATCAAGCCCTTGATCCAGCTGCCTAACGAGAGCCTCCTCAGGTGTTGGTCGAGGCTCTTGGCAATTAAGCCATTGGCTGTAACGGCTATCGGCACAATGATCGCTGAGTCCACGTCCCACGTTAATTATTATTATAATTTACCTGAAAATCATTTATTTTAATAGAAAGTCGATACCAAATTATGCTTTCGATCATAATATCGTATAAAATTCGAACTGTACAATTTCGTTTAATTTTCGATGCGTATTAAAAGCTGTGGTTAAAACTTTATGAAACAATGTTTCATTTTCCAGCTACGCTAGGTATGAAAAAAGCAACAACAAAAAATAAACTCACGTTTTAATAAACTCTGAAATTAAGTTACGGCTAAATTAAAATTCAAATATATGGTTAAACTGACTTTGTTCCTGAAATAAATAACTTAATGCAAAGTTTGATAAGGGTGGAATTGATTATATTAAATTGCAAGTTTAGAAAACACAAAAGCGGTAACTTGAAAAATTTACAATGTTTTTCGTTCCAAGAAATAAGATTTAGTTGCTTTGTTAGTTTTTTTTTTTAAAAAAAAACGTTGTCCCACGCTAGGATTCCCTCCTGTATCGTGGATGCGTATACAAATATTTAAACTCACATACAGACACAGCCAGACCCGAAACAACTCTCGCAGTTAATACAAATACTTGTTCCGTGCGGGAATCGAACCCGCGACACGCAGCGCAGCAGTCGATCCCTCAGCCACTGCGCCAACCCATCATGCGCAAGGTACGCGGCAGCCTCAACAGCATCCTACGCACTATAACGTACAGGTGGGACAGCATCATACTGGGACATTGGATACGCCAACATGCAAGTGTGGCGTATAATTTATGATTGTTTTGCTTTCTGGTAGATCTAAGTACTAACATATTTTTTTAAGTTGTGTTTTGTACTAACCAAATGGACTTCGTCTGTAATACCAGAATTTTGTTATTTTTGACGTGATAACGTCTTTAAAATCGTTTTAGTCGGGTGACATGTTCAGAAACTTGTGTCACACCAAAACCTCACAAGCGACATTTCATAAAGATGGTAGCGCCATCTGTTACTTGGCTCGAAAAAAAAACTTTAAATTAGTACTTAATTTCATTTTAGATGTCACTACTGGTGATAACTTATATCACCAATAAGACGTTATCACGTAAACATCTCGATCGTAAACCTACTTTACAAACAACCAATTTTTTTTTTTTCAATTTTAAATTGGCTATTTTATAAATCGCTACATGTTTTATCTTGGCACACAGGAAATGCGCCACTATCCGCGTCTGTGCAAATTCGTTATCACTGCTATTCTTGTTAAATATATTCAAGTTCTAATTGTGATTATGTTCCACAAACTACGCCGATGTTTTATTCGTTTAATATTAATATTAGCATATGGGTGTAGTATGAATGTTCATTTTATTTACATTTCTTATAATATGGTTCAAAGATTTTATTCAAAAGACTTTTAAAAATAGTGAGTAATATAGAGGGTATTCTGTTTTGTTTTTTCAGGAAAGTTCCATTTGTATTAATTTAATTTAAATGCGAGCTTTCTGGGAACGGGAGTTTTAAAGCTGAGTAGAATTAGTTTACCTACGTATCTCTCATATATACGTATTATTTATATTTACATATTGTTTTTTTTTATAGTACATTTATTATTTAAATAACACTGAACCCTGTACTAGGGTGCTCTGTGTCTGGAGTTCAGTCTGTTTTTTGCCTCTAGTGGAGCTTTATACAGTAGTTTTTTTAACTAATCATTTCCCTAATAGAAAACCCATTAGAAAATGTTTAGTTGTAAAAAGGTCGTATTGAATCGCCATCTGGTTAGCCTATTCCCAACTACCTTGGGATCTACTTCTAGTCTTACCAGATACAGCTGAATACCAGTGTTTTACACGAGCGTCTATCTATATAAATAATGTCTACAACCCAGTCAGTTCTGGGTAATTTGATACCCCTTGGTAAGACTGGTTGTAAGAATTTTGGGACACTGACTACCTGTAACGAGTGTCAAAGATCTACAAATGACAGCCGGACTATCAGCTTAACGTGGTTTCCGAGGCACGTAGGGAAATTCGGTATGTAACGGGTGGTCAAACGTCCACAGATCAACCAACCCGAGCGGCTGCTATTATTTAGCCGTGAACTCCTCGTGCGTCGCCACTCGCGAAACATACAATACGCAAGTTATAGTCCGTCTTTTAGATTATTTAAAAATAAGGGACACGTATGTTTTTATTTGTAAATAAAAAATAAAAATTACAAAGATATAGCCCATTAAAGTTACGTGTAACGTCACGCCTTGCTGCATTTTTTCGCAACGAGTGTACGGAAATAGAATGTAATTACTTAGATCCTGGAAACTACCCTATTCAAAGGTGACGAACTGTCGGTCTGTTTGTTTAATATGAAAATGAACCAATAGAACTTGACTTGATGCTTTATACAGTCAGTTCTTTCTTTTATTTAATATATCTCTTGGGTGTATGTACCAAAGAGAAGTAACTGAATCTAATGTCATGATCTGAGATAATCGCTCACGTAACATCCAATTGGACCACTTCGCCTTGAACGACGGCATATCGGGAAGGTACAGAAGGTCATCCAAAATGACCAACTAAAATTCAGATCTTTTTAAAACAAATTGTGGTAATTTCAACTCTGCCACAGACTGATCTAAAGATTCGTGACGTGCTTTATGTTTTCTATGTTTTTTTTTACAGATGGAAAATCTTCATTTTGACGGCACGGTTGGCGCAGTGGCTGATCGATCGACTGCTGTGCTGCGTGTCGCTGGTTCGATCCCCGCAAGGAACAAATATTTGTATGACCTTCATGTAGTTATTCCGGTTGTGGCTGTTTGTAAATGTGTGTTTAAATGTTTGTAAACTCATCCACAATTCAAGAGAAATTCCTAGTGTGGGGCAACGCAAAAAAAGACTCCTCCCCCTCTTATTGCAACGGAAGGGTGTGTCTCGGAGGGACCTCCCGAAACGCTCTCATGCCGAGGTTGCGGGTTGTTAGAAAGAGATATCGCGGCCCCGGAACATAAAGGGCAAAAGAAGAACGGATGTGTTTTAGTCAGTTGTCTCAATGTGTCATGTTATTATATTACTTGTTGTTAAGCCTTGTGTTAAGTTGACTTACTGCGTTTCTCTTATCTATGTGAAAGCTTCAGCTCAGAAGTTTGTCTAGTTAATGGGCCACTGTGTGTATAAGTCGCGGCCATAGTTTGTTAACTAGGACCTCTGATTGTTAGTGAGGATAGTTGCTCTGAATCTATTGTTTACGTGATTTATTGGCCGTTCATGGCTGCTAATGGTTTGGGTTCGTATGTATAACCAAATTATACTAAAACTAAGTAACAATGAAATGAAACTCCTTCTATAAGAATCTCGGCCCTCTAGCAGAATACATAAAAATGTAACTCCACTTTTCATTCATTCTCGTCCTTAGAATTAGGCATTAACGTGTGATCAAGTGTCAGTAGAAACGGGATACATGATTGAAAAGTTATAAAACGGCTGGTAATGGGAATTCATTCAGTGCTACACATTTGCTACGGCGTAGGCGTCACTGCTACGAAGCTGCATTTTCGTAGCATATATTCGAAAAATATTTTAACGATTTATGTAGGAAGTTAATCTGTCCTAGATTCAACTTAATTATATCATATTATGGTTCCGTAAATATAGGCAAATGTGAATTTTATTATTTATTATGAAAATGTTGAAAAGAATTACGAGATACTTTTTAAAATTTCATTTTCTTCCTGCAAAAACTTCTAGAGATGAACCGTTTATTTATTTAAAGTTTATGTACATAGTAATAAGTATTTATGTATCAGGTACGAGAATGTAAACAGAAAATATGTACATCCTAAATGTGGCAGCTATGAAATTGTGTATTTATTCAGTGTGAGAGGAACCACATTGTATTTGTGAATTCTACTAAAGCTGAAAGTTGAAATTTCCATTCAAAGAAAAATAATTTGAATACGTTGATATTTTTCATTTTGTGTATATTTTATTCAGGAAACTGAATGATTAGAAAAATGAAAACATTTTTGTAAACTATGTTCTTGACAATTTTTTAGATTAACTCACATCTTTTTCCTTTGGGGGTAGATAGAAACTACATTACGACATCTGTTGCAAGTCCTAGTATGTTTTTTCGTTCATTTATCTGTACAATACTTATGTAAAAGAATGGTAACGTTTTTTTTTTTAATTTAAGGTAGTGCTGTGGGACGGGCTATGCTTGGAGTTTCTCTGAAGGATCGCATCCGGAACGAGAGAACCAGAGTTGTCGACATAGCTCACATAATAAGTAGACTGAAGTGGCCGGCTTATTTTAGTCACAGAACCATTGGGACATTCGTGTTTTTGAGTGGAGACCCCGAATCGCCAAGCGTAAGATGGGACGCCCTCAGCGGGAGAGGCGTAATATGTCCTATGTAAAATG
This sequence comes from Ochropleura plecta, assembly GCA_905475445.1. Taxonomy (NCBI): domain Eukaryota; kingdom Metazoa; phylum Arthropoda; class Insecta; order Lepidoptera; family Noctuidae; genus Ochropleura; species Ochropleura plecta. Next base: position 19,516,413 of record FR997734.1, read on the forward strand.
GTGATGGTGAGATTTAAACTAATTATGGAACCCAAAGTTGTTATTTCAGACGAATAAGTATGAACCAATTTGCGGACCACGTTCCAGATATCGGGAAATTGCTTCATATTTATTTGTCTGAATCATTGAACGAATCATCAACAGATCAGTTTTGTAAGTTATTTTAAGCCTTTCAATGTTCTTCTATGCACATTATGTACCTATCCTATTTTGCAAATATTTAATCAATAAGAAAGGTTTGCTGTAAGAAAACCTAATTTTTGGGTTAAGTTTGTATATATTATTGTTTTGTGTGCAATAAAGAATAAGAATCATTTTAGTATTATTGATATAATACTAAAATGATTCGTTTAGAGGTCTGCAACCGATCTTGAATTTTGACCGAACGCGTTTGACTAAACCTTCAGACGGGTACACATATCCCGCTGGTTTGCTAACCCAAAGTTGACCTCAAATACGTGCGAGAGTTCAGAACAAAATCACATTCAATCGTCTGTCGTGTATGACTGCCTTTATACTCTTTGTAAAAGGAACTCTATTACCGTATTGTATAGAAGTATGAACAACCCGTAGTACAGTGCAACAAACAGATTGGTTTACACGCAACACTTTGAAACTTTGACGGGGGAGAGTTACATGCAAAACCAGCCTATATCTATCCCACTACTGGGCAAAGCACGAGCATTGATCACCACGCTTGATCAAGACGGGTTGGTGATTTTAACAGCTGAACGGATCTTGATGAAATTTGACACAGAGGTAGATTATTATAGTCTGGAATAACACATAGGATCCTTTTTTTATATAACGCGGGCGAAGTCGCGGGAGCCAACCAGTATTAATATAATTCTTGTGACACTGAAATCTTAATGCATAAGTCCAACTCACACTTAACTGTTTTTGCTTGTACTAAAATACTTTTTCATCGCCTGTACCTTTTTCGAATATCGGGACCAGACAATACAATAGAATTCTACCCGCGCGTCCAAATTTCCTTCTACCAGGACAGCAGGAGACGTGAGGAGGTCGCACGTACGCCGCCGCGAGGGAAATCTACTCCTCCGCTTATTATTTATATACCCTTTTGTTACTTGCGGAGGTAGTCGCTAAATAATACAATGATACCTGAACACTTGGACGATCAAATTTATGAGTTGCTTTTGATAGTTATTTTATAAAAAGTGGATGAAAACTTTACTCTCGTTCGATATGGTCAATGTAGCATTCCCTGTCTTGTAATGTATGCCGCCAATACTTTAAAAAAACATACTTGTACACTGTACAAATATTTTTAAATATCCAATATCAAATTGAGGAAACTTTCTTCCATTTAGATATTTTTTTTGTTTCAGTTTAAATACAAGCGTGTCTCAGCGAAGTTTGATCATAAGTAGGGCACACCACAGACCATAAAAGTATATACATTTTGTTCCGTAAGACGATAAATAACGTTTATTTTACAAGTAGGTTTTTACAAAAAGTTTTACACCTAGTTTTATTTTTAAGTGGATGAGGCCGGTGTGTCGATCTGACTACTCTGACAAGAAACAAACTCAAAAGCATTTGTCAGTTATCGTGTAACTTGAATCATAACTCAAGGAACTTAACAACACGGTGAGCAATACCAAAATAAGGACTTATGTGTAGGACACTTATAGTTTATAGTACTGAAAGTGCCAGACAATCAATAAAACGAAAAGAAAAAAAAACTAAATGACCCACATGGTCCTCACATTTACAATAAACAATTAAAATGAATAAATATTATTATACAAAAAATATAAATTCAAAAAATAATAAAATACTTAACAAAGTAAATATTCATTTCAAATCATTAAATGTCAAAATGTACAAAAGCAATTCATTGTATAATTATTGTATTGTTAGTTAATGTAATAAGGTGATACCTGTTGCTAGCAGATGTTGTCAAAAACAGACGCCGCTTGTTCATTTATCAATCCATCCATCCATCCATTGATCGATATCAGGTGGCAAAAAATCACATATTAGACAATGTAAGTTTCATATTTTATTAATAATGAGATTAAAAGTTGGGATTTTTTCTTCTTGGTAATGAAAGAGGACAAGTTTAATAGCTCGGTAAAGTTTGTTTCTTAAGTAAATGAGTTGGGAAACGCTAAAAAGGTAATAAGTAACTAGTGTCAGTATTAGTAACCTATTTACAGTCTATTTGAACTAGTCATCAATATGAGGATTTACTTTTGCTAAGGATGAAGTTGGTAAGTACTCCTTGTACTGGCCAGCTTTGTTTTCAGTAGAACTGAATGCACGAATTTCATATATATAAATGTTAATAATTTATTCATTTCCAATAAATTACAACAAGATTTATTTATTCATTTCCAATAAATATGCTGTTATACGTATTTAGGTCTTTCAGTAGAACTGAATGCAAAAATACTTCAAATATCATCAATCAATCAATTTGAAATATAATTTAATTTGGATTCATTCATTTTGCATTCAGTTCTACTGAAAGACCTAAATCCGTATTTAACAGCATGTTTATTGGAAATAATTAAAGGCATGTATTTAAATCGATATCTGTATATTCCCTTTTTTCGATCAAAATATTTCAAAGTTAAACCAAAAATACTGACTTGCACTCAAATTATGCACACTAAATAAATCAAATTCGATATACTGTTTAATGGTATTTGCAGAACTGTTTTACTGAACGAATAACTATTATCAAAATAGTATATCTAACAATTCTATATTCATATTAAACCTTTTTTAAGGAAAACCATCACCTAATTTACTTTTAGGAACATCGTTTATTCTAAATAAAACCCAATTTAATCAGTCATCTTTATATAATTAGGTACACAAAAAAATAATCAAGTGCTCACTTAACATGCACCAAACATTGGCACACTGAGTGGTAACTCAGTTTAGAAAAAACACTTTAGAAAGGATGGTATTTAAAAGTACTTCAATTTATTCCCATTTCATTTACCTAATTTTACCTGTGTTCCACCAAATATACTGAATGTGCACCAAAATATGTTAATTAAAATATGTCAACGAGCATCAGTGCACTACAATAAAAAAGTGTTATATCTTAATCCATTTTCTATTAATGCAAGTCGTTACTGGCGTAGGGGGTCACAGTTTTAACCTTTTTTTTTTTTTTTTTTTGCGTGTGGAAATCCTCAATGGATGTCCTCCGCCTTTGCGGAGGGGTCTGTCAGACTCCTACTGACTAAAACCACACGGTGTTCCTTCTCGTCACTTCTGGCTGGGGTGCGGGGACACATTCGCATTCTACACAATCACCCCAGCAGTGACGGTTTGCTTGCGGCAAACCCCTTCTCAGGTAAAGGGGAGGAGTGGACTACTCCTCTCCCTGTCATTCTATATGAGAGGCACGCGGAAACACCACGCGACGCCAACTCAGGTCACAGTTTTAACCTAACCTAACCTACGCATTTTTTAACATTCAGGAAAGAATATTTGGTGCACGATCAGTATTTTTGGTGAACACAAAAATATTATCCCTTTAGAAACAATACTGAGAAATTCCGTAGTAAGAAAGTACAATAAATAAATAAATATCTTGGGACAACTCACACACGGCTATCTGATCCCAAGCTAAGCAGAGCTTGTGTTATGGTAACCAGACAACTGATATACATACTTAAATAAATTTATAAATACATACATATTATAGATAAATCACACCCAGACACAGAACAAACAATCATGCTCATCACACAATGTTTGTCCTGGGTGGGAATCGAACCCACGACCTCCGGCTCAGCAGTCAGGGCCACTAACCACTAGACCAACAGGCCCGTCAAACAATTTAGAGTGCAAGTTAGTATTTTTGATAAGCAATTTGTATTTTTGTTTTATAAATCATATATCCGATGTACGAACCACATTTTTGGTGTGAATTCGATAAAAAAGGTCATCTCGTTTTGTGTTATTTTTTAGTTTTTTTTGCAGTACTTGTTTAGTTAATCAATTGGTTTTTTTGCACAGCATTCATTTTTCTGGTATGCATTCAGTTAATTAGTGGAGTTACCTAGTGTGCTGAAAAAAATATACAGATGTGCATTTAAAAATATCCCATAATTAAATAACTCTTGTGCAATTATTAACAAGTATCTAATAAAAATAATATTTATTATATATTACGTTAATGCAACAATGACGTTTTGATAAAAATGTACAAAATAATTAACTACATGTATCCAATCACTCATACCCCAAATCTGAACAGTCCACACGCAGACACTTTTGTAACATTTTGTTTTTTTTTTTTAATAATGAAATATCATTTCATAGCTTGAAATGTTATGAGCAAACAGAAAGGTAACAATGATTTAACTAAAAAATCTTTAATCGTCTTCAGTTACTGTCGTAAATTTTTAAGTTATTTTATTCGAACACCCATGTGTGTATGACCCATATTTTTCTTTTACCATTATATAATATTGGAGTGGATTTCAAGTTTACTTTGGCTTAAAAATATATTGTCATACTTTATTGTAATGTGCAACTATTAATGTCCTGACTAATTAAAAATAAAATACTAAAGTAAAATATGTAAAAGCTAACAATTCACAATACTTTCCCAAAAAATTTTGCTCAAGTTTTTTGCTAATCGTACGGAATCTTCACAGAAAACCAATGATGAGTTAATTCAATAACTTGATACGTTATCAAAATATCAACTTCTTACGGAGTTGACACCTGAGAAGGAGCTATTCATCCTCACTCAAGTCGGAGCCTTCGCGAATTATGTATTTTCAATAATGTAATGTAGGTAGTTTGCAAGACTTGCTCAGACGGAGGATTTTTAACGAAGAAAAAATTCCCCAATAGCCTTTTCTTTGCGGATAGGATATCATCGAATAACTTTCACCGCTCTGGGTGGATAGGAAGAGAGTGTCAAAACCTATCCATGTTCTTTCATTTGCCCTCTTAATTCCGGGTCTGCGGTATCTTATTCGAACAACTGCCCCTCTGCTTTGCTGCCATCTCTTTGAGGTGCGCGTGGAATACCAACACGTCGCCGACATGGCGTGTCGTCAATAGACGGCCGAACGGTGAGATAACCATTGCTCACCGTCCACAGACCCGCGTCTACGGCGCCGGGAGTCATTCTACGGTAGCCGGGAGTCGTTCAGTTCTTACTAGGTCGTGTAGGTCAGATACTGCGTTACTGATATTCATCATCATAAGGACAGACTGAAGGACGACTCCAAAATAACTGGGATAAGGCTAGGCAGATAATGATGAAAGATAATCTCAGAAAAAAATTGGTTGTTTGTAAAGTAGGTTTACGATCGAGATGTTTACGTGATAGGTAACGTCTTATTGGTGATATAAGTTATCACCAGTAGTGACATCTAAAATGAAATTAAGTACTAATTTAAAGTTTTTTTTTCGAGCCAAGTAACAGATGGCGCTACCATCTTTATGAAATGTCGCTTGTGAGGTTTTGGTGTGACACAAGTTTCTGAACATGTCACCCGACTAAAACGATTTTAAAGACGTTATCACGTCAAAAAGTTCCTTGTCTGTGCAAGCCTTTATTTAAGCTTTATGCTTCGAGAGATGAAAGTTTCGCCGAATTTGTTATTATAAGGTGTTCATTACGATCTCGAATCTTTTAGTAGAATATATGTTGAAATTAATATTTGATTACTAATTACATAAACACGATGTTAATCTTGAAGAAAAAATGAACAATCTCTTGAACATGAGTAGATACAAAATAACCTAGGTTTAGTTTTGCTGCTTTCAACGTAGGTTTATCTGTTGAACAAGCGTAGTGAAATTTAAAACTTCGTTGGCACTCTTAGACCAGGGTAGCATAGCACGAAAGGAAGGTGGCCCATGATAATGGTAGAACAAAATGCAATAAGAGATTCTATTTTTGAAATCTTTTAAAATGAAGGGAATGTTGATTTGATCTTTTTGTGATGTATGATGATAAATATTATATCTGATTCTCTATTTACTTTAGCCAGCTACCAGGGTCACATAAACAAACAGGCAACCGAACTGAACACAATAAACAGCGACATCGAGCGCACGGTACATTCATAAACCGCTCCAATTCATTACAGACGGACGCAAATGATTAAATTAACTGCTCTACTGGGACAACAGGATATTGTGACGGTCGTGGTAAATATATTGACGCAAAGAATTAAAATAATACAAAATTATCACATTCCTCTTTTATTTAATATGATTACTGTGGTTAACTATTATTCTTTGATAGGTACCTGAAAGTTAACTAGGCTTTATTTTTTACAAATGAGTCGTGATGGCCCAGAGGAGACTTCGCCTCCTATGCATGAGGTTGTGGGTTCAAATACAGGCTGCGCCAATGTGACTTTTCAAATTCATATGTACTTTCTCAGATATTGGTAAACCAAAAATATCATGAGGAAAACTGAACAATAATGCACCGCCGTGCCCTCGTCGAGGAAATCGGCGGCGGCGATCTCTCGCGTCCGGCCATGGTTCAGTCCATGGTCCAGAGCGAGAGGGAATGGAAAGCGGTCACTTCTTTCCGCGAAGCAGTCATGCTAGCAAAGGAGGTTGCCTGGCGTTTGAGGGAGAACCTCAAACAAACCGGAGTTACGGGTTATTCGAAAGACATACCGCAACTCCGGAACATAAAGGGTAATAGAAGGAACATGGGAGGGTTCTAGTCTGTACAAGTCTGACACTCCCCCCGCTCCGCCTAGAGCGGGGGAAGTTATTTGGTGATTTCCTATGTGCAATTTAAAAACGAAGTTGTACCTATATTAAGCTTTCTAAATACCTATTAATTAATTTCTCTTTGAATAACGAAACAAGCATCCCAATATTGTATGCGTATCACAATACTTATCCAGCATCTTTGTGATAATTTGTAACAAAAACATTGACAAGAATTTATCATGCAATATCAAAAAGTAAACACTGAAAATTCTTTTCAGTTAGATTTGATCTTTAACGTGTAACGAATAAAGAATAAATTGCCTAAAAGAAAATATTGGTAGTAAACATAATTTTGCACGTCATACTTTCATTTTCTTCAAAGTACGACCTAAAGCTTTTAGCGGTAAGTCTGTAATGTTTTTATTAGGGCTCCGGGAGCGACCCGGCGTAGATGCCGGAATGGAACCGGCAACGAACCGTATCGAACAGAAACCGGGGTATTAGTGAATGATACATGTTGCACGGAGCCCAATCGAATGGATTTTGTTCGGTTTACTGCTAAACCTAGTCTTGCAAAGTTTTGTAAAAATGGTTTCTGGTTCTTCTTAGACATTATTGTAAATATTTTATCACTAGCTTTTGCCCGCGGCTTCGCTCGCGTTAAATTCGGTAGCGCCTTATTGATTTGTAATAGCAACGCTAAGTTTTCCCGTTTCTTCCCTCTTTCTTCCTCATATCCCACTCTTTTTTAAAAAAAAAGCCAATGTCCGTCTCCTGGTTCCCAACTATCTCTGTACCAAAATTGATCAAAATCGGTTTAGCCATTAAAGCGTGAAGAGGTAACAAACAAACAAACAAACTCACTTTCGCTTTTATAATATTAGTAAGGATTTTGTGCAATAAATGTGGTTTTACTGTAATCAATTATTTATGAGTATAATTCCGGGTTGTTCGAAAGACATACTGCGGCCCCGGAACATAAAAGGCAAAAGAAGGAACTTTGGTGGGTTGAAAGTCTGAAGTTTGACACTCCCCCCCGCCCCCGCTCCACCCAGAGCGAGCGGGGAAGCTATTTGTAATGTCACATCCGCAAAAAATAGGTATTAATTTTTATTATGCTGGCAACTTTATTTCATTGTCACTTTGATTGACATAAACGTATATTGTTACAAGTAATTTAATTGTGTTTTGTTTTGTTCGCAAAGTGATCTTATATTTTTCAACCGACGAAAAAAAAAGGAGGAGGTTCTCAATTCGACATGTATATTTTTTGTTTTTTATTTTTTTTTATGTATGACCACGCATAACTTTTTATAATTGAAAGAGATTAACGTGACGTAATCTAAAATATTATTTTAAGTAACGCTAATATAAGCGTGTTGAAAAAACCGCACACAAACACGTTTTTGAAAAAGTTTCGCATTTTTAACATCATCGTCATTCTCTTGTTCTTATCCCTTATGATTTGGTATCGGCACAGTATGTCTGTCATATTTTAAAAAATATTTATAACCATAACTTTTACCTACGGCTTCACTCCAAATTACATGGTAACGACGTACCGAGATGACACGTTCTACCAGATCATGCTGTATCCGGGGTTGCGGGTTGCAGGAAATTATTTGTTGATTTTCAAACCGAAAAAAAAGATCTTGATTTGTATGCCAAATCTCAAAAAACAATCGTTTAGTTTTCACAAACAAACTCACATTAATTTTCCATCCGTGTTACTTCTTTTGTTTTTTCTTTTTCTTTTCTTGTTTTTAGGTTAAGCCGCGCTTGCCTAGGTTGGTCTGTGGATGGGTGACCACCCGTTACATACCGAGTTTCCTCCGTGCCTCGGAAAGCACGTTAAGCCGTTGGTCCCGGCTGTCATTTGTAGATCTTTGACAGTCGTTACAGGTAGTCAGTGTTCCGAAAGTCTGACATCCAGTCTTACCAAGGGGTATCGTATTACCCAGTATTAACTGTTTGTGGAGGTCAGATAGGCAGTCGCTCCATGTAAAATACTGATATTCAGCTGCATCCGGTTAGACTGGAAGCCGACCCCAACATAGTTGGGAAAAGGCTAGGCAGATGATGATGTTCCTTCTTTTGCCCTTTGTGTTCCGGGGCCGCAAAATCTCTGTCAAACAACCCGCAACCCTGGCAGGCCGCAACCAGGTTTGAATCTCAGCTTATCGCGTCCCACAAATATTATTTCATCATGATAAATTTGATCAAATATTTGCAATAAAATGTGTTATATGTAAATGATTTGATTAGCTTAATACGTAATTTAAATTCAGTGATAATAGTTAATCAGTGTGAATTTCATGTCTATGATTTAATTGAGATTGGTTATCGAATTTATTTGATTGGAATTCGGTACAAACTAAATCTAAGTAATTGGAGGGATAAAATAATTTGATAAAAGAAAAAAAAGATTTTATATGTTTTATTGTTTGTATTTATGAAACAAAATTGAATTAGAATGATTGTGTAAGGAATGATATGAAGGAGAAAGAAGTAAATGATGCCGTGACGTCTGATAGGGGAGAATGAAAGAATAAAACGTGTTGCGCCGACCTCAAATAGACAAGGGCAGGAAAATGACAATTTATAAAACAAAATGTTGTTCAATGCTTCAATTTCATTTATTTTTACAGATTAATCAAGGTTTTCCGATCAAAATAATTTTAATAACTTCAGAAAATGGTAAAATTTTACATGTAAGTAGTAATTTTTGTAGAATTTCACTCAAATGTCTTCTGTCAAAAAAGCATCCGTGAAACTTCCATTGTTCTCGTTTAGTTATCTTTCGTCTACCATTTTAATGTACCACAAAAATATGTTCTCACAAAATATCTACCGGCTTGAAAAGTAAGTAAAGTTTCAACTGATATCTGAATGTTGCAAGAAGAAAGTCGAAAAGTAACCAGTACAGATAGGAGCAATATAATTTAAGTTTAAAATGGCCGCCAACTTGCGAGGCACGGAACCGCGCAAACTGTTGTTTAGTGATGTAACTTTTCATACCGTCATGAGTGTGAATCCCGGGAATTGGAAAGATGTATTATTTTAAAGACTTATTTTGCAGTATCTAAAAATACGCACAGACGCTTTGTACTTTCATTAATAATTACGCTAGATAAGTTGATTAGTCGACATTACGCGGTGAAACATTATTTTTGAACGAATTAATATAAAACCTGACCATTTATTTACGTTTGACTTTCGAATGTGGTTCCATTACAGGCTGTTAAAAAGTGTTCAATATCCGAACATTTTATTTTTTATTAAACATAAATCACGATGAAAATTTTCACAATATCAAGTAGTGAAAGCTTTGTTTTTCATCTTAATTATACTGATAGTTTAATAACCTTTAAAAAATACTTTTAAAGGCCGTAGTCCGAACATCGTTTATTATTTTCGGAGAACTCTTTTATGCTCGAGATATGTAAAACAATTTTCGTAAAATTTAAGTTGAAACGATTTATGAAAACAATATTCAGCATCACTGCCTATCGAGTAAATTCCTAGAATCCCGCACAAAATTTATCAACAGTCTCGAAAACAGTCTTATATATACATTTTGTAATTAAAATGCTTTTATAAATGCAATTTTCATTACAGGCTAGATATTGTATGAGTGGACAAAACAAAAAAACTAACATGGGTAAGTATTACTGTTTTACTTATAAAAATCAATTTAGGTTTTTATACAATTATATTAAAAATATAGTTATCTTCTTCTATATCTATATCTATTCTATATCTATTCTATATCTTCTCTTCTTTTTTTTTTCTATAATAAATCTGTAGAGAGGTCAATTCTGTACATGAAATATATTTCCAAAATAACTATCAGGTGGTGATTAGTGATCGATACTGATGCCAAAAATGCAATCAGTAATATTTTTGTCTGTCTGTCTGTCTGTCTGTCTGTCTGTCTGTCTGTCTGTCTGTCTGTCTGTATGTCTGTATGTTCGTTATAGAAACAAAAACTACTCGACGGATTTTAACGAAACTTGGTACAATTATTCTTCATACTCCTGGGCAGGTTATAGTATACTTTTCATCACGCTACGATCAATAGGAGCAGAGCAGTGAAGGGAAATGTTGGGAAAACGGGAGAAGTTACTCCATTTTTTAAGCTTCCGTCGCGTGTGTAGCCTTAATGGTTAAAGCTACAGAGAAATCATGTATGACGGAAATGTTCTCCTTAAAATTATATAAAAAATATTCTACGACAGCATATGTCTATCTTTAATGGTTGACTCACAATAACACGTGTAACTCCCGATAGCTAAGCAGTTCGGTGCTTTCTGATTATATTTGTCTACTCTTACGTTTATACCACCACTCTCACTCATCTCTTATTAAAAACAGTCAACATTATTACCTATTCAATAAAAAAAGAATTATATAAATCTGTAAAAAACACCAAGTTATACATGAAATACGCTAAATAAGCCATCGCGCTTGAATACTGAATCATGCCATAAGGATTATTTTTGTGTGCGCTCGACGCGGCTACCGTAATATTTGGCTGTTGATGAGAATAGACGTTCAGAGTTTTCGACCTTATTGACAGACAATGCTTATCAGCGCGACTTTTACGTCTTTAAATCATTTATTTTTAGATTTCTTTTGTTGTTATTTTATAAAATAGGTATTAGTTATTTTGTTTTTTTTTTTTAAATATTCGTTTAAATTACAAATTATTGATAGTTTACATTTTATTTGTTTTTAGGTGAAGTAGTAGTAGGTACGCATAGGTTTTTACATACCGAGTTTTGGCTAATTTATGTTCAGTTTTTTTTATATTAAGTAGGTAAAAGCGTAGGTACTTTTATTAATTATAGTTATAGGTATTATTGATTATAGTAGTTATAGGTTTTTATTTTTAAGTGAAGATAGATAGTAATGGACAGGCGTTTTAGCTTTATTTTCATTTCTTTTTTTGTTTCAAGTTGTACTTATCTACATAATTTTCTGGGTAGGTATAGTTCTATTAGAATTATTTAGTTTTAGTATAGGTTCTTATAGATAATAATAATTATACTTAGGCATAATTAGATATAATTTAGTACGTAAGTACCTACCTATTTAAATTATTTTTGGGTTATTAGACTTAGTTTAGGTACTTACCTATATATATTTAAGAATTTTATTTTGGATTTAAGGATTTATTTAGGATCAGTTTTATTATTTAAGTGGGCACTTGGATTTTTTAAGTGTAAGGTAGCTATAGTTAGGACCTCTAACGTAACTTATTTTGTTAGGTATCTAACTAATTGCCTTTCAATTATTTTCATTAATCCTTACTAATATTATAAAAGCGACAGTGAGTTTTTTTGTTACAGCTTCACGCCTAAATGACCGAACCGATTTTGATGAATTAGACATAGGCAATTTTTTTTTAAAGTGACAAATGTGGGAGGAAGAGGAAACAAAAGGGGAGAGAAATATACTTTTTTTTCGATCATCCCGCCGTTTAAAGATAGCGTTAGCCCAAAGTAACTCTGCCACGCGGACGAAGTCGCGGGCGGAAGCTAGTTTAAAATATAAGGTACAATTAATATACTAAAACAAAGTGAATATTTTAATAGGTATAAAAAAATTACTTTAAGTTGCTTTATTTATTGTCTGCCTAGCTTTTTGTTAAAAAAAAATATAAAACTAACACAAACCAATCGAAAGTACCAGGAGAACATGACAAAAGTGGAACAACAGCAACAAGATTGCAACACTGGGTACCTACAGTAAGTAGCACCATCGTTTCTGACCCAATTTCCTTAAAACATTACTGAAACTCGCCGGAGATGAGCTGCTGAAACTATCTAGCTTACTCATCACTAATTCAGCATAGAATTACTGGTGTTTGTTTGTGATGGCGAATGCTGTTCTGTTGGTATACTAGTATTTTCTCCAACCCTAAATGGTAAGAGGATAGAGCTAGTAAAATCTCAAATTCTACTAATATTATACATGTGTGCGAATGTTTGTGAGGATGGATGTATGTATCTTTGTTACTCTTTCACGTCAACACGGCTAAACGAATCTTGATGAAATTTGGCACAGAGGTAGATTATAGTCTGGAATAACACATAAGATTTTTTCGATATCACGCGGGTGAAGCAGCGGGCGCCAGCTAGTATTACATAACTGGCTGTACCCGGCGTTGCAATGCACCTTTTACTACTCGACCTACAAATGCTATGTCCGAAATAACTGATCACTCCTTTCTGACCGTGTCGGGAATTGAACTTGTCGCCTATCTCCGGAATACGTGTCTGACGTAACAATATTTTAATGAGATGTTTCCTGGTTCCAAGCTACCTCCCCACCAATTTTCAGCTAAATCGGTTCAGCTCTACTTGAGTTAGCAATAGTGTAACTAAAAGAAATTCAAATATTTGCGAGTACTGGACGGGACAAGACGAAGAAAATCATATCAAATCAAATCATTTATTTCAATTAAACCATTGCAGGCACTTTTGAATGTCAAGAAACAAAATAAATCTACAGTCCCGGTCACAAGGCATAATAACTTCTGAAAGTACTGTAGTTGCCCATTCCAAAGCGTTGATCTCTATGGAGAAGAATGGGCAAGAAACTCCATGGACACTCTTTTAAATTATAATATTTTTACAAAATCGTATTTATATCATTCATGTTGAGATTATACAAATATGTGAGAACGATGTAGAAAGACGTGCACAGTAAGAGCGTCCAGAGTAAATAAAAAGCAAAATTCAATTTAAAATCTATACATAAATCTATAATATATGTATATCAATACAACAAATCGTTCTGTCTAGTGTCACACGACCGCTTGTCAGATAGCATTCGTGTGTCAAAATCAAAATAGTTCGGTATCATTTTTTTTATGAGAATTTAAGTATTTTAAGTATTTTTGTTTACACAACACAAGATTAATGTTAGGCTCAATATATTACAATCTCAATTAATCTGATGCAGAATACACGAACAATAACTTTTCAAATATCAAAGAGATATATAGTGAGAGATTAGCGGCCGCATCCGTCGGTAACGTGAGGATTTGTAATGTTGTAGCCACTTTGGGGCATCAGGCTGTAGGATAATGTCTAGATGCTGTCATAACATGTAAAAAACTTCACAAATATGTGATTTCACGGCATTCGGAAGTGTATAAAATGACTTGATTTTCAATAAATTTTGCGAGTTAATCTATACAAACTACATCATAGGCATAATACAGTATTTTGATTATTATCTGCTATTTGGAATTCTATAACTTTAGCATATTGCAGCCCATTGCTGGACATAGTATGTATACTACCACGATACCTCGTTACGATACGTTTCTTCGTTATATCGAGGAAACGTTTCAGATTGAAGAGGTATGGTATATTTAACTAATACCACCCGCACAATGCTACAGCGGAAACAGTATAGTTTCTATGATTTTGTGAGGAGTGAATCAGTGATTTTCTATAAAATTCTCGTGTCGCAATTCTTTTACCCAGCTCCTCCGAAACGGCTGAACAGATTTGTGTAAAATTTTGTGTGCGGTCTGAGAATCGACCAACATATTTTTTATACCAGACCGGGACCTGCGCAGCGGGTAAAACTGGTGGGCACAGCTAGTATATATAGATTTGTTTTGTTCCAAAGCTTTACAGCTGTAATGATGCATGTATGTTTAAATCCCTTGAGATTTCGTCCGTACCGGTTACGTTCCCTAACCCACCTTTTAAAAACGCAATCTCTAAAGCTTTACGAGGGATTTAGTGTCCCTTTTGAGCCCTTTTGCATAAAGTAACGTGTGTCACCGTAGCCACATATAACATGTTCGGCTTTATAAAATTGAAAGAAAGAAAATCGAGCCAACACCATGACTTCGGAACACTCATGTGTTTCGAAGTTATAGAATGAAATGTTTTACAAAATATTTAATTTCAATTCCGCATGAAATAAAATATTAACCCGACGACCTATCAGGCGCGGTAAGTCTTTCGCGTCGAGTCAATCTCCGGAAGATGCGAAATTAGGTGGGAGGGGGTTATTGACACGGTTTTTTTTGCGGATGGGAAATCATCAAATAACTTCCCGGGGGGAGTGCCAGACTTGTACTGAATAAAACCCACCCATGTTCCTTCTATTGCCCTTTATGTTCCGGGGCCGCGGTATCTCTTTCGAACAACCCGCAACCCCGGCAGGCGGTGGCCCTGACAGGCCCTTCTGCTTTGCTGACATCTGACGGGCCTGTTGGTCTAGTGGTTAGTGACCCTGACTGCTGAGCCGGAGGTCGTGGGTTCGATTCCCACCCAGGACAAACTTTGTGTGATGAGCATGATTGTTTGTTCTGTGTCTGGGTGTGATTTATCTATAATATGTATGTATTTATAAATTATATAAGTATGTATATCAGTTGTCTGGTTACCATAACACAAGCTCTGCTTAGCTTGGGATTAGATAGCCGTGTGTGAGTTGTCCCAAGATATTTATTTATTTATTTATTATTATCTCTTTGAGATGCGCGTGGAACACTTACGCGCCGTTGTCACGGCCGGTCGTCAATAGACGGACGGACGGTGAGCTAGCCATTGCTCACCATCCACAGGCCCGCATCTACGGTGGCGGGGAGTTGTCTCGGGGCGTTATATAAAAGTAGCCAAAATCTCCGACTACTGAGATGCAGGTTGTCTTAAGTACAAAAAATAAACTTATCATAAAATCAAGTGTGTAATTTATTTACAATCCTAAGTTGGGAATTGACTCATCTCTACCTAAGTTTCATTTTAAATTGACTTACGGATAAATTATCAAAGCGAACTCAAAAGACCAGGCCATTACACCAACTGTTCTACCACACTACCTCCCCACGACACAGACAGCTCTAAGATCGATTACTGGCCGCATGGTGTCAGTATCGAGATAAATGACTCTCGATTCAAGCTTGCGACTCGACTCCATACCGCAACGTAATCTGCGCGCCTTGACGTATGCATCTTCACGTGACACCGACTGGAATAATTAGTTGATTGTCTTAGGTAGGAGATATTTGTGTATTTGGTGACGGTAGTAATTAATTCACAATCAGTGATCGGTGTAAAATTTACCATTCCTTTTCAATCTGGAACGTTTCCTCGATTTCTGATTATGACTGACTTTAAATGTTATATCCTGAACTGAATATCATAGCCGTATAGGACTACCCACAGTCATGTTTGGTGATGGGATGTATTACTATGAAGAGCTAAACATATTTTTATCTAATGTCACCCGCACCATGCTACAGCGAAAATAGTATAGTAATACTGACATACTGAGACAGGCGGAGTAATTAAGGCAGGAACAACACTGATCACTTACCAGGCTAACATAAAACTAAAGTACTTACTGATTTACAACTGAAAACATTCATTCAAATCGCCAAACATTCGACACACACACAGAAACTTTCTGCCGCTTACAAGATTGATGGCTGATGCTACCTTTGTCACGATTGATATAAATGGCCCCTGATAGCGTCGGGCGGATTTATACCATTCACTATCACTGCCTGGCCCTTATCTTAATTGTCTCTAACGTATGAAAAGTGTTATCTATAACGTAAATATTACGGTTAACGTCGGTTATAGGGTACACAGAAGTGCACCCACATTTTGAACTTTTATGAATAAGTTCCAGGTAATTTGGGAGTTTGGGCCTAGCTAGTTTGCTATCCACATATTTTTTTTTAATAACATGGGGATTCTCAACCTTTTATCATAAGAGTGTGTTCCCCATGGGCTAAAGCAATTGGAACCAACAACCAAAGATAGGAGAAAGGATTCAACCATCGCGTAAACATAATTTGTTATACAAAATGTTAAAGGCTGCTTTTAACATTCAAATATATTTTCAATTAGATAAAGCTGTGATATGATGCTTTGTATGGTTAATGCTGGTCGTCATTGCGATCGATATTTTGTTTTCTTTGTTTCTTTTTTTATATTTTTTTATACAGTATTCCTATTTTAAGCTACGCTTACTGCTTTAAATTAAGCTGCACTTAATTAAGCTTTTCTCCGTAAGTGAATTTGTAATTCTTTTGAAAATAAATATCCTTAACTGCATTATGATTACCAAGTTTGAGGGGTAGATAATTGAGATGTTTAAGACGTGCCTTTTTCTTTTGAAACCCGCAACCCCGGCAGGGGGGGCCCTGGCAAGCCCCTCTGCTTTGCTGACTCTCTTTGAGGCGCACGTGAAACACGAAAGGGCCATCGACACGGCCTGTCGTCAATAGACGGACGGACGGTGAGCTACCCATTGCTCACCGTCCACAGGCCCGCATCTACGGTGGCCGGGAGTCGTCTCGCGGCGCCCGGCGCCCGGGGCGTCTCCCGCGGACTGTGTAGGCTGGATTAAACATGATCAGCGCGTGTGTATTACCAGATAATTTACAAACACTTCAGGCAAACCCTCTGGGTAGACTAGTACTTGGTAATAGAAAGTAACAATTATCCACTTTCAAATGAGATACAAAGCAGGAAAATACCTGTGGTACCAGGATACCATAAAACAAAACTTTTTATTTTGTTTTCCTCCTAAAATATAAGACGGAAGAATAATGGACAAAGCTTATCTTGGACATATTTTTAATAACAACAAAGTACTTATACAAAAAATGACTACTTTCTCTGTTGTGCTCAATCATTTTCTGTTCTTTTTTTGTTGGATTTGAAGAGAAAATATAATTGCTTCAGTATTTTGTAGGCAGCTGTTTGTAGTGGAATTATATTTATTTTTAGTAAAACCCTGGGCTTACCTGCCTGGCTTGTCAAACTGCCAGTCTCGTCTGATGAATGAAAGACCCAGACGAAACATTTACTTAAAACGATAACGGGCTTTGACCTTGGAGTACAGAGGTTGGTAACACATTTTTAACGGAATTATAATATCACGACGGTAATCCCCAAACGAATAAGTAAATTTATTTGTATTTAGAATAATAACATTAAGAGTTTGAATTTTATACAATAGAAGGCGAGTTTTTTTGCTACCAACTGCAAAATAAGACATCTACATTATTTAGCACTAGCTTTTGCCCACGCCTTTGCTCGCGTTAAATTCGGGGTAACACAGTTCCCCTTTCCTGATTTGCAGGTACCTGCTTCCTGTAGTTTTTGCCCTTGCGCCTTATTGATTGTAATAGCAAAGCTAAGTTTTCCCTTATTCTCACACACTCACACTCACTTTAAAATAAAAATTAACCTATGTCCGTCTCCAGGGTCCCAACTATCTCTGTACCAAAATTCATCAAAATCGGTTTAGCCATTTAGGCGTGAAGACGTAACAAACAAACACACAAACGTTTTAAAAAAAAAAGTGGGATCTGAGGGAGAAGGAGGGAAGAAAAGGGAAAACTTAGCGTTGCTATTACAAATCAATAAGGCGCAAGGGCAAAAACTGCAGGTAGCAGGTACTGTGTTATACCAAATTTAACGCGAGCGAAGCCGCGGACAAAAGCTAGTGAAAAAAATGAATTAAAATGTATATTATTCGTATACTCACACAGAGTAAAATTATTCCTAACTTCATAAGCTTCTGGAATGTGATCTTAACATATTTTTTAAGCAGTGTAAGTAACCATAAATATTTTGTCTGCTATACGGGACCGCCGACTTAAGTATATTAGTTTTAATTTCAACTGGATACCTCCACGCGTTTCCAAGATACAGACAGACAGACAAACAAAGTGATCCTTTAAGGGTTTCGTTTTTTCCTTTTAAGGTACGGAACCCCCCCGGGCGCCGGGTACCGCGAGACGATTCCGGCCACCGTAGATCAGATGCGGGCCTGTGGACGGTGAGCAATGGGTAGTTCACCGTCCGTCCGTCTATTGACGACAGGCCGTGTCGACGGCACGTTCGTGTTTCACGCGCGCCTCAAAGAGATGTCAGCAAAGCAGAGGGGCTTGCCAGAACCTCCGCCTGCCGGGGTTGCGGGTTGTTCGAAAGAGATACCGCGACCCCGGAACAAAAAGGGCGATAGAAGGAACATGGGTGGGTTTTAGTCAGTACAAGTCTGACATGCCCCCCCGCTCCGCCCAAAGCGGGAGAAGTCATTGGATGATTTCCCACCCGAAAAAAAAAAAGGTAGGGAACCCTATAACATCATCTGTCTAATATTTTTCCAGTGTAACCCGATTGACGGCACGGTTGGCGTAGTGGCTGCCCGATCGACTGCTACGCTGCGTGTCTCGGGTTCGATCCCCACAATCCTTACTAATATTATAAAAGCGAAATTGAGTTTGTTTGTTTGTTTGTTACCTCTTCACGCTTTAATGGCTAAACCGATTTTGGTGAATTTTGGTACAGAGATAGTTGGGAACCAGGAGACGGACATAGGCTATTTTTTTTTGTGTGTGAGTGAGTGGGATGTGAGGGAGAAAGAGGGAAGAAAAGGAACACTTAGCGTTGCTATTACAAATCAATAAGGCGCAAGGGGAACTGTGTTACCCCGAATTTAACGCGAGCGAAGCCGCGGGCTAAAGCTAGTGAACTAATATTTGTATGACCTACTGCTAGTTGTTTAGCGTCTGGTTGTTTGTATAAGTAAATTTAAATGTTTGTAAACGCACCCACAATACAGGAGAAATTCCTAGTGTGCGACAACATTTTTTTAAAAGGAAATAAAGAGAAAGATGCCTCTGAACACTTCCATTTTACAGAGCAACATGTTACCTTATTGTAAAATTTACCAATAAAAAACATAACATACTATGATATTTAACATTACAGCTCCATCAACAAATCTGTGAAAACCGGACGCCGGCCGGGGACGGTTTATGTCGCAACATTTGGAGCCAGGCCAGTGGAATGTACCCTTAATGGACTAATGGTACGAAGATGGATGCGATCACTTAAATGGATAAAATAAAATTTAATTTATTATGAAGTAAATTGTCGAGTTCTTTTAATGTTTTTGCTGTTTCAGATCTTTTTTTGTTTTCCATTAAGTTAATCTTGTTTTGAAGCAATCAATTAAGCCTTTTAAATGTTTCAATATTGTAATTGGATGATTGAAAAGGCTTTATTTTTAGATGAGACTATCAATTACATTATGTTAGTATTTTTTTGGAGGCTTGATTAAATTCTCTCGGATTTTGCCGTGGAAGTAATCCATGTCACGGGCTTTGCAGGTCGACATGGATAATGCAGACTTACTGAGATGGATTTTACATAATAATAATACGGTTGGTCACTCTTTTGTATTCAAAGTTGCACCGGTCACAAAAAAAAAAAAACTTGAGAGGTGTCAGGGGACACCCGGATGGAACGAAGTTATTATTTACTAAGCTATTGCATAGCTTCTATCGCGGGCCTTGAGCGCGGGGACCGAATCTAGAAATTCCGTAACGAAAAAAAAAATGACGCTCCCCACTCCGACGGGCACGGAAGTGTGGCTTGAAGGCCGTGCATTGTTTAACGTCGCTTACACAATACGGTCAGTTATTTCAATCCCGATTCTAATGTTCTAATAGCGTGTTTGGTAGAGAATCGGATAGTCAATCGACATTACGCTGGATCAAACCCAAGGT
This sequence comes from Ochropleura plecta, assembly GCA_905475445.1. Classification (NCBI taxonomy): domain Eukaryota; kingdom Metazoa; phylum Arthropoda; class Insecta; order Lepidoptera; family Noctuidae; genus Ochropleura; species Ochropleura plecta. The sequence continues at coordinate 19,536,667 of FR997734.1, forward strand.
CTTGTTTTTCTTTTTGCGACTTCTTTTCATTGGAAGTACTTTTTTAAATATTATATTTAGTTTTTATTTTTTTATCTATTGTCTAAGTTGATAAAAAAATGGTTCTTTTAGCGACTTCTTTTCATTGGAAGTACTTTTTAAATATTTTATTTAGATTGTTTTTATTTATAGCTTATGTTGATAAAAAATGCTATGCAATAGCTTTACCGCGGCAGTCCCCGAGTGCCACACGTATTTTTTTATGTACAAAAAACCTGTATACAGTCAACAAAAATAATCGTCGCGACACCACACCGTTCAATGCGAAATAGAAAGACGAAACGAAAATAACTGGCTCGATTTCTATGGGAGAGAGAGACAGACAGAAAAACACGCGCACGCCGTACGGCTTACAACTTTAGCAAAAAGTGTCGTTACAACTTTTGCTCTTAATTTTTTCCGTCTAGCCCCCTTTTGCAACGCGCGATAAGGAACTTCGTTCCAATAAATAAATAGAGTCGTGTGTTTTGGTATGGACTTGTAATGAGGAGGGACGAAACGCATGTGACTAAAAAAGATGGATGGAGAGGAAAAGGAAGACCAAAGAAAAAACGAATGGATTGTGTAGGGAATGATATGAAGAAGAAAGGAGTTCATGATGATGTTGTGCCGTATGACTGGGGAGAATGGAAGAAGAAAACGTGGTGCGCCGACCTCAAATAGAATGGAATAACGGTAAGAAGACGATAATGATGGTTGGTCACTCTTCACACTAGGAATTTCTCCTGTAGCGTAGGTGCGTTTACTAACATTAAAATTCACATACACAAACAGCTAGACTCGAAACAACTACCTGTAGGTCATACAAACATTTGTCCCGCGCGGGGATCGAGCCCGCGACACGCAGCGCAGCAGTCGATCGTTCAGCCACTGCGCCAACCGTGCGGTCAAATTATAATTAAGTATACTAGCTTTTGCCCGCGGCTTCGCTCGCGTTTAATTTGGGGTAACACAGTTCCCCTTTTTCTGATTTGCAGGTACCTGATACTTGTAGTTTTTGCCCTAGCGCCTTATTTATTGTAATAGCAAAGCCAAGTTTTCCCTTTTCTTCCCTCTTTCTCCCTCATTTCTCGCTCTTTTAAAAAAAATAGCCTATGTCCGTCTCCAGGGTCCCAACTGTACCAAAATTCATCAAAATTGGTTTAGCCATTTAAGCGTGAAGACGTAACAAAAAAACTCACTTTCGCTTTTATAATATTAGTAAGGATTACAATGAATAAATAAATACAATTTATTATGAACAAAAACGCGAACAAAACCGTGGCTGGAAGGCTTTAAAATTCCTATTACGTCATTATTTCCTACCCATATTTAAGCCCTATTTGCCCACATATGTATATTAATTGGTAATCTAGTCACACAACATCAAAGTAGCATACGAGATCATTGAGATTCGTGGAACTATCCATTAACAAATTTATACAGAAATTTAAAGGTCTAGAAACAACGGTTTAAAGGTATTGAAATCTGAATAAACCTGGTTCCTAGAATTTTATTCCAATATAGGTCCAGTTATTTGTTGATGGTATTTCAATCAACAAAAATGCATAATTGAGAATATTTGATTAAGCATTTGAGCAGGTTTTCGGAAATTGTGAGTTATGGTCAAAGGGGTTGGAAGTGAAAAGTTTTCCCACTCCATATCCTGTTTTTTTTTTATGCAATATCGTCACCTTTGACAATGGCACACCTGAAGCCCTAGTACGAAATCGCTGCTTTATGTAACGTCAAAAAATACGTCTATGTGTGCTTGTTGCAAATAATGAACCTAAATGCTACAGGATAGTAGTATTTTCATTTTTTTAATAATAAATATTAATAATAATAAATATCTTGGGACAACTCACACACGGCTATCTGATCCCAAGCTAAGCAGAGCCTGTGTTATGGTAACCAGACAACTGATATACATACTTATATAATTTATAAATACATACATATTATAGATAAATCACACCCAGACACAGAACAAACAATCATGCTCATCACACAAAGTTTGTCCTGGGTGGGAATCGAACCCACGACCTCCGGCTCAGCAGTCAGGGCCACTAACCACTAGACCAACAGGCCCGTCAAAAATTTAAAAAAAGGCGTTTTTGTTACGTTTACGCTGCGTACTCGTCCTCTGTATTTCTCATCCAAATAAAATCATATAGATCCATTTTATATATTTAACACTAGAAACGCGGATTGTTCCTTATTATGTTTTTTTACCGTAATCGTGAAGATTTGTAAACAATTTTTATACGAAAATTGTATCTGTTGGTTATCCAAACATAACACAATAACATAACATAAAACAAAATAAAACTTGTAATCCTTACTAATATTATAAACGCGAAAGTGAGTTTGTTTTGTTTGTTACGTCTTCACGCCTAAATGGCTAAACCGATTTTGATGAATTTTGGTACAGAGATAGGTAGGACCCTAGAGACGGACATAGGCAATGTTTTTTTTTTAAAAAAAGGATTAAGATATGAGCGAGAAAGAGGGAAGAAAAGGGGAAACTTAGCATTGCTATTACAATAATTAAGGCGCAAGGGCAAAAACTACAGGTAGCAGGTACCTGTAAATCAGGAAAGGGAAATTGTGTTACCCCGAATTTAACGCGAGCGAAGCCGCGGGCAAAAGCTAGTTATGATATAACGTTTTTATTACTACCGTGTGAACGTGGAGTTGCTTACATCAGCCCGTTATACAATACAATTTACTACTGTGTACTACTACTGTATTTATAAACAAATCCTTAATCTCAAACTTAATATTACTTTTTAATGTAAACACATTATCTATGCTTCGTCTCTAACACCTCTTTATTTAAATAAGTCGTTAATATAGGCGTCACGAGCAGGCCCTGTCATTACGGCGCGTCAAAGGCGAAATTAATGGAAGTTGCTGGCGTAAGCTAAGTCGCCTTCCTATCACCAGGGTATTATGAGCTTGGGTAGGTTGGATTTGTGGTGATATTGCCTATTGATTGTTATTTCGGAAGTTTGTGGATTGTAATAGACTGGGAAATGGCATTAAAAAGTATACTTATAAAGTTAGTCAATACTTTAGCAATATCATAGCAGAAAATGTATCTATGGTTGGTCGGTTGGAATGTTGGAATGGTTTATCTTCTTCTTCTAATATATAAAATTTCCGTGTCACAATGTTAGTTACCGTACTCCTCCGAAACGGCTCGACCGATTCTTATGAAATTTTGGGTACATATTGGGTAGGTCTGAGAATGATGATGATGAAACCTCAGCGGGTGAAACCGCTGGGCACAGCTAGTTTTATATATATTTTAAGGTATTTTAACATTGTTGTCATGCATGTAAATTTTAACTTTTCTTATTATACTTATTTTTGTACACAAATTATTTATTGTCACCAGCAGTATATTATTTGATTTGATTTGACCATGTTCACGCCACAACATTTAGAAGCTATTTTTGCGGTTGGAAATAATGAAATAACTTTCCCCGCTCTGGGCGCAGCGAGGAGGAGTGTCGGACTTTTACTGACTAAAACCGCAGCCATATTCCTTCTTTTGCTCTTTTGTTCTTTATTTTCTAGAGATATAGTCTGGAGAGGGTGACAGACTAGACAGTCAATAGTCTCGCGTCTTGGGGCTTCAAACGTGACTTTATTCTCAGAATGTAAACGAACTTAACAATTCTGAGAACATTAATATTCCCCGATTGTAATATTTTATAGGCACTCAGAAACTAAAATGACATTGCTGTACCTAAACCACTTCGAACCTTCCAATATTCCCAAAACCTTCACTATATAACTATTAGCATGTTCTGAAAGCCTGGTGTCTACGGCATCGAGCCCCTATAACCACAATTACGGTAAGACCGCGAATCCGTCAGGCGTGGCGCGGACACTAACCGAATACGGGCTGATAATGTATCAAATATATGACGAGGTTGTTAGCCTTTATGTGCGCCTGGTCTTAAATAGATTTCATCGTTATTAGGTTTGGGTCTTGGATATTAATAATAAGGATTCGTTTTTAATTAAATTCACAAAACTTATCAACTCATCATTTTCCTGCCCTTGTCCCATTCTATTTGGGGTCGGTGCAACACGTTTTCTTCTTCCATTCTCCCCTATCAGACGTCACGGCATCATTTACTCCTTTTTATCATTCCTTACACAATCCATTCATCTTTTCTTTGGCCTTCCTCTTTTAGTCACACACACAAAACATGTATTCAAGTACAAAATAATAATTCAAGGATGTCTTAATTCAAAGGGGCCTGCCAAAGCCATTACCTGCTGGTGTTGTGGGTTGAAGAGATACCGCGGCCCTGGAACACGAAGGGCCAAGGAAGGAACATGGATGGGTTTTAGTCACTAAAAGCCTGATACCCCCGCCCCCTCCAGCTCTTGACCTCAACCGTTTGATGATTTTCCATCCGATATAAAAGGATTTTATAGTTAAAGTGGTAAGTAATGGAGGAGACCAACACTCTGAATGGAGGGAATTTGAAAAAAGAACAACTTTACTCGATGGAAAGATTTATAAAGAGATTTGGAGAAGAGTTTTTAACAAGTTTCTTGACGCTAGAAATAAAAAAAATATAAAAAGAACATTTTAATAAACCATGCGGAAAAACTATTCCTTTCATGAACCAAAACAATATTCACTACCTAGACACAACATGCTTAATTTTGTAATAAATTCACAGTCCCCTTTGACTCAATGAAAGGACTCAACAACTCCGTCTCATATTCCATGCACCCCACAGACAACGCACTAGCAACAATAGAACGAAACCCTTTGAATATGACAACATGTCTGTCTGCCTGTACATGCAGCCTTATTGTGAAACTCACTTGGAATGTCAATTCTTGTCAAACAAAATTCATAAGATTGTTTCGGTAACGACGATATATTCACCTGAAATTTGCGGTGTGCTATTCTATACATTCATAGGTATGCATTAGATTCAGGAATATTTGTTAAACAATAAAACTATCTCAAAACAGCTAGGCCTTATATATTGAAAGAAAATAGGTTCATTAGGCACTTGCCACAAGTACACATGAGATTGAAAAAAAAGGCCCAGTTCAGCAATGTGCCGGGCAGCGAATGCACGACGCTGGTTTTCAACTGGACCTGATTTGTGATGTGACGGATGTAAGACAGTTCTGCAATTTGTGTTTTTATGTAAATGAAAAGGTACTTATATATTTCCTACCTTCCGCCCGCGACTTCATCAGCGCGGCATAGTTACTTTGGGCTAACGCTAACTTTAACCCACGTGATGGTCGATAAAAAAATTCTTTCTCTCCCCTTTTCTTCCCTCTTTCTCCCCTTTCTTCTAACTTTTTTTAGCCTATGTCCGTCTCCAGGGTCTCAACTATCTCTGTACCAAAATTTATCAAAATTGGTTTGGCCATATAGGCGCGAAGACTCAAACAAACTCACTTTCGCTTTTATAATAATTCTATTACTCGTTTCGATCGGTAATATCTATCTTCACTTAATCATGATCGGGTTGGCTTGGAACGATTCCACAAGTATTCGTTGTTGTCGCTCAACTTTGCTATATTATGTCAACCTGAATATATTCGTGTAACATTTCCAAGACGCCTATCTATTTTAGACCTTAAGTCAATGCCATATGAGTTCTCGCAAAGATGTAATTAAATTATAATCAAATCCAAACATAAACGATGTACAAGTGGAAGGGCCTGCCAGGACCATCGCCTGCCTGGATTGGGGGTTGTTCGAAAGAGATAACGCGACCGCGGAACATAAAGGGCAATAGAAGAAACATGGCCGGGTTTTAGTCACTACAAGTCTGACACCCCCTCCGCCCAGAGCGGGGGAAGTTATTTGATGATTTCCCATCCGTAAAAAAGGGTATAAAAGTGTCCTTTAACGAATCCGATAGGCATATGTTCTCTCCGTCCGTCATTGTGATGTTTTTTTTAGACTGGAACCCAAACCAACACAGTTAGGTAAAGGCTAAGATGATATTCACATAGAAGATATGCACATAGAAGATAATTATTCACATAGAAAATATTCACATGGAAAATATTCACATAGAAGGTATTTGTTTATAAACATTTAACACAGAAGATATTTGACGACACGGTTGGCACAGTGGCTAAGCGTTTGACTGCTGCGATACGTATCGCGGGTTCGATCCCCGCACGGAACAAATATTTGTATGACTTACAGATAGTTGTTCCGGGTCAGGGTATTTGTGTATGTGAGTTTAAATGTTTGTAAACGCATACACGATGCAGCGGAAATTCATAGTGAGGGGCAACGTTTTCAAAAAAATAAAATTCATATTTATGTACGGAATACATGGTTGACGTTCGTGAAGGTTTCGTTTACATCCTGTATGTGTTCGAGGAGCATCAATCTCAAATAATCGTAGCTGCTAATCTTAACACCCTTGTTCCGTACCGGTAGCAATGATTACTTACCCCCTATCCTAACAACAGACGTATGCATTATAATACACACGTTAGCAAGATTACGATGGGAAATAGAGAACTCTATCGTACTGCATCACATTCTGTAGGGTGCCCAGATTGTAGGACAAACGTTGGATAGTGTTCACCATTTAATCTTTTACTTGAATTTCTCCCTGTATTCATTCAATATGTTTGTATCTTCTAACGTAATTCCACCATTGTGCAATAAAAAAAAGCATCAATACCAGTTTTTAAATGAATTCATTTCTTTGCACATAATAATGTGTGAAAAAAATATTGCGATGGTAACTCTATTGCTTGGAATTAAATCAAACAAGGTCTTTATAGCACATCGTTCCTTTATTCACCTACATTTACCTAAATGCAAATAAATACGTTTCACTTCGTTTCAGCGTATACTCGCAAACTGGCTGGCATAGACAACATACGACTTAATAAAACTAAGTTCTCATTTAACTTAACCATTAAACTATATCAATCTTAATGTAGGCAACATTATCAGTTTTCAAAAGAATTCAGGCTTTCAATATAATTGGATATACTTTAAAAAAAAATTTAATTGTAAACTTATTTTTATTATCTTATTTAGGAAAGCTTTTAATCTAGACTGTCCGCCTAAACCTCCATCGCCTAGCTTCCATTGTCCCCATTATAAATTCAATTAGTGAAAGCATCAGTAATGTTGTCACTAATTGAGTGCGAGATTATCATTGGGAACTCGGCTTTTGAGCCACGCACAGATTACGTACGAATTATCAGCTGGTTGGAATGTGTGCATGTTTGTCTTTGATAGACAGTGAGCATTGCATCTGGAATTAAAAAGTGTTGATTTTCGGTTGTACTTTTGATTTGGTTTTTGCTAAAATTGGGACATATTTTGAGAAGGCTCTAAACTGATAGACAGATGTGTTGCTGGAGAGTTTGTTCCGCCACTTCTTCATCAAATGAAGGAAATGGCGAATGGCGGTTGTTTTGTTGAACTGTATTTTATTACGTATGGGCTATCATCAAATAATAATCCCTCCCGCTCCGCCCAGAGTGGGAGGAGTGTAAGGCTTGTACAGACTAAAACCCACCCATGTTCCTTCTGTTGCCCTTTATGTTCCGGGGCAGTAACTCTTTCGAACAACCCGCTACCCCGGCAGGCGTTGGCCCTGGCAGGCCTCTCTGCTTTGCTGACATCTCTTTGAAGCGCGCGTGGAACACTAACGCCCCGTCGACACGGCTGGGAACTGTCCCATGATTGTAATGTTGACGTTCAAACTGTGCTCGCGTACAGTTTCTCGAATCACTTTTTCATATCGTGGAAATATGCACATTATGCATTGTAGGTGTCAAGGTCTATGGTATGGAACGCCAACCCAAAAAAAGCCTATTAAATCTCGACTGGAATAGATCGAAGCTATATAAACTCGGGAACAGCAGGATATTCCACTCTTAAACTAAATAAAATGGAAGAAAAGAATGAAACTAAACAGAAATGGTTAATATTATCTAGGTAGGTTGAAATTGGTTTACAGAAGCGTTGCGATGACAAAGTTATATAGGTATTAAGATTTAAAAATGCATCTTGGAGCTCGAGGAACGATTTTCTTGGACTTCACTTAATTTCTCCATGCAGAATTGATTTCAGATGCGTTTAGTTAAGTGAGTTTGTGTAAGTGACCGATAGCCAAACTAGATGCTCCATCTTTCTTATCTTACATCAGCATTCTAACATCAAAAATTGCACCAAGAATAAACGCATTCAAAATTCCTAATTTAAATGCTTATTCCCAATAGCGTTATGATTTATTTAGCGATATAACATTGTCCTAGATATTACTTGCGTTGTTTTTCTAGACAAATATGTCCCTCGGGGGGAATAAATATCAGACGGGGTTGCTTTCTGTTTGGTTATTGTGTTGATTTCACCCCCTCCAGGGACCTCTTAACAGGTTAAACGAGTTAATTACGTTTGAAATAATGACCTCTGTTGAGGTCTTAGGTGCAAAAGTTAGTTTGGGGGTAGTTTGCTACCTACATACATGAAATTTGTAGGGTCGTTAATAAATTACGATGGTTTTGCAGATCGTGAATACATAACTGACAGCCTCGTTGGTCCAGGGGTTCGATTCCCGGTTCAAGCCAGGTGTTATTGAGATTTTTCATCAGGATTTTATTTAGGAGCAGCCACTGGGTCTATATTTGTTCCTAGTTAATGAAATTTGGATATTAATAGAGCAGAACTTTTTATTTCCTAGGAAACAGTTCAACTCAACAGTATGTCAATCTCATCTCACACTCCCCATGCCTCTCTCTCTTATTCTGATTCTCACCTGATATAGAGATATACAAAAAAAAACAAATCTTATCTTATTCATCCACATTCACACTTAAAACATTCATAAAGACCTTTTCCTCATTTCTCTACATCACATTCCCTTACCATGACAACCGATTATCAGACTCATAATAGTAAGGTAATCTGCCAAATAACTCACCAACCATTCCTTATTCAAATGTTCAAGCACAGAATGTATTGAACACCACAGCAAAGCCAGAAGCAATAGCGATACTTGAATAGCGTTCCATCGTATTGTAGCGAGTCGAGTGAACCCTCCGATCGTCGCGTCAACCCGTGCGTACTGCTAGCTTTCGCGTTCATGCGTATCACCCGTGAGGCCCGGTTTACACCAAAGCGGAGCGGAGAAGAAATGTGCTCTGAATAACCAATCGGGTATCGTTACAATCAGATACTAACTTACGCAGCAATTGGCTAGCTATGTTATTCGAAGTTCCGTTGGATGGTGGGGTAGACCTGTTCTTAAGAGACCACGACACAGCAAGCGTATGGAAGGGGCGCTCTCAGGCTAGGTGGAGTATTAATCTTCATTGGTGTAACAATTAGATGGGGGTTAGCTGAGTGATGTGCAGTTGAAGACAATGATGATAAAAAAAATGAATACTCGGATACCACACTACTGCGATCTAGTGAAGTCTTGTTTAAAACCCACATCGCGTCTGTCATATCTTCCATCAAATTAGTTGATAGAAGCACCTTTTCGCACCGCTGCGCTCATCTCCGCTTTAGTAGAGACCTACCTTATACACGTGTGTGTACCTGCGCTTTACGCCTTGTGTTTATCAAAGTTAGTCGAGTTAATCCCTATTAAGTCGGAACTTTAGCGTAGTATATATTAATATGGTGTTCCAGTAGGTATGTGTTTTAGCTGCTCTGCTAGTTTTAGAAAGAGATTGATATTAATGTGTCTTTGAATTAAGCCACACTAGTAGAGGAGCTCGTGCCTAAATATTAGAAGCCGTTCAGGTTGATATTTAGGTTAAGCCGCGCTTGCCTAGGTTGGTCTGTGGATGGGTGACCACCCGATACATAGCGAGTTTCCTCCGTGCCTCGGAAAGTACGTTAATCAGTTATACCAGTTAGATTCTTAGACGCTTGTTAACTTTTGTTAACGTATTATTTTATTTTACTTTTTGTAAAGTAAGCAATGACTTATTGTCGGGCCTACGCTGTCCTCTCATACTTAAGTGCTAACGCTGTAACAACAACAACATTGTAAAACTAAATGATTTTAAAAGAGTAACCATGGAGTTATTGCCGGTTCTTCTCCATAGGAAACGACCAACCCGAACCGTGCATCTTTTCTCGACGTTTTATAAGTGCCCATGTAGGCCTATGTAAAATAAAAATATTTTGATTTGATTTGATTTGACCAAGGGGTATCGTATTACACAGTACTTACTGGGTTATGAAGGTGATCAGTCGATGTAAAATACTGGTATTCAGCTGCATCCGGTAAGACTGGAAGCCGACCCCAGCATAGTTGGGAAAAGGCTAGACAGATGATGAATTAAACAACACTACGAAGTGTTTGAAAGTGTTAGCTTGAGCATAAAGCTGGCAAAGGTGTCTCCCCATGACTTCTAAATCTCCCGATCTACAGCTAATGTGGACCACTGGTCGTTAGTTCTGTTCATCTCTCGTCGCGCCATTTCCTGTGAGTTCTAACTGTGCCGTCATTATTTTGACCCACAGCTCGTTGGACCACTCATTAATTGACATGATTATTTTTGACATTTATAATTGTTTATATTTTTTATTATTATATCGACATTAATGATTGTTTTTTTTTCATAATTATATTGTCATTCAAGTAAATTATAATAGGCACAATTTTGAACTTTGGTGGGAATATCTGTATTATGAGAGCATGATTGTAATTAGTTAATTTAAATAAAATAAAACTCATTACCCTGTTGTAAAGGCAAAATAAGAGATCAATTTTGTCTAGTTGTCAACTTTCTGCTACCCTACCATGACGTCTTAAAGCAGAACTTATTCCACTGAGGGAAAGAGACAGAGCTGTACAGGGTGTCTAGCACCATCTCTTTCCCTCAGTGGAATAAGTTCTGCTTTAAGACGTCATGGTAGGCCTACTGTTCCTTATTTACGCACATAAATGGTTTTGATTTTGATTTTGAGATGTTCAGCTCAATCCCCTTCAGCGTTGCGGTCAGCAAGTTCCTCTAATACTTTTTTCACGGAGGAGTGGCGTGTCAAACGTAGCGATTCCTACGGAGTCACAAGCGCCCTCACGGCAAACAACATCGTACGTTGTTATATGTTTGTTTTAGCGTATTTGATGACGTGGACCTCCTCTATGTAAACAGATAAAAACGCAAAGTTACCACCACAGGATGAAAAATCATCAAATAACTTTCAAGGGGGTGTGTCAGACTTTTATTGACGAAAACCCATCCATGTTCTTCTTTTGCCCTTTGTGTTCCGGGCCGTGGTATTTCTATCGAACAAACCGCAACCTCGTTAGAAATTGTTGAAACACACTAATGTGTTTACATTTAGCAACTATTAAGTGTTTTTTTTCAACTGAATCTATTCATTGCAATGCATGGTTTTCCAAACTAGAGCTCTCAATTTCTAACGAGGTTGCGGTTTGTTCGATAGAAATACCATGGCCCGGAACACAAAGGGCAAAAGAAGGAACATGGATGGGTTTAGTGCCGCTGGCTTTTTTTTAAATAAAACGTTGCCCCACTCTAGGAAGGCCTCCTGTAACGTGGGTGCGTTTACAAACATTTGAACTCGGATACACAAAGAGCCAGACCCGAAACAACTATTCGTTGGCCGCGACACGCAGCGCAGCAGTCAATCGCTCAGCCACTGCGCCAACCGTGCCGTTAAATTGTGCCGCTTATTAATGTATGGAACACCCACCCATAGTCCATAAGTTACATTAGTTTCTAAAAAAAACTCATACAGTAAACACATGAACCTATGTCTAATATGCTAGACTCATTTTGAATAATAGTGTTTATACAGAGCTACAATCGACTAGAACTAACGCAAATAAACGACGCTCTGAATGGTAATAACTGTAAATAATATTTTGTTTATTCTATATTCTACCCTAAATCAACATACATTTAGAGTCAATTTTAAATTAATATGACGCCCACGTACCTTATTTATATTTAGATAAATAAACATCAGCTTATACCCGCGGCTTCGCTCGCTTGGAAGCCGAAATTTATCCCAAGGGAAAATAGTAGCGGGATTAAAAGAAACCTATGTGTTAATCCAGGTTATTCACTATCTGCTTGAGAATTTTCATCCAAATAATTTCAGAAGTTTTTGCGTGAAACATTGATCCGTAAATTCTCACATAATTTCGCGAAGAATTCCAATTCGAAAACAAACCATAACGAAGCCGAATGGTATTTTTTCCTTAAACACCCACATTTCGGCAGTCACTGCCTAACCTATCGGATATTATTAGCGTGATGTTACGCTAACAATGTGCATCTTGCATTATCACTAGCAAGTAATCTGTGGTACTCGATTGGCACTGACAGACATTGTCAGGAATTTTGTCATGTCCTCTCTATTGACAGAGCAAACAGAGGGCCTAGCGTAAACGCAATGCGAAAACAAAACGTAAATAAATACTGACTTTAAAAATTGAAATTAATCGCAACTCAAAATATTGTATTGGTAGTTGTAGTTGGGGGATTATATTGATGATAAAAATGCTTGGCTCAATGCTGGTCCTGCTCCTCAAGCATAGGGGTAAACTCATTGATAAGTATCCGAAGCTATAGTGGAAGCTGCAGAAGATTGTAAGACTATCTTTGCAATGTATAGAATCAATTATCTAGTATTGTATAATTATTAAGCCCATATGTGAGTGCTATGTATTATCATTGACTTGACGAAGCCCTGGTGGTTAATAGTGTCATGCTCACTTAAATGTCTCGCTGATAGTGGCGGGTGTGTCGGGTCATTTAGCTCCCTTCAAAATGGTCGAGCTGAATGGGGCTGATCCATACGTCATGTTCGTGAACGGGCGCTGTCAGTTGGGACTGGTCATTTTTTAACTACCACGGTAATTTTTTAACTTATTTAGATTTTATATTGAAATTTGCTTTTTATTTACTCTGGACGCTCTTACTGTGCACGTCTTTCTACATCGTTCTCACATATTTGTATAATCTCAACACGAATGATGTAAATACGATTTTGTAAAAATATTATAATTTAAAAGAGTGTCCATGGAGTTTCTTGCCCATTCTTCTCCATAGAGATCAACGCTTTGGAATGGGCAACTACAGTACTTTCACAAGTTATTATGCCTTGTGACCGGGACTGTAGATTCATTTTGTTTCTTGACATTCAAAAGTGCCTGTAATGGTCTAATTGAAATAAATGATTTGATTGATTGATTGATTGTAAATTATTGTCCTTATCGCGCCTTGCGAAACACGCGCACGCCGCACGGCTTACAACTATAGCAAAAGTTTTTCTCTCTCATAGAAAGCTAGCCAGTTATTTTCGTTTCGTCTTTCTATTTCGTATTGAACAGATTAGTGTCGCGACGATTTTTTTTGGTTGAGTGTATACAGGTTTTTTGTACATAATAAATAATAAATTCGTTCCATCCGGGTGTCCTTTGACACCTCTCAAGTTTCGTTTTTTTGGGGTTCCTCATAAGAAAAATACGGAACCCTTATTGGATCACTTCATTGTCCGTCTGTCAGTCTAGCTGTCAAAACCCTTTATCTCAAGAACGTGTGACGGTATCGAGTTTATTTTTAAACCATATAATCGAATTTGTGGTCCCTTAGAGTTGTGGAAAAATCATTTCTCTAAGTTTACGCTGTCAAAAGATATGTCCATTTATGTCGCAAGCTTGTGCGGAACCATCAGTGTACGATTCCGACTCGCACTTGGTCGGTTTTTTATATACCAAAGTGTTCTCATGGCTAAATAAACCATCAATGTTATCATAATTTATTTGTTAATAGGTATAGAAACACAGTTCATAAGTGTAGTGCACAGAGCACAACGTTATGCCTGGAGGCGTGCAAATATGGAGTGTAAATTCAGCTAAGAATTAAAATCCTTTGATGAAAACCTTCGAAACTCTTGCATAATTATTAGTATTAAATACTGGTGAATGGATGTGTGGAGTGACAAGAATGGAAAAGTAACGAATGAGTACCTATGTTAGAGAAGCTTTGAAGTTGCACCCGTTACAGAAAAGTTTAAAGGAAGTCGTTTGTCTTGGTATGGACATGTAATGAGGAGAGATGAAGCACATGTGACTAAAAAAAGTGGTGGATCTGAATGTTGATGGACGGAGAGCGAGAGGAAGGCAAAAGAAAAGATGGATAGAAAGTGTAAGGAATGATATGAAGGAGAAAGGAGTAAATGATGCCGTGACGTCAGATAGGGCAGAATGGGACAAGGGCAGGAAAATGATGAGTATTAAATACTGGTATTGACCTGACACCACAAGACAGCCAAGTCCAACATAGTTGGGAAAAGGTTAAGCAGTTATTGATTGCATTACACAAAATTAGACTTAAATGCTACAGGATACGTGTATTTTCTACCAGCTTCTGCCCGCGGCTGCGTCCGCGTGGACTTAAGTAATTGTCCGATGGAATCGTACTACCAAAATTATAAGTTTCCTATGTGTAGATCTAGGTTATAAACTGTCCATGTATAAATTTTTGTCCAAATCCGTTTTTGCGTAAGAATAACAAATATTTAGACAGCCAAACATACATTCTCACAAACTTTCGCGTTAAAAATGTTTAGAATGAAACGTTAGAATTTTGTCGCGCATTTCCACTAGGACTGCAGAAACTTTGTCAGCTTGCTCTTACATAGAGTTAATCAGCTGAGTGGTTCAATAGTTCGCGTCAGTCGTCAGTAGTCGGCTCAGTTTTGTCCCATTTTGTAAGTAATGAACAAATATACAAGCCGCTACCCGCCAGCAGAACGTCAGAACGGGTTTAATGAGCCGAAATAGGCGAATGTCTTTCATTTCATTTTAGTGATATGATCTGAGTGTGACATTTTTGTTTGGTTTTGGGTCTATAGTTCCGGGTCAGGGCTCTTTTTGTGCCCGGTTGATGGCATTAGGCTCGCTCCTATACATGGGATTTAAACATTTACATTTTACATTGACGGGCCTGTTGGTCTAGTGGTTAGTGGCCCTGACTGCTGAGCCGGAGGTCGTGGGTTCGATTCCCACTCAGGACAAACTTTGTGTGATGACCATGATTGTTTGTTCTGTGTCTGGGTGTGATTTATCTATAATATGTATGTATTTATAAATTATATAAGTATGTATATCAGTTGTCTGGTTACCATAACACAAGCTCTGCTTAGCTTGGGATCAGATAGCCGTGTGTGAGTTGTCCCAAGATATTTATTTATTTAAACATAACTGTCGAAATGTGGGCTACTATTAGGTAACTCTGATTACTTTCCGAAGATTACAGGTATGAGGTTTGTTCTAAATATATGTTGATATTGAACTCGGGTCGACCAAATAAAAGAAGCCAGGAAGAAAAAAAATTATTTGTCGCAATTACGAAGAGTGCACAAAATAATAAAAAATAAACATTGAACATATAAAGCATCACAAAATGTATTAATAAATATGGAATAAAAAATTGGCTTGCACGCCGTGACTCCGACAAGTTAAAATAAAAAAAAAAAGTAAAATTAAATTAACTTGTCGGAGAATTCACTGTCTCTTAAATAAATTTAGAAATTATTTTTAAATTAAAAAGTTTAAAATAATTTAAAAAGAGAAGAGTTATAGCGTTTTATATATAATTTCATTAAGATTATTTATCAAATAAAATTAAAGGTCACCACTCAGCATGATGCTGTGCTATGGGAGCCCACAGCACAGCGCTGGTTTTCAGTGGTCAACCCGTAAGTAAAACGTAAGGAAGTCAAGACAGCATAAATTTATATTTTAAATACTTAAATTAATAAAAATACACTAAACAATATTAAGATTACAAAAAGTATAAGTAATAAAATAACCCAACGAACTGATCTGAACTAAAAAAATAGAATAAACACAAGCCATGGTGTGTTTTTTGGCTCGCTAGCCAAATATCGTAAATGTTAAAATACGTTGATCTGAGCCGATCCATGGATTGAGCTTACAATAATACAAGTCTTTTGTAACGATTGTAAAAAAAGTTCTTTTACAATCGTTACAAAAGACGGTAGTAAAAGACGGGAGGTAGTTCTTTTAAAGAACTACCTCCAGTCATACATCTCATGTTTAACTACAGTCTTACTAAGTGTTTTTTTTTAACTTTGTCCCACACTATTAATATCTCCTGTATCGTGGGTGCATTTACAAACATATAAACTCACATACACAAACAGCCAGACCCGAAACAACTTTCTTTCTTTTCTTTTTTTTTTAAACGTTGCCCCACACTAACTATCTGCAGGTCATACAAATATTTGTTCCGTGCGGGAATCGAACCCGCGATACGCAGCGCAGCAGTCGATCCCTCAGCCACTGCGCCAACAGTGCCGTCAGATATGTTATTGTGAGAATAGGATAGGCAGTCTAACCAAGTAAAAGACTGGTATAATTCTGCATCTGGTTAGACTGGAAACCAAATCCAACATAACTTGGGAAAAGCTAAGCAAATGATATTATTTTAATGTTAAATGATGCTCTTTTATTTAATTTTAAGTAAGTACCAACATAGGCTTGACTAGTTTTATCTACGAGTTTTATCAAATGATAATATTTTTAGTTCAACTCGACGTAAGGCTCTCCTCTTTCAAGTATCAATTTAAAAAAAAATTGTTTGAAAGCTTTTTTATGTTATTACCAAAAATCTTTTTCAGTTTACTTTAAATAATTTCAGTAAAAGACGTAAGTTTTAAAGCACTATCAGTCTAAGACCTTTCGGAGCAGACATCTGTCACAGCAGTTGGGCGACAGCTAGAAATATAAGTGATAAGGGTTTCATGTATCGCTGTGACCGATCTACGTTTTATGAAATAGAATGCTACTAATATTTTAAAAGCGATAGTTTGTGAGGATTATTAAAGAGTAAGTATGTTTGTTGTTCTTTCTCGCAAAAACTGCTGAATGTATTTTGATGAAACTTCACAATTATATAGCTTATTTATCAGAGTAACACACAGGCTACAATTCATAAATATTATTGTATACTAGCTTTTGCCCGCCGCTTCGCCCGCGTTTATCAATAAACTTTAATTTAATAATAATATTTGTACTTGAATAATAAATGTAAGTAACAGCACAAAAAGTAAGGTCAAGTTAGATGGGCAGGAAATACATTATGTATTCGGCAAAAGCGGTGCCAGGAGATGAACGATGACGCGCGGACGGCGGCGTTGTCGGCGTCTGGACGGAGAAAACTCGGTACCCATCCACGGATCAGCCTAGGTAAGCACGGTTTAAACTAAAGATCTCACAAAATGGCTGTTATTGGTTATCCACGACCTTCTCACCACATAATTTGATATCCTCTAATTTGCATGCTCACAGTTTTTACATTTCTATCCTTTTTTACAAAAGTCATCATCAAAAATGATTTTCGGTTTAGCTGTAAAAAAACATAAGAACAAACAAACAAGCAGTCGTTTATACATAAATTATTTATATGGATAGTTGTGAAATGTTTTAAAGACAGTCGTAAGTTTCCCTGCGGGTTTAAGCTGACGTAAAATAGTTAAAGGTCAAAATGGAGGCTTACGTGTGTGTCGGCTCAAGAATTAACATATAATAGAGATACGAGAAAGTTTTACGTTGATAAAGACCTCGTTTCGAAGTTAGAACAGGGGCCTATCATAATCTGATCATCATCCGCCTAGCCTTTTCCCAACTATGTTGGGGTCGGCTTCCAGTCTAACCGGATGCAGCTGAATATCAGTATTTTACATGGAGCGACTGCCTATCTGACCTCCACAACCCAGTTGGTACTGGGTAATACGATACCCCTTGGTCAGACTGGTTGTCAGACTTTCGGGACACTGACTACCTGTAACGACTGTCAAAGAGTATATCTTTATATTAAATGACAGCCGGGACCAACGGCTTAACGTGCTTTCCGAGGCACGGAGGAAACTCAGTATGTAACGGGTGGTCACCCATCCACAGACCAACCTAGGCAAGCGCGGCTTAACCTAAAGATCGACCCGAGCGGCTGCTATTATTTAGCCACGAGCTCCTCCTCCATACTGCAAAAAAATACAAAATCCTACTATCCTACTTCCTATCCTACTAATATAATATTATAAAATGCGAATGTTTGTTAGGATGGATGTATGGATGTTTGTAACTCTTTCACGTCAAAACGGCTGAACGGATCTTAATGAAATTTGGCACAGAGGTGATTGTAGTCTGGAATAACTGCACGTAGGATAATTTTTTTTTCGATATCACGCGGGCGAAGCCGCAGGCTCCAGCTAGTATTATTAGAAATGCGAATGTTTCGTGGGTATATATGGGTGTTGGTTCCTCTTTCGCGTCAAAACGGCTGAACGGATCTTGATGAAATTTGGCACAGGGTTCGATTATAGTCTGCAATAACTCATAGGATACATTTATTTCGATTATCACGCGGGAAAAACCGCGGGCGTTAGCTAGTCAGCAATAAAATAACCATTGACAAAAATCATAATAATCGTTTCAATCTTCCCTAGGTAGTCATAAATTTATGCACTCCCAAGTGCCCGCTTAACGTAAAATTTCCACTTAACGTAAATTTGTGGACACGCTGTATATAAAAGGTTTATTACGGGTTTTAATTTTTAAAATTTATACTGTGTTTATTTAAACACAGTATCGTTTACCATGTGTACTTAAACATGGCAAACGCTGATTAGAAGTAAACGAATACGTACCTACGTTACTAGCTTTTGCCCGCCACTTTGCTTGCGTTAAATTTGGGGTAACACAGTTCCCCTTTCCTGATTTGCAGGTAGCTGCTAGGTACTTGTAGTTTTTGCCCTTGCGCCTTTTTTATAGTTATGTTTTCCCTTTTCTTCTCTCATTTTCCCTCATTTTTCACTTTAAAAAAAAATAGCCTATGTCCGTCTCCAGGGTCTAAACTATCTTTGTAAAATTCATCAAAATCTGTTTAGCCATTTAGGCGTGAAGACGTAACAAACAAACTCAGTTTCGCTTTTATGATATCAGTAAAGATTTCAAAACTAGGTTTAAATTCTACGCAGTAGATATAATATGTAGGGTCGCCTGAAAGGGTTTTCACATGGTCGCAACGTTGGGTGTGGACTCACGGTTGATTTACCCTCAGTAATGCTTGTAAACACATTTAGAAGAAAGAAACAATATCCTTACTAATATTATAAAAGCGATTGAGTTTGTTTGTTACGTCTTCACGCCTAAATGGCTAAACCGATTTTGATGAATTTCAGTAAAGATATAGTTTTAAAAAGGGAGAAAGAGGGAAGAAAAAGGAAAACTTAGCATTACTATTACAATAAATAAGGCGCAAGGGCAAAAACTACAGGTAGCAGGTACCTGTAAATCGGGAAACGGGACCTGTGTTACTCCGAATATAACCAGTGCGAAGCCGCGGGCAAAAGCTAGCATAAAATATATAAGGTTCAATGGGAACAGTTTACCAGAGCTGTTGAAATACAAAGCGCTAATACTTATAAGGAATATGGATAGGTTTTTATCCTCACAAACGTAGGCGCATTTGTAGTTATTAGTAAGAAGGAGGAGCTCGTGGCTAAATAATAGCAGCCGCTCGTGTCGATCTTTAGGTTAAGCTGCGCTTGACTAGGTTGGTCTGTGGATGGGTGACCACCCGTTACGTACCGAGTTTCCTCCGTGCCTCGGAAAGCACGTTAAGCCGTTGGTCACGGCTGTCATTTGTAGATCTTTGACAGTCGTTACAGGTAGTCAGTGTTCCGAAAGTGTGACAACCAGTCTTACCAAGGGGTATCGTATTAACTAGTATTAACTGGGTTGTGGAGAATAGTGGAGATAGGCAGTCGCTCCATGTAAAATACTGATATTCAGTTGCATCCGGTTAGACTGGAATCCGACCCCAACATAGTTGGGAAAAGGCTAGGCAGATGAGTTAGAAGGAGAGATAAAATTTAAATAGGCATTTCTTTGTTGTAATAATTTAAAAGTGTCAAATTGAGTACATAGATTAAATCCAAAACACTTAATTGCCGCTCAGATTAAAGTGCCGTTTCTCAAAATAGTAATAAAGCATAATAATTTATGAACGTTTAAAATTCTGTACTAACCGAAACAACGACTTTTGTGTAAACTTATTATAATAAATTGTCTGTTGGTTGGAAAACGTGCCTTACTATTTAACTTTTAGGTCCAAAATAAATAAATCATTTACGTCTAGGTATTAGTTTATTACCAAAGTTGTAATGTTTTGCAGTCTATTTGCGATATAGAAGTAACATTCTAACTAGTTCAATATCCACGGATTATGTTACCGCTATATGTTTTCTTCTTAAAATCAACGAAGATCTCATCTTTTTCCTGCCCTTGTTCCATTCTATTTGGGGTCGGCACAACACGTTTTTTTCTCCCATTCTCCCCTGTCAGACGTCAAGGCATCATTTACTCCTTTCTCTATCATAATATTATTCCTTACACAATTCATCCATCAAGACACCAATAGTCAAGTCTAGTAATCAACGATCACATTAGTTTTCTTGTTTGCATTACAATAAGTGATTATCAGACAGTCATAATAGTGACCTCGGATGTAGCATAGATCATCTAACGACCACAAAATCAGACGTCAAGGCATCATTTACTCGACGGCGCGTTCATGTTTCACGCGCGCCTCAAAGAGAGTCAGCAAAGCAGAGGGGCTTGCCAGGGCCTTCGCCTGCCGGAGTTGCGGGTTGTTCGAAAGAGATACCGCGGCCCCGGAACGTAAAGGGCAATAGAAGGAACATGGGTGGGTTTTAGTCAGTATAAGTCTGGCACGCCCCCCCGCTCCGCCCAGAGCGGGGGAAGTTATTTGATAATTTCCCACCCGAAAAAAAAAGGCATCATTTACTGCCGGGGTTGCGGGTTATTTGAAAAAGATACCGCGGCCCCGGTACCTAAAAGGCAATAGCAGGAACATGAGTGAGTTTTAGTCAGTACAAGTCTGACACTCCCTCCCGCTACGCCCAGAGCAGGGGAAGTTATTTAATTATTTCCCACCCCCAATAAAAGGCATCATTTATTCCTTCTTCCTTCCTTTTTCTTAATCATTCCTTACGCAATCCATCCATCTTTTCTTTGGCCTCCCTCTTCCTCTCAATTAAAAAAGACCTAGTAGGAAGAAAGTTTATGTCTATTAAGTATTACAGGCGTAATGTTATGTGATATTCTTCTTCTTCTCCGTCGTTCCCTAATTGCTGAGGATCACGACCAAATTACACTTCTCCAGGCCATGCGATCTCCTGCAGTATGACTGCTCTGTTTGGGCTGCCTCAAGAGCCTTCTAGATCTCTCTTGACCAGCTTGCCGGTACTCGACTGCTGCCGCTGTATGATTGAAGTTAATGAAATAATGGATTAAGAAAAATCTGTCTACCAAATATTGCGATCGGAGAACAATTTATTTTGGTTCGTAATCGAAGGTAAATAATTTATATTATTTATTAGATTTAGAAATAAAATATCTTTTGAAAAAGGCGCCCACTGAAACGTACACAGTTTGAGCTAAATATTGGTGGCAAACAGACCCGTCAAGTATTTTTTTCATCAAACTAAACTTAGTTTTACTATTAGGGAAAAAATGGTACTAACGGTAATTTGATTTTCTTTTGTGAAAAATTACTGTTTGTGGACAACTTTATGCATTGACTGGTAAAGAAGTCATAGAGGTATTTAAAATAAAGTTATGTCAATACAAACTGTCTTCTATTTAAAAAAACTACCCATAATTTTCAAATCTCCGTTAGAAAGAGTTTCAATATCTTCTGCCTAGCCTTTTCCCAACTTTGTTGGGGTCAGCTTCCAGTTAAACCGGATGCAGCTGAATACTAGTATATTACATGGGGCGACTGCCTATTTGACCACAAACAGTTAGTCCTAGGTAATATAATACCCCTTGGTAAAACTGGTTGTCAGACTTTCGGGAAATCGACTACCTGTAACGACTGTCAAAGGTGTCAACCTAGGCAAGCGCGGCTTAACCTAAAGATCGACCTGAGAGGCTGCTATTATTAAGCCACAAACTCCTCAGAACAAGTTTCACTAACTCCTTTAGAATTTTAAAATAAAAGCCAACACAACAAAAACGATCGACCGCCGTAAAACATTCACAAAGAAAATTCTACTGATGCCATTAAATATGCATAACGTTGAAAAAAAAACTAAATTTCAAACTACCCGCATGGCCACGTATGACAATGTTGCTTCACGCTCTAAAGCCACTCAAACATGTTCAAAATGGCCGCCCATTGTGCAATATTCAAAACAAAGCATTTTCAATAGTTTTCCTCATTGTTCGATCGCAAATTTGGCAGAACATAGCTTTCAATTCATTGGTTAAGTTACTTAACTGTATGATCGGTTCGTTTGATGGATGTTTTAACGGATAAATACTGGTTATTTTGAATTGTGTTGTGTGTTTACCGGTTTCATAACAGTGAACATGCAATGATCTAATTTGAACCTTTCACTAGAAACAATTATTATCTACAGTCTTCGTTTACGGTTCATTAAAAAAAAATCTTTCGCTCTTTAAAATCGTAGTGATATTTAATTTCGTTATAACGTATGAAAGGATTGATTAGCTATTAGCTTAGCGGTTTTTGCACGTGCATAGAATAGAGCAATATAATGTTGGCAACTGGAAAATATTTTTGTACAATTTTAGAATTACGCAGTATTAATATTTTATTAAATTTATGGATTTTAATTTCAAACCAGCGTTATGCTGAGGGGTGGGGACCATCATCTGTCTAGCCTTTTCCCAACTATGTTGGGGTCGGCTTATAGTCTCATCGTATGCAGCTGAATACCAGTATTTTAAACAGAGCGACTGCCTATCTGACCTCCACAACCCAGTTAGTACTGGGTAATACGATACCCCTTGGTAAGACTGGTTGTCAGACTTTCAGGTCACTGACTACCTGTAACGACTGTCAAAGATCTACCATGACAACCGGGACCAACAGCTTAACGTGCTTTCCGAGGCACGGAGGAAACTCGGTATGTTCCGGTGGTCACCCATCCACAGACCAACCTAGGCAAGCGCAGCGTTACCTAAAGATCGACCCCAGGGGCTCCTATTATTTAATCACGTTTTGCACGTAAAATTTCCTCATATTTAATTTAATGCTTCAATATAAGGCACATGCACCTTTGTTCGATAGTTTTGCTTAAATTTAATTAAAACACGACGTGTTTTCAAAAGTGATTTCCCGTATAGGTCATAAAATCGAACACCCTTGCATTTCGCCTTGAATAGACTAACACATAAACACAAAGACACTCCACCCAGCTAATCAATACCACCGTACCATAAAACTAACAATCCCACATAAAAACCCTCTTGAGACAGTTATGTCACTAGTAACAATGTGCCATAACTGCCACGGAGTTAACTAGAAACATACATATTTGAATACTATCTGTGGTGCCACAAGATCTTGGACTAACGCTCCGTTACAGGTCCATTCATTAACTATTCAGAAGCTCTAAATAGAATCGAAAACGTGCCAAGTCGACTGTAACCTTACCATGTCGAGCCACGCGATCTGAGACGTCATTTTATATTAATCTTGGAGCCGTATTGTGGAGGAATTTTGAAGGTAGAACAGAAGGATATGTGAGATAGCTGCATTCGTTCTCGGTTAATGAAATAAGTGGACCGTTTCTTGGTAACCAGGAAATCATATGAGGTAAGCAGGGTCAAGTACTACTTATTCTGGTGTGGGAAAGAGATGGCGCTTTACATCCTGTAGAACTCTGTCTCTTTCACTCACTAGAAAAAGTACTGCTTGAAGACGTTATGCACCTAAAGGTGAACACTTCAAAGAAAACAAAACCGGGCAAGTGCGAATCAGACTCTCATACCGCGGGTTCCGTACAAACTTGCGACATTAACAGCCATATCTTTTGACCGCGGAGACTTAGAGATATGATGATTTTTCCACAACTCCAAGGGACCACAGACTTGAAAATATGGTTTAAATTTCAACTTCAACCTTCAAACGTTCTCGAGAAAAATGATCTTGACAGACAGACAGACACCAAAGTGATCCAATAAAGGTTCGTTTTCCCCTTTTGAGTTATAGTATATTTATGGAATAGTTATGGTTTATTTGTGGTATAGTTATGGACTAAAAATCAAGATATGAAAAAGTTTATTAAATCTTGAAGTACATATTTTAAACGCGTAATACCTACAGCGTTTTGCTATTGTCAAAAACAAAAAGGCACTCGTGCATTATTCTTTTTATACTATTTCAAAAATATTCCTCATTCAACTTTCGAACTTGGATGACTGTTGTTTTAAATTAAACTACGAACGTGTTCGCAACCGATGCTTGCTAGAAAATTATAAGAAAAGTATTATGGATTTTTGAGAATTCGTTTTGAAACAAATGGGAAATTATTGCCTTGATGACTGATATATAATATTTACAATTTAATTTAATTCTGCAGTAAAGTAAAGAAATTCTTAAAGGAAACAAAACAGCCTATCATCTTTATCTGGCTTTAAAAACAGCAGAAACTGATGTTAGACACAAAGTTATTCCGACAACCTTTCATGTAGAACTTGTCCATTCAAATAACTGTAATCGAATGGAACTACAAACAAACTTAGGTAGTCGGATACTCTTCAATGCTAACTTGGGAATGAAGTTAAAAACTTTGAGCCTGCTGTATGATATTACTTAATTTCTGGAGTCAAGTAATTTGAGTTAATTTGATCTTTGTAGAAGTTTTGTTAGACGTCAGTTTGTATTATTTATACAAGGTCAAATGAAAGAAGTGGCAGTGGGCAGGGCACATAACTCGATAAACAGATGGCCGATGGCCGAAAATGTTCTAAGGTGGCCGCGAGAGACGCAGCGTGGGAAGCCCTTCGTCAGGTGGACAGATGACGTGGTGAATACTGCGGGGAGACCAAACGTTGTGGCAGAATAGTAAATCTTATGTCCAACAGTAGACGTCCATGATGATACACGGTTATCATCATTGTATGGACCCTTTTTTCGGATGGGAAATTATCAAATAACTTCCCCGCTATGGGTGTATTTAATTTTTATTTATTTGGCTCACCAACGATTGAATACACAGTACAAGATCAAAAAATACATCGAACAAAACTTATAGATTAGTGTACCAATTTCTTACATGTAAGCACATCATGCATTATGTTAATGTTCATTGAAGATGAGTAGCTTTATTTACACCTAAAACTATACTGGTTAAAATTTAAATTAAATAATTATGCAAGCCTTAACACTAAACACTAAAATCATTTTACAAGTTTTTATAAATAATGCTTCTAAACATACTAAATGAGTCAGAGTGAATATCGACCAGATCGCTGCAGCTGTTCAATAACTTACATAGGCGGGGGATAGGGGAATTAGCACCAAGAACAGTTCTGCGAAGTGGGGGGCGCAAAGGTGTTATAGGAGCTCTTGGACTTTTGGTGGGTACACGAAGGTTGATCCTGCTCAATAATTGTGGACAATCAATTTTATTTCTGTCAATTTTAAACACTGTAGCGGTGGAGAGTGTCAGATTTTACAGACTGAAACCCATCCATGTTCCTTCTTTCGCTCTTTGTATTCTGAGGCTGCAGTATCTCTTTCGAACACCCGCAACCCTGGATTCTCTAGCCCCTATCCCAAATTATTTGGAATCATGGCACTTTTTCTTCTTTGTTTATACAAGGTATTTTATTATTTAGAAGCTTTTGCCCGCGGCTTCGCTCGCGTTAAATTCGAGGTAACACAGATCCCCTAGCGCCTTATTGATTTGTAATAGCAACGCTAAGTTTTGCCTTTTCTTCCCTCTTTCTCCCTCACATCCCACTTTAAAAAATATATATAATATATATATATAAATAGCCTATGTCCGTCACCTGGTTCCCAACTATCTCTGTACCAAAATTCATCAAAATCGGTTTAGCCATTAAAGCGTGAAGAGGTAACAAACAAACAAACTCACTTTCGCTTTTATAATATTAGTAAGGATTTGGTCTTGCGTCTGATCTGTCTCCGGTTGTGTTGGATTGCCCTCCCATCGGATCATGAGAGTGACGGAAGACATAATGCACCTTTGTCTGCGCATACACCTATTTTGCACTTTAATTATGAGATTAACCCTTTTTTGTGGATGGGAAATTATCAAATAACTTCCCCCACTCTGGGCGGAGCGGAGGGGAATGTCAGACTTGTACTGACTAAAACCCACCACATTTTCCTTCAATTGCCAATTACGTTCCGGGGCCGCGGTATCTCTTTCGAACAACCCGCAACTCCAATCTCTTTGAGGCGCGCGTGGAACACTAACGCGCCGTCAACACGGCCTGTCGTCAATAGCAAACGGACGGTGAGCTACCCATTGCTCACCGTCCACAGGCCCGCATCTACGGTGGCCGGGAGTCGTCTCTTCAGTTTCGCATTATTTTGACGGGTGTTTATGACATTGTACATTCATATGCCATTTGTCGGTCTCTTGCAACTTTCTATATTTTCTACATCTCCCTTGTTCAAAAACCAGCTGCCCTGATGTAATCGTTTCATGATTTTTTCTACTGTGGCACTATGTCATGATTTATTAATAACCGGGTTAAAAATATTGACAGTAAGGTAGCAGCAGATCCACATTGATCAATGTTTATCAACATTATTCTCCAAAACTTTGTCAATGAAAAGATATACCTACCTCTACCACTCTCAAAAAGCTAAAATATTCTGTAATAATTTAAGTAATTGTTCACAAATTAATTGTCATTAAGGTTTGATAAAATTGTTTTCATAAAAGCCTTTCAACGCAACATCTTGGTAAACAAGTTTGGCTTGACAACAGATCTTTAATTAGTGTCCCTTTGATTATAATTATTTTTTATCTTGTTAAGAATAAAATTGATTGCGGTATTCTAGTGCTTTGTGTTTTTCGCTACTTAAGATAATTTGTATTACAATCATAAGGCGCACGAATGTACTAGTTGACGTAATTAAATTTCACCTAGGATATTTAAAATCAACCCAAACTCAATCTTTTTAACTTAAGTAAAGGATTAGTGTTAGCTGATCGTGGACGAAGATTGTGGCGATGATATATATCGATAGATGAGACACATACCAGGAAAGTATAGCACTGAAGAGAAGAGGCCTTAACACAGCAGTGGGTGGATCTAGGATGCCATTGTCTATGGCAGTCATTTTTTTTTAAGCAACCAAGCACTATTCGATCTTATCATCATTCTCTTCAGTCCCAATTTATTTGCGGGCAGCGCAGCTTGTCTTTTTCTTTCATACTTATCTATTTTTTGTTATATCTGTAATGTTTTGTAATGATTGTGAACAATAATTTGTTCACCAATAAAAGAACATAAAAATAAAATCTCAGCAATCAAAAGTCAAAAGCATTTATTTCAATTAGACCATTATATGCCTGTGGGATGACGATCTAAGAAAGACTGCAGGCAGATGCTGGATGCGGCAAGCTGAAGACAGGGCGCTATGGCGCTCATTAGGGGAGGGCTATGTCCAGCAGTGGACTAATATAGCCTGATGATGATGATGATGATGCCTATAATGGTCTAATTGAATGTCAAAAAAAAAAACAAAATGTTGTATAGTCCCGGTCACAATACATAATAACTTGTGAAAGTGCTGTAGTTACCCGTTCCAAAGCGTTGATCTCTATGGAGAAGAATGAGCATGAAACTCCATGGACACTCTTTTAAATTAGAATATTATTACAAAGTCGTATTTTCATTCCTGTTGCTATTATACAAATATGTGAGAACGATGTAGGAAGACGAGCACAGTAAGGGCGTCCAGAGTAAAAGCATTTTTTTTTAAATCGGCTCCTTACGAACCACATCACAGTCTACACATATTTTCTTTGGTCTTCCTCTTTTTTTATGACAACCAAATTCGTACTAAAATTCTTCATTTATCTCATCCAATTATAAAGTTCCTACATGAAAAACTTAACGTATGAGTGTAACTAAAGAAGGAAAAACATCCGACAATCAATGAGATACTCCAACTTCGATACTGATTATAAATCGGTATCGCACCAAAATCGCTCATGGCGTCCAGAATACTGCTTCACATGTTGCATTATAAAGGTAAGTCGGTTGGCAATAAATTTAAAAATGTATGCTTAACATCGCGCATCCCGCTATTTTATTACGTGGAACCCAATTCAAACGATAAATGGATAAAATTTTCATCTTAAACATCCATTTTAATGTTAATATGCAAATAGGAATGTGGTCTCTAAAATAGAAAAGAATTTTGTAGAAAATTTAAAATACTTCAGTACCATATTTAAAATAACATTTGCAGAAGATAATAATATGAAGATTTATATTTTTTTTTTGTTAAGAGCATTTCAGGTCTTTTTATGGTTGGTTTCTGGAGCGAAAATCAACACAAACATTAGCTAACAACTTGTCAAAGGCGTATATACTGCTCTATTAATTTAAACTTATTATCAACAGCCAATCACAGCTCTTGACTTCGGTAAACTTAATTTTGTTATAACGTTCACTTTAGTTTCAGCAACCGGTTATGAGTCTGATGAAATTTAAATATTGACAATTAGTGGGAGAAACTATGGGACGAATTTGTAGTGAGTTACATACATAAACTCACGCTTTTTTCGCACGGGAGAAGGCAGAAAGTCACTTGTTGCTCGTTTCACGTTCATACATCTGGTAATACGCATTTTGCACGCCAGTTACGATTGTAGTCAGTGTATTAATGCCGTTTTCTTATATTCTTAACATATAATTAAACATTTTCAATTAACGCTATTATTATCGCTTATTTAAGATTGATTTCCAAGGTTTGGAGCACGTTTTCAGCTTTTTTATTTGTAAATCTTTGGTGGTTGTTACAACAGGTAATAACTGGCCTGATTGTCTGACAACCAGTCTAACCAATGGTTATCGAATCACTTAGTTTATTGACAATGTTGTACAGGTCAGATAGCCAGTCACTCCATTTGAAATATTGGTATTCAGCTGCATCCGGTTAGACTGGAAGCCGACCCCAACATAGTCTGGAAAAGCAAAACGCTTTTTGGAGTTTACTCCTTAAGAATCGATTTTCATATATAAGGCGCCCGGTATGAGAAAAATGTGAGGTGTAAAATCTACTGATGAATGACCTCGTTACGTTTTTAGTGCATGTGCACCAAGCCACACCAAGTGTCCCCACTCCGACGGGCACGGAGGTGTGGCTTGTCTAACGTCGTTTACACAATACGGTCAGTTATTTCAATCCCGATTCTAATGTTCTAATAGCGTGTTTGGTAGAGAATCGGATAGTCAATCGACATTACGCTGGATCAAACTCAAGGTCTTGTTATTCTTTTTGCGACTTCTTTTCATTGGAAGTACTTTTTAAATATTATATTTAGTTTTTTATTTATTGTCTAAGTTGATAAAAAAATGTTTCTTTTTGCGACTTCTTTTCATTGGAAGTACTTTTTAAATATTTTATTTAGATTGTTTTTATTTATTGCATAAGTTGATAAAAATGCTATGCAATAGCTTTACCGCGGCAGTCCCCGAGTGCCACACGTATTTTTTTTTTGTACTTAAGGAGTAAACTCCAGTCGTGCGTCGGAGCTGACACACACACTTTTTTTAATTCTGTTTAGAGGTCTGCAAAACTGTAGTATAGTAGTATCTGTACTATAGTTGATGTAATTTGTTTTTACCAAATGTTGTCAGATTTTGCAGTAAACTGCCGTTGCAGTTACAACAAAACAATAAATTCTCCATCATTCTTCTGCTTTTATCCCAATATATGTGGGGTCTGCGCAGCTTGTCCTTGTCTTCCACACTAAGAGAAGTGAGAGGAGGTGTCTGATATGATGACCAGTACTATTACTCGTCATCTTATCAGGCATCATCATATCATCCTTCATCCATCGCTTCGTTTTTCAAAAAAACAACATTCTCGCCACTAAAATAATCAAACCAAAAACTTCACATATTCCTATCGTTTATGCACTTCTCTATTGAACCAAATCGGACTACCGAAGCGATCCTGACCCTTCTCATTATTAATTCGATTTCGCGTACCTAAGGTATCCGGATTCCGATATTATATTCCGGACCTCAAGCTTTGAAGGCTTTAGACGTATCTATCTATAGAACCTTTGTGCTGTCGGACAACCCTAACAAAAACGTTTCTATTGTCATGTTACATACGTACTTAATACCAGCTTGCCTTTAAGCCTTATACGCAATTAGTTCAACTGATGTGGGTTCGCATGTATGATGTAATTAGGGATATCTACGTCACAATATTTGTTGTTTTGCAACCTTGAATGTATTGGTGAGGTTGAGTTTAGCTTGAGATTTGAGTTCGAAATTAAACGCCCGTGTGTCTGGTTATTGGTTATTTTAACGACTAAATTATAATGGGCTAGAGTCTATAAAATATCCGGGGTTGTGGGTTGTTCGAAAGAGATACCAGTCAGTAGTCAGGACCCCCTAACATAAAGGGCAAATGAAGGAACATGGGTGGGATTTACTCAGCAAAATCGCCCAGATTTGGTGAAGTTATTTGATGATTTATCATCCGCAAAAAAAAAGTCTATAAATTATGGCATACCAATGATCATGCCAGTTAATGCAAGAAATAATTAAGGATTTAGTTATATCAAGACTAAAAGACGTATATTAATATTATGATGTTGTAGTCAATACAAATACAAGTACATATTTTGTTTTGTTACGATTGCAACAGACTTGTAAAACAAAAGATAATCGGTTAATCAATGTGTCAAACAAACTTATTTCATTCTATGATAGGTAGCAACTTCTGTCGGTTTCATTTTATAGCTTTCAATTTCCTCTCTTTCCCTTAATCAAAAATACACCATAGGGATTATCTAATATATAAAATTCCCGTGTCACAATGTTAGTTACCATACTCCTCCGAAACGGCTGGACCGATTTAAACGAAATTTTGTGTACAAATCGGGTAGGTCTGAGAATCGGCCAACATCTATTTTTCATACCCCTAAGTGAGCAGCGGGTGAAACCGCTGGGCACAGCTAGTATTATTATAATAACAATATTCATAGAGACTATTGAATCTGGCTCGTGTTGTTCATCGTTTGTCTCTTGGTATGGATATGTAATGAGGAGAAACGAAAAAAAAGAGTGATAGATAGTAAGTAAAGTAAGTAAGTAAGTAAATCATTTATTTGCGTAAAACATGGTATACATTGATGTTAATATTGTTACAGTAGCTCAACATGTTTCGCTTAGATATAACATAGCATGCAAAAATTTCTATTTTGACAAAAGGAATCAACATTTCACATCCATAAAATCTTTTAAACTGTAAAAATTACATTCATTAAGCCACTTGTGTAATTCTATCTTAAATTTCCCAGAGTTCAATATTTTAAAGCGACTTGGTATTTTGTTATAAGTACGTACGCACATTGCTAGGCAGTTTTTGTTGTATTTGGCAAGTCTTGGCAAATCACTTAATACCAGTTTATGAGGATCTCGTCTGTTTCTGGGATTTACATCATTTGCTGATTTAAATAAATATTTGTTGTTAACTACAAATACACATACCTCATATATATACAGACACGGTAGAGGTAGCAGACCAAACCTCTTGAACATTGGTCTACATGAGTCATCAGGTTGAAGACCACTTATTGCCCTGATGCACTTTTTTTGTGCGATAAATGCTCTATCCATATTGGTACTGTTACCCCACATTACGAGACCATATCGCAGTATCGACTCAACATAAGCGTAATATGACGTAATTGCAGTTTTGATGTTAGTTATGTTTTTAACTTGTTTCAGTGCGTATGCAAATTTATTGATTCGAGTGCTTACATTATCTACATGTTCTTTCCAGTTAATATCTTTGTCTATTATTACGCCTAAAAACCTTGTATGGGTTACCTCTTCGATTTTATTTATATTAAGTTTTATATTGTTTTTATTGTTATTTGATTGATTGAATTGAATGAAAACAGATTTATCTAAATTTATTTTTAAATTATTCATGTCAAGCCAAAGCAGTAATTTGTCTATTGTATTATTTATGTCAAACTCATGGGCCGTCTTGTTTTTCTTTTTATCTGATGTCACTATGATTGATATATCGTCGGCAAATAATATGCATTTATAATTGGTTATCTTTATGATATCATTAATATATAAAAGAAATAATATTGGACCAAGCACGCTTCCTTGCGGAACGCCATATTTATTTTGCTTATATTCTGATGAGTACGGTATCATATCTCTATTACTGTTTATTTTACTAATAATGACACGTTGCTGTCTATTGCCTAAATAGGATGATATCCATTCGAGTGCAGGTCCTCTAATCCCAATAGTCTCTAGTTTATCCAACAATATGCTGTGTGACACAAAATCGAAGGCTTTTGATAAATCAAAAAAAAGTCCAGTAGTAAGATGATTATTATTAATATTTGAAAGTACTGTCTTCATAAGAGAGTAAATGGCTAATGATGTGGATTTCTTTTTTTGAAATCCAAACTGTTCAGTACTTATTATTTTGAATTTTTTGCAAAAATCAATTAGCCTTTTATACATACATTTCTCATAAATTTTTGAAAAAATAGGTATCAATGTAATTGGACGGTAATTACTAATATCGCTTTTATCTCCTTTTTTGAATAACGGCTTAATAATTGATAATTTTAACCTATCGGGAAATGTTCCTGCTGCAAAAGACATGTTTATTAGATGGGTTAAAATACAAGTCAATTCATTACAGCAAGATTTTATGATTTTAGTGCTAATTTCGTCATAGCCCTCTGATCTAGTGTTGGACAGGGACATTATTTCATAGCGCACTTCGTTTTCTGACATTGGTTTAAGAAACATTGAGTTGACATATGTATTTTGCCTATAATTTTGAACAGCTGGATTTTGCGGTGACGTATGCGTTAAATTCACGTAATAATTATTGAATGTAGAAGCTATTTCTACAGGGTCTGTAACTACAATACCATTTAATTTTATTGCATCTATGTTGTCTTTAGGGATGGTATTTTTATTTATTTCATTTTTGATGACACTCCAAGTGGCTTTACATTTATTATCTTGTGTTTCAATATATTTTATGTTCGCATTCTTTTTTGAGCTGTAAATACATTTTTTAAGAATATAGGAATATTTTTTATATTTTAATTTATTAGAATTATTTTTGTTTTTATAATATTCATAACGTAATTTTCGCTTAGTTTTGCAACTTTGTCTAAGACCTTTACTTACCCACTTTTGCTTGTTTTTAGCGGTACTGTTGACCCTGACTCTTACCTTGGGAAAACAGAGATTGTATAAAAGGCACCATAGATCATGATAAGAATATCGATGATTGGAAACTTCCTCTCCGAATGATATGAAGAAGAAAGGAGTAAATGATTCTGTGATATCTGACACGAAAGAAAGAAAGAAAAACAAAAAAAAAGGAAAGCCAAGAAAACGTATTGTGCCGGCCACGATTTCTTCTAATTAAACAGTAAAAGTACCAGGAGAAAAAAGAACGAGTATAGATGATTGAATTTACAATGCAATCAAATACGTTCGAAAAACACTCATCAATTTTGTGCATTTTTGATTGCAAGCTATTAGCTTAGAAGAAGTAGTCCGTAAAATTGAAAATAAAATAAAGTGGAAAAGTAAGTGACAAACATTTCAATAGCGCTATGGATTTCAAATCCGTGTACCAAAATACCACTAAAGACAACCATCAAACGCTTACTGCTTCAAGTTCACTTCACTTACAACACATGTTAATGATACATTTCGAACTTAGTAAGTTAGAGAGTTGTGCTGCAGGGGTAAGCGTATAGCTATCACGTTGAGCGAGAATTAATTACTCGCAACGTGTTTACCTACATCTTACAGACGAGTAACGAGTAAGCATGTGCTGCCACACGGCTGATATGTACGGGAAAGTTGTACAAAACTGGAAAGTAAAGCTAATAATCTATTTATTAATTTATTGTGTGAAGGTAAATCTTGGTTTGGATACGAAAAATCTGTTGGTGTCGGAAATGATTGAGCTAACCTAAAATCACTGTGAATTTACTCGATTTTAAAAATGAGTTTTGTAACTTTTGTTTCATTACATGCTAAGAGAAAAATGCCCTGCTTGTTTTTTTTTTGTCATGTCTTCCTTCATCCCCGTTTCAAAAGAGAACTGTGTGTTTTACCTTTTGGCATACAATTTTCCTTTGTTTTTAATTCGAGAAAGACGAGGCTTACCTGTTTTTGTCTTTTACGTATTTAACATACGAGGGCGACATAAGAACCAACAGACAATGAGAAGAGTCCCCCTCGTTAAAGTTCTTTGCGCAACCTAAATCCTATTGTGTGTATGTGTGTGTGATAGAAAAAAAATACCAGGGGAACATGAAGCGACGTAGTTCTACGATAAAAAACCGCTCTATTCGGAGTTCTCGACCCGTAAATTGTTGCTAGCGTCCCCTTTTCTTCTAATACGCGGTTGGTTTGCGATTCCGTGTTATTGTACCGTTCAGAATGTTTGTATGAATGGAATAAAAATTGCACAGAGCGCGGTTTGTGTAAAAATATATTTTTAGTTACCTGTAAAATGTGAAAGAATGAATGTTGTTTGTGCTCGGAGATTCTATAGATAAATGTGTTTGCAATTCGTTCGTTTCTCACAGCTGTATTAATTTTAAAACACATTGTTCTGTTGCATCTCGGTTGTTTCACAGCCTTTAAATTGATAGGCCAATCTGGTATTTTATTCTAAATATATATCAAATCTTGTTGTTATTAGGTTTGACAAAATAAAAATGCAAATAATTCATTAAATACATTTATTTATCGCCATTAAGAACGTGACACCCAATGACAATATTAATATGTTACATATATTTATATAATGCAATATTAAACTAACAAATAAATGTATCACAGAATATTTTGATAGTGTTCAAAATTGACCAATATTTATACAACGTGGACGATCACTAATAAAATAAAATTAGTCACGTGAAAATTAAATTAAATTTATTTTATTTTCAATTAATTGGGAGTGTACTTTAAAAGAACACAGTTATCCATAGTACGTAATAAAAGTAATTAAAAAGTAGTATTACTAAAAAAAATAGTTTAAAAAGTTTAATAAAAACTAGTTCCACAAAAAGAACAGTTTTCGTAGAAACGAAACGCTCTTATATTTTTTTTTACAAAAGTGTTGACTTTGACATTATAATTAAAGTTTTCTTTGAATTCAAACGAGGAGAGTAACCAGCATTTCGTTTAATTAAAAATGTACTAATGAGCTTAACATTAATAACTAAGAATGAACACAGTGAAAATATCTCCCAATTATTAAAAACAAGAATCACAAAACGAGCCGTCAATAGAATTTCATAGATTTATTAAATTTTGACATTTTTAACTACCTAGCTGTCTTAATTTTTATATACAATTTACACAATAATAACTTTAAATATATTGGCACGACGAGTGACAGAAGACGTCTTTGCTTTAAAATGTTTTGAAGAACTGAAAGCGTTTCTCTTTTGCATTTCTTGGACACAATGTAATATCTCAATGTTATTAGCAAAGAAAACTCGGTGAATAAACTTTAAAACTACTATCATTTCATATTTCACTTTGTTTTTATAACATTGCGTGTATTCTGATAATAAAAACGTTTCATGTTTTTATAACAAAAAGAAATATAAAAATATAGTGAGATGGAAAATCCAAGTTAATAGCGTAATAGGTACTATCGAGGTATCACAATCTGATATACATATCGGGCTCTGTTGATTTTTTTCGGTTGATTGTGACGAAGCAATCAAGTTCTCATTAAATTACCGAAGAATTATCATTCGTGAATCGATGATTGCGGTTATTAATAATACCAGCCCTCAATTGTAAAACATTATTCCTTTAACAATCCGATTTTTTTTTTTTGAAATTTACATAACGATTTTTTTTCAAATACTTAAAATACTGTTCTGTAAGACTTATGCAATCCAAACGCTAAACTACATTTCATGGTGTCAATCGAGAAGGTGAAATATCACACACAATTCGAAGAACAGTGAAAAGCGTATCTCGTAGTAGACAATGTGTCGACAATTTAGAGCCCGTCATTTGCTACCATTGTACACTTACTCTCGTCTCTGTCGCCTTGGTAACGATCGTATGAACGTGCGAATTCGAATTTGGCGATGGAAATCAAATTTATGCCTTCATTAGTACCCTTATTATGTAAGGTCGTAGGATTTTTACTAGTGAATGTAGGAGCTAGATTGCGTCAAGTGGGTCCTGTGGGGTTTGGAGGCAGGCTTGTGTGCAATATTTATGGGAATTCTTTTATAGCGGATATTAATTTGAGAGTTTGGTTTTGCTTAAACCAAAAGGAGAAACTTCTATAAACTACTCAAAAATAAAATGAGGCATTTTATTGTTTAATAAATTATAGCGAACAATAAAATCTGCTCTTATTAAAACAGACAAGTTTCACGAATTTTATTTATCAATACTACGAACTGTAAATATCCATAATGTAAATAATCCTGGGAAGTTACTGTTTTAATTTTTTTATAGATTTCATTTACATAATATTGATCTCTTTATTTTACAATAACAGGAGCTCAGAACATGAAATCTGCTCCAATGTAGCACATAGTGACGACGCGCACGCCCGTTCCGCGCCCGTCAGTCGTTTTTAAATCACATTACGTTCGGGATTGTTCGGTTTCATGAATTTTGATGACGTCACTACGATTTTACGCCAAAATCTGCGTTCCTGCAACCGTGTGGTGGAAAATTTTAAAATTAGATTGTTTGAAGAGGATTAGAAACGCTGTTGTTCGTGTCAACGGGTTTTAGTATTTTTCATATTTTTAAAATGCTGAGAATGTATAATATTTTCTAGTTTCTTGTCCTAGTTAAAAAGCAAAGTCTGAAAGCAAAATTGTATTTATGATAGTAATATTTCAGAAATCTTTAAGCTTTGCAAAGGTCTATTCAGCTGTCAAAACATTTCAAACCAAGACTGGAATTTGAGTGATTCACTAATAACAAATACCTATAATTTGGCACCAAAGTAATACAAGACTATATACAATAGAAGAATGTTTAGGAACGTCAGGACATGGTAAAAAATATAAGTAGAGGAAAAACCACAATATCTATTCATATCCACATTAAATTAACTTACTCACTCAAACTGTTTTCCTGGTAAATAGATAGCCAACTGCAGAAAAGAATTAGGTAATCCTTGTGCAAATTGCGACTATTAATTGCGAATTTCTTATGACAGCCAAACTGTCATAAGAAATTCAAATTGTGTTCGCTAAAAAACCCACGATGCACACAGGACTCGTACAGGCACTTCTACTACACTTTCGAGTATGGATCCTGGATCATAATGTATTCGTATCGTTCTACTGAACCTTAACGTTTTGTAGATTTCATAGAATGTAACGTGTGTCGTGGTCACAATTTAATTTGCAGCTATTACTTTTATTTTCATCAAAGGAAAAGTACGGACAAAAAAAACAATACGGTTTTTGCCATCATTCGAAATAAACGAAATTTTCCAATACGTGTGCGGAATATGACAAAAAGATTATGAACGATATTGAAGCTGTAAGAAATATGATTTCTAATAACTTAAATGCCTTTCATAAAACTTTCAATTATGACTTTTGTACGAAAGGAGGCGCCATGGTGATGAAATGCAACCCGTCTAAGATGTGTCAAAGCGATCGGTAGTATGCCACTCATATTTCGGGACGCTGGAGCACACAGAGTGCCCAGGCTGCGACGATATGTTCCGGATGGCTGGTCACAATGTTAGGTAGATCAAAACCTTACTGTAGGGTATTATGATATATATTTATAAGTATAGTGTGTGGGTACATGCAAATAAACAGTTGTCACTTGGAATCGCAGTTTTACTAATCGCTCCCACTATATTAATCCATAAATACAACTGGCGACGAGGAAAACAATTAAATTCGTGAGGTTTAGATCGTGTAATTACGGGCCTTCAATATGCCTATCGGAAAAATTGAGGAATTTGACCTATCAAACAAAAAGTGGTTGGCGTATATCCGACGCGTGGAACAGTTCATAACCTTAAACGAAATTAAACCGGAGTTACAAGTTGCAATGTTGGTGACTGTGGTGGGAGCAGCTACGTATGACCTAATGTGTGATTTGTGTGCACCTAACCATCCAGAAAGCAAAAAATTCAGTGAATTAGTGAAAATTGTTGGCGACCATCTTGAACCAAAACGCTCCGAAATTGCAGAACGCCATGTTTTTAGGCAAAGACGCCAAAATACGGGTGAATCTCTCAGTGACTATCTGCAAACACTCAAACACCTGGCCAGTACATGTAATTTCTATACAACTCTGGAGGAAAATTTACGCGACCAATTTGTATCGGGTTTGGCTAGTGATGAAATGAGATCGCGTATTTTTGCGGAACCATCCATAACATACAGAAAAGCCGTAGAATTGGCTTTGGCATTAGAAGCGGCCGAGCGACACTCGCAGACGAGCGGTTCAAGCGCCGCGGGCGCAGCGAACACGTCAGCGGCTGGAACGCGTACGTTTGAGGCGGTGCATCAAGTGGCGACGGCTAAGCGGGCGGGCCGACCGCTGGAACGCGGCACTGCGAGTAGCGACAACTCGTCTACCGAGGTTAGCGTGCCGACATCGCGCTCGACGCGTGCTTGTTGGAGGTGTAGCAGAAACCATCGCCCAGAAATGTGTCGATTTAAAAACTATTCGTGCGATTTATGTGGTCAGAAAGGTCACATTAAAATAATGTGCAAATCGAACAAGGGGGGAGGTGTCGAGCAGAGTCAGGACACAAAAACGCAAGCGCGGCGCCGAAATAATTATCTCGGAAATAGTGATAACGATTCGGAGTGTGATTTTTACAATCTAAGTGTGTGCGGTGTAAATGACAGACCGTATATGGTTATGGCGCAAGTGAATGGCAGAAAGATAAGTTTCGAACTGGACACTGGAAGTAAGTTATCTGTTATAAGTTTAGATTACTATAATAACATCTTTTGTGACTTACCGATGATAAGTAATGATATTTCTTTATATTCCTATGTCGGCTCCGTAATAGAACCGGTAGGTTTTGTGTCTGTTAATGTAGTTATTGGAGAATATACAGCCGGGAATCTCAAATTGTACATTGTTAAAAATGGTGGACCACCACTTTTAGGTAGGTCGTGGTTAACTAAATTAAATATTAATAAGATCAGTATTGACGATTTTTTATTAAAACTCACTGAAAACAATTTAGTTGAACTGTTACAACAAGAATTTCCGACTGTGTTTGCTTCTGGACTTGGAACATGTACAAAAAAAATTGCTTTAAAGTTGGTGGATAAAAATCCAGTGTTTATCAAAGCAAGGCAATTGCCGTTGGCGTTACGTAAACCTGTCGAGCAGGAGTTAGAGCGACTCGAGGCTGAGGGTACGATTCGAAAAGTGGAGTATTCTGATTATGGCACGCCAATAGTGCCAGTTATTAAAAAGAGCGGAGAAATTAGAATTTGCGGTGATTATAAGGTCACGGTTAATCCAAAACTTATGCGTGAACCATACCCTCTGCCGCGAATTGAAGAGCTATTTGCGGCACTGAGTGGGGGTGAACAGTTTTCTAAAATTGACCTCACGCATGCTTATCAACAACTATTTTTAGAGGAGGAATCTCAGGCATGTACCGCTATAACAACACATATAGGAACATTTGTGTACAATCGTACACCATTTGGACTTACATGTATTCCTGAAAAGTTTCAAAAGTTTATGGAAGAAACGGTTAAAGGACTCAAAGGAGTCGCCGTTTTTATCGATGATATAGCATGTACTGGGACGTCCCGTTCTGAGCATATTAATAATTTAAAAGCATTATTGAGTCGCTTGCGTGAGGTTGGTTTGAGAATCAAATTGGATAAGTGCGCATTTATGCAAGATAGTATTACTTATGTAGGGTTTGTTATTGATAAGCACGGCTTGCATCCCGATGAAAATAAAATTAAGGCCATCGTGGACGCTCCAAGGCCAAGTGATGTGACACAGCTTAAGTCTTTTCTAGGCATGGTAAACTACTACGCTAAATTTATATCGAATTTAAGTACTATATTATATCCCTTACATAAGTTATTGCGTAAAAACACCGAGTGGGTGTGGTCGTATGAGTGTGACGACAGTTTTAACAAAGTTAAACAGGCTATTTTAGGTAGCAAAGTATTAGTACATTATAACCCAGAGCTTCCATTGGTTCTAGCAGTGGATAGCAGTTCTTACGGCATTGGTAGCGTGTTGTCGCATAGGTATCCCAATGGCGATGAACGCCCGATATGTTTTGCATCGCGAACATTAAATTCAGCAGAGCGTGCATATAGTCAATTAGATAAAGAGGCATTGGCAATCATTAATGGAGTCACAAAACACCATCAATATCTTTATGGTCGTGCTTTTATAATTAAAACAGACCATAAACCTTTGACATTTATTTTTGGGCCAAAGTTCGGTTTACCGCAAACTGCGGCAAGCAGATTGCAAAGATATGCTACAAAATTAGCAGCCTATGACTTCACTATAGAATTTGTAAAATCCAAAGATAATTATAATGTGGACGCATTATCACGCTTACCGCTGCCGTGTGAGCGTAAAATAGAAACGGGGCTGGATTCGGTGTCATATATTAATTTTGTTGAAGATTCAATTCCTATTAGCGCGAGAGATGTGTCAAAGAAAACACAGGAAGATGATGTTCTAAAACATATTTATGGTTATTTAATTAATGGTTGGCCATCAGTAGTTACACGAAGTGAAGAAAAGCCTTATTTTCATCGAAAAGACAGCCTTACTATCGATAGAGGGTGTATATTATACAATCACAGGGTGGTCATTCCTAAGGTACTTAGACAGCAAGTTTTATCTGAATTACACGAGGGACACCTAGGAGTAGTCAAAATGAAAAATGTATCGCGAAGCTATGTTTACTGGCCACAGTTGGACAATGAAATTGAAACGTTGTGTCGTGAATGTAGTGCCTGCTTACAGCAGCGCGATGCACCTCCACGTGCACAGTTGCATCCGTGGGCTTTTCCTACACGCCCATGGCAACGATTGAATATTGATTTTGCTATATTTCAAGGGAAATATTATTTAATAACGGTAGATGCGTACAGTAAATGGATAGAAGTTCAAAAAATGTCAGGAACTAATGCGAACTCCACTATAACTAAGTTGAGAGAACTTTTCGCACGTTTTGGAATACCGTCACATATTATTAGTGATGGTGGGCCTCCATTTAGCTCGTTAGACTTTACAAATTATTTAAAGAAAAATCTAATTAATCATACAATCACAAGTCCATATCGACCAGCCGGTAACGGGGCGGCTGAAAATGCAGTAAAACTCGTAAAACGAGCTATGAAAAAGGCAATACATGAGGGCAGGGACGTAGATACTGCTATTTCAAAGTTCCTGTTTCAGTATAGAAATTGTGAGCACGCCACTACCGGAGTCGCACCAGCGGTAGCTATGTTTGGTAGGCGACTACGAGGTCGCTTGGATATTATAAAACCGTCCACTGAGCGAGCAGTGGAAGCGTCTGCGGAGCGAGCGGGTCGCGCGCAGCCCGGCGCCGAGCGCCACGTGGAGCCAGGTGAGCAGGTGCTAGCACGTGACTACCGTGCTCGCGCTGACAAATGGGCAGCAGCCACCGTACTTACACGAACTGATCCACTCACTTACAAAGTACGCGTATCCGATGGACAGGAGTGGAAACGTCATATTGATCAATTATTGCCACTTAAGAAACGTTTTTCTCGACATTCCATTACAAGTAGCGTAGATAAACCAGTAACTGAGTTAGATGTTTCGGAGTCCAGTCAGGACACTCAAGTAGAGAATTCATCATCGTCACGTGTAGTCGAAACTGATCCGAATTCAAAAGAACTTGATAATACGACTGTTAGTACCAAAAATATGACAGCAGAGCCAGCTCCGATTTCTGATAAACAAAAGGTTAGACCAAAGCGTCAGTGTTTATTCCAAGGTAAATATAAATAGTGATTATGGGCACTGTGTACTGATAACGTTACATTGATTGTTGTTTACATCATATTTTAGTTAAGTAGTAGTAGTTTAGGTATATTTTATAAGTTACTGTTACTTTCAATGTAAAGTAACTCTTATTATAGCTGTTGTGAACGTCATTATCGATTGCGCATCACATGTTTTGATAGCAAAAGTGAATGGATTGTACGTGTAATGATAACAATGTTTTTTTTTTCAACCACATTATACTTTGTTTCTGCTTAAACTCATAGTCTAATGGTAGACAGTAGTTAATTTTTCCTTGTGTGTACTATTAGACACAATTAGCTGTATATCTTTAGTTATAACTTAAAGTAATGTGTATTTACATATTTAAAAGGGGGAGGTGTAGGGTATTATGATATATATTTATAAGTATAGTGTGTGGGTACATGCAAATAAACAGTTGTCACTTGGAATCGCAGTTTTACTAATCGCTCCCACTATATTAATCCATAAATACAACTCTTACTAATTAGTTTTAATAAAGATTCAGTTCTGCATTGACTATCCTATCTATCAGGACTATTATTACAAAACATCCAATCTTGCACTTAAAAACTAGCACAAGAATTATATATTTCAAACATTAGAAAATAGTATATTATATAAAAAAGACACAAAAGCAACGAAAATAAAGAACAATATGAAAATACAAAAAAAGTAATAAATTCGTTGCATAAAACTAAACAACGTACAAATAAATTTATTTAACATTTTTGTATTCTAACAACAATTTGACAGCACCGTGTTGACAGTTTAGCAAGATGGCGGCCGTACAAAAATACAATATATAAATAAAGAATATCACAG
Organism: Ochropleura plecta; assembly: GCA_905475445.1. Classification (NCBI taxonomy): domain Eukaryota; kingdom Metazoa; phylum Arthropoda; class Insecta; order Lepidoptera; family Noctuidae; genus Ochropleura; species Ochropleura plecta. The sequence continues at coordinate 19,579,671 of FR997734.1, forward strand.
GGAATTATAGAAAAAAAAAGTTGCGATAAAACATTTTGTTTATAAAATTGCAGGAAAATTATTCCTGGCGTTATATTGCTCACATAAAATATACGCTTACAAAAAAAAACTGTCATACGTGTATTAATGTTTTTGACAGGGAGCAGTTTCAAATTTATTTTTCTTTGATGGCTACAAAAGGTCATAGCGTTTTTTTTTTTAAATACCCTAATTTTATAATACAGGTGTAATGGTACGCCCGACCACAGTCGATACGATTTACCCTAAAGCGCCTTGCGACCGCGGCGAGAAAAACAAATGGAAGTCGTTTGAGCATGCGACGAGTCGCAGCGGTGCACCTTGCGGGGCTGTGTGGGCCGAACCAATCAATCCCCGCGCCGCAAGACGCACCGGTTAATGTCAATAATACAGGTGTTAAGCAACACGCGGTTTTGTCACTTATTTTCTTCGTGTTGCTCGGACCATCATCTAGTGTATGTATAAATAATTCGTGGCCTAGGGGTATATCTCATGAGGCTTCAAATCTCTTTGAATTTATATGAATACAATTTTATAATTACCAGTATGTTATACCCCTTCACAGCTACTTAAAGTGGCTTTAAAACTTATTACTGCAAGTTACAAACTTAACGTTAAACTTAAATGTAAGTTTAATACTTAACTGTCAACACAGCTTGTCCCTGCCTTAGTCTGTACATTACTTTAACTTAATCGTATTCGCATCAGCTCCTTTCCAACATATGTAAATATTACAAATTTTTATTATTTTCTCGTGACATAAAACATCGAAATTCAGTGCTTGCTATTTATAGAATAATTGATTTTATAATATAATTTTATTCTTACGACATTTCTTTTATTACAATTATCACTAGTTACGTAGAAGTATTCTGTTGATTTTGTTTGAATAATCATAAAATCTTACAAAAGAAGGTGCTTTACCTACTAATTAAAATGAATAGAACGCCCTTCTTTGATTACATAACAACGTAATTATCTCGCCACATCACTTCCCTATCTACAATTTACTGAGCATTATTTTCACATAAACGCCTATCTAAAACACATCCTCACACGACTCCTTATCGAGAAACAAACAAAAACAAACTTCTAACTCAAATCTCTGCCGTTTACTTCGAAACTTCCATTCCGACCCCCATGAAAAGTCATATCACATCAAATATGAATGTGATAAGAGAAAACAGCGCCTTATTGCAAGTACCAGGGAGGCAGGCACGGTCAAAGTGCTCTAAAAGCTTATTGGGCCTGACAAAGGATTGAGCCTCGAATTCCCATTGTAAAGGATGTAGCTGAATACGAACACACGGACGACGGTGCAAATTCACTCAAATATTAACATTTATTTGCAATGCTATGTGTTGCTCCACATTGGTCCGTTGAGCCTGGTAGTTAGTGTTTTTAAAGCTCCGTTGAACCTGGTTGTGTTTTTATTGTGTACTTTTTATTTTTATTTGTTTTTTTTTTTCGCTGAATAAAGTAATAAATAAAGGTTATTTTATTTTAGTAAATGAGACCTTGAATAATATTATAGCCAAACATAACTACGATTAAGTTTTATATATTGCTGATGAAATATTATACTTATGGGATCAAAGATCTTCTGAAGCATATTCAACTAAGTACTATCATCTATGTTTTACAAAATTATTATGACGCGTGTGGGATTAATTTTGGTACTTAGCTCTCTTAAATAACTTGAGACAAATTAATTCGATTCATCATCAGAGGATTTGGTGGGATTGGCACTGTTTCACTTAGCGTGGATTCAAGGCAACTAGGACTATTTTGTCCTCTACATCACAACGTACTATCAGCAATGTCGAATCGAAAATCCTAGCTATGAAAAAAAGAAAAAAAAAACGCCTTTTTTCACACACCAATTTTACACAAACGACAGAATACAGCTACGTTTTACAATGTTTACACGCCAAAAGAGACTCGCATCTGAGTGTACAATGTAGGTAGAGGTACCAGGATTTCATAAAAATTGAATGGTATACGAATATAAAAGATCTCTGAATGTTCCTACGAATGTTCGTGTTATGTATTTACGAGGATACGATTGATACACGGAGACTCTTTGATGCTTTCTGCATAGCATGGCACATGTATTATGTATTCATATAAATATTTATAATTCAATGCTTTGACGTCAACTGGAAATAAAAAGCAGTAGAATTCAACGGTAGCTCATTTTTTGACGTGATAACGTCTTTAAAATCGTTTTAGTCGGGTGACATGTTCAGAAACTTGTGTCACACCAAAACCTCACGAGCGCGATCGATCGTCTTATTGGTGATAACTTATATCACCAATAAGACGTTATCACGTAAACATCTCGATCGTAAACCTACTTTACAAACAACCAATTTTTTGTTGCAGATAGGCTTTTTTTATCAGAACACTTTTACCGTACTTAGAGAGCCAACACGGATGAAGTTTGTCATTACCGAGAAAAGAGCCAATTTTCTTCACAAGTGTTAGTAGCTGCTATCATTTGCCATGAGTAATACGGTTGTACGTAGGGAGAGTGCTACTATGGTAGTTTTAAACAACGGCAACGTCTCATTCAGTTCCACGTCTAATTGTGTTTTTTATATCTTTTGTGAAGGGTACCAGGCAAACAGCGCAAGCTAAGAGAGTATTGTTGGAAACGTTGTGTTATGTAAAGTAATTGAGTGTAAAATCCTACACTGTAGTGGCAACCGTTTTAGAAAAGAAGGCAAAGAAATATTTTAAAATGTATTTGTGTTATAATGAATGAACAAAATTAATAATGATTTCCACCAATTTCTGCTTCCCGCCTTTGCTCGTTGATTTCTCCTCTCAGATCAAAGTAAAAAAAATGGCAAACCCGTTTATTTTTTAAATTTTGCTTTTAAAGTAGGTACTCTGTAAGAAAGTTACCGAACTGGTTTAGGTATACTTTATCATTTCATGTTGCACAGTAGGTAACTACAAAGTTACGAAGCGTCGAATATCAAAGGAAAGGGTTCATTGGGGAAACTTTCCTTAAAGTTTGCTTTAAAATGAAATTGAGCAAAAACCTCATGTCTTAAAAGCCGTTTTAGCAACCAGGGAGTATTTTCCGTCCTTTTAGATTTGCTTATTTTTCTTTTTTTATTCCTAAACCGCGTTTTTTAGTATTCAGGAGTAGCTAAACATTGTTGCAGTAACATAACTTAGGTTTTTCGGAACATGTTTCATAAACAAATAGAATTTAAAACATTCAGCCAATAATCCAACTTGTTTATTTACAGTAAAACTTATTTTAATCTTGTCTCCCCGTGTAAACATTGCTGTGATACAAATTGTTATCTAACTAAACTAATCGCTCGATACTAAGCTGATACCTACAGCATCGGTTAGACTTCACTCAAGGCACTGTATTTAGAAAATATATGTACTGAGATGCATAACGCGAGTATCAGTACTGTTGCATCCAGTTTAGTTGAGCTTGAACCTGTGGACAATGAGGGGTTTGTTAGTTCATTCCAATAAATGTAAAATCATCACTTTTTTTTATTTTATTACAATACAACACTAAACTCAGAACCTTAAGACTAGACCGCAGCTGCAGAACCCCGACTGGTTTCTACGTATCTCTATGAACAGGTGAAATGTCATTACAAGAACATCTTATGAACACGGATGACAGATAAAAAAAGGTTGAAAATCGCGCGATCCATCTGTGGAGGTTACTCCAAAGTTACGCTGATACCCTGGTATTAATTTTAGTGGGTACAAAATTTTAGTATGCAGTTCGAAACGTACTCTTTAAATGAACACGAATAATATATTTTGCTTAAAATGATCATTAATTACCCTTTATTCAGCCTTTTAACATAAAAAAAACCGGCCAAGAGCGTGACGGGCCACGCTCAGTGTAGGGTTCCGTAGTTTCCCGTCCGTCACAATAAGTGTTCTTTACCACGGTAGGTCATGAAAGCACGGAAAATCTTAACATCGACTTTTCGGTAATACCCGATCCAATGTAATAAGTACCTACAGCGCCATCTCTCGGGGAATTGGGTTACAAAGACGTGCAAGGAGGTAATTTTGGATTGCGAGAACCGATTTCAATAATTCTTTTTTTGTTTGAAAAAAAATACGTTCAGGATAATAAAATATGTAAACGAAGTTAAAAAAATGCTTGCATATACGATTATACTACAAACTTAGTCCAGAAATTATTTTGTACAACTTTTTGTCTTTTTTGTACAAAAACTGTTGTGTCAATCAAGTTTAAAATAATTTTCATAGAAAGTCCTTATAAAGTTCTACTTTTCAGATTTTTTTCATATTTTCTAAACTTATGGTTCAAAAGTTAGAGGGGGGGGGGACACAATTTTTTTTACTTTTGGAGCGATTATTTCCGAAATTATTGACATTATCAAAAAATGATTTTAGTAAACCCCTATTCATTTTTAAATACCTTTCCAACAATATATCACACGTTAGGGTTGAAATTAAAAAAAAAAACACTTCCCACTTTACATATAGGGTGGCTACCCTAATAAAACATTTTTTTCCAATTTTTATTTTACCACTTTGTCGGCGTGATTGATATACATATTGGTACCAAATTTCAGCTTTCTAGTGCTAACGGTCACAGAGATTAAGCGAGGACGGACGGACGGACGGACAGACAGACATGGCGAAACTATAAGGGTTCCTAGTTGACTACGGAACCCTAAAAAATAAAAATCTGAAATCCTTAGCAAATCTTCAATAACAGTAAAGTCACAACTATCAACTGAACATTTCTTCGTTCATTGAGCTATAAACATCCAGGCTATTAACTTTTCTTTGATAACAGGGAAAGTCACTCAACCAATAACAGATTTGTTATCGAGTAACGACGAAGTTCTGTACGAGAATCATGTGCGACCATGTTAACTCATAATTGTTACTACTCCATTGCTCATCCATTTGAGCAAGAAATTGTTCATTGCTCAATAAAGCTCTTTGAAATGTTAAATTACAATCTGAATCAAAAATTCCGTCCATAACGAGTTGCAAAATGAAAAGTATCGTGCGAGATTTTGTGAATGACATTTTCGGAGTGCGTATGAAAGAATTGCCACCGCTTTTTTTACAGGTATTTGAAAATTTGAAAAGCTGATATAAAAATTCGATATTGGATTTTCAAACCGATAGATATGTATTTGTATACCTAGGTTGTTAGGTAAAGCCTCTCTTACTTACTTTGTCAATACCAACGCCAAATTACTGTATGCACAAAATGTATAGGATAAATAGACTAACTTTGTCAGCTCAAGTATCTCGCGAGTTCCCAAATAGTTAGAAACCTTCGCCAAACTTCAGCAGACTCCAAAACTTATCGCTATTCGAGACCCTTTGCAAAATTAGACAAATAACCCTTGCGAGAAATTAAGTGGTTTTCTCTGAATCGTGAGACGGAATGCAAGTCATCTCCGCCATGTCTTAATTACGTCTACCAAAGTACCAGGGTAGCACAGTATGTTAATTAGTCGCTTGACGGCAACTACTCGTATGTCGTAGTCGTTGATATGCGGTAACTTGTTAGCTTACATGTGATGCAATGTAACGTAAGTGTAAGTAAGTTCTCTTATGACTAAAGATAAATGATGTACCGATACACTTTAAAAACGAAATTAAAACCTATAAATTTGTGATTATAACCAAGGTATTAATAAAGGAAATCATAACCCACCTGCAGCTGTAAACATAGACAAATGCGGCGACCTTGCAACTACCAGGGTCGCATTCGTGGCCCTTATGTACGGGGGCCAGGTGGGTTGCGTGGCCTCGCAGCGTAAGGCCATGAAGCCTTTGGACGTAGCCACTCGCAACCGCAAGGCGCGCCAGCTCGACCGGAGGCCAAAGTCATTCGCAGAGGAAACTTGTGTGTTGTTTAACAACCCGAGCTCTGTCTGTTGGCAATGAAAAGGAAACCTATCAATGTTAGATTCATAAACTTTAAAACACACCTACTACGATTCTGAGATACTCTTCCTTCATCGTCGGCGTTCTTATATCTTGTCATACATATTCTCCTGGTGTTTGACATTTGTGGAGGAGACCATTAATAAGGTCAGTTGGTTAGTTATCGTCTTTCTGGGGCGTTTCCTCCCGGTTACTGTCAATAATGATAGTAGGTCTATCGTCGTTATAGCGATTTAGCCGAAATACATTCACTGCTGGGCGTACGCCTGGCCCAGGGAAGAATAGGTCTTTTGTCTTTTAAATTCAAATTCAATATTTTTCTGCGGTTATTTCATTTATTTATTTTGCTGGAGGAAAACACAAATACTTAAATTGATGTTTACTTAGAAGATTATCCTTTTAGGGAGTAATTGTATAATATTTGCAGCAGAACGGGAAAACTCATGATGTACCAACCCGATCAGGCCGTCCGTCGATATACCACATGATGTTGGCAGGCGGCATCGCTGGCTGGGTCGTGCAGTTCAGCAGCACATCTTCACCCAGCTGCACCGTACCGGGCAAGCCCATTACGACGGGGTCTTCTTTTAACGTCACTACGAAAGAAAAGAAAGGTTATTTTGTAATAATAATTTAAAAGTGCTCATAACGAAGCTGAAAAGCATCTTGTTCTGTCTTTCCGTTCTGTATTAGATCATACCGGGTACCTTCTAGTTACGGAGATATTGAGAGTCAAAGTTCCAACTATTTCATTTTTTTTAATCCATTTTTGTATGTTATAACTTTACTATAAATAAGTAATACTTCACCGACTCTCGTACTATTCATTGCGTCTGATGGACGCATAATGATTAGAATAGAATAGAATAGTTTATTTTCACTCATAATCCTTACTTCCTTACTAATATTATAAAAGCGAAAGTGAGTTTGTTTGTTAGTTACCTCTTCACGCCTTAATGGCTAAACCGATTTTGATGAATTTTGGTAGAGAGATAGTTGGGAACCAGGAGACGGACATAGGCTATTTTTTTTAAGTGGGTTATGAGGGAGGAAGAGGGAAGAAAAGGGAAAACTTAGCGTTGCTATTACAAATCAATAAGGCGCTAAGGCAAAAACTGCAGGTAGCAGGTACTGTGTTATACCGAATTTAACGCGAGCGAAGCCGCGGGCAAAAGCTAGGGTTACATATTCCTAATCTAGGTGTTAAAATTTGGCAATGAACACATTTTTAAAAAGATTGCGTTTAGAAATTGAAGATTTCTTATTTCTTTGTGCAATTGTTAAGCCAGACAGACAACAAAGCGCTCCGTTCAGCTTTTCATTCCTTTTGAACTATGGAATCCTAAAATAAACTAAACTGATTATTCTTCTAGTTGTACAATATGTTGCTAAACATATTTTTGAATTGCGAAGATTGTGTGACGAATGATGAATTATTGTTAGAATGGTGAAAGAAAACTTGTTGCGCCAACCCCAAGTACCACGGGACAAGGGTGTTTCTGTGTATCGGGAACATGTTGCTGATATCATTAAATGTATTTGATCTAAGCGTTCGATGCTTTTAAAAGTGATAATGGCAATACCAGTAATTAAAGACGTTCAACTCATGCGTTACAAGCTAATAGAAATAAGTTTAAAATTGTGACAAATAAACTATTTTGTATTTTATGTATCCTGTTGAAATGAAAATGTACGAAACGTCAACTGGTAAAGTTCATTTACTTTTTATTATAGATTAGGATGCAATGTTTTAAAATAAGGGAATTATCTCTCTGATATTTTTTTACAAATAGAGGAAAAACAAGGATCATTATTAAAATTTACTTTCTAAGAAAGTGTCAATTAGCCGGAAAAGTTAATTAATATTTTGATTTTTACTTTCCTGAATAAGTTATTAAGTTCATAATTAAGTCAGTAATTTTTAATATAAATTTAACGATATTAAACATTCTTGGAAAGCCTCATTTTATTTTATACAACATTTTTGCTAGCTTTATCCCACCGGTCAGTTTCTGTGGGACAGACCAGGAGTCCATAAGCGCATACTAGTATTAATAAAAAAAATGAAACTTACCAGCCACAGTTAAATTCTTGGTCTGTTTGACAACAGCAAACCTCGGTCCCTCGGTGGAGACCTCACAAGTGAATGACAGCTTGGTGTTATAGTTCCTTGGTAGAATCACACTGATGGCACAGCTGTTCAAATTGCAGGTGCCTTTAGACACGCCTCCCGCTGTGGAGTTGAACGTCCTCGTGGGAGGCTGCAAAAGAAGGTTCATGTAAGACAATACATTACCTTAGTTAGCTTATACTATTTAGTATTCGTTTACGCCTTTATGCTCTAAAAAGTGTGATGTGAAGTATACGACATTTTCTGCCGGGGGTTGTAGGTTGTTCGAAAGAGATACCGCGGCCCCGGAACATAAAGGGCAATAGAAGGAACAAGGGTAGGTTTTAGTCAGTACAAGTCTGACACTGCCCCCTGCTCCGCCTAGAGCGGGGGAAGTTATTTGATCCCATCCGCAAAAAAATAGTATACCTACCACATTTAAACTTTACTAAAATTTAGATCATGCCTACATCCAAATTCCCGATGAAAAGAAAAACTTTGGCTAGAATCGTGAATAGAAATAGTATTCCACAAGTTTTATCAAACATGACCTAAAACCTAACCAAACCGTTCCCGTTCACGTATACAACCATTATATTTACATTTTACACCTACACAAAATATAGTCTCAATTCATTCACTGATATTTATTTTATGAACCACAACATACCATTTTTGGTCTATCCTGTTTCGTTAAGTAAATAACGTTTTATACAAAAAATATAAATACCCTTTTGTGTAAAAGTATTTACCAGGGCAACAAAATAACCGGAGAGATTAAGGGATCACGCGCACAATGCAGCCCTGACGGTTTGCCGGACCAGCTGCTATCTTAAACCTACCTGGTCGAACGCCCCCGGTCGAGCGATCAACTTTTTCTGGTCGGAGTTTCGACGGAGAGGCCTTGGTCGCGTATCGCGCGAGGTTCCTAACTAACAATTGCTACCTTCTAACATTCCTGTTGTTGTTGAATTCAGTTGGGTTTGAAGGGGATGGCGGGGTCTAGAGAGCGACTGAACTAGGACACCGCCAACCCCTAAAAATGATCGATACTTAAAGCTTGAATATATTATGAGGAGCTCTTGGCTAAATAATAGCAGCCGCTCGGGTCGATCTTTAGGTTAAGCTGCGCTTGCCTGGGTTGGTCTGTGGATGGGTTACTACCACCCGTTACATACCGAGTTTCCTCCGTGCCTCGGAAAGCACGTTAAGCCGTTGGTCCCGACTGTCATTTGTAGATCTTTGACAGTCGTTACAGGTAGTCAGTGTTCCGAAAGTCTGACAGCCAGTCTTACCAAGGGGTATCGCATTACCCAGTACTAACTGGGTTGTGGAGGTCAGATAGGCAGTCGCTCCATGTAAAATACTGATATTCAGCTGCATCCGGTAAGACTGGAAGCCCACCCTAACATAGTTGGGAAAAGGCTAGGCAGATGATGATGACTTAAAGCTTGAATATGTGTTCCAAGCAAATGTCCGCTGGTGTTTTTGTTGTAGGACAATATACAAATACACTTTCACTAATATAAAGGTGACTTGATATTATATGAGGGGAAAAAGTTAATGGGTTAAATTCCGGGTTGTTATTTAGAATATTATTATTCGAAAACCCGATATTAAACTGAAACTTTTATAGTTACGTTATTTTAAACAAAATAGGAAATATAGTATGAACTCATCCCACGCAGATATTTTGAATGAATTGGTATTTTCATTAACGTAGCTATTTTTTAATAGCTGTTTTGGTAAAGCGAGGAGGGAGGAGTTTGTTTTTATCAGCCACCCGAGTCAAACTTTAGGTAAAGCTGTCCATACCTAGGTTGGTTCGTGGATAAGTGATAATTATAAACACTGAGTTTCCTCCGTGACTCAGATAATTTTTTAGTTTTTGTACCCTATCACAATGATGTCTTATTTTACCAAAAGGTTGACTGGTAGAGAATACCTTATGGCATTCAGTCCGCCTATGTACCACTATTGAAAATGAAGTTTAAATAAATACATAACAGTTGGTCCCGGCTATAATTATTTGTAGATCTTTGACAGTCGTTACAAGTCAGTGACCCAACTCTACTAACCAGAGCAATATTCAAGGGTTTACTTACACAAATTATTTTAAAAGCCTTGTAAATTTTTGTTGTTTTTTTGTTCCTGTTAATGGACTTTTTTAATTTTATGATCGTTTGACGGCTATCTCTCTTTGATCCTGGCACCCTAGTCCCTATTACATATAACTGAGGTACAATCTACATTAATGGGTGCGTTATAAAACAAAATTACTTGTATTAATTATACGTAGCATTGATCGGGAATAAATGCTACATATAATACGTTATGTGCTTAATTATACGCTAATTACACTAAAATACTATTCTAAATACGTCGTATTTGTAACGTAATAAAATAACTAGCAAGTACACGTTTGCGAATGTTGTCCAATTGTACTGAACGCGATTAGAACAATCTAAACGCTGCCGCGCTGTCAAGAACTATCAATGGAAAATTAGATACAGATAAAATACGACCGCTACAACGTTAAAAATTAAGACAGAGGCTGTGTGGCTGATGGGGCTATCACGATCATCGGTATTCATGTCACACGTATGTAATATGTTAAGAAATTATTTTTATTTATGAATGGTACTGATTGTGCTGGTTACAAACAATTAAAATAAAATACTTTAAGTAGGCTAATAATTATATTTTGAATTCAAAAGTCGACGTATTTACGGTACATTTACAACGCACGCGTATTACGCGGACATCAGAACTCAACTTGATTTGCATTTTTAGTCGAAAGCCGAATACTACATTCATTGACACTCTAATTACACCTGACCCAATTAGTATAACAACACCATTCATATCAATAATTTCGTGCCACCCACCTGTTGTCCGGGCGTGAACCTGAAGATTTCGTTGCTGCCTCGGTACCACTTCACGGAGTGCAGCGCCGGGTCGCCCTGGTCATTCATGTAATGGCAGACCAGGTTCGCCTCCTGGTGGGGGTCACCGTAGCGAGGCACCTCCAGGAAGGTGATGTTATGTGCTGTGGCTATTACTGGAGACAAGAGAAAAGCAAAGGTTAGGATTTAAGACGCATGAAATTTGACACCGGATTTATTCTTCAAGAGAGAGTGTGTGCAACACATTTCGTCAGTTGTAATAGAGAATGTGCCTTTTGGCAAAAACTGAACATAAATACAGTTCGTGTTATCATTAAGCTTGGAAATCCTGGCAGAGGGAACGGAATTTCCATCTTTCTTTTCTTAACTTAAGAAAAGCATTTATTTTTGCCCCACACTAGGAATTTCTCCTGTAGGTATTTTGGGTGCATTTACGAACACTTAAGACGATGAATGCCGTTAGTGAGCTGCGATGTTTCGGTATTTTTAGCCACGCCCACTATTTCTCCGGTATCTTAGCGCCATTCTTAAAGGGCGGCGATACAGCGAACTAACAAGTAAGAAAGAAAGGACGCGGTGAATAATAATGAACAAGAACCAATAGATGGCGCTCTTATATATTTATTGTTCTGTTTGAAAAGCTTAAAACAAATTAGATAAGGCAAGTAAAAATGAATGTTTGTTTATACTTTATTTATACTGAATTTAAAAACAATATAAATGTACATAAGGAAAATAAAAATATTTTCTGCCGACCTTACAGGCAACTCAACTTATAAAAAAAAATCAATGTAAATTTCCCAAAAATAAGTAAATAAAAACAATCCACTTCAATTTCCTAAAATTCAACTTGGGTTTGAACTCGAATCTCGTCTTTCGGATTCTATGCAGGTACCACTAAACTAACCGAGCGGTACGTAATAATCATTCTAAGAATATTAAAAAAAACAATGTAAATTTCCAAAAAAAATAAGTAAATAAAAACAATCCACTTCAATTTCCTAAAATTCAACTTGGGTTTGAACTCGAATCTCGTCTTTCGGATTCTATGCAGGTACCACTAAACTAACCGAGCGGTACGTAATAATCATTCTAAAAATATTAAAAAAAACAATGTAAATTTCCAAAAAAAATAAGTAAATAAAAATAATCCAATTCAATTTCCTAAAATTAATGTTGAGTTCGAACTCGCGACTCGCCTTTCGGATTCTATGCAAGTTTGTACCACAAGACTAACCGACGCGACGTTACGTAATAATGATTCTAAAATATAAAAAAACAATGTAAAATTCCCAAAAATAAGTAAATAAAAAGAATCCACTTCAACTTCCTAAAATTACACTTGGGTTTGAACTCGAGACTCGTCTTTCGGATTCTATGCAAGTACCACTACCACAGACTAACCGAGTGTTACGTAATATATAACTATTCTAAAAATATAAAAAAACAATGTTTTACCAAAAATAAGTAAGTAAATAAAAAGTATACAAATCAGTTTCCTAAAATTGGACCTGGGTTCGAACTCGATTCTCACCTTCCCGGATTCTGTCGAAGTACCTCTATACTAACCGAACATTACAATAAGGCAATGAATTTAGGCTATGGGTGCTACAACATAACCTTTTTGATACCTATTTAGTTATAATTTATTTTATGTTCGTACCCGTTTTGTCAATATCCTTACTTTCATATTATCCTTACTTCCTTACTAATATTATAAAAGCGAAAGTGAGTTTGTTTGTTTGTTACCTCTTCACGGGGGCCTTTCAAGTATTACGTAAGCACTATGAGGGGGCGGGGGGGTCTTTGCTTTGCTTATTTTGGATGACATGGGGGGTAGGGGAGTCTAGATGATGATTACGTCATCGGTAGTTATTTACTTTTTTACCGAATGGCAACCCTCACATTGTCTTAGCTTGAAAACAAAACGCATTTTCGGGGATTCCCGCAAATAATGTTTGTAAGATTATAATATTTTTGTCCCTTACTCTATGTTGAATACCGTATCAATAAAATCTAATCTCTATCCTAAATCTATTTTCTTATTTTTAAAATTATAATTATTATAATATTTAAAATAAAACAATACACAAATTGAAAATGTTTACGTAAGCATGGGGGGAGGGGGTAAGTGCTTTGCTTACTTTTGCTGACAAGGGGGGTGGGGGGGTAAATAATTCTAATAAATCTGCTTACGTATTACATGAACGGCCCCACGCGTAAATGGGTAAACCGATTTTAATGAACTTTGGTACAGAAATAGTTGGGACCCTGGAGACGGACATAGGCTATTTTTAAGCCCCGGGCAATAGCTAGTACTTTTTAAAGGAGTCAAAAACAAATACTGTCTGGTTTGTGCCAGAGCCCAAAACAAGGACCCGCAACTAAAGGTCACGCGTGTTACAAAAACTATAACGGATCCTCTAGTGCCATAAAGATAAAGATATATTTATTTTGTAAAACATGAGTGTGTATTAGAGATGATAAAATTTGCAAAGTTGCTACATGTTTTGCCATCCAGGAATGGCGTACAAAATTTTTTGGCTTAAGCCATGCGTTGAAGTTAAAATTAGACATAAAATATATAAAAACAAAAACATAAAAATAAACAAAGAAATAAAACGTAGCTTAAATTTACAAGAAATGTCGCCATGGAAGCTGACATAATTGCTGAAGGTTTTAAAGCATCGGTTGAAATGTATGGTTTAATTTATGCAAGAATGATTGGAGACGGAGACTCAGCTACGTATAATAAAGTGTTGAAAAGCAAAACCCTATGACCACCTTGACTATACTGTTGAAAAAATTTAATGCAGAAATCATATCCTACGAAACTTTTGTAATAAATTGCGAGCTATTGTAAAAGAGACCAAATATCCAGTAAAAGACAGAAAAACACTTACAAATGAGAAAGTAATGAGCATGCGAAAAGTAATAGTTAAATCTCTAAAAAAGACTCTAGATCAATTAGAAAAAGCCAAGGAAGATTTCCTCAATAATTTAAAATCTTGACAAATGATAGGCAACATATAGAAAGAAGCACTGTCTTACAAAGGGACTGCAGTGATTGGATAGAGCTAAGAAAAAATATAATAACAGCATCAAATTTTGGCACGATTTGTAAAAGAAAACTGTCCAGAAGTACTGCACCAACAGTTAAAAATATATTATATAAAAAAAAATATCTCATATTTCATCAATGGCTCATGGCGTGGAAAATGAAAAACAGGCGTTACAACAACTTGATAGGACAAAAAATATAGTTATCGAGCCATGTGGGCTTTTTATTGACGAAACAGACCCATTTATTGGGGCTACACCCGACGGTACAGTTGGAAACGACATTATAGTAGAAATTAAATGTCCAATAACAGCTTATAAAACCGGCCAAGAGCGTGTCAGGCCACGCTCAGTGTAGGGTTCCGTAGTTTCCCGTCCGTCACAATAAGTGGTTCTCTAACACGGTAGGTCATGAAAGCACGGAAAATCTTAACATCGACTTTTAAAAAAATGACGTCATTACGCAACGCCATCTATCGAACCATTTATGAACTGGTTTTTACCTTAACATTTTGATGGTGTTAAAAAAATGAATTTTAGTTTTGTTCTAAATTGCCTTAGCATGTTCTTGATAGAAGTTTTATGTAGTTATAAGATACCGCCAATGCCAAGGAGAGACCAACCGAACAATTCGGTAATACCCGATCCAATGTAATAAGTACCTACAGCGCCATCTCTCGGGGAATTGGGTTACTAATTAATTAATACAAAGACGTAAGCAAGTAGTTTTCGGTGGTAATTTTGGATTGCGAGAACCGATTTCAATAATTATAATACGTTCAGGATAATAAAATATGTAAACGAAGTTAAAAAAAATGGTTGCATATACGATTATACTAACTTAGTACAGAAATTATTTTGTACAACTTTTTGTCTTTTTTGTACAAAAACTGTTGTGTCAATCAAGTTCAAAATAATTTTCATAGAAAGTCCTTATAAAGTTCTACTTTTCAGATTTTTTTCATATTTTCTAAACTTATGGTTCAAAAGTTAGAGGGGGGGGGGACACATTGTTTTTTACTTTTGGAGCGATTATTTCCGAAATTATTGACATTATCAAAAAATGATTTTAGTAAACCCCTATTCATTTTTAAATACCTTTCCAACAATATATCACACGTTAGGGTTGAAATTTTAAAAAAAATCACTTCCCTCTTTACATATAGGGTGGCTACCCTAATAAAACATTTTTTTCCAATTTTTATTTTACCACTTTGTCGGCGTGATTGATATACATATTTGTACCAAATTTTAGCTTTCTAGTGCTAACGGTCACAGAGATTAAGCGAGGACGGACGGACGGACGGACGGACAGACAGACATGGCGAAACTATAAGGGTTCCTAGTTGACTACGGAACCCTAAAAAAGGGATAGATGCTGCAAAATTCAAATTTATAAATACGACAAAAAGAAAAATACTATAAAAAAAAGTAATTGGTATTACCAAGTGCAGGGTCAACTCCATGTTACGGGAAGAAACCAATGCATTTTTGGAATATGGTCTGGTGAAAATTTTCCCAGATTAATAGAATATATTTCAAGAGATGACGAATTTTAGAGAGTAAATATGGAGACAAAAATTATAGATGTTTATTTAAAATGTTTGTTGCCTGAGATTCTGGATTCACGTCAAATTCGCGGTATGCCCATACGAGATATAATATTGCAAGATTGCAAAGAAAATGATAAGCCTTTGCAGGCAGATTCAAGCAAATCAAAGGACCAAATTTCGATTATTCAGCTAGGTCCATGCATCCGAGACAGCTCCAGTTTAAAGAATTTTAGCCAGTTTTTTATTTGATACTTTTACTTTTATTTGTTACTTTTACTATTTACTTTTACTTATATATGTTTTTGGTGTTTCTCAGGTGGGTCAGATTATAATATCAATACCTAGCTGTTGTCTCTTATGGGCAGGTTCCGTGTGAATCTCGGGTCTACTATTTCAGGCAGTAGGTGAGTTAAGTAAAATGATTGTAATTTTTTTTTCATTTTCTGTTCCCAAAATAGGTCATCTTTTTCTATTACTTCTATCTTTAATTTAATATTTTCTCCAGACCATACTGCAAACAAGCATTTCTTTCGTTTTGTAATATGGAGCTGGCCCTGGATTTGATAGTACCAGTTGTGATTTTTGTTTATTTTTAGGCACCCTTCTTTGTCTATTACCCAAAAGTTTACTTTTTTTTTGTGTATAGCCTCATTCAGGCCCAACTTGTACGCAGTGATTGGGCATTTAATTTCAATGATGGTATCTTCACCACAAATACCATCAGGTGTGGCTCCAAAATAAGGCAACTCTGCGTCTATAAACAACCCACAAGGTGCAATTTCAATACTCTCTTGTTTGGACAATTGTAGTATGGCTAATTTTTCGTTTTGCTGACCATGTTTGATTGAGGAAATGTGATCAATATTTTTTTTATATAAAATGTCTTTTACTAAATTGGTGCATCCAGTATTTGGTCTTTTTTTTATGACGCGACCAAAATTGGAGGCTGTCAGCAGCGACCTCCGAAGTTCCATCCACTCACTACTATCTTTTTGAAGAATCGTTTTTTTTTCTATCAAACTTCGTTCTTCGTCAGTTTTTTTTAGCGAAAGAATAAAATTGTCTTTCATATTTTTAAGAACATCTTCCGGCATATCTGGTTTATGACACTGATCTCCATAACTTTCATCTGTTTTTGTGAAAATAATACGTCTTTTTTTCTTCATGTACTTGCTATTTAAGTGTCTCTTTTTCATTCTTCTTTCTTCTAACATCTTAAGTTTCCCTTGTGGACTTTTTGCCAAGATGTGTTTATAGAGTCGAGATATTGATTTATTTGTGTTGAATGACACGGTTGCCGCAGTACATCTCGTAGCATATGATCTCTTCATGGAAAAATTTATTCTTTTTCCTCCAACATATTTTGCTATTATGCTGTGGTAGCGCTCGACAATATTACTGTCCACGTCATGGATGAGACTTCGAGCGTGGCCTGCTATATTTTGAAGCAGTAAACAAATTCGTTGCCATAGGGACCCCAAGAAGAAGTCATTTGAAGTGTTTTCTGGTTCGCCCTGGCCCCAAAGGCATGGTAATGAGCCAGCATAATATCATCAAATAGCCGTTGAATTTCTGGACATTCATCGCCTTTGTTTTTAGCGATAGATTTTTTTATCACATACCTTATACTCATTATTGTTTTTTTGCATAGAAGTTTTCGATGGCTGATTGGGTATCTGGTATCTGATTGTAATTGCTGCAGTTTATTGCAAAAGTTTCTCAGTAAATGATTTCGACATTCAATTTTTTCCACTGTAATACCTTCATGTTGATAAGGCCGTGATTGAAGAATTTTACTATAAGTGCTGGAGTCACCATCAGATATCATACGTCCATAAATTAAGTTGTGGATTTTCACAGACTGTTTAAATCCCTCAACAATTATGTCACTTTCCATGCCAGTCGAAGGACCCGTGTAGTTTTTAAAACATTTGTGTTCTTTTATGGGCACTTTGTGTTTTTCTGCCCGATCACAGGTATAACAGTATTTGTTTCGAACACCATAGTACAAAACTTCCCCGGTTCTCCTTCCAATGATAGTACCAGCACCTGATAAAGCGGAATAATTTGTTCTATATGATCTTTTGGAGTAGCAACCGTCTACAATTACGTCAATAATTGGGATAGCATTCTTACTAACTTTGCCCTCCGCAATAGCAAATTTTCTTTCCTTTTCAGCAGCTTTTTCCATTGTTTCTTGTGCAACCTGTTCCCACTTGTTAGATAGATCATCGTGTATGCTTTGGTATTTTTTATTTGACATTATAGGTAAATTAAGTGCTGAAGAAAGTTCTTCCAAGTTTGAATGTCCACCGCCAATTGATAACATACCTACTACAGCGCAATAATTGACTGGTAAGTAATTTTCGTCATTAGAGTCGCTTTCAATAATAAATTTTAAATTGCACATCCTACACAAAAGAGTGAATTTCGACGATAATCCATTTATGTGTTCTCCCACCAAATCAATATGACTTAAATTACAACCAAAAGGTCCGTGCCCAGAAATCTTCTGAAGATTTTTAAAAAAATGCGTAAGGCTTATAATTCGTCGTCCGATGTGGATTTCTTGTTTTGGAGGGCGACTCGTAGTAATCTAAAAAAAAACAAAGACCAGTTAATCTAAGTAACTAAATAAAACTCGACAACCAATACCTGGCCAAGTACCTACATGATAATCATTCATATTTATCTCAAGTTCATGAAGGTTATCGGTGGATTGGGCTGTCTCAGATAAATTTGACTCTTGATCAATAGTATTTCTTAACACCTCGCCTGATTCTTCAAACCTGTTTGAAAAAAAGTATGACTCACAGTAAAATATAAAAAAGTAGAAATAAGAACGATCAGCAAAAAGTTTCAAACACTTGGGGAAATTGTACACATCTGGTTCTGGGTACTTACCTAGTAACATTTTCAGGGGTGACTATAATATCACTTTCTGATGTAACTGCAACTGGCATATTTTCTAATCTGCCAAAAAATAGAACATTTTAACTTGCCAGAACTTTATTCAGCACTAAACTTACCTATTATAACTTATAATTTGTTATTACAAATAAATAGAAGCGACTATTAATTAAAGAAATTTTCGAAATTAAAGTAATTTTGCACTTTTTTTTGGAAAGAAAAAAAATTAAATCCTCAAGTAACCCAATTTTTGCTATCTCAGCTAAAATGTTTTTGATTCGCACAAGCTCTAGGTAGGTTCTTAATTTTAAGGCAAAATGATGAGAGAGATGGGTAGTGGGTATGTTTGCTATGAATGAGCGAGACAGATAGATATAACTACACACAACAGCCGAAAAATGGAAGTTTGATCAAATTTCTAGGTTTTCTTAAAATGCCCATAATTTTCAAAATGCTTGAGATAGATTTTTTTTCAGATTTTTCTCGTGATGGCTATGATCAATCCTGTCACCCTGTTTCGGCTTGACGTTGAGTTCTGGGTCACCCTGTATATGACGGAGTTATGTCCGAACAAACATAAAAAAAAACAAACAAACATCCGAATTGATAACATCCTCATTTTTCAAGTAAGTACTTATTACACACTTACTGGTGAAAACAAATTTCCGAAGCTTCATCAGCTTCCAAACTGTTCTCCAAACGTCTTTTTTTACTGTAAAGAAAATTAATAATTATTCTAAAAATATAACAATAAAATAAAAAATAACAGTGCAAATTTCACAAAAATAAGTAAATAAAAATAATCCAAATCAATTTCCTAAAATTCAACTTAGGTTCGAACTCGAGACTCGTCTTTCGGATTCTATGCAAGTATTACTAGATACATAATACATAATAATTATTATTCCGAGCGATACATAATAATTATTCTAAAAATATAAAAATAAACAAACAAAAAAACAATGTAAATTTCACAAAAATTAAATAAAAAGAATCCAATTCAATTTCCTAAAATTAAACTTGGGTTTGAACTCGAGTCTCGTCTTTCGGATTCTATGCAAGTACCACTAAAATAACCGAGCGTTACGTAATAATTATTCTGAAAATATAAAATAAATAAAAAAAACAACGAAAATTTCACAAAAATAAGTAAATAAAAAGAATCCAATTTAATTTCCTAAAATTCAAGTTGGGTTCGAACTCGAGTGTCGTCTTTCGGATTCTATGCAAGTACCACTAAACTAACCGAGGGTTACGTAATAATTATTCTGAAAATATAAAAAAATAATAAAAAAACAATGTAAATTTCACAAAAATAAGTAAAAAAAAAGAATCCAAAACAATTTCCGAAAATTCAACATAGTTTCGAACTCGAGACTTGTCTTTCCGAATCCATGCAAGTTCCATAAGACTAACCGAGTCTTTCATAATTTGACAAATTTACGCTATGGGTGGTACAAAATAACTTTAATAAAATGTACCTATTTGGTTATAATTTTATTTATGTTCGTACCCGTTTTGTCAATATTACAATATAAAAATGTACTTACTTTACAACTTCCATGAGATGTTTTTGTTTGTTAGCATAGTAGCGTTTTTTCGCTGGCTTCCGGCATTTTTGTTTATTTCCCATTTTGCAGCACAGCAAATATTTTCACAACTAATTTATATTTAAACTTATATCCTTTACCAATGTTTTTACGTGTCAATCTTTTTAAAACTTAGTGAAGGTGGATTTAGAAATAAAAATAAAATATAATGTGTTTAAGTTATCAAAATATGAAACGGATAGTGGGGCAGAGCGACATGCGACATGCGTCCGTCTAGCAGCGCGTCTATGCGATCACTGTCGGATTGCATACGTAAGAAAGAGAAGCGTGATGACGGGACGTTCGTAACTTTTTACAAACCATAGAATAAATTGATTACTTTAAAATGAGTTGAGTAGTCAAAAATAAAATACAACCAAGTTCTTTATTTAAATGTAATACGTTATTGTTATAAATTTTACCAACGTACGTTGATTCGTAATACAGATATTTTTATTGGAAGATCATTTTAAGAGGTTAGTTTACAATTTTTTTGTATCGAGGAAACTTCTCAAAAACGTGTTTTGAAAGTAACAGGGTTTTCAGAAATATGTTCAAGAATAACATATATTTTTTCCGCCGTCACAAACTGTATAACTTTGGCAAAAAACAGTTTCAAAACAAGCCTTTTTGGCTCTTGTCAGCGTCTTAAACTCACATAGACAAACAGCTAGACCCGAAACAGCTACCTGTAGTTCATACATATATTTGTCCTGTACGGGGGTCAAATTCTATCTGTGTTCTGTAACTTTTTTTGTGCTTCACTACAGTCGGGTTAAATCTCAGTAATAAACTTATTAGTACACAAAATATGTTTCCATTTAATCAGGCATAAAAACATCATGTATGTACAAGCATTTGACATAAATACTCAAACAACAAAAAAATTAATATGCCTAGCTTTTTGTAAAGCTATGTTTGGTTTAGTTTCAGTCTAACCGGATGCAGCAGAGTACCAGTATTTAACATGGAGCGACTGTCTATCTTACCTTCACAACCCAGTATTTGGGTACGATACTCTTTGGTAAGACTGGCTGCCAGAATTAAGGACCACTCTTAAAGACTGTCAAAGAATATAGCAATAATAGTCGGAAACGTGCGTTCAGAGGCACGAAGGAAATTCGATATGAGATGATAGGCACTCACCCATCCACGGGCCAACCTAAGTAAGCGCGACAACCAACCACAAGATCGACCCGAGCGGCAGTTATTATCTAACCACGTACTCCTTTTGTACTCAAATATCTTAAAAGCCGCTCTAACTTATTACTCCTACCCAATAAACCTCAAAGAAACGATTATTATGAAAAGATTATAGCTTCACTAAATCCCCAACTATCTACTACCCGAAGACTGAGTAAATTGCAAGATAAGCTCCCTTCAATAAATGCTACCCTGGTAATTTCAGAAAGTTAGTCTAGATGTTTGTTTATCTTAACTAGATTACCCAGCGTCAACACGAAACGACTTGGTGAACTAACATCAGGACAATATATTGAATAGCTAGACAAATGTTTATTTTAGGTATTTGTGGATCAAAGTAAGACAGTGAGTCTACAGTTTTAAAGGTCAAAGGGGCAGCTGTTGGGTCACAGGCTTAATGAAAAATCTTCTTGACTATTTATCTATTCTTACAAGAATACAAGATTGTATTTTTGTTCGCTTTATTTTTCTTCCATAATGTAGTTGGCCTTTTGGTAGACCCTGTATAAAATCAAAATCAAAATATTTTTATTTCACATGTGCCGGCTACATGGGCATTTACAAAACGTCGAGAAAAGGTGCACAGCTCGGGTTGGTCTTGTCTTGTTGGTTTTGTCTACTGCGTGTACATAAATTTATATAAATGGCAGTTTTGGGCAAAACGACAACGATACCTCATTGGCATAGAAACAATACGCTCTTTAGTTATCATCAGTTCCTAGTAAACTGAACTAACTTTAACAGGAGCCATATCTTTTACGATCTATTTGCAGCAAAGAAAATTACTGGTAGGTACACAACAAGCAAAACCATTGTGCAGATTTTGCAATACCGATAACATTGTGCAATACACAAGTTTGCACGAACTTCGTGCAGTTTTTGTTGAGCATGGACGCTGATTAAGAAGTTTCAAACTAATTTTGCACAATGTGCAAAATGTAACAGATTTTAGTTAGTGTCTGTTTGTGTTTTGTATTGCAAAACAATTTGAAACTTGCTGTATATTGATATTAGAGAATAGTATTTGAAGTTCAACTGTCACACACTCGAATTCTGAAAACGTTGAACCGTAGGAATATAACTATATAAGTGTAAAAATAATTGCTTTGAGCAACCGAATGAGCCGCTTAAAATGCTCATTTTACAGCCTATATAAATAAACCAATATCCAACCGCCAAGAGTGTGCGGTTTTATTAAACCCGCAAAATCAACCAGTACCAGGCAAGCATCAATGAGTAAGTAGTCACAATTTCAGCACTTGTACATGCTAATACCAAATAAAGCACAATATCGTTCATATCGCACATGATGTAGCAACTATCGCTAAGCCTGTACTTAGCAGATTGCTAGCACAACGCTGAATGCGCTAGATTTTAGAATTAGCATAATACCCCAATTTTGCTGTAGTATGCGATAGCTGGCTAATTAGGGCCGTGCAGCGAATAGGAAAGCGATTTAATAGCTTAGTTCCGATGTTCTGTCGAGAATTTTAATCAATTATGTGCCTCAATGTGTTCACGAATGTTTGGCAAGCGGGCTGAATTGAATCCAGCTTCGAATATCTGTGACTGGGATCCAATTATTTTCCAGAATATGTATACATATTAGTATAGAAAACAAAATGCTTAAATGTTTTGAATAATTATACTAGCTGTGCCCAGCGGTTTCCTTCTCAATTAGAGGTTGAAAAATAAATGTTGGCCTATTCCCACACCTTCTCGATATGCATAAAAAGTTTTAATACAAACGGTCCAGCCGTTTCAGAGTTTAGTAACAAATAGACACAAGAATTTTAAATATTTGATATAATCATGTACTCCTCTCTCACATGCTCTCCTAATCACAGCATCTTCAAGAAATCTAATTTTGTGTGAAGGATGTATTGAAAAGATCCAAGAAGTTATTCATAAAGAAGTTCTCATTTCAAAATGTTTTGAAACTATTTCCCTCAGCTTAGTTAGAAAATAGCAAATTGAAAATAAACAACAGAATTGTTTTCATAAGACTTGGCATTGGAATTGCGGATCCACAGATAATAATAGCTTTAAATGTATTGAAGCAAAATCGTATATTTATTTAGTATCTCGATTAATCTGAGACGGATTGATTTCTCTGATGTTAAGTTAACAAAGATCTAGAACCGGAATGGTAAGACAATATTGCTAAATCGGCAGAAATAGATATTCCAATTGGGACATCATCAACAGAAAATTAATAGACTGTATATCTACCTAATTCTTAGAAAGGTATTGGTATAAGGTGAGAGATATTGAACTAGCTGATAGCCGCGTCTTTGTATTTAGTTTCCCGTATAGCCGTTCTATTCTTATGTCTGTCATGACAGCTGTCAAACAGTTGTGGAATATATAAATAATGCTATTAAGCGTAATAGGTAATGACGTATAACCTGTGTCCTTCTCCAAGTTGAAAATTATCTCATTACCAAATTTAATTTCAATCCAATTACCCATTTAGTCGTGAAAGGTAACAAACATACACATATAAACAGATTTATTTTCATATCTATTAGTGTATGGATAGACGGTACTATCAGGCTCACTGGCAATGGAGGAGTTAGTACATCGTGGGTTTGACCCCACACAGCCACATCACATTGTGTAGTAGTTCATCAAAACTACTCATTATTTAAATAATGGTCGGTACTAAAAGCGCCAAGCTTGCGTTCCAGTTCTAAGCCAACACAAATGTTACTTTAGGAAAAAAACCAAAACATTTTTATAAAAAAAACTTTTATGCAAATAAACCAACTTCCAAAAAAAAACTAAAAAGACGGCAAATTAGTTTACTTTCGGAAGTGAATTAAATTCATCGGTTTTTTTTGCCGCCGACTTCAAGAAATATAGTTAATTTCCGTCTTTTTAGTGTTATTTGGAAGTCTTTTTTTTATTTATTACTTTTAACTGTGGCTTGATGATATCTCACACAAATTCTTATCGAGTTTCCATTTCCATTGCTACTAAAAGGTATAAGCACATCATCTACATACAGCAGAAGAAGAAATATGTATAATAGAAGTATAACTCATAAACTACCAAAGCAATATAGATGAAAATGAAAGGATATAAAGGATCCTTTTCGACAATAAAAGGATTTTTGAAAATTAGACGCTACAACAAAAAGGGATGGTGATGGATCTGAAAACTGATGGACGGAGAGCGAGAGGAAGGCCAAAGAAAAGATGGATGGATCGTGTAAGGAATGATATGAAGTAGAAAGGATTCAATGATGCCTTGAAGTCTGATAGGGTAGAATGGAAGAAGAAAACGTGTTGCGCCGACCCGAAATAGAATGGCAGGGCAGGAAAAAGATGATGATCGAATTGAGAACATCCTTTTTTTAAGTCCGTTACTAAAGAAAAGAGAATTTGAAAAACAAATAAATTAGTCCAGATCTCCTAACAGAAATATGCAATTATTTCAAATCACAAAAGTGTGTGAAATAGATGTACGTAACTAATATGACTAGATAATATATTCCTTGTGGACCAGAAAATAATGGGCACAAAACCAAAGACTTCTATTTTTGACACATGAATAAGAGAATGCAGTACAATTCCTAGCAATTTATTTAGTTTCGTCAATCTGGTTTTCAGAACTTTTAACTAACCGCTGACATGACAGACTACAACACAAAAAGCCTTGTGCAAGTCGGACTCGTGCAGCGAGGAGGGTTCTGTACAAAATATACATGTCAATTTTATACACATATTCTATAAGTGGAAACTTGTAATTGGCCTTCTTCTTCATATTGTATCTGACTATTAAACTGTATTAGCTGTAAGTTTTCTTAAAATTAATAAAATAAAATAAACTTACGTACGTATATATTTCGAGAATCCTTACTAATATTATAAAAGCGAAAGTGAGTTTTGTTAGTTTGTTTGTTTGTAACGTCTTCACGCCTTAACGGCTAAACCAATTTTGAATTTTGGTACAGAGATAGTCGAGACCTTGGAGACGAAGGCTATTTTTAACTTAGTTTTGCTATTACAATAAATAAGGCGCAAGGGCAAAAACTACAGGTAGCAGGTCACCTGCCAATCAGGAAAGGGGAATTGTGCTACCCCGAATTTAACGCGAGCAAAGCCGCGGGCAAAAGGTAGTATAAAATATATGACCGTTTATGTCACAAGGTTGACTTTGTCAGATCTCCAAGGGACATAAAGGGCAAAAGAAGGAACATGGGTGGGTTTTAGACAGTATAGGTCTGACACTCCCCCTCCGCCCGACCAGAGCGGGGCAAGTTATTTGATGATTTCAAATCCACAAAAATAAAAGGGTCTTGACAGACAGACATACATACAGACGGTTAACTAAGTGATCCTAAAAGGGTTCCGTTATTTTTCTTTTGAGTTACGGAACCCTACGTAAAAACAACTACGTCAACGTAACCCTTTTTTATTACAATAAAATTCGAACGCCAGTTGTATTTTGTTTCAGTTAAATTTTGCAGGATATTTGTTTTTTTTTATCCGAA
Organism: Ochropleura plecta; assembly: GCA_905475445.1. Classification (NCBI taxonomy): domain Eukaryota; kingdom Metazoa; phylum Arthropoda; class Insecta; order Lepidoptera; family Noctuidae; genus Ochropleura; species Ochropleura plecta. Next base: position 19,605,452 of record FR997734.1, read on the forward strand.
ATTAAAAAAGGATAATATTTTTGTGTTCACCAAAAATACACCAAAAATACACATCGCCAGTAACGACTTGCATTAATAGAAAATGGATAAAGATATAACACCTTTTTATTGTAGTGCGCTGATGCTCGTTATGACATATTTTAATTAACATATTTTGGTGCACATTCAGTATATTTGGTGGAACATAAGCAAAATTAGGTAAACGAAATGGGAATAAATTGAAGTACTTTTAAATACCATCCATTAAAAAAGAACTGACTTACACTGGTTGATTTAGGGTATAAAATTTGCATAATATTTAAACAGGTGATATTACTGTTCCGACGAAGCTCGTGGCTAAATAATAGCTTCCACTCAGGTCGATCTTTAGGTTAAGCCGCGCTTGCCTAGGTTGGTCTGTGGATGGGTGATCACCCGTTACATACAGAGTTAGCACCACGTAAAGCACGTTACGCTGTTGGTCCCATGTCATTTGTAGATCTTTGACAGTCGTTACAGCTAGTCAGTGTCCCGAAAGTCTGACAACCAGTCTTACCAAGAGGTATCGTATTACCCGTACTAACTGGGTTATGGAGGTCAGATAGGCAGTCGCTCCATGTAAAATACTGGTATTTAGCTGCATCCGGTAAGACTGGAAACCAACCCCAACATAGTTGGGAAAATGCTTTTTTTTGGAGTGGGAAATCATCAATTAAATTCCCCCGCTCTGGGCGGAGCGGGGGGGAGTGTCAGACTTTTGTACTGTGTGATGTTCCTTCTATTGCCCTTTACGTACCGGGGCTGCGGTTTTTCTTTCGAACAACCCGCAACCCCGGCAGGCGGAGGCCCTGGCAGGCCCTCATTTGCTGACATCTCTTTGAGGCGCGCGTGGAGCACTAACGAACGCGCCGTCGACACGGTGGGAAAAGGCTAGGTAAATGATTATTGTTCCAACGAAAGCAATTGTGTCCAATAATGCCTGGTCGGGTGAGTGGGTTATACTCCTATTTTTATACATCCAAACTTTTGGATGATGACTTTTGATGATCCAGATTGTATGTATGTTTGTCCCTCAACCACGCTAGAATGGCTAAACAGGTCTGGATAAAAGTAATAGAGATAAGTTTTAGTTTTTCGATAAACTAAAATCCCATCAAAAACAATACTTGTCAAAAAAACCAAGTCTCGCAACTCAGTTGTTCTGCGGTAAAAAGTTGTGAGATCCATGTAATATAATATATATCGAGACTTGGCCATCGCACTAAATAATTGAATTTACATGTGTTTTCAGGCGATTGAATTTACACGTGTTTTCAGGCGATGGCCAAGTCTCAATATATTTATATAAAACATTAAAGAATTTTAATATTGATATGCGTCACTATAAGATGCTGTTAATTATTACGTAACAACTTAATGCTTCGAGTACGGAGATTCCAGACCCAATTGATTTTCAATTGTAATGGACCACGATCGTGGTCTTAGAGACTGGACGTATTAAGACAGAAAGTCGCTTAAGTAGAGACTGAATAAATTAATAACCGACTTGGTATTACATGGATCTCACAACTTTTTACCGCAGAACAACTGAGTTGCGAGACTTGGTTTTTTTGACAAGTATTGTTTTTGATGGGATCTCATTTCTTTTTGTATTTTGTTGACAGTTCTACTCAGTTTTTCTAAGAGCCCACTCCCTGTCTCTATGCGTTTTTCTAGGAGGCTTTGATGTTACAATTTTTGACAAATCTGGACGGTAAATGCTTCTTAGTCTGTTGTATTCACAAATTGAGGATTCCTGCGCTTTAACACTTCCAAAGTCGACATTAATTAGATGTAAACCGCCCAGACTTGTCGCACGCAATAATAATAAATGCCGTAAAACATCGTTACGAATAAAGCCAATATTGAAAAATTTAACTGAAGACTTGGCTGTATGGGCTTAATTTTCTTTGCGGTCTTTTTTAGTCTAGATTTTTTAGTTTTTCCTTGATTCATACACCAAACACTACTTATATTCCAAATTTGAAGCTTCTAGGTCTGCTAGAAGTGCTTTAGAATTTTGATGATCGGTGAGTCAGTGAGTGACAAAATTAAGAAATTTGACCCGTTATAATTCTTAAAACACTGGTTCAAATTGAATGAAATTTGAAATATACCGTGTCTTTACAATGCCTGCATGGTTACTGAAAATTTCAGTCTTCTAGTTTTATCCACAACGAAGTTACAGGGGGTCGAAAATGGTCTGAATTGCTTCGAGAAAAGGATGGTACGGCCGTGACGCTTTTTGCTCGACTTGGTGGGGGCACTCCCGTGCCCCCAGATATAGTCTTAAAAGTGTTTTATGCATCTTTTAATAATGAGTATTTCCAAGTAACTATATATATTTGAGTTTACGTTTTATTGTAAGCTTTATGATAGACACGATATTGAAGCATCTGTGTCTATTAGCGTGGTTTAGGACTGTTTGGCTATAAAAATATTAATAAAAGGACTCATCCAGACTATAATAATTTATTTCTGTGCTTTTTATCCAGATCCGCACATTGGCTACTTTTTACCCGACTGCCGAAAAGAGGAGGGTAATATTTATTGGCAGGGGCACTGCCGCGCCTCCCGATTTATCCCAGTACTAGCTTCCGACTGCGACTTCGTCCGCATGGCAGAGTTACTTTGGGCTAACGCTATCTTTTACCCACGTGATGATCGAAAAAAAATATCTTTCTCTCCCCTATTATTCCTTCTTTCTCCCCCCTTTCTCACTGTTTTTTAAGCCCATGTCCGTCTCCAGGGTCTCAACTATCTCTGTACCAAAACTCATCAAAATCGGTTTGGCCATTTAGGCGTGAAGACGCAACAAACAAACAAACTAAGGAAGGAAGTAAGGATTGCGATCACATGGGACAATTGCCGAACTCCACACATTTACCCACATCCAGACTCAATTGCTGCCACTCCTGACAGAAATATCTGACGGCAAACTCCAATAACATTTGGCCCTACCCTGAGTTTTCATGCAAGAAATCTTAATTTTTCCCTTTTCTCACAAATACACTTTATTTCTCAGAAAAGTTACCACGGCAATTTCCCCTCTGCAAATACAAAGTAGTTGTGAAGAAAAACATAATTAAAACAAAACGCTTCGAGTTCCCAACAACTATTACCAGGAGCGCATAGCAAGCAAACAATGAATATAAATCTAATTTATGAGATACAAGGAAACAGAGTTTGCATCAAAATGGACTCGTAAAATTTCCTTTGCTAATATTTTTATGCTGATGAATCTGTTTTGTGTCCTTATGAGAATTTCAGCCAATTTATGTACAACTAGCTGGGATGCTGGAATCGTAATGTCTCTGGAGCGGAATAAGATTTTATTGCTCAGGAAATTCAGGAGTGGAGTATACCTTTCTCCTTATGGGTTAGTTGGCGAGTATAGTATGACCGTTGCCTAACCACACCCACATAACACAGCAGCTTTTAGAGGCAGTTTTCGCTATGCGGCCTCCAAGGTGTGGAATAACCTGCCACCACCGATTAGGTTGATAAACAATTATTTCACATTTAAAAATCGTTTGCGGCAGTATCTAGTGGAAGCGCAACGTAAACTGGATATGGTCGCACTAAATGCCTCAATTATTTAATTTATTACCTACCTACCTACATTTATTTCATGTCGTGGACGCCGTCCAAAAATGAATATTTACCCGATGTTTAACTTTAACTCATTTATTGAATTTTTATATTACAATCAATTATGTGGTTTATCTCCTTTTTTTGTCACATTACCCACTCTCATTTACATACATATTATACACTTAAAACTGTTTTACGTCCGTCACATCACTATATCAGGTCCAGTTGAAAACCAGCGTCGGGCACTAGCTGCTCGGCATTTTGCTGAACTGGGCCTATTTGGCGCAGCCGTGAGACACACAATAATATACATTATTTTTATTTGTGTTTAGAATTAAGTTTTATATTTTTATTACTGTGCGCATTAATGGCTTTTACCAAATAAACTTGTTTTCTTTCTTTATTTCTTTCTAACCACCTCATTAGGTAAAAAGTATATTTGTTACGATACTTTTTTTGACATTTTATTTATAAACTTAGGAGCATAAAAACTGTTATTTCAATATATGACATATGAACAATATTACACATGTATGACCTATGTATTCTAGGCTAGCTAACTCCTAATACCTACAAAATACTAGGGCAACACAAATTGTGCAACATTTTTAATCGTTCAGGGTAAGGTTACGTTATTAAAGATCGCACAATGAAATAGAACTTTTATAATTAAAAGCCAATTATATTTATTTATTTATTGATGAGCGGTGAGCAATGGGTAATTGACCATCCGTCCGTCTATTGACGACAGGCCGTGTCGACGGCGCGTTAGTGTTCACCGCTCGCCTCAAAGAGATGTCAGCACAGCAGAGGGGCCTGCCAGGGCCACCGCAGCAAAGAGATACCGCGGCCCCGGAACATAAAGGGCAATAGAAGGAACATGGGTGGGTTTTAGTCACAGTAAAAGTCTCACACTCCCTTCCGCTCCGCCACGAACGGGAGAAGTTATTTGATGATTTCCCGTCGGAATAAACTTAAATATCCCAGTACTTAAAATAATGAAATTTCTCTCTCATTACAATCTATCGTGTACTTAAACGCTTAAACGACGTACAAACCTGGCAGTGTAGACCTAGCCCATGTAACTACCCACACAAGCACCTTACTTACTTCTAAAGCAAGTAAATGATAATGATTTATAATAACAAAAAGACACACTCCATGTTACGTAGGAGATTACCCTCGATGACTACACACCGTAATTCCACTCTCACAGCATAATTTATGAATATTTTATTCCGTAATGTTCTTTGTTAAAAGGCAAGAAGGTACTTGATAACTTTTCTTAAGTCTCACATAAATTATGAACGAAGGTTAAGCACAGGGATAAGTGGCTCTACTCTACCAGGGTAGCAGAAATTCTGTGATGAAATTTTCATTTTAACGTTGAAAGCACTGGCAACACCTCCGTAATCTTTTAAGGTAAATGTGATACGATATGAGGTTGCTTAATTGCTGGAAGCTAAAAATAAAGCTTTTATGTCTAAGTACTGAAGACTTAATTTTGAAAGAGAGAGTAGATTTTTAGGTAAACTGTACCACTGAAATGGTACTTACTGTTTAAGAGTTTAAAATGACTTCTTTAACAGAATCATTTTATGAGAATACATTTAAAAAATTAAAATGGTCACAGCCGCAGCTAATTTTGTGAATTATCACTTTGTAAACATTTTACGAATGATAACGTAATTCATATTATTAACCTATCCTTACTAATATTATAAAAACGAAAGTGAGTTTGTTTGTTTGTTACGTCTTAACGCCTAAACAGCTAAACCGATTTTGATGAATTTTGGTACAGAGATATTTGAGACCCTGGAGACGGACTAGGCTATTTTTTTTAAAGTGAGAAATGAGGGAGAAAGAGGGAAGAAAAGGGAAAACTTAGCTTTGCTATTACAATATAATAAGGCGCAAGTGCAAAAACTACAGGTAGCAGGTAACAAACTTGCGACACAAACAGCCATATCCTTTGACTGCGTAGACTTAGAGGGTTGTTTTTTTTTAACAAATAAGAGTACACATTTAAGTAATTTCAATTCGATATCTCCGCGCGTATAGGTTTTTTTTGTTTTTAGGTTGGGTTCAGTTCATCTCCTTGAGTTGTTATACTGCTTAACTGGACTTTCCTGTGATGACCTCAATAAATTAAGGCCCCCAGCCAGGGCTACAAAGACTACTATATACTAAATGACCGCTCGCTAAGGGCACCCCCTGTGGGGAACCGACCTCGGCTTAGGGTGTCATTGACGGAGGGCAACAAGGGTGGCTGGGTCGATTATTTAGGGACTTTTAGATTTACTGCTCAGCATCGCGGGCTGGCTTGTAGACCAAGGGACGGTTTCATTACTGGGGGTGACGCGACGGGGCCTCGGCGGCGAGGTTGGAAAACGGATCGCGGTCCGCGCGTATATGAGATTACTATTATATACTAATACTGATACTATAAGGAATCCATTGCTGTTCCTTTGGAGGCACGGAACCCTAAAAAGAACATGGCCGAAAAACAAGGGATAAAAAAAATGCATTTTGAAAAAACAAAAGCCAATAAAACCATCTTGACTAAAGCCCCGTTCGGATTTTAGTATTTTGACATAAGTTCTATGAGACTTATGTCAAAATCCTACTATCCGTAAGCAAAACGACTCGTTTTTGTTTATTGGAACGGGGCTTAACTAGTTTCGTCCTAAAATGAACAAAAAGCAATCGGCTTTGTGCCAAAAATAGACCTAGAGAGAATGTCAAAAATAAACTTGGGTCATTTTAAGCGACAACATGAAAAAAGGGGTCTTATTTTCTGCTCAGTGGTCAGCCTTTGATCTTGGGCTCGTAAAATAAATAAATCATGTTCGCTGACAAAGTGACAGACTTTTGTCCTACTTTTTTGTATTAAGAGCGTGTGTGGAGCTGCCAAATATGCTAATAATTGGTGTAGATTCAAAAATATTACACAAAAAGTTACAAAGTCAAAGTTAACGTGTTTATTAGTTAGCTTTTTCTTCTTTTCGGTCTTATGGTAACTTATAAAACTACCCATTACGAGGTTGAGGTTTATACTATAAAACATCATCATCATCATCTGCCTAGCCTTTTCCCATGTTGGGGTCGGCTTCCAGTCTAACCGGATGCAGCTGAATATCAGTATTTTACATGGAGCCACTGCCTATCTGACCTCCACAACCCAGGTAATACGATACCCCTTGGTAAGACTGGTTGTCAGACTTTCGGAACACTGACTACCTGTAACGACTGTCAACGATCTACAAATGACAGCCGGGACCAACGGCTTAATGTGCTTTCCGAGGCACAGAGGAAACTCGGTATGTAACGGGTGGTCACCCATCCACAGACCAACCTAGGCAAGCGCGGCTTAACCTAAAATCGACCCGAGCGGCTACTATTTATTTAGCCACGAGCTATAAAACATAACACATAGTAAATATGAATGATATAGAGAGTTGAGAAAACTACAAACACATTACAAATTTGTTAACATGTCTAGAAAACTGGCCAAGAGTGAGTCAGACTCGCTCACTGAGGGTTCCCAACAAACTTGCGTAGACTTAGAGGGTTAATTGCACAGACAGTGCACAGCACAAAAGGACTATAGATTTAAAAATATGGTTTTACTAGCTTTTCGCCGCGGCTTCGCTCGCGCTAAATTCGGTAGCGCCTTATTGATTTGTAATAGCAACGCTAAGTTTTCCCGTTTCTTCCCTTTTTCTCCCTCATATCCCACTCTTTTTTAATAAAAAAAATAGCCTATGTCCGTCTCCAAGGTCCCAACTATCTCTATACCAAAATTCATCAAAATCGGTTTAGCCATTAAAGCGTGAAGAGGTAACAAACAAACAAACTGACTTTCGCTTTTGTAATATTAGTAAGGATTTCAGTATAATACCTCCACGCGTTTCCGAGACACACAGACGGACAACAAAGTGATCCAATAAGGGTACCGTTTTTTTCATTTTGAGTTATGGAACGCTAAAAATTACCCATTAAGACATACTATATCGCGCCCGGCCCTGGTTCAGTCCATGGTCCGGAGCGAGAGGGAATGGGAAGCGGTCACCTCGTTTTGCGAAGCAGTCATGCTAGCAAAGGCCGGTCGTTTGAGGGAGAGAACCTCAAACCAACCCTGCCGCCGCGGGAGTCGCACCGGGCGCCGGGCGCCGTGAGACGACTCCCGGCCACCGTAGATGCACACCTGTGGACGGTGAGCAATGGGTACCTCACCGTCCGTCCGTCTATTGACGACAGGCTGTGTCGACGGCGCGTCAGTGTTCCACGCGCGCCTCAAAGAGATGTCAGCAAAGCAGAGGGGCCTGCCAGGGCCACCGCCTGCCGGGGTTGCGGGTTGTTCGAAAGAGATACAGCGGAGAGGATTTTAGTCAGTAAAAGTCTGACACTCATCCCCGGTCCGCCCAGAGTGGGGAAAGTTATTTGATGATTTCCCACCCCAAAAAAACGTACTATTTGACATAACACACAGTAAATATTAATGATATATAGGGTTGAAAACCACTAACGCATTACTAATCTGTTAATCCTTACTTCCTTACTAATATTATAAAAGCGAAAGTGAGTTTGTTTGTTTGTTTGTTTGTTTGTTTGTTTGTTTGTTACCTCTTCACGCTTTAATGGCTAAACCGATTTTGATGAATTTTGGTACAGAGATAGTTGGGAACCAGGAGACGGACATAGGCTAATTTTTATTTGAAAAAAGTGGGATGTGAGGGAGAAAGAGGGAAGAAAAGGGAAAACTTAGCGTTGCTATTACAAATCAATAAGGCGCAAGAGGAACTGTGTTACCCCGAATTTAACGCGGGCGAAGCCGCGGGCGAAAGCTAGTGTGTCTATAAAAATCACGTGGCACTATTATATGTTCGTACACGCCAATCTCTTAAACCACTCAGCCGATTTCACTACTGTTTATTGCATTGTATTTCGGGTTCCACGCTACAAGCGCGTATTTATTGTCAAATATCAAAAGTCATTAAATAAATTAGGCTGTTAATCAGCACTTTTTAAACGTCAAATTACAAGAGGCAGTCCCACAATGTAGTCTTTTAGCTGGGAAGATGAAGTGGCGACACAAACTCTTCAGCAACACATCTGTCAGGTTAGAAGAACCAGATTTCAAGCAATTTCTTTACATTTACACCAATAATGTATATATAATATACTCAGGCAAAAATAAAGTCTAAAATCTAACGGGTGTTCCCGTTACACGTGCAGTAAAGAAGTCACAGATAATAAACTAGGACCATAGCACAAAATAAATAAGTAAGTGTATCGTTAAGATCCTTGATAATCACATTTCCTACTATCCTTACTAATTGTATTATAAAAGCGAAAGTGAGTTAGTTTGTTTGTTATGTCTTCACGCTTTAATGGCTAAACTGATTTTGATAAATTTTGGTACAGAGATAGTTGAGACCCTGGAGACGGACATAGGCTATATATTTTTTTAAAAAAGTTGCAAATGAGGGAGAAAGAGGAAAGAATATAGAAAACTTAGCTTTGCTATTACAATCAATAAGGCGCAAGGGCAAAAACTAAAAGTACCTGCAAATCAGGAAAGGGGAACTGTGTTACCCCTAATTTAAAACGCGAGCGAAGCCGCGGGCGAAAGCTAGTAATATTATAAATGCATTTTTTTGTGAGGATGGATGGATGTATGAATGTTTGTTACTCTTTCACTTCAAAACGGCTGCACGGATCTTGATTAAATTTAGCACAGAGGTAGATTATACTCTAGAATAGCACATAGAATACTTTCTTTATCGATATGACGCGGACGATAGTTAACAAATAAAAATCAGCAACAACTACAGTCATCAGAATTGTTCACTTTCACCTCGTAAAGTGGTAGAATACCAAGTGGAAATAACGAGAACAACTATTTACGGCGTGATAATGGCTTCCAGACTGTTTTCGGCTTCACAAATTGTTTACTGTGAAAAACTTTCTGTAATTAACGATTCATTTAGAACTAACTACGCGAATTGTGGTCTACTAGTGAAAGCCAACTGCTTTTAAAATGTGTTTTAGCCGTTGTTTCGGTTGCCCTGGAGTTTTCCCAGAAGAGGTTTCCATGAATTCGTAATGATTTGTATCATGCTATTATTAGCTCCACTAGAAACTAACTATGTAAACAATCTTACAAGTTAAATTTAACCCACTTCCCGATGTCTAGTAGAACTAAAATTTTGCGTACATTTATAGTTTGGAAGACAAAATATAAAATTAAATAACCTAGAACACGTCATTCAAATCTTTGAAATTATATAAAAAAGTAGGTATAAAATGTCTATGTCCTTGCGTACACAAAAAATGCTGCCACAAAATAAAACACATTAAAATTATAACAACATATATTTTATTTATGCCAATCAAATTGAAACTATCTATGAAACAGGGTTACCAACAAGAGAAATAATAATAATTTTGCATTTTTTGTAAAAAATTGTGTTTTCGTACCACTTGCTCAAAAAAGTGACATTCTATGCCACAAAAAGCAAACATAACAATAGTCATTATTAATCTGTTAAAAACAGGGAAAGAAAATTGTACTGAATTTCATTCATCCTCTAGGGGGAGAATGTGATTTAAATTTGGAATACTTACCGTTTATACTGAACTACATCAGCTGTGTTTACACCATTGAGTTTGTATTATATAGCATTAAGCATCTTTTTGAAAAAGGAATACGCATTTATTATGCAGTTATGATTATTAAATAAAATTACGAAAACCGACGAGGCCGTTTGAGCTTGATGCCTTTGCTTTTCCGACAAAAAAATATAAGTCTAGGTATTTGCCTCGTTTTTGTTTTCTTCAATTACATAAACGCCAGGTTTATTTTAATTTATTTTTATAAATAAGTTTATGTTCTAAAAATACGTTACGATGTTAAATCAAAGCGACAGTGACAGTGAATTGTCGGATTCCATCAGTGCAAATGCTGCCGCAAGTATACTCATCAACAATAAATGTACCAAACAAAAATGTAACTCTCTCTATCAATAATTGGACCAATGTTTCGAATGTTAACTTTTACTTTTAATTGTCATTATTTTTAATAAATGCTTATCTCATATTATTATTGTGTTAATTTTTTCGCAAATGGTACGAAAAGTAGAGTATTTTCCTCGGTGATAAAGCTGTCTTAGTCTCAGGACTCGTCATAAATCCCTCGCTTCGCTCGTGATTTAAGTTTTTAACACCCTCGCTACGCTCGTGAGTAAACCTCGGGTCCTTCGTAACACTCGCGATTTAAATCGTCACCCGCGACAGAAGACACTGCTTTATCCCCTTGGTTAATAATCTACTATTATTTTTTATAAATTTTAATACTCATTATACTGGGAACACAGCAAATTTTCAACATGAATTCTGTGCAACATGCTTACTGCTCAATCAGCGTTAATATTTTTGGTAGCATTTAAGATTTATTAATCTCTGGAGAAGTTCGTGGTGCAATAATAACAGCCGCTTGGCTCGTTCTTAAGGTTAAGCCGGGCTTGGCTAAGTGTAACTGTGGATAAGTGACCACTCGTTATAAACCGGATTTCCTCCGTGGCTTGGAAAGCACGTTAAGCTTCCGAATGTCATTTATAGATCTTTGACAGTTGTTACAGATTGTCAGTGTCCTGAAAGTCTGACAATTAGTCTTACTAAGGGTTATCGTACTACCCTGTACTAAATGTCCTGTAGAGTTTAGATAGGCAGTCGCTCCATGTAAAATACTGGTCTTAGCTGCAACCGGTAAGACTGGAAGCCGATCCTGATATTAGGAGTTGGAGTTTCTTGCCCATTCTTCTCAATAGAGATCAACGCTTTGGAATGGACAACTACAGTACTTTCTTGTGTCTTGTGACCGGGACTGTAGCTTCAACATTTTCTTTCTTAACATTCAAAAGTGCCTGTAATGTTCTAATTGAAATAAATGTTATTTCGTTTTTTTTAGGAAAAGGTTAAGTAGATGATGGCCTAGGTCTTGTGATTTGAAAGAAAATCTGAATTAAATCAGATACCTATATTTATTAGTAGAAAATGCCAGCATATTTGTACACTCGATTTTATTTCAGATGTTTTTTTGTGACAGGAAATTACAAAAGAGAAACACGGCAAATCGAGAAAACATACTTATTTATATGTATTTTTAGACTTGGTAGTTTTCGTATTTATTTCCCTTGTCAGATTTCAAGTGTGATGACAAAAAATACTTTAGTAAATTGTTGATATATCTTGTACCACCCACATAAAATAATGTAACATATCCTAACCTAAATCGAAAAAATAGCGTTATGTAACGGATGACTATGCTTAAGAATGTGGCAGTAAAGATTTGTTTCATAACCTTCAAATAAGATCTAGTTCACTTTTCTCACAGATAATTATTTTATAGACTATCAGAAGTTGTCATCATAAATATTATAATGTCATTATAACATCTATAAAAAATAAATAGTTCGCTATGTTTTCCGCCATTTTGGATTTAGAATATGATGTCCTTTTTATGTCAACCAAACTAAACATTAATCGCCGCGTGACGACTCTCGACCACCGTAGATATATAGGGTCTGTAGACAGTGAGCAATGGGTAGCTTACCGCCCGTCCGTCTAGTCGACAGGCTGTATCGACGGCGCGTTCGTGTTCCACGCGCGCCTTATAGAGATGTCAGCAAAACAAAGAGGCTTGCCAGAGTCACCGCCTGCCGGTGTAGCGGGTTGTACGAAAGAAATACAGTGGAGGGGATTTTAGTCAGTAAAAGTTTAACACTCCTCCCAGCTCCCAGAGCGAATTATTTGAAAAAAAAATTAAAAGCAAAAAAATAAACATGAACAAAAAATTAAATCGTAAACCAGAAATTGGGTCACAGGCATCTAATATCTTTTACACACTCAATAACTTATAGTAAAGTTAATGAAAGTGTGTTAAAAAGTAAAAAGTTATTCGTATGACATTACCGTGATATCGAAAAAAAAACTAAAATCAACCTCTGTGCCAAATTTCATCGAGATCCGTTCCGTTCTTTCAACGCACTTCCTCGAAAACTGGTTCTTATTACACTACGATTAGATTCAACATGCAATGCAATTCACACGTGTGTTTTTGGAACGAAGTTCCTTATCGCGCGTTGTGAAAGGGGGCTAGACGGAAAAAATTCTCACGAAAAGTTGTAACGACACTTTTTGCTATAGTAAGCTATTGTAAGCTGTGCGGCGTGCGCATGTTTCTCTGTCTGTCTCTCTCTCTCTTATAGAAAGCAAGCCAGATATTTTCATTTCTATTTCGCATTGAATTTATTTTTGTTGAGTGTATACAGGCTTTTTGTACATAATAAATAATAACTTCGTTCCATCCGGGTGTCCCTTGACACCTCTCAAGTTTTTTTCTCATATAACGTAACGAGAGCACTCATTTTCTCTGATTTTGCTACAGATAACAATAATCATCTGTTCAAATCCTTATAGTCGGCGGTTCTTTTTAACACATCGTGTCTTCGTACGAACAATAGCTAGTCAGGACAGCGCCTTACGTTTATTCATCGCTGAGTAATTTCCAAATAGACCAACCGTACATATTTTTAATGCTTATGATAAGGCAAGCCAGCCATTGACTCTGTCACGCGAAAGTGAGTTTGTTTGTTACGTTTCATGCCCAAATGGATAAACCGATTTTAATGAATTTTGGTACAGAGATAGTTGGGACCATGGACCCTGGCCACACTTTAAAAAAATAGCTTATGTCCGTCACATAGGCTATTTTTGTCTAAAGTGAGAAAAGGGTAAGAAAAAGAGAAGAAAAGGGGAGAGAAAGATATTTTTTTTCGATTATCACGCGGGTTAAAGTTAACGTTAGCCCAAAGTAACTATGCTACGCGGACGAAGTCAGTATTAATGCTATTTACGTGTCGATGGCTTCCTAACTGTCACTGTAAATAGGTCGAGGCTTGCTAATATCCTAGATATTGAGATCTCAGCTTTGAGTCTTCTAAAGGATCAAGACGAGGATGCTTGGAAATGAAATTCGGTTAGATATTCTATATTTTATGAGATCCTGGTAGATTTTACGCTCTCTGTGGGGTTGGATTTGAGTTTGATACCGTAAATAATTTAATAAAAAACATATCAATGGATTTTTCGTTTCACGATTTCGCAGGAATCCTACCCTATTGATTTTATTATACGCATAATATCATAATAGTTTTGACATTCTCATTTTAGTATTTTATTGCATTTTATTTTTAAATATCAACGCTGTGACATGTTGCCGTGTTGGAGCACCATGCTGAGATAGAGGCCTTTTGGCCTTGTACAGCGCCAATTAAGTTAATCATCTTAATTTTGTTTCGATTTTCTTCTTTAATTCATTACATTATAGTTTTTAATGTCTTTTTAAAATTTAATGCGATTATAACAAACAGTTATTATTTATTTTAATTATTCCATTAACTATACCAGTATCAATCAAGTACATTTCCTCCCACAATTTAGAACACGTTAATTGTTATCGTCGGTTTTGGGCGTATCCCAGTTGTTTACTTTCCTTAGTGCCCATTGGCTTTGCTATGTCTGACCCCAAAGAAGAATTCTCCAAATCGGCTATGGAGGATTCTTCTCAATAGAGATCTAAGCTTTGGAATGGACAACTACAGCACTTTTTGTTTATTTGCATTCAAAAGTGCCTGTAATGATCTGTTTGAAATAAAAACTCAAACACAAAGCAGTTTGAGTTTAAAAGAAGATAAACAACAATGAATAACATTATGATTTTGATAATGATTTAAACTCAGGAGTAAATTAACAACAAACTGAAAGTAAAATAAAGTAAAGTAATATTTGACATTTGGGAAAAAAGCCCCAACAACTGTCACGAAAAATCGAATTCAGAATTTAAAAATTGGCAACACAATCCAACCAGCCAGCGAATAAGGATGGCAGTGATTATTGAATCACTCACGATCGAGGCGGGCAAGTGAATAAGTGGCGATGAAGCTTGCACCCTCGCACGAACGATTTGGGTCACCACACGCTTGAGTACGTCTTTGATGACTAACATAGCTTTGTTCTTGTTTTTATTGATGGGTTAGACTGAGGTCTTTCTACCCATCAATAACCCCGTAATTCCCGTAGAGTTCAAGCAGAAGTGTCATTATAGTACTGTAAGAGGTTTTATACCTTAACCAAAGCTGAAAGCTGAATGCTGGCTGGTTGGCCATGACGTTCCAATACACAGGTCGTTTTAAAAAGAACGAGAAAAACAGAGACTCACAATTTATGCATTGTGCGTTGTAATTTTTTTTTATAAAACTTTGTACGTTGTATTTTTTTTTTATAAAACTTTGTACTGTACGATACAGTTTTGCAATAATTCATTGATGCCACCTCTGTTCAGATTCCAAATAATTGTATTGCTTTCTACGAAATATTGGACACGTATTTTGCTTCGGACGTTCATTAGTTGATCTCTGATGTTTTCACATTAATTCCAAAAACACCGCTATTTCTAGCGAAAAACAGTTTCAATTTTAACACTGATTTAAACTTTGACTTTTATATTCCAGTGGTGTAGCAAAATACTTAGAAAAAGAATGGACAGATCTGTCAAATCATTTACCATCTACCCTAATTCTCTAGTCATCCTGCGATTAGTGTGTGTATTAATTAGGGTTTGCAACAGCTTTGGAATAGAACAGGACAGGCAGACAGGTTCTCATATTAATAACAAATCAATTAAAATTTATCATAAGTGACAGTGTAAAATAACAAATATTAAAACAGAGGTGTAAAGTTTGTCCAAAAAGTTTTATTTTTAACTTAAAAAAAGGAGGAGTTTAGCAATTCGACAGAACTTTGGACTGGGTGAAACGATTCTTTAGATTCCTTTTTTTATTTGAAAACAGGTGCTTTCCGTGTGGTCCTATTTTGGCCCAGTTCTGACAGTGGCAGCCGTAAGAAAAATATTAATCATAAATTTTTGTGGCAAAAAAGCTCTTAATACAGACTTTTTCAGCTTAAAAGGAGGCTCCAATCACTACTAAAGTTAGAGAACTTGTTGAGTCTAATAATAATTTTTTCGTACCACTTGCTCAAAAAAGTGACATTCTATGCCACAAAAAGCGAACATAACAATAGTCATTTTTAATCTGTTAAAAACAGGGAAAGAAAATTGTACTGAATTTCATTCATCCTCTAGGGGGAGAATGTGATTTAAATTTGGAATATGTACTTACCGAAATTTATACTCAACTACATCTGTGTTTACACCATTGAATTTATATTTAAAGCATTTATACATCTTTTTGAAAAAGGAATACCTACGCTTTTATTGTGTAGTTATGATTATTAAATAAAATTACGAAAACCGACGAAGCCTTATGAGCTTGATGCCTTTGCTTTTCCGACAAAAAATATTAGACTAGGAATTTGCCGCGTTTTTGTTTTCTTCAAATACATAAATAAATAAATAAATAAATAAATATCTTGGGACAACTCACACACGGCTATCTGATCCCAAGCTAAGCAGAGCTTGTGTTATGGTAACCAGACAACTGATATACGTACTTATATAATTTATAAATACATACATATTATAGATAAATCACACCCAGACACAGAACAAACAATCATGCTCATCACACAAAGTTTGTCCTGGGTGGGAATCGAACCCACGACCTCCGGCTCAGCAGTCAGGGCCACTAACCACTAGACCAAGAGGCCCGTTAAGTAATAAACGTTAAGTTTATTTTTATAAGTATGTTAATGTTCTAAAAATACGTTACGATGTTAAATCGAAGCGACAGTGACAGTGATTTGTCGGATTCAAATAAAATCATCAACAATAAATGTACCAAACAAAAATGTAACTCACTCTATCCATAATTGGACCAATGTTTCGAATGTTATTTTTACTTTTAATTGTCATTATTTTTAATAATTGCTTATCCCATATTATTTTTGTGTTAATTTTTTCGCAAATGGTACGAAAAGTAGAGTATTTTCCTCGGTGATGAAGCTGTCTTAGTCTTGGGTGAACCTAAATCCCTCGCTACACTCAGGACTCGTCTTAAATCCCTCGCTTCGCTCGTGATTTAAGTTTTTAACACCCTCGCTACGCTCGGGAGTAAACCTCGACTCCTTCGTTACGCTCAAGATTTAAATCGTCACCCGCGACAGAAGACACTGCTTTATCCCCTTGGTTAATAATCTACTATTTCATATTCATTTCACAAATAAAAATGGTAAAAAAACTTTTTTTTTGCAAAAATACCTACTTCCCAAGTAAATTTATTTTCAATCATTTTATTAAAGGTTTTAATTAATATGCCTTCATGGAGAATAACAAAATACTGTTTGTTTAACTGTCTAAATAGAAGGTATGCCATCCGCAAAAAACCATTAAATCAGCTGAGGGTACCAGATTCACTGCCCGCGAAGTAAACTGAGCTGATTATAGAACAATCCGTAAGCGATCTTTGGTAGTAAAAACCAGGATTCATAATTGTTAAGAAATAATAAAATTAAATTTACTTTATTGCACAACAAAACTGAAACAAAGTTTTACAAAAAATGCTATATCTATGGTTACAGTGGCGGTCTTATCGCTGTTAGCAAAATCTTACAGACAACTTAATAAAGGTGAGATAAGGTTATTGTTTTCTTTGATTTTTGTCATGACAATTATCGGAAAATGATCAAATACTTGACGGATGACTATCATAAAATTATCATATAAAAATTATCATTCTATTATCTGATGATTATCGGATAATTTTCCAAGCTGAATCATTACTTGATCTCTTTTCTATTAGACCCAAATAGGGTGTTTATTTTTCTGTATTTTGTAACGATCACTCTGGTTTTAAATATCGAAACAGTTACAAACAATTCTCATAAAAATGTTTGGTCGATAAATTCGGTTTATTGATAAAATATTTTGTTTCAGTTTGGCAACTCATTCGTTTGGAAACGCCTGGAAGCGACAAATCACGTTCGGATTAAAGTGACATTAATAACGACTTTGTTAATTATCAATAAAATCTATAATAAAGATTTTTATCGAATCCTGATTAATACCAATTACTCCACCTGTCCCGAATCCACAGGATGCAAACCCTCCAAAACCGTTTTCTTCGAAAGGCCGTGGGAGCTCCCTGGTACTTAAGGAATGAACGACTACATGTCGATCTTAAAATCCCGACAATAGCCCAAACGATGAAACGCACACGAAGCGTTTCTTCGATGCCGCTGAAAGGCACCCCAACAGTCTCATAGTAGGGGCAACCCACTATACTCCCACTAGGATAGCGAAAATTCGCCGACCAAAGCATACCCTCATCACACCTGATGACCCCATTACAATCCTGCAGGAAAGCAGTAGGGAAACTAGCACTATTCGAAAATACAAGTACAGGCCGCGATCCGTCTTCCGACCTAGCCGCCGAGGCCCGTCGCGAAACCCCAAGTAATGAAACCGTCTCTTGGTCTACAAGCCAGCCCGCGATGCTGAGCAGGAAATCTAAAAGTCTCTAATTAATCGACCCAGCCACCATTGTTGCCCTCAATCAGTGACGCCCTAAGCCGAGGTCCGTACCCCACAGGGGATGCCCTTAGCGAGCGAGCACTTAGTATAACAGTAGTTTTTGTAGCCCTGGCTGGGGGCCTTAATTTATTGAGGTCACACAGGAAAGTCCGGTTAAGCAGTCTAACAACTCAAGAGAGTTGAACTGCGAGTGGCCCAACCTAAAAAAAAAAAAATACCAGTTACGACCACTGACATCGGTTACCTAACCCAAAAAAATCAAAAACATTAGCTAACCCCAGATCGACTTCTGGTCAGGTCAGCTCCCCAAGCTCAGTAGTTATTACTGTGATCACTATGGTAGTAAAAAATACAGCAAATTAAACTTGAGTACTCACGAAACTGTAAGTCAAAAGTATCATAACCTCAAAATCTTTTGTCATCATCATCTGCCTAGCCTTTTCCCAACTATGTTGAGGTTGGCTTTCAGTCTTACCGGATGAAGCTGAATATCAGTATTTTACATGGAGCGATTGCCTATCTGACCTCCACAACCCAGTTACTACTGGGTTAAGCGATACGCCTTGATAAGACTGGTTGTCAGACTTTCGGAACAATGACTACCTGTAACGACTGTCAAAGATCTACAAATGAAACCCGTAACTACAGCTTAACGTGCTTTCCGAGGCACGGAGGAAACTCGGTATGTAACGGGTGGTCACCCATCCACAGACCAACCTAGGCAAGCGCGGTTTAACCTAAAGATCGACCCGAGCGGCTGCTATTATTTAGCCACGAGCTCCTCAAATCTTTTGTAGAGGTCGGTTTATAATAAATCAGTAACAATATCACAAGAACTAGTTCTAACTAAATCGATCTATGACCTAAAACGTCTATAACGGTCACTCTTATCTCCCACTATAGAACAATTAAGTATAACTAGTAGATGAACTTACTCTTCAATGACTATAGTTAGGTCTGTTCGCTAAACTTTGAAGTGTCTTTACTCAGTTTAGAATTTAGAAGGTCGACCAGGTGAATTAGCAATCAAAACCCCGAACGCTCGTCTGCACAGTTTCACTACGATATCTAACTGACGAGAGTCAATTAAACGTTGAAAGGTTTATTTACAAATGACTTGCATATGCATTTTTAATTACAAATTACAAATAGGTCAGAAATGTTTATTAAGATTGTATTCTGTTTTTTAGTATTTGTTAGCAACAAAAATACATCAACTGTGAAAATTTCAACTGTCTAACTATAATGGTTTATAAAATACAGCAAGTATTAAAATGAGAAAATAATTCGTCCATATAGCTGTCAATAGAAAAAGTGCTCAGAAAGGTGACAGCCTCCGGGGTTGCGGGTTGTTCGAAAGGGATACCGAGGCCCCGGAACATAAAGGGCAGCAGAAGGAACATGGGCGGGTTTTAGTCAGTACAAGTCTGACACTGCCCCCGCTCCACCCAGAACGGGGAAGTTGATTTCCAATCCGCAAAAAAAGGGTGAGAGCCCCGTTGGATGGCAATGCTGATTCTTCGCTCAAAAAAGGCCAGCCCTCTGGTCGCATGAAGAGTTGCCCAGCCGTTTGGCGATATCCCGAAATACAAGATTAGCATTTGGGTCCTAAGGCTATGGAGTCCGATTCTCAAGCCCAAACGGTTCAAACACATAACTACTAGTAACTCCCATTAAATTATTGTAATTGCGCCGTTTGAGGTTTTCAGCATGCTTGGAAGATGGGAAAATTAACGATTAAACGTATTTTGTATGTTTGAGTAAAAGTATTTTGAATGTATTTTTTTTTTTAAATTGGGAGTCGCATATTGTTCCCGTGACCTGCCGGGATTTCATTAACCCAGTGTTCATTATATTTATGTTACCTACGATCAGAATTCAGGTCCCCATGAAATCAACGTCAAAGGATCAAAACCTCGAGGTTGACTAATCTCTAATGAACACCTAATCAGTCGCACATGGCTGGGTTCTTACACGCCTCACTAGGAGCAGACCGTAAAATGGCTCATCGAAAGTTAATGTACAGTTCGCAAAATTGATAGGTTATAAGACTCGTCAGATACAGTAGTTTTTTTCTTACAAACAGATGGGCGTTTCAACTAAAATTTTATTTATTGAATATACTGTTTGTTTTCTTTCCAATAATGTTTACAGATTATTAAAAATCGGCAAAATGCGAATCGCAGTCGCGCACCGAGTGTTCCGTACAAACTTTTTTTTTAAATTTATTTCTCTAACAGTTTTTGTCTATTTTAAACAATATTACTCGCTAAACTTGACGTTTGATGGCAAGATGCGACATAAACAGCCATATCTTTTGACTGTGTACACTTAGAGGGTTTTTTTTTCACAACATAAAAAGGACCACAGAGTTGAGAACACGGTGTTTAGTTTTACTCAATACCTCTCCGCGGTCCCGATATAAAGGGCCTTGACAGACATACATACAGACGGACAACAAAGTGATACAATAAGGGTTCCGTTTTTATTTCTTTTGAGGAACGGAACCCTTAAAACTAGCAGAAATTAAGCATTACCTTTGTGCTCTTCTGTCTTAAGAAGAAAGAAAGAAAATTGCGTTTATTTAGCATTAAAAACAAAAACAAAATATCATGAACACCTTAACAAAATAAAAAATAAATAATGCTGCCCAGGAGTACCATACGCTCGAAAACATAAACAAACACATAGGTATAAAAGTCAGAATTGAAAACAGTTATAAAATTGATATCATAAAATAAAAACTATATTAAAAAGTAAAAATGTATAAAAATAATATCATTAGGTAATTTAAAAACGTAAAAAAAAATTATAATTAAAATAAAAGAGAAATAACAATGCTAGAATTGAAATTGAAAAATGCGCAAAATTGCACAGATATAATTATAATAGGTACCACATTTTTTAAATAATAAAATGTTTTACCTACTATTTATATGGCAGACATGTCGGCTTGAACATCCTGAAATTCTATTTGATGGTTTAACAAAAATAACTTTAATTTTAATTTAAATGTCGAGCAACTTTTACTATATTTAATAGGCGGCGGGATATTGTTCCAACATTTTGTAGCTGCGTAACGAAAACTGCCTCTAAAAGCCGCTTAATGTATATGTCCTGTCAAGTATTTTGTGTGTACATAAATGAATAGATAAAATTTCAACTGTTTCCGACGACCTTGGATACTTATCTACTTTGCTGACTGTACCTACGACAAAACTAACTTCTTACTTAACAAGTTTTATATCAAACCTTGTAGAGAAATAAAAGCGTGTATGAAGTCTAAGAACAGAAACATATTTTTTCCGTATCTATCTCTATCCCACCAGCCAGAGTGGCGGGTCCTGCAGGGATTGTGGATTGCTCAAAAGATATACCGTGGCTGCAGAACAAAAAAGGCCCAAGAAGAAACACACATGGGTTTTGGTCAGTAAAAGTCTGACACTGCCCCCCCCTGGTCTACCCAAGGCGGGAGAAGTTATTTGGTGAGACGGACATAAGCTAAAAAAGTGAGATAGGGGGGAGAAATAAAGAAGAAAAGGGGAGAGAAAGATACATTTTTTTCGGTTCTCCGGGGGGTTAAGCTAGCGTTAGCCAAAAGTAACTGACCACGCGGACGAATTCGCGGGTGGAAGCTAGTCTCAAATAAAATGGGATGCAATATATTGGTATGGATTCATTGCTGAAAAAAAAAACATTTATGATGTAAAAAATCTACTTATATAATCCAATATATAACCTGGCAATAGTTGTTTGTTTCTCTAGTCCAACATCTCAAATCTCAAATGTAATTAACCCCTGTATTGCATAACTTAACTAACAATAATAACCGTCTCTTATTTATAAAAGAACCTGTACTAACTAATTAAATCTAAAAAATAAAGAAAATGCAATGACAATCCTTTTATTACCGCTTCTGATTATGAATTGCAAGGTTCTAAATGCAGAGAAAAATGGCAAAAAAAAAAGATTTTTTACTGCATTAATTAAATCTCTCTTCCGTTTGAGGTGATGAAGTAGTTAGTCTGTTCGTATCCGACGCCACAAAATGAATAGAGTCGAAGAGAAGTGGAAAAACTACTCTTTTAGTTTCCCAAGCGATGTTTTCAGCATTCCTTTTACTGCGCACAAATTCTTTCATGAAACAAAATTGTGCTTCAGGATGAGGATTCATTTTATAGTGTCCCGTTTCTGAGGAAACCCTTTACCTCAGAAACGGGACACTATAAAATGTGTGTGTATGTTGTTTTAAAAAATGACGATCAAAATGATTCCCTAATCATTTTGATCGTCATTTTCTAAAACAACGGTTTACATTATAACAATTAAATAAATTTAAATAACGGAACGTTG
Organism: Ochropleura plecta; assembly: GCA_905475445.1. Classification (NCBI taxonomy): domain Eukaryota; kingdom Metazoa; phylum Arthropoda; class Insecta; order Lepidoptera; family Noctuidae; genus Ochropleura; species Ochropleura plecta. The sequence goes on from FR997734.1 coordinate 19,627,971, forward strand.
CGGAGATTTTTTATATATAAAAAAAAATGTAGGTGAAATATATTTAAAATGAACATTTATTATCCAACTAACAAACATTAACATTTAACAAAATAATCCAACTGTATACATTATAACAATTAAAAGAATTTAAGTAATAAAGGGTATAAAAAAACTCGCAACTCGCAACGCTGTCAACTGGTAATGTACCCAAGAGACTGGCCGAGTTGCCAAGTTAAATGGCAGCACTTAATCTCTGGTTAAGGTAGAAGCCAGCCCTTAGGTCACGGGATTCGACTACTGGGCGTTCGATAATTGAGTTCATACCGTAATAACGTACGAAAGAAAATACGTTTATTTTGCACATGACACAAGCACACACAAAGAAAGAAAACAAAATGTTTTTTTTTTATAATAATATAATTTAAAACTAAACACAAAAAGAAGATTATTATTGTGTGTCTGACGGCTGCGCCAAATAGGCCCAGTTCAGCAAACTGCCGGGCAACTAGTAGTAAACGCTGGTTTTCAAGTAGACCTGTGCTTTAGCTCGTAGTCTACATTCCAAACTAACGAACTACTTTCAAAAAACTCTTGATCTCAGTGTTGCCTAAAACCTATTTTTGTAGTTTTGTTTGTAAAAAATATCTAGTTTTTTTTGTAATCATCTTCAATCCAAATAAGTTCCAATTTATGAGTGATAGAAAGTTAAGTATGAGAGAACAGCGTAGGCCCGGCAATAAGTCATTGCTCATAATTTTGTGATTAGTTTTGTGTTGCAAGTGAATTCTTGCACAACATCAACTCTTCAATTGATGCATCAACTCTTGAATTTGCTTTATCCTATTGACTGACTCGTTAGTCTACTGGTCGAAAAATAACTGCTAGGCATAAGGTCCTTAGCAAATTGTTATAGGGCTTCGCTATCAGGCATTCTCAGTAGGAGCTCGGTTCATGATAATAGGCTCGCTTCTTATTACATAATTATACTTGAACATAACTGGCGAAATATGAGTGTAGTAGTATTGGGTACGTCTGCCTACCTATTTGGGAATTACAGGCATGATATTATGTTATGTTTAATAGATTCCACCGATTAGTATGTTTAATCCTACTTAGGGCTGACTATTGAAAAAACAGCCCTTATCCTACTAATATTATAATGCGAAAGTTTGTGAGTATGGATGTATGTTTGATCCTCTTTCACATCAAAACGGCTGAACGGATCTTGATAAAATTTAGCACAGAGGTGGAATAAAACATAGGATTTTTTTTTCGATATCACGCGGGTGAACCCGCGGGTACCAGCTAGTAATATTATAAAATGCGAATGTTTGTAAGGATGTATGTATGTTTGTTGCCCTTTCACGCAAAAACTACTGAATGGATTTTGATGAAATTTCACAATAATATAGCTTACATATATGAATAACACATAGGTTACAAATCATAAAGATATGTTGTATATTCTATCACAATGCCAGTGAAACCAGTAATATTATATTTTCTAATCTTATTATAGATATAATAAATGCAAATGTCTTTGAGGATGGATGTATGGATGTTTGTTACTCTTGCACGGCTAAATGGCTGAACGGATCTTGATGAAATTTAGCACGAAGGTTGATTATAGTCTGGAATAACACATAGGATACTTTTTTCCGATCATCACGCGGGCGAAGCCGCGGGCGCCTGCTAGTTGCTCATAATTTTACATTGTCAGAGTCGATAATTGCTTCAGGACCAGTCAATTACGCTGATTCTATAAACTAGCTAGATATGGTCAGAAACATATGTAGTTAATTGCGAAGTTCCTTGACGATAAAACCAAAATTCGTGAAAGAAACTCCATTATCCTATCAGTAACTTACAGGATAGTTTAAAATTCCATAGTCATTATAGAACATTGCTTCCGTCCGTAGAATCATTCATCACAGTCACTCAACCAACAATTGAACACCTACATATTCGTTCATTCATTCAAATCATTCAACTATCCTGATTAAGAACGTTTATGTGGAGTTAAAATATAAAATAAGTAGTAAGAAAGTCTGTATTGCTATATTATGAGAGTCTATAATCGATTAAACTAAATAGGTATCATAAATCTAGGTCCTATAATACTTAGCTTAGCCATTTTGGTACTTTACTAAACGTAAATTGAGGCTAGCTAATACCAATAATCAGATTAGGAAAAACGGTTTATTTTAAGAAAAGAAATCGTTCTTTATCTGTATCTACTACGAGCGATTTTCAAAAATGGAACGATTGACGTTGGCAAAATAGTCGATATCGTCTGAGTTCAAAAATGGAACAATATTTAAAATACGTTTAGTGCTCAATTGTGTAATCAATTGTGGTGTAAGCCGGCTTGTTTATACCACAGAGGTATCTAGATCTACACCGTACCTATACAATTCTTCTGTTACAATGAAATTGTATTAAAAATATCCGTGTCCTCTGTCGATGGTGCAGGGCGGTAACCTTGCTTCTATCTGCTGATTAGACATAATCCTTCCGCCTTTTCACTTCTACAACACGCAGCGGTGATACGCATTTGACACTTTATCTTGTTTTCTTAAAGGTAATACCAGATTTTCATCAAATTTTAAACTTCAAGAGAATCGCTTGAATATTTTAAAAATATATTCTTTTTTTAATACTTTAGTTTATGATAAATAATACTAGACTTACCCACAAAAAGTCCAAAAACTAGAAGTACTGGCATATTGAAAATAAAAACTAAATATCCGTAACACAGCAAAAACTTTTTCCTTCACTAAACATTTCACATTTTTAATCAAACATTATTCCATTTTTTCACTACCCTAACATTTAATTATGAATAACACATTTGAAGCCATGAGCTAGGGCAAAATCACGCACGAAATTCACGAGAAGATTTTTTCGCAACGCGAGATCGTCTGCGAAAATCGAGACGTCGAGACGTGCGAATGGCCCGGATGCCTTCAGCCGACTGCGGCACAGCATCCAGTCCTGCACCTCCCCTGCCCTCCTCAAATTTCCTCCTTCTCACCCCTCACGCGCCCTTATCGCGATCCCGTAATTAGATAAATGTCATTGCTTTTGTCTGTGTTTTTTTGCTCTTTCCCCAACGAATTTTGTCGGCCAACGTAATAGACTCCGCGTCGTTTGAGACGCTCATTTACGTAAATGCTGTTTGTCTTGTATGTGTGCCTGTGTGTCTCTGTGTGTGTACATCAATTCCGCGCGAAAATATGTCTCGACCGTATTGCTACTAGTTTATGAGTCTTCCGTCTCACAGCTCGCAGTTTCCACTCACTTCAGAATTGTTTTTATGGCCATATTTTTTTAGCAACAATCTTGGTTGAGTTTCGTTTGGGTGTTACAAGTTCGTGAGAGGTTGTTAAAAAGATATGGACATGTCTATGATATGAGCAGGTTCATAAATGTAATGCAGAATCAGGACTAGATGTGGGTTTATATTAGGTCCTTACATATGAAATTGGCGTTTTTCGTACTGGCCACTTTAATCACGAATTTCTCCTCTTTGGTAAGGAATTCCAAATTCAAATTTGTACAGCTATTTACTCATGTATTTGTGCTTCGATGACCGTCATTCATTTGTTTTTTTTCTTCTGTTTTTTCTGTTTGCGTCACTCATTTTACAAAATGGAAAATTTAAAATATCGCATTATTTACGAGTACGAGTTCCGCCGTGGCACTAGTGCTGCGGAAACGACTCGAAGGGTGAATGATGTGTATGGCGGTCATGTTGCAAAAGAAAACACAGTTCGTTTTTGGTTCCAACGTTTTCGTTCTGGAAATTTCGACCTGCAGAACAAGCCCCGTGGACGGCCTGAGACCCAAGTTGATAATGGAGATTTGAAGGCTATTGTGGAAGCGGACCCATCGCAAACCACGTCCGAGTTAGCTGCAGGCTTCGATGTTAGTGATAAAACTGTTTTTAACCTTTTGAACGCCAGAGCATAAATGCATGCGCGTACCCTTCACGCCAAGCATCTCATTTTACCTCAATTCAAGTCACATATTTGTGTCGTTGGCGTCCAGGGCACGCGCTTGTATGTCACAAATATGTGACAATGGCGTTCAAAAGGTTAATTCACTTGAAGCAAATTGGGAAGATTAAAAAGCTTGAAAGGTGGGTACCTCACGAATTGACTGAAGCAAACCGGCAAACGCGCGTCGACTGCTGCGTTACATTACTGAACCGGCACAACAATGAAGGTATTTTAAACCGAATCATTACCTGTGATGAAAAATGGATTCTTTACGATAATCGGAAGCGCTCAGCGCAATGGTTGGATCCTGGCCAGCCAGCCAAATCCTGCCCCAAGCGAAAATTAACCCCAAAAAAGTTACTTGTAAGCGTTTGGTGGACTAGTGCCGGTATTGTTCATTACAGTTTTCTCAAATCTGGCCAGACTATTACAGCTGATGTCTATTGTCAGCAATTACAAACCATGATGGAAAAGCTAGCGGCTAAACAACCAAGGCTGGTCAATCGCTCCACGCCACTGCTGCTTCACGACAACGCCAGACCACACACTGCGCAACAGACGGCTACCAAATTAGAAGAGCTTGAATTGGAATGTCTTAGACATCCTCCGTACTCCCCGGACCTTGCTCCAACAGATTACCATTTTTTTCGCAATTTGGATAACTTTTTGCAAGGGAAAAAATTCAACTCCGATGGGGCAGTCCAAATCGCCTTCAAAGATTTTATTGATTCCCGTCCGACTGGTTTTTTTAGTAAAGGGATCAATGAACTACCTATAAGATGGCAAAAGTGCATTGAAAACAATGGTTCATACTTTTATTAATTAAATATATTATATTAAAAAATATTCGACTTTTTGTTCCTTCCATACAAAACGCCAATCTCATATGTAAGGACCTAATATCTGGATCATAAAACTGTAGTATCTGAGATAGTGTCCCCGGTTTAAGAACCTGTTGGAGAGTTTAGTGCTTATTATGCTGCCTAAGTTGTTAAATAGGCAAATGGTAATTCGCGCTATCAAAATGTAAACATTCCGTCGCTACATAGTATACAACATTATTTTTAGTTTATGCGAAAGCAGAAACACCTGTCCAGTATTTTTATATAAAGAATCTATGTACAAAATTTCAAAACTGTATCATGAAAAACCACAAAGTTATATGCTTGTTATGTTACCTGGATATCCGTACAAATTCACTGTCACCAACGGCGCACGGCGTCACCGCGCCGCGCGCCTTGCGTTCATTGATAATAATAATTTCTCGGTTTGTATTGTAATCCATCACACTGTCTTGCAGGCTTTGGCCTGTCGTAATGGTCAAGTGTAGGTAGATATTATTACTACTTGGTACTTAGTGTCGCATGGTGTCCATATTATAAACTTTTTTTTTTTTTAAATTGGGAATAATATAACATGGTGTAAAAATGATTGGAATCGATTCAGTTACTTATTCTGAAATCAAAATCAATCAAATCAAAAGTATTTATTTGCTAGAATATGGTACATAAGGTGTTACAGTTAATTGTTTTCAGCATATCCTGCCATAATATGGCGTGCAAATATATTTACAGTTCGTATGTCAATTTAATCAGTCTATATTGCAAATTACATCTTGTATTGACTTATCTTCTAAATAGTCCTTAACGGTATAATATCTCTTTATTAGTAACAGATTGAAGAGTATTTTTTTAAAAATCCTCAGTGGTAGATCTTGTAAATTATTTGGTAAATGGTTGTAAATAATTATTGACATACAGTATACATTTTTCTTAAATAGTTGCAATTTTATTGGTGGCAGCCGAAGTCTGTCTTTGTGCCGTGTTCGGCTATTAGGCCTGTCTATATTAGGCTCAAATAAACTGTAGTTTTTCTTAACAAAAATACATATTTCGAAAATATATAAACATGGCAAAGGTATAACTTTAAGTTTTTGAAATAATGGCTTACAGCTGTCTAAGAAGTGAGCTCCACAAATAGCTCGAATACATTTTTTTTGGGCTTTAAAAGCTCTGTCAAAATCTACTGAGTTACCCCATATTATAATACCGTATCTAAGTATGGATGATACATAACCATGGTAAGCCAGTTTTGCAGTGTCATAGTTTACCGTTTGCCTGATTCTTTTTAAGACATATATAAAACGATCTATTTTTGTAACAATTTTATCTATATGTGCTTTCCAGTTGCAATTTTTGTCTATCGTTATACCTAAAAATACACAATTGTCGACAGTTGTCAAGTGAGAGTCTTTATAATGAATATCGAGTTTATCTATGTTTGAATTGAATGTCTGAAATTGTATAATATTTGTTTTAGTCATATTTACTTTCAAATTATTTTTTTCGAGCCAATTGATAGCATTGTCTAACGCCTGGATGATTTCATTTTCTAAATTTTTGTTTGTGTCACTTTTAAGCATTATTGTTGTGTCATCCGCAAATAGTATGCAATCTTTACCTATCGCCTCTAGAATATCGTTGATATAAATTAGGAAAAGTGGTGGGGATAAGATTCCTCCCTGTGGGGTGCCATAATTATTTTGTTTATATTCCGACCTATAGGTATTTTTTTCATTTTTAAAGGTTTTTGTTACTTCAACGCATTGTACTCTTTCTGATAAGTAACTTTTGATCCAATCGTTGGCTTTACCCCGTATTCCATAATGTTCAAGCTTTGAGAGTAGTGTTTTATGGCAAACAAAGTCAAAAGCTTTTGTCATGTCGAGGAACACGCAACTTATCTTAGATTTTTTATTCAGACTTTCAGTTATGTATTTTACTAGCGTGAAACATGCTAAAGCGGTGGAACTGCCCTTCCTAAAACCAAATTGTTCTTTTTTAAGAATATTATATGCTGTTAAAAAGTTCTCTATTTTCACACACATGACTTTCTCAAATATTTTAGCTAGAATTGGAATTAAAGTTATTGGGCGATAGTTGCTCATGTCAGTTTTTACACCTTTCTTATAAAGAGGTTTGACAATTGACCTTTTTAGGCGTGTTGGGAATACTCCCTCCGTTAAAGACAAGTTTATAACGTATGTTAAGGGAGACACTAGACTTCTTGCACATATTTTTAGCACTTTAGTGCTCAGGTCATCATATCCAGTCGAGCTAGTGTTTTTTAGACTGTGAATTATTTTATAAACATCTGATTCATCCACTGGTGTGAGGAAAATGCTTTTAGGATTTTGAGAGGTCGTTATTTTTATATCATTTTTCCTGTTATTTTGAGCGGAGTTGGTTGTATTTGTTTGGGATATATAAAAGTCATTAAATAAGTCACATATTTCGTTTGCATTGTCATAAATTTTACCGTTAGTTTTAACTGCGTCAACTTCAGAGTTATTCGTCATATTAATTGTGTTTGTTTTAATCATGTTCCAGGCCGCTTTACTTTTGTTTTTCGCTTTATTAATATAGCCTAAGCTATTGAACTGCTGAGCTTTATGTATACATTTTTTCAGAATTCGATTATAGTTGTCATATATTTTTTTGTTTTGTTTTTTATTATGTTTGCAGAGATGGTATTTTAAATATAGAGTTCGTTTTTTTATGCAGCATCTCTTTATACCTTTGGTAAGACCTCTATTTTTCACCTGTTTAAAAGTATTTTTTATTTTTACAATAGGAAAGCATAGACTGTAGAAAAGGGTTATTAAGTCGTGTAGTTTATCAAAGGCGTCGTTTGTTGTTTGAGCTTCGTAAACTTCGGAAAATGATAGACTCGAGATGCAGTTATAAAATTTAATTATATTGTCGTCACTGAGGTCTCTTACTTTTTTAAAACAAAAGCTTTGGAAGTCTTTAACTTGAGAATCAGTTTGTAAGTTAACCGTAATTGATTGAGCCGTTTCGTGGTCTGAAAGCGCTAGACAGTGAGTTGCAGGCTTAGCGTCGTGTATGTTACTTACTATTAAGTCCAAACACGCGTTCTGTCTAGTAGCCAGTTTTATGTGGTTTATGAAGTTGTTATTTCTAAGTATTGACTGTAAGTCATTTGAAGTTTTATTTGTTTTCAATACATCAATATTCCAATCGCCACAGATGATGATTTGTTTATTACCTTTTTTACACAATTTATTGGTGAGAAGTTCTAGATTATTTAAAAATATTGTGGCATCATATGAAGGTGTTCTATATATGCACACTATAATCAAATTAAATTTAATGATTTCAATGGCACAACATTCAAATTGAAAGGGAATGGAGAGGGGCAGATTTTTTATTTCTCTGAATTGTAGGTAATTTTTTAATAATATACACGAGCCTCCCCTTCGTTGGTTAGTACGCGAGAAAAAAGATACCAGATTATAGTTATTTAGCCTAAGGTTTTGTTCGCAACCACTTTTAAGGAAAGTTTCAGTTAAGCATATAATATCTATGGAGCCCAGTTCCTTTTGTAAATTTGAAATGGCCACCTCTATTAATTCCTGTTTGAATTAATAGAGGTGGCCATTCCTCCAATTCTGAACAAACTATATTCAGGTTTCGCATATACTAAAAATAATGTTGTATGTAGCTTAACTTTTGAATGCAGTATGCAAACCGGACGTTGTAACAAGCGTGAGAGTTACGAGAAAAACTTAACTAAAACCTTAACCGCGATTTTTCAATGAATTTAAAGTTTAGCTCCACTCAATAAAGTATGAGCCAAGTCTCGTTTGTCTGAGTCAAATCTCCGTGCTTTTATATGAAGAGTTTTATGAAAATGAATGTAAAGGAGTTCAGAAAGAAGATTGCATTCATTTCTTTCACAAGAGATATAGCGTAGTTCTGCACTTCGACGTCTTTGAGATGCACTATCTGAGGAACTCGTCTGATTTGATGATGGAACGGGTAATGCTTTAAGATTGAATTTGTAGCCAAGTGCTGATATTGGTTTGACGTCAGTATAATATTTGAGCTGTGACGTGTTTGTTGTGAGTAAAAAGTATTTTCTGCATGGGTCCCCAGATTTACAAACATTTACTAAAATCCTTGATTAAATTAAAAACCGGCCATTGTTCTCTACAAACTTGTGACATAATTTTGTGACAGCGTTGGCTTCGAGGGTTGATTTTTTTATTTAACACTTCAAGCACAAAATGCAGACTGAGGCGGACTTATTGCCATAGGCATTTTCTAACAGTCAACCTTTGGGTGATGCAGAGAAAAACAGTGGTAGGTTTAAAACAGAAAAATATATTACTATATGGATATATAAAATACTGTAGATATAAAACAAAATTCTATATATAGATCAAAGTATAGATACACAGATACACTAAATCTTATTTTACACTTTTTTTTAATTTGAATATTTTCATAGGTCTATGGGACCATTTCCTTCAGTATATGGTTTAAATTTCAACTTTATGCCTCTATGCGTTTCCAAAATAAAGGGTTTTGACAGACAGACGGACAAAGTAGTGATTCTATAAGAATTCCGTTTTTTCCTTTTGAGGTACGCAACCCTAAAACTAAGTTGAAAATATTGTTAATTTAAAAAGTCTACTAATCCTTAAAGCTTGAAAAAATTTCAAGTGTTCAGTGCTTCCGACTATTTGTGGGATTAACTTTAAAATATAGCTGACATCTCTTAAAATTAGAATCTATTTTTTTGATAAAAGAAAAAAATTAAAAATGTTGCGCTAACTCCAAATGACATGAGACAATGGCAGGAGGAAGATGACTCAAACTCAAAGCAAATGAAGCTACAGTCCAGTTACAGACACAATGCAAAATAACTTGTAAAGTAATGTAGTTGCCCATTCCAAAGCGTTGATCTCTATGGGGAAGAATGGGCAAGAAACTCCATAGACACTCTTTTAAATCATACAAGATCATGTTTATATCATTCATGTTGAGATTATACAAAAATGTGAGAACTATGTAGTTAAATGTGTTTATTAAGAGCGTCCAGAGCAAAAGCAAAAATGACAATAACTATATATTTATTCAAATAAACGAATTCTACACTACACTATTCGAAGAATTAAACAAAAGCCTCTCAGATGTAGTCTTACCATAACCCTATAGATATCTGAAAATGCCTTAAATCTTACCAAAAGGGCGTTTATTCCTATCGTCAGTAACCACGGTGCAAATGGGAATAAAATACGAGCTTAAAATATAAAGATAATGGTTAAGTAGTGATAAATGGCTGGACTATCACCCAGTTTGACCCATTTCCATAAGTAGGCACAACTTAAGGACGAGATAAACACGATGACACTATAAGATTCCCTTTTCAGCTCTGTTTTTTTTTCGTTGGCAAGAAATTAAAACAGATTCGTTTTTGTGATATTGCTTACATAGCTTGCCATCACGCCTGCAATCCTTAAAGAGTTGAACAGAAGTGTATCTAATAGAACAACTACATATCGCAAGTTATGTTTAAGTTCCATGTAATAGGGGCGAGCCTATTGCCATCAATTGGACACAAATCCAGACCGGCGCTTATGGCTAAATAAGAGCAATTGCTCGGGTTGATCTCTAAGTTAAGCCGCGCTTGCCTAGGTTGGTCTGTGGAAGAGTGACTACGTAAACGTTATTTAAATCTATACTATTTTTTTGTCTTGGTTAGGTACTAACCACATAAAAACTAAAAGCATTTAATAAAAACTTTAACTTGTGTACATCATATTATACGGTAATAAGATCTTGTAAGTTTAGTTGGGCTCCTGTTTATTGAATTTGAAATACACAACGTTGCGTATATCACAGTAATATGTGTTCTCCCTGCTGAAAAGAATAAAATAAAATTATTTACATCCCGTGCCTCTGAATCCCTTTCCACACTCAGGATTCTACATAAAAATCACTCGCTATGCTCGAGATTCGATCATAGAAACTTTCGCTTGCTCGGGACTCAAAACCAGCAGTTGCAGAAAAACATTACTTTGCTCTTTTGTTGCACAGATAGCTATTTTCTATCAGTACTTTGTGGTTCTACCTAGATATCTTTTATTAAAAAAAAATACCTTTATAATAGAGAAATTATTTTTCATCGTACATTTCAGTAACATAAATCAAGAAAGTTGGAGCCTTCAACATTGTTCTTTTGACCTCTGTAAAATAAACGACCCAAAAAACTTTCATGAACACACTAAAACCCGAGGTCTTGTTTCACGCAAAAAGAAGGTATTTTTCTGATGAAACGTAACCTTAACTTTGAACCAAACAAGCACTTTCTTTTGGATGAGAAATCATCGAATAGCTTCCCTCCTCTGGGCGGAGCGGGGGAGAGTGCCAGCCTTTTACTGACAAAAACCCACCCATGTTCCTTCTATTGCCCTTTGTGTTCCGGGGCCTCAGTATCTCTTTCAAATAACCCGCATTCCCAGCAGGCGGTGTTCCTGGCAGGCCCCACCAAGCAAACATCGAAATTTCCTTTTTAGTATAACACGAATGACAATGGTGAATGTGTCCAGAAACAATATTTCACGTGCAAAAGTATGAATGGATTTGACGATCTCTTCGGTTGAGTCATCACTTGTGCGACTGCTGAGCGTGACGGCTTAGGTTCGTTACCCGGGTCGGACAAAGCGCTATCGGGTTATATGAAATCCATGTGGAATTTCTCGGTTGCAACCACAAAATCTGGATTTATGCTCGGTCGATGCCGATAGCCTCGCATGGGACTTAAAACATAACTGGTAAAATGTAACTGTACTATTAGGCACACCTCTGCCAACCCCTTTTTTTTTTTTTTTTTTTTCGGGTGGGAAATCATCCTATGACTTCCCCCGCTCTGGGTGGAGCGGGGGGGCATGTCAGACTTGTACTGACTAAAACCCACCCAAGTTCCTTCTATTGCCCTTTACGTTCCGGGGCCGCGGTATCTCTTTCGAACAACCCGCAACCCCGGCAGGCTCTGCTAACCCCTTAGGTGACAACAGTCGTGATGTTATGTATATATGGATTTAAATTGCATTTGATGCTTTGACACCTAGATAAGGACTTGGTAATAATATAGGATACTTTCTATCCCGTAGTACATTTTGGTGGGACAAGCCGTGGACACAGGCTAGTTTTCCATTTTTCAACGACTAGAAAATAATCATCTTGCTTCTTAACTGAAAAAACGGCCATATCTTTTGACAGCATCGACTTGGAGGGTAGATTTTTTCAAAGCTCCAAGGTATTACCGGTTTGAGTATATAGTTTTAATGATCCTATAAGAGTTCCGTTTTTTCCTTTTGAATCCGTAACTCAAAATAAAAATACAGAAAATAGTTAAAATACCCTTAAAATAGTTGCATTTAGCAAGTTTACATGTAATCTGTACCAGGCCTTCATGAACAACAAATGATCTGCCGACTTTTGTACCAAAATGACCCGAAAGATGTTCCAACAATTGATTTTGCATTTCTCCACGTATCGAAAAGAAACTTGATTCTTTGGGACCCCGTAAAAGTTTTTCGTGTAACAATGAAGCAGTAAGAAATAGAGTGACAATGTAAACGGTACGAAACACACATCGTGACTACCAACAAAGAACAATGATGCGTCCATAAACGAAACTTTAACTTTAAAAACTTGTTTTTTTTGCTAACATGCTCTAGCTTATATTGAAATCAACGTATCATGTTATGAGGACATATTTCTTTCGTCAAACGCTTGTAATTCTGCGTATCGTCAGAAAAAATTGCACACACATTATTTCCTTCTTTGTTTATGTACAATATTCCTTGGTCTACTGCTTGATTTCTAGTGCGTGTCTAAAGAAAATGTTTTTATTTGCCGAGTAATGGAAGCTCTACTTATTTCTTACTCCCTGGTACCCGCCATAGCGATGGTCACGTACTGGACAGTGCGTGGAATGTAAGAATATTTCGCGGGGATCACGTACGCCCGCCGTTGGGAGCTGCCTATAGGCCGACAATCGGGCTGAATTCCTGGTAATGACTCCACGAGTAGGAAGTTTGTGTCATGTTACATGGCGCGTGATTATTATTTTTTCATTCGTCTTATGATTTATTGATTTGTATAGTGGACATGATGCTAGGTTCGTCTTTTATAAATGATTCGCACTTTATCGAGGTAAAAGTGTTTTTTTTTATTTGATAGATAGATAAATCATTTATTTGATGCAACAAAAGACACAATACAAGAATTAATATTAAAAAAACAAAACAGAAAAAAAAGGAACACATTAAAAAAAAAACGTAAGGTAGACTAAGTTAAATCGACCCATAGGCATTTAGACACATTACATATATTTATTAGGGTCGCCCATTACTGGGCGGTGTGTGTCTCAAAATTGCACCAAAAAGGAGTCCAGCTCAGCATAATGCCAGGTAGATTACCTGACGCTGGTATTCTGCTGAATCCTGCTAGTGACACACGGATGTCGAGAAAATGTGCGGCGAATATTATGTAGGTAAGTAAGTTGTCAGTACGAAAGATTTTGAATTTAAATACTAAAAATATTATTAAACTTGATTATCACAGTATAGGTAATATGTGTAATGATAACTGTAATTTAAGTTGTATGGAGTGTGTCTAGTAGTGTTTGTACGAGTTTACTTGTTCGTGTAGGTATCATTATGTTTCAGTTTTTTATCGTAATGTACGGTGAGTATAGTTGTAATGTGTTTTGTGTATTGTGTAACGTGTATTGTAATGTGTTTCGTGTATGAGTTTCATTTTTCACAGTTATTGTCTGTTGTTAATAGGACATTTTCAATAACTACCTAATTTATTTGTAATACTGAGATTTATCAGCTGCCTTAAGTGCTCTTACCAGGTAAGCATATATCGCAGAAGTAAAATCCTCATAAAGAACACTATTAACAACTCTCTACTCTGTTATAACTGCAAAATTCCAGCATATATCCTGTGAAGGGTACTATCGCATTCCTAATATTTCAAACATCACATAGAAGCTGTCTACACCCATTAATCACACAATGGAGTCGATATGCTGCAATTAAGCGAAGCCAAACGACGCAGCGTAATTCATTGTCAGAGCTAGATCCCATCAGTTAGCACCATGGAGTTAGAATTTTCGTAAAGTACCGAAGTGTAATTTTACAGCTATTATCCTCGTGTTTTATGGGTGCCTGGTAGGCTCCGAAGCGAGTTTTTGTTCTGCCTCTGTAACACGAGTGAATGAATCAACGTTGCTGAACATATACCAGGGGTCTGTTGTTTTTGGTCTTTTTAGTATTCCTTTACCAAATAGCAAAAAACAGCCCTTTTAGATTCGTCCTGTCCATATGTCTGTCTAATTGTCACAAGAATTTTACTCAAATTCTGAATAAAATTAAACGTAAAAAGAAATTTGAATTTAATAAGATTTTATGGCGACTTTTTAGTGAAATTGCAGCAGTAATTTGGCTTTTCATTACATAGTAATAATATTCGACACCATTACTAATGACAAAGAAGCTTTCTATATTCTCTTTCTATTCGTTTTGCTGTTTTTTTCTCAGGCGAAACCGATACCGGATCTCAAGCAATTCCGCGGTTAGGAAATAAAGTGGAAACATCGCGGCTTGCGGGTAAGCGGCGGGGACTGACAGGCCCTCAGACATTCTGTCAAACAAAGGGACGGATATAGTCCAAGGACATCTCCAACACTGCACGGAATTAATTTATCAGAACAGATATAACATCTAATTTCCTGAAAGTTTGGGATATTGTCTCGGTTTATTGACTATCGGGGTTATTGTGTTTATGCTTCCTAAAACTGAAGCACACGAGTAGATACAATGTGTATGTAACTACAGTACTTTCATAAGTTATTATGTCTTGTGACTGGGACTGTAGCAGCATCATTTTTTTGTTCTTGTTTTTATGACATTCAAAAGTGCCTGTAATGGTCTAATTGAAATAAATGCTTTGAGTTTGAGTTTATGAAATGAAAATTGTGATTTCTGATTCCTGAACCAATAGTCAATATTCTGTAAGACTAGTTATGTAACAGGAAAATTAAATTACAAAATCTAAAAATGTGAGCGCTTTCCAAGAAATCGTGTTAGTAAAGGATATTAAAATCCTTGCCTTTGTACTCTTTGTTTTTTTGTGATGTTTTCCTGTGTTTTCTCTTGTGTGTACATAAATTATTAAATAAATAAAATATTGATAACTAGCTTTCGCTCGCGACTTCGTCGGCGTGGCATAGTTACTTTGGGCTAACGCTAACTTTAACTCGCGTGATGATCGAAAAAAAAAATATCTTTCTCTCCCCTTTTCTTTCCTATTTCTACCCCTGTTCTCATTCTTTTTTTTAATAAGCCTAAAGGCCTTTAGGCGTGAAGACGTAACAAACAAACTCATTTTCGCTTTTATAATATAAGTTGGGATATTTTGAGTTTTTCTTACCTATCTCCTGATTCGACAGTTTACATACAATATCCGAAGGTAGGACGTAACATGAAGCCTTTAAGCCCCAAAAAGTAGTACAGGAGTACCTAAAAATTCTCCCACATTTTGACGTTTAAGTTTCATGTAATAGGGGGCGAGCCTATTGCCACTAACTGGGCAAGAAAGAAAGAAAATTAGTTTATTTGGCATATGCCACAAGTGCACATAACATTTAAAAAGAAAAACTATAATCTAAACACATAAAAAATCTGAGACTGGAGATGCATTCTACTAGCTTCTACGATAAATCCTTTACAGTTCAAGCTGTACGGCTATGGAATGCCCTGCCCGTGTCTGTAAGGAGCGCTCAAACTCTGTCCACTTTGAAAACTCTGGTCAAAAAGCACTAGCTCTCTCCTTAAACAACAATCATAAATACTTCTTTGCTCTTTTTTTGATGATTATTATTTTATATATAAGTATTAGTATTTTTTAAGGTAGCTATTAATTTTGAAAAATGTTACACGACAGACTACCTCCAGTACTCTTTCTCCTTCTTTAAATCCATTCAAAGGTTCTCTTGAAAGATCGCTTTTAGCGATAAGACCGCCCATCGTGTCACCCTATTTATAAGTTGATTAATGTTATTCTTGTTATTTGTATGGAGTACATAATAAAAAATATTCTATCTATCTATCTAAAAATGTGCAAACTGCCGGGCAACTAGTGTCTGACACTGGTTTTCAACTGAACTTGATTTTTAGCTTGGACCCTGCTCCCGTTACCGGTGGATATTATTTTGTACTAGCTTTTGCCCGCGAATTCGCTCGCGTTAAATTCGGGGTAACACAGTTCCCTTCTACTGATTTGCAGGTACCGGCTACCTGTAGTTTTTGCCTTTGCTTTATTTTTTGTTAGGAACGCTTCTGCCTTACAATTTGGAAATTTCAAAGGGTGATGTAAAATTAAATCTAAAAGCAACAAAAAATGACCGACGAATTCGTTATTCAAACCAGTCTCTCGTATCCCGGACGGTAGCAATCTGAACACACACCGCAAATATTATGTAAAACAACCCTGTATTTAACGGTGCGCATGTAAGCGCTTTTTTGTTCGCGATAATCATGCGTGGGACATGCTCACACAGTTGACTGTCTTACGAGGTTTATATCGCTTTGAAATGCCGTGTGACGGTTTTTGATAGACTGCGATAAAAGGAGGTTATCAATTCGACTTTTTTTTTTTTTGATACCTCAGAACTTTTGACTGGATGAACAGTTTTTCTTTTTATTTGAAAATTGGTGCCCATGTGCTCCCATTTATATTTAATGTGGTCCCATTTTTTTTGTGGTGTTATATACGAGAGTTGGTAGTTAGGTGGAGGGGTAGTGGTACACGTCAATCAAACTCGCTAGGTCGTTGCACACTGTTTAATGGCTGGCTAAAGAGGAAAGTAACCGGCGCGGGGTGGGGCGGGTCGCAGCCCGTACGCTGGCTTAGCGCTCACATACATATAATGTAAATACATATCTAACAGTCCAGTTGTCCAAAAGTTTTAAATTTGCCTTCTTGTGTTTAAGGACGCTATTCTAATATCTTTTTCGCAAAGGAAAATTAATGTAATATATAAAATTCTCGTGTCACAATTTTCGTTCCCATACTCCTCCGAAACGGCTGGACCGATTTAAACGAAATTTTGTGTACATATCGGGTAGGTCTGAGAATCGGCCAACAGCTATTTTTCATACCCCTAAGTGAGCAATGGGTGAAACCGCTGGGCACAGCTAGTACTTTATAAACATTTCTGTAAAATACCATCATATTTCAACTAAAGCGGGACGGTTTGCGCAGTGACCGCTGCGCTGCGTGTCCCGGGTTCGATTCCCGCATGGAGCAAATATTTGTATAGTCTACAGATAGTTGTTCCGGGTCTGGCTGTTTGTGTACGTGGATTTAAATGTTTGTGAACGCACCCACGATACAGGAGAAATTCCTAGTGTGAGGCAACGTTTAGTAAAAAAAAGGCTGAAATACAAAATTGTTTTACCAAAAAAAACCCACTTCCGAAAAAAATTGCTTCCAGAAGTCGGTGGAAAAAAACTATTTTAAACATACAACATCGTATACAAACTATTTATAATATATAGATCAATGTTTTATACATAGTGTGACGTAGTTAACGTTTAGTCCTGAACCTGGTTGGGGTAATAACAGCTGATCAGAAAATGTGTAGTCATTTGTGGTGGGTTTTAGAATGTTACTTCTAAAAGTATTAATATTACTTTGATAGAAATTTTAACTTTAACTCAAATAACTATTTCTTAAAAGCTTTACAATCATTTGACATGAGAAACTTGAAATTAAATCTCATGTCCAATAGTTTCAAAAGCTGTCTGTCACAAAAGATTAGCCAAATAATTTCATTTTTTTTCTCTTCGTTTTCTTTTTTAAACAAATTAGTTTTAAACCTATTAACTATTACTATAATGTGTTTTTGTATGAAAATTATTAAATGACTAGTCCCGCTCCGGGTGGAGCTGGAGGGAGTGTCAGTCTTTTACTGACTAAAACCGAATCGTGTTCCTTCTTTTGCTCTTTGTGTTTCAATGCCGCGGTCTCTATACAGGCACTTCTGCTTTGCTGACATCTCTACACACAACACACTTCGATTCGGCCTGTCGCCACTGGACGGTCGAACAGTGGCCTACCCATTGCCCCCACAGACCCGCATCTACGGTGGCCGGGAGTCGTACCGCGGTCCGTACCACCTTAGAATTAATTGCTAACTGACAGCGCTGAGGACGAATTTTTTGACGCTATTTTTTAATTTATTTATAAGTTAGGTAGTATCTATATTTAATTTCATGTTTTTTTGTCATTACTGAATAATAAAACAAGATGGTTGCTCAATCCTTAGAATGGAATCTGTAATCTTCTCAGAAATAATAGTAGTAGTTACTTGAAACCCTTGCATGTTCGTTGTCTTTAAGAGGTGAGTTTTGAGAGCGCTTTTAGATAAGAAGCTGATACTATCAGAGTCTACTATATAACAAAAAAGCATTAAACGCCATAAAACGTTATAAATTATTATTTCTGTCCGTATGTAAATCAGTGTTTGGCGCAATGAATGGTAAATTTTCCCCGTCTCAGCGGGTATTACCATAAAATACCACTTAAACCCGTTAAGTAGATTTATGTTTACATGGACAGGCGATGTTTTGTAAGTAGATGTTTCTTCGCGATATTAAATTATAGGCACGTTTAAATATTTCGAGGGGAAATAGGAAAAATATAAGATTTGTTGATACCTAGCCAAGAATGCTTCCTACAATATAAAACAATCTTGTAGAAATCATATAGTAGTTTCGATCCGTCACCATTATGTCAGATGTTGTAGTGTCATGGAATAATATTTTATTAATGTTAAATAATAACAATAATTATACATATACAATAAATACATGTACAATAATAACAACAATATATGTTGTCTAAGTTTTATTATATAAATTTTACAATTTATAATTATAGCACAGAGCATTGCATAACCTGAAGTAAATGAATTTTGATTATATTGGTCTTCTTTTAATGTTGGCGAACAAGTTTAATATAAATAAGCAAGCAAAATGCTACGGGCAATCTTTTCATTTTTTATGCATTGTATATAGGTACACTATCAGCAACAAAAATACATTCAAATGTTTGAACTTTTAATTTTGCGGAAGGGAAATCATCAAATAACTTACCCCGCTCTGGACGGAGTACTTGTACTGACTAAAACCCACCCATGTTCCTTCTATTGCCCTTTATTTACGGGGCCGTGGTATCTCTTTTAAACAACCCGCGACCCTCGGGCAACCCGCAACCCTGTAAATTTTTGAGCTCTCTTACCTTAAGGACTAAATGATCACTTCGGTTTTTTTCTGATATACTTCGCGCATTATAATAGTTATTTAAGACAACGTTTTGTCACATATTTGTCTCGTTGGTGTCCAGGGCATACGCCTGTTTGTTACAGATATGTGTCAATAGCGTTCAAAAGGTAAATGTACTGTATAAGTGCAAGATAAAACAAGAAAAAACGCTTTGATAACCAAATTTAGTTCAGTAGCCAATCGCAAACGTGAGTTACAACAACAAGTGAGATTGAACTTGTTACTGGAACCTAAATAAGCCCACGTTTTTTAGTTATTTGATTCCGTTCCCAGTCTTCAAAGTTTTGCTTGCCAACCATTCGTATCTAAACCGGTCCTTTGGAAATAACATAAACGGTAAAGGATTAAAAAGGGTTCCCTGCGCTAAAATATGCTAAGTAGAAACTTTGTGAAAACGGTTGGTAATACCAAAGTTTCGGACTAAAATATTTTATAGGTGCCAGTGAAAATCTGAGTTTAGTTTTGGGGCGAATCTCACCAACGTAACTAAACGAGATCAATTCGTCGAAAGTGAGTTTAAAAGATTTGAGAGTAACAGTTTAAAAGATTTGAGAGTAACAGTTTAAAAGATTTGAGAGTAACAGTTTAAAAGATTTGAGAGTAACAGTTTAAAAGATTTAAGAGTAACAGTTTAAAAGATTTGAGAGTAACAGTTTAAAAGATTTGAGAGTAACAGTTTAAAAGATTTGAGAGTAACAGTTTAAAAGATTTGAGAGTAATTGGTACTAACGCTAAACAGTCTTATTGTGTCTGAAATCAAATAAGTTCATGAAATCATCAAATAACTTCCCCCGCTCTGGGTGGAGCGTGGGGGAGTGTCAGACTTGTGACTAAAACCCACCCATGTTCCTTCTTTTGCCCTTTATATTCCGGGGCCGCGGTATCTCTTTCAAACAACTCGCAACCCCGGCAGGCGGTGGCGCTGGCAGGCCCCTCTGCTTTGCTGACATCTCTTTGAGGCGCGGGTGGAACACTTGCGCGCCGTCGACACGACCTGTCATCAATAGGGGTGTGTAATGTTTGGCATAATAACAAATGCTCTAATTTCACTTGAACTAACGTTCATATGACATAATTTTCATATGACATAATATCAAATGACATAAATTCATATGACCTAATGTTTCATATCATATAATATTCATTTAACATTATAACATTTAGTATAACGTTCGTTTTATATAATTTTTAATATGTTTAATATTCTTTTAATATTTAAACGTTCATTTGATCTAATATTCTTTTGACCTAAAATTCATGTTTAATGGGCTCAAATGGCACTTAACCAAACCTTAAAATATTCTATGCATGGTCGAGGGTGGGCATGGTCGAAGGTGGGCTTGGTCGAGGGTGGGCTTGGTCGACGGAGCCCCGCTTCGCGGGGCTCCTACTTCTGGGTGGTTTATAAAAAAATAACCTATCCGAGTCGGGGTGCCCTAAAGTCCAGATTGCATCCAGTTTCTCCTGGTAACAATAGTTGAGGGTGGCAGGTGTATAGGGAATAAAGTTAAGAAAAAAAAAACTTAATACAATATTTATTTAATCATAACATAAATATTACATCTTATTTTAGTTTTAAATTAGAGGCCAAAGCCCGAAGGAATTCAATTTCAGTGTATTGCTTTTTTTTTAAGAATATTATCGATTAATTAAAAAGAAGAATATTATGTGAAATGTGCATTATAGGAACTGTTCATTATGTCATATGAAATTAGGTAAAATGAAATTATATCAACAATTCATTATGTCAACTGATCGTTATGTTAAACAAAATTATGTTAACTAAAATTATGTCAAGTGAACGTTAGATATTTTATTATTATGTCAATCGTTACACACCCCATCAATAGACGGACGGACGGTGAACTCGGGACCTATGACTAACACTCTGATGGTCACACTACTAGGTTATCAGTGCTTACTGCTACTGCTGTAAACAATACGAGTTTGTTATATTTTGGGACATGTCACAGTATCAGCCATATATAGCCCTCCCAAGCATGTCATAAAGCAAGAGGAATACGAAAAATACCTTAAAACCTTGGGACAGCGGTTTGTGTCTGGCGGTGACTTTAATGCCAAGCACACATTCTGGGGTTCTCGGACTATAAATTCAAAGGGCCGACAGCTAATCCTAGCGATAAATAAACTCCAACTGGGCGTTATCTCAACAGGAGAACCAACATACTGGCCCACTGATCGAAATAGGAAGCCAGATCTCATTGACTTTTGCGTCATCAAAGGTATTAGCAACACCGACTTCAGTTGCAACTCTAGTACTGACCTGTCCTCTGACCATTCTCCTGTGGAAGTATTATTGAGTCGAAGAATTCTGCAAAAAGAAAGACCTTGCCGACTACATACCCGTAGAACTAACTGGGAATACTTTCGCGAGTTAATAACTAGATCTCTTGATGTCAAAATGCCATTACAAAAGGATGACGATATTATAAGCGCAGTTGAACATTTTAACAACACAGTCCAACAAGCTGCATGGGAAGCCACGCCTCCACCAAAGCCCATAAATCGAGATGGACTCCAAAGCTCACCATCTATCAGAAAGCTACTAGATGAAAAGCGTAAAGCTAGAAAGAGATGGCAAACCACTCGGTACCCAGGGGACAAAACAACATTCAATAGACTAGCCGCACAACTCAAGCAACTATTGAGCGATGATAGAAACCAGAATATCGCAACATACCTGCAAAATCTGGACGCCAAACCTTCTACTGACTACTCATTGTGGAAAGCGACAAAAGGCCTCAAACGCCCAATAACTTACCAACCACCTCTGCTCAAAGCAGATAATTCATGGGCTAAGAATGATGTGGAGAAAGCCAATGTATTCATGGAACATCTGCAAGAAGTCTTCCAACCAAACCCCAATATTGGCTCTACAAAGGCGGAAAAGGTTGTAGAACTGCTGAACCAGACGCACCAACTAGAGTTGCCCATTCAGAAACTTAGCAAAGCAGAAATCAAATCTGCAATTAGAAAACTGAATGTAGGAAAAGCCCCTGGATACGATCTAATTACATCAACCATTCTAAAAGAGCTACCAGAGCAGGGCATAACATTCTTGACGCAATTATATAATGCTATCCTTCGAAAGGAATATGTACCTCCACAATGGAAAGTAGCTAAAATCATTATGATCCCGAAACCAGGCAAAAGTCCAGAAGATGCCAAATCCTATCGGCCAATTAGCCTACTCCCAATTGCGTCCAAAGTAATGGAGACATTTTATTTTTTATTTTTATTTTTATTCAAATGGAACAGCAAACAGCTACAATATAAAACATAAACATCATATAAATATACAAGACTTATTGACAATATTGCAGCCCACAACGCTGTTCACAGATTAATTAAAAGCATACATAAAGTGAAAATAATAATCATCGCTACGGTAACAAAACTTAGTACAAATAGTGTATAAATGTAATATTCACGAAAGTTCGTCTAGTATAAGACCTTTAAACTTATGGGGAGCACATGTAAAAATATCGATGTGTTCAAAAGTGCTATTGTAGGAATCGACCATTCTGCGAACAGGCGAACGCAAGCCTGAGTTGGTTTTGCAAATACCAACTGAAAATAATTTGCCAGCGCGGACCTTTCGCTTGTGGATCGTCCTAGGAACCGCATAACATATCATATTGGACAGTTCCATGCAGTCAAATGTATTCCTTACAATATTATATAGGTTCACAGCTTCCAAATACCTACGTCTACTTTCAAGTGTTGCGAGCTTATACTTCACAAGTAAATCTTGGTATGGTAAATAATGTCCGCAGCATCTATAATGCATAGTGCGCAAGAATTTGTATTGCACACACTCAATCATCTCAACGTACTTTTTGTAATAGGGACTCCAGACGGACACGGCATACTCCAATTGAGAGCGTACGAGCGACTTATACAAGCAGATATAAGAAAATGGTTTTTTAAAATCAACTGTTGAACGCATTACAAATCCGTATAGTTGATACGCTTTATTAACAATTTTTCCTATGTGTAAGTCTAAACAAAGCTTCGAATCAAAGATAACACCGAGGTCACGAATAGAGTCCACTTTAAGTAGGGGGGCATTGCACAACGTGTAGGTGTAGTTTATTATACTTTTATTTTTTGTAAAGCTTAAGAAGTTACATTTGGGTAAACTTAATTGCAATTTATTGTCCTGACAATAACTGGATAGTCGGTCCAAATCTTGTTGCAGCAGAAGGCTATCACTTGATTGTCGTATGGTTCTATATACCTTTAGGTCGTCGGCATATAATAAAAATTTGGTATTTCTAAAGCATTTGCTGATGTCATTTATATATAAAATAAACAAAAGGGGACCAAGTATAGAGCCTTGAGGTACACCAGAGGTAACCTGTGCAATATTAGATTTGTGACCATTGATTACAACCACCTGACTGCGGTTGCTAATGTATGAGATGAACCACCTCAGAAGATTACCACGAATTCCGTTGAACGCTATTTTATTTAGTAGTATTTCATGGTCTACCTTGTCGAAAGCCTTACAGAAGTCCGTATAGACTGCATCCACTTGAACACGGCTGTCAACGCTATCAAATAAGAAGCTTGAAAATAATAATAAATTTGTATTCGTAGACCGACGTTTAACAAAACCATGTTGTTGTTGAATTATGATGTTGTGGAGTACAGGATAGATTTCGTTATGAACTAACCTTTCAAAGAGTTTCGACAATGTAGACAAGATGGAAATGGGACGATAGTTTTCTACGCTGCGTTTGGATCCACCCTTGTGAACGGGCACAACATACGCATGCTTCCACAATTTAGGTACAACTCCTTCAGATATGCATTTATTATAAAGAATAAATAGAGGTTTGCAGATGGAAGTTGCAGTATTCCTAAGGAAGTAAGGTGAAAGTCCATCAGGACCTGGACCCTTCGCTGGGTCCAGGGTTTTAAGTTCCTTTAATATGATCTCTTCACTAAAAGAAAGGTCGCAAATAGAGACATCGTGGAGTGCGTTATTGTCCAGCGGTGGCTTCCATTGTGGCAGTGAAGGAGATGTTGGTTCATATACCGAGTAAAAAAAGTCCGAAAACATATTACACGCCATGTTAGGATCATTAGTTTCAGCATCTTTATATTGAAGCCTAGATGGGATTCCTGGCCTGTCCTTTCGATTGGAAACATAGGTCCAGAAGTGTTTTGTGTTTCTACTTAGATTGTCTTCCACAGAACTGATGTACGAACGGAAACACTTGAGGCATCTATCACTAAACTGTTTTCTATAGTTAGAAAACAATTCATAATCAGAAATGTTATTATATTTCTTCCACTTGATCCACGCCCTTTGCTTCTTTTTAGCAATAGATATGAGAGTACGAGAGAACCATATGGGATAGCTTACAGATCTAGGTCGGGCCAATGGAGTGTATATTTTAATGATTTTATCCATCTCAGTGTAGAACCTATCCAAAGCCTCTTCAGATTTCATAGGGCATAGCATTTCAGGCCAGTTCAGTTGCTGTATGTCACTATTAATATTGTCAAAATTGGCCTTATGAAAACAATATTTGTGAAGAGGAGTTTTGGTCAAAGGGGTGATTTTGACGTTTAGATAGGTCTCACACGTAAATACAGGATGGTATGGGTCAATCGGAAGTAATGACATTGGGACATTAGAAACATTACAAGTGTTATTGGAAATGACTAGATCAAGAATTTTACCCTTATCATTCACTATATTGTTAAATTGAGAAGCACCCAAGAGAGAAATCAAGATATGTAGATTTGCACAGGCAGAAGGTCCACCAGAAAGTAATGTATCAGTTTCCGCAGTAACTGTTGTAGAGGATACAAGGCAATTGGCTTCAGGGAGATTATAATCACCTATAACGAAGAAAGTATCAACACTAGAGTGGCTTAACACTTCTTGTAGCAAATCAAAGTGCCTGTTATACACTAAGTTAGGAGTCCTAGGTGGTATGTAGGCTGCACTCACAATGTGTCTTTTATTGTTGACAGAACTGGGCAACTCAACCATAATGTGTTCAATATGAGTGTGCGACAAGTCACTATACTGTGTTGATAAAATACTTAATTCAGAAGGCTTCAAAGTGCGCAGAACCGCAATCAGTACACCCCCACCATCTCGTTTATTAGTAGCAGTGCGATCACGATCGCAACGGTACACAATATAACGCTGGTCTATGAATTCGCTATCATAAATGTCAGGTGTTAGCCAGGTTTCGGTTAAGATAATTATATCGTATGTATTCATGAGGATATTCGTGAGTAACTGCTGTAATTTTGTGCGAATGCCTCTGCAGTTTTGGTAGTATACGGTGATATTTTTATTAGACATTGTTCAAATTAAAGTATAAATGTGTATTAATGATGAGAGAGTATTCAAGCAACAAGCATATTATGGATCTTATTAACGAAATTACAGAAATTGATTTAAAATTTGAAGTAATTGGTTGAAGCAGGAAGCAGTATAGATCGCAACACCTGAAAACAACGACAGCAACATATTTCATAGCAATAGTACAAATAATTTTGAAGATTATAAACAAATAGGTTGAATTTAAAAGATATGAGATTTGAGCTTTATAATATATAACAAGGTAAAGAACGGTAGACAGATTACGTAAACAAAGAAACATGCACATTACAGATAAAAGTCTGAACAGAAGACTACGGACAATTAACACAATCGAGTAGTGATTACAATTAACGAGCGAGCAAGTACACATGCTACAATGACTGATTATTGGCCTCATTAACGACATTATTACAGTTAATATTAATTTTAGCGATATCTGCTTCTGATCTAATGGCAAAAGCAGCGTCGCCGTCTTTCTTACGGACAAGAATTGTGCAATTCTTAATCCAGACGTAATTAAACTGGTGAAGCTTTGCCGCTTCCTTACATTTACGAAATAAAATTTTGTTTTTTAAAGTTAAGTGTTCATTAATATAAATATTTGTGGAAGAGCCACATAAACCTATTTGATCCGTTTTCAGTGACTTAGCCCGCCGGAATGCGCTATGAACATTATCGCGCAATATGCGTGTGGTGAATTTCACAATAATATTCTTTGGCCTATTTGTTACTTGGTGGGCGTGAGGTACTCTGTGGATGGCCATTATGTCCTTTTGAGGTATGGGAAAGCCAATGGCGTCTCCAATCGCCCCCAAGATCTGCAGGAGGTTTTCACCACGCTTATCCGGTACATTGCATATCTCCAGATTGCATTGTCTAGCCTGCTGTTCGAGCGCATCAATTTTCGATTCCAGGTAGGTTGTAGAAGTGGCTGATTGTTCCACCTGCAGACGTGCAATGTCTTCGACTCGTCGCTTGAGGTCAATGTGTTCGCTTGCGTGGAACTGTACCGAATCTTTGAGACCGGACACATCAGCGTTCAGTTCTTTCATGTCCATCCTGAGCTCAGCTTGGGCAGCGCAAACAGAGCCCAGTTCCAGCTTAATGTCCGCCAAACTGTTTTTAACACTTTCGTGATGATTGAGCATGCTAGCCTCCATCTCATCACGCCAATCCTTTAAAGTGCTTTTGATGTCTTCCTTGAACGAAGCCATAGTACGATCGATGTCAGATCGCCATCCCTGTAGCGTTTTGTTCAGTTCTAGGGTAAAAGACTGAATTTGGTTGTCTATAAGCACCGATGTGGATTTATTGTCAGCTCTTGTAGAAAGTGACGTATACATGCATGGCGGAGTTTGTTCCACTAAGTCGCAGGACATATTCATGGAATCATCCACATATGCTGGAACCTGCGTGCTGGAACGAACAGGTGTGTCCAAATTAGGACGGGTGCGACGAGTAATAGCACAGCACGGAGGACATTTCCAGCCAGCCTTGAATTCTTGCGTTAATGCTGTAAATTGTTGCAGCGAAAAGTTTAAGCACTCATGATGATAACCACCATTGCACAGAATACACATCAGGTAACCAGCATTAGATGCCAGCACATTGTTACATCCGTTGCAGTTCATCTCGAGTAGTTCAGCAACTTGTTATTAGTTTATTTTGCAAGGATGGTAACAGTAGCGCCACCTGACGCTAAGATCAGAAAACTTATTGATCGATCGTTCGCTCAAACCACAGCAGTGAGTACAGCCTGGTTAACGAGATACACGCAGCGCCACCTATCTCATTGATGAAAATGCTCGAAGAAGAAATCAATCAATCATTCGGTCGAAAGTGCGGGATACGTAGTGTTATAGCGTTGCACAGCAAACTAGATAGATGGCGTTGATTTAAAGTTTACTGTATATTGCATGATAAGCAAAATTTGAAAGCAATAAGCTGGCATAAAAATCAGTATTTAGAGTCACTGTGTACACAAAATTACCCAAAGTCAAGGGTTCACACTGTAAAACGCACAAGCACAGTTCTCGTCCAGAAATTCCGACACTTTAGCACTAGTATAATGTTTGCAACTAGTGTATACACCAGATATTTTGTTCCCACAACAGCACTGATTTTAGGAATTAGATCGCAACGTCTTCAATTGACAGTGATTATTAGAACATATTCTCACCAATAACACACAGATTAATGAACTTTGAGTACTTTCAAAATTATTAGAAAATTTTATAACACCGAGAGTAAAGTTAGCTAGTTAGCACATACAGCGCCACCTAGCGAAGATTGACGATAGACATTGATCCTCGTAAGGTTAAATCCAATTATCAAGGAAAACAACCTAATACCCGATCACCAGTTTGGATTCAGGGAAAAGCACGGTACAATCGAGCAAATTCATAGACTCGTTAATGGTATAGCAAAATCATTTGAACAGAAAGAATACTGCACAGCTTCCTTCCTTGACATATCACAAGCTTTTGACAGAGTCTGGCACGATGGACTTCTGTACAAAATTAAAAAGACACTGCCTACCAACTTTTATAGTCTAATAAGATCTTACCTACTTGGCAGACACTTCTTCGTCAATCACGGTGACGCAAATACAGAACTTAAAGAAATTCAAGCTGGAGTGCCGCAGGGTAGTGTAATGGGACCTACTCTGTATCTTCTTTACACCGCGGACTTGCCGATATCTGACGATGTTGTTATGGGCACTTTTGCCGATGACACAGCTATCATGGCATCAGATGACTCACCAATTCAAGCTTCTCTCAAACTACAGAACAGCCTGGATAAGATCACAACATGGCTAAAAGACTGGCGCATCAAAGCTAATGAAACAAAATCACTTCAGGTAACATTTACAACCCGACGACAGACTTGTCCCCCAGTTACCCTGAATGCCGTCCAGCTTCCGCAATCTGACGAAGCAAAATATCTCGGAATGTATCTAGACCGACGCCTAACATGGAGAAAGCACATTTTTACTAAACGCCTAGCAATGGGACAACAAGTGCGTAAGATGTGCGTAATACAAATAGCCAGCTCTCAATGGAAAATAAACTTTTGTTATATAAGATTATAATAAAGCCAATATGGACATACGGAATACAGCTATGGGGCACAGCTGCCAACTCCAACCTAGAAATTCTACAAAGGTTTCAATCAAAAATGCTAAGGCTGATAGTAGACGCACCATGGTATGTCACTAACGAAAGACTTCACCGAGAGCTTGGCATCAAAACCGTAAAAGAAGAAATAAAGGAGAGAGTCACAAAATATAAAGACAGACTGCAACTGCACCCTAACATATTGACACACCACCTTATGGACGACATACTTCCAAGTACTAGGAGACTAAAGAAGAGAACTCCTCAAGATTTAATTTAAAACACTATTTAAGAGGGCATGCCACTGGACCTGTACCTCACATACCATACATCATTACATACATATTGCTGAATGTCTCCGAGACAGATTGCAATAGCAAGATATATATATTAAAAAAAAAAAAAAAAAAAAAATGTGAAATGTGCATTATAGGAACTGTTCATTATGTCATATGAAATTAGGTAAAATGAAATTATATCAACAATTCATTATGTCAACTGATCGTTATGTTAAACAAAATTATGTTAACTAAAATTATGTCAAGTGAACGTTAGATATTTTATTATTATGTCAATCGTTACACACCCCATCAATAGACGGACGGACGGTGAACTCGGGACCTATGACTAACACTCTGATGGTCACACTACTAGGTTATCAGTGCTTACTGCTACTGCTGTAAACAATACGAGTTTGTTATATTTTAATTTAACAATATTTTCTATGTGTTTGCTCAACTTCGACAGCACAGTTGGCGCAGTGACTGAGCGATCGTCTACAGCGCTGCGTGTCGCGGGTTCCATCTCCGCACGGAACAAATATTTGTATCACCTACAGGTAGTACCGGATCTGGCTGTTTATGTATGTGAGTTTGAATGTTTGTAAACGCACCCCCGATACAGGAGAAACTCCTAGTGTGGAGCAACGTTTTTAAAAAAAAATAAGTATCGAATCAAACACACTC
Organism: Ochropleura plecta; assembly: GCA_905475445.1. NCBI lineage: Eukaryota > Metazoa > Arthropoda > Insecta > Lepidoptera > Noctuidae > Ochropleura > Ochropleura plecta. The sequence continues at coordinate 19,657,640 of FR997734.1, forward strand.
CACTATTAAAGTTTTCGCAGAAATAAACATCGTTATAACAGATATAAAATAAAAGAGCTTAGAATTTCCAGGTAAACACAAAACTGTTTGAAACCCGTACATATTTCAGTATTAAAATTACAAAGAAAACGTTGGCGAACATATTGTATTGAGGGAGGAACACAGACAGACAGGCGGAAATTAAGCCTGTAAGCAAAGCCAGGCGAGGGAACAATATGAGCTGATTGTGTGGGCAGATACTACGAGATCTTCTGTTATTATATAAGGTTATATGCTTCGACAGAATTATAAATGAAATAGCTTTTGCCCGCGGCTTCGCTCGCGTTAAATTCGGGGTAACACAGTTTCCCTTTCCTGATTTGCAGGTACCTGTAGTTTTTGCCCTTGCGCCTTATTTATTGTAATAGCAAAGCTAAATTTTCCCTTTTCATCCCTCTTTCCCCCTCATTTAAAAAAAAGAAAAGCCAATGTTCGTCTCCAGGCTCTCTTTCCCCCTCATTTAAAAAAAAGAAAAGCCAATGTCCGTCTCCAGGCTCCCTATATAACGCATCATCATCATCATCTATATAAATTCATCAAAATCGGTTTAGCTATTTAGGCGTGAAGACGAAAACAAACTCACTTTCGCTTTTATTTTATTAGTAAGGATTTCACCTTTTTTTTGTAGGGGTGGGAAATCATCAAATAACTTCCCCCGCTCTGGGCGGAGCGGGGGGGAGTGTCAGGCTTTTACTGACTAAAACCCACCCATGTTTCTTCTATTGCCCTTAACGTTCCAGGGCCGCGGTATCTCTTTCGAACAACCCGCAACCCCGGCAGGAAGGATTTCACTTTAAACGCCCTTTTTCCAACTATTTTGAGGTTAGCTTTTAGTCTTACCGGTTGCATCTGAATACCAGTATGTTACATGAAGCGACTCCCTCCCCGACCTTGTTAGTACTTGGTAATACGAACCCCTTGGTGAGACTGGTTGCCAGTCGTTTGAATTTCTGATGATCCGTAATTACTGACACACAAATGACGGCTAGATCAACTGCTAGACGTGTGCTCCGGGTGAATGCTGATAATCTTCTCGGCGTTACCAAAAGAGTGTGGAGATGTACTTCGACGCCCAAATTTGGCTTATGATTTTATTTAGTTAGTTTATATTTTGTTAATTCGTTTATATTCAGTCAATTAGTGTTTATTTTGTTAATTCGTTTATATTTAGTTATTTCGATAACATTTAGTTTTTATTTTGTAAATTAGTTTATATTTAGTTAATAAGTTTATATTTAGTTAGTTAGGTTACATTTAGTTAATTAGTTTATATTTAGTTTTTATTTTGTTAATTAGTTTACCTATATTTAGTTTTTATTTTGTTAATTAGTTTATATTTAGGTAATTAGTTTTTTTCTTTTTAAATAGTTTTAATTATTACAATATAATAGACTTACCTTTTCGCTCAGTGCAAAGTAATAATTAGAGTAAAAACATAGGAAAATTAAAGTGCCAAAGCTTAAGATACAGGAAAAGCTTCAAAATACCAGATATTTCACCGTAGCACCGTAGACTATGAGAGGTGCCCGGGGGCATGTTGCAGTGAAATGCTAATGACAGCTGGAAATGAGTTCCCACTGACCGCCTCCTATTGGAATGACAGGGAATTATTGAGCCGTGTCGTAGAAAATGGATGCAGTTTATTGTATAAATACTTGGTTTTCAGGTTAATAGAATTAATACTTTTTGGTTGAAAGGCCAAATATGTGAGTGAAAAGCAAAAAATAAGGCAACTTTTAAATTTGGTAGCTCGTCATACTAAATAGGCTAGGTGTCTTGTGATAGAAATGTGAAGTCGATATTAGAATGCGTTCAGAATACTGGTTAATACACAATTTACCTAACTATTAAACCTACAGCGTTATCAGTTAGGATGCGATATTGGAACTTGACTGAAAGTGACTGACAGGGGCTGCTAAGCAATCTCCCGCTTGATTCCCGCAAATTGAGGTTTAAAAATATATCCAGCCTTTGCCTATCAGCTATCAGCTCCTTTTGACACATGCTGTCTTCATCCACTGCGTTCCCAACAGTTTCCATTTATCGACTTGTCAAAAACAGTACCGTATCCATTCTTTTTTTTAAAGAGACCGCTTCGTTTGTATGTAGCCCTGGTACTTCGTTTTTTTTTTGGATTTTCCGTTCACCGGTGCGGTTGCGTTTTGATCAATATTTTTGAGCGGATGCGGTGAAATATTAGTTATAGATTGAATTTGGAGTCTGTTTGTATTAGTGAAATACTGGCGTAAATTTACACAAAAATAGGTTTTCATAGCCTAACCTATTTAAAATACACGCTTTTAGACGTGGAATTGCAGACAGCGTTGTTGTCAGCTTCTGGTACGCACAACCAAACGGACGGCGCAGTGGTTGAGCAATCGGCTGCTGCGCTGCGTGTCGCAGATTCGATCCCCGCACGGATCAAAAATATTTGTATGGCCTACAGTTAGCTGTTTCGGGTCTGGCTGATTGTGTACGTGAGTTTAAATGTTACAGAAGAAATTTCTAGAGGGGGGCAAGGTATTATAAAAAAAAAACAAGCTATACATTGCACGGAAACACCATACAAAGCAAGGCCATATTGTTGTTGTTTTGTGAACATATGAAACGTGTACAACACCTCTTTGTTAAAAAAAAATGGGTCCATAGATGCTGGTCTGTGGACGATGAGCAATAAGCAGCTCACCGTCCATCCGACTAGTGACGACAAGCCGTGTCGACAGCGCGTTCGTGTACAACGCGCCTCAAAGAGATGTTAGCAAAGCAGAGGAGCCTGCCAGGGCCACCGCTTGCCGGTGTTGCGGGTTGTCCGCAAGAGAAACCGTGGCCCCAGAACATAAAGGGCAAATGAAGGAACATGGGTGGGTTTTACCTAGTAATATCTTGATACTCCCACTCCGCCCAGAGCGGGGATAATTATTTGATGATTTCCCATCTGCAAAAGAAAGACGTACTATATGTTCCTCACCATGTTTACAATTACCGTTTCAAGAGCGAGAGAAAAAACACAAAGTGCCCACGTCTTACTACATTATCCACCATTCCATCCATTATCATTATCATTTCCACGATTCTTGTGTGTCTACGGTGACGTCATATCGTCATTATCTTGAATCAAACCTCACCAAACATCTAAAACGAAATAAAACGACATCTACTTTTTAGTGAACAATAAATCAGTAAAATTAACACAGGCTTGTAGGTCTCGCGACGTGTACAGATGGGGTGCCAGGCCTCCGACGCAGCCTCGGTTATCAATCACCAGGCCAAATTACGGGGAGATGTAGTACTATATGAAATTGGACTGTACACTATTCTATTTTTGTGGTTTTGTATTCAATTAGATGTTATTGTGTTGTGTTGGATTTTCGTGGACTGGGCTGAAATATTGTTTGATTGTGTTTTCAGAAAGGGTAGAGCTTACTGTTGCTTCTTTTATTGTTACATGAATTCTCCTGAAAGGCGACTAACAAAGCGTTTTTGGCACAGATGTGAGAGGCTACACCAGGAGGAGACGCTGTAATAGGACATATACTGACTTTTTGATGAGGTTCTTCAGAAAAGTAAGTTGCGTAGTACTTGCAACCGGAGTGCGTACAAAGCGTAAAGTTTTTTTTTAATAACTTTGCCCCACACTAACAATTTCTCTTGTATCTCACATACACAAACAGCCAGACCCAGAACAACTATCTGTAGATCATAAAAATATTTATTCCGTGCGGGGATCGACGTAGTGCGGCGGTTCATGCAGGGGCTAAGATAAGGCTAGATAGTAGGAGTAGGTAGTAGATGCAGTAGCACCAACCGCGTCGCCAAATGATTATAATCCTTACTAATATTATAAAAGCGAAAGTGAGTTTGTTTGTTTGTTTGTTACCTCTTCACGCTTTAATGGCTAAACCGATTTTGATGAATTTTGGTACAGAGATAGTTGGGAACCAGGAGACGGACATAGGCTAATTTTTATTAAAAAAAAGTGGGATATGAGGGAGAACGAGGGAAGAAAAGGGAAAACTTTGCGTTGCTATTACAAATCAGTCAGGCGCAAGAGAAAAAACTGCAGGTCTGCTTGGTGTGTTATACCGAATTTAACGCGAGCGAAGCCGCGGGCGAAACCTTTTTTTTAAAGTGAGAAATGGGGGAGAAAGAGGGAAGAAAACGGGAGAAACTTCTTATTGCGTTATCCGATTGCTTCTAGAGTTCGACGTTTGTTTGTTACGCTTTCACTCCCAAACCGCTGAACCTATTTTGGTGAATTTTAGTACAGAGATAGATGGAACCTTGGAGATGGTTATAGGCTACTTTTCGAAAGGATGGGGGAGAGGGGTGAATTTTTATGCGAAACTAATTGCGTTGTCCGATTTACTTTGAACAAATCAATAAAGTTCGTACAGACTGCATATTTGTTTTATTTTGCAGACTATCCCTAAAATGGAATAGAAACGGGGATAAGAAACGTCAATTTACAAATTATATATGAAAATTCACATTTTAAGGGCGAAGTTTGGCGGAACAAGCTGAACGTCAGACAGCTTTGAGAATGGGTGAAACGTCTCTTCAAACCCGATCGCGTCTGGCGGAACAAGCTGAACGTCAGACAGCTTTGAGAATGGGTGAAACGTCTCTTCAAACACAATTGCGTTTGGAGGAACAAGCCGAACGTCAGAGAAATTTGAGAATGAGTGAAACGTCCCTTCAAACACAGTTGCGTTTAGAAGAACAAGCTCAACGGCAGGCAGCCATTAGAGCCTTAGAAACTCCAGAAGAGTCGCAGGCGAGAAGAACTGCTCATTCAGAAATGCAAACCGAACGCCGACGAACTTTTATGCGTAACGCTTGGTCTGTCTTTAATTTTTCTAAGTTTCAATATGATCCTTAAATTGATTACAAAACTCATTCTTTAATTGATGTTGGTTTGATGAATAATAAATGCAAGTTTTGTAATGCTTTAGAATGTAATGCTGAGGATGAAACTGCAGGAATGTGTTGTTCTAATGGCAAAGTTTTCCTTCCTTTACTTGGTGAACCAGAAGAACCTCTAAAAACTCTATATATATAAATATATTTATATATATATTCTATATATTTATATATTATTATAAGAAGAATCACAACGCTTTTTAAATAGAAAAAGAAAGTATAACTCATGTTTCCAAATGACATCTTTTGGAGTAGATAAGGAGGTAAGAATGCCTGGGTTTTCACCAACCTTTACTGTACAAGGTCAGATATACCATCGAATTGGTTCTCTTTTCCCTACAGATAATCAACAGCATAAATTCTTACAAGTTTACTTCATGGGTAATGAAGAAAATGAAGTGAACCGTCGTTGCCAATACATTCAGGGACTTGAAAGGGAAACTGTATTAAAAATTCAAAGAATGTTACATAACCACAACATCTTAATAAATACATTTAAAACCGCAATAGAAAACTGGCCTCAAGAAGATTATAAAGTAGTCATCCATGCTGATCGGACTCCACGTGGCGAACATAATAGGCGCTATAATGCACCGACTATTAACGAAGTAGCTGCCGTAGTGAGCGGTGACCAGTTCTCTTCCCGAGACATAGTATTACGAGCACACGATAATACATTTATACACGTCGCTGATACTCATAAGTTCTATGATGCTTTGCAGTACCCATTGATTTTTAACAAGGGTCAGGCTGGATATCATTTTGATATTCCAGTCATTAATCCCACCACAATACAGCCCGTTCCCAACAAAAAAGTTTCTTGCATGGATTTTCACGCTTATCACATTATGATTCGAGAAAATGATTTTAACCTCCTTCCACGATCAAGACAGCTATTCCACCAGTTTTTAGTAGATGTGTACGTCAAAGTAGAGAGTGAACGGCTTCGTTATATATCCATAAAGCAGAAAAAACTGCGAGCAGATAATTACATTCATCTACAAGATGCGATCAGCACGGATGGTGATATAAACCCGAACGATTTAGGCCGAATGGTTATTCTTCCCTGTACTTTTGTGAACAGTCCCCGCTATCTAAATGAATACACACAAGACGCTTTCGTCTATGTGCGCACTTACGGCAGACCTGACCTCTTTATAACTTTCACCTGCAATCCTTCATGAAAGGAAATAGCAGAAGAGCTTATGCCTGGCCAAAGAAGTACTGACCGGCATGATATAGTTGCGCGTGTATTTCGTTTGAAAGTTCAAAAACTGATGAATATTATTACACGAGGGAAATTATTTGGAGACGTCCAATGCCACATGTATTCCATTGATTGGCAGAAATGAGGGCTGCCACATGTGCACATTCTTATTTGGTTGAAAGAAAAGCTGTGCCCCAACCAAATAGATAATATAATAAGCGCCGAGATTCCGGATCCCGAAATAGATAAGGATTTGTACGATACCATAGTCAGAAACATGTTACATGGTCCCTGTGGAGCACGCAATCCAGCATCGCCTTGCATGAAAAATGGAAAATGTACCAAAAAAATCCCTCGAGAGCTGTTAAAGGAGACTGTGCACAACGATAAGGGTTACCCTTTGTACAGACGGAGAGCACCTGAGGATGGTGGCAGAAGTGTTACCATTCAGGCTCGCAGTGGTATGGTCCAAACTTTTGATAATAGCTGGGTTGTGCCATATTCGCCCATTTTATGTAAAATTTTTAATGCCCACATAAATGTAGAAGCCTGAACTCTGTTCGCGCTATTAAATATATTTGCAAATATATTAATAAAGGGAGCGATCAGGCGATATTCAATTTGCGTAATGAAGGTTCAGCGCAGCCTCTCAATGAAGTACAGACATATCAAGCAGGGCGATATGTTAGTAGCAATGTATGTGCAGTATGGCGGCTCCTAGGTTTTCTTTTGCACGAAATACATCCGGCTGTTACCCATCTAGCCGTACACTTAGAAAATGGACAGCGTGTTTTTTTTAACGTTAATAATTTTCAGGAAAGAATTTCATCACCTCCTAAAACCACCTTAACTGCCTTTTTCCAGCTCTGCCAAACAGATACTTTCGCAAAAACGTTATTGTATTCCGAAGTCCCCCGTTACTATACATGGAACACCTCCAAGAAGGAGTGGAAACGCCGCTTGCAAGGTACACCCGTTGCAAATTGGCCAGGAGTTAAATCATCGGACGCCCTGGGTCGTGTCTACACCGTCCACGTCACGAACTTTGAGTGCTTTTGTCTTCGAATGTTGCTGCATCACGTTCGAGGCCCAACTAGCTTTAAAGACCTTAAAAATGACAACGGTCGCGAATGTGAAACTTTTAGAGATGCATGCAAGACTCTACATTTGTTAGAGAACGACAACCACTGACCACAGACAAAATAAGAGAACTTTACGCAACCCTGATATCATCATGCGGCCTTTCCAATCCCCAAACGCTGTGGGATAAGTCAAAGAATACATGGCGGAAGATATTTTACGACGTCTGCAACAAGTCCATGTAGACATAACTTTAAATGAAAACACATACAATGAAGCTCTGATAAATATTGAAAACAAGGTGATGACAATGACTGGGAAGAAGTTACAAGATTTTGGAATGGTAAGTCCTCGACGGCGTTCAGATGAAGGGACTTTAGCGATGAAATTGCTCGCGAATTAAACTATAATTTCACAGCGTTGCAAGAGCAAGTAATTGAGTTAGTTCCCCAATTGCTTCCAGAACAAAGTTATGTATTTCAACCAGTGTTACATCAAGTGGATTCAGGTAATGGCGCTCTCTTCTTTCTCGATGCCCCTGGAGGAACTGGGAAAACGTTTTTACTGAACTTATTACTGGCTTTCATAAGAAAAGACCAAAATATAGCTGTCGCCGTGGCTTCCTCTGGTATAGCCGCTACATTACTGAATGGTTGCCGCACTGCACATTCCGTTCTAAAATTGCCATTAAACCTTGCACAGGAAGAGTCACCCATCTGCAAATTTCAGCAAAAACAGCTCTCGGGGTATGATGCTACGGCAGTGTAAACTTTTAGAATGGGATGAAAGCACGATGTCTCATAAAAAAGCTATAGAGGCGTTAAATCGATCACTTCAGGACTTACGAGCCAGTACCGATATCATGGGAGGAGTGGTAGTTTTGCTGGCTGGTGATTTCCGACAAACTCTACCAGTGATTCAGAGAGGCACACCTGCAGATGAGATCAAGGCCTGTCTCAAGTCCTCAAGCTTATGGGCAAAAGTTAAAAAAATTAGCCTAACAACAAATATGCGGGTGCATCTTTATAATGACGTACATTCTGGACATTATGCAGAGACACTTTTAAAAATTGGCGATGGACGTTTGGACACAGATGCCGAAGGTATGATTGTGCTCACAGAAGAATTCTGCAATTTGGTAGAGAACGATGCGGACCTAATAGCTAAAGTTTACCCGGACTTACAACAAAATATGAATTGTGATCAATGGTTATGCGCAAGAGCAATTCTTGCACCAAAAAATGATAGTGTCAATCAAATTAACCAGGACATTTTAAAAGAGGTGCAGGGAGTAATAAAGGAGTATTTGTCAATTGATACAATTATGGATACAGGACAGAGCACTTCCTACCCCGCTGAATTTTTAAATTCGCTTGAATTGTCAGGTGTGCCTTCGCATAAACTTCAATTAAAATTAGGTGTACCAGTTATGCTTATGCGAAATATTGATGCACCTAGATTATGTAACGGGACGAGGCTTCGTATCACACAATTAGGGCAAAATATAATAGGCGCTACTATTTTAACAGGTATGGGAAAAGGAGAAAGTGTGTTCATACCTCGAATACCAATAATTCCCACGGCCTTACCGTTCCAATTCAAAAGACTGCAGTTCCCAGTAAAACTTAGCTTTGCTATAACAATTTTAATAAAGCTCAAGGGCAAACACTACAGGTAGCAGGCGTGCATTTGGAAAAGCCATGCTTTTCCCATGGGCAGCTGTATGTAGCATGTTCGCGAGTGTCCGGTGCCCGAAATTTGTATTTATTAGCACCTGATGGAAGGACAATGAATATAGTGTACAATAGTGTCCTCAAATAATGCTCTGTTTTGTATCCATAATTGTAGCGGTCAAGGACTAGTGGAATTGTTTTTTTTTCCTGGCCCACGCTGTCCCACTTCTTTTCTCATGCTGTCCTGAACCAGCCCTTGTGGTATCACGTCTGAGTCATCACGCCATCTCTTGCGGGTGCCGACACAGCCTCGCCGCGCGACACCGTCCATCTCCTGGCACCCATTGAGTGGCCGCTCTTGCCGTATGCATAATGTATTTCTTTTCTGCCCATCTAACTCGACCATACTTTTGTGCTGTTACTCACATTTATTATCCAACTAAAAATATTATTCTTAAATAAACGCGGGCGAAGCCGCGGGTAAAAGCTAGTGATATTTATAACTTAACAATATCATCTTTCCTTTTCCCAAGTATGTTGGGGTCGGCTTCCAGTCTAACCGGATGCAGCTGAATATCAGTATTTTACATGGAGCGACTGCCTATCTGACCTCCACAACCCAGTTAGTACTACGATACCCCTTGGTAAGACTGGTTGTCAGATTTTCGGAACACTGACTACCTGTAACGATTGTCAAAGATCTACAAATGACAGCCGGGACCAACGGCTTAACGTGGTTTCCCAAGGCCGGAGGAAACTCGGTATGTAACGGGTGGTCACCCATCCACAGACCAACCTAGGCAAGCGCGGCTTAACCTAAAGATCGATCCGAGTGGCTGCTATTATTTAGCCACGAGCTATTCATATCATAACTTAACAATTTATCTGTACCTTACTTACTACTATAATTACAAAATCAAATAAACAATCTCTAAATTGCTTCCCAATCAATCAACACACACAAGTACATTCACAATTGACATCGAACAACAATCATCAATGACTTGAACAAACAAACTTCTGTTGGTTCACACAATATTGACGCTTCGCCCAACTACTCACAGGGTCATAAGGCAATATGGACTCCAGTTTTTACGAATATAGTGCATTGCACTTCGATAGCTGGTGATTACGGGACCCTGATTGTAGCTACTGGTTGTTCTTGGTCGGTGGATGCTGTTTTAATTACTGAATTAATGTTACATCGGCTTAATTGATTTGACATTTAAAGAATGGAAGTGAAATGCAGCTGAGTCTAAGAATTCTGACAGAATAGTGTGACTTAGTTGTAATAATTTTGTAACTTAGTTGAAATCATTCTGTAACTTAGTTGAAATAATTGTGTAACTTAGTTGAAATAATTTTGTAACTTAAATGAAATTATTTTGTAAATTAGTTGAAATAATTTTGTAACTAAGTTGAATTAACTTTGTCACTTAGTTAAAATCATTCTGTAACTTAATTAAAATCATTCTGTAACTTAGTTGAAATAATTTTGTAACTGGATATGTGGAGTGACAAGAATGGATAAAGTAAGGAATGAGTGTATTAGAGAAAGTTTGAAGTTGCGCCTGTTACAGAAAAAATGAAAATGAATCGTTTGTCTTGGTATGGACATCCAATAGGAGGGACGAAGCGCATGTGACTAAAACAGGCGATAGATATGAATTTTGATAGATGGAGAGGGAGAGAAAGGCCAAAGAAAAGATGGATGGATTGTGTAAGGAATGATATAAAGGCGAAAGGAGTGAAAGATGCCGTGGCGTCTGATAGGGGAGAATGGAAGAAGAAACCGTGTTGTGTCGACCCCAAATAGAATGAGACAAGGGCAGGAAAATTATGAAGAGTTAAACAAGAACTGTAAAACAAAATATTAAAATCCCAACTCCTTCCAGCACTTTTTATGTCCAATCAACTCGATCCAAAAGAGCCGTGCGCTTTCCTTATAATAAACATCCCATCATGAGTATTGGCTACGAGTGTTTGTACAAAATACCTCGTGGCAACAATAATATTGTGACCAATATGAACAATATATCATAACGAAGTTTAACTCCGGTCACTGTGGTTTACTTCACTTTGTGCCCATCACATAAATGCTTTGACGAAATTAAACGGTGACCACTTTTTGTTCTATGTTATGTTGTTGTTAATACTAGGAAAATAGATGTGTCTGTTTTGATGTGAATAGAGTTTATTATGCAGCTCTTAATTAAGTTTAATTGTCTGTTGTTTCATGTGCCGGGTCGACGAAGCGGTCGTATTCCAACGACCACAAACAGATGTCACTCAAGCAGAGGGCTAGGACCACTGCCTGCCAGGGTGGTGGGTTGTGATTTTAATGAGTAAAAATGTGATACTCCTCCACCCAGAGCGGGAGAAGATATTTGATGATACGAAAAAAAAGGGGTCCCATTTTACATATAACTTTAAAAGTTAATTGTAACTTATAAATCTAAACAAGTGTCCCTCACAGTTGTTTAGATTTATAAGTTACAATATTTTTTCAAATACACACATCAAAAGTATCTAGGGATCAACATATATTTTTGCAATAACTTTTCTCCTGATTGATATTAATTAAAATTTTCTTTAAGGATTCATCAAATAAAGTGTTTTCGTTTGTCACAGTAACGATAAACCAAGTCACCTTTGCATTAATAAAGAAATTTGCCATTTTCCTAATAAAGGGATTTTTGACATTTGAACCACTAACATTAAAGTTCGAAAAAAAGTTTTGTAAACGCCTAATCTCCGAAACTACCCAAGCAATGTCGATTACATTTTGTGAATGTGTTTGGCTGGTTCCAGCTTGGGGTGTACGATTTCCTTACGAAACAGAGGCAGATCGCTAGTAAAGTAATATATTTTGATGACATGATTCGCACAGTGGCTGGTAGTATTAACTGCTAAAGTGACTATTGTGGGTTCAAATCCCGCCCGGGACAAACATTTCTTTGGCTTCAACCTTTAAAAATAATTTTCTGTTTCTCTCAATATTAACCCAGCTTACAACTTACTTGCTACTTTTATAATTTTATTGTGCATTAAATGAATATTTTTTTTTGTATTATCACAAATCAAATCATTATTATATAAATAAAAACGTGCCAAATAAAATGTATTAATACAGGTGCTTAATAGACGCACAGTGAAAGCATGTTTATCACACTAATTAGCTAATTACGAACGATTGTGTCGAGAGCTTAATTAGATGAGGACCCAGCCGTTAATTAAAATGCTCATAAACGAAATAATAACGCGACTGTGTTACGGATACGTTTGTATGTGTTTATTCAATTAATTTTATTGGAGACTAGTTGATGCCTGCGGCTTCGGCTGCATAGATTTCTGTTATTTTTCAATAGTATCCTTTTACCGGGATCTTCTAATTTTTTTTTCTCTTGACTGAAAGCGTAACAAAGTTAAGGTGCATGAAAATAGTCTGTCTTCCCAAGCGACGGATCTACTAAGCCACCATACGGCGTACCCTGGGCAGCCAGACAATCCCTACACTGACTGGCTATTCCTTTCACCGTGATGGCAGTCCAAAGTCCACTTAAAAAGGGCTTTTTGCTTAGTCTCGGTCAACATCGAAGGGTTCTTACAAGACAAATCAGAATTTCTTTTCGATGTCTACCGCAGAACTCACTGCGACCTACCTAGACCTACACATCGATTGACCTACGCTTATCGCCGCGATCTGTTTGAAACTAACAAACATCCCTACATCCAGAGATCTATACATTCGCAGAAACTTTGGTTTTTATTGTGTATATTTAGAAGAATTGCCGTCTTAGTCTCCAATATCACTACATAGTATAAAACAAAGTCGCTGTCTGTTGCTATGTTGTATGTATGCTTACATCTTTTGAAGCGGTTTTTAATAGATAGGCTGATTCAAGATGGAGGTTTATATGTATATTATTGTAGAGAACACTGATAAGTTTAGAGTTTTCTAATGTGATGTCGTAAATAAACACACCTTTTTGCGCTTACATTGCAAACGCTGGCTAAACCCCACGAGATAAATCAAAATAATGTAATATGGTATTGTGAAAAAGTTCAACAAAAATGTCTGCAATGGTAGGTATGTCTATCTCTTAAAGATAAAAAAATCCGAATCCGTGCGAAGTCGGGGCGGGTCGCTAGTGTGTAAAAAGGTTAGTACTGAAATTAAAATGTTTTTTTTATTACTAGCCCTTTTTTAGGGTTCCGTAGTCAACTAGGAACCCTTATAGTTTCGCCATGTCTGTCTGTCCGTCCGTCCGTCCTCGCTTAATCTCTGTGACCGTTAGCTACGCACGCAGTATAGCACTAGAAAGCTGAAATTTGGTACCAATATGTATATCAATCACGCCGACAAAGTGGTAAAATAAAAATTGGAAAAAAATGTTTTATTAGGGTAGCTACCCTATATGTAAAGTGGGAAGTGATTTTTTTTTTAATTTCAACCCTAACTTGTGATATATTGTTGGAAAGGTATTTAAAAATAAATAGGGGTTTACTAAAATCATTTTTTGATAATGTCAATAATTTCGGAAATAATCGCTCCAAAAGTAAAAAACAATGTGTCCCCCCCCCCCCTCTAGCTTTTGAACCATAAGTTTAGAAAATATGAAAAAAATCTGAAAAGTAGAACTTTATAAGGACTTTCTAGGAAAATTATTTTGAACTTGATTGACACAACAGTTTTTGTACAAAAAGACAAATAGTTGTACAAAATAATTTCTGGACTAAGTTTGTAGTATAATCGTAAATGCAAGCATTTTTTTAACTTTGTTTACATATTTTATTATCCTGAACGTATTTTTTTTCAAACAAAAAAAGAATTATTGAAATCGGTTCTCGCAATCCAAAATTACCTCCTTGCACGTCTTTGTAACCCAATTCCCCGAGAGATGGCGCTGTAGGTACTTATTACATTGGATCGGGTATTACCGAATTGTTCGGTTGGTCTCTCCTTGGCATTGGCGGTATCTTATAACTACATAAAACTTCTATCAAGAACATGCTAAGGCAATTTAGAACAAAACTAAAATTAATTTTTTTAACACCATCAAAATGTTAAGGTAAAAACCAGTTCATAAATGGTTCGATAGATGGCGTTGCGTAATGACGTCATTTTTTTAAAAGTCGATGCTCCTTGCTTTCATGACCTACCGTGGTAAAGAACACTTATTGTGACGGACGGGAAACTACGGAACCCTACACTGAGCGTGGCCCGTCACGCTCTTGGCCGGTTTTTTATTAATAATTTAAAATCCGAACACTGTATTGTATTTTTTTAATAACATCATTTTACACAAAGTACCAAGTGGAGTAAACCAGCGCAATATATACAGGGTGTGTGCGGTGTCAGCGGCCGGAGATCAAGACACCGCCCACCAGGAAATGAAGCCGACTTAGAGCCACCACGTTATTATACCCTGGTATCTACACAATGTTGCTGTAAAGAGATATAAGGAAAATATTACGATTTCCCGCACTGATTTGAGAAATCTTGACGGTCATAAAAATGTATTTCGTTTTGAGATTGTGAATTTTTCAAGATGGATGAAGTTTAGGCCTCTTTCACAGCGACTGAGAAGACTATGCATTCCCGTTAGTACTTAAATTATGCGTAAGAAATTATTTCCTAGATAAGTTTTTGTAAGGTCAGCAGTTTTAGCGTTTTAAAAGAGCCATTCCATAAGATACTAACTGACGCCCGCGGCTTTGCCCGAGTGATATCGAAAAAAAATATATAACCTATGTATTATTCCAGACTATAATCTACCTCTGTGCTATATTTCATCGAGATCCGTTAAGCCGTTTTGACGTGTAGGAGTAACAAACATCCAAACATCCATTCATCCATACATCCTCACAAACATTCGCATTTATTATATTAAGATAAGATATAAGTGCTAAACGATAGACGATCTTTACCGAGAGTGGATCTGGCATTACCAATGGCGTCACTGATACATTGCCATTAAGAGGGCTCTGGAGTACCAGAAATGATTGCAAAATCAATGCGAAATAAAAACGGCCCCCTCATCCGCCAGTAACAACATTTCTCGTCATTATTTTATTAGATTACAACAGAAAAACACAACTACACGTACGATGAAAACAAATAAAAGCGAAGTTTTGTGGAGTTACCTTCACGATGCCTTGAACCGTATCTCGTGAAGCGACCATTTACAAACCAATTTACATTGAGCTCCCAGGATACCTGCACTGCCCGTAACTTCATAACGTCTTTTTATCGGTAAGACGGGAAGGGAAGGCCTTATTAAGGTTGTCGTTAATCATATATTATTCAATATCGTTTCCCCCATTATGTTGCCTTTTCCTATATTTTTGTCACCGTTAACTTTTAAAGGTGGAAGGTTTAAGGCGTGTGCACAGCTGTTTGTTGGTTCTCGTCTGTGATCATTATTATCTGTTTTTATTAGAAAACTTGAGGTCATCAAGAATCCTTTTAGGGTTAATAGATTCACGATAATGTTGCTTGCGTTAAGTTTTATAACTTGTTAAGCTAATTTCTACCAATAATCAGCCTACTTTATTTAGTACGGCAGATAGTACCCAAAAGTAAGTCGATTATACTATCTTAAACTGTCATAATCGTTATGTAAACTTCTTTTATCGTCTAGTTAACATTCGTTTAGTTTTTTGTGAACACATCCCCAAACTGCGCATAAAACTTGATGTTTAGAAAAGTGCGAGTGAAGTGATAAAAAAAGTTTTCGCCAGGTTTACGACGAACATCAAACTATATGTACCAGGGCGTTATGATGCAGAAGGAACTATTAAGATATCAGTGGAAAGGTGCTCGTTGGCTGTGACGGAGGAGATGTAAAATTCTGTTTTTAAAGAGGGAAACTGAATAAAAGTAAGTCGTTAAGTTGTCTCTTCTTCCTGTTACCGTATTTTTCAACTTGAAACCCAGTAGATGTTCTCTAAGAGATCATAAAAGTTGTAATAATCAAGGCTTTTTTACCAAGAAGTAGATACAACACCATTATATCTGCCTTTCTGTACTATTTCCCATACTATATCTATGTCGGTACATTATAAGAGCTCATTACAGGCTGCGCATTATTTCAGAAGCGCGTCATGTTGCCGACAGCCGGAAATAAAGTCGTGCCACGCAGTGTCGTTGCGTTCGACACTAACCGAACTCATCATGAGCAAATTATTCGTGGAACTGCAAGGAAGTTATGGCATCCTGGTACTCATCGATCATGTTCGCGTTTTAGTTTCCATGTTATTACTGACTTAAATCGTATATCTGGTTCACACAACTTTTCAGGTTTTAAACATGGGTTTTAGATTAATGATTGGATGAAATATACTTATAAACAATAGAAGTTCATAGTAGTAAGTATTCATGACCTTGAAGATGCAAGAAGTAATTTTCCTCCTAAACTAAATCATGGTCTGGTTTCCAACTGGGATAATCTTAACCGCGAAGTTTTCTTATTATATTATACTGCATTTTGTTTTCTTTTAACCTAAAAACGTTCAAGGTAAAAAAGATTGTTGAAATCCAGAAGAAAAAAAAAATTTAAGTCTCTCATATGTCCACCATTCATAAAACTTGTTTCCCTTTAACTACCCGGCGAGCATAAATCAAAGAAACTTTCATACGACCATCCCTTACTCCAAGCCTCACATTTCTCCCATACATTTGGCTATGTTTATTCTAACAGCTGCAACAATAGCCTCGTGAAGTGTAACCGGGCTCACGTAGCAGCTATACAACCGCTATACAGCTGAAAATGCTGGAACGTTTAAACATCAACATTTACCGTCGGCAAGGGAACGTTATGTTTGTTACTAGACTTGTGGTTTAGAAATCTGAAAGTAGTGTTAAGTAAATGATATTTCTGTGTGAAAATGAGATTCATACCTCGTTCGTCTAGTTATTTAGTAAGCTTAAAATGATTAAGTTTTGAACCAGCATACCTTTTTTAGGGAAGGGATAATATTAAGTAACTTACCCCGCTCTGGGCGGAGGTGTGCCAGACTTTTACTAACCAAAAACCTTTCCATGTTCTTTCTTTTGCCCTTTGCGTTTCGGGGTGGTATGTCTTTTGAACAACCCGTAACGGCGGTATAAAAACACTAACCACACAATAAAGAAAAATAAGTTCTCATTCAATTTCCGACATGTCAGTGAGGAAGGAGATCTATTTAAAAAAAATACGGATGTTGTGCTTTGGATTCATTTATTTTTAACTTCATTCGAAAAGGGTTGAGACTGAAAGCCTAAACCGTGGTTAGTTGTTTATTGTAGAACTTGCCTTTGCCCGCGGCTTCGCATTATATTCGGGTAACACAGTTCCCCTTTCCTGATTTGCAGGTACCTGCTACCTGTAGTTTTTGCCCTTGCGCTTTATTTATTGTATTAGCAAAGCTAAGTTTTCCCCTTTCTTCCCTCTTGCTACTTCATTTATCACTTAAAAAAAATAGCCTATGTCCGTCTCCAGGGTCCCAACTATCTCTGTACCAAAATTCATCAAAATCGGTTTGGCCATTTAGGCGTGAAGACGTAACAAACAAACTCACTTTCGCTTTTAAAATATTAGTAAGGATTGCAAAAAATGTATCGTCTATCAACGTAAAGCTGTGTGTGTCATCATCGCACCAGTCTTCTGCAAACGTGTCTCGGTAATCATTCAATGAGGGTTATACCGGGTATTAGCAACTGTAGCCTAGTGGTGTGACCGTCGGACTAGCAAGTCAAGTCTCAAGTTCGGATTAATGGGCTTGTTGTATTCTATTCTTATTGTATAATTAACACTTACTTCGGTGAAGGAGAACGTCATAATGAATCCAGCATTTTTAACGGATGGAAAATCATCAAGTAACTTCCCCCGTTCTGGGCGGAACGGGGAGAAGTGTCAGAATTTACTGACTAAAACCCACCTTTGTTCCTTATTTGCCTATTATGTTCCGAAGCCGCGGTATCTCTTCCGAACAACCCGCAACGCCCGCAAGTGGTGGCCCTGGCAGGCTCCTCTGCTTTGCTGACATCGCTGAAGCGACATTTACACGCCGTTGACGATGAAACCACGATTCCTAAGAGATCTCGACGGCATGCTGGCAAAACTCTGACACCAAAATTGGAACTAACCATACGCCAAAGAAAACAAAAACGCAATAATAAAAGAATAAACACAAAACATCCATCCTTACAGGTAAAACCTGAGTACATCGGTAGTCTAGAGACGCGTGCCTTGCACGTCGTGTACGTTTCCCGTATTTTTCAGTTATGTTTATGTGTGCCGCCGTAGCACGCGACCAGAATAGATTGACTCCGTATAAATCTTCGCACGGACCGGAGTATTGGTGAACTGGTGAAGATTATGGTAAATGCTGGAGATATTGCGTTTATGCTTCAGTTTGCTTCATTTTTATTTGGATGTGATGGGTTTGGGATTTTTATGTGTATGAATGGTTTGTTACTTCGATACATAAAGATCTTGGAGGTATTTTTTTTAATAACCTACCTCATGTCGCATTACTGGGCAAAGGCCTTCCCTTTCTCCTCCCACACCTCTCAAGCCTAGGTGATTTCTGGACCTGTAAGCCCCACAGACATGTTTCTTTTTGAAAAAAAACACTTGGAATTTCTCCTGTATCGTGGGTGCGTTTAAAAACATTTAAAGACACATACACAAACAGCCAGGACCGAAACAACTAATATTGTAGGCCATACAAATATTTGTTCCGTGCGGGGATCGAACCAGCGACACGCAGCGCAGCAGCCGATCCTCAGCCAATGCGCCAACCGTGCCGTCTTAGATTTTCGATTAGTTCGTCATGCCACTTTTGCCGCAGAGTGGCAATATCTTTTCAAAAACACTTTCATTATTTCGGTAGCTTATCAATTAATATTAAACATGTTTGATTTCTCTGGTTATTAAAAAAAAAATAGCGTCCGACACTAGAAAAATCTCCTGTGACGTAAGTGTGTTTACAAATAATTAAACTCACACACACAAACAACCAGACCCGAAACAACTATTTGTAGGCCATGCAAATATTTGTTCCGTGCGGGAATCGAACCTGCGACACGCAGCGCAGCAGTCTATCGTTCAGCCACTGTGCCAACCATGCCGTTCGTATTACTAATAGGACCTTCAAATCTGACAAAGTGGTTTTGGCTTATCCGTGATTGATTTTTCAGTTGAAGACAGAGTTTATTTATTTGTTTGTTTAAGTGAATTTCAACTACGGAATCTAGAAAAAAACGTTGAAAAGTGTGTGTGAAAAAAGTGGGTGACTTTTGTTTGAATCTTCTTCTTTTTGCCACCAACTTCCGAAACTAAACTTAGTTTCCACTTTTTAGTTTGTTTTTGGTTCTTTTTTTAAGTATAAGTTTTTTATTTAGTTGTGGTAGTATGGTATGTTATACAAATTCTTATCGAGGATTCAGTTTTCATTGCTACTGCTACTAAGAGATATTTGCATAACATTCATATTAAATTAAAAAAAAGAAAGTAATTATAGAAATAACTCTTACACTACCGTAGCAGTATACATCAAATTGGTATAAATCCCCTTTGGGAGTATATTCTTTTGAATATAAAAAACGACCCACAATTGCCGGAGAAATTGCGTAACAACATACAAAAAAAGAAGAAAAATACAGACAAATTGAAAACCTACTTTTTTAAGGAAGTTGGTTAATACAGATGATCTGCATAAAGTCATAAAGCTCGACATAAAACGTTACACTTGCAGATCACGTAGTACTCCGAACTCGCGTTGGAAGCAAGCAGGCGCCTGCAATCTTTATCTTATGACACGTCGGGCCGTGATAACCTTCTAGGTATATGTTATGTTATGCAGAATGTATAGGTTATCTTTTTTTTCCGAAAACTCAAAAGCATTTTTTTCAATTACAGGCTCTTTTGAATGTCAAGAAACAAAATGTTGAAGCTACAGTCCCGGTCACAAGGCATAATAACTTGTGAAAGTACTGTAGTTGCCCATTGGAAAGCGTTGATCTCTATGGTGAAGAATCATCATATAACTTTTCCCGCTCTGAGCGGAGCGGAGGGTCAGACTTTTACTGACTAAAACTCACCCATATTTCTTTTGTAGCTCTTTATGTTCCGGGGCTATCTCTTTCGACAACGAGCAACAAGTCTGGAACAGAAATCAAGAAACTACTTTTTTGCGCTACTATCATAGGCTTCCAGTCTCCCTGAATACAGGTAAATAACAGTAGTTTACATGGAAAAACGGTCAATCAGATCTCCATAACATAAATCGATTGGCTGTCACAAATGTCAACATATTATGACACATGAAACCTGGGACCAGCGGCTTAGCCAAAGGCTTGATAAATTCAGGTTTAGAAAACTTTAAAAAGTACTGTGAAGTCTGTACCTATTTCTATGAAACTCTGCTAAAAATGCATGTAAAAAGACACTAGTATTTAAATAAATAAACAATCTTTCTTTCATATTGTTCGTATCTATAGTCATTGAGCTCCTTAAAGATTTAGTTGAGCAAGATTTTTTAAGACAAATGCTTGTACTGACTCGACTAGTCAATTTAAATCACTGTGTTTCTTCCGTCAAATGGAGAAGATTGAAATATATTTGTCGTACCCACATGGACCTTTTTTTATTTCGAATGGAAATCATCAAATAACTTTCCCCGCTCTGGCCGGAGAGGGGGGAGTGTCAGACTTGTACTGACTAAAACTCATACATGTTCCTTCTTTTGACCTTTATGTTCCGGCGCCACAGTATCTCTTTCGAACAACCCGCAACCTCAGAAGTTCAAATTCACATGGACCTAAGAGCTGACCAAGATTACGTTTGGAGTTTTTTAAAAGAGACTGTGAAATCTAAATTTGCTTAAACGGTTTTTTTTTTCAGAGTACTCTGATTGAGATTGTAGTTTTAAAACATAATTTATTTTTGATGTGTCTTAACTGTATTTTAAAACCAGTTCACAGCGATAAACATTTACCATTTACTGCTAAAATGAGTCATAGAGATTATATTTTAAAGTCTTCTACACAAGGTTATAATACGATTCAGTACAATATCAACACAATAAAATTTAAGATGACGTTGTCATTAATTTCGACAACATTTCCAAGTAAATTAAATCGTTACTACACTAATAATACTAAAACTCTTTAATTTGTAAATTATTATTTATTTATTTTGAAGATCAGGACTAGTGAGTCATTTCTTGTTTTGTTTGAGATAAGCGACCTACGTCAATGTCCTTTTTGACATTGTTCGCCGTGTCGCGAGCTCTTTGTGTTAAGAGTCGAGATACACGATAACTGTTAAATACTTGCTGACAACTGACTGATACAATCAAATCGTTGTGGTTCTTTCTTAAAAAGACCATCTCAGACACTAGTCTACATAGTTACAATAATAATATTATAAACGCGAAAGTTTCTTTTTCTTTAAACATTCTTTTTTCAAAATTCATCATTCATCAAAATTATTTCCTTTTTTACATCAAAACACATAGGCTACAATTCATAAAGATATATTGTATTTGTTTATTTCACGGCAGTGAAACCGCGGCGCTCAGCTAGTAGAACATAACTGGCGAATTGTTAGTAGGTACACCTCTGCTATTCCCTTCGGGGTTAACAGGCGAGATGTTATGTTAAATACAGAAACTGGCAAATGCTTGTTATCATTCACCAGCTGTGGCAATTTATCAATCGTCAACGTAGCCAAAGATATTAAGATGACGCTATCGTCATCTTGGTCAACCAGTGCTTGCCAAGGTCGGTCCCTGGATGGGTGACCACCCATTACATACCGAGTTTTCGCCATGCCTTGGAAAGAAAGTTAAGGCGTTGGTCCTGGCTGTCATTTGTAGATATTTACAGTCATTGCATGGTGTTTAAAGTCGGAAAGTCTGACAACCAGTCTGACCAAGGGGTATCGTACTTGCGGGTTGTTCGAAAGAGATACCGCGGCCTCGGAACGTAAAGGGCAATAGAAGGAACATGGGTGGGTTTTAGTCAGTACAAGTCTGATATGCCCCCCCGCTCCGCCCAGAGCGGGAGAATTCATTGGATGATTTCCCAACCGAAAAAAAAGGGGGTATCGTACTAACTGGGTTGTGGAGGTTCGATAGGAAGTAACTCTATGTAAGGTACTTATATTCAGTTGCATCCGGTTAGACTGAAAGCCGATCCCGTCATCATTGGGAAAAGACTAAGCAGATGACGAGTGAATTTATAGAACGATCACTAAACATTGTAGCAAAACTTTTAAAATTATTTAATTTAAAACAGTTTGTAATAAGTAGGCATATTAAATGAAAACAGAGCAAAAGTCTTTAATTTATAAATTAATTAAAATATTTCTTCTCAAGTAAATTAATTAAAATTTTAAAGTTTTGATTGAAAAGCGTTCAGTGTTTTAAGTTAATAGAAATCACAGTAATAAACACGTTTCAAGCCATATTGGCTCTAGTTAATTACTAAATTAGTTCTAACTTGTAAAATGGTTTGATTATCCTAGCAACATAGGCCTATGAATGAGCGTAAGTAACTTTCAAAGTTAATAATATCTTTTAACCTTACTCTCCTTTTTGTTTTTCTATCTACAAAGAAAAAAAAGAAAAGAAAATAAAGGAAAAAAATATATTTATTAGTCGCAAATAACGACAAGCACACAAATAACAAAACAATAAACATGCAAAGCATCACAAACATATTTTGTCCCATATATAAATAAATTTTGCAAATACATAATATGGGACAAAATAAAAATAGCTTGCACGTCGTGACTGCGACAGGTAGGTCACCACTCAGCGTGATGCTGTGCTATGGGAGCCCACAGCACAGCGCTAGTTTTCAGTGGTCAACCCGTGAGTAAAACGATGATCACAAGTATATAAGTCGCAACGTACGGAACCCTTGGTGCGCGAGACCGATTTGCACTTGGCCGGTTTTTTTACCATTTCTTTTACCATAATTTTAGTTGGGATATATGTGGGATAGTTTTTGACCTACAAACGAATAAAGCTGGGCTCTTTAAAAAGTTGACTCAATTTTATTCATTCCAATTTAAAACATTGTACCAACCACTTTTAATCTTCATAAAAAAATAGATTAAACGAGAAAATACGTAATATTCGATTAAGAGTCCTCAGATATAAAAAGTGAGAAAGAAAGCCATTTTCTAATTGTGCCCGAGCGACGTTAAGTGCGCACATAAAAGTACACGATTCTACTGTATCACTACTGTTATGTTCCGTACGGAACCATCTAGTGCGTTTTTCTACCTTAGATTCGCTGTTTACCTTTTTAAATCCCTTAGCTACGTTTATATAGTGTCTAGTTAGATTCGCGTTATTAGGTCTGTATTTTACGTAGCCTGCTACGCTCGGTGTAGTCTTTGCTACGCGGCTACGTTACTGCTACGGTTGACGTAGTCTGTGCTACACTATTTTCTATTTTTATTTGACCTCCTTCAATTCATGTGTTTCGTGCATTCCCAGTCAAGTAATTGCCTAAAACATGAGATGATTACTAAAATATTAAATTAGTTTTTATTCCATTTTCTCAAAGACATATCAAAGTTGATTTTCTTCTACAAAAAGCGTCCCTTATTTCAAACGATCGTGAGTATAAATTACTATGCAAGGCATGTTATCCGCGTCAATAAAGTCGCAGAGGTCATGCATAGGTCATTCGAATTCCTGAACCAGTGAGTTTTAATGAGAAGAATATTAATTGAGTGGATTTTTAAGCTGCGTTTTCACTGAATACCAGATTTATTTGGATTTACTTTTGCATTATAAGTTAGTATGGAATTAGTGGTAGTAATGAATTTTACCCGACAGAGTTTAAAACCAAAATGAAGGTGATTCTTTACTTTGCCCGATTTATATATATTTAGGATTCCCAATTTTTAACTATGATTTTTGATAAATGTCATAAATGAGAACTATGACAAAATAGTATAGTAGTTTTCTTTGTAAGGACTTTCTATATCTCATGACTACTCATCTCTTTTTCCCTGAGAGGATAGATAGCATCATCGAATAAAAATACTTTCTAAAACTTCACCTATGCCAGATGTTCACCGATCGCAACTGATTGATGACTTTATATATATTACCCGTCCTGCATTTTCTCTAACCAACGACTGACTAGGACCGCAAAGTAAAAGTAGAGGATAAAATTCATTGATCAGCAACTTTATTTGCAAGTTTCCAGCTACATTTGTGCACAGTGACTCCTCAGCTTTAGGAGCTGTTCTGAAACGACACCATTGGAATTTTTAGTCTAATGGCATTCCACTGAGAACGCGTGCCGACATTTTGAAATGGAAAATTGTAAAATACTCAACTTTACTTAAGGTTTAATCTTAAAACTTTTATTGGCGTTTGAACAGATTTTAAATAAATTTTTTTTTTTTTGGCGATTAAAGTTTAGTTAAGTTTAGCCTGCTTTTAATTAGAAAAACTGAATGAACGTGTACACTGTTAACAATCGTGTTTTGTTTTTTGCATCCAAAGATATTCTGTTAATTATTGTGCTACATAGAAATTTTGTAGCTTGCATTTAAAATATCCTTATAGCTCGTATACTTTTTAATAAATAGTTCTGACCATGTTTTTGACTTTTAGGTATGATACCATACATTTCTCGGTATATACAGTGATAAACGACTTCTATAATAAAATGTTTCAGACTTTTCAACAAAATGTGATACGTTTAGTATACATAAATAGATGAGATATTCCCCGATCGATCGATTATGCCTCGATCTCGTGTCTGTATGATAATCAAGATCCCAAGGCTGCTCGACATTATTTTTTTTTATTTTGTGGCTTGTATTCTTAATGCGTGTCATCGAGTAGTGTTTTTTTGTACTGCGAACGTATGCAATCCCGGTGACTTGAGTTGACGGCAAATTTTTAAATATCAGATGCGTAAAAATATTTCAACGGCGGTCTTGAACCCTGGGATGAATAAGATATCAGCTCTGTATGTATACTCAATATAAAACTAACCTAACCTTAACGTTGTATTCGACCTAGATTGCATGGTTGACCGGTACCAATAGGAGCCCACCACACAGATTGCACTTTCGGGCACTTAAAGTAGAAGTCAAAACGTAGAGCGAGACTTAAAAGCTAGTGGCTCAAATAGTTCTCGAGGGATGCCGATCGTCGCCGAACTCACCCGAAGCTGATCGTGTTTGCTCTAGCTAATGTTGCTTTTAGAACTAAAGTAGAGGTGACTAATGACTAAGGCTTTCTCTGGTTATATTCGACACTTGTGTTTAAAAATATGTCATTTGCAAGCACCTTTTATATTAGTTACAGTTACATAATGGTACAAAAACTCATTATATTCTCTAAAATTCGATATGACAACAATAGCAGGCAGGTAGAAAATGTTCAAACTTGGAAACGTCCTTGTTTTCTAAAATGGGTCGTGCCTTCCAGCTATAGAATACCTTTTTTATGTTACCCTAGTACATCGGAGTGGGTTATTTTTTGTAGGAATAGACAGTTCCCTTACTATCTAAAATATTGATACATGTTCATTGCCAACAGGATATTTTTAAAAGTCGCATTATGAATATTGTTTCGATATTTCTTAGTACCTTTTTTTTAGATTTAATTTTTATACCATATCAAAATGTTGTTTTATTTATCCCAAAGGTTAACTGGTACAGAATGTCCTATGGCATTAAGTCTACTACGTATGTACCACTATTTTACATAAAATTTAAATAAATAAAAAGAATAACTAGCAATATAGGCGGATGATGATCTGATGAATCTATATACGGGTTGTATGGCCCGTGTTAAGTATTAAATACCAAGATAGGAGGTGATTGCTCAAACTCAAAAGCATTTATTTTAATTAGACCATTTTTTTGGGGTGGTAAATCATCAAATAACTTCCCCGGCTCAGTGAGAGTGGAGTGGAGTGTCAGACTTTTACTGACTAAGACCCACCCATGTTCCTTCTATTGCCCTTTACGTCCCGGGGCCGCGGTATCTCTTTCGAACAACCCACAACCCCGGCAGGCGGAGGCTCTGGCAAGCCCCTCTGCTTTGCTGACATCTCTTTAAGTCAATTAGACCATTACAGGCACTTATGAATGTCAAGAAACAAAATGTTGAAGCTACAGTCCCGGTCACAAGATATAATATAATAAGTTGTGAAAGTACTGTAGTTGCCCATTCCAAAGCGGTCATCTCTATGGAGAAGAATGGGCAAGAAACTCCATGGACACTCTTTTAAATTAGAACATTTGCTGAGATGACGAGCAATACAGAAGTATGGTAGAAAATACATGATAAGGGCAATTAAAGGATAATGAACTCTTGAAAATTATCATAATTCTAGTTTTTGTTACATTCGTTAAGTAACTAATTAATATGTCCCAAACGTACCATATTCCCGAGACAACCCAAACTTTGTTACTCACAAGTAAAATATTTTGCGAACTAAAAACTTGCTCAATACTCTGACACAGGTGTTCGACGTAAAACTATGAAATTACAATTACGTATATTATTCTGGAGTAAGTTTGGAACTTGAGGGATTTAGGACCAGTATTCTCGATGTTAAAATAAAATCTTTTTCTCTAAATGCTATTTATACAAAAATACTATAATTTTACACAAAATTTTTGGTATTAAAGTACTCGGGGCCAGAGTTTTATTTACATTCTTTTTCATTCATCAAATTATTATGAAAGCAATTTTGGATATTCCTAAAATCATCAGCTACACTCGCGAGCAACCAAATCGACTCAAGCTTTCAATGCGCACACATGCATGAATTTTACAAAAACTACACGCGGTATTTATGACAGCACTATGTCATTTGAAAGCTGAAGATGTCAGCTTTCTAATGCGCATCAATACCCTTTATAAAAAAAACCCTAGCTTGCTAGCCGGGGACTACAAATGGCGGAACAAACTCCACGGTAACACAGCTGACAGTTCTCCAATGGGGCCTAGACATTCCAGATAAATGAATTCACAATGTTCTAAATGGTGATTGAATATTGTAAATCCAGTCTGTATCACATTCTTTTCTAGAAAATAAGAGTCATTTGGACCTATGTCGTTATTGTTTTGTTTTATTTGATTAATAACAGTATGATTCCAGAAACAAACTGACAACACGGCTGGCGCAGTGGCTGAAGGATCAACTGCTGTGTTGCGTGTCGCGGGTTCGATCCCCGCACGGAATAAATATGTCTATGATCTACAGATAGTTGTTTTGGGTCTGGCTGTTTGAGTATGTGAGTTTAAACTGTTTGTAAACGCACCCACCATACAGGACAAATTCCTAGTGTGGGGCAACTTCTTTTTTCATCTTTGGCAATGATTATTTATATAACAAACCAACTTAATCAGTTATATATACAGTTTAGAATTATTTGACGTATGTGTAATGCATGTATGAATACATAATCCTTACTAATATTATAAAAGCGAAAGTGAGTTTGTTTGTTTGTTACCTCTTCACGCCTTGATGGCTTAACCGATTTTGATGAATTTTGGTACAGATATGGTTGGGACCCAGGAGACGGACGAAGGGTATTATATATTTTTTAAACAGTGGGATGTGAGGGATAAAGAGGAAAGTAAAGGAAAACTTAGTTGCTATTACAAATCAATAAGGCGCAAGGGAAAAAAACTCCAGGTAGCAGGTACCTGCAAATCAGGAAAGGGAACTGTGTTACCCCGAATTTAACGCGAGTGAAGCCGCGGGCAAAAGCTAGTATATCTCATGTTTTTACCAAAAATCTTGTATATCTTATAATAAACCAAAATCTAAAACAGAACATGAAAAGAGAAACAGATAAAATCCTAAATCACAATCCCTAAAAATGTGGAACCTTATACCACAAATTATAACGAACAAATCTCATAAGTCTACAGCCGTAAAGCCGTCCAATCAAATCGTCCACCAGTAATACATTTTTGTGTACAATCATAATAAAGAATCTTGTTCCGGCATCGCTAACTGTCAATAAACCGTGTCTGGTCTCGGGACGAAGCATTAAAATGAAGCAAAACAAAATGAAAGCGAGTACGGAGTTAGGGTGAGTGTCCATTCGTGCGGTTCGGGAACAGAGAAAAGCGAGGAAGCAGTACAATTGCTTAGTGACAAGCTCGTGTTATGACACCGCCTGTAGAGAAAACTGAAGTTCTTTTGCATACATGGCTTCTAAGCAAAGTTCTTGTTTATCGATAAGGCAGCCGAAAAACATCCACTGTTGGAAGAAAAACCTCTCCACATCAAGCGGTCCCCGTTGTTTGGTTGCTTCTCGTACCTTATTTAAGCAATTCCGCGAACTACACCAGGTCATCGGTAACACACACACTGCATATTTCTACTTTTATGGGACCTTCATGGCTAGAGATCGCCAAGGCTAGATAAGTGTGGTATTCAGCGGCCAAAAATTGACAAATAAGATAAGAAAACACAAGCATCAACTCCACGCTTAAACAATTGGCAAAATAAAATGACTAGCAGTGCAGATGTGAAAAAATCGTATCTAACAGATAGACAATAATCAGTTCACATCAAAACAATCAAACTGTTTCCATCTCTCTGTAACCTATATGAATTAATTTACGGAACATTGTCTTAAACTTTTAATATGATATCTGTATTGTTAAATAAATTAATTGGTGAGGAAGCTATGGTGTTAATTCGTCAAAGTTATCCCGATAAAAGCCGTTCTATTTTCTCCCGCTTCAATGGAGCACCTGCCTTAGGGACTTACGTAGTCGAAGAGCTTCGCGTAAACAGAGATAACGAGTGTATATCAGAGAATAAAATGGAAATAGATGTAAAAGAGCTGGTTATCTTAAAGCGCCGGCGCTAGTTAGTGAGTTAACGCGCAAATTAGCGGGATACTGAGGTATGCAATGCCAGTAGAGATTAGATGTGTGTACGAACGTATACAGACGAAGAGACAGCAAATGATAGGAGTAAATCAAGTTACTAGGAACACAGAAACAGAGCGACGTTTCGATGTAACTTAACAGTTTTTATCGTTATTTTTTTATATAATTAATCCTAAATTAATCCTTACTCCTTACTAATATTATAAAAGCGAAAGTGAGTTTGTTTGTTACCTCTTCACGCTTTAATGGCTAAACCGATTTTGATGAATTTTGGTACAGAGATAGTTGGGAATCAGGAGACGGACATAAGCTATGTTTATTAAAAAAAAAAGTGGGATATGAGGGAGAACGAGGGAAGAAAAGAGAAAACTTAGCGTTGCTATTACAAATCAATCAGGCGCAAGAGCAAAAACTGCAGGTCTGTTTGGTGTGTTATACCGAATTTAACGCGAGCGAAGCCGTGGGCGAAAGCTAGTAGTTTATAATTTAGACTAAAGGTCTTGTAGCCGCAAGCGCAACTGCTGGAAATAAGGTATTGGGTAGATGCCCAGGTCGGGTGTTATTGTATTTTTCCGTCAAAAATTTGTCAGTAATAGCTGCAGAGTCAAATAATTTCCCCCCCGTTGATGGCAGTAAGCTCGCCCCCGATACATCGGACTCATCATAAAAATGAATGCATTATAAAAAAAAAACTAGTGAGGTTTACGGTTACATCTTCTTCGTCAAAAATATAAATTTTATCTGACTATAAAGTACAAGATTTTTCATTTTGATAATCTCTCTGAATGTTTTGGTCCAAAACACAAGATTTCATCTTTCTGGTCCGGCCCACCCAGCAATTAAATAGAATCAGCTTTCATCTGCCTCATCTTATTGTTATTCATGCATTTCGCTTGTTTTCTTAACTAACTGCCTTATTTACGACGGAGAGACAATGGGATTATACAGAAAAGGTTTTTCAATTGAAAAATATTTTTCAGGAAGAATTTTATGGCATTCAAATTAATTGGAAGGCTTGGTTGGTTTTGTTTCTTTGTTGTTTTGAATTTTTTGGGGATTTAAAAATGTTGCTTCTGCATTTTATGAAACCCTGGTACTTGGTACTCAAAGTTCACGAATTAATTTGTAAAATTGTAAATTTGTAAACTATGATCCTCGAAAAAACTCTACGAGAACCAATAAAATTAGATGCTTTAAAGAAGTTTTTGCTTGACAGAATTCATCGAAGTCAACATAAATAACTCACAATCTTTAGCAGAAATATGAGGTCTATTTATTTAAACCTGTGAATACAAATAAGGAATTATATTAGATAAGTTTTTGCGATTAAATCGAGAATTTTGAATTAAAACGAGAGATCACTTTCTTTTTATTATAAGGAAGTGATTTTAAGTGTGATAACGGGCATAAACAAAATAAAAATTAATACTTCGTATGAAAACATTTTTTTACTATAAGGCCATAAAGAGTTGCGCTTCTAACAAATAGTTATGGCGTATTTTAATCACAGTATACCATTTTCCCCTGGTAGCGACTGTAGGTACTTACAATATGTATATTGTATGATTCAGACCTTCATACTAAATAATTTTCTTCGTGGAACCAACTTTGTTTACACGAAACAATAATTACTTCACCCAAAAAATCTTCAACATACAGAATAGTTGATTTTTATTTCGCAAATCCGTCCGAATCTGGCCTCATGGCTAAATAATAATGGCCGCTTCTATGAATCTCCAGGTTAAGCCGCGCTTGCCAAGGTTGGCCCGTAGATGGGACAGCACCCATTACATACCGAGTGTTCTTGCCTCAGAAAGCACATTAGCCGTTGGTCCCGGCTGTCATTTGAAGATCTTCGCCCATCGTTACGGGTAGTCAATGGCTACAAGTCTTACCAAGGTACATCGTATTAAAGAGTGCTACCTGGGTTAGGAAGGTCACATGGCAGTCGCTCAAAATAAATAACTGGTATTCAGCTGCATCCGGTTAGACTGGAAACCGACCCCAAGATAGCTAGGTAGATGATGATGGATCTGTCTAAATCACACCCTTTATTAATAACCCTGATACACGCTGTAGATACTGGACTAAGATCCAGCCAGTCCCTTTGCTGTCTTCCCCCAGCGATGACCTAAGCCGAGGCCCGTACCCCGCAGGGGGTGCCCTTAGCGTGCAGTCGCTTCGTTTATAAGTTTTATGCTCCTGGCTGGATTCCTTAAATACAAGGCATCCAGGATAGTCCATATAAGCAGCTAACGACCTCATTAGACATGCGAAATGTAGCTCACTGAAAAGAAAAGAGAGATACAGCTCTTTTGATCAAAAGAGCTGTATCGCTCTTTTAGCTCTTTAGCTCACCGAATAACTCTTTTAACTCTTCACTTCTTCAGCTCAATTGATTTACTTGCGAGCTACAGATCAAATTGAGCCGAATTACTTTACGCAAGTCAAACGATACAACTAGCTCAGTGGCTCTTTATAGTCTTAAAAGTTCTGTAGTTCATTTATCTCAGTTGCGAGCTATATTAGTTGCGCGGGCTGGACGCTTGAGTGGCTATAGATAAAATTAGATTCATTGGGTTGTTTTGTTTTTATTACAAAAAAATAAATTATTTTAAGGCTAGGGACTGTCAATCTAGATGAATAATATTTGAAAAGCTAACTAATTGATAGTATAATGTAATGAATGGACGTTATCATTTAGATTAGCGTATTTCTTTAAAAATCATCATATTTTACAATGATAATACATCATTGTATGTATTGTATTGAGCCGAAGAGTTGGTCAGTGAGCGACATGCGAAATCGTTCTCCTGTTCGTCGGGGAAGTTCGGACATTGTCGGGCCGCTGTCGGTACTACTCGTAACTCGCAAAGCCACAGAGTATGAGAGTATAGAGCCAATGAGCCGTTGAGCTAAAAGAACTAGTGAGCTATTCCGTGAACGACTGAGCGACTGGGAGCTAGATTGTAACTAAAGAGCTAGTTCAATTTTATCTCTCATTCGCGAGCTACCCATGTCTAGACCTCATAGGTCCAACAGCGAGGTTCCATTAAAAAAAAACGCTGTAGATACTTTTTAATAGAGAACGCGATTTATGAAATGCAGAAACAGGCAGGTGGTGTAACAGTCTTCGCAGGGCAGGTGGTAGCAGAGTAGCAGTGGATCAAGTTCTATGGCGCCAGCTTGGCGTACTATACGTTGACGAAGAAGAAGAGAGAAGTTGAAGAAGAAGAAGTTCTTTTTCTTAAGTTATTTTTTCTAGAAGTTACTTTTCTTAATTTCTTTCCTTCGTTACTAAACTCCGAAATTGTCGCCAAACATTTGATAGATTGTGGGACAGACTTTCTTAGCCATTTTAGCGTATGTTGACTCTTGATGGACCTTATGTTGGCCTGTGAATACGTTCCACATACAATATGTGTATTTTTGATATTTATTTTTGACGTTGTCTAGGGGATTTGGTCCCTTTATTAACATCGAGTCTATCGATTTTGAAAAAGAAATC
This sequence comes from Ochropleura plecta, assembly GCA_905475445.1. Lineage (NCBI taxonomy): Eukaryota > Metazoa > Arthropoda > Insecta > Lepidoptera > Noctuidae > Ochropleura > Ochropleura plecta. The sequence continues at coordinate 19,689,963 of FR997734.1, forward strand.
GGGTAAAACCTTTTGTGATCGAAGATTGAGATTCCTGGGAACAAAAAGTAAAAAAGGTTAGGTACTTTCGAAACCTTTTTGTGGTTTTTTTTTCTAAGTATATATATTTCTGAAATAAAAATATATACTTGGATAAAAAAGTTTTTTTAGTTTCCTTTTTAGTAACAGTATGATGGTACAGACGCCAGCAGGTCAAGCTACCCGAAACTGTCAATTTTTCCCAATGAACCTTGAACCTAATACTTTAGAAATAAAGTCGAAAATCTATCAAAGAAATCTGACAGATTGTAGTAGCTTGATGTGCAGGCGTCTGTACCTCACACAAATCCTTGTTTTCTCATTGCTACTAAAAATATAAGTATATCAGCTACATACAACAGAAAAAGAAAATGTGTTTAAGAAGACTCATAAATTACCGAAGCAATATAAAAAAATTGATAAGGGAGTGGTCCCTTATCAATTAAGGACTTAAATTCGGACTTAAATTTCTATAATAAAATAGAATTTTGAAAATCAGCCCAAGATTGACGGGATAAATCGAATAAAAAACGTACAAAATATACAGTCAAATTAAGAAACTACTCCTGTTTTTGAAGTTGGTTAAAAAGGGTGCTTATTCATCCCAAAACCGAGGCTCGTCTGGTTCTCTCCGTTATTGCGAACGTATTTTGTTTTAGACCGTACCTGGACGGAACCTACTCATTTACGAAGAAAATTGAGGTCACAGTTAAAACTTAAAAAAAAAACAAGTATTAAATGTATCTATCGAATCAATGTTTTGAGTGCAAAACACTCACATATAATAATAATATTTTTTTGTTTTTTGCCGGGGTTGCGGGTTGTTCGAAAGAGATACCGCGGCCCCGGAACATCAAGGGCAATAGAAGGAACATGGGTAGGTTTTAGTCAGTACAAGTCTGACACTCCTCCAGAGCTTAGGACGTTATTTGATGATTTCCCATCAACAAAAAAAACAAGCATTCTGTACATAGAACCAAGTAACTCTACGCAAAAAAAGAATGCTGAGAAATGATTTTTTTTTTGGGGTAAAAAATGTTTTACGATAAGACTCAAATGTTACGATCTGAAAACATTGTGACATTGTATAGAATAGGGGTTGGAGAGATATTTAAGTTGCCATCTATGGTCTTATATACTGGTTCCTAACCTTTTTGAACTTGTTACCTCTCTGATTAGCTAGGGAAAATCGAAACTGGTACTTACCACGAGGGATCGTGGTATGAAATGAATGAAGTTCATTTTTTTTTGGTTGGCGCAGTGGCTGAGCGATCGACTGCTGCGCTGCGAATTGCGGGTTCGCTCCCCGCATGGAACATATATCTATGGCCTGCAGATGATTGTTCCGGATCTGGCTGTTTGTGAATGTGAGTTTAAATGTTTGTAAACGCGCCCACGAAACATTGCCGCGCAAAGTTTAAAATAAAAAAATCGAATTGACTTTATTAGACATAATTATTAAGGAATGTGCATTAAATTTTACAATCACAGTACCTCTTGATCATAAATTAAAATCAGTCATGTCATTTGATTATAGTCGACCGAAGATCTGTCGCAGGACCAACGACTAAACGTGCTTTCAAACATTTAAAACTGTTTTACGTCCGTCACATCACCATATCAGGTCCAGTTGAAAACCAGCGTCGGGCACTTGCTGCACGGCAGTTTGCTGAACTGGACCTATTTGGCGCAGCCGTGAGACACACATTATTTTTATTTTATTTGTGTTTAGAATTAAGTTTCATAATTTTTATTAGTGTGTGCATTTATGGCTTGTGCCAAATAAACTTGTTTTCTTTCTTCTTCTTTCTTTCTTTCTTCTTTCCGAGTCACGGGGGTATCTTATTGCCAAATACCAAACTCCGGGCTGCTACTGTTGAGATTCCTTATGGAAGAACGCTGTGACAGTTTATTCCAACTATTATTTGACTAGCTTTTGACCGCGGCTTCGCTCGCATTAAATTCGGAGTAACACGGTTCCCCTTTCCTGATTTGCAGGTACCTGCTACCTGTAGTTTTTGCCACAGCGCCAGATTTTTTGTAATAGCAATGCTAAGTTTTCCCCTTTTCTTCCCAATATCACAATATTTTTAAAAAAATTAGCATATATCCATTTCCGGGGTTCCAACTATCTCTGTACCAACATTCATTAAAATCGGTTTAGCCATTTAGGCGTGAAGAGGTAACAAACAAACTCACTTTCGCTTTTATAATATTATGAAAAATAATAGGCATGAAATGCCCAGGAGAGAAAGGAGATGCAGAAGGGCATGCGATGTTTATTCGGTCTTATTTGTTTGTTATAATTTAGTAACCTATTACCCCCGCAGAGAGAGAGAGAGAGTAATTACCTCCAGGTAGAGTACCAGGGCTCAAGGACAATAAATTAATCACAATAACGGGTAGAACAAGTGCATTTTGGCTTTGTTAAGAGTACTTTTACACCCTTCATAAACAAACGGTTAGAAATCAAACAGTGTGCATTTGTTTATACAATACGCAAAAAATTAATAGAAAATTAAATTATAGAAAGAAGAAAAAATATATTAATAAAAGAAGAAAAACTATATTAGTAAGAGAAGTAGTGAAAGCTGAGAAAGAGAAACATCTAAACTATCTCGACTTGGCACACGAGGTTATCAGTATATGGAGTGTGAGCTCGACTATCATTGTGCCGATAATAGTTACGGCCAAAAGTTTTGACGACCATCTCTCGAAATTTCCTTAGACAGGTATTTTGAACCAGTACCACTTAATGCGGCCCGCATTATGAGGAGGTTCCTGTCTCTAGAGCCCTAACCACCGGTAGCTTGGACCCTGCTCCCGATACCGGCGGACAAATATTTTTACACTAGCTTTTGCCCGCGGCTTCGCTCGCGTTAAATTCGGGGTAACACAGTTCCCCTTGCGCCTTATTGATTTGTAATAGCAACGCTAAGTTTTCCCTTTTCTTCCCTCTTTCTCCCTCACATCCCACTTTTATTTCAAAAAAGTTAGTTAAATTAGTCTATGTCCGTCTCCTGGTTCCCAACTATCTCTGCACCAAAATTCATCAAAATCGGTTTAGCCACTAAAGCGTGAAGAGGTAACAAACAAACTCACTTTCGCTTTTATAATATTAGTAAGGATTTTTAACTGTTTTTGTTTTGTACAGTTTTAGAAATGTTTAAAAACGTAAAAGTGAGAAAAAAGGGTAAATGAAGAGAAGTCTAAGTGATATTGTTTACCTTGACATCTCCCGTTTCTCATCATGACCATTTCGCATTTTCTCATAAGCACTCGTTCGATTGCCGAAGCACCATTATACGACAATCTGACGGGACTATACGTCAAAGCAATCTCTCTGTAAAAGAAGAAGATTTGTAAATACTTTGTAATGAAAACTATTTTATGATATTTCAGACCGATTTCTCCTTGCTCGTGCAAAGAATGGACTAAGAAATATCTTTTAAGTATGTACTCTACTTCTATATTATGCAGTACCTTTGTACTTTTTTTTTTCCTTTTTTCTCTATTGTGTGTGTTACATTAATAATTGTTAAAAAAATAAATATATGTGTTTATTTGCTCTTTGAGACTCGTTCGTACCAGGGAAGCATAACACAAAAGGGGTTATACTCAGCAGGGTGATGAATAAGGCTGCTTGTTTCACTTAATTTTATAGCTTAGAGCAAACGCTGCCCAGTGTCAGTAGTCCTCACTTACGAGTTGTGGTGTTAGTGAGTTTCTCATTTTGTCACCACTGCTCTCAAAACGGTGAAGAAAAACACCGTGAGAAAACTGGCAAATACTGGAGCCAAAAATTGAAGACGTGACATCCACTAACCGGCCCTGGATTCACATGGTGAATTACAATATAGAGAGGAAGTTCGTGAGGCAGCAGTGCAGCAGTGAGGACACTAAAGGCTGATTATTAGTCCTAAATTACAATAAACAAATAGAAGAAAATACGGCAATTAAAAGGAAGCAACCAAAAAGTTTACCTAAGAACATCACTGGTTAACTTCTGTCCAACAGCGTTTTTTGAGAACCTCATGACTCCTGAGGCCAGGAGGTAAGGCGACTCTTTTGCAATCCAGTTGTCCGGTAGATTATTAAGTGACTTCATCACAAGTACATCTAAATCTATGGTGATTCCTCCCCACCTGTAGAGAGTCAGTATCTTCAAGATGTCTGCAGCATGCTGGACGGGCTGTACACTCTTCAGCAATCGATGTCTGACTATCGAGTGGACAAAGGTATGTTCAGTGAAGTTGTTTGCATGTATTCTAGCCAGTCTTATGTTGGGGAACTGGAGGAGTTTATTGAGACAGCTACACTCCAGCATGAATTGAGTGACAGGGGCGGTGAACAGCAGATATACCTCCCATTCTGGATGAGCCCTGGCTGCAGACTCAACGGCACACGCTTGCCGCGAATCAATCCCACCTCTGCAAGATGTCTCGTAGAAAAATATAGACTTAGACTTTGGTGCGAAACTCGGGTCTTCCACTGATTGTAAGACGTCATCGGTAGTATCACTATAACATTTTATGTTGGCGTCCACCGGCGGCCAGTATATGATCATAGGCAATCGATTCCAACACTTTTCAATTTGCAAGATCGTAATAAGACTCTGAAGTATAAAAAACAACATGGCGGTACAAAAATAAAATATAATTTTTCTCCCAAATAACATTTTCCTTTATTTACCAAGGAAATTGAATTCACGTGAGTTTAATGTGTTCCAACGCCATTTGCAATTTGTAGTTTACTGCTCGGTGCCTATTACTATGTTCGTCACGCACAGCACTATTACTAATTAGAAACATAAAACTACGGAACTATGGTTAATTTTATGTTGGTACCTATATTTAAGAAAAAAACATTATTTTTGTTATTCAACATAGGTACTAATAATTAAATCAGTATGGGTGCTGTCCCACCTATCCGCTATAGTGCGTAGATGCTGTTGGGGCTGATTTGAAATAAGAGTTTTTTCTGATAATTGTCAACATTTTCCAATAGGCTAGTAGTAAATTTTGAATTAGTGTGATGACCGAATGAACATTAATTGTGTAAAGTATCACATAGACATAATAACTTTTTTTTTAATGTTTATGAATAAATAAATCCTTATCCTTACTAATATTATAAAAGCGAAAGTGAGTTTATTTGTTACCTCTTCACGCTTTAATGGCTAAACCGATTTTGATGAATTTTAGTACAGAGATAGTTGGGAACCAGGAGACGGACATAGGCTATGAGGGAGAACGAGGGAAGAAAAGGGAAAACTTAGCGTTGCTATTACAAATCAATCAGGCGCAAGAGCAAGCAAAAACTGCAGGTCTGCTTGGTATGTTATACAGAATTTAACGCGAGCGAAGCCGCGGGCAAAAGCTAGTAATAATTATATTTTGCTAAGTACTAAGGTTTGATGCTTACAATATCGTGTAAATTGTGTCTTTTTGAGATCGCATGTAATTGACAGGTTTGTTGTAAGTTTCACAAAGGTTGGCGTGGTTAGTGGACGCGAAAGGGAACGTCAGTTGCAGGTTGATATGTTGAACAATATATATGTTTTGATATCGTAACACGTACTCATTTACAAAATTAAAATCACCAATACAAGCCTCTTAGTTAATTTTACCCCTGGCGCTTACCTCTATATAATAAATAGTATTCTGCATTGAATATAAAATCGAAATGGCGGCATTTTCAATTTATAACACCACTGTGTTTTCTCTAGAACCCAGCATCTAGAGATCACAGACAACAATTAATAACAAAATCAATAAAGAATGGAACACACTGGTTACACAATATGGAGAATACAAATAACATTTGTTGTATCTCACAATAACATTTCAAATACAATGCAATTTTCTAGAAACATCACTCTGACCGTTGTATTGGAGTTTTTATTTTTATTTTAAGACAATATCAACCCTTTTTAAAGTCTTGTCGAGACGTAGGTACCATGGCAATGCAATTTGGTAATAATAGCGTAATAAAATGAGATATCGTGGAGCAGGAGATGCTAGTTGTGGCCACAGAGACAGCGGAATGGAAATATGGTTATGCGGATGACAAATCATCAAAAAACTTCCCCCGCTCTGGGTGGAGAGGGGGGGAGTGTCAGACTTGTACTGACTAAAACTTACTCATGTTCCTTCTATTGCCCTTTACGTTCCGGGCGGTATCTCTTTCGAACAACCCGCAACCCCGACAGGCGGTGGCCCTGGCAGGCTAAACATATCTTAACAGACAGTTAGATGACAGGGAGTTTAACGACACGGTTGCAATTGGTTGCTAGACGTGTCGGTGGTACCCGCATGGAACAGTTATCTGTGTGGCTTAAAGCTGTGCTTATCCTTTTAGATTATATTTTACTAGCGACGCGCCCAGCGGTCCTCCTAAGAGTCATAGCGTGAAGTATTATACATATAAACCTTCCTCTTGAATCCCCCTATTAAAAGAAACCACATCAACATCCATGCCGTAGTTTTAAAGATTTAAGCATACATACAACATAGCAACAGACAGACAGCGACTTGGTTTTATACTATGTTGTTAAGTTTCATGTCACACTTTTGTATCATTTCTCTTCTAATGTTTTTTCCTAAGTTTTCTTTTTAAAATGATCTGAGTATTTGAACAGTATGATTAACCAGCCAACATTGGTTAGGGTAAAAAACCTCTTACAGTACTAACCACGCGAAAAACATAGGAGACACAGTTTTGCCACAAAAGTCTCTGTTTTGCTGGCCTGTCAGGCGTGGCATCTAAACAAGCCACAGTAAGGAGCTCTGGGGGTCGTTGCACGCGACCTCAGCAGTCAGTTCACATGGCGACTGTACCAAACTCATTCATAATACAACCACTTTTTATCCTCATGCATATTTTATATAAATTGTCTGGCCAGATTAGAGGACTGCGTCTGGTGTGATCTGATAAATTGTACGGTTTGAAGGATGGCAGCACAATATCTTTTAATGTCATAAGAAAGACCATATAGGTACGGTCAACAAAAGAGACAAATAACAGAATGAAACGATTTGTCTATGTTTTTGGCTGCTAAATAATTTTGCATGTCGTAAGGCAAAATTAAATACTAACCATACTAAAATCAATGAATTACAAACAACAACTTACAAGATTCAGAAAACTGATTGTACCAACTATAGGAAAATAAGAATGTATTTGAAATTTGATTATGCAAGAAATAAAAGGCTTTTATATTTTTATTTTATTTATTTAAGGCAACATGTATCGGGACTCTCATAAAACTGACTATCATATTTGCACCTGCATTTTATCAAATAAATGATTTCTATTTCTTTTTCAGGCTCGTCAGATATAGTTGTTTTTTTTTTTGGAAACGGGTTATAACTAATATAATTTAATTTATATTAAAACTGTTAATTTTCTTTTTTTACTGGATTTTTAAGAAAATTTCAACAGTGTCAAGCTACAAGCTAACAAGCTTGGTAACTTATATCTTTTATTGAATGTACGTATAGCCAACCTCGTTATTACCGCTTTTGACAAACTTCCTGTAGATTGCAACTTGTCTAAAAGTTGTCATGTGCACGCGCGAGCGGCACGCGTCTTGCGGCAGCAATTGCTAAGAAAACAAAAGAATCCTACTCGCGAGTTGCGATTCATCAAGTGAAACTCGCGTGTCGTATCGCCTGAGATCGTAATCACATCATAAATAAAACTAAAATACATCCAAGGTGTAAACAGACAGATAAACGGTCATCAAAGTAATCCTATATATTCTCCTTTTTTTCCTTTTGAGGTACGAATCCCTAAAAATATCAGAATTGCGAAGAGAAAACATCCTTTCTGGCTTCATTAAGGGTATTTTAACACAAAATATTTAAACATGTGACATTCAACCTTAAATTGGTAAAGAAATCATTGAGTAAACAACAAGAATTTTCATCGAGATATCGTCTCTCCTTTAAAATTCTTAGAAGTTTCTATTTAAGCTGTGTACTGAACAACCTAAATAACAAAACCACATCATTAAGTAGATATTCTTTCAAAGTAAAACAACCCTGCAAACGACATCAATTCAAATTATTTCTTGTAATCATACCTGATTAGTCTAATTTATACACGTCTACACAATAATGTGAAACTTAAAGAAAAAAATTACAGGAGGCTTTTAGCGTTTATTTACGTTGTCATAGCTCAGGGTGGCTCGGGGCTCGTGGCTCCATTAAACCGACCGTAGCGAGGGGGTGTAATGTTTTAAACTCGAAACTTGACTCTCGTTAACTTAGCAGACTAGGCGACTAAATAGTTGGCCTCAATTTTCGAGGCAAATTTTTTTCCTGTTCTTTTTCGACGTTCGAATACTACCCACCCATATTTAGAATCCTTACACAGGTCATAAAAAGGTTACCTTTGCAAACATCTTCATAGTCATCAGCCTACAGCAGTCCAATACTGGAAATAGGCCCCTTCAATGAGTCGGTTCTTGGCAGCTCTCGTCCAGTTGCTGCACAGTCTGTGGCGATCGTTTCTGCATCGAGCCTGAGGGCGCCCATAGGAGCGGGGGATATTATTTGATGATTTCCCATCCGCAAAAAAATTCAAAAAGACTAATCAAGGATTCCTAAACGCTGGCCTACTTGTGTATGTATCAGATTGTTTCCAAATCCCGTCACTGCTTGAGGATTTAAGGAGTGAAATAACGTTTCAGGTTTTATTTTAGGTCTCAGAATTCAGTTCCAGTTTTTCTTGTGAATATTTCTAAACTTTGTATATTCTGTTTTTTGTGTGTTCATGTGCATTGATTTTTATTAGTCACCACGTTTTAACTCGTGCATAAAGTTTAAATAAATAAGTATTTGTATAAATAGGCTGGTATTTCCACCTCATTTACCTTACGTCCATAACGATAGTCTTCACTTAGACTTAAGAATCCCCACCGTCGTTCAATTCATGAAGCGCCTTACCAAGCGCTTCTTTGACTCCGCGTTAAAACATCGCAACCCCCTTATCGCATCAGCCGCTCGATACGATCCCTCGCAAATAAGTAAAATTCGTCGTCCCCGTCATACCCTTGTCACTCCAGACGATGCTATAACCCTGCTTCAGGAGAGCAGCAGGGAGACTAGCACCCTTCGCAAATTCAGACGCAAAGCGCCGTCATTCCGTCCTCGCCGACGAGGCCCGTCGCGACGTCCCGGTAATTTTCCCACCCGTTACTTGCAAGAGCCAGCCCGCGCTGCTGAGCCAGTAGGTCTAAATCAGCCCATAAATAATATCACTCAGATCCAGCTTGTCCCTTGCTGTCCCTCAGCGACGCCCTAAGCCGAGGCTCGTACCCCACAGGGGGTGCCCTTAGCGTGTAGTCGTTTAGTTTGTAAGTTTTTCACCCTGGCTGGAGGTCTTAATTTTTAAGGCATCCACAGGATTCGCCCGGTTAAGCAGACGACAACCTCCTTGGTTGAACTGCGAGATGCCATTCATAAAAACAAAAACAACCTCATTTACCCTGTCTTTGCAGTTTTATTTCTAGGACATGTGGAAGCTCCGTATAATGATTTTCTTAGTTTTCAAAACAAATCCTAGCAACTTGAGACTAACAGCAACTTATTAGTCGCCCGTGTGTTACCTAAAAAATGTTTATCGCAAATGGGGTTTATTAGGCATAATGAGCGGCGTAGTCGTACATTAGCGTATTATTTGTGACTCCGACGAGGCCACGCCAAACATTAGTGGCAACACTGTAATGTCACCTGTCGCTTATTTTATTTTATTTAGAAAAAATGGAGCCGTAATCAACTTGATTTTGGTTTTGATTATTTACATGTTTTTGCTGTTATGATATTATGGAGGTTTTGTGTTTATTTTTAATATGATCATTACAGGTGGCGTAGTTGATGAGGTACCAAGAGTCTATAAAACAAAGTAGGTTAATAACAAAACAATATAATTGCGACTAACACGTTAACGGTTAACGTTATTGCCCTATCTCCCAGTTACCTTTACCGATGACAGGTATTATAAAATAAAACAATCACTGTACCAGGGCACCATAAATAAAAGTTAGTCTTACGTAAGCGCCAATAAAATACCCAAGTTATAGCTATTAAGTCGTATCTTCCTCGAAACTGCGTCTAAGAAGCATCTAAATTCGATTTAAACCCAATACCCTGGATATAATCCCTGCAGATGGAAGTTTAAATCGCAGTTTCGCTATTAAGTTTTTGACTAGTGGCCAATTTATTGTTTATTCGCCAGCGTTTGGTTCCGTTTGATGCAGAACTTTATTATTGTACGTGTTCATACTTTGGTTGTTCAGTTCATATCTTCTTGTTTTTTTTTTTTTTTTTTTTTTTATTATTGATAGGCTCGCGTTTGACCACTATCTCACCTGATGGTAAGTGATGATGTGGTCGACGATGAAGCACGCTTACCTAGAAATAACCTATTCACTCTTGACTTGAAGACCCCCAGGTTATAGCTATCGGGAAATACAGACTCCGGCAGGGAATTCCACTCCTTAGCAGTACGCACAATGAAAGTATTCCCAAACCGTTTAGTGCGTGTGGGTGGGATGTTTACCATGTAACGGTGGCGCATCGCCGTACGTCTTGTAGTCCGATGATGGAACGGGCTTGGCGGAATTAAGCTGTGCAATTCCATCGCACACTCTCCGAAATGTAACCGATAGAAAACCGAAAGGCTGGCAACGCGTCGACGATGCTCCAGGCTCTGGAGCTTTGACTCGACCAGCGCGTCGTTGCCGATGAGCCTCTTGGCTCGTTTCTCTATAGACTCTAGCGCTTCAAGCTGGTATTTGGCGGATCCGTCCCAGAGATGAGAACAGTACTCCATACACGATCGAACTTGCGCTTGATATAAGTTCAGCAGCTGTTCCGGTGTGAAATACTGTCTCACCTTTGCTAGGATACCTAACTTCTTAGCAGCCAGTTTAGCCTTAGCCTCGATGAACGGACCAAAATTGAGGGTAGATGTAAGCGTTACACCAAGAAGCTCAATATGGTCGGTAATTGGCACGGTTACATCACGAAAAGAAGGAGCAGGTTGAAATTCACTCCTCTTTGCGGAAAACAGACACGCCTGAGATTCTTTGTTTCTTTGGAAAGGCTTCTCAAGGTTGTTTGCCTGGTATTTACATGTGACCACGTTCTCAAGGTTGTTTGCCTGGTATTTACATGTGACCACGTGACATTTCACATATTATTTTAAAGTAGTTAGAGACACAGTCTCACTCTGACAATTAATCTGTGAACAACAGACGACTCACAGGCATCAGAAAAAATCTGAAAATTTAAATCCGCTTTATGATGGATCGCACTATTCAGCTTTAAAAAATCTAAAAGTAAACAAAAAATCCTCTTAGCTGCTCTCTTTAATGTATAAATTTTGGTCGACGATATTTATCCATAAAATTATTATTACATTTACATCATCACTGTCAAAAATCTGTCATTAATAATGATGAATGATCAATCAATCATTGTGCATTGTGCCTGCATGCTTTTGGTCTATTTTCCTAATAAAATTATGAGTTGAATGAAACATGCGCTCAGTCCAAAGTATTTATTAGAGAAAGCTGTTATAACAATCCCTTTAATTCAACCACATCAAACTGAAATCCGCCTTCAAATAATTAAAGGCTAACTGATGTTGTCGAAAGTGGCTTCCCTCCAAAATACAGGGAGACTAATAACAGATTAATAAAGTACAGGATGGTCAATAATTAATAGCAACAGTTTATTTGCCAGCGAAGCGGTGACATGGTGAATTTATAGCCTGTGGTCGAGCTGGCTTCTGCCGGCACTGGATTAGCATAAAAATAACTCGCAAATTGCACACTAACTGCGTAGTGTGACCATGGTGGCTAACGCATTAGGATATGATGTTCTGAGTGGGTTTGTTTTACTTTAATTTAGCCTTTTTTAAATGAGCCTTTAACAAGCAGAAAAATTGCGTAACCATTGCCTCCCAAAGGTAATAGTTGATCTACCTTAGTATGAAGCTCTCAGGTAATAGGCCAGTTTCCTAAAAAAAATATTAGTCTGTTTTTTAGTTATGTGTGACGTCACGTGCTGGAAAAAATGCAGCGAAGTGTGACGTCGCACGTAACTTTAATGGGCTACATATTTGTAATTTTTGGTCTAATTCACAAATAAAAAATACGTGTCCCTTATTTTTGAATAATCAAAGAAGAAAAAGACGGACTTAATAGAATGTAATTATTTTGACCCTGGAAACTACCCTATTGCCTCACCTCAAAAGGAAAAAAAATCCTATAAGGGTTCCCCTTATAGGATCACATTTCTGTGTGTGTTCGAGTTGGGAGCTGTGAAAACTATTCTTTACTAGCTTTTGCCCGCGGTTCGCTCGCGTTAAATTCGGGGTAACACAGTTCTCCTTGCGCCTTATTGATTTGTAATAGCAACGCTAAGTTTTCCCTTTTCTTCCCTCTTTCTCCCTCACATCCCACTTTTTTTTCAAAACAGTAGCGTATGTCCGTCTCCTGGTTCCCAACTATCTCTGTACCAAAATTCATCAAAATCGGTTTAGCCATTAAAGCGTGAAGAGGTAAACAAACAAACTCACTTTCGCTTTTATAATATTAGTAAGGAAAAGGATTAAGTAAGGATTACAGTTTCCCGACAGCAAAGTTAAGTTTGTCTTTCAATACAGTTTGTCGTTTGGTTAGAGCATTCTTCGGTGGGACTTTAACTATTACCTACATTTTTTTTTACGGAACACTCAGTACACAATATCAACTCGCGCTTGGCCGGTTTTATTTAAAAAAACACGTCGTTCCTTTCACAAAAAATTCCCAACCATAACTTTGAAACAGAAACCTGCCACATTCCAAAATCATTTTGAAAGGCCTTTTTCTCTAGCGCAAAACCATAAACACGTCTCTATCAGATTTTTATCCACAGCATAAAAACCAGTTAATTCACCTTATCTGGCGTAATAAACATAAAACATTGTAGGTAAACGTTGTGCGCTGCTAGTCTATTCCGTTATACAACCTTATTAATTTAATAAAAGGGAAATCCTGGCTGCGCTATAGTTATGGCTACGCTAAGCCACAACGGCGCGGCAAGTTAAAATGTGCTTGTTCTAAAAACACGATGAAAAGCTGCCAAATGTACGTTATTTAACTGTTCGGAGATACGGAACCTTATTGCAGCATGAAACGTTCACTATGACATTCATTGCCTATCAAAACCAATAAAAAATAATACTTTTTGTGACATTTGTGTCTATGTGGTATTGAAAAACAAGACTTAAATAATAGATGTTTTTCCCAACCTCCCAAAAAGGTCTTTTTTGTGGATGGGTCTATGGAATTTCATCAAATAACTTCACTCGCTCTTTGCGAATCATCAAATAACTTCCCCCGCTCAGGGTCAAACTATCACAAACTAAAACCAACGCCACGTTCCCTATTTTGCCCTTTATGTTCCGGGGCCGCGGTATTTCTTTCGAACAACTCGCAACCCGGACATCGAAATATGCCTAAGTTGTGCCTAAGTGTGGTTTGAACGGTTTAATCAGGTGAGAATTACGCTATAACTAAATAATAACAAATTTGGTACTTATTTAAAAAACATCAAATACTTACCAACACAATATTCTTACAAAAGTCCGTATCGCTAATGTACAAATCTCATCGTTTCATATCAAAATGCCCTACCTTGTATCACCCTACACTAAGTTGATACGGCGTGTGTTTATTTTATGATGGTATTCTGAAAAGTTTTAATGTGCACTTTGATAGAACATCAACTACAAATTCCGCATGAAATTATCATAATAAATGACGCATTGAAGCGGAGATGTTATTAAGCCATATGATCCAGTGCCGAGTATAGATCTCCTCCATTTACTGCTTCCCTGGTCTGTACGAGTCTCAACCAAGTCTTATCTGCAAACCACCGCCTCATTTGCCGGTTACTTCGACTTGAAGATGGTATTTCAAACATAACTTTAATTAGTGTCCATATTTAACAGTAAGTCCTACTCAGTTAACCAGAATATAAATACACAAAACTAAATTATGCTAGCCTAGTAGTTTTTGGTGGGATATCAATATATTATTTAAAATTTAAACACCTGATAAGTGATAATAATAACATTACACGTGTTAATTAAAAGCATAGCCGCATTTCATTTTTGACGTGACCACACTCTGTGACAGCCATATCGTAGTGAAACATCTCATTACCGTTAGTGAATCGACATATCGGGAATGATTTCTAAATATATGGTTGTGACGGCGCCATTTTGGATTCTCTTCAAATTTTACAAATGGTTTACTAGTAGCGCAATTCTGTCCATAGCATTCTTGCGCTAAAACATTTATAATCATGTGCTGCATTCAACAGCGCTATTTTGTGTAAAACCGTATGTGAACCATTGGTATATCATGTGCTGCATTCAACAGCGCTATTTTGTGTAAAACCGTATGTGAACCATTGGTATTGAATCTGGACACAAAGTTGGTAAAATGTTACCTCGATCATCGTCCTGTGCCATATGAGTGATATACCGTTCATCCGATATTCACACATACCATCCAACAAAGAGTTCATCCCCAAGGAACACATCTAGTCACGTGTCTTCTCTTGTTGATGAATTTCAAGTTGTTGTTGTTTTCAACTTTAAGACGAGACAGGCTAAACGGGAGACTGTGAATTTATTTAACATTAATTTAAAGGGCAATGACATCGTAGTTTGTACCTTTATAGGGATTTTACAAAAAATAAAAAATTATTTGAGATATTATCACAATAAATATGAGTTTTTATTATAGTCAACTATCCACATACTGCCCAAGTCTATTTTCTCTAAATTCTCCAATTCAATGTGACCTACCCTCGAATCGCACGTAAGAATCGCCTATGGCTCTGATGCTAAAATCCAGTGGCTGCAAGCGGAGGGGGTCAGCAGTCCTCTTGCACCGGACGATTTGGTAGTTCAGTACGATCTGGTACAGCAGCACTTTCATCAGAAGCGTCGTGTACCTCATTCCTGCAGAGAAGGAGCATAATATTAGTATCAATGATAATTTAAATATATTTTTTATTTCATCGTGCCTATAATCTTCATTACGCTGTACCTAATATTAGAATAATTATGTTTTAATCCGAAGTAATATAGGATGGGCATACTGCACTCATCCTGGCACAAAAATGCTACTGACGCGGAGGCGATCGTTGGCGGAACCTCTTGCGTCTGGTCCTGATTCATTCTTTGGTCCGGGGTGATAGGGAATAGGAAGCGGTCACCTCCTTCTGCGAAGCAGTGATGCTAGCAAAGGAGGTTGCCGAACATTTGAGGGAGAGAACCTCAAACCAACATAGTGGCCGCGGGAGACGCTCCGGGTATCGGGTGCCGTGAGACAACTCTGCACCGAGATGCGAGTCTGTGGACGTTGAGCAATGTGTAGTTCATCGTCTGTCCCTAGACGGACACGCGATGAACTACCCATTGCTCACCAACGACAGGCCGTGTCGACGGCGCGTTCGTGTGCCACACGCGCATCAAAGAGATGTCAGAAAAGCAGAGGGCCAGGGCCACTGCCTGCCGGAATTGCGGGTTGTTCAAAAGAGGTACCGCGGGTTTTGGCAAATAAAAGTGTGACACTCCCTCCCGCTCCGCCCTGAGCGGGGGAAGTTATTTTATGAATACTAGACCAAGTAATACCTCTGCAAACAGTCGCGCTTGAGTCCAACATACCATAAAAATATACCAATTATTTTTAAATAAAACGGTTTAATTACTTTAAACTTACCAAGACAATTTCTAGGTCCCATTCCGAATGGCATAAATGTAAAGGACTTAATATCCTGCTTGTTCTCGTCGGAAAATCGGTCAGGATTGAAGATATCTGGATCGGGATGATGTTGTTCATCCATCTGAACTGAATTCACGACGTTGTATACTATGTCCCCTGGTTGGACCTGGGATCAAGGATTGTTTTGCCAATTAATAAACTTGAAGTAAAAATGAGGTGAATAAATATGAACAATATTTTACTATAATTTGTTATTTCAATAGAAGAAGCCAAGGTTGCGATTAATAAACTACATAGTTTTAGAGGTTTAAATTTACTACACGTTTAAATTTAGTTAAATTTAGTATAAGAATTGCACAAAAACCTTTTCTTTTCGCAAAAAACACGCCACATTGAATTCTCCTATTCAAAATTTAAAAAGATTCTCGTACAGTTTTTTTTAATTAAACAACAGAGCAAAGCCAGCAGCGGGTAGTCCCAAGCTAATTTAAGATCTAATGAGTTCCAGCTAATCTCAGGAACTAGCAGAATTTAGTGCAGTTTTCACGACCACGGAGAGTTGAAGCTGGCTTTAATACCTATATTAAATCTTACTACTGCATGTAGAATAGAATAGAATATATTTTATTGCACACCAAAATTGAAACAGAACTGTTTTACAAAAAAAATGCTAAATCTATGGTTACAATGGCGGTCTTATCGCTAATAGCGATATGTTCCAGACAACCTTTGGATAGACTGTACAAATATAAAAAATACAACGGGGGATAGTCAATAAAGTTATTTATTCAAAATATGTAAATTCATATAATCTATTTATTTAACATGTGTTATAATATTATGCGGTTGACAAATTGGGAAGGTGCCAACCATTGATTCAGAAAAAATCAATGACATTAAACCTTAGTTGCAAATCATTATCTTCCGATAATGATTTGCAACTAAGGTTTTAAAAGCAACGAGTGACTGAGCTCTGACAACGGCAATTCGTTCCATAAACGGACAGCCTGAACCGTGAAAATTTTTTCGTGGTCTTTTTAAACATTTTTTTTTCGTAGTACTAGACCACTTTTGTAAACTAATTTTGTTTAAGTCTTTACTTTATGAATGGAACTAAACACGGCAATTTTTTTTGGCTAGTGGCATGTACCGATACGGCTAACTTGACATGTATAACTTAATATAATATATATTATAATTAGAATTATATCAAATCTCACTACGTACTGCATGTAAAGGTTGCTTTGCTATTATAAAAAAAAAAAAAATTAAGGCGCTGTACAAAGCAAACACTTCGTAAAAGTCTAGACGAAAATCTAGACTTTTATGAAGTGTTTATATATATATATATACTAGCTGACCCGGCGAACTTCGTACCGCCTTAGTGTAGCTTTGATGCACTACTTTATTTTGTATAGCTGACAGTTGTCCTATCTTAGGTATGCGTACCTATTCAATTTGAACTGGAATCTATAATATCCTCCATATAAAAATGTATCCCTATTTCCCTGGTTTCGCCATAACTGAGAAGGACTTTACTAATTTCATAATTTTATTAGTTTATGGATTTTCTAGGTTGATGCCACAAACACTTAGCGACTGCCCTTGCGATTTATTTATCGACATTGCAAATGCAAGCCTCACTGGAAACTGTAAACGTTTAAAGTTGAATGGCATGTCGTTCGGTATTATAGGGATGCGTGGGATTAAAACATCTTCGCCTTTGTACTGCCCTTTCAAAATTGTGGCTTCGATGACGTTGTTCAATAATTTTTTCACCGCAAGCCCGGTGCCATTACACAGACGTGGCTGGTTTATGTTCCGTAACATAATAATTATATTACTGATCCGATTTTTAATTGCAGATTATGAGGCGGTAAGCCGGGCAATTCCAGCGAATTTATCGGAATCAACTGATTTGTAATTCTTCAATTCGCCAGCCAGTCACATCCAAACTTCTTAGTCTTTAAAACAAAACCAAAATTATCAAAAATTAATAAAATTATTGTTAGCGCGGTTATGTATGTCACAGATTACCACAGGTTACTAAATAGGTAATGCGAAGTTTGTATACTGCGTTCTGAAATCTAACTCATAGTACAAATTTTATTATTATTATATACTTACATTAAAATGAAATCATCACTGGTATTATTAATATTACCGTCAAAGTCGGTGCATTTAATAATATTTATCTATAAATAAATATTTCGTGGCGAGTTATTTTCAAAAATTTGTAAATTAGTGCAATAGAATTTAATTAAGTAACCACATTTCCGAACGAACGATGCTCTTTCAATATAGCTATGGCTGTGAATGACGTTGACATTCGTTACGCGCGTTTTTTAAAATATGCAAAATTAAATGTATATTTTTCAATATTTCTGAAAGATTTTCTTAATATTTTTTCCGTAAGAACCATCCTTGGACTTCCACAAACATTTAAAAAAAAGAATTATCGAAATCGGTTCAGCCGTTCACACGTGATGCTGTGACAACGCGAAACGGGTTTCATTTTTATATATATAGATTATAGATTATATTAAATCTCACTACTGCATGTAAAGGTTGCTTTGCTATTATCTGACAAAAGATAAATTATGGGGCGAATTAAAACAATTAAAGTAAATGCGATTTACACATCTAAACCGCGAAACCGCTGTCAAATGTTAATATACTACTTATAGTATACTTGTTATAAGTAGTATATTAACATTTGACAGCTTTTGAACGATGTTTGGGTGTGCTGATCTTGTTCACATTCATTTGTTTTCTTACCAAGAGCATACATAGTACCATAGACTGATAAAACCAACTAGTCAGTTCTCCATAAATAAAGTTATGTGCTTTAAGTTTTTAATGAGAAAATCTATTACGTACCACAGAAGGAACACCGCCTTCCCTTGGAGGTGGCATCACGTATGTTTTTGTGCAGACTCGGTCCATCATAACAGCCACAGACCATTTTCTGGAAACCTCTGTTAATAAATTAAATTAATTTAAAATTTATGTATTACTTCAACACGTCTACTTCTTTGAATCATGCTATGAAAACGCGATATACGAATGTTTATTTCGGACTGTTAGAATTTCAGCAGAATCGATTAACACCATATAATTATGTAGTAAATTCTAGAAACAGTAGGCTTACCATGACATCTTATAGCAGTTCTTATTCCTGTGTGAGAAAGAGATGGTGCTAGACCCCCTGTATAGCTCTGTCTCTTTCCCTCAGTGAAATAAGTTCTGCTTTAAGACGTCATGGTAGGGTAGCAGGTATCCAAATATTTAAACTCAAAATAGAAAATTACCATTTAAAATGCAATCCAAATATTTCAACTCAGCAATGCAATCAAAATTCAGTTCGCCGAATTTCTCTTGTTTAGATCTGACCTCCTGGTACAATTTTTGTTGTACGTGTGGATTGAGAGCCAGTTCATGGATGCACATTGTCAGGGTAGTGGTGGTAGACTCGTAGCTTGCCAGAAATGCGAAGTATATTTGACCCGTTATTTCGTCTTGAGTCAAATCTGGGTTAAAAAAACACAGGTTAACTTAAAATTGTGACATCGTCTGTGAATGACGGCAATATTTCCAGAAAAACAAAGCTTATTATTTTCTCAAAAGCCTGTCGTTTTAAAAGTCCTTTTAACAACTTGAGCAAGTTATCCCAGTAAAAGGAAAAATAACAATGTTATAGGAAAACAAACCTTGTGCAGCTTCCATTAGCAGATGAATAAAGTCAGGTCTAACAACGTTGTTCTTTTTTCTATACTCTATTGTATCGGATACTATTTTTCTGAAGAACTCTGTGCCTTCCGATGAAAGGAGTTCAATACCTAAAAACTAAACAGAAAAGGAACATAAGTGTCATTATAGTCGGCCGCGGGCGACGCCCCGGGCGTCAGGCGACGCAAGACGACTCCCGGCCACCGTAGATGCGGGCCTGTGGACGGTGAGCAATGGATAGGGTCACCGTCCGTCCGTCTATTGACCACAGGCCGTGTCGACGGCGCGTTAGTGTTTTACGTGCGCCTCAAAGAGATGTCAGCAAAGCAGAGAGGCTTGCCAGGGCCACCGCCTACCGGGGTTGCGGGTTGTTCGAAAGAGATATCGCGGCCCCGGAACGTAAAGGGCAATAGAAGGAACATGGGTGGGTTTTAGTCAGTACAAGCCTGACAGTCCCCCCCGCTCTACCCAGAGCGGGGGAAGTTATTTGATGATAGCCCATCCGCAAAAAAAAAGTGTCATTATAGTTAACCAAAACATAACTTCATGCGGTTTGAGCGTTGACTACCTGTCATCGATTTTTTTAAGTTTTATAATACTTACTTGCATAATCTTAGCCACAAAAGGAAATTGAATTGTCAGAAAGTAGTAAATTCGTCTCCAGAAGGTAAAAGATACAGCGTTTTTGCCGATGGTCAAGAACTTGTTGTTCCAGTCTTTGATAGAGTTTACTTGTAGACCGAAGCCAGTGGACGCTATGACGTCAGTGTTGTAACGACGCATCAGATCTAAGACATCTATGTCGTTGTTATTATGGCCTGTAAATCATTGAAATGTCAGGGAGCTCTTATGATCTTTAATCAATTATTACGTTATAAATTTCGAGGGGTGAAAGGTTATTTGGTTGAAGCGACAGTTTTGCAACTTTACAGGAGAGCCATTTAAGGTTTGAAATTTTGGATAAAAAATCACAACAAAAAAACTTCTTCAGACATTTGAACGAGTTACCCCGTTCAAATATCTGAAAAAGTTTTTTTTTGTATTTTTTTTAATCAATATCGTGCGAGTGAAGCCGTCTGTAAAAGCTAGTCAATAAAAAATATGTTTCATAAACTCACCTTTCAAGTACTTCACAATCCTGTTACTGATTTCCATCATAGAAGGCATCATGCACCTCATTTTGGACCCACTGAACGCTGGACTGAGACGACATCTCATCTCTCGCCATTCATCACCTGTTCAAAGAAAATAAGACACCCATTGACATAGGGATACCAGGTGACCAAAAACTGTGAGGAGGTTTGTTCATAATAATAACCGATTTGAAAGCCCTAAAGATAGGTAAATACAGTTTAATACTGTTCTTTACAGTAGTAAAGAACAGTATTAAACTGTTTCTCACTATGTCATAGTTTTTACTGTTGAACAAAAATAAAGTATCATAAAACTGTTTTTGAAGCAAGTGGTGCTCAAAATTTGATAAGTTGTGCAAAAAATATGAATTTACATTGTTAAAACCCGACCAAAGTGCGAGTGAGAGTCGCGCACCGAAGGTTCCGTACAAACTTTCGACATATAGGTACAGCCATACGTTTTGTCTGCGTAGACTTCAAGGGTTTTTTCACAACACAAAAAGACTACAGGGTTGAGTATATGGTTTTTAATTTCAACTCGATAACGCGTTCCCAAGATAAAGATCTTAACAGGAGGTCTTAGAGGTCTTAGAGGTCTTAACAGACAAACAGGCAGATAGGCAGACAAACAGCCAGGCAACAAATACTTTCGAGGCACGAAACCATAAAAAGAACTCTTAGATTTTCTAAAATACTGTTTTTGTTTCCTTCCCGGTCTGGGAAGGAAACAAAAACAGTATAATCAGTAAACAGTAATATCTTTACTTTAATTCTAGTAAAATAAGTTGACAACCCTAATCTCACGGGTGAGTCCCTTTCCATTGATAAGATAAAATACTCAAACCGCTTCAGTTGGTACTTTTAATCCCTCAAAATGTTACCCATGTAACATATTCTATTTATAGAAGGGTTTATTAATTGTGTGTAACTTGAGCATTCAAACTTTATACGATTTTAGATCCCAGGTTTTAGAAACAGAAACTTTCAGATCATATCTAAAAATAAAAAGGATTAAATCGGTATTTATCTGAGGATCTCACGCAGCTGCTGCGCTTAAAATAGTTCACAAGATAACATCTCGCCTTCATTACTGAAAGGTTAGACAGACTTGAAAGACGCTCTCAAAACGATTAAGGAAAACATCATTGCTAAGGAGTTTGTTCCGCCATTTCTTCCCAGATAAAACATTAGTAAGCGGCAAAGGGTGGGTGTTTTTGGAGAACTGTCTTGTTTAATTGACGTCCAAAAAGAACTGATCACCAGCTTAGTTTAAATAAATGACTTTTGATTTTTATCATTGTGAGGAAACCGGCAATTTCTATATCTTTTGACTGCGCAGACTTGGAGGGCTGATTTTTTTACAGTTCCAAGGGGCCACCTATTCGAGTTTGTGGTATATGGTAACTCGATACCTCCACGCGGTCTTACATACGCACACCTAAGTGATCATATTAGGGTTCCGGTTGTTTCCTTTGAGGTACGGAACGATTTTTAGAATCAGAAAACATGAAACATTCACTAACACATACTGGATCTGAGTGATGCATAGGAGCATATACAATTTAATTTATTGGAACTTTTAGGCGTAATTTAGACTGAGAGGAACAATCTTACCTTCCATATTCAAGAGACTAGATCCTAGTAAAGGTTCAATTTCCTTTGGGAAAACCTTCTTTCGGTTCACGAAGTGGTCAAAGTCCTTGATGGTGATGCTCTTCATCAGCTCAGGGTCCCTCACTAAGATCACTGGCTTCATGCCTTCCATGAAACCCACGTATCTAAAAGTTGAAGAAATAGTCAGTTGTACTTTAAGTAGACATCATATACCAGAGGCCCTGGACAGAATGATATTATAGAAAGATCAATGTATTGAATTGCCATATTGAGAGATATTTCTCAAATACATGTAAATCTAAGGTGCCACTGGGTAGCCTTAAAACTCATAGCAGGTATCTGTAAGAGGTTTTATACCTTAACCAAAGCTGAATGCTGTCTGGTTGACCATTACGTCCCAATACTCTAAAGATTTAAATAAAGAATTAGAAAAAAGTGAAGACTAGAGAATGGTGTAGGAATTGTGACGTGTATCTTTCAAATCCTTTCCTTACTATATATACATTAATATTATAGAACCGATTTTGATGAATTTTGGCACAGATATAGTTGGGACCCTGGAGACGGACATAGGCAATTTAAAAAAAAATATTGAGATATGAGGGAGAAAGAGGGAAGAAAAGGGAAAACTTAGCATTGCTATTACAATAAATAAGGCGCAAGGGCAAAAACTACAGGTAGCAGGTACTTGTAAATCAGGAAAGGGGAACTGTGTTACCCCGGAATTTAACGCGAGCGAAGCCGCGGGCAAAAGCTAGTTTAATATGAAATATAATGATCAAAGTATTTTATGTGCTTTTATTATAGTAATTTAGCGCATATCTTACAGTACTAACCACACGACAAAGAAGATTGCCATAAGTAGGTACCTAATAGCATAAATCCTGTAGAAATATTTATTTTTCTTTATTTACCTTTCTTCTCGCTTTTACATTTTTAATTATTTTTTATTTATTGTTATTACTTCTTCGTTCTTACAGGTGGGAAACCCAATACAACAATGTAGTCCCAATTTCGACATTCAGAGACGCCACTCAGAAACCAATTAATAATCACCAACATTACATGACGACACGGTTGGTGCAGTGGCTGAGCGATCGACTGCTGCGCTGCGTGTCGTGGGTTCGATTCCCGCACGGAACTAATATTTGTATGACCTGCAGATAGTTCTTTAGGATCTGGGTGTTTGTGTATGTGAGTTTAAATGTTTGTAAACGCACCCACGATACAGGAGAAATTCCTAGTGTGGGGCAACGTTTTTAAAAAAAAAAAAAAAAAACAAACAAATATCAATGTACTGTTTTTAGCAGTCGTAATTTGACTGACAGGGTCCAAATTCGATGTAATATGAAGAAATCCTTTGACAGTGATTGCCACTTATCTAGAACTGTCACAGTCAACAGTAAGCCCACAGGTGTTTTCAGTCTGTTATTAAAACACTTATTTAGCTTCCCTAATCCCTTTCCGAACCATAGTTTCTTCATTCGGAGTATTCTTGATGGTTTATTTATTATTTATTTATTTAACACTTCAAGTACAAAGTACAGAGGCGGACTTAATGCCATAGGCATTTTCTACCAATCAACCTTTAGGTGATGCAGAGACAAACAGTGGTGTAAAAAAAATAAAAATTTATCATATATACAACATTATTTTTAGTATATGCGAAACCTGAATATAATTTGTTCAGAATAAGTAACCGAATCGATTCCAATCATTTTTACACCATGTTATATTTTGTCCCAAAAATATTTAAAAAAGTTTATAATATGGACACCATGCGACACTAAGTACCTACCTATTCGCAAGCGCTACCTTACACTTGACCATTAGACAGTGTGATGGAAAATGTATCACCAGTTAATCACCTACAATACAAACTGAGACATTATTATTATCAATGAAAGCAAGGCGCGCGGCGCGGGGACGCCGCCGCCGCCGTACGCCGTTGGTGACAGTGTATTTGTACGGATATCCAGGTAACATAACAAGCTTATAACTTTGTGGTTTTTCATGAAACAGTTTTGAAATTTTGTGCATAGATTCTTTGAAAAAAAAAAAAAAAAAAAAAATTTTTTTTTAAAAATTGAGATATGAGGGAAAAAGAGGAAAGAAAAGGGAAAACTTAGCATTGCTATTACAATAAATAAGGCACAAGGGCAAAAACTACAGGTAGCAGGTACTTGTAAATCAGGAAAGGGGAACTGTGTTGCCCCGGAATTTAACGCGAGCGACGCCGCGGGCAAAAGCTAGTTTAATATGAAATATAATGATCTAAGTATTTTATGTGCTTTTATTATAGTAAAGTGCATATCTTACAGTACTACAACGCGAAAAAGAAGATTGCCATGAATACCTAATAGCATGAATCCTGTAGAAATATTTATTTTTCTTTATTTACCTTTCTTCTCGCTTTTACATTTTTAATTATTTCTTATTTATTGTTATTACACTCTTACTTCTTCGTTCTTACAGGTGGGAAAACCAATACAACAATGTAGTCCCAATTTCGACATTCAGAGACGCCACTCAGAAACCAATTAATAATCACCAACATTACATGACGACACGGTTGGTGCAGTGGCTGAGCGATCGACTGCTGCGCTGCGTGTCGTGGGTTCGATTCCCGCACGGAACTAATATTTGTATGACCTGCAGATAGTTGTTTAGGATCTGGGTGTTTGTGTATGTGAGTTTAAATGTTTGTAAACGCACCCACGATACAGGAGAAATTCCTAGTGTGGGGCAACGTTTTTAAAAAAAAAAAAAAAAAAACAAACAAATATCAATGTACTGTTTTTAGCAGTCGTAATTTGACTGACAGGGTCCAAATTCGATGTAATATGAAGAAATCCTTTGACAGTGATTGCCACTTATCTAGAACTGTCACAGTCAACAGTAAGCCCACAGGTGTTTTCAGTCTGTTATTAAAACACTTATTTAGCTTCCCTAATCCCTTTCCGAACCATAGTTTCTTCATTCGGAGTATTCTTGATGGTTTATTTATTATTTATTTATTTAACACTTCAAGTACAAAGTACAGAGGCGGACTTAATGCCATAGGCATTTTCTACCAGTCAACCTTTAGGTGATGCAGAGACAAACAGTGGTGTAAAAAAAATAAATATTTATCATATATACAACATTATTTTTAGTATATGCGAAACCTGAATATAGTTTGTTCAGAATAAGTAACTGAATCGATTCCAATCATTTTTACACCATGTTATATTTTGTCCCAAAAATATTTAAAAAAGTTTATAATATGAACACCATGCGACACTAAGTACCTACCTATTCGCAAGCGCTACCTTACACTTGACCATTAGACAGTGTGATGGAAAATGTATCACCAGTTAATCACCTACAATACAAACTGAGACATTATTATTATCAATGAAAGCAAGGCGCGCGGCGCGGGGACGCCGCCGCCGCCGTACGCCGTTGGTGACAGTGTATTTGTACGGATATCCAGGTAACATAACAAGCTTATAACTTTGTGGTTTTTCATGAAACAGTTTTGAAATTTTGTGCATAGATTCTTTATATAAAAATACTGGACAGGTGTTTCGGCTTTCGCATAAACTAAAAATAATGTTGTAGATATATAAAATACTGTACATATAAAACAAAATACTATAATAATATATATAATATGGTTCCTCTTGGGTTTAGATTATTTATTACAACAATAGTTCTTAAAATCTCAAGCTTTTAACTGAATAAGTATTTAAAGTTTATCAATCATCTACATCAACAGATTTTTACGTCATCGTTGCAAGAAAATCTATTTACAGAAAATCGTCTAGCAGATTGCACTTTTTAACCGACGAAAAAAAGGAGGTTCTCAATTCGACATGTATATATATTTTTTTTTTTTTTTATGTATGACCACTCATAACTTTTTACTGAGACGTCCGATTTGAAAAATTTTTTTTTCTTATTTTTCTAACGAGATTGACTATCCCGATCTCTTGCATAAACTGCATTTCAATAACCTCCAGAGACCAGTTAGATTTAATCCGCCTATCTCCATTCTTTTTTGCTCTTCTATTTACAGAAAAAACTAGAACATAGTGCGAGGGAGTAAGGACTTGAATATTCTCAGTGAAGTGTTCTCATTTGACCCATTTATCACCAAAACGTATTCTGCATGCACTCGGCTGAACGCGAGCTTTTATAACCGCATAGTGCGTATTGTAAAATACTTATCTCTTTTTTTATATTTTATCATGCTTTTTAATGAAAGACCTAGGAAATTCTCCTATATCGTGGGTTCGTTTACAAACATTTAATCTCACCTACACAAATAGACAAACCCGGATCAACTATATGTATAGATAAGCCATGAAAATATTTGTTCCGCGTTGGCTCAGTCACTGCGCAATCGTGCCGTAAAAGTTAGTACATATCTCTACTCCTTTTCTGTACAACATAATTATATAAATGTTTATTACACGGCTTTGTACATTTTAAAAAAGCCTTTAATCAATGCATTATTAAAACTGTTTTTTTTATATTTACAATTATTATCTACCAGCTTTTGCCCACGGCTTCGCTCGCGTTAAATTTGGGGTAACACAGTTCCCCTTTCCTGATTTACAGGTACCTGCTACTTGTAGTTTTTGCCCTAGCGCCTTATTTATTGTAATAGAAATGCTAAGTTTTCCCTTTTCTTCTCTATTTCACCCTGATTCCGCAACCTTTTTTAAAAAAAAAATCTCTGTACCAAAATTCTTAAAAATCGGCTTAGCCATTTAGGCGTGAAGACGTAACAAACAAACTCACTTTTGTTTTTATAATATTAGTAAGGATAGTTGTTCGTTACATCCATCATCAACTGCATAGTCTTTTCTCGTCTGTGTTCCAGTCTACCCAAATGCAACTGTAATACTAATGTAATACTAGTATATACTGACTGTTAGTTCTCCTATTAACAAATAAATGAATAACTTACCTTTCATTCGGAAACGCCTTATAAACGTGATCAATATCCTCAATCAGATGTTTAATAGCGAAAGTGCTTCTAAATGTGTTTCCAAATATTGGAACACCAGGTTTGAACTTGATCCCCCATTTTTCAAAACGGGAATGCAAATTCTTATATTCATAAAACAAATAAAATAACAGCACACAAAGGGAACCAAGTACTATTTGAGTCAACATAGTGAAAATGCTGTTTTTTCTGAATAAAAATCTGTTTTTATGTAAAATTTTATTGTTGTAATTAAAAATCTTACGTCAGATAAGACGCAATTATTTAGTTAAATTCACACAGTTTATTGTTCTGTCCTTATTATTTTAAAACGGGTGTTTTGATACAGATACGAAAAAAAACCAGCGGCGAGTCGTACTCTCTCACACAGGGTTCAGTAGCACCAAACAATATTTTTAACACTGATTCTTATGTAAATTTATACGCAACAACTAAAAAAAAAACATGTTGTTATTGCATGTTAATAAAAATTAATTTGATTGCTACAGTTAGACGAATAAACTGAATCAAACGTTATTCGAACCAAGTTTTGTTGGCAGTTAGTATTATAACTGTGACATCTGCACAGATGGGGCAAACAACCAGAGTAACTAAAAAATATCAAAAACTTATGTCACTATCGTCTACATTTCGTTCTCATAATATCTCCTTTCGTAGGTCTAATAAAAATTATATGTTAGGAGTTATTTAGATCCAAAACCTTACGTGACGATATAGATTCTTAAAACATACATAACATGTCGTGTCACGTGTCTTATTTCGACCGACCAACCCGAACCGTGCACCTTTTCTCGACGTTTTTAAGTGCCCATGTGGGTACATGGGCACTTATAAAACGTCGATTCGGGTTGGTCGTTTTCTATGGAGAAGAACTGGCAAGAAACTCCAAGTTGCGCTTTTAAAAAAAAAACATTTGGTTTTACAATGTTATTGTTATAGCGTTAGGACTTACATATATTTAAAGATCTGTACTCTAAAAGTTATGGCGGTGGGTTTATTGGTGGCTATAAGTAATACATTTAATTTTGTTAATAAAACCGAGTGGCAAACCTCCGTTGAGGACATGTGGTTATGTATTAGTGCCGGAGGCGTCTGTATGAATATATGTGTTGTGTATTTACCGTCTTATATACCTTGCCATATCTTTGTCCAATTCTTAGCCAGGGCTGAAGAAATTTGTTTGCGCTAAACGGATAGAACTACTTTGATTATTGGTGATTTTAATCTTCCTAGTTTAAACTGGTTTGAATCTTCTGATCCTTTCCTAGGGATTAGTGACCCGAAGTATTTAGCTTTAAAAGATTTCTTAACATCAACGGGTTTCTTCAAATGAATGATATTTGCAATGAGAATGGTAATATCCTAGACCTTATCTTGGTGGATGAGAACTCCTGTCTGTCTGTTTCTTGTGCACCCCCCATCAGTATGCATCCAGATGTGCATCATCCACCGCTAGAAATAGCCCTTACTAAAACTACAACTTCAAATTTGAAATTTAATACTTTGCAGTCTAAATATATTTTCTTTAAAACAGACTATGAAGCATGTGTTTGTGATCTGCGTAAGGTAAATTGGGAGGATTATTGTCATTTGAGCTGTAATGATTATGTTCTGAAATTTTATAATATATGGAGTATTGTTTTCTATTTGGTCTTCTTTTTGTTCTAGTTATACAAATAATGTTGAGTCTGTTCAGGCCCGTTTCGTTAGGTATCTTTGTATGAAGAAAGGGATCCGAAAAGCTATACCTGATTATCATGATAGGTTAAAGCATTTTAAATTAATTAGCTTAAAGGAAAGACGTAATCACTCTGACTTACTTACTTTATACAAAATTATTAACGGTTCCATGGATGCGCAATTAATTACTTTTTTTAACTTTAGGACTAGCCTACGTAGCAAGCGACATCATCGCATTTTTCAATTGCTTAGGCAATTGAAAAATCTACCCTAAATACCACATTTAATAGCCCCCTGACACGTATGGCAAGGCTATATAATGATCGGTCCAAATTGACGGATTTCCCTATTGATGTTTTCTCAATGAGTTTCGCTACGTACAGACGTTCCTTATATAAACAGTGTGAACCATGAGTGTTTGTTTATCTTGTATTGTTTTTGTTTTTTATTGTACTGTTTTTATATAATTACTAATGAGATGAGATAACAGATAACAACTTTTGCACAATGGCTGTTGTTGCATATATTCGTGCGTCATAGTTTCTTTGTGTAATGTTTTCGTTGTTTGTGGGTTGTCTGCTGAAATTTTTAGCATAACCGACTACAAAAAAGGAGGAGGTTCTCAAATCACTGGAATCTTTTTTTTGATGTATGCTCACCGATTACTCAAAATTGCCTAAACCAATTTGCAAATTTTTTTTTTTTGTTTGAAAGAGTATACCTTCCAAGTGGTCCCATACAAATTTTATTTTTTTTGCATAGCTAGTTTATGAGTTATCGTCTATAATACATTTTTTTTCTATATATCTGGATATCTAATTTATAAAACTTCCGTGTCACAATGTTAGTTACCGTACTCCTCCGAAACGGCTCGACCGATTCTTATGAAATTTTGGGTACATATTGGGTAGGTCTGAGAATCGGCTTTCATACCCCTAAACCTCAGCGGGTGAAACCGCTGGGCACAGCTAGTATATGGATAAGGATGATTTGCTAATCTTTTATATAACAATGGAAAATGAATACTCGATAAAAATATGTGATATTATATTATTATTATTAAACCATGAGTAAAAATGCTGAAATAAAAAACTTTTTTGTAAAAAATTAAAACGACTTCCAAAAAAAAATTCTATAAAGTGGAAAATAACTTTACTTCCGGAAGTCGGTTTCTTTGACGTTTTTCCCGTCAGGTATTGCTCAGTGACAGCTCAGTTTGATTGTGCCCCTTATCACAATGGACTCAAACATACCTCAAATCAAATCAAATCAAAATATTTTTATTTAAGAAACGTACGTTTTGTAAAGTAAGCAATGACTTATTGTCGGGCCTACGCTGTCCTCTCATATTTCTTTCTTTCTTTCTTTCTTTCTTTCTTTCTTCCTTTCTTTCTTTCTTTCTTTCTTTCTTTATAATAAGCACACCAACAGCACAGTTACATACAAACAAAATGAAAAGAACTAACATAGTTATAAAAACTGCATTTCGGTAACCATGCAAATAACAGGTATGCATGACATATAGTATAACATGATAAATATTATTAGAGACAGGATTATATAACAAAAATTGTGGCAAATAGATCCAAAACTAGAGTACAATTGTACTTTGTTGTCCTTCTGTCTGTCTGTCAATGCTCTTTATCTCGGGAACGGGAGGAGGTATCACGTTACTCAAGTCTGTGGCCCCTTAGTGTTGTGAAAAAATCAACCCTCGATGTCTACGCAGTCAACAGGACAGATATGGCTGTTTATGTTATGTTTATTTTCTTACGGAAACCTCGGTGCGCGAGTCTGACTCGCACTTGGCTGGTTTTTTTGGCTACGGATATCCGTAGCCAAAAAAACCAGTTGCAACATAAACAGCCAAGAAATATGTAAAAATATAAAAAATATGTACACAAATAAATAAATGAACTAAGTAATTCAGTACTTTTAAATGAAAAAGTTTCGGCTATGCTGAACTGCCATGTCATAAATACATTGTTGACAGTTTTTTACGGAGTGTGTATTTATTTTGAAACAGTTAACGTCATATCAGTATCCATGACTTGTGTAATTCTACTGTTTGTAAGAAGGTGTATCGGTTCTTGGTAACTATCTCCTTAACCTTCTGTGTCTGTTACAGAATCTTATTAATATTATAAAAGCGAAAGTTAGTAAGGATGTATGTATGTGTGTATCCTACACAACAGAATAACTCATAGACTACAATTCATAAATATATATTGTATATTCTATCACCAAGCGAGTGAAACCGCGGGGTGCAGCTAGTACATTTACAAGCGTGTTATTTAGTAATACCGAATCTCAAAGTAACATTAAATTAATCTTTCTTCTGGAATTTAACCCAAGTTCCACCCATAGCCCTGATTATAAAGTTATGCGGCTTAAACTTGATCGGGTCCATAGTCTTCTCACTCTTCACAATTGTGAAGTTCAAAATTAGGGGACCATCACATTTCAAAAGTTATTAATTAATCAGACGAAACCGTACACAGCAACTAGTTTCCAACGTAAGAAGGTTTTAAATTCATTACGGCCGGCGACCATTCGACCGAAAATTGCTGAAGCCTCACTAACAAACGAACGAGGCTTTGATGGAAATTGTTCTTCTCCACTTTGATGTGACTTTCATAATGAATCTTGTAATAAGGTCATTTTACATAATTACAACGATTTTTGCCCTAATTGGTTCTATTTTCGGGCAAAAGAAACCTTTCACGGTTTAGGTTATGAGACGAGATTTTGTTCAGTGTCTTTCGATTTAGATTTTCTCTTTTGAAGTTATGAGATCCTGGTAGTTTTCATGGAGGAGTGTTTTTTTTGGTAAGCAGAGATTATAGTTTCTCTAGGGTTGAGCTTGCCATTTATCATGTATGTCACTATACTAACAACAAACTATGAAAGAGCATCAATATCGCTATCATCTGATCATGTGCCACGGCAAACGGCATGGCGTGGCGGCATGGCGGCATTGCCACTTTGTATGGCTAGACTAAAACAATTACGTAAATACATTAATAAATATTTCGTGTTACACGTATAACTTTCAAGGCCAAAAGGAAAATAATTATGTATTGTGGAGTAATAGCATTTATAAAAATTAAACCGTACGATAAATCGAGTACTCCACAAGCATCCAAAACGATGTATAAGGAAACATAAACCAACGTAGTGCAGTTTCTCCTACATAGAGGAAGCTACATTGCGACAAACTAAGACAAAATAACAGGACTGCCACGACATCAAAAAACAGGACTATGTGGGAATAGGAGAAAAAAGTCTGTATCCTGTACAGTCCTGTTAGGAACAAGACAGGCTAGATATATATGTATAATAATATGTCTTTTACTTCAGCTGCATCGAGATCGGATATTCATCAGCTCGGTTGGCTGAGCAATTGACAGCTGCACTTTGTATCGCAGGTTCTATTCTCTCCCAGAACAATTTTCTGCATGGCCTACAGATCGACGGTTCCTACGTACGTAAGTCAAAAACCGAGGTTTACAAGAGAGCGTAATTTGTGTTCAACACGCTCTAGAAATAATTCTATGAGCAATAATAAATATTTTCTTTCTACAATATTTTAACAGTTTTAAGAGCTTTAAAATGCTATTTACACATATTTTATTTTTTCACGTTTTCTTGGAAAAACTGATAGATGACCGTTTCTACGACACTTATACGTTGTATTTATAATAATTGTTCTCTTATACGATTTATAAACCAAGGTAAATAAATTAAATAAAAATAAAAATCGTATGTCAGCATGTGCGCATAGATAATGTAAAGCCAATGATACCATAAAAAATGCCATTTTTGAGGTGTCTTTATGTACGTAGGGACCGTCGAGATAGTTGTTCCGGGCGTGGTTGTTTGTATATGTTAGTTAAAAATTTTTGATAACGCATCAATTTTGACGGCACGGTTGACGCAGTGACTGAACTCGGCTGATGCGCTGCGTGTCGCGATCGCCGCAAGGAACGAATATTTGTATGACCTACAGGTAGTTGTTTCGGGCTACCTCTGGCTGTTTGTGTATGTGAGTTTAAATGTTTATAAAGGCAACCACGATACAGGAGAAATTCGAGGTGTGGAGCAAGGTTTTCTTTAAAAAAAAAACATGTTTTCTAATGATACACGGGAAGTTCGAGTGTAAGAGAATAAAAAAATGGTTATATACGTGATTACAATCAGTACCTACATAAAACGAGTTAAACGTCCGACTAGTGACAAAAAAAATGTTTGAAAA
Organism: Ochropleura plecta; assembly: GCA_905475445.1. Taxonomy (NCBI): domain Eukaryota; kingdom Metazoa; phylum Arthropoda; class Insecta; order Lepidoptera; family Noctuidae; genus Ochropleura; species Ochropleura plecta. The sequence goes on from FR997734.1 coordinate 19,723,181, forward strand.
GATCCAACCCCAGAGTAAGAGTGGTGTCGTAGGAGGACACACATAGCCCGACGACATATAGTCGTTAGCCGCGATGACGCGCGCGCATCCATGCGGTAATCCGTTCAACCGGTTTATTTATCATTGAGTAAGAACGACTCTTGTGGTAGATGCGGCAAAATTTATCTATAACAATATTTAAATTCGGAAGTCACTCCGTCTGTCAATAGATACACGAGTTAAAAATCTATTCCTACCATAACGGTTGAACGGATTAGGATAAAAATTGAACTTAAACTTTCTGTCAGTCTGTGTTTCTTAAGTCAGATGATATACGCAAGTGAGTCGGCAGGCAATTTTTTTTAACACAACGTAGGCCTCTCTCCTGATTTAAAGCCAAGAGCGTCTTACGCTTGCCTAAAAGATTTAATTGAACTTAACAAACTGCTTGAAGAACGGAGCGTCATTGTCGAGATTGGCTCGGCTGTGTATTGAAAAAAGCGCAATGTACTGATAAAACAGCCAAGCTTGCGGATGTGCTGGATGATGGAGACTCACAAGATGTGCCCTTTTTTGGGGATGGGGAATCACCAAATAACTTCCCGCTCTGGGTGGAGTGGGGAGGAGTGTCAGACTTCCAAAAACCTAGCCATATTGATTCTTTCTTTTGCCATTTATGTTCTGGGGCCGCGGTATCCCTTCAGAACAACCCGCAACCCCGGCAGACGGAGGCCCTGGCCAGCCCGGGTTCCCTCTATCTGACAGAATCTTGATGCTCCGAAATTTATTTGGCATAACACACTTAGCATAATAATAATAAATCGTTTATTTATAAAAAGGGGGCACATATACAATAAAATAAAGCATCTTAACAAACAAAAGAACACAGTTGATTAATTGCCTGAACTAGGTTGGACCTGTGTTTCAGGCTAAAAAGAGCATTAATACTAATTTCAAATAAATAAATTAACAGTAATGTAAAATTAAAGTAAGTACCATAATTGAAAAATTACACAAAAATAAAGTAAGCGTTTTATTTGCAGACAGCAAGTAAATCTTCTGTCTGTGCATAATTTAAGGTTTGGAACAATTCAATTATTATTTTTTTACAGCTATTATAGTTTAACTTATAGATACTTAGTTTTCTATTTAATCTATTGTATAGAAATGGGCCTAAGAACGAGAAAAATCTCTCCACAAAGGCGTGTTTGGAGGTTGCATTAAACGTGCAAACAATATCATTCCGTCTCTTGTTAGTAATGTCATCATTGTATGTGAGCTTGGTGTGCTGTTTTAATACTAAGTGCGTAATGAAAAGCTGGCGAACTGTCAACACCTTGCAGGATTTATATAGTTTATCTGTAGGAAAGAAAAAGGGAAGGAAGTTTGCAACCTTTAAAATTGCTCTTTGAGCTCTTTCAAGAGGAAGCAAGATAGTTTTTGGTGCGCCACCCCATGAAGTAATACAGTACTGAATTATAGATTGACATAGGGCAAAATAAACTTGTGTAATTAATTTAGAGTCTGAAAAAGTTCGTATTTTTTTAAATACATATATTAATTTGCGCACTCTTTTAACCAAACTTTCAATATGATTTCTAAAAGAGAGGATGTCGTCTATTATCACACCGAGGTATTTAATGTTAGAGGTTTTTAGGATAGAAGGACAATTGCACATGCTGACTGATGGGTTACCACATTGATGGGCATATAAGTGAAAGTTAGCAGTGTTTTGTTGAGGCTTGCGCATGGAAAAATGTATATATTTGGTCTTGTCAGCATTTAAAGTTAGTAAGTTGCTTTGAAGCCAATTAGTCACAGAATTAAAACTAAGTTGAGCGATTTCGAACAGTTCGGCAATGTTTTTAGCAGTAAAAATTAACGCCGTGTCATCAGCATATGAAATGATTTTACCGTGCCTGAGATTTTGGTTACATAAATCGTTAATATATACTAGGAATAAGGTAGGGCCCAATATACTTCCCTGGGGCACACCAAATTCCGTATTTTTCTGCTCATCGCTCGTAAAGTTATCAATTCTAACGCATTGATATCGGTCGGCTAAATAGTCAGTAAGTAATGTCAGTGTGGTTCCCCTTATCCCTATGGCCTCTAGCTTGTTTATGAGTAATGAAGCAGATACAGTGTCAAAGGCTTTCGCTAAATCAAGGAAGATTCCTAGGACCTGGTTCCCTTTACCTAGCTCTTCTGAGACATAATCGGTCAGGCTATGCACCGCATCGGTAGTGGATAACTTGGCTCTAAAACCAAATTGCGCAGGTGATAAGATGTTGTTTTTTTCAAGATAGTTAACTAGTCTGTTATTTATAATTTTCTCAAGTATTTTTGAGATTGAGGGGAGTAATGATATTGGCCTATAGTTATTAACCAGGTCAGCGTCCCCAGATTTATAGATAGGGATGACAACTGCCTTTTTTAGACACTTAGGAAAAATTCCTTCGGCCAGACAGATTTGAAATATATGCGTTAAAGGAGGTACCAATATATGCTTAAAGTGTTTAAGGATCTTATTGCTTATATTATCCCATCCAACTGCACAGTCATCTTTAAGGCCAGAAATGATACGGGTTATTTCGTCTTCGTCAGTAGCCAGCATAACAAATGAGTTCACAAAACAATTGTTGTTTACTTTTTTGAGAGATGGTTGCGCGCAATGCTTCGGAATCTGTTCGGCCAAAGTTTTCCCGACATTTATAAAAAAGTTGTTAACATTATTAGCGGATAGGTGAGGAGAAGGATTAGTAAGCAATAACGTCGAATTTGATTCACGTGGTTTAGTCATATAAGTGACACTTTTAATATGCTTCCAAATTTGCTTACTATTTTTACCTGCTTTAGATAATTCTTTTTTATCGTAATTAGTTTTAACCTTTTTTAAGAGATTGTTGCAGAAGTTCCTGTATCTTTTATAGGTGTTTAGAATTATTAAGTTGTCAGGGTATTTCTTGGTTCTCTGGTGAAGTTTGTCTCTGTGTCTAATACACCGAATAAGTCCAGGAGTTATCCAAGGTTTAATGTTATGAAGACGATTAGGTACAGTCACAACGGTCGTGTTACGCAAAATTGCTTGTTGGACAAGATTTATTAAGTACGATAAACTTGAATTAGCGTCAGCAGTATTATAAACTAAGCTATAATCAATGTTGCGTAAATCATATTCGAGTGTGTTTATGTTTAGTTTAGTCTTGTTCTGAGGTCGATTTTGCTTAGGCAGCGATAATTTTATTGCTAGTAAGACAGAATGGTGGTCGGTTATTGTTGAGTTAGTAACAAGCGTAATACAAGAATAGGTGGTTTTGATCATCATATGGTCGAGGCAGGAACCGCTTTGGTGGGTGGGTAAAGTGTGAGCAGGGAGAAAACCATGGTATGAGCAGATATTAAGGTAGTCTTGGGCCCCTGAATCGCAGTTTTGAGAGGAAATGTTAATGTTAATGTCGCCTGTTAGTATTACATTCTTAAATGGGCTAAGCGCTTGAAAGATCTGGTTAAGGGAACTGTGAAAACAGGTTAAATTTCTTGCAGAAGGCGATCTATACATAGCAATAATCGCTGTAGTTGAACCAATTTTGATGATTAGGCAGTTACTCATACAATCTTGTAGGTCAGGTTCTTCAACTTTGACCTTTAATGATTCCTTAGCAAAAATAATGACACCATCATTTTGATTATGGTTCATTTTAGTGTGAAATAACTTGTATCCTGGTATTGTCGGAAGATTATCTTGGCGCTTTGTTAGCCAGCATTCTGTTAGAACCATGATATCACAACTAAAGTTTAGTCTGTGAAGAAAAATGTTAAAACTATCTATGTTCTTATTAACACTACGAATGTTTTGGGTTAGTATTGTTAGTGACTTTTGATGCTGGGAAAGAAATTGTTTGCAATCCTCAACGTCACATGACTTTGACTCAGTTAGGAATGAGTTGTCTATGTCAGTAATTAAACTAACATCCATTATATTTAAAAAATAACAACAAAGGATTACGTCTAAGATTTAAACAAATATGTGGCGCTCTTAGGCGCCTTCATAATCAATTGAGTTTATGTACCTGTATTCGGCAGCTATTTTGGCCGGACAAATTGCGTCTCCCGTTTTGTGATTAGCCTGCTTTTTAAAGCGTAAACATGTAGCACATTTTGGGTCATCGGCTTTCTTAGGGCAGTCTTGGTTTGAATGTCCTTCTTCACCGCAATGTCCACAAGTAGGGGCAGCCATCTTGCATGTCTTAGCTGCATGTCCGTACTGCTGGCATTTGTAACATCTCGTTACTAAGGTGAAATCACGTACCGGACAGGACGTCCAATTTACAAATAATCTGTCCTGTGTGATGAGGGCCTTGCGAATGACCGCTGGAACTTCTAATATGTAATTGCAAAACTCAGCGTCTTTTCTGCCAGATTTGTGGCTAAGTTTGATTGAGTGCAAAAATGAATCTAGAGCTATATTCGGCAGTTTTTCAGATACATTTTGGTCATAAATGCATTTGTAAACATCTTTTTCAGCCATCGTTGCGGGAACTCCTATAACAATAATGCGAGGTTTGCGTATAATTTTCTTTAAACGAACATTTTAAATGCATAAAAATTATTTGATATAATTATCGTTTGGCATAATGTTTAAAACTTCGAATTTACAATGGCATACTTTTAAGATGGCAGAATCACATTTAGTATAATTACGATTGGCAGAGTTCAAATTTCGCATAATTTCGTTTAGCATAATGTTCATTTAGAGCGATGATAATTTGGTATAATTTCACTTGGCATACTATGCAGATGGCAGAAATGGCTTGGTTAGGTTAGGTTAAAACTGCGACCTCCTACGATCTCCTACTACTACGACCAGTAACGACTAGCATTAAAAGAGAAAAAGAGAATGTTTTTAGAAAGTTACCCGGAACTGAATAATTTAGATTAGGATAATTACTTATTGTATTAACTGACATTATTTCAAATTAAATTAAATAATAACTAAAATAAACGACATTATTTTAAAGATTTAAATAATTAAAATAAATGACAACAAATAATTACAAAGATGATTCTAACTATAAACTTTCTGCGATATGACAATTCTGCCGTTTCATGATAATCGATATGAAATATATGCGAAATGAAGTTTAAGCTATCCGTTGTTATGCAAAATAAAATTATGACATAAAAAGTTCTGCTATAAAGGGTGGACCCGGCCAGCCCCTCTAGTTTGCTGACATCTTTTTGAGGCGCGTGTGGACCACGAACGTGCCGTCGACACGGCCTATTGTCACTAGAAAGACGGAAGGTGAGCTATCCATTGCTCATTGTCCACAAGCCCAAATGTATAGTGGCCGGGAGTCGTCTCGCGGGTTTACGTGCCCTATATCCTATTTCTCTTTCATGAAATATTGACGGAACCTGTCGGTAGTATTATAATAGACTGAGTGTTTCACTGAACACAAATTAATTTCCAGAACATTAAAATTAACTGCTTTTATTGCTTTTCTGAATTCAAATTCCAACCACAAACCAACAATATTAAAATTTTGTGGTAAGTAAACAGATAAAAGGGAATATTAATCAATACTGAAATAACAAAAGAGATGAATTAACATATTTCACATAATAGAGAAATATGAAAAATAATGGACTATTTTTTTGTTTGAAACGATGTTTTTGTAATCACGATCGTATTATTAAACCTAGCCATACAAAACGTGGCAACGCGGCCAATTTCTTGGGTACATTAGAAAATGCACAGCATTGAGGAAAGTTTGTATGTATGTGTGTTTGTTAATATTTTACGTGAAGCGACATGATATTGTATTTATATGACATACAACAAATACTTATTTATATTTTTAGGTATCACCACTTGATATAAGTTTTAAAACTGACATGGCCTCTAACATTATTTGTAACATTTGAAAGAACCAAGAAAGGCGAAAAAGCAAAGAGACTTTGTAAAAAATCAGACAATTACCAAAAACAGTTATCAACCGGTTTACAGTGAGCAATGTGGTCATGGCGTGTGGAACTACGCCGAAATATCGGAAATGTTAAATAAATAATAATCATAAGAAATCCTATGTAATAATTTTGTTTTCTTAACTATAGTGATTATAGATGCTTGTTGACATCACACTTATATTCTAAAGGCGAACGTTTATATTAAATGGCTGAAGGGATTTGGATGAAATTTAATATTAAGATAGGTTATGCTTTAGATTAACACATTAATTAGATTAACACATGGGCTACTTTTTATATCGAAAAAATGTGGTATTTCTGTGGGATAGTCAAAAGCGCGGGCTACACATAGACGTGAAAAAATATCGATAGCGTATAACTGTTGTGGTTAAAACCTGTTACTAAAAATGTATTTCTAAATAAACAAATAATTGAAATATACCACATCATTCTAATCGTAGATCCATCTCAGATTTCCTTCAGGAATGACTGTTAGATTTTTGATAGATGTTCGCGACCGGAGCGGGGAGAGATGGGACATATTTATCTGCTCCACAAAATAATTTTTCCCAATATATATTTTCTCTCCCCTATCACATTTAGGCGATACGTGATACGTAAGATATTGAATAAACAGTTTGGTCAGATGGGCAAATATTTTCGTGATCTCATATTTTGGGAACCTTAACTCCGACATTCAGAAGAAATGGATATTTCTAGTAAAGTATAAAATATATAAAAACAATAGGTATCATTCAAACACTTAGAATTGGGAATAATTTTTGCCCACGGCTAGAAAAAAAAGTGAGAAATGAGGGAGAAAGAGGGAAGAAAAGGGAAGACTTAGCTTTGCTATTAGAATAAATAAGGCGCAAGGGCAAAAACTACAAATAGCAGGTACCTGCAAATCAGGAAAGGGGAACTGTGTTACCCCGAATTTAACGCGAGCGAAGCCGCGGGCAAAAGCTAGTTGTTAATAAAATAAAATAAATGAATGAGTGCTTTGAAAGTACGGCCTGAAAATAGTGAATTTTGATGAAGTAATATTGAAAAAATGATGTTCCAATTTTGATTTATTGAACAGTATTGAACAAGGCTTTAATTAACCGCAGCTTCAGTTAATGGCTCTAGTATATAAAATATTTTCAACAAACAATTCACGTACAATTAATGTTTTGCATTTATTTAGTCTGCTCAAATTGTTTCCAAACTACTAGAAAACACGAAATATAAACAAATCAACTATCAGCAATAATAATTATTTAATAGTGTTATTTATTTATTTCTATACACAGATTTAATTACTTTTAAAAAATAATGTTACATGAATCCTTATTATAATATGCGAAAGTGAGTTTGTTCGTTACGTCTTCACGCCTAAATGGCTTAACCGATTTTCATGAATTTTGGTGCAGAGATAGTTGAGACCCTGGAGATGGACATAGACTAAAAAAGTGAGAAAAGGGGGAGAATAAGATATTTTTTTTTCGATCATCACGCGTGTTAAAGTTAGTGTTAGCCCAAAGCAACTATGCCACGCGGACGAAGACGCGGGCGTAAGCTAGTTACATTATATATTTTTGCCATTTCAAAAATATTAGTCTTCTGGTATCGGGAGCAGGTTCCAAGCTACCGGTGGTTAGGGCTCCAGAGACAGGCTGGCCGTATTGAGAATTAGTACCTTCTGACTCAAACCATTGATCCAACCGCCTTTTTTGCGGATGGGATTTCGCTGTGGGCGGAGCGGGGGAAGTTATTTGATGTATATATTCCTTCTTTTCCCTTTTATGACCCGGGGGAATGGAAAAAAAGAACGTAAGAGATACCTCGGCCGGCAAGTGACAGGCTCTTTGTTTTGCAGCCGTCGACACGACTTGTCGTCACTGGGCGGATAGGCGGTGAGGTGGTGAGGTACTTATTGCTCACCGTTCACAGGCCCGCATCTACGGTGGCCAGGAGTTGGCTAGCGGCGCCCGATGCCTGGAGTGTCTCCCGCGGCGATTGGGTTGGTTTTAGATTCTCTCCCTCAAACGCCCTGCCACCTCACCAAAATACTGTCACTTTATGTCTCGTATTTTTTCAGCAAACCCTTTCATTTGATAAAAATTATCATTAAAAAAACGAATCCAACACATTTAGGAGACCGCCATATTGAATTTAGAATGACGTCAGGCACTTTGCCATGCATTGTCAAAAATTCAGCTCAATCGAATACTGGAAACTGGATCATTATTAATTTCTAAGATTTGTGTGCATATTTATTATTATGTAGAAAGTTGTGAGAAGCATCCTTTACCCACAACAATGATAAAATTAAATTAGAGGCCGCCTTGTTTCTGCTATCCTAGTAGGATAGCGGAAACATAAAGAACTCATTCACACATAAAAAACACAATGCAACGATAAAGCGATGACTCGTTGGCTCGGCAAACTTGCAGGCCGGCCATAAATTGTATAATTCAACAACCAGGGTAACAGAAATCAGTATTGGGCCGGGAGTTCGACGCACGTTAACTCTCCACAGGAAGCGGGCGTGACCAGACTGTTGAGGTGGTTCTCGAGTGTGGTCCAATTGACAAGAAAGTAGTTGTACGTGAAAGTGACATAATGCCAGTTCTTCTAAAAGGGTTAGGCAATATCTATGTTGGGTAGGTGTGCTCTTCGCAGAGGGTCCTGCCAAAGCAACCTGCCAGGGTTGCGTGATGTTCGAAAGAGATACCGCGGTCCTAGAACATAAATGGCGAAAGAAGGAAAATGGGGTGGGTTTTAGTCAGTAAAAGTCTGTCACTCAACTCAAGTAATTTGATGATTTTCCATCCACAATAAAAAGGAGCGAGCCTATTGCCATCAACTAGTTATCCACATTCCGGCTTCCCCCTACCTCGTGATCTTATGCTCAGGAGTAGTCAGAGGTTGTAGGTTGCTCGAAAGAGATGGAATCACAACCAACCCCGGAACACAAAGGGGAAAAAAAGGAACCTGGATACGTTTTAGTCAGTAAAAGTCTGACACACTCCGTTCAGAGCGGGGAAAGCTGTTTGATGATATACCAAACAGACAAGACAGTCATTACGTATGTTGTTTTTTAATATTAAAAAGCTAAATAAGCAACGCTCCTCCAAATGAGCACATAAATTAAAAACAATAAGATTCTAAATAATAATAAAAAAACTTCAAAACAAGGCGTTCAGTTTTTTTACTTCAAATGCAAATTGTTTACGCCTCATGGATTTCTCATCAATAAATGTGTTTGACGTAAGTAACACAAACGAGATAAAAAAAAAGATCTTAAGGTTATTATTTCAGTCATCACAATAAAACAACATACTTTATAATCGTTAATATGCTAATCATTTTTGCTGTCCACTTAATTCTATAAACTACACACATCAAAAGTGTCTAGGGATCAAGCATTTTTATGCGGATTTCTTGAGATTGAGATGTGGCTTTGTAATAAATTTATGATTTTATAAATTTATATGGATCCTTTTTGGTGCATTTCATAATTTGAATCAGGAACTCTCAATCAAATTCGAGTAAAAGATGAAAATAAGCTGTCAATATTTTCCCTATAAAAACATACAACGCATTGAAGACATTATTAGTGCTACTGTTTCCCTACTACTGATTAAAACCAACGTTATTATGGAGCGGCGACGTCATTTAAGCAGGGAAAAAATGCTCAGAGCCGTGGGAATGATAGAAGCTGGTTCCCGGCAACGTACTGTAGCTTTAGCTCTGAATACAAGTCAGAGTGTTATCAGTCGACTTTGGACACGTTACCGAAGCACTGGTACCGTGGCTGAGCGCCATGGAGGACGGTATCGCTGCACCACACGGAGACAAGACCGATACATTCAAATCTTAACTCGAAGAGCTCCAACAATAACCGCCATGATGTTAGCCGTGAGGCTTCATCACTCTTCAGGGAACTTAATTAGCGACCAAACAGTCAGAAACCGCTTGCATGAAGTGAACCTTCATTCCCGAAGACCGCTACGGGTACCACCTATAGCAATGCACAATCGTAGGATTCGATATCAATGGGCTCTTGAACACAGAAATTGGGCAGAAGAACAATGGCGTTTCGTGTGCTTTTCTGATGAGTCTCGTTTTGGTATGAGACCGGATACAAGACGTATACGACACTGGAGAACCCCTGGACGCCAACAGCGATTAAAATCCTGCCAGGAAGTCCATCCTTATAGTGGTGGAACCATCATGGTATGGGCGGGTATTTGGATCGGCGGAAGAACTGAGTTGATTTGGATCAGAGGCAACCTCAACGCTCAAATTTATGCTGAGACGATTGTATCAGACGTCATCGTTCCTCTACAAGTGCAAATCGGTCCCTTATTTCAGTTAATGCATGATAATGCACGACCGCACACCGCAAGAGTTGTAAGACAGACTCTCGCCGCAGCTAACATCAATGTCCTGCCCTGGCCTGCTCAGTCGCCAGACTTGAACCCGATTGAGCATGCATGGGATGTGCTACAGAGAAGAGCTCTGCCGAATATGGAGGGTATCCAGTCGCAAGAAGACCTTTTTTTGTTGTTGCAACGAACATGGGCGGCCATTCCACAGCGTGATTTGGATGAACTCATTTTGAGTATGCCAAACCGATGTTCTTGTGTTGTTAGTGTTCGCGGTAGAAACACGGATTATTAATTGTTTAAGTTACCCAATAAAATTTTAAAGAAAACTGTTATTTCAGTCTTTTTTTCGAACTTTAATGTTAGTGGTTCAAATGTCAAAAATCCCTTTATTAGGAAAATGGCAAATTTCTTTATTAATGCAAAGGTGACTTGGTTTATCGTTACTGTGACAAACGAAAACACTTTATTTGATGAATCCTTAAAGAAAATTTTAATTAATATCAATCAGGAGAAAAGTTATTGCAAAAATATATGTTGATCCCTAGATACTTTTGATGTGTGTAGTTACGGCCAGCTGTTTCACCCGCTTAGACAGGGATGAAAAGTTATTTGACTCTATCCAAAACGTATGTGTACAAACCAAACTGTTGGAATTAATAACACCGTGAGTTCATGCAAGCCTAGTACTTTTTAACTAAACTACCTAAATTAACTAACTAAAAATAAATAACAACAGTTTAACGTGCTTTCCGAGGCACGGAGGAAACTCGGCATATAACGTATCACCCATCCACCGACCAAACTAGCCGTCTCGTCGCCACTAACCAGCGCGGCATGACCTGAAGATCGAACCGAGCGGCCCAAATTTTTTAGCCACGAGCACACCATCATTTATTAAAAACTGCCCGCGGCTTCGCTCGCGTTAAGTTCGGGGTAACACAGTTCCCCTTGCGCCTTATTGATTTGTAATAGCAACGCTAAGTTTTCCCTTTTCTTCCCTCTTTCTCCTTCACATCCCACTATTTTTAAATAAAAATTACCCTATGTCTGTCTCCTGGTTCCCAACTATCTCTTTACTAAAATTCATCAAAATCGGTGTAGCCATTAAAGCGTGAAGAGGTAACAAACAAACAAACAAACTCACTTTCGCTTTTATAATATTAGTAAGGATTAGTAAGGATTTTGGATGGTGGTTTATGAGTCTAGCCCTTTGATATCTGATCGCCACCCCCCTGGTGGCGATACACAATCAGTCCATTAAATGTGTTAACCTAAGACATAGATCTTTTGTCTTTCAGTGTTCTTCTATCCACCACTTTGCTCCCGTTTTATTTGGTTCCTAGCATAATTAATGTGTCCGCTTCAGGTCATGACATAGACTCGACCGCACCCGATATAGTCGCGAGTCGGATACGAAATCAAACAAAATATTGTTTCGCTCGCCTCTTCAGATTCCGATAGTTTTTCATCCATATCTACCAACGAGCTCTCCACTGTAGAAATTATGATACATTTTTATCATTCCGTATAATTAGTATCTCTTGTGATCTGTAAAACTAATATGAGGCTTATAACGTTCTTGATGCTGGGATTAAATGGTTTTGGGCCATGATGCACGTTAAGTGAGGGTTGTTGGATGTTGTACCAGTATCCTCAAGATTTTCCTTCACCGTTTTCGAAGCAGCAATTGCAATCTGACTGCATCTTAGGTCTTGGGCACCATCATGACTAGAAACCATATGGCCTTGGATTTCATTCCTATGCCTGGCTAAGTGGATTTGGTTTTCACCAACTATGAATTTTTCAGTAGTAATTTAGGCTGGATTTGTACATTATGAAACGCTATCTAGCCTAGCCTCATCACATGAGACCCATACGAATCGCAATATGTACTCGTAGATACTTTAAGTACACCTCTGTCTAGTCTACCCCTTCTTGCTACCAATACGTGAATTTACCGGCTCAAAACTACAACTTACTCAAACATACTTGCTAAATAGACAAACCATCTCGTTTTATCAACATTACCGACAGAGAACCTACTAATGAACCCAGCGAGGATTGTTTGCCGTCCCCGGGGTTGTCAATTAAAAAATGAGATATTCTGTTAATGATATACAAACGGATCGCTGGCCCTTGCGAAAACATTGCTGTAATTGACGATATTTTAATTATTATGGCAAATATAATTAGTGGGTCACTAAGATAACTTAATTATGTTTTTGTATTAATAATTTTCCTTTTTAGGCGAGTTTTTCATTCAATCATGTACCAGGCGTTCAGCTTCCTCTAAGAGTACTTGATTTATAATTTTAATGAGTAAAATAAGGCCACAATCAAATATTGGACGTGACATAAATACAACTATTGATAATCTATTTTCAGTCAGACTTCAAGAACGGTTATAGCCATCTTGCCGTCCGTTATTGATTAAAATGTAGTCTTATCTTCGCTCAAAGCGTTCTTAGCTTAGGATCTTTCAAAGAGAAACTTTGTCAGGGAAAATTGCTTCAAAGGTACTATTTATCTATATGAAATTCTTTGATACGCCAACAAAAAGACATCCGCCTTTAGAGATTGAGGCATCCAATTCAATACTAAAATATAGAAAACCAAAAAAACACATTACTACTAAACCCTTTGCAAACAAAAAACAGTTGAAAAACAGCGAAAAATGATCTTTCTGCCTACAAAAAGCAACAATAACTCATTGAATTGTGATTCTAAAGGCACACATCACGCCAATTAAATCGTTGCGGGACAAAATGGTATTTGCTGGCACCCAAAACATTTGTCAAAGCGGACGGAACGCTTGAAAAATTTCAACTGAGGCAATACGGCACGAATGAAAGATTAAATCGGAGCTGACATCGATGTTGATGAGATGGAAGTGGCCTGGGTTACATTTCATGCTGAAATAAGTACTGCGGTTTTTTGAACGAAGTTCCTTATCGCGCGTTCCGAAAGGGGGCTACACGGAAAAAATGAAGACCAAAAGTTGTAACGACACTTTTTTGCTATAGTTGTAAGCCGTGCGGCGTGCGCGTGTTTCTGTCTATCTGTCTGTCTCTCTCTCTCCCTCTCTCTCTCTCTCATAGAAAGCAAGTCAGTTATTTTCGTTTCGTCTTTCTATTTCGCATTGAACAGCGTGGTGTCGCGACGATTATTTTTGTTGAGTTTATACAGGTTTTTTGTACATAATAAATAATAACTTTAAGGTTTTTTTATTTTTTCAAAAGTCTACACTTTTAAAAAATAAATCAATTGGATTCGATTTATTTTCGTTCTTTGAATAATATTGATTGCATTATTTGCATTGTTTAGCAGATGATGCCTTTTACTATGTACTTCGTCGAATTCATACAGGAAGTTAAAAATTGCTGTTAAACTACAATCCGAAATCAAATTGAAACATCAGAATAAAATATTGCGAAAAACTTTCTAACTCAAACAGAGGACGCCCGTAGCAAACTCTTTCCTAAAAAAAACAAACGTTTCACTAAACAAAGGAATTATTCAAGGGCGCAGTAAAAGGGATTCTATTTCCTCCTTATTTACTTAGTAAATAGCTCATCCTTTTGAGAGACGGAAAAAATGAAAAGTGTCCATATTTGATCGGATTTAACGTTATGCTATAAGCATAAAAATGAGCAAACCTTTCCAGTAAATTAATATTTGTTTTGTATTCCGCACTTGTAGTTAAAGAGCTGTTTTTGTTATAGATTTTTTTCTGCTAGATCTCAAGGTTTTGTTATTTTTTTTCAGATATTGCTACGGATAACAAAGAAGCAAAGTAAATAATAGTTTCATAGTGATTAATGAAAAAAATACTTTCTATTATTATATATCTTTGTAAGTGTATTGACAAACTTCGTTTGATTCACGTAGACATTTGCCACTGCAGTACTCGGCTCCATAACACCCTCGCAAGTTTTCTAATTTGCCCATTTTGCATCATCATTGCTTCGCCACTACTACTGCATTATCGGTAGCAGCGCAAGAGGTAAGACAAAGTCTCTTAAACGGTCCCATTACCTACCTGCGAAGGGCGTATTTGTGGGACTGTCTCTTGTAACGTGACTTTCAAAAAGTGCTGATTATCAGCCTAATTTGAATAAATGACTTTTGATTTTGATTTTACCAGTCAGCCGTTTCGTCAAGTTTCACAGACTTTCAAGTAGAGTAAGAAGTGGCAGACATATGAGTACATCGATACCTAGCTCATTAAGACTTCACTGATGGCCTTTATTTACGCTTCAATGGCACACATCAGGCTCATCAGTTGAAGTTCAGACCTGACAGTTACTACTCCCTGGAGGAGATAAACTACCTCCATATGCTTTTATGTTCATCTAGTTTGAAATACTTAGTTCTGTGTACAAAATCCTGGGCGCATCGCTTTATCATTTTAATCGGTTTCCGGGCGGGCAGGTGCGAGCCGTCGTCGCGTTTCAACAATTTCATTTAACACCCGCGATCAAACTGCACGCTATAACCAGGGTATCAGGATATACGAGTAGGTGGGTTTTATCTTATCGGATTTTATGCGACTGAATGTATTGATGCGGGAATATATCTGTATTGGTATTAAAGGTAGGATTAGTTTTGCGTTTTCATTTGTTTTTATCAGATTCCCTGGTCACATGATTGTTGTTATTAATATTGAACCATACTATTTTGACTATTTTGGCTTGAAAGTGCAAATTCGATAATCCTTACTAATTATAACATTATTTTTAGTTTATGCGAAAGCCGAAACACCTGTCCAGTATTTTTATATAAAGAATCTATGCACAAAATTTCAAAACTGTATCATGAAAAACCACAAAGTTATAAGCTTGTTATGTTACCTGGATATCCGTACAAATACACTGTCACCAAGGCGTACGGCGGCGGCGGCGTCCCCGCGCCGCGCCGCACGCCTTGCTTTCATTGATTGATTGATAATGTCTCAGTTTGTATTGTAGGTAATTAACTGGTGATACATTTTCCATCACACTGTCTGGCAGGCTTTGGACTGTCGTAATGGTCAAGTGTAGGGTAGCGTTTGCGAATAGGTACTTAGTGTCGCATGGTGTCCATATTATAAACTTTTTTAAATATTTTTGGGAAAAAATATAACATGGTGTAAAAATTATTGGAATCGATTCAGTTACTTATTCTGAACAAACTATATTCAGGTTTCACAAATACTAAAAATAATGTTGTATATCCTTACTAATATTATAAAAGCGAACGTGAGTTTGTTTGTTTGTTACCTCTTCACGCTTTAATGGCTAAACGATTTTGATGAATTTTGGAACAGAAATAGTTGGGAACCAGGAGACGGACATAGGCTATTTTTTTTAGAAAAATAGTGAGATGTGAGGGAGAAAGAGGGAAAAAAAGGGAAAACTTAGCGTTGCTATTACTAATCAATAAGGTGCAAGGGGAACTGTGTTACCCCGTATTTAACGCGAGCGAAGCCGCGGGCAAAAGCTAGTACAATAATAAGTAATTCAAAATAACCAGTTGCGTAAAACAATTATAATAACTTTTAGAAAACAAATTCTTAAATCATTGCTTCGTTGCCAAATCGGCTAACCTCCACCTGCAATATATAATTATCCCGCTGTAGAAGGCTTTTTTATGATTCTTCTGGACACATGGCACAAGTTTTTCTAATTTTCAAAATATTTTGGTTTTAAAGAACAGATAGCAGCCACACAACATGTCTTATAAGCTTCCTTTGGGTAAGAAACCCTAAAAATAAGAGCTGAAGTTAAAAGTAACAAACGTGTCTCATTCGTTTTAAAATCTCATATTTACTGACGACACTTTTACGTCCGTGTGAAGAACACCTATCTCTAACGACGAGACATGACAGGAATGTGTAGCAGGGAATGCATCCCGTTTCGAAGTTATTGGTTAATCGATATGGCAACACAGGAATGTAAAGTTTTACCTACCAATAGTTACCATCACATATGGCAAGTAATTACATTGGTCAACTTTTTCAGAAAAGATTCAAATAAAAGAAGAGAAAAAAAAGTTACATTCCACTTTTTTTTTCGAAGTCGGTTTTTATTTTTTACGAAAAAGTTTTTATTTCAGCATTTTTAGTTATAATTTAATGATATATGACATAATTTTTATCTATGTATTTTTTAAATATATGTATTTATTTTTCATTGTTATTAGATACTAAAAGATTAGCAGATCATCCATATAGTCATAGAGAAAAAAATGTGTATTATAGACGATAACTCATAAACTACTTAGCAATATAAATAAAATTGATATGGAACCACTGGGGAAATATACCCTATCAAACAAAAAAAGAATTTTGCAAATCGGTCCAGGCGTCTTTGGGTAAGTGAACATACATAGTATAAAAAAGATTCCGACGAATTAAGAACCTCCTACGCTTTTTGAAGTCGGTTAAAAAGAGAAGGAGGGACTACCCTTTTTAGGGTTCCATAACCAAACGGCTAAAATCAAAATTTATTTATTAAATTAATCTGATAATCAGCACTATTTGAATGACAATATTACAAGAGACAATCCGCCAAAACGGCGGCATTTTGCCGCTCCGTAAAAGTGGCTAAAACGGAGCTCTTATATATCCTTAAAGATTCGCTTTGTCCGTCTGCATGCCGTGTGTCGCAGCCTTTTTAGTCTGAGACTGTAGACACCACATCTGAAATTCGGAGGGTAAGTGTTTTCTATGAACGGGCCACACAAAAGTATTGTCAATTTACGAAAAAAGGGGTGATCTTCAAACATGTAACTGAGGGTTGAAAAAGAAAAACTAATAATATTTTTTTTTGTATTTTAAATGTTTTTTTAAGAAATTTCTAAAAATATAAAAAATATGTAAGTAATTGAATTAACGAAAAATAATAATAATAAATAATGTTTTGCTTTTAAGATATATTTAAAAAAGATTTATTTAAAATGTTTTTATTAACAAATATTTAAAAATGTCATTTATTTGTATTTAAATGAATAAACGGGACATATTTTTTTTTTTTATTGACAAGAGATGTTACATTATCATAAGAAACTGACTCCTGAGCTAGGTGAGACTTGTGTTACAGAAGTCAACTCAATGTATATAACAGTGTGGAGTATCTAAAAATATATTAAAGACTAGCTTTTGCCTGGGGCTTCGCTCGTGTCAAATTCGGGGTAACACAGTTACCCTTTCCTGATTTACAGGTACCTGCTACCTGTAGATTTTGTCCTTGCGCCTTATTGATTGTAATACCAAAGCTAAGTTTTCCCTTTTCTACCCTCTTTCTCCCTCATTTTCCACTTTAAAAAAAATTTGCTTATGTCCGTCTGCAGGGTCCTAACTATCTCTGCACCAAAATTCATCAAAATCGGTTTAGCCATCTAGGCGTGAAGACGTAGTAACAAACAAACTCACTTTCGCTTTTATAATATTAGTAAGGATTTTACTACTTACACTTTTTTAAGTTCTCTGTGGCTGATGAGTATTTTGCTTTTGAAAATTTGTCGCCCCCCACCCTAATTTCTAATGTAAAAAGAGAAAATTTGTAAAAACAAGGTTTGATATTTCGTTTTATAGATATGCAACTTTTTCATCAAGTTGAATCCGAAATTCAGTACCAAAACAATACTTATTATCATTGAAATATCAAAAAAAACAGCAACGGGAATATTATACGTTAAACCGAATTTGAAACTTTGTCTAATTAGCAGTTCCAGAGAACCAGCCGCACGTTTTTAGTCGACCTTACCTGAACAATCAATTTTGACCCATGTATTCCTAGTACCCACATAATATTATACTACTTAACTAGTAACTGTTTCTTGTATTTTAGACACAGTTTAGTAAATGTGTGGTTAGTTCTAATCCTTTGGCCTACCACCTTCAATTAGCTGTGTCACTTAATTACTAACTATTGTAATAGACTTGTGTGTCAATTTAATTGGGTATATTTTGACTGGTATTTTGTTGAACATAAAACAAGACCATAATGATCCTCATTGGACTAGAGTAGAGCTGGGGTGTATAGCGGTATCCGCATTTTTTATCTGATACTTTTCTGAAGTAGAAACCGGACCGGGGTTGCGGGTTATTCCAAAGACATACTGCGACCCCGGAATGTAAAGGGCAATAGAAATAACATGGGTGGGTTTTAGTCAGTACAAGTCTGACACTCCCCCCCGTTCCGCCCAGAGCGGGGGAAGTTATATGGTGATTACCGATCCGCCAAAAAAAATTTAGAAACCGGTCCGGATAAATTGTAGACATGATTCTAACACAACTCACCTGTCTAACCTAGTGTTTTACATGGAGTGACAGCCTATCTGACGTCCACAACTCAGTTATTAACTAAGAAATCATCAAAATAACTTCTTCCGCTCTGGGCGGAGCGAGGGCGAGTGTCAATTTTTTACTGACTAAACCCCACCCATGTTCCTTCTTTTGCCCTTTATGTTCCGGTGCTGAGGTATCTCTTTCGTAAAACTCGCAACCCCGGCAGGAATACGATACCCCTTGTTAAGGCTGTGGGTTCTGATCCACACACTCTGAACATTTCATATAAAATACTTACTGAATAATCTAATCTGGCAATGTACTTTGTCCGGGGGAATCTACATTTTTCGTATCAGTTTGAGGGATCCTTAATTATTATGGTTAATAGACGATTCGTGTACTTTTTTCCAACAAATGTATCCTTTTATTTTTTTCGATTTATTTCTGTATTGACCATAAAAACATTACATTTACCTTTTATGTTTCTACTGTTACATTAAATAGTAATAAATATTTCTGTTAAACAAAAAAAGCACTTTAAAAACCAAAAAGAATACATTGGAGATGCTGGGATTTGAACCCAGGACTTTCAGCATGCGAAGCAGACACTCTACCACTGAGTTACATCCCCGATGAATTACCGCTGCGAAATACCGGTTCTAATTCCAAAGTTCTTAATGATACACTATCACGCTATTGTATAAAGTGGAATGGGTACTTTCACTAGCCTTCACGTAGGTAGCAACATGAGTCACATATATAATGTATGTAAGTAACTCAGTACTGTATCAACTAAATGTACATAATGTAATCCATTGCCTGAGGCAGGTTTATTTAAACTGGATTGGCTTTTAATAAATGTTAATATAATTCTTACCTTCAAGTGTTGTTGTAGAAACAAGGTAAACAGAGTTTTTGCTTAGTTAAAATCGTAAAAAAAAAACATTTGGCCATTTTTTTTAAGGGCTGGTTTTTAATAGTATTCCTCAGATAACTTTTATCTGAGGAATAAAAATAGCGGTTTGACATATTTTGTATTTAAAATAACCGCGAATTTTATTTCTCAAATTAAAGTTTTCTGACTATTGAAAAAACAGCCCTAAATGTGTTAACTTAAAGTAAATAGAACAAAACTAATACAGCTGTGTTCGATATATTAAACAAATCTGCGAGACAATAAGGTTATCACAACAATGTTGTTTGATCAATTTATATTTACACTAAGATAGTGCGCAGTATTCTTAATCCTAGTAAATACTAGTACAAAAGTTTGAAATAATTGATGGATGGATTTTTGTTACTCCTCTCAAAAACTATGGAACGGAATTGAAGGCGACTTTGCAGTACACTCCTACTCCTACTGCAAGGAGTAGTGCTTATACATCAAACTAATCATTTATTTATTTAAATTTCATGTGTATATGTACAATAGTGGTACATAGGTGGATTTAATGAAATAAGATACATCTTTCTTAAATGACATCCTTACTAATATTATAAAAGTGAAAGTGAGTTTGTTTGTGACGTCTTCACGCCTAAATGGCTAGACTGATTTTGATGAATTTTGATACAGAGATAGTTCGGATCCTGGAGACGGACAAAGGCTATTTTTTTTAAATGTAAGCCTTTGTCCATGAATGAGGTCGAAAGAGGGAAGAAAAGGGAAAACTTATCTTTGCTATTACAATAAATAAGGCGCAAGGGCAAAAACTACAGGTAGCAGGTACCTGCAAATCAGGAAAGGGGAACCGTGTTACCCCGAATTTAACGCGAGCGAAGCCGCGGGCAGAAGCTAGTATCCAATATTTGTATACCTAACACTAGTGAAACATTTTGAACTTTCCATTATTGTATGTACCATCCTCAACACCATGTTTTTGACAAATAAATTACTTTGACTTTTGACTTTTACATAGTACACAATGAAGTCGCCTCCGCAGTCTGATCGCTAAGAACATAAAAAAAGACATAACCTGAATAAAATCTAAATCTAAATTTGATTACATTAAACTAATCAACAGATTTGAATGCAGTTTTCAGCAATAGATAGAGTGATTCTTATGGAAGGTTTAAGTATATGTATAATATTATAATCCACATTCCACCCTAGCGAAGCCGGTATATTGCTGGCAGGAAATCATTTATTAAAAAAGAAAATGTGGTCTTAGGTAGCAAAATTTTGCATATAGAATTCAATATTGGTGTGCGCTGAGAAAACTATGTTTGAATTCGCGAGCAAAGCCGCATGTATAAGTTGGCACATTATATAAACATCACATTTACTACCAAATCGAAAGAAGAAAAACAAAGCGCGCATCGGCAATCAAATCAAGACATCATAGCCAATGATCTGAACAGAAATCAAACGTTAGGTACCAGAGCGGCAGAGGCAGTGAGAGATGGCACTATAACGCGAAGTAAGGCAGTTGGGGGTCCGTATCGTAAAAAAGACCGAACGATCGACGTCCGGAGCTCTCGCCATTAAAGTGCGCACGGTCGGTGTGTGGTGTGGATAGAAAGCGGTAGCGAGACTGTTTTTACACTCGTTTCTTGACAAACTAAGTCATGCTTAGGTTCGGTCTGGTTCAACCGGTACCAACAGATAGCGATCGGCTGCGGTCACCATGTATGTACCATCAAGGATACTTACGCCTGACCACTTGTCACCCTTATGCTCTGAGTGATAAGGTTGAAAAGTGGGCGGGAGTGGATGTGCTCGATATCAGTCCGAGGGCCCACATATCGCAAAACTTGAGCTCAGACAGGATCGCGGAATGGCAGGAGGAAATGGCGGGACGCTTTGAATGGCTTTCTTATTAATTGGCGAGGAGGTAGAAGGAATGGGGTGAGAACTTTACCCATCCAATGCCTCAGTATGGACCTGTCCCATTTGTATAAAGGAGAATGCAAAACGTTTAATTAACGCTTCCCAAGGGCTGGTAACCTTGACCAGAGACTAAGCGTTGCCTTACAACATGACAATGCGGCCAGTCTCTTGCGAATGTTTGACGCAATTTTTTGGTTTATCTATAATGTCTACAAGATTTTATTAAGATGTAATAAACTAAACACCAAAAGTTCTATAAAGTATTTCCTACTAGCTAGCGTCCGTGGCTTCGCCCGCGTGATATCGAAAAGAAAAGTAGGATACTTTTCTTTTGTTGTGTTATTCCAGACTATAATCTACCTCTATGCTAAATGTTATCCAGATCTGTTCAGCCGTTTTGACGTGAAAGAGTAACAAACATCCATACATCTATACATCCATCCATCCTCACAAACATTCGTATTTATAATATTAGTAGGAAGTAGGATTTAAGCTAAAAGTGTATAACTTAAACGCAGATCGTTAGCTGGATCCCATGGACTTAAACTATGGCAGCGATTCTTGAAGTAACGCCTCTGGATGCCTCTGCGTGACTTTTGCGAAAAAATAACAGGAAATTGCGTCCCTTAAAGTAAAATGTAAAGGATCGTATTATGTGTTTTAAAAGGAAAATTTATTTTATTTAGGATTCACGCAGTTATCTGAGACGTTTGAGCGTGAAGGACATACAAATTATTGCCTTTATGATATTAGTGTGATTAGAAAAATGTTATTTTATCTATTATGATAACAAACCATCATGATAATGACCACTTTAAACGGCTTTCTCAAAAAGCCAGGATGCTTTTCCGGTAATTGTCTAGTTTTATGCCTGGATTTCAAACCGCCGAGTCTTAAAAGCCGGAACACTGCAATGCTGTTTGGTGTCAGAGAAAGAACGTTTACTGTCTGAAGAACTCCATTGCAAGAAGCACTCGTGCTACTAAGTAGTTATAAAATATTCCTTGTTACATTCACATAACGACACCTGTGATCCGTAAAGGGTTAGGTAAAGATAAATAATAAATAAATAAATATCTTGGGACAACTCACACACGGCTATCTGATCCCAAGCTAAGCAGAGCTTGTGTTATGGTAACCAGACAACTGATATACATACTTATATAATTTATAAAAACATACATATTATAGATAAATCACACCCAGACACAGAACAAATAATCATGCTCATCACACAAAGTTTGTCCTGGGTGGGAATCGAACCCACGACCTCCGGCTCAGCAGTCAGGGCCACTAACCACTAGACCAACAGACCCGTCACGTCAGAGATGTACCTATAATAAGGTTACGTTTAATAGGGGCTGAGCTGCTTGTTAAATCGACCAGAAATCGACTCAATACTGTTACTAGGGGTTTTTAAATTTGTTTTTTTTTTTACTGAGGGGACCTCTTGGCTAAATAATAGCAGCCGCTCGATTTTTAGGTTAATTAATTTTAAAAAAGATTAACGGGCAACTTGATCCAACAGTATACAACAACAGTATACATACTGACTTAAAAAACTATTTTTAGTAACATAAATAAACTACAACGAATACAATAGGCACTGATTCTAACATAATAATCGCCTGAGGGTCAGGAAAACAGTAATTGCTGCCTAACACTCATAAAAACCTCTGCACTGAGACAAGCCGCCCCGTTCTGATAACCGATAGAGAGCTAAGTACCTCTCTAATCGATCATCAGACGAACGAATTTCCTCAAGACAGGAGCACCCACATCTTCAGCTATAGTCTTTAGGATGCTGTTGTTAAGCCGCGCTTGCCGAGGTTGGTCTGTGGATGGGTAACCAATTAACCATCTGTTTCATACAGAATTTAATTTGAACATTTGTAGATCTTTGACTGCCGTTACAGATGTTCAATGTCCCGAAAGTCTGACAACCAGTCTTACTAAGGGGCTTCGTATTACCCAGTACTAACTCGGTTTTGGAGGTCTGACAGGCAGTCGCTTCATGTAAAAAACTGGTATGCAGCTGCATCCAGTTAGATTGGAAGCCGATTCCTATATAGAGTAGTTCCTATATATAGTTGTTATGTACACACAGTAGACATTACAGGAAAATCTAATACATCAAAATCTCTTGTCACAGTGTTTGTTATCGAACTCCTTCGAAATGGCTTTATTATGTATTCATTTAAATCAGGTGTCAAATGTTCCCATAATAAGAGCTACAAATTATACAATACAATATACATGCATAAGATAGAACATTACAACTTTAACAAAAATTGAGGTTAAAATAAAACTAAAACAAACAGACCTTCCAGATGCTTATTTGGTTATGACGGGTGAAACCCAGCTAGTAAGGTACAGACGCCTGCAGGTCAAGCTACTCGAAACTGTCAATTTTTCCCAATGAACCTTGAACCTTATATTTTAGAAATAAAGTCGAAAATCTATCAAAGAAATCTGACAGATTTTAGTAGCTTATGTGCAGGCGTCTGTACAATATTTGAGTACATAGCTTAAGAAATCCCTGCCAGGCAGTCCCGCTAAAAGAAAAATTAAGAAGAAACGTAGATAGTGTGTGAGAAAAGGAAAAGAAAAATGTGTTTATGTGTCTTACCTTACTTAACCCATAATAAACATAAATAAATAATAAATTAAATTATAATAAATATTATATTGTTCCTTTATTTACTTTCCCTCTCATTTTCACATTTCACAAGTATAAATAGTGGCTTGCCGGTATCGGTAGAGCTTCGCCAGATTTTCGTCGAGGCGTTTGGCTATCAGGCCATTGACCATTACGACAGTTTAAATATTATATTTATTTAATTAGGCCCGACTAAATAGCTGCCATAGTAATTACTGTTAAGAATCTCGTATTTTTTTGTTTTGCTATTTTTAAATGTATTTATTTGTTTATTTTATTTGTAAGTGTTTATTAGTATCTGTATAAGTATAGAAGTTCACGGACAGACAGTTATATTTTTTTATAACATTTTTGAAACCTATCACAATGTTGTCACCTAAAGTTTGACTGGTAGAGAATGCCTTATGGCATTAAGTCCGCCTATGTACCACTATTGTACATGCAGTTTAAATAAATATACGTAAACATATATTTCTAACAGAAAAACCTAATATTATTTTGCCTGACCACTAAAATTAAGGTAGTCCAAAAACCAAAGAATACCTCGTTCTAGTTTTTGAAAAGGCTATGTCATCAAAAAAAAACATTTTGCTCATTGCTTTTAAGAGAAACAGTTCTCGCTACCGAGTCCTAAGTTACCCCAACTAATAACCTCGCAACTTTATAGTCTAGCTGAAACAATCGTCTTACAGACGGACTCCAGATATTGGAGATTCAAATGATAGGTCTTTAAGTCTTCGTTTTAGCGATCCTTGGTAACTGAGCTCTTTGAATAGAATAACTGTTTTGTCTCTATATGACCTCTTCAAGGCATTGTTCCCCTGGTCCCAATCAATTTATTTATAGTGCTTCCTTGGATTATTTGTAATAAACAAGATAGTTTCTATGGATGTTTGTTAGTCTTTCAGGCAAAAATTACTGAATGGATTTTAATGAAACTTTACAATAATATAGCTTATACGTCAGAATAACACATAGGCTACAATTCATAAAGATATCTTGTATATTCTATCACCACACGAGTGAAACAGCGGGGTGCAGTTAGTATTTAAATAATTTTGCAGTCTGGAGCTTAATAAATCTTACTGCTAGGATGGATGGATGTTTGCTACCCATTCACCTCAAAACGGCTTTTTTTTTCAATCAAAGTCGCAGGTAGCAGCTACAACAGTATAGTAACAGCTAGGACTGCGGATCGTCAAACTTCAGCCAGGTCGTTTTTAGGCTAGGTGAACTAGCTATTTCTTGAAGGATGGGAGAAGTCAAGGGTCAAGCTGAATGTTGTACGCTAGGAGAGTCATATTAATAATGAACTATCAATGCTGAAACGGGAGAATTGAGTTGCGCCGAATATTTAAAACAAAACAATACACCAGATATTTTTATCCACCGACCATTTGATAAGTTGTATTGTTTCATAGGTATCTAAATCAGTGTTCGCAGCTGTGATAAAAGAAAATCAGGTCAAACACGCTACCAAAACCACTTTTGAAAGCCAGAATAAACAGTAGCGACCAACAGAAAACCGTCGAGACAAGGAAACTCGTCAAAGTCGCGGAGAAACAATTTAACTGTCTTGGACCTTGCAACAAAATTAATCACTAAAGAATTAAAACAAAAATAATTTCCATATCAGCAGAAATAATGTGGGCAGCGGTTTGAAGATCATCACCTATTTTAAATGCGTTCGCACAAAAATCTGTTTGAGCAAAGTATCACTAGACTACAGAACCCTAAGCGTATGATCGTCACGAACTTAGCAGGTTTTTTACAATCTCGCCAGACCTTACAAATAGGTTTTTTTCTCTCAATGTCGATAGTAAGCAATAAAAAGGGTGAATGCTCCTAATTTGCTCCACTTAAGCGTGATTTATTTTTATTAAAGACTTTTAGCTTTAAACTGGAGCCAGTTTGCCTTTTTAATTCTATTGTTTGGTTTGACTGCTATTGTGGTCGGGTTTTTAGTTTAGTTGAAGTTAAGAAAAACTTGACTTTCTTGTTGTTTGTTAGTAGTAGTGTGTTAATTAACATGATGTTTTGTTTAGTTCGTTTTTGATAGTACTCTACTAATCTGCAGTAAAATCCAAATGCCAAAGCAAACTCCATCCATGTCTACAATATTACCTCACTTCAATTCCAACATTTCAAAGACAATTGAACAAAATTATAGTAATTATAATTAACTAATCCTATTTCCAAAGTGGTCTCAATATGGAGGGACTTACAAAATCCCCTCTCGAGGTCTCGGCAAGCATCAAAAGCTCAAAGTGAGTTGCAACTGGATTTTGTACTAATTAAAACTTTCGGCCAATCGCCGAACGCTAATTCCAACTCTACGAGTTACTTATCCATTTAGACTTGAGACGGCAATTGTACATTTCACCCTATCCTGTGTTCGTGTTTGTATTGCATTTCTAAGTACATTGTTAACTTTTATTTTGTTCCTCTTCTATTCTATATAATGTTTACTGTTTAATGGATATACAATGTTCAGAATTGCTCATTACAGAATATCACGCCTGTAACCTCCGAAAGGTCAAACAGAGGTGTTCCTTCGTACACTCACATTTCGCCAATTAGATTATGTTTAAGTCCAATTTGCCTCGGTGCGCGGCAAGAGATAAACCCAGACTCCGTGGTACTGAGAAATCATTAATCTGAGATTCGAACCATCGAGGCAGAATAGCCAATATTAGATTAATAAACTTTTTGGTACGACGAGTCTTACAGCAAGGTACTAGGAACGCATATCCAAATTATACCAGTTTTTTACAATATGAAAATTTTCTAAAGAAAATAAATAAAAAATTAAACTAAAACGATGAAACCTTACCCAGATTGTGCATATTCAAGTTAGTACATAAACTTGCTCCTAACACCTAGTTGGCCGACCCATGGTAATGAAGTGAAGTTTACGAGCGACAAAGTACTAAGGAAACATGAGTTCATAACAAGTATCCAGTTCTCTTCCTTAGGCGATTGTAGAATATTTAAATTACTTGGTAGTTGCTACGAGCTCCGTCATCTGTTGCGCCGTTTATACATTGAAAAGTTTATTCTGGGTACTTCTAGCTGTAAATTGTTCATAATAAGTCTTCGTATCGGGATCGATTCTTAAGTAATGATGGACTTTGAACATTATCTACGCTCTCAACCGCTAAGAAACTCCTGCTGCTCATTTTCTTTGGTTTTGTATGTGTATAATGTGAATTTTATTAACATAAGTAGCTTCCGCCCGCGACTTCGTCCGCGTGGCATAGTTACTTTGGGCTAACGCGTGTTTAACCCGCGTGATGATCGATAAAAATTATCTTTCTCTCCCCTTTTCTTCCCTCTTTCTCCTCTTTTTCTCACTTTTTTTAGCCTATGTCTGTCTCCAGGGTCCTAACTATCTCTGTACCAAAATTCATCAAAATCGGTTCAGCCATTTAGGCGTGAAGACGTAACAAACAAACAAACTCACTTTTGCTTTTATAATATTAGTAAGAATTAACTAAATTATAACGATAAGGGGCAGTAAAGTCGAAAAAAATCAGTATGCGCATCATAAACTGTTGGAGTTACCTAAATCATGTACATATAATGAGGTGGTTGTTTTAACGCGTAACTGGACAACTCATGATTTTAATTTGTTGGATTTATCCCAATCCTGAATAGAAGAATATTATGAAATATTATAAAAAAAAAATAGGTTTTCTATCTCCACGCGTGTGAAACAGCTGGGCGCAACTATGGTAAAAAATAATCCTGATGTAAAAAACTTCATTTGTATAAGAAACTTCTTTTATTCCTTACTAGCTTTTGCCCGCAGCTTCGCTCGCGTTAAATTCGGGGTAACACAGTTCCCCTTTCCTGATTTACAGGTACCTGCTACTTGTAGTTTTTTCCCTAGCGCCTTATTTATTGTAATAGCAATGCTTAGGTTTCGCTTTACTTCCTTCTTTCTCCCTCATATCTCAATCTTTAAAAAAAAATAGCCTATGTCCGTCTCCAGGGTCCCAACTATCTCAGTAACCAAAAATCATCAAAATCGGTTTAGCCATTTAGGCGTGAAGAGGTAACAAACAAACTCACTTTCGCTTTTATAATATTAGTATGGATTAGGATATTTCATTCTTTCTAACATTTCAGAAGTAAAATCAAAGTAAGGTAGGTAAGTTAATATCATTTACCTATGACCTTTGTCGACCTCTCACTCAAGATTATGAAGTGGGTTTTACGAGCGCAGTATCATGAGCTGAACTTTATAACGAGGTATCCAGTTCCTCCACGATGGTGTAAATATGTAAATGTCGCGACGGTTACCTGGTACTATCGTCTTTCTTAGTTGGAAACTACCGGCATTATGTGGACAAAAAGGGTTTAACATTTAAAAAAATCTATTCGGTAAATTAATTAGCTCTGGTTTTTTTTAAATAATTCTCCAGAAATTAGGTTTATCACTCTGCCAAAAAAAGTAGCCGAAAACTGTGAAATAAGCAAGTACGACTTTTGTAGAGAGGACGGCTCCGTTGGCGTTACACAACTGGTGCAAGCCCTGCAGTTGTTTTGGCATCTTGGCAGGGCGAGGAGTGCTGTGCAACCATCGCTCAACGCTGGCGCGACTCCTGGCACTGCGAGAACCATGCTTACTTTCCGCGTCTATTGCGGCAAGCTCAGCCTGGTAAGCAAGTTCGGCAGCTTCCCCACATTTATTTTATAAATCCTATTTAGTTTCAAATGTGTCTAAGAATCAGGGTCTCATAACTACGAGGAGGGATCTCGATTTGTTAAATCTAGACCGAATAGACTTGGCTCGATTTAGTTTAAAACCCCTCCAGGCATAACTGCGCCATTCTCTTCGGTTAATGTTTGCAATGTCACCTTCAAATTGATGAATCGCTACCAAAATGGCTGAACGTGTACAGGAAATATCCATTTAAACTACCATCCTAGGAACAAATTGTGTAAGTAGACCAGTTTACTCTTCTGAGTCCGTTATCAACATAACTAAAGATACTAGGTTGCCATAGTTGCAAAGGAACTCAGTATTACATTACGTCCATCTGACTGAACACCAGTCTAGTTGCCACAAAGTCTCAGGACGGTTCAATTCTCAGATACTATTGACAAAGTTATCCAGTATAATTACTTGAGGAAATACGTCTTGATTACTTAGTACGTTTTGGATCAAGCGGATATGCTGTGCGGAGGCGAGTTAAACTTTGGATAAATAAACCACCCTGATGTTAATGGTGAGCAAAATTGACAGCAGTTATTGGTAATTTACATCATTAAACAAATATAAACTGATTTGGTGAAACGAACTAATTAAAATATGAACAAGTCAAAAAGGGAAAACAATTAAAGGGCATCAAAAATTCATCTACATCGCTGTCAATAGAAAAAGTACCCAGAAGGCTGGCAGCATTGTCACGTTGGATAGCAATGCTGATTCTTTGGCCCAAATAAAGACCAACCTGAAGCGTCAACCAACCGCTTAACGATAACCCGAAAAAACTAGTTAATTATTGGTATGAATATAATTTTGTATAATTCTTATATTTATGTCTATTTGTAGTTTGTAAATTACATGTATCTAATATAAGATATGTAGTGTAGTTCATTCGTTGAATCTTTCCTCTTTACTTCGAAACTACTGGACCGATTTTACTCTTTGTTCAAAAATAGAAAGCTAAATTATGAGGAAGTAACATAGGCTATATAACATCACGCTACGATTCTTAGGAGCTGAGTAGCGGATGAAACCGAAAAAAGGTAAAAAAAATTTGTTTGTTTGTTTCGATTCAACTTGTAGGTTTTGCTTTATAGTATGCTTCCTTTCTTTCTTTTTTTAAAGAAAACTTACAAGTACTGATGAAACTTGGAATGTTAATCTGTATCGTGGTTTACAAACATTTAAACTCACAAACAACCAGACCCCAAAGAACTACCTGTGGGTTTAACAAATATTTGTTCCGTACGGGGATCGAACCCGCGACACGTGGATCGCTTAGCCACTGCGCCAAGCGTGCCGTCAAGACAACAGCATTTTTATGATCTTTCTAGCAAACGCTCTAATCCTTGCAAGTTAAAAAATATTGGAAAAAATTAAATCGCGCGGCGGCAGAACAATGACAAAAGCTTAGTTCGGCAAAAAGCACGAAGGAAATTTACTATCCATCCAGAATGCTCGCCAGATTGCTCGATAGAATGCTTACTAAAGCGCTCGCGCTTATTTTTCTTAGATAAAAGAATGCTTCTTACAAATGAATGCTCAAGTCTACCAGCATCTCAATAAACAATTACAAAAATCTTGTGTAGAAAACACTGAAAGTCCCACAAAAACAGACCCTTTTCTCAAATAAAATAAGTAAACATTCCCTGCAAATACCAGGCTCAAAGAAAAGGAGTGGAGGTGATGAAACGACACACCGGTGAATAAATCACGCTGTGTATGAGAGCGTTTAATCAAAATTCGCTTAAATCACAGTTGATGGAAGTTAGTTCCTGAGACGTGTGGGAACATGTTACTGTATAAACTGCTCCTAGTTGCTCGGGGTACTTTCGGTAAGGACAGGGGTTGGATACAGGGAAAACAATGTTTAATAGACTGTATTCTTAACTCGCTTCATTTGTAACTATGTCAAATATATTAGATATATTTGACATAGTTACATGTGCCTATTTCCGGTATCCTATTGAGCTGAAAGTATTCATATTTTGGAAGATAATATCAGGTTAGCTATGTCAGGTCGTTTTAAGCCCCGTTCCAATAAACAAAAACGAATCATTTTGCTTACGGATGGTAGTATTTTGACATAAGTTCTATGAGACTTATGTAAAAATCCTACTAACCGTAAGCAAAATGACTCGTTTTTGTTTATTGGAACGGGGCTTTAATCGTCCAAATTATTAAATAAGGAGGTAATAAATCTTTACCTACAAAAAAAGTGCTGGCACGACACAAAAAAAAAACAAATTATAACAACGGAACAACGTGTTATGTCAGCATATTTTTTTTTTACTCTTATTTAACTTGTTTTTAGTTTTACAATGAATAGGAAATAAATCAACCGAACCGTGTTTCTTCTCTTACCCTTTATTTTCCGGGGCCGCGGTATCTCTTTTGAACAACTCGCAGCCCCGGCAGGTTGTTCGAAAGAGATTGTACAGAAAACATTGCAACAAGCATCAAATTCAGCAACAGCACCAGGAACAACAGTGAATTCCCGCTTAATCTGAATTTATGACGCGCCCGACACCTCCCACAGAGCTGTCGTATCAGACGAAATGAATACAAAGTTTGTTATGAATGAGTCGTGCCCTTTACTTAGCTACGTGTGCAAAGTACGCCGTGGAAATATCGCCAGAGTAATGACAGCTACGGGTAGGATGTGGACAATTTGTAAGGATTTTTATGGGCTCATGAATAGGAAGTTAGTGCGTAAAATCTTTATTTACCAACCTACAAATTTATATTGAGGAAGATAGAGAAAATGTTATGGGATTTTGAATAAAAAGGTGCGTCCACCAACGCGCGTTCAATAGTGCGGTTCGCTTAAATCATAGTAACATAATTATTATAGACACCTTCGGACGTGTTCGCGAAAGGCAGGTGTGAACCACTACTCGTGCGCAGGTGTGATTTGTTCGTTTTTACGTCTCATGACTGCCTGGCTGGAAAGAATGTGATTGTAAAAATCTGAACTAAGTAAGAAATGCCTTGTGCCATGCAAATTCCTACATGAGACAAGCAGAGCAGGTAAAGCAGCCTTTTTGGGAAGCAATGACAAACGACAATTTTAAGGAAAAATGATTGTTTTGATGAAATACGAAACAGTTAGAAGTAACAAGTTAGTAATCAACAAAACGTCAAATAACGGACGTCAACGGGTTCGATTCCTGGCTATGATTTTATTTTTTTCCTTAAAATCGGGCTCGAGACTCCTTTGAGTATTTTTCGATTTTTTTTTAACATAGTTTCGGATTTGGATATTTACGATCCCAAAAAAATCAACCTATATATTGCATCCATACCTTACAGTTTCAATATCGCAGTAAAACTACATACAGTCAGCTTTTAATTTAAAATTAAACTGACCAATGACCGAACATCGCGAAGTTGTGACCCTTAACTAGAGAACCGCAGTTGACTTTATCACTTAATTTATTTCTACCTTCGTTAAACGATACAAAACTTTAACGGTATAGAGATAAGGTAGGTATTGTAGTGATTGATTTCCTATTTTAGTATTTGAATAGTTAAGGCCACGAAGACTGCGGTTTTGCAGGAGATACGCTTATCTTTGTAAATGTGTATTTGTACGGATCTTGAGCGGCAGTAAAAGGGTTTTAATGGGTTTTTTATCTTTAGTTTACGGTTCCCTGCTGAGATCAGTTAGTACTGAAAATTGTGTTGTTAGACAAGAAAAATGCAGGGAAATTATAACCAAATATGTAAAAATAGATTTTATTAGGTTTGGAGCCCCATGGTGTCAAACTTGTTAAACTAAACGGATGTTTTCACCCGACTAGGGCGAAGTTGAATGGATAAGCAGTCCTTTTATTAGTCACTAGGTTGTGCCCCGCGGTGTGACCCTCTGCCTAATGGTCTTCGATAAATGCAGTTTCCAACACTAATATTTTTTTCAAGAAACCAGTCTTGATATTAGTGCGTTCAGATTCAACCAAACAAACTCTCCAGCTTTATAATATCGATGAGGGGTAAACAAATGAAACAACAATCGATCAACGCTAGTTTTTTGGCCTCAGACGAAAAGTCTAAACGGGCGGCAGCGTGGCCAATTAAAAGTTTTACCAATTAACCCGTGCCAATGACGCCACGCAGTTGCATGCTGTTATCTACAACTTTATAACCTGCATAACATATCTCTGCGTTATCTCTGCAGCTCTAGTACAAATTGTTTGAACGGATTTTGTCAATGGGATTTGTGGAATAGTGGTGGATTGTTTACTGGTAACGATACTATCAGTCTACATTTTGTCGTTGATTGGCGATTATCCTCATTTAAGCGTCAGGGTAGCCCGTGTAATTTTAAATTTCCTATGTTTTTTGCAATTTGTAGGTCAGTGTCTAGATTTACGTTGATCAAAACATAAATTGCAACCGTAACAAATATATTTAGTAATTATAATCAATCAATATAACCAACCAAAAAAGTGTTTTTTTTTTCCCCAACTCATGACCATTTCATATAATAACTCACTTAATAAGGGGTTAAATGACCTAAGAGGGTTGTATAGATGATTTAAATGAACTTTTATACAACATAGTGGGTCTCAATAGTACGACCCATACCTCCAAATAGGTGTGAACATGAACGAAGTAAATATTGTTTTCTTTGATTGTATAGCTCGGGTACCTACACTCCAAAAGTTTTCCAAGTAGAAGATATCTACTACTACCGCAATATCCAAACAAAATGACATTCTTTCTTTTTTTCTTACTTCATACGTTTTGTGCATTTAGCCAATGTCATGTATTTAGCTTAGGCGCCAACGGTATAACGGGAATTTATGAAAATTATTTAAAACGGAATTAAGGATCAGTAGGTATAATATAACTAAATTAGCTAATTAGTGGAGCGCCGTAAGGTTTATACCTCGGAATCCAGGGCCAGTCAATGAATCTTGATATAAACTTTGGAAATATGTTTTTTGATAGTATATAGAAAAATGTTAAAAAAAAATTATGCGATCTCAATTTTTTAATTATTATTATAAATAATAATTATTTTTTGGAGTTTTCTTTCATTTATATTAGTTTGAAGTTATATTTTAAAAAGAACAACTATAACAAACTTGATCTTAGAATTCTAGGGACTGCAGGTATACCGATGAAGAGTGGGGAGGGGAATAGAGGGGATAACAGCTGCTGTTAAGCCGTCCTTTACTGGAACCATTTCGCCACATTTTCAGGCCCCTATAAGAGAACCTCTGGATAACACTAGAACGCAGAAATTTTCGTCATCCAGTAAACTATAATTACGTACCGTAAAATCATACAACTATAGTCCTGTAAAACAACTATGGTCCATTACCATACCTTGACATTTCGTGTTAATATTGGGAAAGTAACCCCATCTAGTATATTTTTTGGCAACATTTGGCTAGAATAGATTATAGGCGTTGTAATTTAGTTCAAATCCGATAGATAGCGAGTATGTGCAATCAACAGCGAGCGGTGCCGAATGAACCTATTCTTACGTGTTTTCAAAACTCCGCTCACTTTTATTCAAACAAATGAGTAAAAGTGGTTGACCAGTCCTACAATTTGTTTTTATTAAAAGGTAATATGTTTATTTTTATAATATTAGTGTTGTTTTTTACATCAGTTAATAATTTAAATGTTAAGTCAAATTTATTTTAATTTTCATACTTTGCATTCAACATTAGTCCAACGGTTTTTTTGGAACATAATTAAAAACTAACTTTTGTTTTAGAATTTTGCATCAAGGTTTTGGAAATAATGTCTAGAAAAGAGCTATCACAAAGACTCGCTTGCAACATAAAACATGTTCGTGCTGCTGTTGACGAAGAAATCCTCAGAAATTGCTTCCATTTTTTTAAGGACTGAAACAGAGGGAGATGAGACTAATTTGGTGGACGACCCCGGAAAAAAGAAGATTTTAACAAAACGGGGAACGAAATATCCTGACGCTATCAAAAATTCCATTAAAGCTGCTTTTAGTTTGATGATGAGCGGAAATGCAGCTGGCCAAAACTCAGCACTAAAAGAGCATTTTTCAAGTTGCTGAACTGGAGAGAAAGTAGGGAAATTGCAAAAAAAATAGCAATACCTAGTGGATTTTTTAAATTTAATTTCTGATTTCATAGAAAACTGATTTATTATCATATGCTACGTAAATTATAAGTAAAAAGTGATTTTTTTGCCATAGAAGACTGTTCCTTATGATGTTGTTTGTCTAACTTGAATAAATATAAATATAGTCACATAAATCTTTAGTTTTAATGAAAATATTATATAAAAATACTCATACTATTTTTGTATTACTTTCAACAATGTTCCAAGTTCAGTAAAGTACGGATTTTTCTTGCATTTATAACCTGGACTATAGTTGAAAACAGCGCATACAGCAATGGTCCAAAATAAATAAAATAAAAAAAAATAGTTTTTGTATAAAACCACTTTCTAACTTAATATTATATTAAAGTAGATATATTGACACACCTAATGCAAGAAAAAAAATACTTTGTGCGGTTAGAATTATTATTCTTACAGCGCGATAAAGATTAAACCCCTTAATTTTGGACCATATTTGCATGATTTTACGGTACTTAAAATCCAAAATTTCAAGTCTGTAGGTCATTTAGTTCCGAAGTTAAGCGAAAGCAAAGTTTCGCATTTATGACACTCACTCACTCACTCACTCATGATCATCAAAATAGAACTAGTAGTTCCCATAAACTCAGAGAGCTGAAATTTGGTACAGAATTAGGGTTTAATGGCCACATTAAAGGAAAACTATAAAAACTAGAATAACCGAAGATTTGAAGTATCTGGTGACCCTGATTAGAAAGAACAAGAGTCCAACCAAACTATTAGAGATCAACATACTGCCTTTACAAAAAATATTCAAGTTGGTGGGCCACTTCATTTGATATCAAAAATCGAAGGTCTGATGTATCTGATGAAGAACCCTCAGCTGGTCTAAGCTGTATTAGAGATATGGTAATGCCCTCTTCTACTATTGGTACATAGAAAATCGACTGACATTGCAAAAATCCAGCGTAGTGGGACACATCTTCTAATTTAATCTAGTCTATAGCGTCCCACTGCTGGGCGAATGCCTCCCCTTCTTCTTTTAATACGCATATAAATAAAATTAAACGAAAACTCTGGATAAGACTAGACTGGCTTTTATTTAATTATTTATTTATAAAAAGCACACCGACAGCACGGTTACATACATACAAATTGAAATAAACTAACATCTAAAAACTGCATTTCAGCAACCAAAACCACGTAATGTTATACCTGTTGTAACTACCTATGTTTGTTAAGCGAGATAATAGCCCATACTGGTATTAGTAGTTGGACGCTAGTGTCTCATTTTAGGCTGTTGTTGATTGTGCAACACATTCATTCAACATTGACAATGCTGACTTCTGTTCTCTTCTTTTTGGAGCGTCAAATCGACCACCGATGTACAGACGGACTTCTATCAATGACTGGAAGTCTGTCTCTACTGGAAATATGTTTATACTGTTTGTTTCAGGCTCGCCTACACTTAAGTATTATTGAAATATGCAACTTTATCAAGCCTACAATTGATTGGTTATTGAATCTACGTTTTTTAAGTGGCAATTTTCCATCGTCAATGGGTAGCGGTTCTGGCGACAGATTGGTGCAATGGTGTCATGGAGCACCTGGTTTTGTACCCTTGTGTACCCTTCAACGGCCAAGTACCCGCAACATTAACTATAATAATAAAGAAATCGCAGTAAGGAACCTTAAAGTTGGCACGACTTTGTCTAGAAGGCTGGTGTTACATGCACTCTTGCTTTATACGGTGCCCCCCAAAAAATAAAAGATCTTAATGCGTTAAGATATAACTCTTTTTTGCAGCTTGCTTAGAATGCAATGGTGACAGCTGTACTAATCCTTCACCTACAATCTACATCAACGAGATCGACGACGACGACAATAATGAGCAATGATGTAAAAATGTGTATAGTTAACGATAAATTATTTTTGTAAATCATTATTTTTTACGACAATCTAATAAATTACTCTGCAAACATAATTTATTACATATAAATATTTTTTTTTTACTTTAAACACTTTTTCCCCCTTCCGCCTCTCATTTTTCAGTAAATTGTTGTTAAAAATTGTTGTAATCGAGATCGGTTAATTTTTTTTTTTTTACTTTTTTATTTGATGTTTTAATAATGCAGTCTAACACTTGATATACAGATTCATTGACTGGCCCTGCATTCCGAGGTTTTACCATTTTTATGCCTTACGGCACTCCACTAAATAATTAAACATGAGATACAATACAGATGACATAATTATCTACTTCTTGGTCACCAGGAGTACAGGACAGGCAGGCGCCATCGATTGCCGCTCGGTACCTGCCACGCACTGAAATAAATGAAACATTCAGCTGTCACATAGCAAAGGAACCAGTGAGTAAAGTTTACGTACAATCTACTCATATGTCTGACTAAAGTATGATCGATTATACTCAATACTGTATTTGACATAGCAACAGTAAGAAATGTATAAATTTGTGGGCCCAATTAAAACAGCTATGTAATTTCATCATTAAGATAAAACAAGCTCATCCCTTTTCAACAAAACCCTTTATATAATTGAATTCATCAATTTAAACATCCAACATAAAATAAAATCATCTCTCGACGGCCTCAAAAATTCACGCACTAACGAATTTATTACAGTTGACTTACCGCTTATTCATCGACAGGGGCTGAGGCTCGTTCAAATTCAACAGTGGCTCCGTCCGTGGCGGGGGATTTTCCCGGGATTACGTCGAATCCCGTGACGTCATCGGCCCGTGGCTTATACCCGGCTGACTTATCCCGGCACGTTTTTTTTCTCCGGGAAAAATATCGTCTTCACAGTCGCTTAGCTGTTGCCGGAGTGACGCCTCTGAATTTTAATTTGCTTAGTCTGTGATGAATGAAATTTGAATTTTTTGTATCGATTTTTTGTGCTATAACAGTTTATAAGTTTCTGGAACGTTTTACTTTATTTATGAAGTCGAGGTCTATTTTGTGTATGGGTTGAAAGTAAGTTTATTTCCCTTTAGAATAACTTACCTTTAAAAGAAAAGTTCGTAGCCACTATTTAGGTCCGTCTAACAATTAAAAGTCATAGTAATTACTGTTAAAGTTCTCGTTTTTATTTATTTTTTAATTGTATTTATTAGTTTATTTGATATGTATATGTGTATTAGTATCCGTATAAATATTTATAATGTTTTCGAAAACAAATAGTTTTAGATATAAATATTTTTGTACCCTATCACAATGTTGTCGTATTTTACCCAAAGGTTGACTGGTAGAGAATGCCTTATGGCATTAAGTCCGCCTATGTACCACTATTGTACATGAAGTTTAAATAAATAAATAAAACCCGCCCGGAACCCGTCTGAACTGCAATGATTATGAAGCTTATAATTTGGGCACATAGTTCTACTATGGACTTCTGTACTTGTATTGCAAAATAATGTCACAGTTACCGCGTGTTGGAATAAGATAAGACATAACATTAAATTCACATTACGATCCTGTGAGAATATTTTCGTTTTACAAACTAGGATGATTGCAATTCTAAAAACTTACTGACGCTACTAGCCAATAATACTTTTTAATTTCCTTCTTAATTCTGGGAAGTTTGTATGATAGAGAATTGTCTTGTTACGGTCTTTCAACTTTATATTATTTTATTTTATGTATGTATGTATATATAAAGCTAGCTATGCCCAACGGTCTCACCCACACAACACAAAAATAGATGTTGGCCGATTCTCAGACCTACCCGATATGCACACAAAATTTCGTTGAAATCGGTCCAGCCGTTTCGGAGGAGTATGGCAACTAAGAGTGTGGCACGAGAGTTTATATGTTAGATAATTATTTTGTAGTATCCCTTCTTTCTGTTTGTTTCGGTCCGCTTTTGTACAGCTTTTCTTGTGCATAAATAAATGTGGGAGAAGAAGATATACTTGCGCAGACCCATAATAAATTGGAACAAGAACAGGAGACTGGTGATTAATTCTACGATGTAATTTTCCAATCGCCAGCGGTCAATGCCTTTAGTACGTATACATAGAAGTATAACCATTAAACCAGCCAGGATCAAAGTCTTGGTAGAAATAATAAATGGCCGCGAGTTAAGTCCTGATAAGCTGACGTGAGCTAAAGCTCATCTTGTAACTGCGGACTGTGTGTTTGTGGGTACTTTTGTGTTTAGACGAGGAAATCGTTGGAAATTCATGTTGTTTAGTTATTTAGTAGTGTCCGACCGAAGAGGTATTTTTCGCAGAAAACAATACCGAATTTTCAGTCGGTCTTAGTTTTGGCCATCCATTATCACATATAATAAATAAATAATAAATAAATATCTTGGGACAACTCACACACGGTCATCTGATCCCAAGCTAAGCAGAGCTTGTGTTATGGTAACCAGACAACTGATATACATACTTATATAATTTATAAATACATACATATTATAGATAAATCACACCCAGACACAGAACAAACAATCATGCTCATCACACAAAGTTTGTCCTGGGTGGGAATCGAACCCACGACCTCCGGCTTAGCAGTCAGGGCCACTAACCACTAGACCAACAGGCCCGTCTGATAGGGTATTTTCCGATAGGTTCGTTGCAAACAAATGAAGGAGCCAAGTTTTTCTTTTCAGGTTAAAAAATCACGAGCGCGAAGCGCGAGTGATTTTTCCTGAAAAACTTGACGATTTTATTTGTTTGCAGGGAACCTATCGGGAAATGCCAGATAATTTTGAAGCTCGTGTGGTATTCGGGGGATTATTTTTCCGTCCCAAATGTCGGCCAATAGAATTGCATTGATTGCATTGATGTTTTGTTTTTTATGCATAACAACGACCAGAGAAAATTTTCAAAAAATTTTCAGTATAATACCATGTAGGTTGTACCACGTGACGTCGAATGGTGCAATTCTATTGGTCGATATTTGGGTCGGAAAAATAATCACTTTTATTTTGTGTAGGCAATAAAATGCAGCTGAAAATACTTAATAAAAAAATCAATTTTGCACAAAAAAGCGACTTCTAAAAACAAAAAAAAAATACCTAGTGGTAAATAACTTTACTTCCGGAAGGCGGTGGCTTTTGTTTGTTACGTTAACTTTTTGCCACCGGCTTTTTGGAATTAAAGTTAGTTTTCACTTTTTAGTTTTTTTTCGGTTATTTTTTTCTAAAAAAAAGTTTTTATTTCAGCGTTTTGAGATATGGCATCTATAATTGACGGCACGGTTGGCGCAATGGCTGAGCGATCGACTGCTGCGCTGCGTGTCCTGGGTTCGATTCCCGCACGGAACAAATATTTGTATGACCTGCAGATAGTTGTTTCGGGTCTGGGTGTTTGTGTATGTGAGTTTAAATGTTTGTAAACGCACCCACAATACAGGAGAAATTCCTAGAATGGGGCAACGTTTTAAATATATATATATATATTCATTATCCATTGCTACTGAAATATATTAGCAGATTATTCATAAAACTTGATGAGAAAAATATGCATTATAGACGATAACTCAAAAACTATACAAGAAATATAATAAAAAAAAAAGTATTATGAAAATCGGTGCACAGTTGGCTGAATAATCAGTGAATATTCATAAAAAAGGGCAAACATAGAGCCTCTTCTTTTTTTAAATCAGTTAACAAATTGAAAGAAAAACATTAAATCAGCTGCGTTAATATCGGTTAAAATAATCCAGCTTTTTCTTAAACAACCATTTTTTCACAAATAACATCGTCCAAAGAAACGTATTGTTCAACCTTCAAAGAGCATAAACAACGTAAAAATTTTAACAAAAGATTTAACAAGGACAAACATAATTAAAATCAAAACACAATGTGACAATAGGCTTTCCAAAAGACCTTCGTATAAAAATAGTCGGTAAACAACAATACGAGTGGACAGGGAAATCCCTTAAAGGGCCTGCCTGTGGCCAGCAACTACCAGGCGACAAGAACAAACGAGGAGATAAAAAAGTAACGTATCATCGCTCATAATCAACGCCGTGCGAAGAACAAAGCGAATGATACAACAAGAAATATTATATCAGATGAAGAGTGTGATGCAAGAAAAACTGACGAACTCAACGACTGACTATAATGAACTGAGAACAAAAAATAATACTGCATCTGTGTTTGGACAAAACTGAATACAAAAGGATGTTTTCAAATTCAAATAACATAATTTCGCAAACGCATACATTATAACGAACAACATGAAAATTGCAAAACGCTTTTATCTACATCACAATGAGACAAAAATGTTAAGTTATGAGTAAGTACTTAGTATGTAAAATGTTGCATTTCCATTCGTCTGTCGTACTCACAAAGCGTGTGACTTCCACGGAGATTAAATAATACGCAACGAATGCATTTTATTGTTCTTTCGAAACGCTGAATAGTTTCTGTAAAAAACTGTTGATAAATTGAAGCAATAAATAATGGCTTAATTCAATCAAAGGCTTAATTAATCGGTGTGATTGTAGTTTGCTATTAATGCTTCAGTGTTGATTGCGATACTAATTATTAGAAAGTTTAAATTGATGAAAGTATTATTTCGAAATAAATCTCACAGTTACTAGGAAAGCAGAACCGAGAGAGAATAATCTTCACTTTCAATGAAATATGAGATCAAAGAAAGTTCATTAGCTCGAGTAGCACCTAATATTTGAAGTTAGACTTTCTTAAACTTAACGATCGATATTGTTGCTAGACTATAAACTTTGTTTCAAAGGTATATTAATCATCCATTCAGTCATTTTGAAGTAGAAGATTGAGCAGTGCTGGCCCAGTGGTACAGACTTACAAAGTTGAAGGTCATAGGTTTAAGCCCTGACAGGAGCGTTAGTCTGTGTGAAACTATTTATTATTGATTTGCACTCTTAAAATAGTTTAAGAAAACATCGTGAGGGAATCAGAATGTCCTCGAACATTCGAACTATACAAATATTCGGAGATTTCAGAACATCCCACACTGCCCGTTTTGTGAGTTGCATAGTTAAAACTCCCATTTTCAAGCAATAGAAAGGTGTTGAGCTGATTATCATGCAGGCTAGAAAACAGCCTACTACAAAAAATAAACTCGAACAAGCAGGAAAATCCATAGAAACTACACCGTTGTTTAACCATATCCTTACAGCTCATAAAAGGCTACACCCTAATGACGCAGTCATCATAAAGCTTAATGTCAGGCCCAATATTCCCTGACCCTACCAGGAAGACAGCTTCGGTGAGAAGTAAGTAATATGGCGGCGGTGTATGGCACTTAAGCCGCCATTGCACCACCCAACGATAAAACTCGGTGGTATTCGCCATACGCGCGTCATCTATTTTGATTACGTTCCCAGTAATGCGTTATTATATTATTTATATTGTACTTACGGAACCAGAAACTATGTTATGCGTTGTGAGATTATTTTAGTAAAGTTATAGTTGAGAAAGCTTTTTCGTGAGGTTTGTGGGGCAATTATTAAAATGGATGTGCCATTCAAGAAAATTACTGTGATAGACTGTTTGCGGAAGGCAGAGGACAGGCCCATGTCCAACAGTGAACTGCAATAGGCCACGTTGGCACAACTACTAGGGACAGTATGTGCATCCTGTTGTACCGGATACCGGATGTGTTTTACACATTACTGATAAAAAAGTTGCATCACACTAGGAATTTCGTCTGCATCGTGGGTGTGTTTACTAACATTTAAACTCACATACACAAACAGCCAGACTTGAAACAACTACCTGTGGTCATGTTAATCGCTAAGCCATTGCGCCAACCGTGTTGTCAAAATAATACGGTACCAAACTTAAATTCCCATCGACACACTAAGGGAAGATAGAATATTTGACGACTCAGTTGGCGCAGTAGCTGAGCTGAGCTGATCGACTGCTGCGCTACGTGTCGCGGGTTCGATTCCCGAAAGGAACAAATATTTTTATGACCTGCAGATAGTTGTTTCGGGTCTGGCTGTTTGTGTATGTGAGTTTAAATGTTCGTAAACGCACCCACGATACAGGAGAAATCCTAGTATGGGGCAATGTTTATTAAAAAAAAAACATAAAATAAGACGACGTCGTGAAAATGATTGTCACTGCTCTTGTACGAAGAAGAGGAGAGTACGAAACTTGTGTGAAACCGCTGGGCGCAACACGTGTGTGGCCGACTCGAGCCGCGGATTACCTGCCGTGTGTAACCTTATTTGTGTTCAGTGTCTACAGGGACAGCACACTTAGAGCCAACAAAACAGCACACCGCGCACGGCTAACTGGAGGAGTAGGGCATCTAAACCCGTTTTTGGTCTCCTTGAAAAAAAACAGGTTTTAAAAGATGATTTATGATTTAAGCGAGTCTGGATTTATGCCGGTTGGCGCCCTCTTTGACTTGGGACGGGCAAAATCTGAGGTTACTTTTAGAAGTACCTCTGCTTAACCACATTTTAGGCGTAATGTTATGTGTCTACGAAGATTTTCCCCAAGGGGGATTGCGAGAATCTGTGACACTGACAAAATATAATACCACAAGCAACCTACCCCGCTTTGCCCGGCACCACCT
Source organism: Ochropleura plecta (assembly GCA_905475445.1). Classification (NCBI taxonomy): domain Eukaryota; kingdom Metazoa; phylum Arthropoda; class Insecta; order Lepidoptera; family Noctuidae; genus Ochropleura; species Ochropleura plecta. Next base: position 19,766,592 of record FR997734.1, read on the forward strand.
ATCGGCTTTAAACCAGCTACCTTATGTTTCAGCTGGACCCAACTAAGCACATTCACATAATGTCTTTGAAAACGGTAGAGTAGTTTCAAAGATTAATGTTCGAACATCTCGTGTTTTTGTGTAAAAAAAAAATATTTTTAAACTTACTTTTGTATACCTTACTTTTTTTGAATGGGAAATCATCTAATAACTTCTCCTGCTCTGGGCGTTAGGAAAGGAGTGTCAAATTTGTACTGACAAAAACCCATCCGTGTTCCTTCTTTACTTGCCGCGGTATATTTTTCGAACAACCCGCAGTCCCGGTAAGTTTGTATACCAACCTATTCCATACTTTGAAAACACACAAATTGTTGTGATAAACCGCAATACTCCAATTCAAATTAAATATAATTCTTTATTATCATAGCAGTTTGCATGCCTTAGTTTAAGTAATTAGTAGATAAATCATTTTCAACTTAATATCTGTAACTTGTACCTACTTTCAGTGCAAATAAAAATCTATTTAATTTAATTATATTGCAATGACACAGCCCTACATGTACACACGACGACAGATCAACCTATACAAAACCAGTTTATGCGGATCTCTCATTGTACTTGAAATCTATTGTGTACGATCCGTTGTTGAGAGAGCAGCATAAACTGGTTTTGTATAGGTTGATGTGTCGTCGTGTGTACCCGCCAAAGGAATAAGTTTCCGGTGTGTGTTGTCTCCGCGTGACTAATGTGCCGTGCTGTCGACTCACTGCAGACGACTTACTTCGCAGTACACGCGTCACTTCAACAGCTCTTTATGAACTGAGGGCTCTCCAAACGTCTTCATTGAGGAGCTGTTAGTGGGGTGGAAACTATCAACGCAGCTTCAATCGCGAGGGTATTAAAAATTCTCCAACAAGAACAAATTACCTGGATAAAAAGAGTCTAACCAAAATTGCTTCTCACACCAATGCAACCGCATGCTGACGGGCGCAACAATTGAACGCGTACGAATGTTGCTGTTGCCAGTTGTCTTCGATGTGGAAACTCCATCATATCATTGGAATTTGTTAAGGCGTGAAATGGTAACTGAGAGACAGACAAACAGTCAAGCTAAAAACATTATTTTCGTATTTTACGAAATAGTTGTCGTGATAAAGTCGCTTGTCCAAGGGGATGGCGAAGTAGACCGGGTTATACGCACCGGATCAACGCAAGATGGATGAAATGGCGACAGGTCACTGGAACAACTTGTGACCCACGGATGCCCCCCCCAAGTTAAAGGGGAAAATATACAAGTCCGTGATAAGACCTGTTGTACTGTATGGGTGAGAATACTGGTCTGTAGGAAGATGATGATGACAAAATAGTTGTCGTGGTTTGCGTAAGCAAATGATGGCAATGATAAATATCTCCAGATAGTGTCAATTTATGAAACTATCTCAGAGATATTTTTAAATATATTTTTAGGTTTAGAAAGTAGCATTTCTTATCGTCATTATCCTTCTGCCCTCATGCCAAGTTATTTGGGTCACTCTCATATGTTATGAATTGTTATGTTTTTGTAAGTTTAAAGAAACAAGTAGATATGTTTACACTCTCTTTTCTAGAATCTCACATTATTAAATCGGATTCTACATGATCCCATAATAACTCACTTCAAGCGTCGCCTTTTATTAGATAATCTAAACGAGTTCTTTTTTTATGTACATAAAATTTCAACAAAAACTTTTTTGCAAAAAATAAAACCGACTTCCAAAAAAAAAAGTGGAAAATAACTTTATTTCCGGAAGTCGGTGGCTTTTGTTGGTTTCGTTGACTTTTTTGCCACCGACTTCCGGAAATAAAGTTATTTTCCACTTTTTTTTTTGGAAGTCGGTTTTATTTTTTGCAAAAAAGTTTTTTATTTCAGCATTTTTAGTTATAGTATTAGGATATAATTCGCAAACACGGTTATTTTTAGCTTTTTAGTGCGTAGGTCCCGTCTTAAATACAAGCTTTAGGCAGTTGTCTCACCAACGACGAGAAAACGAGTAACTATCGGCTATTTTCTCGCTCAAGAAACGTACAATAGAATACTTTCCGTGTGAATAAAAGAGATGCATATACAAACAGTTGATCGCTGACTGTTCACACTGCCGGCGAGCACTCGCTTCACTAGTTTGTCGCTGAGCGACAAGAGCTATGAAAGATAACACTCACTCGGCGATACTCGCCAAGCGATTAGAAATCACGCCGAGAGAGCAACCAGTGGTCATGTCATTTGGTCGCGTATGAGGCCGCAAGACTGACTGTACGCTTGACTGCCGCGAGCGAGTGATGCGAGTAATCGCCCGCCTCACTCGCACACTCGCTTATAGCCGAGCTACACAAATATCGGAACTACGCACTTGCTCCCCACGTCTCGCTAACTCGTTTCTAGTTCTAGCTCTACTCGTTACTCGTTAATCGTTGCCGGTGAGACAAGTGCCTTAGTTCCACATCACGCTATAGTATTTAATACTATCTAAATTATGCTTTAGTTTAAAACCAATTCAGAAATCATATGCATCATCGCCTAGGGGATACAGCTGATACTTGATCTAATGATTGATTATGTTTCTTAATGACTGGGTGAGGGGAGGGGAGGGGGTACGGGCACCCTGCTCCCACTCGCCTGCCTACCCTGGCGAAACCCATACTTATACATGTGATTGCAGCAATCACGGCAGATTTGCGGTCATTTATTGAAGAGTTCCGTTGTATATCACTGAAGATCTATCACCAAATTAAAATACAATCACCTCAAAAAACTGCGATGACCTTCCAAATCATAGTGCATAGCGTTGTTCATTTGTCTTCGACAACCTCTAAAATTATATCATCAACGTAGACGAAGTCAATCTAATACGCATTATTAAAGATAACTCAAAAACTACTGGCCGGATCTTGATATTTTTTTTATGGGACCAAACGACAACCACCAGCTTTCGAATAAAAAAAGAATCATCAAAATCTGTTCACCCAGACCAGAGTTATGAGGTAACAAACACAAAAAAAAAAAAAAATAAAAAAAAAAAAAAAAAAACATACAGTCGAATTGAGAACCTCCTCCTTTTTTGAAGTCGGTTAAAAATATCAATTTGCATCGCTTCCTTTCCTAACAAAACGTATTATCAACATCTTTCTACCTGTTTTCTCTCCCCTACGATTAATGTTCGTTGTACACTTTTTGTATCAGATATAAGATTTTCATGAGCCTTTTTCATGGTGAGAATAAAAACGTGTCTTTGAGAGAAAAGCATCAGAACATGTTCGGTGGTAAAATTTTTTGAAGAAGACTCGTTTATACAACACTAAAAACATTTTAATTAACACTTGAAACGGGATATTTACCATGTTTGTTATTTTTATTGAGTTTCAAGTGTTAATTATAATATTAGTAACTAGGTTTGTCAGTTTAAAGACTAAAAACATCATCATCTGCTTAACCTTTTTTTTTTCTTTTTTAAAAACGTTGCCCCACACTAGGAATTTCTCCTGTACCGTGGGTGCGTTTACAAACATTTAAACTCACATGCACAAACAGCCAGACCCGAAACAACTATCTGCAGGACATACAAATATTTGTTCCGTGCGGGAATCGAACCAGCGACACGCAGCGCAGCACCTTGTCCCAACTATGAATCTGGCAGTCCAACCAGATTTAGCTGAATACCAGTATTTTACATGGGGCGTTGCCATCTGACCTCCACAACCCAGTTAGTACTGGGTAATACGATAACCCTTGTTAAGACTGGCAGAGTTTCGGGACACTGACTACCTGTAACGACTGTCAAAGATCTACAAATGAAAGCCGGGACTAACAGCTTAAGGTGCTTTCTGAGGTACGGAGGAAACTCGGTATGTAAAGAGTGGTCACCCATTCATAGACCACCATAGGCAAGCGCAGCTTACCTTTAGGCTCGACCCGAGCGGCTGTTATTTATTAATCACAACCTCCACCTCCTCTAAAACAACACTAACAACATAAAAGTATATTTAAATTAAAACAAACAATTCCAGTAAAAAAATGTGTTTTATTGAATCCCTTTATTTCACAAATTCCTTTACTACATCAAAAATGCGATACCTATGCCAAAACAAATGGTTAGTCTCAATATTTTTTTCGTAAACATATAGATATATAATTTACACGTTGAACTGGAGCCGTAAATCTGATCATACCCATACAACAATCCGTCATGATGTTTGACATATTACCAACGAATCGCATTCGAAAAAAGTTGAAAAATCGTATGTAAACGGTTTTTTACAAATACGCATGTAAACTATCGGATTTTTATAGCTTTGTGATTTGTTCGTGAAAAATGAGTATTTGCAAACGTTCGCTTTGTTAGTTGAAATTGTTTGTATGATAAAATTCGAAACTAAAATGTTGTGCATGAAAAACTAATTTGTATTTGTACGTCATTGTGGCCAATTTACATATTCCACAAATAAATAGGAACGATGGTGCTTTTTTTAACTTTTGCCCGCGGCTTCGCTCGCGGTAAATTAGCCTCTACTTGTAGTATTTGCCCTTGCGCCTTATTTATTGTAATAGCAAAGCTAAGTTTCCCGTTTCTTCCCTCCTTCTCCCCCTTTTCTCACTTTTGTTTATTAGCCTATGTCCGCCTCCAGGGACCCAACTATCTCTGTAACAAAGTTCATCAAAATCGGTTTTGCCATTTAGGCGTGAAGACGTAACAAACAAACTCACTTTCGCTTTTATGATATTATATCATTTCATTTTCCTGCCCTTGTCCCATTCTATTTGGGGTCGGCGCAACACGTTTTCTTCTTCCATTCTCCCCTATCAGACGTCACGGCATCATTTACTCCTTTCTCCTTCATATCATTCCTTACACAATCCATCCATCTTTTCTTTGGCCTTCCTCTCGCTCTCCGTCCATCAACATTCAGATTCATCACTCTTTTAGTCACATGTCCTTCATCCCTCCTCATTACATGTCCATACCAAGACAAACGACTCCCTTTCAATTTTTCTGTAACAGGCGCAACTTTCAAACTTCCTCGAATATATTCATTCCTTACTTTATCCATTCTTGTCACTCCACACATCCATCTCAACATTCTCATCTCCGCTACATGCAATCGTTTTTCATCCACCTTTTTTACAGCCCAGCATTCTGACCCATACAGTACAACAGGTCTAATCACGGACTTATATATTTTCCCCTTTAACTTGAGGGGCATCCGTGGGTCACAAGTTGTTCCAGTGACCTGTCGCCATTTCATCCATCCTGCGTTGATCCGGTGCGTTACGTCCTGGTCTACTTCGCCATCCCCTTGGACAAGCGACCCGAGGTACCGGAAGTTGGAGCAGATCGGTATAGGCGTTCCGGCAAGGGTTATGGGCCCAGGACTGGAGAGACCGCCGAAATCGCAGAACAAGTATTCTGTTTTAGTTCTGCTTAATTTCAGGCCAACGTTCTCCAGTCTTTGCCACCACACTTCCAATCTGCTCTGGACCTCTTGGCCGCTCTCGGCAACCAACACAATATCATCGGCAAACAGCATGCACCAGGGAGCCTCTTCCTGGATGTCCGACGTGAGAGCGTCCATTATCACCAGGAAGAGGTAAGGGCTAAGAGCCGACCCTTGGTGCAGACCGACAGCCACATTGAAGGTGCCGGTAGTGCCCGCTGTGGACCGGACTTGGGTACTGCATCGACTGTACATCGCACGGATCAACTGCACATACTTCCCAGGCACACCTTTCTCCTTAAGAGCCCACCACAAAACCGCTCGCGGTACCCGGTCGTATGCCTTTTCGAGGTCGATAAACACCATGTGCACGTTCTTATGTGCACTTCTGTATTTTTCGCACAACTGGCGGATAGCGAAAATGGCATCCGTCGTTCCCCGACCAGGCATAAAACCGAATTGGCTCTGTGTAATTTCGCTCTCTTCTCTCAGTCGCCTTTCAATAACTTTCTCCCAAACTTTCATACTGTGTGACATTAGCTTTATTCCTCTATAATTGTTGCACTCCAGCACATCACCTTTGTTTTTAAAGATGGGCACCAGCGAACTGTTGCACCATTCGTCAGGTATGGCCTCTTCCAGCAACAGTTTATTGAAGAATAAAGCTAACCACGTCCATCCGTCCATCCGCAATAACTTCCATACTTCCACCGGTATTCCGTCCGGTCCTAATGCCTTACCATTCTTCATCCCATTCACTGCAATCCTCACTTCGTCCATACTAACATTTCTTACTAGTCCCTCATTCACTGGTTTATTTTCAAGCACACTATTCCAGTCATTCTCTTCATTCATCAGTCTTTCAAAGTAACCTTTCCACCTATCCTTAATTTTCTCATCATCTGATATAACCATTCCAGCTTCGTCTTTTACACATTTTATCCGACAAACATCCTTCGACTTTCTCTCTCTCGCTCTAGCAAGCCGGTATAGGTGTTTTTGGCCTGCTGGACTATCCAGTGTGTCATAGAGTTGGTTTTGGGCTTTCGCTCTCGCTATGGCCACAGCTCTTTTGGCTTTTTTCTTGAGAGCATCATACTCACTCTTCCTTACAGCTTTCAAACTAGCACTCTCATTTCCAACACTCTGCCATTCTTTGAACTTCTTCTTTTTTTCCTTCAGTACATTCTGTATCTCTGTCGACCACCACCACGTATCCCTTTCTATTGTGCCCTTTCCTTTTGTCTCTCCCAAAATACCTTTTGCTGCGCTCCTAATACACCTTGCCATTTCATTCCAACATTCATTTACACTTAGGTCATTCAAATCACCCATCTCTACCATTTTGTCTACCACTCGGTCTATAAATTTCCTCGCACAATCAGGCTTCTCTAGCATATGCCATTTGATTTTAGGAGGAGGTCGCTCTTTTTGCTTGGAAAGCCTTATTTGTATAACTACTTCCATAACCAGGAGTCTATGCTGTGAGACCAAGTCTTCTCCTGGCAGCACTTTACAGTCTTTGATGTGCTTTAAACTGTTGCGTCTGACGAGGAAGTAGTCAATTTGCGTGTTATGCATACCACTTTTATAAGTAACTAGGTGTCCATCGGCTTTCTGGAACCAAGTGTTGGCTACTGCTAGATCAAATGCAGTAGCTGATTGTAATAGAGTTTCCCCCTCATTGTTAATTCTACCAAAACCCCATCCCCCGTGTACTCTTTCATAACTTCCTTTTATTCTTCCCACATGTCCATTAAAATCACCTCCAACTATCAATTCCTCCTGCAATGGGATGGTCATCAGAACTGTATCAAAATCCTCCCAAAACTTTTCTTTCACTCTTTCTTCACATCCTACCTGTGGGGCATAAGCACTAATCACGTTCAAAACCATATTTTCTAACATTACTTTCACAACTATTAACCTATCATTAATCCTTTTTACGTCTATCACACTTTCTTTCAGATTACTATCTAGGACTATTCCCACGCCATTTCTTTTCCCATCACTTCCACAGTAGAAAAACTTGTATCCCTCCCCAATTTCTCTTGCTTTTGTACCCTTCCATTTAGTTTCTTGTAAACACGCCACATTTATTCTTCTTCTTTTCAGCACATCCGCTAATTCCCTGGCTCTTCCAGTCATTGTCCCAACATTCCAACTAGCATACCTCAATCTCACTTCCCGAGCTCGCTTCTTACGTCGCACCCGCCCGGGATGGTGCAACAACCCTTGTCCATTTCCCGCGGGGGCCGGGTGCTGCCCCTGCGCGTCGCCTGCGGGGTACGCCCTAACCCTATCGCGCATCTCATTCTGTCTATCCATGTTGCTTAAGGTTTTAGCTAATGTTTTATAGTCGGCCGCCTACCTGACACTAACCCTCCTTGGGAATGCTTTTGTTGGTGCATTACCCGTCACCATTCGGGTGACCCAATGTGCTCGATAATCTGCACTGGGTCATAAGTTCCCTTAGTCGCCTTTTACGACACCCACGGGATGAGATGGGGTGGCCGTATTCTTAAACTCCGGGACCACACTTTTATGATATTATATATATATATATAAAATACAATATAGTAAGGATTAGCTGGCTTCACCCGCGTCAGTAATTGTCCCACGCGATCGTATTACCTGGATAAAACGTATCCTATATATTAATCCAAGTTATTAACTATCGGGCTACCAAATTTCATCCAAATTTTGTAGTTTTTGCGTAAAAGAGTGTCAAACATTCTCACAAACTTTCGCACATTAAAATTTGTAGTAAGAACATACAGAATCAATGTCTAAAATGACAAAAGGATATGTATGTCTGTTTGGGACAGCGAAGTAGACCTTGCTTGAGTGACTCGGGCATAGTATACTTTCATTCCCGTCCCTATCATAATACCCGACAGCTGCTCGGACAAATCTGCGAGCATAAACTAGTTTCAAATTATAATTGTGCCTGAAAATGTCTTTTCTATCACAAAAAGCCTGACGGCTAGATAAGTCAGCCAGACTTCGTTTTGAACAATTAGAATTTCTAGCTAAACCCACAGACTCGCAAAACTTTAATTGCTACACGAAAAAAGCAACGCAAAAAATTGAATTTGAAAAGCTGAACTCACTCGCAAACCAGACCATTCCAGACCTAGTGGAAATTAATTAATACATTTTAAAGCCATTTCTCTTGGTATACTACAAAAGCAGTTGTCATGCACCATGCACATGCTCCCAGCATGCGGACGCATATTTTATAATAAAACCTAATTGGACTCAGCGCACTTAATATTATAAAAGCTTGCATCCATTAGTTGGGCCGTATTTTAACAACGCACAATGATATATGCGGCGTGCGGTGTAAATACCGCGTGTTGTTGGCTCTGGAACAACCTCACTTCTCTTTGGTATTGTAAAAGCGAATGCCAACTTCATAATTTTTTTATCTAACGAGAATATTTATTGCTAATGTAGAACCTGTAAAAGCCCCTTAAGACCTTCGTAGCAATCCATTAGCCATTATTGAAACGATCTATGGGGATTTCGTAGATTTTTAGTAAAATGCGTTGATAAAAAGTTAAATGCGCTGTTGGCATTTTCTTTTGATTGTATACTTTGAACATTAGATAGGTTGAAAAGAGGTCTTGCTAACGTTTTATGTAAAGTTAATTGGTTTATTTTCAATTTCGATGTTTGGTTTTGAAGTTTAACAAACAGCGATTTTTTCGGATGAAAAATCTCTAAATAACTTCTCCCGCTCTGGGTTGAGCGGACGAAGCGGGGTGTCAGACTTTTACTGACTAAAACCACCTATCTTCCTTCGTTTGCCCTTTATGTTCCGGGGCCGCAATATCTCTTTCGAACAACCCGCAATCCCGGCAGGCGGTGATCCTGGCTGAACCCTCTGCTTTGCTGACATCTCTTTGAGGCGCGCGTGGAATACGAACGCGCTGTCGACCCGGCCTGTCGTCACTAAATGGATGGACGGTGAGCTACCCATTGCTCACAGTCCACAGACTCGCATCACTATCATCTATCATCTTGGCCGGGAGTCGTCTCGCGGCGCCCCACGACCGGAGCAACTCCTGAAGCGGCTGGGTTGGTTTGAGGCAGAAGTATACCTTACCAACATTTCGCCAATTATATTTGGAGTCCTATGTAATAGGAGGCCAGCCTGTGGCCATCAACCGTGCTCAAATTCCTGATGCTCATTTGAATAACACTTTGCTTGACCTGGCAATCGAGATGAGGCAGTCAAGAGGTAAAGAAATTGTTCATTAATAATTCTCACGCAAAATAAACGACGTAATCCTATCACATAACTCTTTCGAAAATAAAAATGTAACGTTCCACCGCTAACATCTTAAGCTGACGTATGTTATGCCTCCACGAGAGCTCATATATTAGAATAAAGTCTAGTTTGGCTCAGCGCTCGCCAAATAACGTGGTATAAAAGAGTACATTACTTTTGCAGTAATTTGACAATACGCCGCCGCAGCAGTGTAGTTTGCCAGTACGCGTTCACTGCAATTTGATCTATTACTATATATATTTCTACCTATTTCGTTAACATATTTATTTTAAACGGAATTTTAAGAAGATACCGAGTCGAATGGAGTAAGGATCGTAGAGCGTGGTGTTTTGTAGTTTCTGCCTACCCTTGTGGACAAAAATCGTGAGTTTGATGTTTACGTTGATTGTGGTATAAACTTCTGTGATGTCAATGAATCCACAACGATTCTGTCAAAAAAATTTTTTGATATTGAAATGTATGACACTATTTCGGCAAAATAATTATTGACATTATTGTTGACACTCCGTGCATGGCACGCGACGCTGGCGGTGACAGTAAGATCTAGTGGGCATAGTCTCATACTGTGGTTGCGGGTTGTTCGAAAGAGCTACCGCGGCCCCGAAAATAAAGGACAAAAGAAGGAACATGGGTGGGTTAAAGTCTGACACTTGCCCCCGCTCTGCCCAGAGCGGTGGAAATTATTTGATGGTTTCAAAAAAAAGAATGTCCCATACTTGAAAGATCACCATGGAATAAAGTAGACTATTTTATAAGGGCTGGTCTCTTGTCGTTAAGTTCAAGACAACAAAGTTACAACAATCCCGGACAAACATTAATATTAATTAGTTTAAGAATGCGTCCGTCGCTACTGTGTGGGGACGGGCCATGACGCTTACCTGTCGCTCGCAAATGACGTTGGAGTTGTGCACCCCGCCTGCACGTGCTAACTGCGCGCCTAGTAGATACGATCATTCAACACATACTTTTCAATACAAAGAATATTATAGGGTTTGAATATAATATGGTTTGCCGCGTATGAAGTCCGTCCTTAACCCGTTATAACCGCGTATGACGATATGATACGCTGTTTATACGTTCTAACGGGCATACTAATCCGTGTCATATTTCTTTCCGTGTCTGATATGTGCCATGAACCATGTTAGTAGAAAGCCTACTACCGGAATCTTCGTACATCATTTTGTTGCCATCATAATCAATGCCAATAAGATATTTAGATGTAACGGCAACCAACACAAATTGTTCGAGAACCACTAACGTTAGCATTTAGATGGTGATTATTGTAATAATATTTTATTAGATTCCAATAGCTGGCACAAGTCATTAGGAACATTATGCCAGTAATTGAATGGCATATGTAGATAACGTGATATTATGCCGTACACGTCTGCCATTGCATCAATGGTCATTATACTAAAAGATTATTTGCATATAATACTAGGGACATCATTGACCATGCATGAGGAACTCGTGGCTATATGAAAGCAGCCGCTCGGGTTAATGGTAAGGCTAAGCTGCGCTTGTCTAGGTTGATCTGTGTAAGGGTGACCACCCGTTACATACCGATTTTACCCCGTGCCTCGGTAAGTAAGCTGTTGATCCCGGCTATCATTTGTAGATCTTTGACAGTCGTTACAGGTAGTCAGTCTCGAAAGTCTGACAACCAGTCTTACCAATGGGTCTCGTATTACCCAGGACTAACTGGGTTGTGGAGGTCAGATAGGCAGTCGCTCCATGCTGGTATTTAGCTGCACCCGGTTAGGTTAAGTTAGGTTCGGCTAGACCCCAGGCTAGGCAGATGATGACTAAGAAACCATGCTGTAAAGTTCCTGACTTCATAATTGCATATATACCTCTTATCGCAGAAGAGGTAATGATTTAACGAGCTTAGATGTTCACACTCAGTGTTATAGACGACTTCTACGTAACATGCATACCTAGTACTTAATGAGATAAAAACTTTTTAACAAAAAATTAAACCGACGAAAAGTGAAAAATAAAAACCTTTTAGTCTAGGTAAGCTCCAAAGTTAAAGTATGGAATTAATTTCAAGTCGGCGCCAAATTAGCAAGAAAACTAATAACGTAAAACGGGAAATATTGACAGCTTTATTGATCGTCGATCATTGTATGTTGGCGCCGCCTCAAAATTAATTTCATACTTTAACTTTGGAGCTTACCTAGACTAAAAGGTTTTTATTTTTCACTTTTCGTCGGTTTAATTTTTTGTTAAAAAGTTTTTATTTTATTCTTTTTGGTTTTCTATTACAACAAAGTTGTTGCTTTACTTAACCTAATTTGTATAATGGGAGCTTCGATAAGAATGTTTGAATTGAATCCTTACCGTCAAACAGGTTGACAAGTACTAAGATGACTACCATGAATTCGAAACACTATCGAATCTTTGGGAATAGACCTCCAGATATTCTAGTACCTACCAAAAATCTGAAGAATTGTGTTAACAATGAAAGCAAAGGAAATAGAGTGATAGCAATGACTGTGTTGCTAGACCTCGATTGGTTGCAATTTTCAAAAGAACACGTACTAGAAATGTTTTTGAACGCATGATGTTGCCCGTAATTCTAAGCTGGGCCATCAATTTACATAAAATTCAAGGGACGACCCTCGATAAAGCATGAATTGACCTGGGACTACATTTTATTAGCATCATTATCAAATTTTGAACCAAATAAGGTGTTAATCTATCCACATGATGAGCGCGCTGACTGAAATGCAGCTACTGAAAGGTTAACCCACTATGCACTGCACATATACAAATATTTTATTCTTGCAGTAATGGCTAAAACACACTTATTATGTTTTTTCAAATAAGGGCATCCGTCCGTCGATGACACGCATAACCCAGTAAGGTCTACAGTTTTTAATAAAATTCAAAAAATAAGCCCAAGTGGCGTTATACTGTTGGGGACCTCTTGTAACTGACTTCCATTTGAACTGCCACAGCTTTGATGACAATCATACTCCGGCAAGGTATCAACAGTTCTCATCGACGTACAGCTATTGGGAATGTCTAGTAAATACTTCCCGTCTCCATCATCAGACCTTCCATGACCGTAATTCTCCAGCAAGGTCTAAAGATCACGTCAAGGTGCATTAAATGAGCCCAAACACGATATAGCTGCTGTAAACTGTTGAAAACGTCTTGCAAATACCTTCCGTCTCCATCGTCAGATCTTCAGTGACAGTAATTATCCAGATTGGCTCAAAGTCCTCATCAAGGTTAATAAAACGAGCCCAAACACAATATAGCGGCTGTAAATTGATAAGAACCTCTTTCAAAAGCCTTCCGTCTCCATCTTCAGACCTTCAATGACAGCTCTATTCTCCAGCTAGGTCTAAAGTTGTCGTCAACGTGCATGAAATGAGTTGAAACACGAAATATTGCTGCTTTAAACTGTTGAGGACCTCTTGCAAAATGCAAGTATTTCCTGTCTCCATCATCCATCATCAGATCATTTTGACGCCGTATTATCATCAGAACTACATATGTGTTTCAAATTTAAACAAAATCGGTTCACAATTGCAAATTTAGTATGAAAAAAAATCAATCAACCCCAATTTTTCCACCCTTAGGGGCGGATTTTTTTTTTCAATTTGAAATGGGACCAACTTTGAAATATACTCTCTCCAATGAAAAAAGAATTTTTCAAATCGGACGTCTCAGTAAAAAGTTATGCGTGGTCATACATAAAAAAAAAAAAAAAAAAAAAATATACATGTCGAATTGAGAACCTCCTCCTTTTTTTTCGTCGGTTAAAAAATGAGACTCATTTTAGAACCTAATTGCAGCTAGAATACAAACTTATACATAATATTAAATTTACAAAACAACAACATTATAAATTAAAACTTTTCAACCTTTAAGATAAACACTAAGCTAAAAGCTTCTATAATTTAAAAATAACAGTAGCGTATTTTATTTATTATTCAAGTCTGTACTAACTGAAAGAATATCTTTTCACAAAATAAAGTTAAAACGAGCGATGGACGGGTTTTCTATTATACAATGAAGTTAATGTAATCGTTATTCTCATAAAACCAACACAAAAATAAAACAAAAATCTAGGAACACAATATTCTTAAAGCACACACTCGGAACGTTCCAGACACAGTACAAAAAAGAATACGCAAGCAACTGCAATTAACAACCACTTTTTAATACAAAAAGTTGATTTCCTTCTCATTCACTCCAAGCAAAACTGCATATGTATGAAAGAGACAGGTGCAATATTGTCGGTTCGCATCTGCGTCCCCACTTACAGTTTTTCTTGCATTTTCCCACCTACAGGGTTTTTTTTTATGTCAGTATGTCGGCTATGCGATATTCTGATTAAAGCAACAACATTAGATGCTGTTTATTTTCTGTCATATTTAATACGTAATAGTTTTTGTTAGTTCTTTGGTGTGTTTAAGGTCGAATTTAACAAGTGGGAAATTACTGCACATTACCTGTGTCTTATTATAAACTACTTAGCTATGCTTGTGTAAATCGCTACCTAAAATAGAACCATTGTGTAATTAAGGAAGTTTCAAGAATCATAAATCAAATCAGTCATTATTTAATTACCACGGATATCATAAAAATGTAATCCTGTAAAGTCCGACATAGCAATTACCCCGACGCCGTCCGTTAAAAGTCACAATAAATTTTATTGCCAGCTCTAAAATATATCTTAAATAGAGAAAAGCTTGTCTCTCTTATCTACCCATTTCCAAAGAGAAAATTATGTCTTGAGAAGATCTCAATCGAACAGATTTAATGCCATGTTATCAAGATAAGTGAAAATAATGGATTGTTCCGGCTGTCTTTCTCTCTGGTTTGTTATTTATTTCCTGTTCATTTAGTGCCTGCTATGTTAAGTACCTACTTAGATCAAAGTTTTATTTAAAGTAAAATAGACTGAAGTAAGGTGAAAATATTCTTGGAGACCGTAACATATATGTCGGCGCTGAGAAGACAAACACAGCTGCAACGGCGCACGTGCGTCGTGCACGTGCGCAATGTGACATCATCGTACCACTCCATGAGTCAGGCGAGGTGGGGGACGAGTAATATAAGGCGGCGCGCTAGCGGGCATAAGTCAGTTGGACCGAAGCGGTCGCGGTGTCAACACCTCGGAATTGTGATGCGGATCACACCTGAGTCATAAATTGTGAAAGTTTATTAGTGAAGTGATTCGTTGATTGTAATTTTGTATTAATAAATCAGTTGTCAACAATATACTGAGGTTTTTGATACAACATGTCCGAGAACCGGTCAAGGTCCTGCCCGGATGACCTCATGAATGGCCGCCCGCCTTGACCAAGTCCTGGCTCCAGCCGAAATCAGAAGTGGAATGAACCTCGGAGCTTCCTCGGCTCCGAGTGCTCACATGCAGGAGGGTACCGGTGCCTTTGGCGACAACCGGGCCCCTGTCTGGAGGCGGGTCATTGATGGTGACAAGGACGGGGATGCTGTGGGGGCCATGATTGGCTGTGTCAACGATGAGTTCCTTAGATTGCGTTTGTTGTCTGGTAAATGTTCCTCAGTTCCCGAATTGGTTTCGGTGACGGCTGCAGTCGAACAACGAGAGCTTCGACGGGGTGAAACACCTGCAAAGCGACCGGGATTGAGAAGCATTGGAGATGGTCGTATGCTTTGTTTTGGGTGTGGGAAGCAGGACATCTTCTTTTTCTTCATGTGGACTCCGCTTCTTGGAGGGGGGTCCGGTTTCCACACCTAGTCCTTGCAATGGACCATTGTGCGTATGCCATGCACCTGATGGCCGCTACTCTAGCCAGCCCACCTCCTTCCAGACGCAGATGGGTTCTTGAGGGCGTCCGCAAGTGACCCTAGTATACCCAGTGTCACTTTCCGGATTTCAGTGATTCCTGTACATTCGAAAAGGTGTGTTCCTTCAGCCAGCTGCGTATCTGGCTGAAAGGTATGGGTTCAATTGGCTCCGGTCCTAGTGCTGGAGAGATGGACGCCCGTCTGACGAGTTCATTCGCTGCATCGTTGCCTAGGGAGCCACTGTGTCCTTTGATCCATTGTAAGGTTACTGTATTGCGGTTGTGTGCGGTCATTTGTTCTAGTAGGTTGTGGCATTCGTATATTAGAGCTGTGTTGAAGCAGCTATTGTTTAGGGACTGGAGAACAGAGGCACTGTCGGAGAGTATTCGGTTGTTGGTGTCCGCGACTCCTCTGGCCTCGATAGCTACGACGGCCTGAATGATGCCCATAAATTCAGCCTGGTAGACTGTGTTGAGCGATCCGAGTGGTTTAGAAATTTTAATGTTTAGGTCGTAGGAGAAGACTCCAACCCTTGTTCCTGTTCTGGTTTTCGAGCCATCTGTATTATATTCTCAGTTTGTTTGATCCCGAGTATTTTCATGGTTCCTCGGTGAGCTGTATGTCGTAATGTTTTTGGAGGCAATGTATCTTGGTGATCTTATCAGTCGGTGCTGCTAACAGAGGTTGCCTTTAGACGGCTCCTGCTTTGATTTTGGTGTGCTTTATCCTGGAGTCATTACTCAGTGTGCCAGAGACTTCTAGTCTGAAGCCGCAAGAGCTGCTTCCTCCTGTACCGTGAGATGTAGGGGCGAAAGCCCTAGCATTGTTTGTAGGGCTGCTGTTGGTGCGGTTCTCGTGCTACTGGTGATCGCTACACGGGCAAGGCGTTGCAGTTTTTCTAGGTCTTTTTGGGTCGTGCTCAGTTCTGTTCTGGGCCATCATCATCAGCCGTATGTTATTATGGGTCTGATGACTGTGGTGTACAGCCTGTGCATAATTTTGGGGCTTATACCCCAATTCCTGCCGAGTGGTCTTTTGTACTGCTATAGGGATATGCTAGCTTTGGTGGTGATATAGTTCGTGTGTTTTGCCCAATTTAGTTGTTTGTCCAGATAAACGACCAGGTACTTGGTTTCAGTTGCTAGGCTTAGCGTGGTGCCGAAGAAAATCGGCAGCTGTAGTGTTGATCGTTTCCTCTTCTAGTAAAAAGGAGTAGTTCGGTTTTGGAGGGGTTTACGGTCAGCTCGTATTCTTCGTACCATTTTTCCATTATTCTTAGGGCTTGGCGCATCTGGTAGCGATGTCGTCGGCGTAGCCTATGGTGTAAAAGCCTTCGGCGTTTAGGCATCGGATTAGGCTGTCCGCTATTAGGTTCCATAGTAGGGGCGAGAGGACGCCCCCTAGAGGGCAGCCCTTCGCTACAATGGCTCTTGTGGTCTCATTTATTGTGACTAAGCCAGGACATGTACGGGCACATTGTGTCAGGGGCGGTGGGAGGACGCGGTCGGGCGGTCTTGGGCCGTTGGTTCCAGCGAGTCCTTGAGCCGCGCAGAGCGTCCGGAGCCCGGGGGTAATTGCTGTGGCGGGACTGGACATGTTGAGTCGTCCTGCTTCGGGAGGATGGCAGATGAGGCTGAGAGGGTTAATTTGGCCGAGGAGCGGGAGGAGGTATTAACGCCAGTAGCTTTGCAGCATTCTGTGATGGTGGTACAGCAAGTCAGTAATGCCAGCGGTACGCTGATGAATTCTGGTGAGTCGTATCCATTTTTATTACGATTCTGGTGCCGAATGCTCTCTCATCAAAGATTATGTTAAAATTATGTTGACAGCTGTAAAGACTAGTCGTGACGGCTCTTGGCAGGAACCATTGGGAGAGGTTCAGTTGGCCATTTACTCCACTATTAGTAGGGTGACTGAATCTGGCCCTTTTGAGTTAATGATCGGAAGGGTAGCACGTCCTCTTTGCTTAGTGACCGTTGATGATGACGTGACTGACGTTAATTTAGATGACATGAGAGATCGTGCGACACAGAATATTGCAAAAATGCTAATTACGATAAAAATCGATTTCATAAAAATAAGGCTCAGGTTTCTGAGTTAGTTGTTAACGATTATTTTAATTGAATTGAGGGAAAGGAATCAAACAATTAGATCCTAAATTCAAAGGCCCATTTGAGATCATTGAAGTGTTAGACAGGGATAGATACCTACTAAGAGCGCTTGACTCTGAGCGAATATACAAATACCTTCATGATCGTGTGAGGGAGATCCCCGATCACAAAGTTCCTCGAGAATTAGATTTGAGTATGCGTTGCTTATGAACTATGATAAAAAGTAATAAAATTGTTAGATTTACTTTGTTTTGTAACTTGTTGAACGGATTTCATTTCAATGAATTATGTGGAGCAGGGAGTACTGTGACAGGGCATTGTAAAACCATTAAAGTTGATAACTATACCCAGATACCTTTTGTTTTTATTGGCAGGAAAGCCGAGCTAGATTACTCTTTGAGCATATTTTGTCCACAGGAACTACATCCGAGGACGGGTGCTAGTCAGGGATAGCCGTGTCGTGGATTGATGGCACAATGCAAACAGCGCCATCTAAGAATTCGTCTTCGGGCGCGCGCTTGGACACGCTCGTAGAAGGGGTGCAGCTAACTAGTAACTAGCGGAACAACCGAGTGTAGACAGACTACACCGTCTAACTCTGTCAGTCTTGGCAGTCTTATTGCTAACTTCGACTCAACTTCTGGAGGAAAGTCTACAGTAGTAAAGGTAATAAACTTCATTACTCCATAACTGTTCTAAAAGTATTGCATAACTTGTTCATAATATAACTTGAGGACAGTTGCCTCCTTATTTTTGCAATATGTATTGGACGTAAGTTGAGGACAGGGGCCTCCTTACTTTGCGATATGTATTAAACGTAAGTTGAGGACAGGGGCCTCCTTACTTTGTGATATATACTGGACGTAAGTTGAGGACAGGGGCCTCCTTATGGTTGCAGTATGTGTGTTGAGCGTAAGTTGAGGACAGGGGCCTCCTTACTTTGTGGTATATACTGGACGTAAGTTGAGGACAGGGGCCTCCTTATGGTTGCAGTATGTGTGTTGAGTGTAAGTTGAGGACAGGGGCCTCCTTACTTTGTGGTGTATACTGGACGTAAGTTGAGGACAGGGGCCTCCTTATGTTTGCAAGTATGTGTGTTGAGTGTAAGTTGAGGACAGGGGCCTCCTTACTTTGTGGTATGTACTGGACGTAAGTTGAGGACAGGGGCCTCCTTATGTTTGCAAGTATGCTTTATCCGTAAGTTGAGGACAGGGGCCTCCTTACTTCCCAATGTGTATCGTATGTAAGATGAGGACGGGAGCCTCCTTACGTTTGTAATGTGTGACATAGTTGAACCTTGATATTCTGCGCAGTTTTTCTTTGTTTAAGGTCGAGGGCGACCTTTGTGCAGAATGGCCGTGTCGGCGCTGAGAAGACAAACACAGCTGCAACGGCGCACGTGCGTCGTGCACGTGCGCAATGTGACATCATCGTACCACTCCATGAGTCAGGCGAGGTGGGGGACGAGTAATATAAGGCGGCGCGCTAGCGGGCATAAGTCAGTTGGACCGAAGCGGTCGCGGTGTCAACACCTCGGAATTGTGATGCGGATCACACCTGAGTCATAAATTGTGAAAGTTTATTAGTGAAGTGATTCGTTGATTGTAATTTTGTATTAATAAATCAGTTGTCAACAATATACTGAGGTTTTTGATACAACATGTCCGAGAACCGGTCAAGGTCCTGCCCGGATGACCTCATGAATGGCCGCCCGCCTTGACCAAGTCCTGGCTCCAGCCGAAATATACAATGTGTATTTACAGAATTATAATTTTTAAATCATATTCATTTATTTGTCAATACAACCCGCGAAGTTTATTTAATCCCATTGACTTCCCGCCGGGGTTACAGGTTGTTCGAAAGAGATACCTCAGGCCCGGGATATAAATGGAAGAAGAAACTTGGGTGTGTTTTAATCAGTAAAAGTCTGACACTCCTTACCGCTCGGCCTAGATCGGGGGAAGTAATTGAATCCGCAAAAAAAACTCATTGACTTGCTTTTTGTTAATACAAAGGGGTAGCACCAACGCCGTACTGGCGATGTTTGCTGCAAGGATGGACAACTATATTCTGAGGCATTGTAGTAGCCAAGTAGCCAGTGCCAGTACAAGAGTCGCGTAGAATTTGAAATGAATAATAATATAGTGTGTTTTTATTTATTTAATGTTTGTGTAGAATTAAAGAATAATAATCTTTGTTTTCTCTAATTTATTTTATCTTATTTATGAATTTATTTGAATGTGGATGTTTTAATGTAATTTAATGTTGTTGTAAATGTGATGAAATGGGTGTAACTTACCTGAATTACAAAATTATTTATTACATGAATTTGGAACTCTCCAAATTCATGTAATAAATGAAAATAACATTTTGTTTGAAGTAAGAATCAATAATTAGGAAGACTTTTTATTATTTATTTATTTGTGTACATATTTTTTATATTTTTTCATATTTCTTAGCAAAAACAAAAAACATTTAGAAATATAAAAATAGTAGCCCACCGGTATCGGGAACAGGGTCCAAGCTACCGGCAGTCAGGGCTCCAGAGAAAGGAACCTCCTAACAATACGAGCCCTGTCCAGGAGTACCGCTTTCTGTATCGAGCCCTTGATCCAGCTGCCTAACGAGAGCCTTCTCAGGTGTAGGTCGAGGCTCTTGGCAATTAAGCCATTGGCTGTAACGACTATCGGCACAATGATCGCTGAGTCTTATTAGGAAGACTTATTTTTATGTTCTCCAAAAATAAAACATTACATTAGGCCCTAATCCATGATCACTGACGGGAACCCGGTAGTGTTCCACTTTTCCCCACGTTACCCTTCCATTACTCTATTATGATGAGCGAATGTTTTGTCGTTTGCACGCCTCTCGCACTGAATTATACGTTTTTGTTATATTTTTCATTTAATTTTTTTTTACTTTTCGATAATGGCGGGTCATAACGGCTGGGTTATAATACCATTCTAGTCTGTGAAAGCTTTTAATTGTTATGTAAGAGTATTTTTTGGGTTCCGCACCTCAAAAGGAAAAGGCGGAACACTTATTGGATCACTTAGTTGTCCGTCCGTCCGTCTGTCTGTCAATACCCTTAATCTCGGGAACGCGTGGAGGTATCGAGTGAAATAAAAATCATGTACTTTACTTACTTTCTAAATTTACGCAGTCTAAAGATATAGTCGTTTATATCGTAAGTTTGTACGAAATCCTAGTTGCGCATATGCGACTCGTACTTGACCGTTCATTTTTGTATTATTATTCTGTCTTCGACGTAATTTTAAGATCTTTTGTATCCATTTATGTTGTTAGAATGGTTGTATTAGTTTTTATAAGAATGATGCAATCAAAAACATAACTGATTATTTCTATCGTAAAAAGTTGTGAGATTCATGTAAAACCAAGTCGGTTAATTTTTTCAGCCCCTATTTAAGGGACCGTCTGTCTTATAGTGACTAATCAATATTAAAATCTTTTATATTTTAACTAGCTTTTGCCCGCGTATTCGCTCGCGTTAAATTCGGTATAACACAGTACCTGCTACCTGCAGTTTTTGCTCTTGCGCCTTATTGATTTGTAATAGCAACGCTAAGTTTTCCCCTTTCTTCCCTCTTTCTCCCTCACAACCCACTTTTTTTTTTAATTTGCCTATGTTCGTCTCCTGGTTCCCAACTATCTCTGTACCAAAATTCATCAAAATCGGTTTAGCCATTTAAGCGTGAAGAGGTAACAAACAAACAAACTCACTTTCGCTTTTATAATATTAGTATGGAGTATGGAAGTATGGATTAAAAAGATTGAAAGGGTTCCTTTGAGTACACTTCCGAGGTGGTCCCATTTCAATCTTATTCATATTGCTTGGCTTGTTCATGAGGTATCGTTTTTAATACATATTTTTCTTCTATGTATAAGTGGATGATCTGCTAATATCTTTTAGTTACAAGGAAAATTAATACTCTATATACATGTGTGTGTTATCATCATACCAAGTATAAAAAAAAACATTTTTGCATAAAAAACCAACTTCCGAAAGTCGGACTCTTGTTTGTTTCGTATATTTTTAGCCACCGAATTCCGGAAGTAAAATCCGCTATTTGGTTTTTTTTATGTTTTAATTATTTTTTAAGAATTTTTTAAAGATATAAAAATTAAACGACTTCCAAAAAAAAAAACACACAACACAAAAAATCGTACAACAAAAAACACAATCTAAAACCACACACACACACACGGCTCAAAAGATTTTGTACATCTCAACTACTTAAGCCGTCTTATAATACGAAACCATAGGAGTACCGATCGGTGCTGGTAATAAAATCGATGGGATGACGATGTAACTCTTGTAGAGAATAAAACGAGGGGCGGGAGACAGCAGGAACGGTTTGTATAGCTTGTAATGGAATAATGTAATGCTATTTGAAAAGAGGTCCTTTGTGAGGAGTGAAAGACGGGTTACGAACGGGGTATTAGATAGAGAAAAAAACTACCGATTAAACACCAAAGAAGGCTGGTTTGAGGTCCGAGCGTCGGGCGCCACGGGACGACTCCCGGCCACCGTAGATGCGGGTCTGTAGACGACAATGGGTAGCTCCCCGAATTAAAAAAACTACTGATTAAACACCAAAGAAGGCTGGTTTGAGGTTCGAGCGTCGGGCGCCGGGGAACGACTCCCGGTCACCGTAGATGCGGGCCTGCAGACGACAATGGGTAGCTCCCCGTCCGTCCGTCTATTGACGACATGCCGTTTCGACGGCGCGTTAGTGTTCCACGCTCGACTTAAAGAGATGTCAGCAAAGCAGAAGGGCCTGCCAGGGCCACCGCCTGCCGGGGTTGCGGGTTGTTTTACTGAGATACGGTGGCCCCGGAACACAAAAGACAATAGAAGGAACATGGGTGGATTTTAGTTAGTACAAGTCTGACACTCCCCCCCCCCCCTCCGCCCAGAGCGGGGGAAGTTATTTGATGATTTCCTATCCGAAAAAAAGGCTGGTTTGAGGTGGCGCAGGAGAAGAATACCTGGAGAGATTTGAAGGAGGTCATTGCTCAGTAGTAGGACATACAAGGCTAATTAAAAGAACCGGCCAAGAGCGAATCAGTCTCGCGCTGCAAAGGTGCCGTACAAACTTGCGAAATAAACAGCCATATTTTTTGACTGTATAGACTTAGAGGGTTGATTTTTCATTTACAGCACAATGGTAGCACAGAATTGAGTAATTGATTTTAATTTCAAATCAATACCTCCACGAGAGCCGTCTATCCTCCGATAAAGGTCCACAACTTTCTGGTAGGTACCATTCTACAATAATCTAGGATAATTCTCGATTTTCTACAAAGTTCCATAATGGAACATTCTAGACGTAATCCAAAATGTGCTCGTTAATCTACCGAAGTAACACTATAAATAAAATTCTATTTTTAGTTGCCCCAAAAGTTTATGTAACCATCAGCTTAAGGGTTCAAACCTAAGTCCTAACCATATTGTGTACTTTCAAGTTTCATTCACTAAGTTCCTAACTGCTCAAAAGTCAAAGTTCCGCCACAATACCTACATTTTCATCTTTCACAATGCCACCAACCTAAATAATATGCTGAGGTTAAATTCTCCCATTTTACTTTATAATTTCCCGATAATATTACTCAAACGGAAACATTATTCTTTCAAATTAAATACAGAACAAGAAACTCTTAACACTCCATAGGCCAGACTTAAGACTTCGACTTCCAAAGTCGACGACTTTTGAAGTCTTGTCAAAATATTTCGTTGGGCACTACGAGCCGACAAAGTTGGCTAAAGTTTTATTGTCGTATTTATGACTGTTGTTCATTCATTGTTTTAATGTCACTAAATCTACGAAACTTAGTTTGTTTCGCGTTTTATTTGACTTAGATATGCATGCCATATTTATGGTCATATAGGAAAGATATAAAAGAATAAACAAACATTGTAAGATACAGCTATTTGAGGACATCATGTCGATGTAATACAATCCTACTAACCTTAGGTACTATAATACATCCTTACTAATATTTGTTAGATTACCTGTAACTGAACTATTATATAACAAGGATATTCTAAATTAAATTCAGAAGCAAAATCATAACTATTTATATTTATCTATACAAGTTCACAATAATCGAAAATACACAGTGGAAGATGTTAGTTAGCCGTTCGTCAGTCCGAGAAAGAGGCCGCTCCGCTGGTGCACAGCCCTTTTATAACCGCTGTAGACGCCAACGGTCGTGATTTTCAAATATGCTGCCACTAGTTGACAGCAGTTTCGCGCCGTAGGATCGGTGTTGCCAACATATTATAAAAGCGAAAGTGAGTTTATTAATTTTTCATACTTATTTAAAAATAAACAGTAAGTATAAAAAATCAATAATATAAAATATTTAGAAAAATATTGTTAGTTACTTTTTATCCTCCATTTGTCTTGTGTCTAAGAAAATTTAAAAAACCACTTTAAAGAAAATATGATTAACTGACAGAATACTTATTTCGAAGCTGCCACTTGCCGAATTCAAGAATAAAATTAATAAAAAAAACAAAAGCTTTTCCATTATGAAACAAGGGTGACCTTATTTTCTGAGGGGCTTGCCAGGGCCTCCGCTTGCCAGGGTTGCGGGTTGTTCGAAAGAGATACCGCGGCCCCGGAACGTAAAGGGCAATAGAAGGAACATGGATGGATTTTAGTCAGTAAAAGTCCAGTCAGTCTATCATGCGCCGTACGCGCGACAGTCCCAACACCCTCCTGCACACGCTGGCAGCCTGGTGGGACTCTCTGTAGTGCCTCAGTAATATTTGCTGTCGCACGCACTGTAAGTTTTGATGCGTTGTGGCGAAAAAAAACTGCCTCGCTACTCCCCAGGCTGCGTGGCAGTCCCAACACTATCCTGCAATCGATAGCTGACCGGGCAGACAGCCCGCTAATGTGGGAGCTAACTAATCGCACTCGATCTCTTCTAGTTATTAAGTACTAACATGGGCTAAGTCATATTGTCACTAACACACTGGACAACATTGTAGTCTGTAAAATCAATAATAATAGTAATTTGCCACCTTCATCGGGAAGCCCACCCGGACCTGCCACTTACTGTTTATTTAGTAACTAGCTTTTGCCCGCGGCTTCGCTCGCGTTAAATTCGGTAGCGCCTTATTGATTTGTAATAGCAACGCTAAGTTTACCTGTTTCTTCCCTCTTTCTCCCTCATATCCCACTCATTTAAAAAAAAATAGCCTATGTCCGTCTCCTGGTTCCCAACTATCTCTGTAGGTACCAAAATTCATCAAAATCGGTTTAGCCATTAAAGCGTGAAGAGGTAACAAACAAACTCACTTTCGCTTTTATAATATTAGTAAGGATTAATTTATTATTATAACTAACACTAGTCGGTAATTTCGTAATTGTACTAACACATATGGTTACTAATAATATAGCTTTTATAATATTAGTAAGGATTACAACCATATTTGAAAGTAAGTTTGTTTGTTTGTTACGTCTTCACGCCTTAATGGCTAAACCGATTTTGATGAATTTTGGTACAGAGATTATGGGGACCCTGGAGACGGAATATGATAGGATAAGCTATTTTTTTTAAAGTGGGAAATGATAGAAAGAGGGAAGAAAAGGCAAAACTATAGCATTGCTATTACAATCATTAAGGCGCAAGGGCAAAAACTACAGGTAGCAGGTACCTGTAAATCAGGAAAGTGGAACTATGTTACCCCGAATTTTACGCGAGCGCAGACGCGGGCAAAAGCTAGTCGTAAGATAAATCTGAAATAAATAATTATTTATTTAAAAGTCTGACACTCCCCTCATGTAGGTAAGCGAAAGAAGTTATTCGATGATTTCCCATTCGACAAAAAAGGGTGACCTTATAATAAACTAGCTTTTGCCCGCGGCTTCGCTCGTGTTAAATTCGGTAGCGCCTTATTGATTTGTTATAGCAACGCTAAGTTTTCCCGTTTCGTCCCTCTTTCTCCCTCATAACCGCTCTTTTTAAAAAAAAATAGCCTATGTCCGTCTCCTGGTTCCCAACTATCCAAAATTCATTAAAATCGGTGTGCCAAAATTCATCAAAATCGGTTTAGCCATTAAAGCGTGAAGAGGTAACAAACAAACAAACTCACTTTCGCTTTTATAATATTTGTAAGGATACATATGTACTTACAAGTAAAAAGTATTTGTGTCCATCAAGTCTATTTAAGAGTGTACATAAGTTGAAACTTTCGCAAGACAGCTTGAAATGTTAAATGCTTATGTTGTTAGAAAACTTTTGTCATCTTTATCATAAATGACACGTCTTCCGTAAGATCTCTTGAGATACAAGATAGTGAAATACAAGAACAAATAAATTAAGTAAGGAATACCAAAAGTTGTTAGACTTTACTACCTACAAATCTATATATGACTAGCTGTTGCCTGTGACTTCTCTCGCGTGGTATTTTGATGTGTGTTTTCCGGGATAAAAATCAAACTAAGAAACTATTGCAGACTATTTTGATTTTCAACACGCTTTTATTAGTTTCATCGGTAACTTAAAAAAAAAATTAAAAAGGTAAATTTGAACCACTGTTTACACCTCATGTTAAGTTTGGATGACAATGTATGGTAAGCTAAGTTACATGATTCTTATCTTTCAATTATTGTGCTGTTGCGCTATGATCAAAGGCGAAATATATAAATAAATATAAATATCTTGGGACAACTCACACACGGTCATCTGATCCCAAGCTAAGCAGAGCTTGTGTTATGGTAACCAGACAACTGATATACATACTTATATAATTTATAAATACATACATATTATAGCTAAATCACACCCAGACACAGAACAAACAATCATGCTCATCACACAAAGTTTGTCCTGGGTGGGAATCGAACCCACGACCTCCGGCTTAGCAGTCAGGGCCACTAACCACTAGACCAACAGGCCCGTCAAAAGAGAAAGAGTTGGTATAATATCTATTTTTTATACAATGGTTACAGCATCACGCTTAGATAGGGAACTTTTTGGCCTCATACAGGGCAAATTTATTTTTCTATGTCATTTACAATTTTTTTCAATATATCGTGTTTCTGTTTTGTCCTAAAATAAAAACTTTTTCTTTCTTTCTACATTTTTTCGTACACAAAGTTTTGAAATGTCTGACACAAAACAAAACACATTCAAATAATAACAACATACATTATACATTCATTTGGATGTCAATCAATCTGACATTAAGGTCTAAATAAGGTTACCAGCTTAAAAAAAACTGACTTAAGAGTATTATTTCGTTTTATTTTTGTCACACTTCAAAACAACACAATTTGCTTTTACTGAACCAGTTTAGCGCCGTATTACGGGTAGTAACTGTTATGATTTTCCATTTCTACAGGACGTTATTTATTCTTCAAGGAAACACTGATCTTTAATACTGCATAATATACTTTTAATAACGTAAACTAATTATAAAACAATCATGACCGGTCTTCGTAAATAACTCTAAACATATGATCCCACTCTGTTCTCAAAACCAAACTAAACTGATCCCCAATTTTCTCATGACACATCTCTTGTCAAATAAACATTCTCAGTTTAAAATACATTTTCTTTTTTATACAAAAGACAATTAAAATTTCTTTCTCTAACATCCCCTCTAAATTTTATATAACTCAAATAATATCTAATTTAAATCACCTTACATAAAACTTTAACAATCAATTAGGACAACCTGTTAATAACTTCAACAACACTCAACATAGGCCCATCATAGGTCCAACAACACATCACATAATACAAAAATAAAAACCCATAGTAGTATACACTAACTTAACATTAAATACTACATACTATATTAAACCTCCCCTTTAAATATAAAATTTCAAATTAACATCCGAGACATCCTTAATACTAAACTTAAACCTAAATTTCAAATTAAATTCCCAAAACATTAATCTAACATCAATCATAGTTAAAACTAATATACCACTACTGCTCACTTTATTAAAGTTCTCATTAAATTCACTAAACACTCACTAAATGTCTTCTTAAACGTAGAAACTTTGTTCTGTCTAATCCTTTTGTCAAAATATCAGCAATATTAGAATTGGTTGGACAATAGAAAATTTCAATTAAATTTTGATCAATTTTTTCTTTTATAAAATGATATTTAACATCTATGTGTTTGCTTCGTCGATTTAAAATTCCATTTTTTATTAAAACAATAGCCGATTGATTATCAACGAATAATTGTGTTTTTGGTGTATGTCCTGTAATTTCTTTAATCAGACTTTGGACATAAAGTAAATCTTTGATACATTCTGCGGCAGAGATATATTCTGCTTCTGTACTGGAGAGAGCTGTGACAGACTGCTTACGCGAGCACCAGTGTATGGGACCACCACCATACATCACTACAAAACCAGTTGTACTTTTCCTAGTGTCAGGATCACCTGCAAAGTCTGCATCACAATACGCTGTCAACACTAAACTATTTCCCCGTAAGTATTGAATACCAGAAGATATAGAGCTCTTAAGATATCGGAAGAGATTTTTAATATTGGCAAAATCATTCAAATTAGGACACTCTTGATGTCTGCTACAATAACCAACATGAAAAGAAATATCTGGTCTAGTTTTATTTACTAAGTATAATAAAGACCCTATCAACTGCCTGTACCGATGCACATCACTACTATCACACTTCCCCTCTTGATGTGTATCAACTAAAATGTTTGGATAAAAATTTTCTTTTAAATCTGCATATCCAAAATTTTTAAATAACTGCTCAATATAAGATTCCTGATAAATTTTCAAATAATTTTCTTCAACCTGTATATCTATTCCAATAAACTTTTCTACTTTATCAAATTTTTTAATTTCAAATTCTTTTTCAAGTCCTATTATTATATTATTCAATTCTTTTTCACAATTTCCAATCAAAATTCCATCATCAACATAAATAGCCAAATAAATTTCCTTATCTTTACACAAAAAACAAACATGGATCTAACTTTAATTGTTGAAAACCCAATTTCCTTTAAGTATTCAGTTAACCTTTTATTCCACATGAGTGGTGCTTGCTTAAGTCCATAAAGACTTTTCTTTAATTTACATACTTTATTTTCACCATAATTATATCCCAATGGTATTTCCATAAAAATATCTTCATTTAATTCACCATACAAAAACGCTGTTTTGACATCAAATTGTTTTATTTTCAAACCTTTCTGTGCAGCAATCGAAAGCAATAGTCTAACACTAGTTGTATTCACCACTGGACTATATGTTTCTTTATAATCAATATTATATTTTTGTAAAAACCCTCTAGCAACTAATCGTGCTTTGTATCTACCACCCGGCTTTACAGAAAAAATCCATTTACTAGTTATTATTCTTCTATTACCAGCTTTTTCCTTATCACATATTTCCCAAGTTTTATTTTTCTCCAAAGAATCCTTTTCTTCTTTAATAGCTTTCTCCCATAAACACCTCTCATCACTCTTCAACACCTCGCTATAAGTTAAAAATGATGTTTCCAAGTCATAATCTTTCAATCTTATTGGCAACCTTCTATCTCTTTTTGGCAAAATTCTTCTACTAGTTTCTTCAATCAACTCCTCCGCATCTTCAAATAACTCATTTCCATCCAAGTTATTATTTAATTCTTGACAATTATCTTCCAAACCAGATTCTCTACTATTATCTTCTAATATTTCTTCTCCAATACTATCTTCAAAAATATCATTCTCCTCATTTTCTCCAGCAGCATTTCTTTCTTCCACTAATTCAACATCATTTCGTTCTGCAACATCATTTCGTTCTTCAACATCATTTCGTTCTG